>JAUALY010000006.1:36919852-38182352 GCA_030819805.1 Penstemon newberryi var. newberryi | reverse complement strand
TTGGGGACGATCTGTGTGATTAACCCTACTATTTATTTGTTTATATGGAGTGTTTGGACTCAATTTATGTTTGAATTTTTTTTGTCTGATTTCTTTTAGTTAATCTTCTAGCCTTCTAGGAATGGAGTAGAACAATCATTGATAAACTTAATAGATAGTAGTCAACTCTAAATATAAACAAGGAGATGTAACGTTAACAATCATGAGCTATTTTCTATTGAATCTTACACTATTCAGTTTATGTGACCATTAATTAGAACTTCAAAATTTTGTTAATTTCATTTTAGTATTTATCATTTTGTTTGGATAGTCTTATTGACCATTAATAAGTTACTTTGTTTAAGTTTTAGTCAATGCCCACTTTTTCTCAATTTTTTCCCCTTTCATTTTATGGATGTGGTGTTATACATTTGTAACTTGGATACAAACAAGAACCACATTATGTTATATTTCCGTCAACTGTCGCTTATTGATGATGGACTGTGCCACTATTTGTAAATTGAGTAACTAATATGCCATTCATGAAACTTGGGTGACTATTGTATGATGGAGCTAAAGTTGAGTGACTAAATATGCAATTTCCCACCTCATTTTTAAAACTTAGACAATTATGATCACCACAACTTTGAGCATTTTATAGTGTGTTTGCAACAACTTCTGAAAACAGCTTTTGAGCTTACTTTTGCTCAGAAGTTGTTTTCTAGTATTGCAACACTCACTTTTATTTCTGTTTATCCTAAAATAAGTTGAAATAAGTTGATAAAATATCTCAGGAGATATTTTTCCAGTCTGATGGCATTTATGTAATTATTTAGAAGTTGTTTTGAATTCTTTTGGACATTATTATCATCTAATTATTTATGAAATTCCAATTGTACCACAAACTTGGTTATTATTTTATAGAAAAAATTTCAGTTTCTAATTATTAAACAAATCATTATTTTTACTAATTTAATTTAATTAATTATTTCACAATTAAATATAAGAAATTATTGCATGCCCATAACTAAATTTCTTTAATATTAATAATCATATTACAATATGGAGCCAAAATTTCTAAGACTAAGGGTGAGTTTGGCCCAGCGGTGGGAGCTCTTAAAAACACTTCTAGACCTCCATTGTGAATTTTGAAGTGTTTGGCCCCAATTATAGAAATTGTTTTTAGTCAATCGTGATTTTAATGGTGTTTGGCCCCTAATATCATAATCACTTTTGGGATCTCCAGAAGCTAAAAATCAACTTATTTCAGAAGCTACTAAAGTGTTACTTTTGCAAAAGCTATTATCCAAAAGCAATTATTTTATAATTGAATTTTATCATAATCAATTATTGCCAAAATCCATTTTAGTAAAATTAATTCTCCTATAATTGATTTTCAAATCGCTAGGCCAAACTCACCCTAAATTAAATTAATTTTAGCTTTTTAATTGTATATTTAGTAGATTAGGCAAGAAAATTTCTCAAACTAAACTATCGAAAACCTAATAGTTATACTGAGATTCAAAAAAATGAGCCACAATCACAAGTACAATCATGCAAGTTAGTGGACATTTTATAACACACAATAAAAAAAACTTTTATTCGTTATATTTCACATGAATATACTTGTTAATTTTCTAATTTATATTAATGGAAAACATGCACCCACTTAAATTGACTAATTATTTGAAGAAAAATAACAAGTATAATATATTTTTACTGAGGGCAAATATGAAATTGCATTTGCAATAAGTTAAGCTCAACATTGCATTTGCAAACACTCATAAACTGCTTTAAGTCATTTTTCAGGATTTTTGCAAACACCCCCAGCTTTTGTTAAAAAGTGATTATCACCAACTTTACTCACAATCACCAATTTTTACTTTTGCATAAGCTTTTGCAAACACACCCTTATAACTACACATGGTTCACTTACTAGAAGTATGGAACATTGTGATAACATTGACTAAATCAAAAAAAGAATTATAGGACTCAATTGACAACTCAAATTGCATTTAATTAATTGAACAAAATTAAATTCGAAGTTGAAGAGTGAATTAATAACCAGTGATAAAACAAAACTAAAGCTAACAAAATATTACGACCTTTTGTTTTGGTAATAACCTAGTTTATCAAATAGGGAGAATCAAAGTCTGAGCTACATCAAAGCTCAAATATTAATTACCTACTTTATTTTGCTACAGTTGTTGATGATTTTTCTAGATTTACATGGTTTATTTTACTTAAAACTAAGTCTGAAATTGCATCTGTAATCCCTATATTCATTAAGATGGTTAATACTCAATTTAATGTTACTATAAAAGCCTTCAGATCAGATAATGCCCCATAATTGGCATTTACTAATCTTTTCAATAATTTGGGCATCATGCATCAATAGTCTTATGTTGATCATAATTATGTTGTTGAGAGGAAACACAAACATATTTTAAATGTTGCTAGAGCCTTGTTGTTTCAATCTAATATTCATATAACTTTTCTTGTCTAATTGTGTTTCTACTGCGATTTATCTCATTAACAAAACTTCTTTAAAAGTCCTAAATCATAAAACTCCTTATGAGAAATTATACAAGACTCTTGTAGACTATTCTAACCTAAAAGCTTTTGGTTGTTTGGCTTTTGCCTCAACCCTTTCAGATGGTCGAACTAAATTTGACCCCGAGGCACGTTCTTGTGTTTTCATTGGGTATCCAAATGGCATAAAGATTACAGACTATATGATCTTAATAACCATGATGTTTTCATTCCCAGAAATGTTATTTTTCATGAAAATATGTTTCCATTTAAAATGGATAAACATTCTTCTTTATCTACTATTGAAGACTCTTTCAATAATATAGTGGTCCTTGTTCCTCTGCCTATTCCACATTTTACACATGTCCCTATTACAGAAGGTATTCATTCCAATCATATTCCACAAGAGATACATGAATCTATACAAGATTTCCTATAACACAAGAACTTACACATGACATAATTGAGACTAGAAAATCTCTTAGAAACATAAGGAAGTCTGCTTACCTCCATTACTATGAATGCTCCAATGTTTCTGATCACCCAACTAAGTATCATATCCAAAAGTATCTACAATATAATTCCTCGTCTAACTATTACAAAAACTTTATTCTGAATATTTCAAATGAAACAGAACCCAAATTTTTTCATCATGCCATTAAACATTCACATTGGAAAGCTGCCATGGATGAAAAAAATTTGTATTTTAAATGATAATAATACTTGGGACGTTATTCCTTTTACCAACTGGAAAACATTCTATTCGTTGCAAGTGGGTATATAAGATTAAAAGAAAACATGATGGTACCATTGATAGATATAAAGCAAGATTAATGACAAAATGATATACCCAAAAAGAGGGCATTGACTTTACTGAGACTTTTTCCCCTGTAGCAAAAATGGTTAGTACTGTAAAGGTCCTTTAGCACTTGTTGCTTCTCATAAATGGGAAATATGTTAAATGGATGTAAATAATGCCTTTCTCAATGGTGACTTAGTTGAGGAGGTATTCATGGATATGCCTTTAGGCTATGGTTCAACTCATATTGTTAACAGTTTTAATAAGTATTAAGGATCTTGGCAGACTAAAATACTTCATAGGAATAGAAGTTGCAAGGTCACATAAAGACATCAACATTTCTCAAAGACAATAACACTCAACAAATTTTGGATGACACATGCTATCTTGGTTGCTAGCCCAGTAATACTCCCATGGATTAAAAAATTAAGCTCATCAACGAGGATGGTGACCTTCTACCAGATCCTTCCACATACAGAAGATTGATTGGCAGGTTATTGTATATCACAATAACAAGGCTATATATAACATATGTTGTGCATAAGCTCAGTCAATATGTGTCCAATCCTAGAACAACACATCTACATGTTGCGCACCACATTTTTAAATACTTGAAAGCTTCACCTGGTCTTGGTGTGTTCTATGGTTCAAATTCATCCAGTACAGTTAAAACTTTCTCTGATGTGTTGGTGTCTAACAATCTGTGTATTTAAATATTTCATCAAAAATATTTCTAACTTAAATCTCAGCATATAATAAATAAAGATAATCTAACATATATTAACTCTAATAAAATTAGATTATATAATAACTTAAAAACTAGTAAGAAATACTTACTTGGATCGAAATAAACCAAATAACACTCCAATCAATATACGAAAACTAGGAAATGAGACTGAGGCTTGCCGAAACAAATTTCCTTAAGACAATATTTCCGGGGCTGCCACGGTGCATACAGTTTGATTCCCGGTAGTCTCCCAAGATACAACAGCCTGTTGTTCATTATTTGCACAAATAATGAACTCACGGCGAACCGAAGTAAACAGAAAATTCGACATAATTTTAAAGTAGAGAAGAGAGTAATTTTTCATTATTGTCGGAAAAGGAATACTTAATTGGCCAGATTAAGTCTCCTATTTATAGACACATAAATGTCTTTTCGCAAGAGACACATCTCTTGGATTGCACTGTTTCGGTCCAAAGGGTACCTCTTCAGATCGAACAGACGCAACCCTTAATTACTCTCAACTAATTTATTCACATATTATTATAAAATCCAACAATCCCCCACATGAATAAAATAGTTCTTCGTGTCCCGACTCACAGGACATATTATGTCGAAGTATTCTTTAAGAATAATACCGCATCGAGATAGGTGAAATATTTCATCTTGAACCTTCTCTAGTTAAAGCTTATCGGACTTACTTAGCCAATCGGTGAAATATTTCATCTTGAACCGTCGGATGTTGGTGTAAACCAAGACAATAAACTTAACACAGTACTAAACCGATTTGCTTCAAGTTCTCGGTTGTGTTCGTTTTGGCCCTGAACATTCTTTGTTATGCGAGTGCTTTAGAGAATTCCAACCTATAAAGAAATTCTCAACGAGCCGACCCAGCTCACACTAACATAGGTGACCGCATCTATCAAGAGTATCCTACTATACTCTACTTGTTTTGACTTTGACAAGATATAGACGTCATTAAAAGCCTTTGCTTAACCTATAAAATAACGCGGTAGGCTTGCACTTATTGCATCATAAGAATGGGATAGAGTTATACTCTTAAGTGCTTTCTTTTAAGTTAGCCAAGACTGGTTGTCCTATTGAACCTGGTCCGTGGGATCTCCAGTCGCCAGGTTAGGTTTCCGTACGAGGTAACTTAGTCTAAATTAGGCTTTAGGCCCATTCCTCTCTATGCACATACTACTCTCTAGATAAACCTTTAATATACGGAATTAGGATTATCTATTGACTTCATAAAGTCCTCCCATTTGAAAGTAGATGTCTCTCGGTATTGTATCAACGACAACGAATATGCCGTGACTTTACCATTACACATAGAGTTTGTTGAGCTCTGTGTATCACCGCTTGATTATCACATTTTACGTATGGTTGACACAATTTTCAGTCATATTAGAATATCTTCCATGAATTTTGTGAAGCCACTCAAATTCTTCATTAGCTTTATCCAATGCTATGCACTCTAATTTCATAGTGGATTGAGCTATATTCATTTGTTTGGAAGATTCTCAAGAAATAGCGGTGCCTCCTAAATTGAATACATATCCGCTTATAAACTTTGATTTCTCTAAATCAGAAGTTTCATTTGCATTACTATATCCCTCCTGGATCTTAGGATATTTTTCCAAAAATATAATGCACATACATATGTATTCTTTCAAGATTCAAGCATTCTCATTAATGCATCCCAACGAATCTTGCTAAGATTGCTCATGTCTCCTTAGTTTATGAACTAAAGAGCCAATGTCTGGCCTCTTGCATTTTACGATATATGCGTGACATCTAATTTTATGAGCATACTCAAATTGTGATATTATATCACATTTGTTCTCATGTAGCACACAAGATATTAATTAAATAGAATTATGAAATCTCTTAATTTCATAAGTATTTAATTTATCTATCACTCATCCACGTAATGTGCTTGAGATAATTTAATGTCATCACATGACCTCCAAATCATAATTGATTAAACCGAAGTTTTTCATATCATAAGTTAATATTTCCTCATGGATTTAATATTTTCAATATTAGTCTCAAATATTAACATATCATTTGCGTATAAACAAACTCTGATACTCAATTATCCAATTTGTTTATATGGACACACTTGTCATATTTATTAATATGAAAGTCAAAATTTGTTGACGACACTATCACATTTTTCGTGTCATTGTTTAGGAGCTTGTTAAAGGTCAACAAGAAACTATAAAATTTTCGCAAAGTATGTTTTCTTTTCCTTTAACAACGAGACTCTCTGGTTACTCCTCATAAATATTCTCATTTAATTCACCATTAAGGAAGACAATTTTAAAGTCCATTGTTTATAGCTCATAGAGCTATTAACATTCAAATGAATGTCATCCTAATCGCTAGTGAATATGAGTAAGGCACTCCGTCTACATTTAATTGGTTCACTCCTCGAGGTCTACCAATTTTATGAATGTAAATCACTGTCAATCGCCTCTTTCCAATCCACGATATTGGAATTTGACATAATTTATTTATATGTTTGAGGTTAATCCTTTAACATATAAGTTAGAATATCTGGATCAAATAACTTCGAGCTTTTAGCTCATTTGTCTCTTCAACTCGTCAACAAACTCATGTTGAAGTAAGAGATTGACATCTTTAGAGATATTCATATGTATATTCTCGCAGAATATAGTAGTTTATAATTAAATATAATTATAAACTTCACAAAGTTGATCCTCTTGATCAAAATCAATTAAATATTTTCGCAAAATATTCTATGAATTTTAAAAAAAATATTCTAGTCTAAAACGGGTTAGACTATAATATTTATTCTCGCAGAATAAATAATTTATAATTAACTCTAATTATAAACTATAAAAAGGTTTATGTAATATAATACTTTATCATATTTTAATATCAGTAAATCACACTTACTGAAAATAAATCTGAACCAAAAGAAGGATCAATTTTATAAGAAATTATTCTCAAATCCTTCTTACATTCTCAATTAATGTTACATCACATGACTCAGTTCACATGATTACATTTATTTCAGATTTAAACACAAAAAATATGAACTGCTACTATTTATCGCATAAGCTAGTAGTAATTAATATTTTTTAAGTTATTTTTCTTTTTCGGTGGTAAAAAACCGAAATCTAACCCAAGTACCCCCACATTTTAAGGTATTTGGTTTTTCTTCCCTTCCATAACTCATATGGAATGATAATTGACTTTCTTGTATGAAACTCGACCTAGTATGTCTCTAGACATCTAACGAGCTTTCCCCCACAAGTTGTCAAGTAAACCTGAATTTAAAGATTGATGTTTAACCACATCTTAAAATTCTGTTATTTTAGCAACCAAATTCAATTGAGTTGAGCTAGATAAATTATTTGACGAATTATTCCTAATTTAACACACTCTTGTGTAAATGAATATATTCGTATTTACTCCCAAAATTTGGATATAAGAATTTAAATTTCCTTATTCCATTATCCGGATTTGTATTTCACAAATGCATCTCTTTGTATTTTGCAAATACATTTGTTGCCTCGTATTTATAACACAATAAATAATGCAACAATATCTATGTGATTAAATACATTCTCAAACTCCACGAGTTAGTAATGATTTCAAAATCACACAGTTAATTTAAATTAGTTCAAAGTTTTGAACTCTTGCACATTTGTTTCACAAACAAATAAATTATAAATATTATCAGTATTTCCTCAATAAAATATTGATATTTATTTTGTGAATAAATTATAAATATTACCAATAATTTCTCAATAAAATATTGATATCATAGCAAATTATAATTATTTCACAAATGAATTATATTTACTTTTGCAAATAAATTTTCAATATTTTCTCAATAGAATATTGATATAAATTATAATTATTATGCAAATAAATTTTGATTATGTTTATCAATATTTTCTCAAATAAAATATTGATTTGATTTGATTGTAAACAGTAGTTGTTCATTTATCTCCATATAAAGGTTTTTAGTAATTACACAAATATCATATATTCCACATAAATATAAGTCATACTTATAAGATAAATGTCATTTAAAGAATTATGACATCGCATGTATGAGTTTATTAATTCATTGCACATAACATTTAATTATATTTTATTCATTACCTTGTGTAATGACATATGAATTACTTTTAACCAATAAATTAGTGCACCACTAAAATACTTTAACAAGTAATTCATTTTTTTTTTTTAAATTAATTGTAAAGTGAAGTCACATTTCATTAATAGACACATCAGAGTCCTCTCAATTATGAACACAAATATTTCTCCTTCATAATAATTTTGAACTGCTTCAGGCTATAAGTACCCAAGTAATCGCTTGTTTTAAACCACCGATTCAAAATACAGAATGTCCATTAATGAACGCACCTCTTCATGTTTCAATTTCCGTCTACTGGAAACATTTGCTTCACAATATAATTTCAAAACCATTTTGTCATTTTAGGAATAAAAAGTTCCTATCAATAACCAACCATAAAATATCTGTTTGATGCACCGATTCACTTTACGCACCAATCCAATAGTTTTTACATAAAGTATTGACTCTCATAATTGGATTGCTCATGTCAAGGGGATGTAAAGACACACCTATTCATCTTAATTAGTTTTCTACTTCAACCGATAGAAGAACTAAATTTGATCAATCTGGTTTTCTTTTTAATTTAAGGAATAATGTTTTCCACTTCTACAGTTCTAAATCACAAAGGGTGTAGAGAGTTGCCAAATCATAATTGTTTAGCAATAGCCAATGGGAATAACCGTAGTTTAAAGTAGAAGGAAAAAGCCTTTTACACAAAACACTGCAATACACACCGCTTCACACTGCCAATTATTTAAATAGCATGAATTGAAATATAGTTAATTTACTCTCCATGATCAGTAACCAAATTTTTCACAAATTGTTTGATTATCATGGAAGTTTCAATGTTGTTTGTTAGTCAAAGTTCCAGTTAAGTCTCTTCTCAAAGAATTAAAAAAATTTTACAACACCACCACCTCTCCATTTCAATTATCAATAACCGAGGATACTCAATCGCATACGGCATATAATGGATGATTTCCATCTCGGAATAAATAATCCCACATGTTGGATTGAAACAGAACATTGGTTGAGAATTTTGATAATCAGTGACACGAGAATATATCCGTTCAGATATTAATTCCTTTATTATTTTGTTACAAACATTAAAAGACACACGCCAAACGTTGTGACTTACAAAGATTTACGTAAATTCACAGATTAGTTAAACAAGATTTATTGTCTTAAGATTGTTGGTGTCTATCAATCTGTGTATTTAAATATTTCATCAAAAATATTTCTAACTTAAATCTCAGCATATAATAAATAAAGATAATCTAACATATATTAACTCTAATAAAATTAGATTATATAATAACTTAAAAACTAGTAAGAAATACTTACTTGGATCGAAATAAACCAAATAACACTCCAATCAATATACGAAAACTAGGAAATGAGACTGAGGCTTGCCGAAACAAATTTCCTTAAGACAATATTTCCGGGGCTGCCACGGTGCATACAGTTTGATTCCCGGTAGTCTCCCAAGATACAACAGTCTGTTGTTCATTATTTGCACAAATAATGAACTCACGGCGAACCGAAGTAAACAGAAAATTCGACATAATTTTAAAGTAGAGAAGAGAGTAATTTTTCATTATTGTCGGAAAAGGAATACTTAATTGGCAGATTAAGTCTCCTATTTATAGACACATAAATGTCTTTTCGCAAGAGACACATCTCTTGGATTGCACTGTTTCAGTCCAAAGGCTACCTCTTCAGATCGAACAGACGCAACCCTTAATTACTCTCAACTAATTTATTCACATATTATTATAAAATCCAACATGATGCAGATTGGTTTGCCTGTCTGAACACCAGAAAATCTACAAGAGGGTATTGTGTATTTATTAGAGACTCGCTAGTTTCTTGAAAGGCCAAGAAACAAGCAACTATATCAAGATCTTCAGTTGAGGCTGGATATAGGGCATTGGTTTCAGTGGCAAGTGAGATCATATGGTTACAACAACTCTTAAAAGATTTCCACCTTGATACAACCTCCTCCACCTTGTTGTTTTGTGACAACAATGCAGCCATGCACATTGCCTTCAATCCCACAGTTCATGAGCGCACTAAACACATAGAAATAGATTGCCATTTTGTGAGAGAGCATGTCACCAAAGGAAGAATCAGATTGATGCCAGTACATACTACTCAACAATTGGTTGATGTGCTCACCAAACCCCTTGCTCTTTCTCTTTTCTTAAATTTGAAATCCAAGTTTGCCATCGAGAACACACATGGTCCATCTTGAGGAAATGGGGGGGGGGGGGGGTTTTGGTATTGAAATATTTATTCTTTATTAATTTGTAATTATTAATTAGTTACTCTTTAACTCATATTCTTTGTACACACTTTTACTTCTAATAAAGAATTTTATATATTTTGTATATACTCTTTAACTCATTTTCTTTGTACACACTTTTACTTCTAATAAAGAATTTTACTTTTACGCTTTATCTCTCAAACTTGGGGTTTCCTTCAAGAACCTTCAATGTCAAGATATATAAAAATTCTTCACTTCTTTAGATAAGATATATGCATCATCAAGATAAACGAATATTATATTTTTATACTGCACTAAACAATTTTGCAAGCACATTCTAAATTAAATGAAAACTTGTTAACCTAGAGTTCGGGATCGATTTTGATTTTCATTAAATTATGTATTCATGAAGATCCTATTTTCTTAGTCAATATTTGCATTATCTTCATTATAATTTCTATTAAAGTTTACGAAATTCATCCATAAAAAAAAAAAAATCTTAATTAATTAGTGCATTTACATTTAATTTAACTTTTTTTTAGTGGTAGATTTAATTTAACTTATCAAAAAATAAAATACATTAAAATTGAGAATGTTGAAACCACAAAATTCGCTCCAACCCGAATGGACCGCAAAGTGCAATCTCAAAACTTGTTGGGTTGGGCTTGAATTAGAGTTTATAAAACAGGCAAACATTGAGTTGAATCTAGGCGAGTACAAAACCGTTCTAAACCGCATCGAAAACACCCTTAATATTCATTTTCTTATTTAAGGAAACAAAGTAAGAAATAGTGGCTTATACAAATATTATTTATTTAAGGAAATAAATAAAAAATAACATTAAATTATTTTTTCAATTTAGTAAAAATACATGTAGTGAGATTTAAGTACATAGCCTTGTAAATATAACCTTTATAACCACTCGGCCAAGATACTTGTATCAATTTGATTAAAACATAAATATCATCTAATAACAAAAGAGAGTAACATATATTAATTTAATATAAATAGATCAAAAGCACATAGCCTTGTAAATATAATCTTTATAACCACTCAGCCAAGATAAATATCATCTAATAACAAAAGAGAGCAACATATATTAATTTAATATAAATCGATCAAAAAAGCTTTAAATCGATGAAATTAGTAAAAAGAATTGAAAAAAAATTGATGAAATCGATGAAACATCTAGTCAAATCAGTTAAAAACGGCTTGAATCGATGAAAATTGGTAACAAAGGTAGTTGAATTGATAAAAAATAAAACGGTTTAAATGAATGAAATTTCAAAAAATACAATCACCACCCTGTTAAATATAAAAAAAAATTATCTCTTGAGGGCATTTTTGTCCATACATACATGATTTTAATAAATCTTACCAATAACTTCCTAGGGGCAAAATTGAAAATTCATGGAATGTTCCATGGAATATTTTCTCAAATGTCAAATATTATGGTGCATGGATTTAATTGCAAGACAAGGATAAATCCGATGGGGATTTTCGTAATATCTAATACATGATAGGAAATTTTGTAATTAAGTCTTACCTCATGAGATATCCGTATTTTACCCTTATATTTTTAAGTATGAGCTTGTGTTAAAACTTAATACTTAAAAGCAATGTTTTCAGAACCGGACCGGACAGTGAACCGGTGAGCCAACTGGCCACTGATTTTACTGGTCGGATCAGATGACGTCATAATAATATAATAAATATATTTAATTTTAAAGTATATATAATATGCATAAAATTTAAACATTATCCTACAATTGATTAAAAATATATAAAATCTTAAAATATATAAAATCTTAGAATATATTTAAATTAAATCACATAATATTTATATTACTTATATCATAATTGTAATATGATACTAATTTGTAAGCTCATATAAATATAATATGACTATATTTCTTTATAAAAATTTAAAAGTGTAAGTTAAAAATACAACAAACTAAGAGATTAATAATTTTAAAATATGAATATGTATAAAAGTCTAATATTCAAAATCAAACTTGCATAATATATCGATTTGATTTTCAAAATTTGACACTCTTTATCCTAAAAATAATATTGGAAAGAAATATCTTATAGAACAAATTTTAATAAAAAATTATTATTTGAGTATTAATTTTCATTGATAATGTTTAAAATGTTAATTTGAGTTATCATAATCTAATTTATAAACAAATTTGGCTACAAGTTTTCTGTAATTTATAAAACCATTTTGTACTAGAATTTCAACAAAAATGATGTAGCTCAAATGGTAAGGAAGTTATGTTTCATTCAAGAGGTTACAAGAATTTTTAATTTATTCTTAACATTAATAAAATATAAAAAATTGAAAAAAAAAAGAAAAAAAAAAGAAAATTCAGAATCGGGTTGAACCGGCCCAAACCGGTTTGTCGCTTCACCGGTTTTGGACCGGTTCAACCCTGTTCAGTCTGGTTTTTGAATCAAGTGGTTTTAGAGGGTAAACCGGTCCGGTCCGATTTAAATAACATTGCTTAAAAGAATCGAGCTAAAATGAAATTCATTCATGATAAATACAAATCAAACTCGTATAATTGGAAACTATTACATATATTTGAGCAAGTCTTAAACATCATATTTCGACCTAAGTTGAGACTTACAAAGTTAGTTTTTTTTTTCCGTGATGTAACTTATAAAGTTATTGATTTGACATTTATTATCTACTTTTAAAATCAATAAAATTATTAATTCGACACCTACCACCTACATTTCTCTTCCAAATCCCAATTCAAATCATATCTCAAATTGTCAAACTCACTATCTTCTATTTCATTAATAAATATCATTGAAATTATTGTCTAAATCGAGTTTCAATAATTTGATCAATAACTCTCAAACCAATTTTTGAGACCATCCATCTAAAACTATTCCGTAATAAACCTTAGTTTTTTTTTTTTTTAAAGAATAGATACTTGGTTTACATCCGAGAACATCGAAATCGCATTTGCACGGTCCTAAATAATTAAGCTTGAAGTACGCAAAACTAAACGAGAAAGTATTTTGATATTTTCAAACTAGATAATCAATCAAACATATTATAGAAACATTATTAAGTAGAAGCCTGTCCCTCCAAGCGTAATCTCTTGGGTCCTTCTCTTCATCACAATTTGCTGAAACCTTGCTCTCCTTAGCCTCTACCGAGCATCTCTTGTAAGGTTTAAATCCAGTACTTCGGCGAGCTTTTAGCTTAGCAGCATTTCCAAGTCCAATATAATTATGTAGTCCCTCCTCCTCCTCCTCCTCCTTGTTTTTAACAGTTAAAGAGGCATCAAGATCCAACCCAAGCCCTAGAAAATCGAGTAAGCAATACTTCAACATAGCAAACAGAATCAATATATTAAGGTAAAATAAAAAGAAAATAGTCAATATGAGTATACACTCCTATCTATAACATTGATTAAAAATGAGAAATTATTATTATGGTCCAGCTATGGTGCAGGTCCATATAGAAGCAAGCATGACATGGTTTCACAAGTAAAATCCACTTAGTTTACCGAGAAAAAGATCCATCCTACAAAAGAGCTATTCTTACACTACAAAAAAATTAAAGTTTAGTGATAAAATTTTATGTGACATTGTTAAAGTTGTCACTTCTTATATATATTAAGTGACAACAACTCAAATATTGTCACTAAAATGGTTTTCATAAACATACTAGTGACAAGAATTGTAAAAAAGTTGTCACTATTGACATTTAGCGATACCCCAAAAGTGACATCCAAAAAGTTGTCACTAAACCATAGTGACAATATTTATTGTCACTAGGTTATCACTAAAAGGGTGTCGCTAATTGTCAATAGTGACAACTTAAGTCACCATATATTTGTCATTAATAGCTATTAGTGACAACTTAAAAACATATATTGTCACTATTGCACTTGTCACCATTATTTTTATGACAAAATTAATATTTTTATCACTAAATGCATACAAAGAGTGACAACTTCCACATTATCACTTAATTTTTTGTCACTTAAGCTCAATTTTCTTGTAGTGTTAGAAACGATAAAACATTAAATGTCTCTCAACTACGAGCTTAAGCTCTAAACAAGGTGATCGTTCAATATACCATCAGAGCTAGGCTATATAGAGGTTTCGTCTCCGAATCTCACCATCAACCATTTATGATAAATAATCTCAATTGTTAGACTTGAGTGAAATAATACCGCCTACACGAAAAGTTTAAGCATTTACCATTCAAGGATTACTATTTCTTTACATGCTACAAAAAAAAAAACCCAAGTTTCGCCATATGTATAGCACATAACTCTTTAAGAATCTACCAACTTTACATGAGGAGCATGTGCGATATATGCCAAATTCGAAAAAAAATTCAAAAATATATGGGACATTGCAAAATAACTTTCTAAACAAGTATATACTCAGTGACAAAATACAGTTAATTCAATCCAAATTGCCTCAAATATAGTCATATTCTAGTACGCCAAATCACAAATGTAAAAACTCTCAATAACCTTTGTTGAATAATGTACCGGAGGTGTGATCATCAAACTGAATCATTTAAAAAGAATAATGTCCAAACTCCAAAGTAATATACTTTTCTAGAGCATCCACTTACCTTATCACTACCAAAGCCTCACAATTATCATTACATAGATATTAGAAGACAGTAAGCACCATTTTCTCAGCAACGTGTAAATTCATTATTGAAACCTAAAAACAGAACTAAATTAAAAGTAGACCTTAATCGGGAAATTAAGACACTAAAAATACAAATCAAATAAAACATGAAAAGCCGAAATACATCTCAATCGGATTAGGGAGGAGATTGGGTGGCGGGATTTGTTGGAGCGGAGGAGGAATCGTCGTTGGAGATGACGTAATCAACACTGACGATCACGTTGTTGACCTGAGGAACTAGGGTTTGTAATCGATTCAAAAAGGTTGGGAGCTGGCAAGATTACGAATCTTGCAAGAGGTGCCATCCTGGCCTGGACAAGGTGATAGGGAAGCTGCTGGTTCAACCGAACGAAGGTGCCTGCCGTCGAGAAAGCGTCAGAATGTAGAGTGGTCAGCCAAACATTCATTCTTTTCTTTCTTCCCTGTCGACCACGACGACTAAAACGATGCCGAAAATCCAGACCCAGAAAGGTAAAGGGCCGGTGGTGAGAATTTGGGAAAGACGGGCCGAGAGTGGCGATTTTGTTGAAGATTTAGGCGGATGAAGACGTAGAAAATGAATGAAGCAAAGAGACTGAATAATACATATTCATGATAGGGCAATTTGGTAATTTTCAATGGGGCAGTTTATTAATTTCGGATTTTCTGATTTTTAGTAATTTCAGATGTCATGTTCAATGCCACATCATCAAGGAACATTTTCACAGTAATTTGTGGCTCAATTTTTTTTTTTTTTTTTTTTGTATGGTTAAAATTGGGTATCTTATATACACCAACAAACTTTATGTAGGTATTGGCAGTAGTTTAGCTTTTGTGTAGATGCTATAGCGCACCAATCACACACCCATCGACAAACAAAATTCACCTACAACAATAAGATATATTCATGCTCCCAAGAGACTCTTAAAAAAACGCAATTCTAAGTAAAAAAAAATCTAATTTGCAGGAGATCCTTTTGAAGTATGCATTACAATTTACAAGTTTGTCTAACAATGCTTATCTATATTTTAGAGAGTTAATGTCAATTTATCCCAAGTGATTTGCATAATGTTTAATAACCTCATGTGATTTGAAAAAGATCATTTTATTTCTTGTGAAAATTTTAAATGAGCAATTTACCTGCTTCAACTGCAGAGTGTAACTCACTCGGCGAAATTGAAACTGATCATGAAAAATATTTTTGTAACATGAGAGTGGTGGGGAGGGGGGGAGTGCCATATTTATCATAACATAAGGGGTAATGTGCCACATTTATCATAACACATAGGGTTAAAGTGCTATATTTATCATAACACATGGGGTAAAATGCCACATATAAAAGGGGTACATTTGTCAATTTTTTTTTAAGTTTAAAAATTTTAGGAAAGCAGTGTGAAACTTTTATAAGATCATACATTTTTGTTTCAGAAATAAACTTTTATAATATTCCACTATCTCAATATTACATTGAAACCATTATCCAAATCGAATTTTAAAATTTCTTCAAAAACTCCCAAACTATTTTTGGAAATCAAATCGAGATGAAACACATCCAAACTAGTTCCATATTAAACCTTAGATGCAATTTTGTGAAATGGTTGGAACCTACAATAATTGTGTAAAAGAAAGAAAAAAAAAATCTGTTGGTTTAAACTTTTTTCTTTTCTAATGTCGTGTAGAAGAAAAAATCAACATTTTTTTTTTTTTTTTTTTTTTTGTAAGTGAAAAAATCAACTTTTAAGGACACTATATTTTCATCCAAACCGAAGGATATTTTCGGGACTTCATGTTATATTAGTGGGGCATTTGGTAATTTGATAATATAGTCGTGTTATTTTTCTAACAATTGCCTAAATAATAGAAGGGAAATTCTTACCCAAACCGAATTTGGTCGAACCCAAAGTAACTATATGACAAGTGCAATACATTTGCTTTGGGATTGGATGTAACGAGAGTGACCAATTACAAAGCAAGTGCAATACATTTGCTTGGTTGGATGAGTTTGGCCAAACCAGGTTCGGACAAGAATTTTTCATAATGGAAGGTAGGTGTTAAAAAAAGTACATTCGGGAAATTAGGAAATTTTTTGTCCAAGTCTAACTTGGTCAAACCTATTCAATCACCAAATAAGTGTATTGCACTTGCTTTGTGATTAGTTAGTCTATTGGGAGTTACATATAATCTCAAAACAAATGTACTACATTTATCATGTAATTACTTTGGGTTCGACCAAAACAAGTATGACGAAGAATTTCCCCGGGTAATTGACTGAGATTTTTTTTTTTTTTTACTGAGATATTTAACCCTATTTCATTTATTCTTATCTAACCAAAAAAAAAAGAAAGAAAATATTAATTTTAAATCTGCATCCCCTACATCTCCCCACCCCAACCAGCACCCCCTGCTCCCTCCACCCCCTTACCAGCACTGCATTCCCCCGTTTCCCTTCCCCTCCGCCGTCCCAAACAGCAGCCCCAACCACCCTCCCTGAAACCTGGGCGACGAAGAATGAAAAGGTATCCCGGCGGAGCTCTTCTGTCTCAGTCTCACAAAGAATATGGGAAATTGCGGCACTAGGGAGGAGTCAGCCGTCGTCTCTACTGCTCATCAACAACAAGGTTCCCTTCTATCTAATTTAATTTTTTTAATTAGAAATCACCTGGCTACACTCACCCTTCTACCCATACCAGATCTAGGTTTTAGTCCACTCATTCTCGGTCTCTGGTTACATCGTTACCTTTCACAGTTAGTTATTATGTGTATGTTCTATGCTTCCCTCATCACCTTCTTCTGTTGAATTGCATTTTCTCTAAATTCGAATTTGGGAAAACCATAATAGCTTAAATTGCTATCTGTTCCACGCCTTGGGTAACTGTTACCCGAAACATCCCGTGGTTTTCCGGATGTGGGGGATCGTAGTTAGTGTTTAGGGTTTATTTATCTTTTGCTTTTATTCATAATTATTTCCAAATAAATTTATTATTGAAATAGAAAACTATGAGCAGTTCAGCATCAACTCCAAGGCTTGTCGTTACCAACTAGAATTCCAGGTACAGAGAAGAAACACAGTCGCTCCACCTCAGATCTGAGCGATCCTTCGACCCCCCGCAACTTTGAGGACTTCCGCAAAAACGCGCTACTCTACACCCACATTATTGCTTTCACTTTGTTCGAGCTCGAGACCATCACCAAAAGCTTCCGTTCTGACTACATTCTCGGCGAGGGTGGTTTTGGAACGGTCTACAAAGGTTACATCGATGAGAATGTTAGGGTTGGACTCAAATCACTCCCTGTTGCTGTCAAGGTCCTTAACAAGGAAGGCCTTCAAGGCCACCGTGAATGGCTAGTGAGTTTTTATGGCCTTCTCCTTTACTCTTTGATCTCTTTACTTTTAATTGATACCCTATTATGATTTTTTATTTTGTGTGTGTGTGTGTCTGTGTATACATGCCCTACATTATATTGCTGAAACTATAGCTTCGTTGTTTCAGACTGAGGTCAACTTCCTCGGGCAGCTCAGGCATCCTAATTTAGTGAAGTTGATTGGATATTGCTGCGAGGACGATCATAGGTTACTTGTCTATGAATTCATGTTCAGAGGAAGCCTCGAGAATCACCTTTTCCGAAGTGTGTTCCATTTCTTTCTTAAGTCAATCTTTTTTGCTGGTTCTGCTACTATATTTTCCATCAATTGCCTTTGTTTTCCTGTTTGTTGAATATCACCTTGGTTAAAATATTACTTGCTTTGCTGGTTTTTACGTGATATCAGTGAAACATTATGCGTTTACAAGCGATATCAAAGTTAATATATTTGTCTTCACAGAAAATGTTTAGTCTCACCTGATATGAGTATCTATACTTGCTTCCTGTGTAGAAAGTTCATGCTAGTGCTGGGGATGGTAATGTTTGGCCACCAGTAATGTGATTGAGCCACCTGAACCTGTAATAGTTGTGAGATTAAATTGCTATTTGAGATTGTTTAGGGCCTTACTGATGACAGCTGCTTCGAGACATTTCTGTCCCACAATTCCTTTTGCTAAGCTCTCTTTGTCATGTCTGCTTAACTAACATCGTCTGATTCTATGTACTGTGCATTTGTGGATGATAGTTACAGTTTCATATATTTTTCATCGCTTTTTGTTGATGGTTATATGCTTAGTACTTGTAATCTGGGTATTCAATGGCTGCTATTGCGACTGTGAAAGTCAAGCCATATTTTATTGAGTTAACCTTTTGCTGACGCAATTAACCTGGAATTTTCTGAGGTTTCCAGAAGCAGCTGTTCCTTTATCTTGGTCAACAAGGATGATGATTGCTCTTGGGGCAGCTAAAGGGCTTGCTTTCCTTCATAATGCTGAAAGGCCTGTTATCTATAGGGACTTCAAGACCTCAAATATTCTGCTGGATTCAGTAAGTATTGTTATTAGGATTCTTCATATATATCTGTTGGGTTATGTAAGTCATGTCATGAAGATTCTTCTTCAGTCTCTCTTTTTCATCTGGTTTGCCCCCTTGCTGATGGGTAAGGGAACTGCACCGGTAATGTTGTGACCTATTTCTTGGGCAAGAGAGCCTTACCTCCCTTTACTTGTGATTTGTTGCTTTCTGGAACCTTCCTTTTTCCCCACCTGATAATATTTGTATCTAGTCGTTTACGCAAAATCTGTTTTACAGGATTATACAGCCAAACTCTCTGATTTTGGGCTTGCAAAAGCAGGGCCGCAAGGTGATGAGACTCATGTATCAACTCGAGTTATGGGTACCTATGGTTATGCAGCACCTGAATATGTCATGACTGGTATAAATTATTATCTTTAGTATTGCCTTGGATCAATGTATCTTGTTATATATTTCAACTGTTGGGAACAATATCCGAGCTATTGGAGGTAGATGATTCAGAAGTTGGGGTGTTTAAGTCCGGAATGCCATATCTTAATGCATGGAGTCCCTGGACATTGTTAACTCTTAGTTGAATTCCTTTGTAGAGTTTGCCCATATGACACTGGTATTGGTACTTGTGTGAGATGAGCAATATATAGGTCAAGAATATCTGCAATTCAGCTCTGTGGTTTTGATAAGGAACGAAAAATTATTTTACGGCCTACATATCCTTATCAGGAAGATTTATGCTAATAACAAAATTGTGCAATTCAGATCTGTGGTTCTTACAAGGAAAATATATATTGTTATTTTTCAAGTCTGCAAAATTTGCAACTTTGAAGCCTAATTTTGTCTATATGTATGAAAAGGCAATGTACAGTATGTTTCTGCGGTAAATCGTTGTAAAGATAGTTACCTAGTTACATCACCAACTCATCATTGTAGATTTAAAATATTTCATATTTACGCTTTTCTTTATACCATGAGATGTGTGCGATTGAGTGTTTGCTCTCCAAGTGTACTGACTTCATCTGGTTGATGTGTCTGCATGAAATGGGCAGGGCACCTTACTGCCAGAAGTGATGTCTACAGTTTCGGAGTAGTTCTTCTGGAGCTTTTGACAGGAAGGAAGTCCGTGGACAAGACAAGACCAAGCAAGGAACAAAGTCTAGTAGATTGGGCCAGGCCAAAGCTAAACGATAAGAGGAAAATGCTGCAAATCATAGACCCTAGGTTAGAGAATCAGTACTCAGTAAGGGCAGCTCAGAAAGCTTGCAGTTTGGCTTACTATTGTTTGAGCCAAAACCCAAAAGCTAGACCATTGATGAGTGATGTGGTTGAGACATTGGAACCTTTACAAAGCAGTGTTTGTAATGAAGTCTCTGCCTCATCTTCGACCCCTACTCTTATGTGTAGTGGCAGCCCATTTGTCTCGGGAAGGATTCCAGATTATCGGATGCATCGTAGGTTTGCTGGGCCAGTGGGAACTGGTGTTGGTTGTCGCACTTCCAATTCAAATTGCTCACCAGGTGGCCCCACCGCATGCCGGGTTAGATGAGATAGTTGCATGAATTATGTATGTATGTATGCTGTGTTATAGTGCCTTCACGGAGCTTCCTTGTGTTTGATGTGTATCATTTTGGTGATTGAAATCTTGTTGATGTAAGGAAAATTGTTTGGTCTTCGCGATGTTACTGCGAATCAAATATCAACCAGGAACAATATTTTTACAAACAATTTTATGTGTTATTTTTCTTCTATTTAAGTTGATTTGACTATAAGCAAACAAAATTCTAGACTAAAAAAGCGGCTCCATTTATTTAATTTTTGTTTTAAGATTTAGTTATTACATTCACATATTTAGGTTTCTAACATATAAAAGATTCACTTTTCAATTAATTAGAGATGGGTATGATCTTTTCTGTGCTATTTCAATTTTCAAAAAAAAAATTGTAAATAAAACAACTATATGTAACTTCCAATGTGGATGCATTAACTTTGATGCTCAACCTGTGCAACATTATACATGTGCTAAGTCTTCCATAGATGAATATGAAACAATTTTGTTCCCATTAATCACAATCCATATTCTTTTATGAGAATTCCTTGTATTGCTAATGGCCCTATCTTCTATAACGATAGATAGCCCGAGTGCTGCCTTGGACATGGCCCGAACATTGCCCAAGCAATGGGTGTTGGTCAGCCCCCGACGGGGGATGGCGGAGAAGGGAATCAAACACCAATCAGCGCACACTGCCCTTCCCCAACGTCCCCCGACAGGGGTGCAAGGGCCAAAATCGATATAAATAAAGATTTTAGTGGGGAAACTCAAACTAAAACCTATTCAGTTCTGAATTACGTGCCCCTTCTCTTTTTCTTTTTCACATTATAGTGTGCACCTCAAGTGTTGCTCGTAGTGCAAGGATTAAAATGAAATATATGTTTCCCTTCTTGAATACAAGGGCATTTAGTGAACTAAGCGGACAGGATTTAGCCTTTTGGGTCCCGGGCTCCCGGCACAGGTTTCTCCACTCACGAAACTGCCTAATTTCAGAAAAATCAAGATAATGATTGCAATTCAGCCATACCTAGGGAGGTAAATGAAATTTTCCCTTTACAACGTGATGCAAGCTGATCGCATATCAATAAGAAAAAGAAAAGTAGCATAAAAACAAAAACATGCCGACAGAAGGGCACACAGTAACAGCAATAACTTAGGATTCATAAAACAAATAAACAACAATGCTCAAACACAGGCACAAGTGAAGGTGCTAGTTGAATTAGCGAATCTTTTAATCATCACTTATTTTCTTTCCCTACTCTTCCGCAAACTAATTGCTGCCACTTCAAATTAACTATAAAAGTTACAATATGTCAACTTATAATATGAAAAATATAATATACTGTTATCTGCTTAATATCAAGTTAACTTCTAATAAAGTTTGTACTACAACTTCTAATACCAAGCTAAAAACATAAACAGACAGTTTTGATGGTAAAAACGATTGTCCTGATTATCTTTAGAATCTCACAGCCGCGTATCAACGACAGAGTCATCAGCAATCTGAAGATAAAGTAAAAATTATACGTATAAAACATGCCAAAATATACCACAAGTGGCAGAAGTACAGATGTGTAGTGCATTTACCTCCAAAATTCTCATGTCGATCAATCACCCAATACATGAGTTTTATCTTCATAATACCTTCTTTCACTTTCAGCTTTCTTCTCATTTCGTTTCTGTGCAAGAGTCATCAATAGTAAATGTATAAATGTGTGTGTGGGTTGTGGTGGGAGGGAATGGGAGGAAGGTGCACAGTAATCCAATCTTGTCCATATAAACTCATCATAAATGTGTAAAAGTGAAGACAAATAATTATTTAAGCTCTTCAAACTCTTAATAATTTATCAGAGATGAGACCTGGTATGCCTCGTGATTCGATACAATCCTCCTGATTATTGTGCTAGTTGTTATGTCCAGAGGACTTTCCAGCAGCTTGAAAATACCTAGGCTTATTGGAACAGCATAAGGATTCTGCTTCTCCTACAAAATCAGCAAATGTAAGTGACTTCGTAACTAATAGATTCTTGTCACAATTTTTTCTTTTTCTTTTGGGTAAAGATGTCCAAATATTATTAATTGTAATATTACTATACCTTCTGAAAATCATTATCCTCCGCCACAGTACCATGCACAACCAAAGAGATATTGAAGGTCGTTATCTGCAATCACAAGGTACCAAGAATTTCACAGGACAGAAATTTAAAGAAGTGTGCATAATGTAACATCTATCAACTGGATCCTACTAGCAATAGTTACTTAACCGCAGTCACCCCCTCAACCCTCCCACCCAGAAGGTAGGCAAGATCATAGGCATAAATATTTTAATCGTTACTCTCCTTACAAGCAGGTTCTGCATATGCTGCTGCTCACATTAAAATCAGTACAAATATTATATATCATATGCTGACGAGACAAGGAAGCACGCCAAACATTCACACTATGCTTCTTCTGAAACACCCGAGGAAATCCAGCTAAACAATATTAAGGATGTAATGGAATCAAATGCCAAAGCATCAATACTACGATCTACAATTCACACTGGGAATTGTTTGGATTGTTGGAGGGGGATGGAGTGATGACGATCTATAACATTTGTAGTATATCTAGTAGATTTTCCGATCAGCATACCTAGTAGAAATAAGATGCCACTGAAATAAACAGTTAAAAGTTCCAACCCAAAATTATTAACGATGATATCACACCAGAAATACGTTAATAATACATATGAAACATGTTATGGATCAATGATGAGCGGCAATTAAGAGAGAGAGAGAGAAATGATGAGTGCCAATTGAGAGAGAGAGAGAGAGAGAGAGAGTAAACAGTTAAAAGTTGCAACCCAAAATTATTAACAATGATATCACACATCAAATATGTTAATTTTACATATGTAACATGTTATGGATTAATGATGAGCGCTAATTACCACATTTAATCATTCTTCTAAGAACTATCTCTATCTTATTAACCTTAAATCATCTTCATAAATGGGAGAGCAAATTATTTTAACGTAGAATAGCAACTAGAAATATCCACACTCACCATGTCTTTTGACACCTCCAATGGCGCACCAATTATTACCTCATCTGCATATTGGCAAGCCAAAACACTTAAGCTTCTTTCATGGAGATTCATAATAGGACGGTGTGCTCCTCTATTGGCACTACAAAACATAATACAGGGAAAATGTCAAATATTTTCTTCACGTGATGTAAAGTTAATACCATATAGTGTGATATTATTGATGTTCCCAACGATGAGAATCGTGAGTACAAACAATGATTTAACTGTTTTTAACAGCCATTTGTACAGTATGAAGCATAGATTGTGTGGTTCCAGTGTCATTGGAGGTAATTCAATATAGTGGAAGAATAAGAAGCAGAATGTTGTCTATTAGTTGTAATACAAAGCCATGGCAGACAGCCATAACCCACTTTTGAGCCAACTGGAGTTGCCATGAACCCCATCAAGTAGATTTTTGACAACAATATACCTATCCAGATTACCTCAAATCAAGTGTTTGACAAGAGAACAAACATAATGAAGTTGATAGACCTTTTTTTTGCGCGAAAAGCAGTTACAGAGTTGACTTGTGTATCACATGTCAAATCCATCTAAAGCTAAGCTGATTTATCTGTTAAGTGGGCCGATTAGCAACCAGCTGGGAACATACGAAATCCATAAGAATATAATGGTTTTTGCATTTAATGGTACGTTATGTAGATATAAGCTCAGCCTTCGTTTAGACTGACAAACATTCTCCTAAAACACCTTTTCAATCAAGATTAAAGCTTAGTAGAGTATGTGAAAGGTCCGGCCGACAAACTCACGAAGACCGGCCATATTGTCAGAGCAAATATGTTATTTGTTGCTGGCCGCGGAACTTCGTTAACTTAGATGGAAATCTTCCCTCATTCAATTGAACCAACCATTTGTTATAGTAAGCGCTACTATTATACTTTGATATTTCTGAAAATCTGAATTCAGCAACAAAATTAATACTATACTCCTGAATCATTGAGATCTAACACCCCTATTATCTATTTTCATATTTCTTTGACATGAACCTTATTTGTATGTCGTCACGCATCACAACTTCAACGTTAGTAACAGTGTATTTCAGAAAGAAAAGTGAGAACCCACTTTTGTTTTCTATTATATAACTAATAGAATCTAACTTGTCGCTCCTCACTCATGGGCTTCTTCTACATTCTTCTCTCTTTTTTCTTTTCTTTTTCTTTTGATTAGTTTGGATGGTGCAGTGATTTACTCAAAACATCATCCCACGGTTGCTCTCATCTCTATGGTCATAAGGGCACAGCTCAACCACGTAAAGGAGTATACAAGCTTCTCCTCTCCATTGCATTTCTTTGTTTGGGAAAGCGACAAGATGATATCATAGATTCAAATTTTATGCTAATAATAGACAAATTTTAGGTTGAAGATTTTATCTGGCATCTCTTGTTTCCTTTCACATACAGAGCTATATAGTTCAGACTTACAATTCTTTTTAACAATACCATTTCCCTTTCCATAGATTTATTTTTATTTTTTTGAAAAAGAAAAGTCTGGGAATTCTTCATTTTCCCAACTCTAATAAGGCAATACTATTGATCAAGATGTCTTCTTAAAAGTGGATTTGGCAGCAATACTCCTCGCTTTGGAAGTACCATCAGTCACTAAATATTCCACTAGAACCAAATATGGTTACACGGCAGGCTAATAAGAGTGCTGGATCTACCGTCGATGAGTAAATTCATCAATTTGAAAATGATGGAGGCAAAGAGGAGCATTTGTCAATAGGAAAACAATGTTGTTCATGAATATGTAAAAACAAAGAGCATCTAGATAACATAACTAACTTCCCTACAGGTTCACCCTAGTCCCCACAGATGAGTTTAGAAAATTTAAGAATAGCCTGGTTTTTTTCATGCAAATAACATTATGGATTTTTCAGAAAATGATATAGAGACAAAGTGGATTTGGCATAAAGGAATGCCATCGGGTGGAGCATACCTGACAGTTTGATCTGTATGAATGCCAACAAGAAGAAAATCACCAAGCCCCCGGGCGAGCCTGAGAATCTATACATACCAAAAAAAAAAACTAGAGCACACTATATACACAAGCAAAAACATTAGCTAGGAAGGTCCTAATTTTATCCGATCATTTAATCATAGATTTCATATTAGGAAAAGAGAATCATGACACACCTCCACATGTCCAGCATGGAAAAGATCAAATGCACCATCTATGTAGATTATGCGAGCATCAGGTCCAGGCCCCTAGAATATGCAAAAAGATCATAAATCTTAAAATGTATTTTGCCACTGCGACATCTATATGCCAGCTTATTTACCATTGAAACAGGAGGCCAGATAGTAATGAGGTCTAGCATTATTAGCATATCAATTCAGTATCACATCTTGCTAGTTAGAATGCAACTCTTATAGTGAATCCACAAGAAAACCACAAAGATTCTTTCGTCCCACTTACATGTGTTCAACTGTTTCTGAATTTCTTCATATAAACCGATGCGAACAACTATAGCTTTAGTCTTTTTAACAATTCAGCCTTAAATAAATCTGTCCTTTCATATAAGTTAGCTCTAGCAAAAGTCAACCACAAATTGAAGTAACTGTTAGTACAATTCACGATTCGAATCGTACGATTCGATACGATTCTAGGCCTTGGCGATTCGATACGATTCTAGGCCTTGCCGATTCGACTCGGCCGAAATAATCGCCGGGTGTTTGTTTTGCACCGATTCAATTGTGATGCGATACGAATTGTACGATACACGATACATTCGCGATACGTACGATTCTTTGGCTTTTAGTTTTTTTTTTTTTTTGAGACGATGTTTTTCATAGTTTAATACAAATAAATCTAATACATTTGATAGAAAATAGTCAATTGGAGACCCATACAAACATGTTACATGCCTTATATTTTTCCTCTTTGCTATTAGATGTACGACGCTGTTAAACCCTGTAGTATTTTATGTGAACAATTTATCTCATGTGTTGTTATGTGTGGATACTGGATTGATAATTTTGTCTTTTTAGTACAATAATATTGAGTTCTAGAGCAATGACTGGATAATTTTGTCTTTTTAGTACAATAATATTGAGTTCTAGAGCAATGACTGGATGATTGTCTTTTTAGTATAATAATATTGAGGTGTGACTATACAGTCAGTCCAATTATTTAGTATTTATTTTAGTTTTGAAACTTTATTTTATTATTTCTTATTGATGATTGGGTGTTCTTTATGAAATTTGAATGAGCATAGAGTATCACAATGTAAATACTTTATTTGGTTGTAACTTTATTTTGTTTGATTTTTTTATTAAAATTTTATTTTATTTGATTGTAACTTTATTTGGGTAACATTGATATTGGTGGTGATGTGTAGTCTATATTGAGAAAATTATCATTTAAGATTGATATTTTGATGTTAATTTAGAAAATTCTACTTCCTCTGTCCCTTTATTTTTGCTACTATTTCCTTTTTGGGATATCCCTAAATAACACTCCCTTTCCCAAAATGGACTTATTTTTCTCAAAAGTACCCTCTAACATAAAGTGATGATTTGACACCACCAACTCTAAACCACCACTTTTAAGGGCATGAATGTAAACATACACAAAAGTTTCACTTTTTCAACTCTTACATAAAACTCCGTGCTAAAAATGAAGGAAGCAAAAAAAGGGGACGGGGAAGTATTATTTATTTTTATTTTGTGACTTGAAAGTTCAAACATGGAACTTGATCTTTTTTTAAATGATGTTTTTTACTTTAATTGGTTAGTCTTTTACATGTTTCTATTTCTTAATAATGTGGAAAATATGTTTTATGCAACTTTTTATAAGTGATTTGTATCTTACGATACGATACACAATTCGATACGATACAAGGGCTCACAGATACGCGATACGATTCACGGTGTAATAACTATGGTATGTGGATAGGAATTCTTAGTCCATTCAGTTATAATCTTGAATTAATCGGGCTATGGCGCATATATTATATCACGGTCCTTTTTTTCCCAATTGTTGAGAAGTCCTTTCATATAAGTTAGCTCTAGCAAAAGTCAACCACAAATTGAATTAACTGTTCATTCACATGAATTTCATTGGTCCCAACACGGTAAAATATGTTACTAATCCAACAAGTATGTGCTTAAGTGTGTGCCAAGAAGGGATGGGGGTACATATGCATAAACAGAGTACGTGTGTGTGCGTCAGTGTGTATAATTCAAACAATATAGAAATCACCCGTTTGTTCATATTCAGCATATATCCACAAACACAGACAGAATAACAAACATACACAGAAAAAGAGGGAGTTCGTGAGGAGAGAGGGTAGAAAAGAAACTAAATGACAGATGTCTTGCAATAGAAGACTTGATATTATCTTAATAGGATAATGAGTGAGTTCGGTGAGAGTGAGATATGTACCTTTCCGTTGGAAAATTGGACGATTCTACGAGATGTAGGTAGAAAATGAGATATCCTCGTTCCACTACCAGAGCCACCATCTTCAGATTTGTGGCTGTGACCATGGCTGAACTGTCGTTGCAGAGATGAATGGTTATGGCTGTCGGTGGTTGACCTCTCTCTCACACAGAGAAGCATACGACCTAGCATACCAAACCACCAAAGAAATATATTAGTTACCTGACAATATGCAAGCAACAAAAAATTTGAATCTTTACCAATAATTTTTTTAACAATTCTAAAATATTTCACACCTAAAGAAATATTAAAATATAAATTTTGGGTATGAACATAATGGGTGAAATTTGATGATGAGATGCAACATATAAGAACAATACTGACTCCTGAATAGACACAACATGTAAAAGTAAAGCCTACAGTAGGCACTCAAATCCACCAGCAAAAGGTTTAAAAAGGGGAATAGAGAGCATGCAGTTAGATGAATAAGAAGCTGAATGTACAAACCAACTATGTCAGTGCTAGATACCCCTTCAGTGCGCTTAATCTGTTTATATCGGCCAACCTTCTTGGCAAGGGCATAAGCATCAGTTCCATCTGGAAGTATGCATGGATCATCTCCGTGAATAATGTAATCGATGTTGTATTCATCAAATAGCTTTCTCATGAAATCTTCTGTAATAGCATAGGGAGCATCAGGAATAACTTCGTCCACCCATTTAACAGCACTTACCATGATCATCCTATAACAAAGCACAAGTGTGTGTTTAGTTCTACATAAAAAGTTGCATTTAGTGTTCTTTTGATTTTATCCTGAACTTGTAGCAGCAGCAAAATCTAGTATCTACATCATAAAGAATTAAAAAAAAAAACATTTTAAGGTAACTGGCTGGTGCAGGCTTCAAGTTAATCAAACACGTAACAATAATGTACTAGTGCAATTTAATAAACATGAAATCAAGCCAATTCAACACGTGCAAATTGTAATGGACTGGGTTATAGGAGGAGACCAAATTATTTATCTAAAAGCTATATGGCCGCAGCTGCTATGTCACAAATTAAATGGGGGAAATATGGATTTAGAGGTGAGGTGAGGATTGGGGAATTGGATAAGGGCACATACCTTTCATTAAGAGGAGTAACTGGAGGTCCTTTATTGGCAGTGATTTCGGCATCACTAACAACTCCGACTACCAGTTGGTCGCCGAGGGCTCGAGCTTGACGAAGGGCATTGCAGTGTCCATAATGCATCATGTCAAAACACCCATCCATGTAAACCCTAACCGGCCTCTTCTTCTTTTTATTCTTCGGCACAGCAAACCGGAAACCCAGCAATGACACCCCTATTACTAGCCCTCCGATTAGCCATGACGCCACAATCCGCGAGCTCTGTTGGACGTTCTCTCCTTCCGAACCCATTTCTTCACCTGTCAATCAACAAACATTACTACTACTAATCACACTAGAATTTACCCCTCCTGCAACTTTAATGATTGGTAACTTTTTATTTTATAATTTTTTTTATGATTTATATCAATATCTTGTAAATTTTCTTCCCCCTTCACTGCGCCCTTTTCTCCGCGGCTCCTCCTTTTTTTCTTTTTTATGACCGTGAGAATGGAATGTCCGTTCCTAACCTCAATTTCCATGTATATTTGGTAATTATATTTGACTAGTTAAAATTATCGGCTCTGTTTGTTTGGTGTTTGAGAAAGTAGTTCGGGAGAGTAATAGAGTTTTATGAAATAATCTCGATTTTGCTTAATATTTTTTGTTTGAGTTTCAGAGAGTTATTTGATAAATAAAGTAGGTGTAGATTTTGTTGGAATAATTAGGTTGTATGTATAAGATGTGTAAGATTTTATGTCAAATTATATTTGTTATGTGAGATAAATTGTGTAAGAGATATGTTACTTTATGTCAAATCATAGTAGAGTTTGTATAGGTTTTGTTTAGATAATTGAAAATTGTTGTTTGTTTGGCTTTTAAGAGAGTAGTTTAAGAAAATTGAAAGATGAAAAATTTATTTCAGAAAATAGAAAATATGTTAGTTTGGCATTTTCCAAACAAGAAAAAAATTTAAAAAACGCCAAACAAATAGGCCCGATCATTTCTTGTTTCTATGTATGCAAATACTCTATTAATAGTAATTGTTTTCTACTTTCTAGTACACATACATAAATTTGATAAATATGTACAGTGAAATAATTAAATATATTATCAACAAGATGAAGATTTCATATTATTCGAATATAAGGACTAAATAATTTGTTTAATTTAGTATGTATAATTAAATTTAATACTATATGTCTACCTATTTAGATATAATAAAAATAAAAATATGTAAGTGCAAAAATAGAATAGATAAACTATTAAATTCTACCAATTGGTTAATCTTCTTAGACCATCTCCAATAGTGGGGAGGCTAAATCTATATTTTAGCCTCCCGAAATACCACTATTGTTGGTCTATTTTCAAACACACAAATAATATGTAGCATACAAAAAGGGTGTGAATGCAAGTGTACGTGCCAAAAGTAATATAAAACGATAAGAATTATCGAGTCTCGAATCCCAACGACTAGGCACAAGGTGAGTAGATGAATCTAGCAATTCCTATGATGTTCACGTAAGTAAGTTTGCAAGAGGACGATAAAATTGGATTGGATTTAACTAACGCTACTAAAGTACAAGAGAGATAAACTAATTAAGCTAACTACACTATAACGGAGGAAATCAGTAGGATAGAAGAGATCTAGGGAACTATTTCACTTAGAGACTTCACTTATGTGCCTCGATTGGGTAAAACACTAATGATAGGTTGATTCAATTAATGCCCGTAGATTCATTTTAATCTTATTTATCTTTCGACCTCATAAGATCCTATCAATCTACCCAAATCCTCTATCTTCGGATCATTCACGAACCCCGCTGTCATCCAAGGTTTTAAGGAAAGTCTGAATCCACCTATTCCTAGAGGACTCTAAGGCGTATTGTTGTCACCCTAAAACTAACTCAAGTTACCCCGATTATAGAATCTAAGTTATTTGATGCATTCACAAACGAACCCACTATAATGGGTATGAGCCACCAAGTTATATTTCTATCCTAGGTTAAAACCCATAAATCGAACTTGGCCACCCCCCTAATTACCCTTTCAAGTCTCAAAGGAGGTGAAATCAAGCACAATCAATTTAGATAAGACCAACTAGTTCAATCAATCAATGAATTCAACGTAAAGACGTAATCTAATCCATGATCAAATAACTCAATTAATTGATGACACATGCTAATAATTGTTATCCTAAGATTGGTAGTATCTACATGTATCTTTCGAGTTGCATATGAACCTATCAAGATAAATTAACCCAATTTATGTCTAAAATGATTAATCTAGTTGATGCATTAAGCTTGAACCTATTAGGATATGAAATGAGCTACGTATATTTCTATTATATGATCAAATTACTATCTAATTCCAAATCTCCAATTTACTTTGCCAAGCACATCAAAGACCAATAGATAACACCCCATTGGTGATCAATCAATTAGATAACATTACGCAAAACTTAGATAAACAATCACACTGAAGCATAGAATCAACAATCAGTTCATCAATCAATCATTAATTAAACATAGGATTCATATAACCCAACATTCAACACATAATTTCAATCCCTAAGATCCATAATCCCTAGATCACAATTGTTACCCACACATATTCAAAAATCCAAATATCACATCAAGTAAATACATAATCAACATTTCATAGACAAAATAAAGTTATAATTCACCAATAGAGATGGGAGAAATGCAAATAGATGTACGAATTGAAAGCTTCTTCTTCAAATCCCTTGAAATCCTCCTAACTCTATTTACTTTAATATACTCCTAAGTTATTTACAAGAGAGAAATTGAAAAGTGTATCTAATGGGTGAAAGTGGTGAGAGTGGTGTAAAATAGGGGCTAAGGGTTATCAAAAGAGGGAGAGAAGGAGAGATTCAATTCTCCCAAATACAATGATTAAATACTCAAACCCTCATATCTTACAATTACCTATCTATCCCTATGGGTAATTAAGCCCTAACTATTACCAAATGATGGAGGAAACCTGAAAATATCTCATAAATTCGAAATCGCGACTTTCAGCACTCTTCCGCGGCCTCGGGACCTCGTGGCTCTTTCTGCCGCCGGACTAGGCAGTGAGTTCCCGCGGTTGCAGGAGTCAAGTCAAGCATTGTCGCACTTCCTTGCGAGCACCATATTTTTTAACTCCGGTCTCCGATTGCGGATCTGTAAACGGCGTAGCTTAGCTAACTTCCTCTTCTACATCATACTAAAATATCAGTTTGATTGAACCATTGATCAAATATGTATGCTTGTTGGAGTGAGTAGCTATCTACGTCTATTGCACCACTTGCTCCAGATTCTTCTCCTTTTGATTGGCATCCTTCGGGTTCTCCTCTCTTTGAAGCTCTTATTCATATTTTCCTACAAAACACCACAACACAATCAAAACCCACCGACAACCACCAAAACACACAAAACCAAACAAAAGACTAAAAAACACAAAAGGAAGCAAAACAAGTTATTTTGAGCTTCAGAAGGCACACAATAACGACATTTTCATCGAGTTATCAACTATTCATCTATACACACCAGCTCTTAAATTTTAGGTCTTTAGGATCCCAAGTTTTAATAATTGCTAAATATTTATTTTGCTTAAGTTTTGCTTAATTTTATTTTTTGTTAGACATTCTTAATTTATTTTTTTGCATATTCTGAGAAGTGTCGGCAGCGCCGGCAGAAAAGATGTAGACAACAAGGACAAAAATGACCACTAAAAGAAGCAATAATGTAGATATTTTAATTGAACGGTTGTTTTATTGACAACCCATGCTTTTTTACTTTGTCTTTTATCTTTAATAAGAGTGTCGAGATTCTTATCTCTTCACGCGGAGTGATGTATGGGCATAATTCATTCTGTTCTTCTATAAATATGTAACCTCTTTATATTTGTAGAGGAGAGTTTATGTGAATAAAAACGTATGTTTATTACATCTCTCAATTTCCTTGAACTTTTAAAGTTCTGAATAGGGAAAAACCCATCAATCACCTTAAAAATATTTATCTTTCAAAGCAATCAACAACTCATCAACAATTCTAGCAAAGCAAACAACAATCAACAACTCTCGCAAGGCTAAACAACAAAGCAGGATCCAAACAATTCTTTTTCAGGTATGAAGGTTTTTAATATTCAAACAAATCAACAATACGAACATGAAATCAAAATTAAATATGTTAGCATTATACAAATGATTTATGTATTATCTAAATATTTAAATTTATGCAAAAGATGAGTTCTATAAATTTAGATTTAGTTTCTACGAATAATTATTTACTGTACCACACATTAGGAGTACTTAATAGAGAACACATAGTAACTATTCTTATTGATACATGAGCATCATTTCTCACATGTTCATCCTAAATATACAACAATTGTTGCCGAAACACCAATTATAGAAATAAAAACTATAAATGGATCAAAAGAATGTAGTAAACAAATTTACATAGAATTAATGTTTCATGAAGAATTAGACTTTAAGCTATCCATTTATATAGACGAAAGTAATATAGGAGCAGATGTTTTATTAGGAACAAGTTTTTTAGAAAATATAAGTTATCAAATAAATTCTAAACACATAAAAATAAATAATATAGAAATTCCTAGAATTAAGCTGCCATATTACTTTATCTCATATAACAAAATGATTTGATATAAAGTTTTATACATCTTACACAAACTCTTTCAAAAAAGCTTTCATCTATCTTACTTTTCATATCACTTTATCAATATTCAAACAAACAACAATATGCAAATCAAAATTATTTCACAAACATGAACTGGTCTCTCAATCTAATCTCTCAAATGTCAAACAAGCATACATGTAGGCACTTTCATGAAGTATATGACGCCTTATGCATCTCTTTTGGTCTAGTTTCGTCAAATTCCATAACAAGGCCATAACCAACTTAATTCATGTTTGGACGAGGTTCAAGTGAAATTCAATTCAAAATTAAACTTATTAAGACATATCGCCTACTTTCTTTCATTTTAAACATTATAAAAGTCATGATTTAACACATATCATATATTTTTTTTATCATCTCAATCTCTATAAAAAATATTGATTTGACACCTATCACCTATTTTTCCCTTATACCCCAATATCCAAACTCAATTCAAGTCACATCTTAAGTTTTCAAAACCCTCAAAATACAATTCAAATTGTATTCCAAATGTTTTGCTGGTATCATCCAAACTAATATTTTTAAACTAAACTCATTGTAATCATGTCAAAATCAATCCATGTACACCCATAGTTTTTTATCTCGTTTTGTACTAGTATTAAGTTTTTTTATTTTGTTTAAACTTCCAGTGTAACTCATATTCAACTAAAAGTCAATACAAGTTTATACAAATACTTTTTTGCTGCAATAAAATTTCGTGACTTAAAATGCTATTAGATATAGCCCAAATATTGGTGAAACCTATGGTTTTGATGCCGGAACATCCAAGACAATCTATCCTTTTTATTAATTTTTCTTGTTAATTAGGTTGCTTATTTTTAGTTATTTAGGGTGAGTTTGGCCAAGCGATTGCATAATTGCTTTTAAAATAATTGATTATAGTATAATTACTTTTAGGAGAATGACTTTTACTATAATTGCTTAAGCGTTTGGTTTTGCCTTTTCAAAATTGATTTTGAAAATCTAGATTTTCATGTAATTTACAAAATTAACCTTATATGTAAGCTAAATAATACAATTCTATAATATTCTTTAACTATCAAAAAATAAGATACTATAATAAAATTAGAAATAAAAATTAAACTTTTAAGATTTTTATTTTATCGCAACACAAGACTATGATAATTTTTTTTGTAAAAAGACATGAATAATTGAAGATTTATTACTTTAACATACCATGACATTGTAATAAACATGATGAATACTACTAGTTAAGTAAATCAAAAAGTTAATTCTAAAAAGTATTCATAATCGAATAAAAAAATGATTATATATATATATATAAGATGTGTGTTTCTATATACAAAGAGCAAATATATGGGTATAATTGTCAAACTACCCACTACCTATTCCCACGTTGGACAAAAGCAACACATATGTTGCTTTTGTGAACCGTGGGTTTTTCACGGCAAGAGAAGCAAAAGCAATCATAATTTTTGGGGCCAAACAGTCATTTTTTAGCGATGGGGATTGCAACGTGAAAATGGGATGTTTGATCGTGGGGCCAAACGGCCTCTTAGTTTCCTTACTTTTTGGTGATTTAGTTTCTATAGGAGTCTAGGAGTTATTAAGTTTCCTTAAGAGTCTTATTTCTTTTCAGTTACCTATTATTAGAGTCCTATAAATGGAGTTGTAATCTTCATTATTATAGATATTGAATATTATGAGTTTTTTTTAAAAAGAAGATATTTGTTCTCTCTAGGTTTATGGGTGCCTATTTCTCGTGTTGTTGTAGCAAATTTATCTGATGGAATTTGTCTGTTGGATAATCATTATTCTGCCCCGCTTCAGTTGGTATCAGAGCTTCAGATTTTTTCTTTTCTGGTGGTCGTGAGCATGGTTGTCATGGGCGGGTTCCGACTAATGAGGTCCAACACCGTGGTCGTAACGTTCAGGATTTGAAGATCGAGGTTTTGCCAAGCAAGTCGCAGATTTACCAAACCTCTGGCTAATACTCCGTTTTTTTCTTCCTAGGGCAAAATTCTCATCAGCTTTAATGACCGAGTCGTGGTAATGTTGAGGAATTCACACCGTGATCGAAGAGTTCACTCCAAGGAATTAATGGTTGAGGTTTTGCATAGGCAAGGATTTAACCCAACATCTGGCGACGTGGTGGAAACAACTAAGGAATTCATGGGAGAGACATGTCAGACCCAAGTACATGGCTTGATTGACCGTTATTAGGGGTGGTAATATGGATCCGATCCAATCCAATGAATCCGATCCACAAAGGAACCCCAAAATGACAATCGAATTGGATACGGTTGGAATCTAACAAAGTTTGAATTTACTATGGATTCACACATGAAAGGTGCGGTTCTAGTGTGGATCCATAATGCATTCAGGGATGGATCCACATGATCCAACAATTGATGTTGGTAATCTTTATTTTTTCTCTCTCTTCTAACTCAATCACCGACTTGAGAGTGGATTTTAAAATGGCCTTTTGAAAAGTTTAATTTTTAAAACTGACATTCACCAAAAAATGGTCAGAGCTTTCATTTCTTCAAATTGCATTTTAATATCCTTTATTTTTAGTTATGGTTCGTTACTCGCCTCTGATACCAAAAATTGGTCAGAGGCAGCGGATGTTTGTTCTTAGGGATAATTACATATTATACATGAATTTCTCGCTTCTTTTATTCTTTTTTCAATAATTTCTCTATTCATCTTATATATTTTAGTACTGATAAATGTTGTTCTTAAATATTCTAATATTTCTTTGTAATGCTTAATTAAATTTGATATTTCTTTGCATTTATTTTCGAGGTTATTATTCATAAATTTTCTTTCAAAAATTTACTTAAATCTAATACTTCTTTTTCTAATCTTGTATATTCACTTTCTTCTTTTATAGACTTTCTAGGTTTCTCCAGTAATAATTGATTTACATAAGGTTGTCTAAAATAAATTGATTTTTTAATTTGATTGCTAGTTTCTCCTAGCGTTATTTATTTCATAGGTAGTTTCTTTATTTGAGCTATTCCTTCAAATAATTTATCTAAATAGATTGATTCTTGATCTAAAAAATGTATACTTTGATGACTATTTGTAATGCATATTCGACCATATATGTTAGACTAAATGGTGATCTCCTTCTTCCATTAATTCTTCTCGTGCAAATTTATATCCTAAACAAATACTATTATCTAATTTTTTTTGTTGACAATGGAATTGCATATTTAATACCTAAATTAAATTTTAAAGTTTTGTATGCTAAATTTCCCTTTGTTATTCCTAGGACTAAATCTTTGGTTTCTTTAGGCCATCTCCATTGCTAAGGTGGGAGGGGGATACATGGGGGAGGGGGAGAAAAAAGGAACTTTGGTGAGGAGATAGGAGGGAGGTGGGCGGTGGGTGGGCACCGCACAAATGTGGGTGGGACGGTGGGTCCCACACACTCCAATTGGATGCTGGGTGCGTCGCACAACCCCATTTTTTCCTTTTTTTTTTTTGTTTTTTAATTTAATGTTAATTATGTTATAATGGAGATTTTTAAAATCTTAACATTGATTTAATTTTATTACTTGTATAATTTGTACTTTTATAACTTGTAATATTATAATTTTATGTACAATTTTTATTAATTGTTATTATTTAGCTCTATTACTATTAATTTTATTAAGTGAGAGTGGAAAAATATGAGAATTTGAATTTTGCGGAATAAATGGTAATAAACTTAACATTAATTTAATTTTATTACTTGTAATATTATAACTTTTATGTAATAAACTCAACGTTAATTTAATTTATTGTTTGAAATTTAATCACATTGTAAATTTTTTTTTTTGGAAATTAAATTCATTGAAATTAAATACGACTAGAGGATTAAAAATAGAATATTGGTTACATAATTTAAATACGATAAATTAAATTAGAAACGACATAACCCTATCAAAGATAAATTGGAATTATTGCATATGACCACCATTTGGACCGTGTGTTAACCACGCATGTTCGACTAAGTCGAATTGAAGTTGGCGATTGACTTCTACCGATCGTATCTGGTGACGACAGAACATATATTTTTCTAGGGATATGGGACTTGTTCGTGGATTCAAATCCAAAGTAGTGCCTCTTTCGTGGTGATAAATGGTGGCAACGGTGATGAATTTCCATATATGGATTATTAATTATTGTAATGTTATTGTATTGTTATTGTAGTGTTATTATTAAATGCTTTTTGTGTTTAATGTCAATGCTAAATTAGTTATTATTAAAGCCAATGTTAAATTACTTATTATTAATGCCAATGTTTAATTTACTATTGACTTAATTATTAATTTTTATTTTTATTTTATTATTATTATTATTATTATTATTATTATTTGTTATTATTATTATTATCATTTTATCAAGTGAGAGTGTGGAAGTATGAAAATTGGAATTAAAAATAGAATGGGAAGATTGAATCACTGAAGATGATTATAAAAAGAGGAGTCTGAAGGGGAAGGGGAGTCTGAGGGGAATGAGAGTCTGAGGGGAAGGGGAGTCCATACTCACTGGAGATGACCTTAATTCTTCGGTCATAAGCCATTAAAGCTATTGGTGAATCAATTCCTTCTTTAAAAGTATATTTAATTAATACTTGTATAATAGTGTATCCTATTTTATCTTTATCTTCTTTATTACGATTTTTTTGTATTCTAGATGCTATATGTTCACTGTCTATTAAAGGAATTACAATAGTTCCTCTAGTACTTTTTATATCTATAGGTATTTTTTGGGTAAATAATCCGTGATAGGTAACAATTTTTCTTTTTAAACTTTCAAATATTGATTTATTAAAATGTTGTCCTTCTTTTAAACTAATTTTGCATTTTTAGTTTTTTCTATTTTGTGTTCAATAATTGATTGGATTGAATACATTCCAAGTGTTTTTTCTTGTTCTAATATCTAAATATGTTCGTCCATTAAAATCTTTTATTTATTTCGTAAAAAAATATATTACTTTATGTCAAATCAAATTAAAATTTGTATGTATTTTAAAAATAGAAAATATGTTTATTTAGATTTTTACAAACACGAAACTTTCACAAAAACGAGACAAACATGCCAAGCTACAATTATATATATCATCTTTAAAATCTGACATTTTAGAAAAAAAAAAGGGATTACACGGTATAGACCACTCACATTTTTAAAATGTGATTTAAAAAAATATATATCATCATTTCAAGCCAAGTTCCCCGCGTGCGGTGGTGCTAGTTGAAATAAAAGGAAATAAAAAGCATGACAAAAAGGGAATAGCATAAATCCAGAGCACAGCACAAAAAAGAAAAAAAAAGGAAAAAGTAAAAAGAAACAGCCGTCAATACTCCTAAAACATAAACGAAGAAAAGCCAGGCAATAAAGGTTTGCAGTTGCGGACTGAAAAAGTTGGGGATTCGATTTCGATTCAATTTTTTTTGGAAATGGTGTCGACGGAGGGTTTGGTGCCCATAACTAGGGCCTATCTGGCTTCTTACTACGATAAGTACCCTTTTGAGCCTATCTCCGCTGATGTTTCCCGTCTCACCGATCAGATTCATGCGATGGCTATCGATCTTCTCAACGACTCTCCGCCTACGCAAGGTTTTTATTTTTCCTTTTTTATGTCAATTTTTTGTTTATTACATTTTCATCCGGCTGTCAATTGCTTAAAGTGATTTCCTATTTTCCTTTCTTTTCCTTTGATCTAAAGTATTGTCTTCTATCTTATCATCGCTAATTTGAATTTTACCTGTGAATTCATTTCGTTGTTGCATAGGAGAAAGTTTGTTGGTACAAGATGCCGAGCAGCAGCCTCCCCATAAAGTGGATGAAAATATGTGGAAGAATAGAGAGCAGATTGAAGAGATCATTTTCATGTTGGAGCCCTCTCATTGGCCAAGAGCGGTGAGTTACAGAGCCCATCCTCCTAGTTTGAAGTAATTTCACAAATATTCCAACAAGTTATAAATTTTGGGTCAATATGGACTCACTCTTAGAAAGTTATACTCATGGTGGACCAAATTTTCATGTAACAGCTTCAGCAACAGTTGACTGTTGAAGACTCTGAACTTGCTTCGGTTCTTGGGCTTCTTGAAGAGAAGTTCAATTCTACACTCAAGAGTTTGGAATATTTTCAGTCCAGAAATTCTGAGTTTATATTCAACACAGGTTATTTTTGGATATGCCAACTTACTGTAAAGCTACTTGTAGCAACTTAACGAATTACTATAAGGATATAAACTATAGGTAAATGCAATTGGAGCACAAATATAGTAAATTGCTTCACTAATACTACTTCTGAAAGAACATGTTACTCGTCAAGGAAGCATGCATTTGTATATAGGCTTTCTTCTGTAGGAGTTCCTTTCTTTTTCTGATCAAGTAATCAGAATTGTGGTCAAAGTTTGGCCGTGAAGATTAGTTATTATTAACTCCGAGAAGTGGACATTACGGACCTGCATTGTTGAATTATACTTATTAAGTTCTTCTGGACTCCATTCTGATTTTGTGACTGCCCAAATATAAGTCCACAAAGTTAGTTTAGCGACAAATTTTGATCACTCATCAAAAACATTACAAGGCGGATAATAATCTAAATTAATTTTCCTAGCTGATTTGCTCAATGAAAGAAGGAATATTATAGACTTTCTGGAGTACATTGAAAATCCAGACTGCATTGTTTTACAACCTCATGGTGCGAAAACGCCTTCATTTCCTTTTCTGAAAACAAATAGAATTATTACTGGGGCAAACCTTAAAACTTCTTGTGAGCCCATGGATTTTAAAACAACATAAATTTGTTATTATGATTTCCATAAATGATTTTTCTTATTTCTTCAAAGTCTTCCATGGCCGCATGAACTTTTGGGAAATCATTTCTTCATAAAGATATCTGTAGATTTTTTTTCTTCGAAACTTCCTTGTGTGATAAGAGTTATGAACTCTTTCTCCCTCCCACCCACCACCTTCCAAAATAAGGAACATTTCACTTGTTTTACGTGAAACGTTGTCATTATTTTGCATCTAACTAAGTGTTAGTTAATGAAAAATTTCAAATTTGCCGATAAGAATTTAGCAATTGCAATGTAACTATAGGAGTTTGTAATAGTACTTACTGATATTAGTAGTGTTCTCTAGTGATGCTTATTTTGAGTTATCTTCTCTTATGTTTTGAATGGAGATAAAGCAATCATGAAGAAGTAGGATGCCATGGTTGTTTAAATAAATATCTCGGATTCTCCGTAGATGAGCTGTCAATGAAAAGTGTTCTTTGACTGCTTGCCAACTTATTCTAGACTGACGGATTTGTCTGTGCAGTTATGACCTATATGCCACAAGACTTCCGGGGTACCATAATCAGGCAACAGAGAGAGCGCTCGGAGAGGAACAAACAGGCAGCAATTGATGCTTTAATTAGTTCTGGTGGAAGCATACATGAGAAATATGCTATGCTATGGAAACAGCAAATGGATCGGTAACACTGCAGTAACTTCTTTCTCTTCCCCAAAAAGAAAAAAAAATGTTTGATTTTATTATTACTTTTTGTGCAGAAGGAGACAGTTGGCTGAGCTTGGTTCTGCTACTGGTGTATATAAGACTCTGGTTAAGTACTTGGTTGGAGTGCCGGAGGTATGTTTTGAAAGGGATGTTCATCTTTTCGTGTTTTCAACTTCTAGTTATTGATGTTCTCTGTAACCTTTCTAATATATTGTCATTCCTTTCCATCTCATGTGGCCATTTTTAATCTGATGACTAATGGTCCACGTGTACTGTCTTTGTTGGCTGTCCTTTTGTACAACTAATTTCACAGGACAGTAGTAATATGTGATTTTCACCTTCATTAAAGTTGTGGATGATTTTTCCATTTTTCTGTTTGATTGTTTATCTTACTATGGTATAAGTGTTGCAGGTTTTACTGGACTTTATTCGACAAATAAATGATGATCAAGGGTATACACTTACATTTAAAAACATAATACCAAAATAGGAATCTTTATTATCACTGAGCCATTCTTTCGAAGTTCAGTGGACTAGATGCTATTACATGTCATCTTTCTTCTGAGATCAAGTTTATCACCAGGCCTATGGAGGAGCAGCGACAACGATATGGACCACCTCTGTATAGCCTTACAAAAATGGTGCATATTATTCGACTGTTTCTGTCTTTGCTATGGGGGCGTCTTGAAACTAAAAAATTGTAAGCTTCACAAATTGTTCTAATTTCTGTTTTTAAGCTGATAACATGTTAAAAACTGTTTGTGCCTGATTGTAACCTCTTCTTGTGACCTGATGCATTTTTCATAAATGTTTCCTCGGCACTTCAAAATTTTCAGGCAGAAACACCAAATATCTGTCTTGGAAGAAGCAGCTGCTGTCTACACTTCGGAGTTTGAAAGATTTATCAAATTTATTGGGTATTGTGTCTTTCTCTAATTTTGATTTTTGCCCTAACAGACTGCTTTAAATCTTTCACATTCTAGTTTCCATCTTTGGAATGGGGACTAACTATTTAACTAGTTCAACATTGGTGTATGTAGGTTCACTGTAACAATGACATGTAGGTTCACTGTAATGGTGACATGCTCATTCCTTTTGGTCTTTGTTCTTTTTTTACTTGACACGGGGTGGGGTTTCATGTCGCCCTTAAAAATCTGCATTTATTCCTTTCATGTAGGTGGGTAATTGCAATTCTCTAATTCTCTCTTTCTCACATACAGTTCGTTGAACCATACCCCAGAACCCCCAACCTCTCTTTGTCTATTTTGGGCACTTCTTCTTCTCTCTTCTGTATTTAAGATCTGGGAATCTTAGGATAGACAGTGTTTACAATTTATGCATGCTTTGCTTTGTTCTTGAGCGATGTAAAATAGGCTTGAAAATTCACTGTTAAATGATTGAAGATAAAATAATGCAATTAACTGAAGACGTAAAATAAAATTTTCAGTGCCGTGAACAGTATCAGAGCAGGAACATGCTGTGAACGTTAAATATAAGTCTTAAATACAAAGAAATTTGTGATTCCTTAGGGCTTTCTTACTGTCTTGAAAGGTAATATTGCTTAACAATAATCATTAACTTGTATCTAATGAAATGAAAGTAACCTTTGTTGAATAATTAAAAAGTTTCTTTCAAGAAAGGAAATCGTTAATCTCCTAAACCTCCTAAACAAGTATAGGACAATAATTAAATGTAACCTAGACCTGCCCAAAACTTGCTCAACAAATAAAGAATTACTAATAATACCGTAGATACTAAAGACTATTAAAATTAAAGACTTCTACTAAACTAAATTTTCTTCATAGATTCCAGCTTTTGAGTTGAAAGAATTGCGTAAAACTTCCCCCTAATTGTACTCTTTTTGACCTTTTTATTGTCTGCATCATTCTCCCACTGTTTGAATGTATTTTATTACACAAATTGTTGGACTTAAGCCTTGAATGGAGTGTTCACCATAATTCTTGAAATCACATGAAAGCTTATTCTTCTTTTGAAAGGTGGGGAGAAGAAGGTTATGATTTTCAGTTCCTTCTTCATTCAATGATATATTTTTGGGACGAAAAAGACAGTGGTTGGAATAAAATGAATTAGAGAATCATCCTTTCAATCTCCGCAACCTTGAAAGTTGAAACAGATCATGTCTAAGTTGTTTGTGTCTTTTCGTTGACAGTAAGCTTTCCTTAGAATTTTGCTAGTGCATCTCACCCTTCACCTTATGCTTTTCTAATTGGTTGTCTTTTGCATCCTTTTGTTAATTGAATCAGTACTAACCCAATTTACATCAATTTAGCTTAGTATCATGATTATCATCTTAAAAATTCATCATGTTTGCCTTTGTTAAGTTGCTCAATTGTGCCTTCTTTCTTGTCGTTGCCAATATGTGACTCTAATGAAGGTTTGAGATTAAGAACTATTCCTTCAGACTTCTTGAGCATGGGATCATTCGTTGAGTTTTAGACTTTCCCACCTCTTCATCTTGTGGTCATATGCTTCTAAAGACTTTATAATTGAAAGAGAATGTATATGTATTATTTTCACAATCATGCTTTACATAAGTTACCACTAAAGAAGAACCATTAATCCAATCCTTGGAAGGTTGAGGATACAGTTTTAACTTAAGCCTCAAACGGTCAACTGTAGACTTAAAAACCATATTTATAGAACAAGTACCATAAACAATTTCTCTCGACTGTCTTCCGACAAAGCAACCTTTGCAAACGTAGTGGATTTTCATATTGAGAAACTATTTTCAATCCGGTACAAGGTCTGACGTCAAGGCATCACTATATCAAGTGAGGGGCATGCACACTTCTTAATATTTCTGTATGTAAAGTATGTCGTCCTTTTCAGTATTCATGGTCCTGAGGGATATTTGCCAATGTTCTGTCAGGACATCAACTTTTGTTACGTGCTAAGCTGCAAGTCAGATGTGTAGCAAAAATTTGATTCAAAAGCTTGGAAAGGCAGGAAACTTATTTTTGGTATTTATTGTCTGTGTGGTATAAATCATAAATTTTTCCAAGCTAAAGCTCAAATGTGTAAATAGCAAGAATTATGATTCAATACATACACATGGATAGGCTGGAGGGTTTTAGTATACTTAAATTGTTGGCTAAGCATCTCAGATAGAGATTGTTTATTTTAGTTAATTATTTAAGCAATATTTATCTCAAGGACCGTAGTGCAGTTAAGTCTTTACTGAAACAAGGTAGAAGATCCACACTTTTGTAGTAGTATGGATATGGAATAGATCAATCCATTCTTGAGTTAACATGGAAAGATACAGCAGTGTTCATCTTTGAGTTTACAATTGTTTGTATATGGTTGTTGACAAACTGATTTGCATGCTTGTCCCAGGGAGGTTTTCAAGAATTCCCCCTTTTTTATTTCTGCGGACGATGCTGGTGCATTAGAGGCCAGGTCTGTCCAGAACTTCACTTTTCATATATATTTTCGATTTCCGTGCTAATGTGACTGGGTTGCAGACTACAATATGTAATATAGAAGCTCAAATAATAATTTATTTTGTTTTTTATTTTGAACTTTTACCTTGCAATAAACCCCAGGAATAATGATGACTATAAGGAAATGAGTGTTCCAGCGGGGCAGACTCATGAGGTTTGTTTTCTAACACATGGTCAGATCTGTTACAACAAATTACACCCTTAATATCTGCATCCTGCTCTCTGAAGCAATCTATCACTGTCCTTAACTACCTTTACTGCCAATCATAAAGTGAAGTTAATTATGGTCTCAGACATGAATTAGTTCTTCGGCTGTTGTATTTTGTGCCTGAAATGATATTTAAGGTGTCTTCCTATTACCGTAGCAGTTTTACCTCTGACAAACGAATTTTATTGTTCTCTTAGGTGTCTTTAACAGTGGAGTCTATAAATTCATACATTGCTTGGGATTTCTCACTGGTACAGGGCAAAATGAATCTGGTACTTATCTAAATCTTACACTAATTTTTTTCTCTTGACATCAATACTGGCCAGGAAGGATTATGGATGTTAATCTTCTCCATTATGCATTTTATCAAACTTGTATATTCTTCTTTACTTGGTATGTTTGCTATAATCAACTAAATATGTGCTACAACTACAACAGTTAATTGGGCCCCGCAAGCTCGAAGCCAGTGAGAGAAAATATGATTGGCACTAGTTTACATTTAATTTAAACACGTGTATCTGGTACAAATATAGGTTTACTTAGATAAAGTTCTGATGAGGTAATTAAGAAATCTGGATGCTTCGTTTTTAGCATCTGGATTTATCAGTCTGTAACTGTGCCATAAGGATTTTGATGCGCAGGTTGCTTGTGTATTGTGCTAATTATTAAAGATATTCTTCTCCAGTGGTCACAACAGATGTTCTGCTGCTTAGAAATAAAATTTAGAATTGAATTCTACTTTTTGAGCAGCTTTACAGGCATTTAGTTAATCTGATTCTCCTGTCCAAGAGGGTGTATTACCTAAAATTACTAATTTAGTAAGTGCACTTACATGAAATTGTCCGTCTACTGTGCGAGATATGATTAATGTATTTTAGGGATAAAGTCACTCTATTGGTCATTCTTATGATGGAAGGGTGTAGTTGTAACATTTATGAATTGCTTTTAGAATGACTATAAAGTATCTCTTCTGATGACTAGGGTCTAGCTGTAGAACCTATATATTGCTCTTTGAATGACTAAACAATATTTAAGGCGCATAAGATGGATGACTGTAAAGTATCTCTTCAGATGACTAGGCAGTAGATGTATAACCTCTATATTGCTCTTTGAAGGACTAAACAATATTTAAGGGACATAAGATGGATGAACTGTGCATTTAATAGGGTTGACGCATGAAATTCTATGGACAAACAAATGTTCTGCTGCCTTTATCTATTAAATATGTATTACCATTATGTGATTAATACTATATCTTAGTTGTTTCTGAAAGTTTTTGGGATTGATGTTCAACAAACTTCCAGGGGTTTATGTGGATTAAGGGAGAGGTAAGACGAGTTTTAGTACATAATAACTAATAGAAAATTAGCTTTTAGCATTTTCCAACATGAACAGAGCCTACAATCTGAGCATCATTTGGTAAATACGTGTCCTTGTTTAGAATGTACTGCTTCCCTCTAGATATTATATTTCAATAGCTATGTAGCTGGAGTTTTATTAGTGGTCAAAAGTCTTCCATATGTATTGTGAGCTCTACCACATCCCTAACTGGTATCATACATATCTACTTCATGTTGCTATTATTTGACCTTTCTGTAAGCCATGCATTAGTAAGCTATTGTGGGTTATGGTGGGTATCATTCAATTGTACACATACCTATACTTATGAATCATCACATATTTACAATATTTCAAATATGGCATCATAGTTGAGTCAGAGTTTGGCCTCATTTTTGTTGTGCCATCTGCAGTATAGACTATATTAATATTTCTTTCTTTCTAATTGAATAATGTTTTAGCAGGATATTGGATTCAGTGTAGAGTGCACAGATCTTTCTGGAAGAAAAACAGTAAGCTTTTCATGTTGTTTGTGCATATTGATTTTTTTAACTTTCCTACACTGTTCTTTGGCTGTAAGATTCTCTCTTTCTTTTTAAGCTACTCTTTTCTTTTGTTGTAGTATTTATAGCTTGCTCTTTCTCTCTTTTGCTCACTCAATTCTCACTTTCGTCTGGTTTTGATTTTATGATTTATCATTGGTCCTTGGTGTTGCTTAAACTTAGCTAATCTTGCCATACCGACGTTATGAATCTGACCAAGTAAGTACTGCTTTTATGTTTTTCTTTATGATTATGTCATGTCTAATTATTAATAGTCGACTTCTTTTGTTATTGCAGGGTAACTTCTGCACATGCATACCAGGAAACTACAAACTCATTTGGGATAACTCATATTCAACATTTTTCAAAAAGGTAGGTAGATACATTTATATTAGTGGTTTTGTCATATTCTTTGATTGTTTTAAATTATTAAAAACTTGAAAAATGAAATTCATTACTGTATATTAATATAATTTACACAGTATTCATGTACAGAAGAAATACCATATTCTGACTTCCCAAACTTTTTTGTTTTTATTAGCTGCAGTATGAACTTATTAGGATTTAGGACTCCATTTAATGTTCTATGTTCGTATCAAACATTGCAAAATAAATCAAATATCAAATTGATGTAATGGAACTGCCACATCAAAAATTGTTAGCCAACAATTCATTTAAATGTCTCCAACTTGTATAAGTTGTACCTTTTGACCTAAAGCTTGAGAGATCATCAAAAGCAGTGTCAATTTATATCCAATCTTGGTGCCATCCTTTCATCCGATTTCTGGATATTATTCACAAATCTGTCCTTTAAAATCATTCTACTCAGCACTTCTTAGTTCCATTTCCTGAGATTTGTCTTCAGCTAGATCACATAATCTGCAGTGACTCAGCCCACCCTTGCCTCTCCAGTGATTTCGAAGCAGGAGCTCTGCCTTACATCACATTACGTTTTTTAAAACTGTGGGTTTGTGGACCATGGTGATCAGTGGAGCTGTTGGAAGGCTTTGATTTGATTCATAAAGGAGGTGGGTGGCAATGACTTACAACAATATAGGAAACGATTAAGAAAAAAGAAAAGACAAAGTGGGTGCAGAAGATGGTGAAATGGCAGACTTTGGGTGCTCTTAGAACTTTGATATAGTTAGAAGGGGATAACAAAGAAAGAGTGAAGGAGCATATTTGTAGAATTAGAGAAGATCTGGTAGAAATGAAAGATAAAGAGTGTGTCCAGCGGTGAGGACAAAGTGGTTAAGGTTTCTGGAATCTGATCTGGTCCGTAGTATATATCGTGGCTTGTTAATTTAATACACGCTATTAGGTTTCCTTTTTCCTTGGAAAGTCTGCTTTGCTGTGCTCCTGCCTCACTCCTGTCTTACAACACTTACACCTTTCCTTGGGCTGCTAGCTTTCCCCATTTCCCTGGTCTTCAGCCTGAGATGAATGAGGCATAAAGCAATGCTCAAGAGCTACATATTCTAAAGATGAAAAGTCCTTAAATGTCACCACTATCCGACATCCGATGATTTCTCATTTGAAATAGTTCTTGAAAGTCTAGTTTGTTCAGAATATTGAAGTTTACTTCTCTTTCAATGTAATACCAAGAATATGTCAAGCCTTGACAATCTCTTTTTCCTTCTCGTTCATGTTTTTAGGCCACTATGCTAATACAAGTAAATTTAGTCTGATAACTTAGAGAGATTTTATTCAGAAATATATCTTTTCTTGGAGGAGAATACCCACTATTTATACAAAAAATACACACTGATCTTCAGCCTCTAAAATAGCTATATACAAAAATATCCTACAGCTAGTATATCCTAATTAAATGAAAGAATAAAAGATTTAATATCTAATCAAATCTGTTAAGCATAAAGTCTGCTAATCAAATATGTAATTGCTAGTCAAAGCATAAAATCTGCTAATCAAAGCATAAAATATGTTAATCAAACCTGACTAATTACATTGACATACTCATATTTCTGTACAAAGTCATTAAGTTCAAACATTCCATCAAAATTTTCGACTAGCTGGAGCTATCTGAGGGGAACCTAATGTTAAGGTCCTCGCTCTCATCATTTCAACCATAAAATAACAGAAAGTGTTCACCTGAGATTATCTTTATTATCTATTAAGATGAAGGAAATGAAGAACTTAACAACGTAAACCTCCAATTATGAATGTCCCACATTAGTTCCTTTAGCTTTCAAATTCACCCATTCAGCTCACTAGACGGGTCATTAAACAAATTTTTGGTTTCATGCTAGTAAACCAAATCTGGATGCCATATTCTTCGCAGTGATTTGAATATACATCTTTTAATTGGGTCACTTAGTCCTCTTGGAGTTCCTCCCAAAGGGAGAGGGAGGTGTTACAGTAAGCAGCAAAACCACGATCCCTATAATTCACACTTACAGTAGCCAGTTGCAGTGCAACTTAGTTATCAGAAGCATCCCTTGGCCATTTACGTTTACAATTTTTCCATTAAGAGGCTCACTTTAGTAAAATTCAGTGACCCCAACGGATTCTTCTTTTATTAAAGATTTAGGAGTAGTTGGAAAACTTTCATCTTTCCTATTTAAAAATACCTAAGTGGCAAAGTTGAAGATGCCTGCGATGTCGTTGACTAAGACATTTATTATTTAGATAAGGAGTGATATTTTTCTAGACTAGAAGATACATAATGCTTGCAATAAGTAGGATTCTCCATCATCAATTCTTTCTTTTCAAGTTGTGGTATTGTACTTTGCTTCACTGATTGTTTCATCTATGTTAATACACTATATACAATAATCTTATGCTCAAACCATCTCAGAGGGACCCCCAGTGAATGGAAGGAAAACCAAATCTTATGCTTTGATATTCTTCACAAAAGAATTGATGAAAACACTAGAAACCAATTCCATTCTCCTTGATGGCAGCTTAGGGAGCAAATTAATCCCTTGTCACGTTCAAACACCTTAAATAGCACAAATACCATACATATTGATATGGTGCCATATCTGTCTTGGTAGTTAAATTTCATAGTTTTGTCCACTCTCTGTGAGAGTTTACTAAGTTATCTTGGATAAGAGAGTTTACCAGGTTCTGCAGTCCTTTTACCTCTTATACTTACACTAGATCATTTTGTCACTCTCTGGAAGCCTGTCTTTTCGTCCTGATTCTTTGCGTAACTTTAAACTAACTACACCTGACTTCCGTCGAACTTCTGCATTCTTTCTTAGTTGTGTGGGAGGGGTTCATGAATCCTGGAAGAGTTGACATATATTTTACGTAGGTATTCCTTTTGTATCTTGTTTAGTGTTCATTAAGATGCTGGTTCGATTGGTGACAACTGTAGTGTGGCAGAAGCAGTTGGGTGATGGAGGTGTGTGTGTGTGTGTGTATGTGTGATTAGGGGGAAGAGGGACGGGGAGAAAGAATGGCCAAGAGACAGGCACGAGGACAAACAAAAATCAAAACCAAGAGCAAAGCCCAGATCAGAAATAAGAGGATTCAAATTATTTTGAATCCATATATATATATGTAATTGATCCTAGGCAACCAAACACTTAATTAAATTATAACCCTTCTCTATCCTATCAGTCCAAGAACTTGTCTTTGGAAATATCAACCTTCAGTAATCTTAACAGTTACCAAAAATCTGTCTTATTATTGCCGAACATAATTTCTTATCTCTTTAATATATTAGTTGCAACTCTAATTTGTAGAAAATAAATCTTCAGAACTTAAAAAAAAGAAGCATATGTCGATTGTGGATATGTTGGGATAAAGATTATTGATTCTTATACCATAAGCATACACTGATTCAAAGATTTTCAGCTGTTTCATGAAACCATATTGATTCTGTAACATAGGTTGAAAAAACACAAGACAGGGTTGAGCTCAGCCGCAAATTAACTAAATCAATTAAAACGAATCCAAGTACAGTTAGCAAAATACTTAATGTTGCTTGTGGTTGTAAATGTTTGCAAAAAATGAATACTATGATGATGCTGGTGAAAGGCTGATCAATGATATACAGCTATTGTAATCTAAGAGAGGGAGCAAGATTTAAAAGTGGGAAAGAGAGAACATATGTACCAGTGCTGGTCAGTGGAAGGATAGTTGGATGTGCTCATGAGTTTAGTTCTTTGTAAAAGCCTCATCTCTTGTTGATTAAGCAAATGGGATCTTGAGGTCTTGCTTAGTTTGGATTTCCTTCTCCAAATTCTTCTACCAAAGAAAGAGTGGGTAGTAAAGATTTCACCTTAAATGGTCTTTCATGGTAATATTTCACCGAGGCCCAAGATAGAGTTTTGATGCCAACTAGTCAAAAGCATCCTTGCACCTCTAAGATTCAAACTCTTCAAACTTCATCTGGCCAAAACCTCTTGCATCTTTATTGTCATTGAGATATCATGTAGTGCAAAAGCACTGTTCATATTTCTTGAGTCTTGAAGATCTTGATGTTGGAACTTGAGAGCCTTTGGGAGTGTGAGGAAGGACATGGGACTTCAAGTTTTGTTTCATAATAAAGTTAGTATTTTCTCAACCAATATGTTCATGAAAATATAAAAGCTTCAGTATAAAAAGCTTCTTTGAGGCTCTCTCTGCTATCTTTTATTCAAAAAACTTGATCGATTTTAGTTCCCGAATATTCTGCACCTGACATTTAATGAGTTTTTTTCCTTTTGAAGCTGAAGTGGGATTGCAAGTGGATCGAATTTTGTTATACTGACTTTGGCCTTGGTTTTGGAACAGGGGCTGCGATATAAAGTGGACTGTATTCCTCCAGTTGTGGAGCCAGTGACTGACGCTGATGAATAGATTATGGAAAAGCTGATGCATACTAATTGTGTCCCGTCAATGCTGCACGGAGTTGTCACTAGCTTTTGTATCATTTGTCTCTTTCATTTCGTTCTTTTGGGTACTCTGGTTGCTGAAGTTTGGGAATCTGGTATGGTCTCTTTCTGAATTATAGGATCCTAGGCTTCAGTGGTGTACAAAGTTGTGTAAATTGCACCATTTCTTACACCCTTTTTTAATTTATTTACTATCACATTTTATTGTATCGAATTAAACTCCTTTTGGCTTGTTTTGGGGATTAGAATTGTGATGTATATCATCAAAAGATTCTGACTGTAAAATTGGAAAAGCTCCCCGGCTTAAAGTTTCTTTATTAAATCTGGCTACCCTCTTTATAGAAGAATTGCCACTCTCCCTAGTCATTATACCATTTCCTTTGAAGTTCTTTTTTTTGTGTCTTGTGCCTCCAAAGATTGTCGAGGTTGTTTCATCTAATCAGTGGAGTGTTGTTAGGTTAACTTGGTAAAAAGTAAAAACTCAACTTTTTTTTTTTTTTTTTGTAGTTTAAAATCTCATACTTAGGTATCTTATCAAGTATCAACCTGCGATATACTTTAGAGTCGCATAATATATTAATAGACACGTGAAGGACACGGATGTATTATGCCTTATTTTTGGGGTTAATTACAGTATACCCCTGAACTAAGGATACTGTATCATTTACCCATGTACAAAAGGTAATCGTCTCCCTCTCGTCATTTGTTTAGCTTAAAAGGATCCTTTGACTTGGCTGATGTGACAATTTACATGCAACTAAAAATATACAATTGTGGTCCTTTGAATATATGGACGATATGCTATCTACACCTCAAATTTACAGTTATGATTATTCTTGCCTGATCTACTTGTTGATTTCATAAATAAAAAAATTACAGCTTCTCCATTTTCATCTCCTGGTTTTTTTCCCTTGCAGTTTTTTCAAGCTATTTGAAGTTTTTATGTTAATTTGATATTTTATATATTTCAGATGACGAAATAGTTCTTTAAATTCGCATTTGGTAAATTCATGGCTTCTTAAGGAGCTTTGATTAAATTAATTTAAAGATGAGTGTGAAAGGATCATTGTGAGTGTCACTGATGCATGTAGCTTTGCAAAAGAAAGTTTGAATAACAAGGGGAATTTTTAACTAATATTATAGTTGAATCATTTGTCAAACAAGAAAAATGGATTGGACCTATCAGGTCAGTTTTTGCGGGTTTGAGTCGGGTCTGGATCCAACAGAAATAAAGTGAGAGGGCCGGGTCTAACAATAGCAAGTTAGATAGGGTCTTGACAGGCCCCAACCCGACTCTTAACAAGCCTATCCCTACCCATCAACCTCACCCTCGCCTTATGGCGAATCGCCTCCTCTCCAATTTCCCTGCTATCTACTTCGACGCCGTATCCCGCACTCCCATTAAACCCATATTAGGATATCATGAAAAGTGCCGATACTATTGATTAATATCCGAGCTGTGATATGGAAATTGATCTCGCCATTCGCACTATCTCCAACTATAAATGTCACTGTAGGACCAAATTATAGTAGCCCGGCCCATATGTAAATATATATGTATATAATCTATTATTACTAATAATAATAATAGATTAATAAATACTAATATATATTTATTTGGAAATTTGGAGGGATAAAAATGAAAGAAAATAATTTTTTAATTAAATCAGGTAAATCCATTAAATTTAGAAAGTTTAGTTTATAAATATTTCTTCCTATACAACGAGGAAGAGAGATATTAACTGTAAGAAGTGAGTGGCGAAAAACAGGGAGGAAAAGCATTTAAAGCCTCCCTTTTGTAACTAACTAACTGACTAACTAACCGCCTCCGATCCTCCGCCGCGCGCCCCACCATGACAGAAGAAATTTCCGGGGTAAAGAAACGTGGATGGAGGCGGCTCTGTATAATTGCTTCTATCGTCCTGATCTTGTTTATCGGCATCATCATCCTCATTTTGGCTTTGACTGTTTTTAAGATCAAAGATCCACAGATGAAATTGGTCTCAGCCAGCATTGATGGTGTTGCACCTCTGCTATCTTTTCCTTTTTATCAAATACAATTCAACATATCTTTTAATCTTCAAATCCTGGTTGAGAATCCAAACAGAGCCAGTTTCAAGCATGGAACAGGGAAGAGTATGCTAGTGTACAAAGATAGTGAGGTTGGGGAGATGAACATAGATCCAGGTTTCATCCCTGCCCAAGGTTCCGCAACAATTCCATGTCGGCTGTCGCTAACGTTTGATGCTCTCTCATCAAACACGCCTCACTTGCTCTCTGATATGCAGGCCGGACAACTCCTGATCCAATCCAATACTCAAATCGCTGGTCGGGTCTCAGTTTTGGGAGGCATCATTAACAAACATGTTTTGGCGATATCTGATTGTGAAATGACAATTGGATTTCCAGATATGAACATCCTCAAGGAAGAGTGCAAGAGTCGCAACAAATTGTAACAGACCCAAATTAATTAATTGGTACAGCATACCTTCATTCTTTAGAAATTAAACAGCCAGCTATATACATAGGACTTTAATTTGTTGATTATTTTTATTAGAATCGATTTAGCAAACAATTATGTGTTGTGTTGATTTAACTAGTGGGTTAATGTAGTTATAAAATGTGATTCACACAGAATAAGGTGCCTGCAGTGTATATATATAGTAATGATTATTCCATCACCATTTTTATCTGCCTTCAAGCTGGTCCCTTTCCAGTTTTTTTTTTTATCGCCTCCTCTCATTTTCTTGCATTTTATTTTTGGTTTTCCTTTTACTCCCTTATTCTTCTTCTTCTAATGAAGCAAACAAAAAAAATAATTAATTACTTCTTTGAGAGATTACTCAATATACAAGATTGTTAAATATTTCTTTGTTAATCTTATCAGTTTGTAATCAATAATGTATTGGAATAAATTTATCTAATTTTAAACCAAACACTATTATATCTATGACTAAAACATACTTATGATATCCAAAAATCTATATTTTGAATTAGCCACGAGTTGAGGAGAAAGTGTCGAACAAATACATAATGGATTGTTTCAATTTTTCGTATGAAGCTTATAATTATGTTGAGTTTGGTTTGATTAGATTTTGTTCATGGTCTATGAAAAACCGGATCTATATAAGAATTTTACCATATTCAAATAGTGTAGACGGTAGAGAATTGCTTTACATTAAATTGTAAACAATGGAGTGTAAGAGTAATTACATTGAAACGAGGAATTCAGATCACGTTTTGAGACACTTTCAGACGTATTATGTGACCACCTCTTTCAGCAAAAAATCAAATTTAAATTCACCACATTATAAAAACTAGTCATATATATATATATATATATATATATATAGTGTTGTCGAAACTGAAATATTACTCTACTAGGATAGGATCAAGTTTTGGATTTTGTCTACTTTTCTGGGAAAAATGATGAATGCAACTTAAATTTTCAATAAAACAAAAAGGAAATGCAAACTTAATTTGTCTCTACTCTACACAAACTTAATCCAGCCCATATAAGAATGAACGAGACCCAACTCCAAACATGGGCTTATGTATATATTTAGGCTTTGGAATTTTCTATTCCAGCTTAATGTTATTTAATCCGTAAGCAAACTGACACTTTAGGTTAAAAATTCAGTTTGAATCCAAAGGGTGGAATATGATACGAATGGACTGAATAATATGGTGGCTCATATCAAATAAATATTTCATAACACTATTTGAGGTGTCTATAAAGGCTTTTGAAGTTGTTTAGATAAATAGAATAAGTAATTAGAAATAAAACCATTTGGGCTAATTCTCAACCAACCTTTGCCCAAAAAAGGCCCAAAGTACACCCCAACTTATTGATTATGTCAGCCGAAGGGTGTAAAAGATCTAGTACCTCTAAAAAAAATGTATTTAGTGAGAAATATTTAGGCTTTGTTTGACTTTTTCAAGGAAAAAATTATTTTTTGTTTGGGAAAGTAAAATAAACAAGTTTTTTATTTTTTGAAATAGATTTATCATCTCTCAATTTTCTTAAACTACACTCCCATAAGTTAAACAAAAAACAATATTTTTTATCTCTAAGAAATATCTACACAAATTCTACTTTAATTTGACATAAAGTAACTAATCTCAATCTCACATAATAAATATGATTTGGCATAAAGTTTTACCCATCTTACACCTATAACCTACACAATTCCAAGAAAACCTACACCTACTTAATTTACCAAATCACTCTCCCAAAATTTAAACAAACAACATTACGCAAATACCAAAGAAACAGACCATAAGTGTTCCCAAATATGTCAACTATAACAAGTCAATGATTGTGTGCTTAATTGGGTCTAGGCGTCGGTTGCGACACGCTATTGTCTAGTACTATTTCCTTTTCCAGAGGCGGGCGAATCTTCCTGCATCCGACTTTTCTTCTCATTTTTTTTAACTATTCAATACTAGTAAAGTATTAGGAATGTTGAATCAACAAATACGTACAAAAAATACCAATTCATAAGACCAGATCAATATTAAATTAGAAAATAACCAACGTTTATTATGAGAATCGAACTCAAGACTCTTGAAATTTCAACTTTGACATGAGACTGTAGTAGTCGGCCAAGTACGTATGGCTCAATCTCACAGTGCTTGGTGAGAATGAAGTAGCATTCTCAATTGGGCACATATTCACGTGGTTGATTAAGGTTTCAAGGGGCCATTACTTAATAATAATAGTATGTTAATTAATAATATAATGTCATGCATGTGGACATGAATGAAAGAAGTGATAATCAGTCAGAATTGTTCATGCATGTGGAGCAAGCTCAAGGATCACATGGATGAATAATTGCACGTTACCCGCGAGGGTGGCCTAGTTGGTGGGCAAGTGAGCGTGGTGTCTGTTGACTTGAGTTCAAATCCCTTTGTCAACACTTTTTAGATTGAGCTTGTCACATCTAGTTTGCCTAGTGTGATTTGCAAGCTATTGCATGAGGACGGAATTTACCTTGTTCACTTCGATGGCTGCGGGTTCCCTTGTTAACAAAAGGATAATTGCACGTCATACATATATTATCTCAGACATTGATCATACATATTCGATGCAAATAGATGAGACTTTAGAGTCTAGACTCGTAAAAGAATTAAAAAATACCACCTTCTACGGGTGGGCGTTGTGTATCCTGGTAAATCAAACTCGATATGTTCCTTTTTTTTTTTTTTAAATTCAAAATGGGACGGATAATTTAGGTTTGGGTACTCGAATTTTAATAATCCGTATTTTATTAGGTTAACATGAGATGGGTTTGGAATTGAGATCTCCAACATCGAATACCAGAACCCGCCTATAAATTTTCAATATTACTTATATATGTATACAATTTGCTTAGTATAAATTAACTATATAATTAGATAATGTAGTTAATTAATTAATGATATATATAATGAAAAAACCTTTTAAACTTTAACATATAGCTCTGCTAAATTTTGAAGTTCTAAAAACTGTTCAACTTATTCCTAATGGGATTATAAATTGAAATAATTATTTTAGATGATGATATATTTTTTGTAAGTAATGGATTAAACATAATTCAGTTTAACAAGATAAAAATGACGAAAAATGATTATGTAATTTACTTTTGTTGGGTACGTGATGTTAAAAAAATAATTACGGACCCCGTAATCTTGACCCATACCATCTTGCAATAATTTGGGTACCCAAAAGTAGGTACCCAAATTATTACCCCAAACTTGCTCTATCCATATTTCTAGTCACAAACCCGTCCCTGGCACCTTCCATGTTGAACTGATAAAAAGATTAATTAACTAATATATAGATCTAGTAGTTAGTAATAAGGAATTTAAAAAAAAAAAAAGTAATAATGAATTATTATATTTCTTAAAAAAAGTAATAATGAATTAATTAAATAATCAGAAAAAACAACTAGCTAGCATAGCATATAGGGACGGGACATTCTCGACTAGACAATGTCTACAAGGATTTTCTAGACCTTGTGGCTAGAACTACCCTCACCACGTGTATTGTGAGAGCATAACATCACCACAATCAATGTCTTGGTACATTTCGAGCCACAAGGTCTTAGACCTAGTCTAATAAAGAATTTTTCGGACATATATATATATATATATATATATAATAGACCCGATCGAGCTGAGGAATAGTCTTTCATTTCATAGCGTGTAATGCGCGTAGTACCTGCCAATAGAATATATACTCTATCTATATATATGTTTCCAAATCAAACAAAATATTAGCAATAAGTCCTTAATTGTTTCTTTCTATATTAATTTCTTTGTAAGTACTTATCTCATCTTTGATTTCCACCGCTCTCCTTCCTTGGTTGATGTTGATGATCCGTCCGGTCCTCCTCCACTGATCATATATATATATAAAAAGAGAATTATATGGAATCATCATCATCATCAATAATATCAGCAGCAGGCCATGGTTTAGGCAGCAGGAAAAAGGAGAATTTTAATTCTTCTTCTTCTTCTTTCAGGCTGCGTAGCCCCAGCCTAAACTCGGTGCGGCTGCGTCGCATATTTGATATGTTCGACAAGAACAAGGACTGCATCATTAGCGTTGAGGAGCTGGGTCAGGCGCTTTCCCTTTTGGGGCTTCAAGCAGATCCGTCCGAGTTAGAGTCCATGGTCAAATCGTACATCCAACCGGATAAAGACGGTCTCGCATACGAAGATTTCGAGGCACTTCACCGATCTCTGGGAGACGTATTCTTCCGATCAGATCACGACCATGATGAGTCGGATCACTATGAGTCGGATCTGAGTGAGGCATTCAAGGTTTTCGATGAGGATGGGGACGGCTACATCTCCGCCAGGGAGTTGCAGGTTGTGTTGGACAAATTGGGATTGCAGGAAGAAGGCAAAGAGTTTGACAGAGTCCAGATGATGATTTCTTCCGTCGATCAGAATCACGATGGCCGTGTTGATTTTTTTGAGTTCAAGGACATGATGCGCACTGTTTTAGTACTAAACGTCGACGTTCCTTCTTCTTAATTTATTATGTATTAACTAATTAATTAATTGTACTAGCACTTATTTATTTTTACTCTTTTGAATTTCTCCTTTCGTCTTCTTCAACTGTTTTGTAATGCCACTCACAATTAATCGTTACCTTTCGATTGATTTATCATTCTTTTCTTTCTCCGCTCTAATCATGTATTACTACTACATAATTTGCAATATGCTTAATTGTGATTTTTTTAGATATATATTTACCACTAGTTCAGCTTCTAATGGATTGGATTGCAACCCAATACATATATTTTTTTTAAAAAATAAAGCTTAATCATTAATAGGAGAAAAATCATCAGTTACATCAAAAATTGAACAAATCTAATTACACATAACACAAGGGGGAGTGAGGGAACTGGGTACAAAACCATTTCAATTACGAGAGAGACCCCATTTGGCTAGATTATGAGCCGCTTTGTTGCCAAGTCTTAGGACTTTTTTAATTTTCCATCAAGGCCATTTGAGAAGAACGAGGCGAGCAAGTCTTGCGTCGATAGAGCTGGCCCATTCCAGAGACGGAGAAGTTCCAGTGATCATAGCAACAACATCCAACGAGTCATTCTCAAATATGATGTTCTTTGCCTGTGCAAGATCAGCAAGGAAGATATTCTCCTTTAATGCAGCCGTTTCAGCAACGGTAGGGTCGACAAAAGAGTCTCTTTTGATTGAAGCAAAAAATGATAGAGCCTGTACAATTCCTGAAAACCAAAGAGATAGTAGAGAAATTAGTGTGAAAATCAATATCAACATTAGCTTTGAACCAGCCTGAAGGAGAAGGAAACCAATCCGAATTGAGAGGGGGACATTAAGCATTGATTTGTTTCCCTGTTTGGGCAGCAACGTGTTCAAAGGCATAACTGCGACATCGGTTAGTGATCTGGGGGATGTTTGGGACAGCGTTCTTGTGCATGATTGCATTCCTACACTTCCAAATCTGTTCCATAGAGATGAAGCAAAAATTAAGGAATTCAAGAGAGAATTCAGCAGCCGGGAAGAAACAAGGATCCTGGTTCAAGAGAGAAGTTATCCATTTCTTAATATCCCAATTGTTGAAGGGATGTAGCCTGAAATTCCACTTGGAAGAAACAAAAATAGTTCCAACAAAAAGGCATTTAATAAAAAGATGTTCAAGAGTCTCAATTCCCGAAACACAAAAAACACAAGATTTGTATAACATAGAAAAAAGTTGAAAGCTTTCCATGTAAAGAAAGGAAAATATATTCTCATTGAATTGAATTACAACTAGAATACAATGGTTGTACTTATACAGAAGACTCCTAAAGCAGCTAAGGTAATTTAACTAAAGAAGGAAAATAAAATATTACATATATACAAATCCCATAACCATTGGGATATTATTGACTTTCTAACACTCCCCCTCAAGTTGGAGAGTGGATATCAAGAACTCCCAACTTGCGTATCATGGTTGAGAAAGTTTTTTTTCCCAATGGCTTTGTGAACACATCGGCGAGCTGGTTCACTGAAGCAACATGTTTGGTTATAACTGAATCGTATTGTATTTTATCCCGAATAAAATGACAATCTATCTCTATGTGTCTGGTTCTCTCATGAAAGACGGGATTGGCTGCTATGTGTAGGGTTGCTTTATTGTCACAATATAATAAAGCTGGTTTAGGATGCAATATTCGTAAATCCTTCAACAACGAGCGCAACCAAGATAACTCACAACATGTTCCTGTCATTGCTCTATATTCTGCTTCCGCAGAGGAGAGAGACACAATTTTTTGCCTTTTGGTCCGCCAAGAAATAAGAGATGAACCTAAAAATACACAATATCCTGTGGTGGATGTACGAGATATTGGACAACCAGCCCAATCCAAATCAGAGAATGCTCGAAAAGATAGATCATTTTGGTAAGAAAAGAACAAGCCTTGTCCCGGATTACTTTTCAAATAACGCAACACACGAAAACATCCTCCATATGTGGTTTACGTGGTGCATGCATGAATCTACTTAGCACATGTACTGAATAAGTTATGTCTGGTCGGGTTACAGTCAAATAAATCAGATGCCCTACAAGTCGTCTGTATTGAGATGGATCTTTAAGTAATTCACCTTTTATCAGAGAGTTTTACGTTTTGTTCCATGGGGAAGTGAACTGGTTTAGCACCCAAAACCTCCATCTTTCAGAATCTCCAATGTGTATTTCCTTTGAGAAATAGAAATACCTTTCTTTGACCGGGAGACCCAAATACCCAAAAAATACTTTAAATTACCCAAATCTTTAATCCGGAAACGATTATGCAAAAAACGTGTGAGAGTAGAGATGGTGGTGACATCATTACCCGTAATGAGAATGTCATCGACATAGATTAATAAAGCTGTAAAAGATTTTTCTTTCTGACATGTGAACAATGAGTAATCGGCTTTAAATTGAACAAATCCAGCATCTTGGATAGCTGTAGAAAACTTGAAAAACCACTGACATGAAGCTTGCTTTAAGCCATATAAGGATTTGTTGAGGCGACACACTAGATTCTCCCTCTGTTGCCGAAGACCAGGGGGTGGGGACATATAAATTTCTTCATGGAGATCACCGTGAAGAAAAGCATTGTTCACATCCTGCCAAAGCAAATAAACATCAAACAATAATCATTTTAGGAGTAGCAGAAAAAGTGTCATTATAATAAATACCTTCCAACTGGGTATATCCTTTGGCAACCAAGCGAGCTTTGTAACGCTCAATACTACCATCTGATTTACGTTTGATTTTATAAACCCAACGACAACCAATTGGCTTCTTTACAGGAGGAAGAGAAGTGAGAGACCAAGTGTCATTGGCTTCTAATGCAGCCAATTCAGAATGCATTGCTTCCACCCAATGAGAGTCAGAAGCTGCTTCGTCATAAGAAGTGGGCTCAATATCCTGACTGATAGTATTAACAAAAGAGTGATGATGTGGTGAGTAACGATGATAAGAGATGAAATTGCAAAGAGGATAACGCGTACCCTTTTGTAGACCTGATGAAAAAGACGACAATTGTTTGGGAGACGTCACTTGGTTGCAAACATAATCACGAAGAGCACGAGGATGAACATGAGGATGTTGGGAACGACGCAAGATTGGTGCAGGGGAAGTATTAGTGGGAATAGGCTGCACAGAATCCGAAGGTAACTCTGGAGGTGCTAGTGGAGTGGCTAGTTCTGGTGATGGGCTGGAAAGAGATTCTAAAGAAAAAAGATCATACATGGAGAGAGGAATAACAGGTGATGATTTGGTGGTTATGGGTGGAGCTAACTTAAAGGGAAACACACTTTCATGAAAAACAATGTCACGACTAGTGAATATTTTATGAGTTTCAAGGTCATAGACTTTGTATGCTTTTTGACCAACCAGGTAACCAAGAAAAACACGACGACTAGCTCGAGGGGCAAATTTGTGTTTGATGTGTACATTAGTAGCATAAGCAAGACACCCAAAAACTCTGATACCATATGAGAATTCACCACATGGATTGGGCTAAGTCCACTTACATGGCTTGGGCCTAACTCAACCTCAAAAGCTAGCTTGTAAGGTGAGGATTGCCCAAGACCTTATAAAGTGGACTTAACTATGATTTTCAACCAATGTGGGACATTTAGTCTCAATACTCCCCCTTCACGTGTGGGCGGGCTGAATGTGTGGGAGAAACAAGCCCAACATGTGACATATGAAAGCCCAACCTTGTGAATTTGCGACATGTGGGTGAAGACCCAACACATGAATAAAGCCACTCCGGGTCTTTGTTAACCGGATGAATAATGAATCTCCAAGCCTTGTGTAGTAAGCCGCGACAGTCATTTGATCTTGTGTAAGACATGCTATGTCCTTTTCAATTTGAAAAATACGAGGGGCGTTGCTCTGAGAAAAACGATCCCGAAGGTCTTCCTATACCGCTTGAGCGGAGGTCGAAAAAATAACACTATCTGCAAGATCTGGTGTAAGTGAATTGAGGATCCAAGATAGGATCATATCATCGCATTGTTTCCACAAAGCAAAGTTGATTGGTTGTGTTTTAGGATCAGGAGATGGAGTAGTTCAATCAATAAAACCCAGTTTGGATTTGGCGTTTAAGGAGATTTTCATGGCCCTACACCAAGTTGAATAATTATCCCCATCGAGGGGTTTAGAAACAAGCACCATTCCGGGATGATCAGAATGGTGGAGAAAAAAGGGATTGGATGCATTGAGTTTACCTCCATTGGAAGAATTCTCTTCTGTCATGATATTGGAAACGATGGGAAAAAAATAGGCAGAGAGAAAAATTAGGGCAAAAAAAGAGCTAGAGTATTAATCCCTACTCTGGTACCATATAAAGAAAGGAAAATATATTCTCATTGAATTGAATTACAACTAGAATACAATGGTTGTACTTATACGGAAGACTCCTAAAGTAGCTGAGGTAATTTAACTAAAGAAGGAAAATAAAATAATTACATATATACAAATCCCATAACCATTGGGATATTATTGACTTTCTAACATTCCACGCGTAGGAATCATGTCGTTCAAAATTTTCCATACAAAAAAATTGATATGATCATGTAATTGAGCTTTCCAAAGTAGATTCCAAATATTATTACAACCGGTAGTAGTAACATGAAAACGAGCTTTCTGATCGGTTAAGTAGGCACATTTTACCGAGAATTCACCCTTTTTGAAGTGAGGTCAGAACAGCTTTTTGGGTTCCAAAGAGAAAGGAACCTTGATCTTAAGGATTTCTTTGATGGAATTAGGGCAAAATTAGGATACGAGCAAGTTGCAGTTCCAAGTGAGTGTGGAAGGATCAAGCCCATGGACGTAGTTTGGGGTATGTGAGTAGGCAAATGGGAAGAAAAGGTGGTGGAGGGGGCTGGTTTGAAGTTATGGAGAGTGGGGATCCAAGGGTCAAGCCACAAATCAATGACTGGAGATGAAGAGACTTGGAGACACGCGCATTTTTGAATGAGGGGTAGGCATTAAAAAATACCCTTCCAAATCCAAGAATTGTTGCTTTTGGTGGAGTGGATAGTAAGGAGGTTTGAGGATTGGAGGTATTTAGAGGTAAGGAGAGGAACCCACATTTTGTTAGAGAATGAGGCAATATTCCAACAAAGTTTGGCAATTAGGGTTTTATTCTTGTCAAAAGATCTACGAATTCCCATACCCCCATTCCATTTTGGAGTGCAAATTTGGTCCCAACATTTTAGTGCAAGAAAGTGAGGCTTATCATTGGCTTGCCACCTAAATTTCCAAATCAAGGAATCAAGTTTGTAATATACATTTTTCGGAAGGAAGAAAGTGGACATATGGTAAGAAGGAATGGCTTGGGCTACCGCTTTCACTAGGACATTACATCCCGCATGAGAGAGGAGTCTAGCTTTCCAACCACTTAACATCCTTTCTAGCTTTTCAATCACATCATTAAAACAATTCTTTGACCCAGAGGTCTTAGAAAACGGGAGACCGAGGTGCTTGGAGTTGTGGTTGCACTTTTTCAGATCAAGAATGTCAAAAAATTTATTACGGAGAGAACCAAGGGAACTGGGGCTAATGTGCACAAAATATTTTTCTTTACTAATGATGTGACCCGTATGGCCATATGATATGAGGACAATATTTATACATTGTGCATTTGAAGGAGGTGTACATACAATAACAATTGGCCTAAGCGAATATCTGGCTTTTCGAGAATGGTAAATAATAAATAATATAGATTGACTGACTGACTGACCTGACGCCCAAATCTCGTTTTCAGTTAATACAAACTTGCTTTTTTTTTTTCTTTCTTTCTTTCTTGAGATGTAGCTAATACGGACTTGCTAGCGAGGGTATCTACTATCTACATAGGCTAGCGATATTGCCATAGCAATAAATGTTGCTGCAAGAGCAATTTTTTAAAATTTCTACCATACCCTTTTACAGCCAAGCTCATTAATTAAGAAGTCAATAGTTTATTTTAAGTAATTATTTTTCTTTCCCCATGCAATCTTTTCTTCCTTTGTTTTCTAATTCATGCCTCCTTCCCCACTTTCGTTTTACCAAACCAGAAATTCAAGATTTTGGTATGACAATATCACCAACTATTTTCCACAAAATTGAATGTCATTCTTGCATACCAAGATTTCAATTAGTTATTTCTTTCTGCAATTACGATTTATATAGAAATTATAATTTCTTAGTTGCATCTTTTCCCATCCCCAAAACTGAGGTGGAGAAATTGTTCGCCATTTTCAAATTAAGACTTTAGTCTCAAAATTAAAATCAAAATTCATATTGAGTAATGCAATTTGCCAATTATATTCACTATAAATAGTGGGTAAATGAAAGACATGGAAAAGTTGTTCCACGTACAGAGACGCAAATTTAACATTAATTCCATTGTCACTCTAATTTCACTGGGACAGAAGCATAACAATGAAAATCACTGCAGTTAAATAGAATATGTTGCTCCATAACGCTAAAACCACAATATGGTCAACAATCTCGGGAACTTAATAAAACTTTACTCATGAATCTCAACTATATCATAGATTTGAGGATTCAAAACAACGAGAATGCTAAAGTCCTGGGAACAAAGATAAGAAATGGCCACAAGAAAATAAGCTCCCTATATAAAGATTAGCATTTAATGAGTTTTGGTCATTAAGGATATATTAGGAATTCTTCGAAGAGAAGACGTAGCTAAGCTAGCTATATCTAGTATGATGGAGAGAGTGAAAAGGTTACTGCAACCAGGTTGAGGTTCTAATGGAGCCCCAAAAGGGTTCGGTGGAGTGGACGGTCATCAAGATTGTTGTTTTGCCCATAGCAAAAGTTTTCACAATGTGTTTCCTGGGCTTTCTTATATATGGCCTCCAAGTTTGTAAACATTCTTGCTACCGTGTTTGATATTTGCCCAACTAGGACAAGCCATACCTTTTCAGAAAATGATTGAATATACGGTAAAGGATCGAGCGATATCTATATATATTACCAGCTACTCATCTTAAATATAATATATGACTTATAGTTTAAATGCTCGAGTAGTAACATTCTCATTCTGCAGGTGGTTTATTCCTATCAACATTAACGGAATTCGTGAAATGTCTAAAATGCCTTAATTATTATCAATATTTACACAATATTACAAAATAAAAAAAATTAACTCCTCCCCCAACCCCACCCCACCCCACCCCTCCCTCCCTTCCCCATCCCTTTTCCGTCTCCCTCTGCCACCCCCATCCCTCCGCGCCGCGTCTCGCTGGTGCAACCGGTCGCAAAGAAATTGGTCGCAGATCTGCGACCAAATTCGGTCGCAAATTAGCTACATTCACCGACGACACAATTTTTTTTTTGGGGGGGGGGGGGGGTTGTGACTGGGGGAGGGTGGCAAGGGGAGACAGGGAAGGTAGAGGGAGGTGGGAGGGGAGTGAGTTGGATTTTAATTTTTTATTAAAAAGAAAAATAGATTTAATTATAATAGATTTTACTTTTATATTTATATTTATCAAAATTAAACTTATTAAGGTATGTTTAAAATAACTTTATTAAGTTGGGGGTGACCGGGGGAGGGAGTGGGAGGAGGGTGGCAAGGGGAGACATGGAAGGTAGAGGGAGGTGGGAGGGGAGTGAGTTGGATTTTAATTTTTTATTAAAAAGAAAAATAGATTTAATTTTATATATATATATATATATATTTTTTTTTTTTTACTTTTATATTTATATTTATCAAAATGCAACTTATTAAGGTATGTTTAAAATAACTTTATTAAGTTTTAAATGAGTTTGTTTTATTTTTGTAAAATATTATTAAGTTATGTTAAAAATAAATTTATTAAATTTTAAATGGGCTTGTTTTATTTTTATAAAATATTATTAAGTTATGTTATCAAATTTTATTTACCGAGTTATGTGATTGTAATTTTTTAAAATAGGTTTCTTTTATACTTTTAAAAATTTATTAAGTTATGATTAAAATTTTATATATTGAAATTTTAATTTATTAATTCTATTATTTTACAGTTTTTTTTTTATGAAAATTAAATTGAATTATGTTATTATAAAATAATTAATTTATCTTTTAGAGTAATTTTGTATTACATTTTATTAAAAGATTCTAAATATGTATTACAAAAATACCCTCAAGCTTTTAACTTTGAACCCCAAGTTGACTGAGGGTATACTTGGAAAAATATTAAAAAAATAGATGATGTCATTTAAAAAAATATATTTAAGAAAATTTCATTTTAAACTTTTATAATTATTAAATATCACTTTACAATTTAAATAGGGGTATTTTAGTCTTCACAAAAAAGTTAAGAAATATTCATGATTTTATAATAGTAGAGAAAAATAGGGGTATTTTAGTTTTCACAAAAAAATTAAGAAATATTCATGCTTTTATAATAGTAGAGAAATAGAGATTATTAAATATCACTTTACAATTTAAATAGGGTTATTTAGTCTTCACAAAAAAATTAAGAAATATTCATGCTTTTATAATAGAAAAAATAAATATATATATATATATATATATATATATTACATATATATAAAGGGCTATGCCCGATGAATAGTTACTAACGTGTCCTGCTTGATTGTCATGCCTGCTTGTTATTTCAATTTCTTTTTTTTTTTACTTTCCCTCAAAACGACGTCGTTTCATTAAGAAGGTTTTTTTTTTATTTTTTTTTCCTACTCTCTTTCATAAAAATTAATCGTCTCCTTCATAACCCCTATTCCCCTTTTTTTAAATTTTCTCCTACACTAAGCATAGTAAAACGACATCCACCTCATCACCTTCTTCCTCCTTCTCCTGCTCTACCCATGTGCTTTCTTCATGTTATCATTACAATTTTCGGGTCCCAGAAGAAATCCGTTCCTAATTTGCCCTTCCCAGACTTTTTCACCTGCTTTGGAAATGAGGCCTCCCTGCGCCGACCTGCCATGGCGTGTATTTGTGAACTCTCATCTGATATTTGGGTAAAATTGTAGTTGTTTATTGTTTATTGTCATGATGAGGTCCGAATATTTTATTTTCCTTTCTTTATGTGTTAATTCCTTTTTTTAAATTTATATTTTCTGGATGATATTATATAGAGCTAGGTTTTGGCATTGTGTGGGGGGTTTTGGATGTGCTTTGCCTGTTTTTGATCTAATTTACGTGAGTTTTTTCTCCCTCCCCCTTTTTTTTTCCTTTTTTTTTTTATTAACAATGAGGCTAATTTCATGGTTCGAGTTGTGTCTTCTCTAATTTGTTACTTGTTTATGCACTGTTGTAATGCTTTTGTAGTTGCTAAGGTTCTTATTTCTTCTCTAATTTGGTGCTTGTTTATGCACTGTTATAATGCTTTTGTAGTTGCTGTTCTTATTTTCGGTCACTGTATTCCATGTATGGCTAATTATTTTTTCTGTCTCTTGGGGTTTTTTAGGTGTTCAGTTGCTGTTTTCTTCATTGCTCGATCGTAAAGGTACTGTCTTCTTGTTCTTTGTGATTTATATGACCTCTTACAATATATGTTGTTGAGTTGTAATCTGTTCCTCGCTTATTTCATTTACATATTACGTTGTTCTTTTATTCTCCAGATACTTTTTGTTTTTTGCCTCCGTATTTTTTGCTCTATTTCCATGCTTTTATATATGTTGTTGGTGTGAGAATATAGGGGTGTGGTGTGTTAAGAGGATGTTCTGAGTCCATATATTCTGTTCTATCTCCATGCTTTCATGTACCTGGTTTGTGTGCAGGAATGTTGTGTTCTTTAGTGGTTTTCAGTTTTCGTAGCTGTATTTCATGTTTGACTAAGGGCTGCAGATTTCTATGGTGTTTGTGTGTTGTTTGGGATTTTTTTTAGGTACTGTTGTTTAGTTTGTTTTGTTATATTAGTGGGGTGATTTTTCTTAGTGTGTATTTGATATTTTGCTTTTGGTTCTTGCCCTTGCTGTCTAGATTCCTACTTCTCTTCTCTTTTTTGTGGGCCTCTTTTTCTTGTGTTAGTGTATTCTGCGCTGTTTTTTTGGTCATTCGGGATCTTCTTATGGATGGCCACTTGGATCGTCGCGAATTGGCCAACAAAAAGAAGCGTCGCTTGTCCGCTGATCTTTCTGTCGAGGGGAAGGCAAAATTGGCTGCCAAGCGTAAGGCTGCTCGTGATCGTGCTAAAGTTCAGAGTCAGCAACCGATGTTACCCTCACCTGAGCCGACTCCTATGGTGGGTGTGCAACTATTGGATGGTCTTGCTGGTAGTGTTCCTCATGAGTTATCTTTACCTGTGGTGGGTAATTATGCCGCTTTGCTTTCTGTTGCGCTGGAATCTGATGGTAGCGTAGTTGGGACATCTCAACTGCCCTCGGTACCTTCTGTTGGTGAGTTTATTTTTTTAGTTACTTTTGCTCTATCTGTTTTGTTCTTTTCTTACGGTTTATTTTCAGATATTTTATCTGCCCGGAGAGATGTGGTCAATGAAAAAAAACGCCGCTCCCGTGCTGCCCTTTCGGTTGAAGCTAGGGAGGGACTGGCAGTGAGGCGTAGGGCATCTCGTGTCCGTAGTAAACCTCCGCTGCAGGTGCAAACAGATATACATGCTGAACCGTTTCGTCCGTTCTCGACAGACGTTTCTTGTTCTACATCTTCACCGTTGCGTGATTATTCCATCCGCTCTTCTTTTGCTGCTGTGGGTGTGAATGTTGACGTGGGAATAACTTCTGGACTTCCTTTGGTGCCTTGTACCGGTGAGTGATCTATTTTAGTTTTGCTTGTTCTGTAGTTTACTTTCTTTGCTTTCTCCTTTTTGGTTCTGTTGTCAGTGGTTTCATAAAAAATCGTCCTATTCTTACTTTTTTTCTGGTATAAGAACTTATTTATTTAATGTAGGTATAATCTAAAACTAAAATACTAAATATACTAATAGTTTTCTCTTTTGTCATTTCTATGTAATGTGTATATATATATATTTTCTGTTTATTCTTCATTCAACTTGGTGGTCGTAGTACAGTAGTACTACTAATATAAAGTATGTACTATTTAGCATTATTGATAAAATAATATTATATTAAGGTAAATATATATATAGTGTGTACAACCAGGTCATTTAGTTACAGGCATAGATTTCGTTAAAAGAAAAAGATAAGATAATTGCGACATAACTAACTTTAATTTAAATAAATTATTCATTGCAAAAGTGTAAAATTTAGGCAGTTTATAGCAGGCAATTTGTTGAGGAGTCTGTTTGTGCATATCACCCCATTTTGTCTTCTCATGCTGCTATGCAACAAGTAAGAAGTGTATATGTTTATGTAAGTGTATTATTATTGTCTTTCTAATTGCAGTGTGCTTATTTTAAATTGGGATTACACATACATATGGAGTTTTACTTTGGTATAATAAATATGGATTGGGTGAGACATTATAATTTGTTATTTGTACTGCATTTATATCAGTTCATTATGACTACATTACGGTTTGTGCATAGAAAATTATTGTGTGAAACCATAAATTTTTATTACATTCTTCTAATTGTTTTTATTTTTTTTTAAGTGAAGCTTTATTGTAGGAAATAATAATTCTTGGTTTATATTTTTATTAGGGGTTGTTGATTTAACAGAAGAGGTGCATGATAGAGTCTATCTTCTTGCTGAGAATTTGAGTGGTGATGTGGTTCATGGGGTTTGCAGTGCTCGTTCAATTGATCATTTTTCTATGAGTGGTAATTTTGAGGTTGGCCAAAGCTCTTCTGCCTCGACGAATGTGCAAAACAGTGAGTTTTTATACATCGATGTAAATGCTAATATGCAGTTCAGGATTCAGAGATCTACACATCTCAAAGATTGTACTTTCAAGTACAACACGACAGCGTCCCGCTCTCCAATTGCTCAGCAGTGGAAGAAGCAGTGAGTAACAGTGCCTTAGTGTTCGCCTTACCAATTTCCCGGTCGAGTTTTTTGATGTTCTTTACACGGTAAGTCGGTATCTCAAGCTGTTGTGATTCCGCTATTAATCCTTTACTATTATTCTTACAAAACATCCATTCTTTTCCTCTAGAGGTTAAGCCAAAAGCTTTTAGACAACAAGAGAAGGCAACCCTCATTGAATCCTATAGAAAATCAACCCCATGTTTAATTTTAATATATTTTTCATATATGTACTTGAACTGCAATTTATGTTTTCCCCTTTGCAACTCTCAAGGCTGGTACTAACTTAAATTTATCAAGAGGACTGATTTCATATTATGTATTTTCATATGGTGGTATTGTTTCTCTTCTGGCGGTATTTTGGTACCTCTCTTGGCTCTAACATACATTCAAGAGAATCTCGGTTGGGAACTCGGATTTGGAATCCCAGTTGTTGTCATGGTCTTCACGTTAATTGTATTCTTGTTCGGAACTCCCACCTATCGATTTCGTATACGCAAAGATGGAAGAATTAGTCGTGTTTTTGTCAAAGCAGCAAGAAATTGGAGGGCTGCCCCTGTAGCTTTATCTGTTGATGAGGAAGCTTAGGCAATTTTGCCACAGGAAAGCACTCAATTTAAGTAAATTTGTTAGTGGCTATCTTTCTTTTTAGTAAGCAACATCATTTTTTGTGTTGGCTTCCTCATCTAATATTACTTTGAATTGTGATAGGTTTCTAGACAAAGCATTAATCGCGCGTGATGGTTCAATTGAAGATAGGAAATTTCGTAGCATTGGGGATGTTGAGGACACAAAATCAGTTCTTGGACTCGTTCAAGTATGGTTTACAGCTTTGGGATACTCAGTAATATATGCGCAACCTTCAACTCTATTCACTAAGCAAGCAACTACCGTGGATCGTTACTTCATTTCCAGTTTTGAAATACCAGTTGCTTCACTTCAGTAGTACTTTATTACCGTTTCTCTTATCTTTATCCCACTATATGACCGTGTTTTTGTCCCAATTGCCAGAGCTATTACCAAAAAGCCTTCATGCATATCAATGCTTCAGAGAATTGGAGTTAGATTGTTAGTCATTATGTCTTGTGAAATGTTCCCTCGAGAATGAACAGGTAAAGAATGAATCTTACAAATGCAAGTGTAGTCAATTAATCAGTATGCAACAAAAAATGTCTTATTGGTTGATCAAATTTCACAGATACTTGGAGGAAGGAGCAAAGATATTTTTTCTAAAGCTTGTGAGGAAATCATATGAAAGTAAGCTTACTACATGTAATGGATGTAAATGCAAGGATAAGGATTTTGGAAAATTTGAAAAAGCAAGAAGATAAATAATAACTGAATTAAGAAGCTTTGAGAATCCATTTACAGAGAAATTCGGTGGAGACATTCTCCTGAAAGGACAAGGCCTAAATACAATCCCTAACTGAGTTGTTCAATACTCATTGCCCATTCTCCTCTTCAGCACGACTAAACTCATTTAGTCATCTTAGAATCGAATTTGTTTTCTTCTTTATTGTTAATAGTTTTTTGTTGTATTAGCATAGAAATAAACAGAAATAAACATCAAGGGACAATGTCACATTTTTATATGAGAACATATTGAAAAGCTAAATACTATATAGAGAAGCCCAACAACAACTCTATCATCGTTACTCGACTTTCACAATTATATTACTACATAAAATTAGATACATAATCCCACAGGGCAAAGCACCGCGCATAGCGCGGTGCATGACCACTAGTATATATATATATATATATATATATATATATTATTATATCATATAAGAAGCAATGGGCGGTGTAAACAGTGCAAGTACCACATACAGGGCACAGATTGAAGTTTATTGCCAAATCAAGGATCCATGTGCTAGTAATCTAATGTGAGGGGCCTAAAATGTAACTTACTGATAAGTTCATATCAAATCTGATTTAGTAATATCGTGGAAGAATTAAAAGATCAGCCGGCCACGGTGACAATTAATAATTTGAAACTGTTGAAGCAGAAAATCAGAAATACAGAAGGTAACAAATGAAGGTTTTAAATTTATAACGTTCGAAGAAATTTAGAATCTTTCATGTCCATTTACAGACAGGAAATAACCATACTTGTAGAGTTGGGTGAATCGTTATCATTTCTTGCCTTTAGAAGCATAATAATAATAATAATTATTATTATTGAGCTCCCATTTCATCTTTTTATTTAAAGCAGTGCCTAATTTTCTTGATTTTTCAATGTCTCTTCTCCTTGGAATTCATAATCAATGTCCAGGTACGTACTGAATTTGAGAAGCTTTAATTTTGTTAGCTAGCTGCAAGTTCATTTGTTGTCTCTCAGTTGTTTAATTTAATAGAAATACTAGTAACTAGCTGGAGTTTGATATGAATGCACTGACAGACTGGCCATATATAATGTTTAGGAAATTACAAAAGGCGACGTGGAGAGATGGGCAAATTAGGAGGAGTCCTCGAATCTCAGCCCTTGATGCAAATCAGTTTGGTGAAGAAGATGGTAGGGGTAGGGATGAAGAGCAAAGGACAATTAGGACCAACAAGATCAAGAGAAGATTTGATGATGCCGCCGGGGCCGAGGCTCTTAAATCCACCTCAAAATTAGCCAAACAAGTTTGGAAGGTGGTATTCTTTCTATTAGTATTGTATTGTTTACAGTTTACAGACATATCATATCATATCACATAGGTGTAGTAATGTACTGTAATGTACATTCACTCTCTCACCACACAATCACTTATTTTACAGGGTAGAGACGACCCACAAAATGAAGACCACTCGACCAAATACAGTGAGTTACCTATCACCTAGACCTGTAAATTTTTGCAGTGTGATGGATAAATTAGCAATACTTGATCCATTTATTTTTGTTTGTTGATGGTTCCAGTGGATTGGAGATATGGTCATGAATCACAAGAAAATCAGAAATCTAATAATTCTGCAAACAAAGATGGTTGGTCTATAATTCTGCGAATTTTAAAGTATATGAAATTTACTTTTAGAATCCATATGTCTTATGTCAATTCTTTTATTATTAGGCAAAGCATCAATTATTCCAGCCAAGCATATACTTGAACTCGTTCTTGATACGCTACAGAGGTGAATACTAATTTCATCTATGACTTTTTTTTTTTTTTTTTTTTTTCAGTTTCAGGATATACAAAAGGGCATTCTTGAATCAAAAGTTAGTGAATACTTGGATTGATTATGATAAATGTGAGTTCAAGAACATTTTTTAAAATTAATTATTGTTCTTTGTGTTTCAGGAGAGATACTTATGAAATATTTGCTGAACCAGTTGATCCTGATGAGGTTTGTTTTCTTTCCTATTGACCTCAACCTATTGTAACCTCTACATTAATTATGAAATCACTTTCGGCAATGCCTTGTACGTTCAGGTTGAGGAATACTATGAGATCATTAGAGAGCCTATGGACTTTGGCACGATGAGGGCTAAACTTCATGAAGGCATGTATCAAAATCTTGAGCAATTTGAGGTATGCTGTTTTCCTCCAAGTTTCCTGTTCCTTTAAATGTTTAAGAATTGAAATTGAAGATTTATTTTTATTTTTTTGGGGTCATGTTGTTGCAGCATGATGTGTATTTGATACCAGAAAATGCAATGCATTTCAATTCCTCAACCACAGTTTATTTCAGACAGGTATCTTAATATGAATTTCCATGTATGTAATTTAGTTTAATTCCTTTTATCATGAAGTTAATCATATATCTTCATCAACGTAGGCTCGTGCAATACATGATTTAGCTAAGAAGGTATTTGATGCTCTTAAAACGGATCCTGAAAACTTCGTGTCGGAATTCTCGGGCACAAGACGAAGATCCATGAGAAAAGCCTTGAGTGACACCAAGGATTCAAATATATCATCTTTAAAATCCAGTACTACTAAAAGCAATGATGTTTCTTTCAAGGGAACACCCCCTTCTCCTTTAGGTTCCTCAATATTTCGGAGAACCAGCAAGAAGAACTCTGGTTGTACTGGAATAACTGATCATTTTGGTTCAAGAAACTTCTTGACAGGGAAAAGAGATGGTAGATTAACCAGTTCAGAAGTAGAAGATACGCGTTCCACATGGAGGTCATCCTCATACAATGAAAATGATGATTTTGGTTCAACATTTTACAGCAGTTCCAAACCACTAATTTTGGTATGCTTTTGTTCTACTTTATTTATGACACACCTCCATGCAATACTTTTATTTTTTTACATTATGGAGAATGGAGATTTATTTTCATTTGCAACGAATAAAGCTCATATAGTAGAAATCCCTGATAACTGTATATGCCAAATTACTATACTTTGTTCTTCCTTGTGAGTAAATCTATACAAACATCTTTCAAATTACATGAATTCAATCCTTGAATATTTTTATGTGGTTGTATCAATAAACCTATATAAATAAAACTATATTAATCTCCTTCCTCTTAAAATCACAACAGAAAGTATATAATAAATTAATTAAGAGAAATAGAAACAAGATCTTATAGATTTATCTCTGACTTACTTATCTGTATTGTAGATGAATGAGGGAGATATTAGGTACGGCGATAGCTTATTGTCATTTGTGAAGGATTTGGGACCAATAGCACAAATGGTTGCAAAGCGAAAGCTATCAGTAGGAGGGCAGCATGGATCAAAATGTAATCACATTAATGTGGCTGCTGCTGCTGTGAAGACCAATAATAATAATAATACATTTCGCACATTCCGTGACTTTGCTGATGGCCGGCATCCCTCCTTCCTCAAGGCAAATAGTAACAATATTATTGATCTGACTGAAGATGGAGAAGCAACAAATGGCATAATTAATAAAAAGGGGAAGGTCAAATATAGTAGTAGTGATCCAGGAGGAAAAGAAAAAACTGGTTGTGGTGGGAAAGAGAAAATCGACCCTCCTCCTCCACCTCTTACATTAACAACTCCTGGGCATGCCGACAACAAACAAGATGGATTCACTAAAACTCGAAAAATGAGAAGGGGTGGTTCTTGTTCGTCCAATCTTGGCAAACCTGGTGATGATGATAACGTGGGGCGGCCAGTTATACTAGCCTTAGAGAATATCCATTCCATTCATGTTGCGGAATTCAAGTCAAGAAACAAGAAAGGTTCCCCATGGACCACCGTGCCTCCTCCTTTGAAGAGCCAGAGCCAGAACCAGAACCAGAACCAGAACCAGAACCAGAACCAGAGTCAGGACAGTCATTCAAGACCTCCTCCTCCTCCTCCTCCTCCTCCTCCTCCTCCTACCTTGCAGTCTGGTGGTGAAAAAGAGGGAGCTCAGCCTATGCCATCAGTTTCCCAGTTCACTTTTGATCTTCCATTCTTGAAAGCACGACTGAGTCAGATGGGTCGGGCTGGATTCCATGCGGGTGGTGGTGATTGTGAGTTGAATGGAGGAGGAGGAAAATTGGAGAGGTCCATCATGTGCATGGACCAGGTTGAATCAATAGGTGTACTAAAGCGGCCATTCCTTTACAACCACCAATCCTCCTTATCTAGGAGGCCGCCATTTGATAAATTGGATACTAGTTTGGCACTTCAGCTTTAAGCATCTAAACTGCAAAGATGTTGTCAAAGCTACTTTCTTTGATTCGTTTTCTTGCATTTCCCATAATTATGGATTGAAAACCTTATATATATGAATGAATGAATGAATGCTAATTAATCTGAATTAGATTTGTTCAATGTTTGGTCTAAAATGAAACCGTTAATAATAACTTGATTATTGTAATAATATAGAGATAATTAATATAGAATTACTATAATGTCATGACATGTTATGTCCCCACACGGCATTATCAATAATTAGGGGAGTTGTATTTTATGAAAATTGAATTGCTTTATTTGTTGGAAAATACATTCCTGATTCCGAAACTTTAGCGGTTGGAAGTTTGATTCTTAACTGTCTTCCAGCTTTTATGCCTGAGTGAATACATATATATTTTTACAACTGTATATATTAAATTATTGAACAGAAATACTAATAAATAAATAAATCTATACATACATAATAGTAATACTGAGAAGAGTTGGTTAATAAGACGTGAGCTCTATTTCTGTCGTCAAATAATCTTTCGAATCACTCGTGTCTTATTGCATTCTCTCTCTCTTGGTGGTAGTGGCCGCGCCACCCCCTTCTCACCACCACAATTATTTATTATTTATTATTTGTCCATATATATATATATATAAAATATTATAAAGAGAAAAGGTGGGGGAATTAATGGCGTACAGGAGGAAGCAGGGGATGGGAAGATCATCAACTTTCAAGGAAGAAACATTCTACCGCCCACCACCGGAAGAGCCTTCGTCGCTGGCGGCTCAGGCAATAAGAGCCTCCACTAACAATAAGGTAAAAGGCGTCTTCTTCTGTCATATCCTTTTCTCATTAATTAATGGATCGGGTTCACCTGATCTCTTAAACGACACTGGATTGGATTCATCTTATCTTATAAATTATAATAGGGAAGCAGCCCTACTTACGATTATACATCAATGGAAAGTTCAAATGAAGGAGGCAGCTTTTGGGGTGTTGTTGCCAGAAAAGCTAAAGCAATTCTCGATGATGATAATAATAATAATGTTGTGCCCTATCAGTCCGAGTCAGAATTATTTTACCATTCATCTAGGGCTTCTGATCAGGTATGAATATTTGTGATGGATGGATCACATTTCCATATATGTATATATATATAAATGTATTCATTACTATTATTAAGTATAATGTAATTCCTGCAGGTTGAAATTTCTAAAAAGATGGACAATCCTACTCTGCGCAAGGGACTAGATGCATTCACATCTTCAATTAACCGCATTGGGAATGCTTTCGAGGTCAGATTACAACAGCACTCTTGTCCACATTAACATAAGTTACTAGTTAGTTTCCACTTTGTAAACCATTCATTAATGTTTCTGAAAGTCATTGGTTGGTATCCAGGAAGGTCGCACAATTGTCGAAAGTAAGACTGCAGATTTAATCCAAGAAACACGTAAACTACAGATGAGAAGGAAAGGCATCAACTCTGAAGAACAGAACTTAGTCTCTTCTGGTCAATCAAAGAATCTAACCAGCCAAGAAGATCAACTCAAGGCATCTCGCGACGTAAGGTTGCCCGCCACTGTGTAGCATTATATATTATCTGATTCGTGCATTAGAAAATTACTTTTGGTGGTCTTTAAAATCATTAAAAAGTCTGTTCATCTAGCCTGATAATCGGTAAGGTAAAAAAATAATGGTATGCATTTGGATTTTGGTATCTTTATAATTTCCGTTCTAAGTTGGATTACTGTGACAGAAGTTGCTCATCTGAAAAACAGTTGAACAACATACAGGGAGGTTACTTATTCCATTAATTAATTCCTTGAAAGTATTTTGATCTTGAAATCGTCTGGGTCATGTGATCCTATTACAGTAATTTCTTAATACTTTGTTGCCAATGGAAGACATCGTATACCTTGTTGTTTTGGATAATAGGTGGCAATGGCAACGGCTGCGAAAGCAAAATTACTTCTTAGAGAGCTGAAAACAGTTAAAGCAGACCTTGCTTTTGCAAAACAACGAAGTTCTCAGCTGGAAGAAGAGAACAGAATTCTTAGAGAGGGTCGTGAGAAGGGAGTTAATCATGCAGATGATGACATGGTATTGAAGTTAACTCTTATAGTATATTGTAATCTACAGCTAAACCTCTAAGAAACTAACATCTATTTATATATTCAGATACGGCTTCAACTGGAAACACTTTTGGCAGAGAAAGCCAGATTGGCACATGAAAATTCAGTATATGCTAGGGAGAACCGATTCTTGAGGGAAATTGTAGAATATCACCAACTCACGATGCAGGATGTTGTTTACTTGGATGAGGGTATGGAAGAGTTCACAGAAGTTTATCCTACAACTGCGGTATCCAGAACACTCTCTGTCTCCCCACCCTCACCAATGTCTCCACGCTCCCCCTCTCAGATTAGTTTGCCTAGAAGCAGCAGCTCATCTTCCATCAGAAAAGAAATGCTTCCCCCTTCCCCCAAAGACTGAGGCTGATGTAACCAACTTCCTGTACTCCAGTCCCCACGCAACAACAAGACACTCATAATGGGTTCATCTTTATTTGTCCTTCACTTTATATTCTTTTTCCCAGTCGAGTGTCTTTGATTCTATTGTTTCTCCAGAAGATTTGTCTGTATCCCTAGACCTGTACCTTTCGCATTTTAGTTTAGAGCCGGAAATGGTCAGGTGATGACTGATCTGTCTTTGGCTATTAAATTCATTCATTTTTGTTCTATATAGCTTGGTATAATCTCTAACAAATTTGACAGTTAGCGGTGTAGTATTTCAATGTTTACTTATGTTGGCTTTAGTCTGTCCTCAATCTCCTCCCAAATCAATTTAGAGAACAAGAAAGGGCTCTAAATTTTTAATTAACAGAACAGATGAAGATCAAGATGCATTTAACAAATCAAAGCTGAAGAAAATATGTAACATCCTCAGACAAGCGTTTTCATTCTTCAAAATTAATTATTCGATTTTGTACACGTTTGCAGCACCTATATTTGCACTGGAATAATATGAAGTCAAAGAATAGAAATACTTTAAGGTAGGTTATTATGACCTCATTGATCATTATAGGAACCATCTTCTTGGAGTTGTTACAGGGAAAGAGCATCTTTATTGTGCTTTCACAAGTAGTAAATTAATTTTCATATATAGAAGGTAAGTCCTGTAACAATTTTATATACATTTTCTGATTACAATATATGAACATGTGTATTTTCTATCAGCCACTGCAGACTAAATTTCAAACAAAAACAGAGTAGTTACAGTAAGTTTTTTACATGCAGATCACAAGAGAGCTGCTCTGTAAGGAGGATGATTAAGGCTTCAAAGCAGAAAACATCTCGGCTCTAGAATAACTGGAAAAATAGACTAGTTGATCCATCACCAAACGATCTAAGATCCATAGGTTTTACCAAAGCCCTGCACAGAGGGCATGTTCGTTCTCTCTCAAACCTGAGACAAAGAAATATTCAATTACTCAACATGGAAATGCATATCAAGTATAGCACAGACCAAACCTTACATGCGATAGATGGAACTTAGACTCCTTATATGATAAGTAGATGACCATGCTCATAGTTAATTGTAGATTGGAATTTCCAAAAAAAAAAAAAAAAGACCTTCCATGTTCCAAGAATAGCTCGGCATCGACAAAGTGTAGAATTTTAGGATGCTCTACAATTAATGGTGAAGATAAAATCATTCATAATCCTCCAGAACATGGACAATCAATGCTTCAATGATGTTATGGCAATCACACCTCGTGCTTGACACACAAATTTACCCCCCCCCCCCCACACACACATCTCAAAATCTGTTTATGGTGCATATGAGCTTGAGCACATGATTGTATGTTGTGCAGAACTCCATAACTTCTGCTTAGATATTTGTCCTGGACACCCATTGTACTTGGACAAGAAACTAATATCAGGTGTAATTATTACAAATTGTTAATGCTTAAATAAAAAACAAAATCTTGTTGAATTTGGTAAGTCGGCCCGTGGCATCCCAACTATAAAATTCTTCACTGAACGAATTCATAATCCTTAACCTTCAGACAAAAAAATTTAAACTCTGATGCCTCCAGGTTTTTCGGGCAACTAATTTTAATATATTGCTCAGACATGCATTTCTGTATACACCTATTAAACATATATATAAATTCAACTAATTCTTGAAATAATGTTTTCATAGCAGCATCTCATATATTCGGCAACGAGGCCATCTACCCATATTTGTTGCCTCGACAATACTCATAGCCACAGTAAGAAATAGCAACATGTTAACATAAGATCAGAAATAAAGGTAAGAAGAAAAACGAACCATTCAGACACGCAATCCTCACAAAATATGTGTTTGCAGCGTAGAAGGATTGGAACATGCATTTTTTCCTGGCAAATGGCACACAAATCCCCAGCGGCAAGGACCTGCATCAAGTCATATAAAATAATGCTCTCTCCAGGACTAAATGAACCAAGTTCAGATGGAAAATATCAAATCCAAAAAATGACCGAACCATCATATGCACTCTAGCATGATAAAAGAAAAGCTTAAAGCGGTATCTTGTTCAGTAGAAACAATCGACAAGCATTTGTGTGAATCATCAGAAAAGGATAATGTCTAACATGCAGTAATCAAAAGAAGCTGCCAGAGAATGTGAAAGCCCATCCAGAAACATAACCAGAGCAATGAAGTACAGAAACATTATAGAAGTTATAGTCCACTTGAAGCATAAACAAAGTAGCACAATAAAGTGTAAGAATGGAAACAACTAGAAATAGCAGAATAAACAGTGGACAAGAAAGACAATGCAAGAATCATAATGCGGAAGAAAAAAGATGGAGTATTGAGTAAAACTTTTGCATGAGATTTTCTCAGATTCTTGGTGGGAGTGTTTGATCGTCTGGTTCAGCTGAATATCAAGCACAAAAATCAGCTTTATCGGACACATTAAGGTGGAAAGCAAAGGACAATAATCAGCTTTATTGAACTCATTCAGAGACACAATCTCTCTGCTTTTCAAGATCCATGTTCTCACAGGTATCTATGTGCATCACTGCATCTGTCTTATAATAAAAGCTTCAATCCAGAGGCAGAACGAGCGCAACTATTCTTGAAATACTGCCAAAGGGAACCACAAAAAGGTTTGAAGTACACTCGAACCAACATGTTCCCCAAGTGCAGATGTAAAGACACACTAAGACATCTCCTTTCGCAAGTGATATTTAATAAGATAAATGTTAGCAAGCACATGTCACTTGTTTAATAAGGAAGAATTGAAAAAAATGGCCAGTACTACATCAAGAACTATTTTCTTCCACAAGGAATATATACATACATCATTTAACTGGACAAGTATTTTAACAAGGACTGCATTGGTCTATTTTTTAACGGTACCCCAAAGACAAAAGAACCAAGCAAACTTAAAACCAAGGAAAACTATAAAAAGAATCGTGGAATACCTGTTCAGATGTAGCATAAGATCCATAATGGATGTCTTTCCGTGACAATGCTTTCAAAGCAGTAATGAACGATTGGACCTGAAAATACCAATCAATAAATTTGTAAGACTTCAAGTTATTAGCACAACACAGAACAATTTAAACTGCAAAATCAGAATATAATATCAAGCTCTTGAGCAATTTTATAGTACTCCCTCCGTCCCAAGTTTCTTACTCCTATTTCCTATTTGGGATGTCCTAAAACAATACTCCCTTTCTTAAAATGGAATTTCTTTTCTAAAAAACACCATCTTCCATAGAGTAATGATTTGACACCACTAATTCCAATCACTACTTTAAGGGGTAAAAATGTAAAGATATTTAAAAGTTTCACTTTTTCAACTTTCACCTAAAACTCCGTGCAAAACCAAAAGGGAGCAAAATATTTGGGACGGAGGGAGTATGAAATTCATGGAAAATTGAGAATGCAAAAATCATGAAGAGAACCGAACTCAGCTGAAACATAAGTTGATACCTTCTCAACAACCGATGTAAGCTTGAAAGTTAAGTACAGCCCAGTTATTAGTGATGAGAAAAGGCTCCCATATTCTTTGTTCAAAAAGAAACGGTACCAAACAGAAGCAGGGAGCAATGCACGGTAAAGAAGCAGCAGGTATTCAACTAAAGTTAGCATTTGACCCTGTGAATCAAAGATCCATCATCAGAATGTAATCACGATTTGAAACAACTAATGATTGACATAACAATTACGTGTAGAATTAAAACTGGCAAGTGATTACCTGCCTACGGTAGTTCCGACCTCTGCTGTTTTTGTAATACATCAACAGCACACATTTGAAGACCATTGCTGCCTGGCGGACGAGTGTATCTGAGAAAATGAACCGTGTTCGAGATTTAGCTCAAGACCGGTGGCAAGAAATAGCAGAGAATATTTGACAACAGCTCACCATTTATCATGATAATGAATACCGCATTCCAGAAAGGTGGTATAGCTTTTGGTGGAAGCATCAGCAACGGATATAGAAGATCATCATTTCGATACCACCAGTAAATCCCAAAGACCTGAAGTGTGAAAAGTGCAGAAATACCCATGAGAGCAAATATTCTTCTCTCACCCTGCAGAGGAAAAGGCAGTTCCTTGCTTAGTGGTGACTTTCAACAGATATCAAAGGAGTTTCTTATCATTCAAAGAAATAAATAATGAAGATGTGAATATAGAGAAAGTACCTTAAGTGCTGTCTGCTTCCGTAAAACATCATTTGACTTAAACATGAAACCAGCAACGAAAATGGTAACACAAAATCCTGCAAATCTCTCAAGAAGTCAACATATTTTCTAGTTTTATATTTAAAGGAAAGTATTAACCCAAAACTTTCAAGCAAAATAGATAGGGTGATCGCAGAATAATTAGATATGAGAGCCAAATTCTGTCAAATAGCATTGAAGTAAATGATATTTCTCCTTTGGCAGTTCTATAACTCCCTGTTACAGTGGTGGAATGCTTGAGTGCATGTGGGTGTTGGCGCGGGGACAAGCATGTAGAACATAAATGTAGACAATTCATCATCAATAAAAAAAATCCACTTCAAGAATCTGAATAGAAGATGAAAATCTATTTGAAAAACAAGAATGAGCAAACAAATTTACTCCAGATAGAGGAAATATCACAATATGTTCTTTTCAATATCCTCAAGTATACAACTCCGTTCTACGTTCTATCTTTATCAAGGTTTGGAAAGCAAAAATAAGAAAAAGTGTCCTTTCCCGACCACCAACAGTCACTTACCATCCAATGTATAACTTCTGAACAGGTAAAAAGGTGTAGGGATGCTAATGACAAATTATGAAAATCCAAACTGATTCCTTTTCTAACATGTGCACAAAATCCCTTTCCACCTTTATGCATCTACGAAATTAATCAAGAATTATATTCTTTACACAATCATGTCCTTAGATACATATCAATTACATATTCATCTCATTTGGCTTTTCCAGCCATTCATTAACAAAACCAGGCAACTTCCACAGGATTCTCAACTCAACTAACTCTTCAAAAATTCAGGTGAACACAACGCAAGGACAATGAAAAGATATAGCTATTATATGTACAAATTTACACTACAATTATGTCCTTAGATACATATCAATTACATATTCATCTCATTTAGCTTTTTCAGCCATTCATTAACAAAACCAGGCAATTTCCACAGGATTCTCAACTCCACTATCTCTCCAAAATGTCAGGTGAACATAACGGAAAAGATATAGCTATTATATGAACAAATTTACATATAAACAAAGAAAAAATCAGGGTTTTTATATGTGTGCCATGTAATAGTAATTTTTTATTCTGAATGTGAATTCAGCTTTACAATATACCTCAGGATTTAGGAATATATAATTTGCGAGTTTGTTCGGTAAAAAGAAGTGATATGACATGCAGAATCATATATTAGACATAACTGGAATTGAATCATTATTAGACCAGGCTACATCGGCAAAATAAAAATATTTAACAGAAAAGTATGATAAAGCAAGGTGAGTACCTTCCAAGTGCTGACGTATGAATACCACCAACAAAAGCAATGTGTAAGGAAGGACCTGCTCGATCCACCGGGCAGCCTGTTGTATGTCATATCTCTGATAAGAAGAGGATGAGTCCCTGTTGTTGATTCCAGCTCCCTCGGCAGCATCTATACCACCAATTGCATTCGAAGAATGTTGAACCCCGTCTCCTACCTCTCGATCACTCCTCAAATCAACCTGGCTCTCCAGTGATGATAACACAGAGGCTGCAGAACCCGACCTCGAAATTGGCCGTGAGAATGACTCATTATGTGCAATAAGCGGCCCAACTGCTGGTGCTGAATGCATGGCTGTAGCCACCCTATCATGGTCATGTTCGCTGGAACCAATGATTCTGATAGAAACCTCCCCGGAACTGGCGCTGCCATTTGTGGTTGTGGAGTCATGCGGGTGAAGGTGGTGGTCTCGATAGCCAATGTGGGTTCCACTGCTCAATAGAGCATCGGCATCTGAATGATTGGACCTTGTCCTGATAACTCCAGTGTATTCCAATAAAGTGGACAGAGGAGATCGAAAAATATTAGAAGCAGAAATATGCATTCCATGCCTTCTTGAATGAGTAGAGCCAATATTGTTGGTAGTAGAAGAAGAAGAAGAAGAAGAAGAAGAAGAAGAAACGGTTCTGTGTGCGTCCGAATTTCCACCGGACGCTTCCATTGGCGGGGATGCTCTGCACCTATACCTAAAACTAACCCTAATCAATCAAGAATCGCAAAAGATGATGTTCATCAATAGGATAAAAGGTAAAAAAAGAATTAGCAAATTACAGCTGCATAAGGGGACACAGGAGAAGACAAATATAAAGGCACATATACATATAATTAAAAGAAGGAAGAAAAAGTACCTTCGGGATCGAAAATCCGTGGATGATGGTTTGAGAATCAAAGGAAGGAAGCCGGACACATTGTGTGAAAAAACAACCCTAAATTAATGCGAGGAACGAGAAGTCAAACCAAGGAAGGGCATATTCAAATAGCACTGGTATTCTTGTTGGATAGTAACGGCGGCGGAGAATCAGATCGCGCGACGGTGATACTCACGGCAGGGATATGCACGGCGTTTCTCTTTCTCTCTCCTTTCCTGTCCTCTCTTTCTCTTCTTCGTTTGGCTTTTGGTTAAAAGAGCGCGAGAAGGGAGAAAGAGAGAGAGAGAGAGAGAGAGAGAGAGCGTTAAGCCAATGGACTACTACATCTCATAAATTCTTTTTATTTTTGTTTAATTGAAGAAATATGAGATGTAGTAGTGCGACTTGTTATTGGGATTATGGTTGAAATGGTTGGCCAATGGCTGAATCCGTCGTTGTCATCATCCATAGTCAAATATCGTATAAGATATATTTTTAAATATATTTCAATTGAAGAATTATTAAATTATGTTTGTTGTAGGTTTAAAATAAGATGTGTATAAAATATGTTCGCAAAGCATTTTATATGACTAAGTACTATAGTTTAAAATAGATTAAACTATAATATATAATTCTCACAAAATAATAGTAATTCATAATTAACTATAATTATAAACATTAAGGTAGTTTAAACTATAATATATAATTCTCACAAAATAATAGTAATTCATAATTAACTATAATTATAAACATTAAGGTAGTTTATTTTTGCATAACAAACAAAAGTAATATTGTTCTATTACTTTAATCAGAATTTAATAATAGTAATTGTACTTACTGAAATAATTATGAACACAAAATAAAACGATCGAGACTTGCAGTAGTAATGTCCTTAAGAAAATATTCTTGAGTTGTCAATGGTGCAACAGAGTAATCCAAGTAGTCTCTTAAGATACAATAGTCGGATACATGTTTCTTTACACAAATAACAAGTTCACAACGAACGTTAACAAACAGAAATATTCGACAATATTTATTACTGAAGAATAGAGAGAATATAAGATTTTGCTTTAATTGCCGTAAAATGGGATGATAATTGGTCATATTATCCTCTTATTTATAACAACAGAAGATGTGTTTCTAGAGGGATATACATGTTCGGATTTTAAACGGGATCAGTGGTTCGGTCCGAACATATGCCACCCGTTCGGTTCGAATTTTGAAACGAACGGACACACACTGGTTCGGTCAAATAGGTCGATACGAGGACCCATTTTTGGTTGTTTTGGATCTGCCGCGTGGATCTTATTATGGTCGTTTGGATCTGCCAATGGATTCAATTTGGTATGAGTTTAATATTTGGACCAAAAGTTTAATTAAATTTTCTCCAAAAAATTAATATATTTTGAAGCCCAAGCCGAGCCAGCCGGTCGACGGTGGCGCTAAGGGGCTCAACCCTTACACTTTAGCTTTATAAATAGCTAGAACTCTTCATTCCTACTCCATATAAGATGAAGACTTTTTCCTTTCTTTTAATTTTATTCATTATAATTTTATGGGCTTAACTCCATTTGAATTAACCAATTGGGTTAATACCCAATGACATCCAACAATGTTGATATCACCTTAATCATACTTCTAAAATTTTAATATTGCTTTTTTACGAAGTATTTAAATTTAAATTTCAACGCCAACTAACATTTTACACCATATTTGATTATCAAATAGCTTCATATTCACCACCAGTAGTATAATTACATTTACATGAAAAAGATGGCAAAAAAGTTATTGTCCATGCTACATTAATCCCCATTGTTGTCATTCCAACTCAAAATGTGACATTTGTTACTTTTACCATCCTTTTTAATTTTCACTCCAATTTTCCATGACTTTATATATGCATTCATGACTATTAATATTAATAGTATGGATGTTGATGGGGCATATTTCAGATTGTATTCGATTCAATTTAATAGATTTTTTGTCCAATTAGAGACTTGAATGATCTAATATGATTACAATCTGAAAGACGTGGAACGAATATAAATCTAGGTCGATCCAATCCGTTAAATATCCATCTTCAACAGTAAATTTAAAAAGTTATATACATACATAATGTTTCATTGATAATCTCATTTTGTGCTTGTTTTCATCCAACAGTATGGGTTAATTTTGAGACTTTAATATGAATATCATGTTTTACCAATATTATATTTAAAATCATTTGATTAAGTGGTTAAATGTGTTGGGACTTGATCTTTTCTATGTTAAACCTTAGTGAATTATTAAGAAAATTTTGAACACACGAGTTAAATAAAAATGTAACATAATTAAAAAAAAGACCGCAATAGATATTAATGTGAATTTAAAAATGAAGGTAGATTCGAAAAAATATGATATCCAATCGAAGCTGAACAAAATTCTATAGATGCGAGAATTTCAAATTCGAGCAAAATCTAAACCCAATTCGATCTAATATAAATAAAACAAGATTATGATCCTACCCAAACACAACCCATAGACAAATAGAATGGTGTGTTGGACCGATTCCATCAACAAACAAAAAGGACCCGTTTGTTTGACGGGAATGGAATCTGATTCTGGGTATTTGATTTCTAGTAATCTGATTTCCAGAAATATGATTCCATTGTAGTGTTTGAGTATCACTTGGGATTGTACCAAGGAAATTAATCGAATTCCTTTTCAAATGTTTGGTAATGGCAAGGAATGGATTACATATTTAAAAAGTTCATTAAAATACCCCCACCCATATATTATATATAAATCATATTGAAGCAGCATTTATTATATGGTATTATTTATAATATATTGATTTAAAAAATAATGTATAATATATTAATTTATAATTTATATATTATAATATATAGTAAAAATTAAAGAACATATATAAAAGAAATCAATGTCAGAGGAGAGTCGTATATATATATTAATAATCCAAGAATGTAATCACAAGAAATGATGTGTGCTAATACGTATAAATAAGATAACACTTTCAATAACAAAAACAAAATTAAGCGTACAATTTGAAAATGAATGTGCTATAAAGCATAAGCTTTGGATTTGGCATGTGAATATGGCGGATAAACTATATGCATATTCTCAAATCAATTCACATTTAAAATTTTATATTATTTCAGTAGATTCAACTAGTAGGTAAATGAACGTGAAAATTTAATATGTGATTTAAGCACTTGGAGAAGAAAAAGAACGCAAGAAACAAGAAAACAATGGCTAGGGAGAGAAAATAAATATTACGTAGGGAGAAAATAAAACTATCATAAGAAATAATACATGGGTAATAATGTCTCTTTTATTTTTAGTACTAAATCCCCCAGGAATGGAATCATAATACCATAAAAAAGTTGGATTTAACATTCCCATATTTTGATGGAAAGATTCCTGATTTTTAGGAATATATTTCCTTTCCCAAAATCCAAAAAATATACCCAAACAATATTACTTGATTCCAAGGAATCACATTGCCAAATAACATGCCATTCCTGAGTAAACAAACGGGTCCAAAGAGAAATACAATGCCCATCAGGCTATTAACATATCGTGGATCAAAGTTTTGATTATGGTGTACGTTTTTCGATCAGCTAAATATTGAAAAAATTTTGATAATTTTCGAGAATGCTTCATAAACACGAGAAATTGTAAAAAAAAAAATACTAAATTAAGTAAAATAAGAGAGTCTCAAAACAAACAAATAATTTTGAAATTACACCTTATTTCCGTTTCCATTAATTCAATAACAATTTTTTTTAATGTTTTTGACGGAATCGATTAAATTTTGATACATAGTAAGGAAGTTATGTTTCATGCAAGAGGCTAGATGTTCAAATTCTACCATTTACAATAAATTTTAGCTTATTTTTAACATTAAAAAAATCGAAAAAAAAGAAAAAAAAGAAAAAAAAGGGAAATTCAGAATCGGGTTGAACCGATCCAAACCGGTTCCCCGGTTTTGGACCGGTTCAGTCTAGTTTTTGAGTCAAGCGGTTTTAGGGGGTAAACCGGACCGGACCAACCTCCGGTTCGCGGTCCGGCCGGTCCGGTCCGGTTTTAATAACATTGCTCTTGAGGCTGTAAAGTTGGTAGTTGGACCATCTTTGGGTGACGTCTTACTTTCAAACCAACCAGAACTATTCCAAGCAACAGAACTTATATCAACAAAGACACAAACAAACAAAAATACCAGCTATATCCTGAATAGATGATGCCTTTCTCACATTTATCATAGACCAGGTCTGGGCTATCAACATCAGAAAAAACCGCTAAAACATAATAACTCAATACAAACAGAACTTGGAAGCTACCAAAAACAGAAGAGAAATTATGTAGGAACAAAAATACACGTAATTCTTTTAGAGAAACATTTCCATGAAAAATAAACGTCTGTACATGCACATCATTTTATTTCTAAGAAGTCATTCAAACTTATGCACCTGCATCTTCAGAGAAGAACAAAAATAAGTGTAATTCTTTTAGAGAAACAGTTCCACAAAAAATTATATATATGGCGGCAACCCAAAAATAAAAAATGAAAATAACACAGATGCAGAAGAAATACGAAATAAGTAGGCTTGCAGGAGCCACAAAGACCTTGTTCTAGTACAATAAGGTTACGAGACAGTACAATAAGAGTTAAGTAGCATGTTTGTGTGTTTCATGTAAAAGATTGATTCTAGGCACATTTTGTATTCCAATTATTAACCTGATTCACCAAACAATAAGGCATTTATGCCCCTCTTCAGGAAACCATTGTCGCTTGCAGTTACTTCTTTTCACGTGACACAAAGAGAATCAGGATATCTAAAAGTTTGAGTTCACATGGTCTTTTTTCAAAACATGCTTCTTCTATATATATAATTTTTTTTCTCACATGCATTGTCATGACAAAAAAAAAGGTTTGAAACATAATACACGTAGATACATATATTTTAGAGCGAAAGAACATCACAACTTGCGGATAAGGGAAGTTACTAGATGGCCAGGTGGATATGCAAAGTGTCAAAAAGTGAGACAAGTTCACTCTTTCTTTCGAATAAACGTAAGAGCTTGTATGAGGTCACTGTTAGAACAAAGCAGCAGTGGTGCTGGAACAACTTGATCAAAATTTGTTAGAAGTGGAATGTCTCCAGTAATTGCTATGTCAAAAACTTAAGTAGGTAGGTGGTTTTAGAACTTCTGTGCATACACTGAGTCTATGCCATTAAATCAGAAACTGAGAAACCCAATAGATGATGGGAACCCAGAAACATCGTCAAAGTTAAAACATTCAAATTACATGACAATGGAGCTGTACTAAAGAAACAATGAAGGCTCACTCTTTATAATACGTAGAACTAGACATATAAAATAATTTCCTGAGGCTAATTACAGTTAGATTAGTATCATATTTAGTTTGATGGAAGCAATAGATGAACCCTATAAACCTTCGGTATCTCCTGTGGTTTATTGTTCTGTTTGAAACAAAACTTTAAATGCACCAGGAATGGCCCGATACCCAAAGAGAGAGAGGAAGGTGATTGAGTATTAATTATTTATTATTATTAGTCCATAACCAAAGTCTAGGAAATGAAATCCTGCTGGTGAGACGATTTATTACCTTCTCTTGTGAATTCCTAGCATAGAAAAATGCGGTTATTAGAAATGAATTTATGTGCAAATTGCGGTAAGTAAGTGCAGATATGAATAGAAAAGCCCTAATTAAAAATACGAGGGAAAAACACTTTTGATACCAAACTTTAGTTCAAAAAACACATTTAGTACCAAGCTTTTTCAAAAAATACATTTTATACCATGATTCACAAAATCTTGACACATTTAATTTTGCCGTCAATTTTCGGACGAAATTCAGCACGTGCCGCTCATGTGCCCGTTAAATTGACAATGGGATGGAGAATACGCACGGGTTTTAAAAACCCACACATGAACGACACGTGCTAAATTTCGTCTGAAAATTAACGACAAAACTAAATGTGTCAAGATTGTGTGAATTATGGTATGTAATGTATTTTTTGAAAAAGCTTGGTACCAAATGCATTTTTTGGACTAAAGTTTGGTATCAAAAGTGTTTTTCCCTCTTAAGAATATTGAGTAAGTAATTGCAGATTTTGTAGAGAGATGAAACGAGAACACGAGATAAAGCCAAGGGGAAATACCGAAGCTAGTTGGAAGAGGAAGGAGAAGAGAGTAAGTGGTATCTCCATGATCTTTTTTAGTCACGCTTCTCCATAGCCATACGTCGTTCCCTTGTTATTAGTACAAATCCTATGTAAATTGCAAAAGAAAGGAAAACAGAAAAGATAAAGTTCTAGAATACGCGGCCATGAGCATACTTGTAGTTGTGGATGAAATATATTGGGCATCCCTGCTATTATACCGAGCGGCCATGAGCCCCATTTTACCTATCTCTATCTGCCCTTCCCCCAATTTCACTGCACTGGTAGTCAGCTGAATTCCCATTCATACCCCTCACACTCACATTAATCCTGATGCATGGACCCACTAATGGGCTCGGGCTTGACCCAAAAATAAATAAATAAAATTATTGACCCAATTGTAACCCAAAAATAAATAAATAAAACTCTTGACCCAATACTAATTTAAACACGATTGATATAATTCACATTTTTAAGTTAACCACGTGTTACCAGTCCAAACTTTCTAATTTTATAACTCTCATCTAAAAGTTGGTGCTAAAGAATGAAGGGAAAGAGGGGAAAAATAAAAAAAGGACTAACTACCATGAATAAACAGAGAAGTACATTGTGAAACAGTTGTAGATACGACATAAATGGCAAATAACATAGAATAATGTAAATCATCTATGTTAATGTAAGGAGGAAGCATAACTGGCGCGGTAGGAGATACTGTTGGCCACAATAATCTCTTTCCAGCTAAGACTGAACTTGCAAACAAAATTGTCACTCATATTGGGGTTACATTCATCCTACATTGTTGAAGTATATCCACAGGGGTTGAATGATAAACACATGTGTATAGGAGGACAAAAAATTGTCATCTCATACATACTTGTCGCTCATCCAGCATCCCAATGGATTGAATCCATCGGGGAAGGCACATTATATCCCCAATATTGGATCCCACCGCCTTGCATGTATAATACGTGTTCGCCACTTTCTTCCCCATCAATTACACAACACAAGTAAATTTATCAGTCGCCGTGAAAGATAAAAATGTTAATTTAACTTCTTTAACTTTTCACCCACTATAGTAGCTTTTTTCAACACTCTTAATTTCTCTCTTATGATTTCATCATAATAATATGAAGTAATAGTGATGAGATTTTTTTTTCTTATAATTAAATTGACCTATAATTTAGGCTCTAATAAAGATTAGAGCACTTATTCAACATCTGAAAATTGAAATGTTTGTCTTTTTCTGTTAATTAAATTGATTGATGCACTATGTTAACGGTGGAAGGCTAAGATATTTTATGGGGTATTAATTAATTTATTTATTTTTTATTTCCAAAAAAAAGGTGAAAAATTTCTTGCATAGAAAAAGGATAATTGGGTTTTCCATTATGCTAAACTAAAATTGCACAGACATTTCTACATTCATTCCTTTTATTTGCACAAAACCCTTTTTTAGGGTTCTGTGCCAGTCTCTCTCTCTGTCTCCCTGTTTGAGTTGTGGTACCGTCGGTAAACCTGCAAAGCTAAAACTTTTTGATTGATTGATTGATAGGGGGTATGTCGGGTCTTTACAATTCCAACTTCTCTCCTGCAAGGGCTGTTTCTCCACAGATTAGAAGTACCCCAGATGTAGACAGGTTTCGATTGATTGATGCTATGCTTTCCAAATTCCAATTAGTACTTGTGTTTTTAATTGTTGATCGATGGATGGTATTTTTCTTGGTGCTCAGTAATCAGTACTTGTCTGAGCTGTTGGCGGAGCATCAAAAGTTTGGCCCTTTCATGCAAGTTCTTCCCATCTGTAGCAGACTCTTGAATCAAGGTTAAGTTTTTTTTTTTTCCTTTCCCAATTTCTGTTTTTGTTACTTGCTGTACGAATTGGATCTAGGTTTTCTGACGTTTAACTGCATTTTGGGTGCAAAAAGATACTGATTGTTTGTGTTTATCCATCTATTCTTTGGATCTGTTAATATATTTCCGTCTTCTTTTTTGGATCCTTGTATGCGCATCCTTAAACTGTGAATAGCTGAAGTGACTATGCTCAGCAGAAGAGTGCACCGAGTTATTTCTCAAATCTCTTATTTTGTATGTCAGTGTGTATAATCATAATTGGAGGAGGTAAAAGTTAATAAACAAGTAGCTATATATGCAATAATATCGCAATTTTTATATTGTCTCAAGTGGTCTCGCATAATTTTCTAGAGCTTCTCCTCTCTACATGGAGCTCCAGGGGATGCATTTGAATCCTTGGAGAAGGCAAGGGCTGTTGAGCTATCAAATAGGATGAATCTTATCGATTATTTATTACTGGGTTAATGTTTAAGGAAATTAGTTATTCTGTTTATCATTATTTAACTAATCCATTTTCACTTACATATGCGATGTGTCTGAATATTAGCACAATATGTGATGTGGTTTACTAGACAATCCTCCCCTCCTGTTACCATTTCTCCCCATTACATAGAGAATAAATTTATAATTATTCAAGATTTTCAAATTCCCATCTATCATATTGGTGCAGTATACATTTGAATGATGGGAGGACTCCTTTTTATTGATGAAGTGTTTTTCTTTTTTTACATTTAACTTATTCATGTATGGTTTTGGAATTCTCGTATTAGAAATTTCAATGTAGTGATGGAATATGTCTTACCATATTCTAAAACCATTTTCTCTTGTTGATAATTAACAATTGCGCCTTGTTTTTGTCTTTACAGAGATCTTACGAGTTACTGGGATGATGCCAAACCAAAGCTTCGGTGAACTTGATGGACTAAGACATAGAAGTCCCAGCCCTATGGCTTCTTCAAACCTTTTATCAAATGTTGCTGGGGCAGGATTATCTGGCTGGAATGGACTTCCTCGGGAGGTAATTAGTCTTCTCATCGTTTTTGCCCTTTCACATTGTCTGTCATCTTTACTTTTTTATGTATTGAATGTGGATTTGAGGTAGCATTGTTATTGAAGGAATTGCAATATCTTCTACCTTTATCCTTCCATTTTCTATAGGCTTCTTAGAGTTTGTGTGGGAGGGAGTTATTTTATAATTTTATCTACTTCTTTTCTAAGATCCTGAAGAATACTGATCCATTATTTATTAGTTCTGACCACAAATATCCACTGGATGATTGGCTATGAACACTTAAAAGTTGTTCCACGACAACTGAATTGCTTGCTTATGTGCATATTCGTTTGTCTTATGTTAGTCTCATAGATTAAAAAAATTCCCTCTAACTTCTTGAATAAGTGAATGGCAGAGACTGAGTGGGCCTCCTGGAATGACAATGGACTGGCAAGGAGCACCAGCTAGTCCTAGTTCATACACGGTCAAAAGGATTTTGCGCTTGGACATTCCTGTTGACAACTATCCTGATGTAAGATTACTGAACTTGATTCCATTTATATATCACAGCCCATTCTCATCTTTCACTGTCTTGTTAATGTATTTTGTGGCTTCATAGTTCAATTTTGTTGGGCGACTATTGGGCCCTAGAGGAAATTCACTGAAGCGAGTGGAAGCCACTACAGGATGTCGTGTGTATATTAGAGGAAAAGGTTCAATTAAAGACCCTGACAAGGTAATGCAATATATAATTTTTGTTCTTAATTTTAAAGATTCATCCTGAAACAACCATGCAGTTGATAGATAGTTACGCTTGGTGTCAACGACATTACTCGTGCCTTTAATTCTGTTCTGTATCTCTTAATTTGCTGCAGGAAGACAAGCTACGGGGACGACCAGGTTATGAGCACCTTAATGAACAACTCCATATCCTAATTGAGGCTGATTTACCAGCCAATGTTGTTGATATTAGACTGAGGCAAGTGCAGGATATAATTGAGGAGTTATTGAAGCCCGTGGTATGTTGTATCTTAAACCAATTTCTTAAAATTCTTTGAAGAAATCAAACTGTCCGGTCACTTTCAAATCTTTAATTATTAGAAAAGTAATGTAGGAGAGCATGGTGACAATCTTATTCAATTGAATGATATTCAATGGTATCGATTACATCATAACTCTAATAAGGTTATATATGGTGAATAGACCCCCTCAGAAATAATATCACAAAAAATTTGCACCCTCATTTGAACTGTATTACCTGTAAACACGTAAACCCAAACAGACAACTTTCCAAAATTCAAAAAAAGCAAAAACAACTATCTAACTGAAGAAGTAAAAATACAGAAGTTTAAACAGCTTTTGGGAAGCCAGCTTACAACATGTGGCGCTGCGGCGGCTGTCTACGAGTTTCTCTCAGTTTCCAACTCTAATTCTAGACCTAACCTAACCTACTCTGTCACAATGCAGAAAAGTAAAATAGGATAATATTGTGACAATCTCGTTTAACAGTATTGTTTGCATCATAATCTTAGGGTTATCAGTATATCCACATTAGTCCTGCACGCGTATTTGAACTCTTAACTACCTAAATAGTCATGATACTAATATAATACTACATGATATTCTTTTAACACCTAGTTTCTTGAGTTTCTAATTATACAAAAGTAAATATGCTGATAAAATTCATCCGGGACTTCATATCATTGCATATATATGTCAATAAAATTCTCCTTGGTCTTCATATCATGCCTCGTATTTGTGCTCAATAAGTTTCCATATCGACACAGTAAAGATTGTTAAACATTGTTGCTGCACAAGTGAAGCTTGATAGTTACTGATTTGCATTTTCATGTCTTTTTTTTTAAATTTCACACAGGATGAGTCGCAGGACTTCATAAAGAGGCAGCAATTACGTGAGCTAGCCATGATAAATTCAAATTTTAGAGAAGAGAGCCCTGGACCAAGTGGTGGTAGTGTCTCTCCTTTCAATACCAGTGGAATGAAACGTGCAAAAACCGGACGTTGAGATATTTACTGGATAGGTAAGCTGTGTCAAGGTGTGATTAACAGAATGATACATGGCAGCCTCTCAACACACATCATATCCACAGTCCTGGCTACTAAGGTCGAGCTTTTTGGTTAGGTTTCTTTGTTATCAAACAGAATACTGAAACGTAGGGAGGGAGGGGAAAAGAAAAAAGAGAAAAAGAAGTCTCATATTTATTGGATTGATTCATTTGTTAGTAATTCTAGTTGGGTATATGTTATTTCGGGTGCAGATTACTAGCACTTTTGTAGATAATTTTTGTTACTAAAGCACCCGAATTAGCAGTTTCCTTGAGTGAGTGTATTCAGTCAAAGGAAAGGTCGTCATTTTATGAGTATTTCTTGATGCATCTAAACTGTTGGTCCTTGATGCCCTTTAATTAGACAAAAGGCTCGTTTGAAGTTTTAAATATATTTTGATTCTCTGATCATTTTCCCATGGCTTTATTTGATTGACCAACGCCAACCATATTTCTCTTATATTTTCGTAAATTCTGTTTGATATTTGTATATGTTTATACCCAAAATATTTTTCATGATTATCAGGCCAATAATGATCCGATAAAGAACAATGAGCTTGATAACCTGGGGAGTAGAACACCCGTTGGGCCAGAATATTAAGTGGGCTTGATGCTATTAATACACGTACAAATTAATTAATTAAAAGCCCAATTGCGAATTAAAGGCCCAAGTCATGGGAAATGGCCCAAACTGGTGGTCTCAGTTATATGATTAATTAAATTAATGACAGAAATTAATTTAATTAAGATATTGGCCACGTTTAATAGATAGGGATTAAAATATAACCAACTCCTAAAATCTCTCAAAAGTGGTTATACACATGCTGGAAATAGAAAATACAACGGATTTGAAGAACTCAACAACTAGTTAACCGCCAAAAGGAACAAGGAACACAAACATGGCAAATAACTATCAAAGTAGTGGAGATCGTGCAGGAAGTGCAAGAAGTGGAGGAAGTGGACGCTTATCAGGAGGAAGAAACCGTCAGAAGGCTGGCACATTCAACACACACTCAATCAATCAAACAACTCAGTCTTCACTGAATCAGGCACAATACCTCTCTAAGTCGGCGACGCCGCTCCTGAAGCCAGATGTGAGCTGCAATCTCTCATATAAGTGCCTACGTACTGACATGATTTATTTGTCAAGTAGCCACCTGCTTGATGAATTTGTTATCAGGTAACCATCTGCCTGATAGCTATCTGTCGAGCGACCACCTGCTCGTCAGATGCCCTTTCCAGTGGCCACCTGTTGGTTAGGAGCCCGATTGGTAGCCACCAGCCAAGGTTGGGCGATCCATCGATGGTAGCCACCAGCCATCAATGTTAGTTCTACGTCAACATGATAACCATTGCATATCAGCTCATATGGCGGTTCCCTGCCAATCAAGGAGTCATTCTTCACGAACTAAAAAGATCTATCGGCTCATTGGCACGCTGATGCCATCAGAGGAGTTTAATCATTATTTTGCATACTCTTTCATACTTGTAAATCAGTGAAATGTATCAGGCTAAATTTTGTGTATTTAAAATCTTTCAACTCTACGTTTATTCAATACATCGAAGTATTTTGCCTTCATTTACTGATTTTATTTATGAGTATTCTGTTATCAAGTGATTATAGTATGTCTTAGTTGCTATGTTATCAATCTGTTAGTTCAGGTTTAAATTAAGTTGACATGTTTTAGATTGCTTGATGATTAACTCGATAACTAATTTTCCTGTGAATCTTTTGATATATCGAGTGAGCCACCGAGTGGCTATAAAGTTTTGGCATTTTAATAAAGATTATCATAAATTGTTAAGTCCTACGGCCAGACAGGCATTGAAAAGAATCAGAGGTAGAGTTTGCCTACTCCGCCGCAATCAATTGATTAGAAGTCAGAGCCTTGTCAGGACATTGATTTATATTTCATATTCATAATATTATATTAATTTTAAACCGTTATGTTTGCACGCACAAACATTGGCACGCCCCGCACTTATTTTATGTCACATCGATTCAATTGCATCGAGCCAATTGCATATCGAGGGAAGCCAAACACAATTTAGAGCAAACAGTATAATAAGTTATTTTATGTGTAGTATATTTTTAAATTAAATATCCCAGTTTTGAATTATAAAGAACGTGATGTGTAAATATATCTTGGATTATTATGATATTCATAATTAGGTGTTTTTTCTCTACTTAGATTGGAAAACGGCTTGTTTGTTCTATCTGTTGAAAAAATACAAATAATCTCATAAATATGAATTAATTAATAAACTTATTTGTTACAATAACTTAAACAATGATAAAAAAAAAAGAATAGGAATTTTCTGTAGTATCTAATAAGTTTTAGAAAATTATTAACTTTTAAGTTGGACTGTTCTACAGTTATTACTAGTTATCAAACACTAATTAATCGTTTTGTCTTCTGTAATTAACAATTTTTTCAGAAAAGAAACACAATTATTTTGCTCACATATGAGATAATGAGTAACTAATGACCAAATTTTGATCTAATTCGATTTTAATCTTTAACACACTTGAACATTTTCTAATTTGGTACCAACCATCCGGCCCCACCACCCACCAACCCCAGGGCCAGAAACAAAATTTGGTCACAATAATTAATTTTCCAAGGAGTTGTGATCAACGACTGATCTCACCGCCACCAGCTCCGAAAACCATAGGAAACTCCGCCAACAGGGTTTTTACTTAGACTCCATTTTTAGTTGTATTATGTTCTGACTTGTTTTCTAGATCGAACAATTGCACTTTGTGTCGAAAAACACAGACTCGATTTTTATTAGCTGCTGCTGCTGCTGCTGATTCTTGAAATAGGAGCAGTAGAAGCTCACTGTTCCAACAGATCTCATCATTTGACCCTCACCAGCAAAGGTACGTAACTAAGGTATCCATCCTTGTTCTGTTTACTTCGATCAGCACTCCATTTCTATTGTGCTTCAATCAGAATAGTCAGTGTGTACAATACAACCTTCAAAACATCAATTATTATATGCGGCAGTAGATTTGATTTCTTCATCTTGTAATGTAATTATGCGGCTGTTGATTTGATTATCTCAGCTTCAAGATGGCAGCAACAGCTCAGCTCCGCTATTCTCCGCCTAACAGCCATCATACCCGCCGTTTCACGGCGATTCCTCACGTTACCAATTTTACCCCCGGAAATACATTCCAGAATACCATTTCTCTTCCTTCCTTGCAATGCCGCGACACCAGACGATTAGATCCGAAGCCCAAATTTTACATTCCCCATGCTGGCGGTGGTGACGGAGGGAGTAATCGAGGTGCCAATGGCGGGTGGAATGGTGGTGGTGGTGGTGACTCGGATGAATCCAAGTCTTCATCAGATGGATTTGGACCAATAGGGGCATTCGTAAATGGATGGAGATCTAGGGTTGCCGCGGACCCCCAATTCCCTTTTAAGGTTCTTATGGAGGAGGTGGTGGGTGTTAGTTCCTGTGTTCTCGGGGACATGGCATCCCGCCCCAATTTTGGCCTCAATGAGCTTGATTTCGTCTTCTCCACACTTGTGGTTGGTTCCATTATGAATTTCGTGCTCATGTATCTCTTGGCTCCTACCATGTCGTCTTCAGCCCAAACTCTTCCATCAATATTTGCGAGTTCGCCTACGAGTCATATGTTTGAACCTGGGGCCTACACTTTGTTGAGTAGGGTTGGTACCTTTGTGTATAAAGGCACTCTATTTGCGGCTGTTGGATTTGCAGCTGGACTTGCTGGGACAGCTCTGTCCAATGGGTTGATTCAGATGAGAAAAAAAATGGATCCCAAATTTCAGACGCCAAACAAGCCCCCACCACCGGTTTTAAACGCCCTTACTTGGGCGATCCACATGGGCCTGAGCAGTAATTTCAGATACCAGGCTTTGAATGGGATGGAGTTTTTGCTAGACAAGGAGCTTCCCCCATTTCTGTTCAAGACGTCAGTTGTGTTCTTGAGATGCTTCAATAATGTTCTTGGAGGCGTGTCGTTTGTGGTTTTGGCTAGGTTGACTGGTTCACAGTCACAGAGCAGCAATGGGGGATTGATTGAAGAGAAGGAGAAGCTGATGATCAGTGAGGAGGTTGATGATGACTTTGAAACTAGTAGTCACTCTTCCAAGTGATCTTTATTGGATAGGATTGATTGGTTTTACTCTGATATTTATAATAAGTATGTTTTAGTTTCTGCCTGGTTTTGAGATGTACAATGATTGGGATGCTTAAAATGAATTGCTTCCGAATTTCTATCTGTCATTTGGTGGTAAGTATAACTTGTTTTCATCTTAAGATTTATTTGTCTTTGGTGGTAAAAAAGACCATCAAGAGGGATTTCGTTTTCGATGTATGTTTCAGTCACTTGAATTTAGGAATTTTTTTGAAAAGTTTTCATAAACATTTCGAAAAAACTAGGAAAAATTATGAAAAAATTACTACTAAATTAAGAAAAAGAGAAAATTCCAAGGTAAATATAGAGTTTACAAAATATACCTTATTTTCGTTTCAATTGTTTAAAAAACAGAAACATTTTGATATTTTCGAGGGAAAAGATAAATTGTTTGATCCATAGTTGAATATGATCAAAGCTTTTATATGTTTTCATCGACAATATGAAATCTTGCAATTTGATTTGGTACTCAATGAAAGTGAAAATACATAAGAGTTCTTAAATTTTTTGTTTTCTCTAAATCACTGATATTTTTCCTAGATATTATAAAGGACGTCACAGTTTCATAGGAACTCTATTTTTTTTTTCTCTCTTTTCTTTATTACTGAACTTTTAATGGTTTATGTGTTTACAAAATATATTTGTCATAAACAATTTTATTATAAATGTTCTATTTAATCATTTTACAGTTAATATTTCACTGGATATATACAACGTGTATAAGCATCCGTTTAATTTTCTTTTTATGTATACTAGAAAAGTACACTTGAGTTGCACGTAATTAACTAATTTCCTAAGTTAGTTGAATCAAATAATCATTTTTCATCATACTATGGTCTTAATGACATACTACATAATTTTTTTGACTATATTCTCTAATTATTACTATGTTGTTACCAATAATTTAAAGTTGTTATCATAAATACCTAAAATCAAAACTTGAAAATAAAAAATGAACTATAATAACTAAGTATTTATAATCTAAAACTATATGTCTACATAACTATTATTCTAAAACAACCATTTGAACAAATGAACAATATCAACTCTTTTCTTCCTTGACCTTGATATTTATATCTAAACAAATTTTTCCGTCTAAATCAGTTTTTAATTTAACCCTTTTTTATTTTTAATCAATTTAACCAGTTTCTCCGGTTATACCTATCTTTTACTGAGTTCATCCATTTTCAATTACATGCTGCTCAAAATATTAGAAAATTGACTTATAACATAAGAAAAACATTGCCCAGGGATGTGTACATACTACTTTGAATATATTTTTGTATTTAAACTGATTTTTAGTATCATAAAAAAATGGTTAAAACTGTGAATTTACCCCTTGGAGAAAATTTCAAATTTTCCACTGGCTCAAAATATTACAATACTAACTTGAATCATACAAAAAATTGTGATGGGTTTTGTACTTAGCCCTATGAACAACTTTTTTTACAAGATTTTATGTATCCGTAAAAAATTGGCCAATACTATGAGCATACCCCTTCGAGAAATTAAATTTTTCCACGGGTTCAGAATGTCACAAAAACTGACTTATAACAAAAGAAAAACGTTGTCCAGAGCTGTGTAGATACCACTTTGAATATATTTTTGTATTTAAACTGATTTTTAGTATCCGCAAAAAAATGGTTAAAATTGCGAACTTAACCCTTGGAGAAAATTTCAATTACGAAAAATTGTCGAGGGTTTTGTACTTACCACTATGAACAATTTTTTTATTTTTATAAGATTTTAAGTATAGGTGAAAAATTGGCCAAAACTGTGAGCTTACCCCTTAGAGGAATTCAATTTTTCCACGAGCTCAAAATATCAGAAAACCGACTTATAACATAAGAAAAACATTGCCCAGGGATGTGTACCCACTTTGAATATATTTTCGTATTTAAACTGATTTTTAGTATCCGCAAAAAATTGGTTAAAACTGTGAACAAACTCCTTGGAGAAAATTTAAATTTTACCATTGTCTCAAAATATTACAAAACTAACTTGAATAATACAAAAAATTGTCGAGTGTTTTGTATTTACCCCTATGAACAATTTTTTTTATAAGATTTTAAGTATCCATAAAAAATTGGCCAAAACTGTGAGCTTAAGCCTTCGAGGAATTCAATTTTTCCACGGGCTTAAAATATCAGAAAACTGACTTGTAACATAAGAAAAGTAATGCTCAGTACCACTTTGAATATATTTTTGTTTTTAAACTTTTTTTAGTATCCGCAAAAAAATGGTTAAAACTGTGAACTTACCCCTTGGAGAAAAATTAATTTTTCCACTGGCTCAAAATATTACAAACGCACTTGAATCATACGAAAAATTATCGAGGGTTTTATACTTACCCCTATGAATAAATTTTATTTTTATTCTTATAAGATTTTAAGTATCCTTAAAAAATTGGCAAAAACTGTAAGCTTAACCTTTTAGGGAATTCAATTTTTCCACGGGCTCAAAATATCAGAAAACCGACTTATAACATAAGAAAAACATTGTCCAGGTCTATGTACGAACCAAATTGAAGATATTTTTGTGTTTAAATCGATTTTTAGTATCCGCAAAAAATAGGTTAAAACTGTGAACCTACCAAATTGGAGAAAATTTCTATTTTTCCAATGGCTCAAAATATTACAAAACTGACTTGAATCTTATGAAAAATTGTCGAGGGTTTTGTACATATCCCTATGTACAATTTTTATGTTTTTATAGATTTTAAGTATCTATAAAAATTGGCCAAAACTGTGAGCTTTACCCCTTCGAGGAATTCAAATTTTCCACGGGTTCAAAATTTCAGAAAACCGACTTATAACATAAGAAAAACATTGCCCAGGGCTGTGTACATACCACTTTGAACATATATTAGAATTTAAACTGATTTTTAGTATCCGCCAAAAATTGGTTAAAACTGTGAACTTACCCCTTGGAGAAAATTTTCATTTTTCTACTGGCTCAAAATATTACAAAACTGACATGAATCATAAGAGAAATTGTCACGGGTTTTGTATTTACCTTTATGAACAATTGTTTTATCCGTAAAAAATTGGCCGAAACTTTAAGCCTACCCCTTCGTGGAATTCAATTTTTTCACAGGCTCAAAATATCATAAAACCGGCTTATAACATAAGAAAAACTTTTTCCATGTATGTGCACGAACCACTTTAAATATATTTTTGTATTTAAACCGATTTTTAGTATACGCAAAAAAATGGTTAAAATTGTGAACTTTACCCCTTGGAGAAAATTTCAATTTTTTTCTTGGCTCAAAATATTACAAAACTGACTTGAATCATACGATTGTTTTTTGATGGTTTGTACATACCCCTATTAACAATATTTTTTTGTTTTTATAAGATTTTAAGTGTCTGTAAAAAATTGACCAAAACTGTGAGCTTACACCCCATTTAGGAATTCAATTTTTTCATGGGCTCAAATATCAGAAAACCAACTTATAACATAAGAAAAAGTCAGGGTTGTGTACGTACCACTTTGAATATATTTTGTTTTTAAACTAATTTTTAGTATTTGCAAAAAATTGGTTAAAATTGTGAATTTACCCCTTGGAGAAAATTAAAATTTTTCCAATGGCTCAAAATATTACAAAACTGTCTTGAATCATACGAAAAATTGTCGAGGGTTTTGTACTTACCCCTATGAATTGTTTTTTATTTTTGTAAGATTTTAAATATCCATAAAAAATTGGCTAGAACTATGAGTTTACCCCTTCGAGGAATTAAATTTTTCCACGTGCTCAAAATATCAAAAAACCTACTTATATAAGAAAAATATTGCACAATGCTGTGTAGGCACCGCTTTGAATATATTTTTGTATTTAAACTTATTTTTGATATCCGCAAAAAATTGGTTAAAACTATGAACTTACCCCTTGCAGAAAATTTCAATTTTTCCACTGGCTCAAAATATTACAAAACTGACATAAATCAAACGAAAAATTGTCAAGGGTTTTGTACTTACCCCTACGAACAATTTTTATTTTTATTTTTATAAGATTTTAGTATCTGTAAAAAATTGGCCAAAACCGTAATCTTACCCCTTCGAGGAATTCAATTTTTCCGCGGGTTCAAAATATCATAAAATAGGCTTATAACATAAGAAAAACTTTGTCCATGTATGTGTACGAACCACTTTAAATATATTTTTGTATTTAAACCGATTTTTAGTATCCGCAAAAAATTGGTTAAAACTGTTAACTTACCCCTTGGAGAAAATTTCAATTTTTCCATTGGCTCAAATTATTACAAAACTGACTTGAATCATACAAAAAATTATCGAGGATTTTGTACTTACCCCTAGATTTTTTTTTTTTATAAGATTTTAAGTATCCTTAAAAAAATTGGCCAAAACTGTGAGCTTACCCCTTCGAGGAATTCAATTTTCCACTGGCTTAAAATATCAGAAAACAGACTTATTACATAGGAAAAAATTGCCCAGGGCTATGTACGTACCACTTTGATTATATTTTTGTATTTAAATTGATTTTTAGTATCCTCAAAAAATTGGTTAAAACTGCGAACTAACCCCTTGGAGAAAATTTACATTTTTTCAGTATCTCAAAATATTACAAAAATGACTTGAATCATACGAAAAATTGTCGAGGGTTTTGTACTTACCCCTATGAACAATTATTTTGTTTTTATAAGATTTTTAGTATCCGTAAATACTTGGCCAAAACTATGAGCTTACCCCTTCGAGGAATTCATAATTTCCACGGGCTTAAAATATCAGAAAACCGACTTATAACATAAGCAAAACATTGTTCAGTGCTGTGTACGTACCATTTTGAATATGGTTTAGTATTTAAACTAATTTTTAGTATCTGCAAAAAATGGATTAAAATTGTGAACTTACCATTGGAAAAAATTTCAATTTTTCCATTGGCTCAAAATATTTGTAAACTGACTTGAATCATAGGAAAACTTGTTGAGGGTTTTATACTTACCCCTATGAGCGATTCTTTTTTTTGTTTGTATGAGATTATAAGTATCCGTAAAAAATTGGCAAAAAATGTGAGCTTACCCCTTCGGGGAATTCAATTTTTCCACGGGATCAAAAAATCAGAAAACCGACTTATAACATAAGAAAAATATTGCCCAGGGCTGTGTACGTACCACTGTGAATATATCTTTTTTTTAAAACTGATTTTTAGTATACGGAAAAAATTGGTTAAAACTATGAATTTACACCTTTGAAGAAAATTTCAATTTCTTCATTGGCTCAAAATATTACAAAACTGAATTAAATCATACTAAAAATTGTCGAGCGTTTTTTACTTACCCCTATTAATTTTATTTTTTGTTTTTATAAGATTTTAAGTATCCATAAAAAATTGGCTAAAACTATGAGCTTACCTTTTCGAGGAATTCAATTTTTCCACGTGCTCAAAATATCAAAAACCTACTTATAACATAAGAAAAACATTGTCCATGTCTGTGTACGAACCACTTTAAATATATTTTTGTATTTAAACCGATTTTTAGTATCTGCAAAAAATTGGTTAAAACTGTGAGCTTACCCCTTGGAGAAAATTTCAACATTTCCATTGGCTCAAATTATTACAAAACTGACTTGAATCATACAAAAAATTGTCGAGGGTTTTGTATTTACACCTATGAACAATCTTTTTTTTATAAGATTTCAAGTATCCGTAAAAAAATTTGCCAAAACTGTGAGCTTACCCCTTCCAAGAATTCAATTTTTACACGGGCTCAAAATATAAGAAAACCTACTTATAACACAAGAAAAACATTGCCCAGGCCTGTGTATGTATCACTTTGAATATATTTTTGTATTTAAACCGATTTTTAATATTCGCAAAAAATTGGTTAAAACTGTGAACTTACCCCTTGGAGAAAATTTCATTATTTCCACTGGCTGAAAATATTACAAAACTGACTTGAATCAAAAGAAAAATTGTCGAGGTTTTGTACTTACCTTTACGAACAATTCTTTTTTATTATTATAAGATTTTAAGAATCTATAAAAAAATGGCCAAAACCGTAATCTTACCCCATCAAGGAATTCAATTTTTCCACGGGCTCAAAATATCATAAAACCGGCTTATAACATATGAAAAACTTTGTCCAGGTCTGTGTACGAACCACTTTGAATATATTTTTTTATTTAAATCAATTTTAAAGATCCCCAAAAAATTGGTTAAAACTGTGAACTTATCCATTGTTGAAAATTTCAATTTTTTAATTGGTTCAAAATATTAGTAAACTAACTTGAATCATACAAAAAATTTTCAAGGGTTTTATAATTACCCCTATGAACGATATTTTTTGTTTTTATAAGATTTTAAGTATCCGTAAAAAAATGTCGGGGAATCCAATTTTTCCACGGGCTCAAAATATCAGAAACCCAACTTATAACATAAGAAAAATATCGCCAGGGTTGTGTATGTACCACTTTTTGAATATATATTATTTTTAAACTGATTTTTAGTATCCGAAAAAAATTGGTTAAAACGGTGAATTTACCACTTGGAGAAAATTTCAATTTTTCCACTAGTTCAAAGTATTACAAAATTGTCTTGAATCATACGAAAAATCGTCGAGGGTTTTGTACTTACCCCTATGAATAGTTTTTTGTTTTTATAAGATTTTAAGTATCCATAAAAAATTTGGCTAAAACTATGAGCTTACCCCTTTGAGGAATTCAATTTTTCTACGTGCCCAAAATATCAAAACACCTACTTATAACATAAAAAAAACATTTTCCAAGGCTGTGTACATACAACTTTGAATATATTTTTGTATTTAAACTGATTTTTAATATCCCCAAAAAATTGCTTAAAACATTGAACTTACCCCTTGGAGAAAATTTCAATTTTTCCACTGGCTCAAAATATTACAACACTGACATAAATCAAACGAAAAATTGTCAAGGCTTTTGTACTTACCCCTACGAATAATTTTTTTATTTTTATAAGATTTTAAGTATCCGCAAAAAATTGGCCAAAAAACTGTAATATTACCCCTTCGAGGAATACAATTTTTCCACGGGCTCAAAATATCATAAAACCTGCTTATAACATAATAAAAACTTTGTCCATGTATGTGTACGAACCAATTTAAATATATTTTTGTATTTAAACCGATTTTTAGTATCCACAAAAAATTGGTTAAAACTGTGAACTTACCCCTTGGAGAAAATTTTAATTTTTTCACTGGCTCAAAATATTACAAAACTGACTTGAATAATACGAAAAATTATCAAGGATCTTGTACTTACCCCTTGGAACAATTTTATTTTTTTTATAAGATTTTAAGTATCCGTAAAAAAATTGGCCAAAACTGTGAGCTTACCTCTTCGAGGAATTCAATTTTTCCATTGGCTCAAATTATTACAAAACTAACTTGAATCATATGAAAATTTTTTGAGGGTTTTGTATTTACCCCTATGAACAATCTTTTTTGTTTTTATAAGAATTTAAGTATCTGTAAAAAAATTGGCCAAAACTGTGAGCTTACCCCTTCGAGGAATTCAATTTTTACACGTGCCCAAAATATAAGAAAACCTACTTATAACACAAGAAAAAAATTGCCCATGACTGTCTACGTACCACTTTGAATATATTTTTGTATTTAAATTGATTTTTAATATCCGCAAAAAATTGGTTAAAACTGTGAACTTACCCCTTGGGGAAAATTTCAATTTTTCCACTGGCTCAAAATATTACAAAACTGACATAAATCAAACGAAAAAATTGTCGAAGGTTTTTTACTTACCCCCACGAACAATTTTTTTTATAAGATTTTAAATATCCGTAAAAAATTGGCAAAAACCGTAATCTTACCCCTTCGAGGAATTCCCACGGGCTCAAAATATCATAGACCGACTTATAACATAAGAAAAACTTTGCCCATGTCTGTGTACGAACCACTTTAAATATATTTTTGTATTTAAACCGATTTTTAGTATCCGCAAAAAATTGGTTAAAACTGTGAACTTACCCCTTGGAGAAAATTTTAATTTTTTCACTGGCTCAAAATATTACAAAACTGACTTGAATAATACGAAAAATTATCAAGGATCTTGTACTTACCCCTTGGAACAATTTTATTTTTTATAAGATTTTAAGTATCCGTAAAAAAATTGGCCAAAACAGTGAGCTTACCTCTTCGAGGAATTCAATTTTCCATTGGCTTAAAATATCAGAAAACCGACTTATAACATAAGTAAAACATTGCCCATGGCTGTGTATGTACCACTTTGAATATATTTTTGTATTTAAAATGATTTTTAGTATCCTCAAAAAATTGGTTAAAACTGTGAACTAACCCCTTGGAGAAAATTTACATTTTTGCACTAGCTCAAAATATTACAAAACGGACTTGAATCATACGAAAAATTGTCGAGGGTTCTGTACTTACCCCTATGAACAATTTTTTTGTTTTTATAAGATTTTAAGTATCCGTAAAAACTTGGCCAAAACTATGAGCTTACCAATTCGAGGAATTCAGTTTTTCCACGAGCTCAAAATATCAGAAAACTGACTAATAACATAAGAAAAACATTGTCCAGTGCTGTGTACGTACTACTTTGAATATAATTTAGTATTTAAACTAATTTTTAGTATCCGCAAAAAATGGGTTAAAATTGTGAACTTACCATTGGAAAAAATTTCAATTTTTCAATTGGCTCAAAATATTTGTAAACTGACTTGAATCATACGAAAACTTGTTGAGGGTTTTATACTTAACCCTTTGTTTTTATGAGATTTTAAGTATCCGTAAAAAATTTGCAAAAAATGTGAGCATACCATTTCGGGAAATTGAATTTTTCCATGGGCTCAAAATATCAGAAAATCGACTTATAACATAATAAAAATATTGCCCAGGGCTGTGTATGTACCACTTTGAATATATATTCTTTTAAACTGTTTTTAGTATACGCAAAAAATTGGTTAAAACTGTGAATTTACCCTTTGAAGAAAATTTCAATTTTTACTGGATCAAAATATTGCAAAACTGAATTTAATCATTCTAAAATTATCGAGGGTTTTGTACTTACCCCTATGAATTTTGTTTTTGTTTTTATAAGATTTTAGCTATCCATAAAAAATTGGCTAAAACTATGAGCTTACCCCTTCGAGGAATTCAATTTTTCCACGTGCTCAAAATATCAAAAAACCTACTTATAACATAAGAAACATTGCCCAAGGCTGTGTACGTACCACTTTGAATATATTTTTATATTTAAATTGATTTTTAATATCCGCAAAAAATTGGTTAAAACTGTTAACTTACACCTTGGAGAAAATTTCAATTTTTCCACTGGCTCAAAATATTACAAAACTGACATAAATCAAATGAAAAATTTTCAAGGTTTTGTACTTACCCCTACGAACAATTTTTTTATTTTTATAAGATTTTAAGTATCCGTAAAAAATTGGCCAAAACCGTAATCTTACCCCCTTCGTGGAATTCAATTTTTCCACGGGCTCAAAATATCATAAAACCGGCTTATAACATAAGAAAAACTTTGTCCATGTCTGTGTACGAACACCTTTAAATATATTTTTGTATTTAAACCGAATTTTAGTATCCCCAAAAAATTGTTTAAACTGAGAACTTACCCGTTGGAGAAAATTTCAATTTTTCCATTGGCTCAAATTATTACAAAACTGACTTGAATCATACGAATTTTTTTTGAGTGTTTTGTATTTACCCCTATGAACAATCTTTTTTGTTTTTATAAGATTTTAAATGTCCGTAAAATAATTGGCCAAAACTGTGAGCTTGCCTGTTCGAAGAATTCAAGTTTTACACGGGCTCAAAATATGAGAAAACCTACTTATAACACAAGAAAAACATTGATCAGGGATGTGTACGTACCACTTTGAATATATTTTTGTAGTTAAACTGATTTTTAATATTCGCAAAAAATTGGTTAAAACTGTGAACTTACCCCTTGGAGAAAATTTCAATATTTCCACTGGCTCAAAATATTACGAAATTAACTTGAATCAAACGAAAAAATGTCGAGGGTTTTGTACTTTCCTTTACGAACAATTTTTTTTATTTTTATAAGAATTGAAGATTCCGTAAAAAATTTGCCAAAACCGTAATCTTACCCCTTCGAGGAATTCAATTTTTTCTCGAGCTCGAAATATCAAAAATCCGGCTTATAACATATGGAAAACTTGGTCCATGTCTATGTACGAACCACTTTAAATATATTTTTGTATTTAAACCAGTTTTTTAGTATCCGCAAAAAATTGGTTAAAACTGTGAACTTACCCCTTGGAGAAAATTTTAATTTTTTCACTGGCTCAAAATATTACAAAACTGACTTGAATAATACGAAAAATTATCAAGGATCTTGTACTTACCCCTTGGAACAATTTTATTTTTTTATAAGATTTTAAGTATCCGTAAAAAAATTGGCCAAAACAGTGAGCTTACCTCTTCGAGGAATTCAATTTTCCATTGGCTTAAAATATCAGAAAACCGACTTATAACATAAGTAAAACATTGCCCATGGCTGTGTATGTACCACTTTGAATATATTTTTGTATTTAAAATGATTTTTAGTATCCTCAAAAAATTGGTTAAAACTGTGAACTAACCCTTTGGAGAAAATTTACATTTTTGCACTAGCTCAAAATATTACAAAACGGACTTGAATCATACGAAAAATTGTCGAGGGTTCTGTACTTACCCCTATGAACAATTTTTTTGTTTTTATAAGATTTTAAGTATCCGTAAAAACTTGGCCAAAACTATGAGCTTACCAATTCGAGAAATTCAGTTTTTCCACGAGCTCAAAATATCAGAATACTGACTAATAACATAAGAAAAACATTGTCCAGTGCTGTGTACGTACTACTTTGAATATAATTTAGTATTTAAACTAATTTTTAGTATCCGCAAAAAATGGGTTAAAATTGTGAACTTACCATTGGAAAAAATTTCAATTTTTCAATTGGCTCAAAATATTTGTAAACTGACTTGAATCATACGAAAACTTGTTGAGGGTTTTATACTTAACCCTTTGTTTTTATGAGATTTTAAGTATCCGTAAAAAATTTGCAAAAAATGTGAGCATACAATTTCGGGAAATTGAATTTTTCCATGTGCTCAAAATATCAGAAAATCGACTTAAAACATAATAAAAATATTGCCCAGGGCTGTGTATGTACCACTTTGAATATATATTCTTTTAAACTGTTTTTAGTATACGCAAAAAATTGGTTAAAACTGTGAATTTACCCTTTGAAGAAAATTTCAATTTTTATTGGATCAAAATATTGCAAAACTGAATTTAATCATTCTAAAATTATCGAGGGTTTTGTACTTACCCCTATGAATTTTGTTTTTGTTTTTATAAGATTTTAGCTATCCATAAAAAATTGGCTAAAACTATGAGCTTACCCCTTCGAGGAATTCAATTTTTCCACGTGCTCAAAATATCAAAAAACCTACTTATAATAAGAAACATTGCCCAAGGCTGTGTACGTACCACTTTGAATATATTTTTATATTTAAATTGATTTTTAATATCCGCAAAAAATTGGTTAAAACTGTTAACTTACACCTTGGAGAAAATTTCAATTTTTCCACTGGCTCAAAATATTACAAAACTGACATAAATCAAATGAAAAATTGTCAAGGTTTTGTACTTACCCCTACGAACAATTTTTTTATTTTTATAAGATTTTAAGTATCCGTAAAAAATTGGCCAAAACCGTAATCTTACCCCCTTCGTGGAATTCAATTTTTCCACGGGCTCAAAATATCATAAAACCGGCTTATAACATAAGAAAAACTTTGTCCATGTCTGTGTACGAACACCTTTAAATATATTTTTGTATTTAAACCGAATTTTAGTATCCCCAAAAAATTGTTTAAACTGAGAACTTACCCGTTGGAGAAAATTTCAATTTTTCCATTGGCTCAAATTATTACAAAACTGACTTGAATCATACGAATTTTTTTTGAGTGTTTTGTATTTACCCCTATGAACAATCTTTTTTGTTTTTATAAGATTTTAAATGTCCGTAAAATAATTGGCCAAAACTGTGAGCTTGCATGTTCGAAGAATTCAAGTTTTACACGGGCTCAAAATATGAGAAAACCTACTTATAACACAAGAAAAACATTGATCAGGGATGTGTACGTACCACTTTGAATATATTTTTGTAGTTAAACTGATTTTTAATATTCGCAAAAAATTGGTTAAAACTGTGAACTTACCCCTTGGAGAAAATTTCAATATTTCCACTGGCTCAAAATATTACGAAATTAACTTGAATCAAACGAAAAAATGTCGAGGGTTTTGTACTTTCCTTTACGAACAATTTTTTTTTATTTTTATAAGAATTGAAGTATCCGTAAAAAATTTGCCAAAACCGTAATCTTACCCCTTCGAGGAATTCAATTTTTTCTCGAGCTCGAAATATCAAAAAACCGGCTTATAACATATGGAAAACTTGGTCCATGTCTATGTACGAACCACTTTAAATATATTTTTGTATTTAAACCAGTTTTTTAGTATCCGCAAAAAATTGGTTAAAACTGTGAACTTACCCCTTGGAGAAAATTTTAATTTTTTCACTGGCTCAAAATATTACAAAACTGACTTGAATAATACGAAAAATTATCAAGGATCTTGTACTTACCCATATGAACAAATTTTTTTTTATAAGATTTTAAGTATCCGTAAAAAAATTGGCCAAAACTGTGAGCTTACTCCTTCGAGGAATTAAATTTTTCATTTGCTTAAAATATCAGAAAACCTACTTATAACATAAGAAAAACATTGTCCAGAGCTGTGTACGTACCACTTGAATATATTTTGTATTTAAATTGATTTTTAATATAACAAAAAATTGGTTAAAATTGTGAACTTACCCCTTGTAAAAATTTCAATTTTTCCACTGGCACAAAATATTACAAAACGGACATAAATCAAACTAAAAATGGGCAAGGGTTTTATACTTACCCCTACGAACAATTTTTTTATTTTTATAAGATTTTAAGTATCCATAAAAAATTAGCCAAAACCGTAATCTTACCCCTTCGAGGAATTCAATTTTTCCACGGGCTCAAAATATCATAAAACCGGCGTATAACATAAGAAAAACTTTGTCCATGTCTGTGTACGAACCACTTTGAATATATTTTTTTATTTAAACCGATTTTTAGTATCCGCAAAAAATTGGTTAAAACTGTGAACTTACCCCTTGGAGAAAATTTCAATTTTTCAATTGGCTCAAAATATTAGTAAACTGACTTGAATCATCTGAAAACTTGTTGATGGTTTATACTTACCCCTATGAACGGTTTTTTTTTTTTTGTTTTATAAGATTTTAAGTATCCGTAAAAAATTTGCAAAAAATGTGAGCTTTCCATCTGGGAATTCAATTTTTTCACGGGCTCAAAATATCAGAAAACCAACTTATAACATAAGAAAAATATTGCCAGGGTTGTGTACGTACGTACCACTTTGAATATATTTTGTTTTTAAAAGGATTTTTAGTAACCGCAAAAAATTGGTTAAAACTGTGAATGTAATCACTTGGAGAAAATTTCAATTTTTCCACTGGCTCAAAGTATTACAAATTGTCTTGAATCATACGAAAAATTGTCGAGGGTTTTTACTTACCCTTATGAATTGTTTTTTGTTTTTATAATATTTTAAGTATCCATAAAAAATTAGCTAAAAAACTATGAGCTTACCCCTTCGAGGAATTCAATTTTTTCGCGTGCTCAAAATATCAAAAACCTACTTATAATATAAGAAAAACATTGCCCAAGGCTGTGTACGTACAACTTTGAATATATTTTTGTATTTAAACTGACTTTTAATATCGGCAAAAAATTTGTTAAAATTATGAACTTACCCCTTGTAAAAAATTTCAATATTTCCACTGGCACAAAATATTATAAAACTGACATAAATCAAACTAAAAATTGTCAAGGGTTTTGTACTCACCCCTACGAACAATTTTCTTATTTTTATAAGATTTTAAGTATCCATAAAAGAATTAGCCATTTTAGTATTTAAACTGACTTTTAATATCGGCAAAAAATTGGTTAAAATTGTGAACTTACCCCTTGTAAAAAAATTCAATTTTTCCACTGGCACAAAATATTACAAAACTGACATAAATAAAACTTAAAATTGTCAAGGTTTTGTACTTACCCTACGAACAATTTTTTTATTTTTATAAGATTTTAAGTATCCATAAAAAATTAGCCAAAAGTATCCATAAGAAATTGTCAAGGTTTTGTACTTACCCCTACATTGCCAAGAGCTGTGTACCTACCACTTTGAATATATTTTGTATTTAAATTGATTTTTAATATCGGCAAAAAATTGGTTAAAATTGTGAACTTACCCCTTGTAAAAAATTTCAATTTTTCCACTGGCACAAAATATTACAAAACTGACATAAATCAAACTAAAGATGGTCAAGGGTTTTATACTTACCCTTACGAACAATTTTTTTATTTTTATAAGATTTTAAGTATTCATAAAAAATTAGCCAAAACCATAATCTTACCCCTTCGAGGAATTCAATTTTTCCACGAGCTCAAAATATCATAAAACCGGCGTATAACATAAGAAAAACTTTGTCCATGTCTGTGTACGAACCACTTTTAATATATATTTGTATTTAAACCGATTTTTAGTATCCACAAAAAATTGGTTAAAATTGTGAACTTACCGCTTGAAGAAAATTTCAATTTTTTCACTGGCTCAAAATATTACAAAACTGACTTGATTCATACGAAAAATTATTGAGGATTTTGTACTTACCCCTAGGAATAATTTTTTTTTAATAAGATTTTAAGTATCCGTAATAAAATTGGCCAAAACTGTGAGCTTACTCTTTCAAGAAATTCAATTTTCCATTTGCTTAAAATATCAGAAACCGACTTATAACATAAGAAAAACATTGCCCAGAGCTGTGTACAAGCCACTTTGAATATATTTTTGTATTTAAATTGATTTTTAATATCCGCAAAAAATTGTTTAAAACTGTGAACTTACCCCTTGGAGAAAATTTCAATTTTTCCGCTGGCTCAAAATATTACAAAACTGACATAAATGAAACGAAAAATTTTCAAGGGTTTTGTACTTACCCCTAAGAACAATTTATAAGATTTTTCATTTTTTTTTATAAGATTTTAAGTATCCGTAAAAAATTGGCCAAAACCGTAATCTTACCCCTTCGAGGAATTCAATTTTCCACGGGCTACAAATATCATAAAACCGGCTTATAACATAAGAAAAACTTTGTCCAAGTCTGTGTATGAACCACTTTAAATATATTTTTGTATTTAAACCGATTTTTAGTATCCGCAAAAAATTGGTTAAAACTGTGAACTTACCCCTTGGAGAAAATTTCAATTTTTCCATTGGCTCAAAATATTAGTAAACTGACTTGAATCATACGAAAAATTGTCGAGGTTTTGTATTTAGCCCTATGAACACTCTTTTTTGTTTTTATAAGATTTTAAGTATCCGTAAAAAAATTGGCCAAAACTTTGAGCTTACCCCTTCGAGGAATTCAATTTTTACACGGGCTCAAAATATCAGAAAACCGACTTATAACATAAGAAAAACATTGCACAGGGTTGTGTATGTACCACTTTGAATATATTTTTGTATTTAAATTGATTTTTAGTATCCTCAAAAAATTGGTTAAGACTGTGAACTAACCCCTTGGAGAAAATTTACATTTTTCCACTGGCTCAAAATATTATAAAATTCACTTGAATCATAAGAAAAATTGTCGAGGGTTTTGTACTTACCCCTATGAACAATTTTTTTTTTTTTTTTTATAATATTTTAAGTATCCGTAAAAACTTGGCCAAAACTATGAGCTTACCCCTTCGAGTAATCCAGTATTTCCATGAGCTCAAAATATCAGAAAACCGATTTATAACATAAGAAAAAATTGCCCAGTGATGTGTACGTACCACTATGAATATGATTTAGCATTAAACTAATTTTTAGTATCTGCAAAAAATGGGTTAAAATTGTGAAATTGCCATTTGAAAAAATTTTCCATTGACTCAAAATATTTGTAAACTGACTTGAATCATACGAAAACTTGTTGACGGTTTTATACTTACACAGAACGATTTTTTTTTTTGTTTTTAATTAGATTATGAGTATACGTAAAAAAATGGCAAAAATGTGAGCTTACCCCTTCGGGGAATTCAATTTTTCCACGGGCTCAGAAAATCGACTTATAACATAAGAAAAATATTGTCCAGGGTTGTGTACGTACCACTTTGAATATATTTTGTTTTCAAACTGATTTTTAGTATCAGCAAAAAATTGGTTAAAACTGTGAATTTACCCATTGTAGAAATTTCAATTTTTCCACTAGCTCAAAATATTACAACTTAATTGAATCATACGAAAAATTATCGAGGGTTTTGTACTTATTTCTATGAATTTTGTTTTATTTTATAAGATTTTAAGTATCCGTAAAAAATTGGCCAAAACTGTTAGCTTACCACTTCGAGAATTCAATTTTTCCACGGGTTCAAAATATCCAAAAAACTACATATAACATAAGAAAAACATTGCCCAGTTATGTGTACGTACCACTTTGAATATATTTTTGTTTGAGCAAAAGACAAAACACCCCATATGCTTTGTCTAACTCCCAAAAACCCCCCTGTGTTACTTTAACTCCCCAAAACCCCCTTGTGTTTGGTTTTAAATACCACACTTGAACCAAGTATTATATACTTATAATTTTATTTTTGAATTTTGGTGGAATGACAAGATTACCCCTATGTGTTTGTTTTTTTTAAAATTTATTTAATTCCTTTTGAAAAATTAAGTATATACTACTTGGGTCGAGTGTGGTATTTAAAATCAAACACGGGGGGTTTTGGGGATTAAAAATGACACATGGGGTTTTTTTGGGAGTTAGACAAAGCATAGGGGGTGTTTTTGTCTTTCAATATCAGGGGTAAAATTGTCATATCAAAAGCAAAATGTGAACAAATACTTGCAATTTTGGCGTTTGAAACACACACTCTTTTTTAAGGGTGTATTTGGCACTTATTTGAGATCACATGGGGGTTTTTGGGAGTTAGACAAAGCATATGGGGTGTTTTTGTCTTTTGCTCTTTTTGTATTTAAACTGATTTTTAATATCCGCAAAAAATTGGTTAGAATGTGAACTTACCCCTTGGAGAAAATTTCAATATTTCCACTGGCTCAAAATATTACAAAACTGACTTGAATCAAACGAAAAATTGTCGAGGGTTTTCTACTAACCTTTATGAACAATTTTTTTTTTTATAAGATTTTACGTATCCGTAAAAAATTGGCCAAAACCGTAATCCTAACCCGTCGAGGAATTCAATTTTTCCACGGGCTATGTCCAGGTCTGTATACGAACCACTTTGAATATATTTTTTGTATTTAAATCAATTTTAAGGATCCTAAAAAAATTGGTTAAAACTGTGAACTTACCCATTTGGAGAAAATTTCAATTTGTCCATTGACTAAAAATATCAGTAAACTGACTTAAATCATACGAAAAATTGTCGAGGGTTTTATACTTACCCCTATGAACGATTTTTTTTTGTTTCCATAAAAGTTTAAGTATCCGTAAAAAAATGGCAAAAATGTGAGCTTACCCAATCGGGGAATTCAATTTTTCAAAGGCCTAAAAGTATCATAAAACCAACTTATAACATAAGAAAAATATGGCCAGGGTTGTGTACGTACCACTTTGAATATATTTTATATTTAAACTGATTTTTAGTATCCGCAAAAAATTGGTTAAAACTGTGAATTTACCCCTTAGAGAAAATTTAAATTTTTCCAATGGCTCGAAATATTACAAAACTGTCTTGCATCATACGAAAAATTGTCGTGGGTTTTGTACTTACCCCTATGAATTGTTTTTTGTTTTTATAAGATTTTAAATATCCATAAAAAATTGGCTAAAACTATGAGTTTACCCCTTCGAGGAATTAATTTTTTCCACGTGATCAAAATATCAAAAAACCTATTTATAACATAAAAAAAACATTGCACAAGGCTGTGTAGGTATCGTTTTGAATATAATTTTTTACTTAAACTTATTTTTAATATCCGCAAAACATTGGTTAAAACTATGAACTTAACCCTTGCAGAAAATTTCATTTTTTGCACTGGCTCAAAATATTACAAAACTGACATAAATCAAACGAAAAATTGTCAAGGGTTTTGTACTTACCCCTATGAACAACTTTTTATTTTTATTTTTATAAGATTTTAAGTATCTGTAAAAAATTGGCCAAAATCGTAATCTTACCCCTTCGAGGAATTCAATTTTTCCGCGGGTTCAAAATATCATCAAACCGCCTTATAACATAAGAAAAACATTGTCCATGTCTGTGTACGAACCACTTTAAATATATTTTTGTATTTAAACCGATTTTTAGTATCCGCAAAAAATTGGTTAAAACTGTTAACTTACCCCTTGGAGAAAATTTAAATTTTTCCATTGGCTCAAATTATTACAAAACTGACTTGAATCATACGAAAAATTATCGAGGATTTTGTACTTACCCCTAGGAACAATTGTTTTTTTTATAAGATTTTAAGTATCCGTATAAAGTTGGCCAAAAATGTGAGCTTACCCCTTCGGGGAATTCAATTTTTCCACGGGCTCAAAATATCAGAAAACCGACTTATAACATAAGGAAAACATTGCACAGGGTTGTGCACTTACCACTTTGAATACATTTTTGTATTTAAATTGATTTTTAGTATCCTCAAAAAATTGGTTAAGACTGTGAACTAACCCCTTGGAGAAAATTTACATTTTTCCACTGGCTCAAAATATTACAAAACTGAATTGAATCATAAGAAAAATTGTCGAGGGTTTTGTACTTACCCCTATGAACAATTTTTTTATTTTTATAATATTTTAATTATCCGTAAAAACTTGGCCAAAACTATGAGCTTACCCCTTCGAGTAATTCAGTATTTCCACGAGCTCAAAATATCATAAAACCGACTTATAACATAAGAAAAACATTGCCCAGTGTTGTGTACGTACCACTTTGAATATGATTTAGTATTTAAACTAATTTTTAGTATCCGCAAAAAATGGGTTAAAATTGTGAACTTACCATTGGAAAAAATTTCAATCTTTCCATTGGCTCAAAATATTTGTAAACTCACTTGAATCATACGAAAACTTGTTGAGAGTTTTATACTTACCCCTATGAACAGATTTTTTTTGTATTTATGAGATTGTGTGTATCCGTAAGAAAATGTCAAAAAATGTGAGCTTACCCCTTCGGTGAATTCAATTTTTTCACGGGCTCAAAATATCTGAAAACCGACTTATAACATAAGAAAAAGAATGTCCAGGGTTGTGTACGGACCACTTTAAATATATTTTGTTTTCAAACTGATTTTTAGTATCAGCGAAAAATTGGTTAAAACTATGAATTTACCCCTTATAGAAATTTCAATTTTCCCGCTGGCTCAAAATATAACAAAACTTAATTGAATCATACGAAAATTTGTCGAGGGTTATGTACTTATTCCCATGAATTTTTATTTTATTTTATAAGATTTTAAGTATCCGAAAAAAATTGGCCAAAAGTATTAGCTTACCACTTCGAGGAATTCAATTTTTCCACAGGTTCAAAATATCAAAAAACCTACTTATAACATATGAAAAACATTGCCCAATGATGTGTACGTACCACTTTGAATATATTTTTGTATTTAAACTGATTTTTAATATCCGCAAAAAATTGGTCAAAACTGTGAACTTACCCCTTGGAGAAAATTTCAATATTTCCACTAGCTCAAAATATAACAAAACTGACTTGAATCAAACGAAAAATTGTCGAGGGTTTTGTACTTACCTTTACGAACAATTTTTTTTATTTATATAATATTTTAAGTATCCGTAAAAAATTGGCCAATACCGTAATCTTACCCCTTCGAGGAATTCAATTTTTCCACGGGCTCAAAATATCGTAAAATTGATTATAACATATGAAAAACTTTGTCCATGTCTGTGTACGAACCACTTTGAATATATTTTTGTATTTAAACCGATTTTTAGTATCCGCAAAAAATTGGTTAAAACTGTGAATTTACCCCTTGAAGAAAATTTCAATTTTTTCGTTGGCTCATAATACTACAAATTGACTTGAATCATACGCAAAATTATCGAGGATTTTTTAGTTACCCCTAGGAACAAATTTTTTTTAATAAGATTTTGAATATCCGTAAAAAAATAGGCCAAAACTGTGAGCTTACCCCTTCGAGGAATGCAATTTTCCACTGACTTAAAATATCATAAAACCGACTTATAACATAAGAAGAACATTGCACAGGGTTGTGTGTGTACCACTTTGAATATATTTTTGTATTTAAATTGATTTTTAGTATCCTAAAAAAATTGGTTAAGACTGTGAACTAACACCTTGGAGAAAATATACATTTTTCCACTGGCTCAAAATATTACAAAACTCACTTGAATCATAAGAAATATTGTCGAGGGTTTTGTACTTACCCCTATGAACAATTTTTTTATTTTAATAATATTTTAAGTATCTGTAAAAACTTGGCCAAAACTATGAGCTTACCCCTTCGAGTTATTCAGTATTTCCACGAGCTCAAAATATCAGAAAACCGACTTATAACATAAGAAAAACATTCCCCAGTGCTTTGTACGTACCACTTTGAATATGATTTAGTATTTAAACTAATTTTTAGTATCCGCAAAAAATGGGTTAATTGTGAACTTACCATTGGAAAAAATTTCAATCTTTCCATTAGCTCAAACTATTTGTAAACTAACTTGAATCATACGAAAACTTTTTGAGGGTTTTATACTTACCCCTATGAACATATTTTTTTTGTATTTATGAGATTATGTGTAGCCATAAAAAAATGTCAAAAAATGTGAGCTTACCCCTTCGGGGAATTCAATTTTTTCACGGGCTCAAAATATCAGAAAACCGACTTATAACATAAGAAAAATAATGTCCAGGGTTGTGTACGTACCACTTTGAATATATTTTATTTTCAAACTTATTTTTAGTATCCGCAAAAAATTGGTTAAAACTGTGAATTTACCCCTTGTAGAAATTTCAATTTTCCCGCTGGCTCAAAATATTAGAAAACTTAATTGAATCATACGGAAAATTGTCAAGGGTTATGTACTTATTCCCATGAATTTTTTTTTATTTTATAAGATTTTAAGTATCCGTAAAAAATTGGCCAAAACTATTAGCTTACCACTTCGAGGAATTCAATTTTTCCATAGGTTCAAAATATAAAAAATCCTACTTATAACATATGAAAAACATTGTCCAGTGATGTGTACGTACCACTTTGAATATATTTTTGTATTTAAACTGATTTTTAATATTCGCCAAAAATTGGTTAAAACTGTTGTTGGTATAAATTAGAGAAGGTTTTGAAGATGACAAAAAGGCCATAATGGTTTTGAAGATCAAAAGGTTAATTCATCAACTAAGAACAACTTAGTGAAACCTATCTCAAGGTCTTGAAGCGAAGTAACCGAATCAGCCGAGTGGGATATCAGATTGGTTATCATCAGCCGATTCATGATAGATGTGTTCATTCTTGAATCAGCCGAGTAGCCATCATCCGAGTGATCATCAGGAGAGTGGTCATCAGCCGAGCATTCCCATCTGCGAAGTGAAGTCGGTAAAGTAAGCTTATCAACGGTAACCAGCTGAGTGCATTAAATGCGACTGGACATAAAGTGAATATCCGTACAGCAGAGTGTACAGAAGACAGTCTGCAAAAGCAAAAGCTGTCGTCAGAGAATAAGACCGTTGCACAGGGATTAAAGAGTAATTTTGCCTTCCTTCAACGGGCAGAAATTCAAATCCGGGAGTATAAATAGAAGACTAACTGAAGATCTGAAGAGAGACTTGCAACATTCAAGATCACATCTATAGAGCAAGATCCATCAGTTGAGTCGTCTGATCACAAGCCCACTAATCTGTTGACGAAGCTTTTCGTTGAAGAACAGAGAACTTACGTTGTCTGTCTGAGTGATTTTCAACTGAAAAGAGAGAGGAGTGTATATCCATCTGTGTGAAGTGATATAGCTTCTTAGTGTAGGTTTTCTTTGTGACCTCCTATACTGAAAATAGCGTGAGGAGTGTAGATCCGTCTAAGTGAGTGATCTAGCTTCGGAGAGTAGGATTTCTTCGTGATTTCTTACTGCGCACTTGTGGCAATTTCATTTGTTGTTAGGCGCAAGCATTGTATACTGTTAACTTTGTGTTTTCTAGTATAATCAAAGATCCGTGTGACTTGGAAGAGTGGACTAAATGATGTTCATCCATATAACCACTATAAAAATTATGTGTGTTTGATTTACTGTTGTTTACTTTGCATATTTTCAAAAGAACTCAAACATACGAACTGAACCAAAAGATTTTAAAAGGAGTTGTAAAAACTGGGGATAAAATCTTTTCTGTGAGAAAACTTAAAGAGGAACAGATTGGTTGAAAAACACTTGGCAAATCCGCTGCCAACTAGTTTCTAAAACTCTGATATTTCATCTGAATCAGCTGAGTGAAATCAGATGAATGGTCAACTCTGCTGCTCAAAGCTTTGTGCGCGAACAACTTAGTAGTCTTACGAATTCGAGATTAGCTGTTTGCTGACAGAAAAAGTTAGAGAAAAAGTTTTAAAGTTTTCAAAGGTCTATTCACCCCCCCCCCCCCCCCCCTCCCCCTCTAGACCTCATTGACCACTTTTGGGACCAACAACTGTGAACTTACCCCTTGGAGAAAATTTCATTATTTCCACTGGCTCAAAATATAACAAAACTAACTTGAATCAAACGAAAAATTGTCGAGAGTTTTGTACTTACCTTTACGAACAATTTTTTTTTTTATAATATATTAAGTATCCGTAAAAAATTGACCAATACCATAGTCCTACCCCTTCGAGGAATTCAATTTTTCCACGGGCTCACAATATCATAACATCGACTTATAACATATGAAAAACTTTGTCCATGTCTGTGTACGAATCACTTTGAATATATTTTTGTATTTAAATCAATTTTAAGGATCCACAAAAAAATGGTTAAAACTTTGAACTTACCCATTGGAGAAAATTTTAATTATTCCTTTGGCTCAAAATATTAGTAAACTGACTTGAATCATACGAAAAATTGTCGAGGGTTTTATACCTACCCTTATGAACGATCTTTTTTTTGTTTTCATAAGATTTTAAGTATCCTTAAAAAATGGCAAAAATATGAGCTTTCCTTCGGGGAATTCAATTTTTCCAAGGGTTAAAAATATCATAAAACCAACTTATAACATAAGAAAAATATTGTCAAGTACCACTTTGAATATATTTTATATATAAACTGATTTTTAGTATCTGCAAAAAATTGGTTAAATCTGTGAATTTACCCCTACGAGAAAATTTCAATTTTTCCACTGGCTCAAAGTATTACAAAACTGTCTTAAATCATAGGAAATATTGTCTAGGGTTTTGTACCCTATGAATTGTATTTTGTTTTTATAAGATTTTAAGTATCCATAAAAAAATGGCTAAAACTATGAGCTTACCGCTTCGAGGAATTCAATTTTTCCATGTGCTCAAAATATCAGAAAACCTACTTATAACATAAGAAAAACATTGCCCAAGGCTGTGTACGTACCATTTTGAATATATTTTTGTCTTTAAACTGATTTTTAATATCCGCAAAAAATTGGTTAAACTGTGAACTTAACCCTTGGAGAAAATTTCAATTTTTCCACTGGCTCAAAATATTACAAAACTAACATAAATTAAACGAAAAATTGTCAAGGGTTTTGTACTTAACCCTACGAACACTTTTTTTTATTTTTATAAAATTTTAGGATTCCGTAAAAAATTGTCCTAAACCTTAACCTTACCCCTTCGGGGAATTCAATTTTTCCACTGCCTCAAAATATCATAAAACCGCCTTATATTTTTGTTTTTAACTCGATTTTTAGTATCCGCAAAAAATTGGTTAAAACTGTGAACTTGCCCCTTGGAGAAAATTTCAATTTTTTCACTGGCTCAAAATATTACAAAACTGACTTGAATCATACGAAAAATTATCGAGGATTTTGTACTTACCCCTAGGAACAATTTTTTTTTATAAGATTTTAAGTATCTGTAAAAAAAATTGGCCAAAACTGTATGCTTACCCCTTCGAGGAATTCAATTTTTCACAAGCTTAAACTATCAGAAAACCGACTTATAACATAAGAAAAACATTGCCCAGGGTTGTGTACGTACCACTTTGAATATATTTTTGTATTTAAATTGATTTTTAGTATTCCTAAAAAAATTGGTTAAAACTATGAACTAACCCCTTGGAGAAAATTTACATTTTTCCACTGGATCAAAATATTAAAAAACTGACTTGAATCATACGAAAAATTGTTAAGGGTTTTGTGCTTACCCCTACGAACAATTTTTTTATTTTTATAAGATTTTAAGTATCCATAAAAAATTGGCCAAAACCGTAATCTTACCCCTTCGAGGAATTCAATTTTTCCACGGGCTCAGAATATCATAAAACCGGCTTATAGCATAAGAAAAACTTTGTCCATGTCTGTGTGTGAACCACTTTAAATATATTTTTGTATTTAAACCGATTTTTAGTATCCGCAAAAAATTGGTTAAAACTGTGAACTTACCCCTTGGAGAAAATTTTAATTTTTTCATTGGCTCAAATTATTACAAAACTGACTTGAATCATACGAAAAATTGTCGAGGGTTTTGTGTTTACCCCTATGAACAATGTTTTTCGTTTTTATAAGATTTAAGTATCCGTAAAAAATTGGCCAAAATTGTGAGCTTGCCCCTTCAAGGAATTCAATTTTTACACGGGCTCAAAATATAAGAAAACCTACTTATAACACAAGAAAAACATTGCCCAGGGCTGTGTACGTACCACTTTGAGTATATTTTTGTATTTGAACTGATTTTTAATATCCGCAAAAAATTGGTTAAAACTGTGAAGTTACCCCTTCGAGAAAATTTTAATTTTTCAATTGGCTCAAAATATTGGTAAACTGACTTTGAATCATACAAAAAATTGTCGAGGGTTTTATAACTACCCCTATGAACGAATGTTTTTTTATTTTATAAGATTTCAAGTATCCGTAAAAAATTGGCAAAAAATATGAGCTTTCCTTTGGGGAATTCAATTTTTCCACGGGTTCAAAATATGAGAAAACCAACTTATAACATAAGAAAAATATTTCCAGGGTTGTGTACGAACCACTTTGAATATATTTTTGTGTTTAAACCGATTTTTAGTATCCGCAAAAAAATGGTTAAAACTGTAAACCTACCCCTTGGAGAAAATTTCGATTTTCCACTAGCTCAAAATATTACAAAACTAACTCGAATCATACAAAAAATTGTCGAGGGTTTTGTACTTACCCCTATGAACAATTTTTTTTGTTTTTATAAGGTTTTAAGTATCCGTAAAAAATTGGCCAAAAATGTGAGCTTACCCCTTCAGGGAATTCAATTTTTCCACGAGCTCAAAATATCAGAAAACCTACTTAGAACATAAGAAAAACATTGCCCATGGTTGTGTATGTACCACTTTGAATATATTTTTGTATTTAAACTGATTTTTAGTATCCTCAAAAAATTGATTAAAACTATGAACTTACCCCTTGGAGAAAATTTACATTTTTCCACTGGCTCAAAATATTGCAAAACTTACTTGAATCATAAGAAAAATCTTCAAGGATTTTGTACTTACCTATACGATTTTTTTTTGTGTTTTTATAGGATTTTAACTATCCGTAAAAAATTGGTCAAACTATTAGGTTACCACTTCTAGGCATTCAATTTTTCCACGCACAAAATATCAGAAAACCTACTTATAACACAAGAAAAACATTGTCCAAGGCTGTGTACGTACCACTTTGAATATAGTTTTATACTTAAATCGATTTTTAGTATCCACAAAAAATTTGTTAAAACTGTGAACTTACCCCTAGGAGAAAATTTTAATTATTCCACTAGCTCAAATTATTATAAAACTGAATTGAATCATGCGAAAAATTGTCGAGGGTTTTGTATTACCCCTATGAACAATCTTTTTTATTTTTATAAGATTTTAAGTATCTGTAAAAAAATGGCCAAAACTGTGAGCTTACCCCTTCGAGGAATTCAATTTTCCACTTGCTTAAAATATCATAAAACCGACTTATAACATAAGAAAAACATTGCCTAGGGTTACGTACGTTCCACTTTGAATATATTTTGGTATTTAAATTGATTTTTAGTATACTCAAAAAATTGGTTAAAACTATGAACTTACCCCTTGGAAAAAATTTACATTTTTCCACTGGCTCAAAATATTACAAAACTGACATCAATCATACGAAAATTTGTCGAAGACATTGTACTTACCTCTATGAATTTTTTTCTTGTATTTAAATTGATTTTTCACATCTGCAAAAAATTGGTTAAAACTGTGAACTTACCCCTTAGAGAAAATTTCAATTTTTCCACTGGCTCAAAATATTACAAAACTGACTTGAATCATACAAAACATTGTCGATGGTTTTGTACTTAACCTTATGAACAATTTTATATTTTTATAAGATTTTAAGTATCCGTAAAAAATTGGCCAAAACTGTGAGCTTTCCACTTCGAGGAATTCAATTTTTCGACAGGTTCAAAATATCAAAAAACCTACTTATAACATAAGAATAACATTGTCAGTGATGTGTACGTACCACTTTGAATATATTTTTGTATTTAAATTGATTTTAAATATTAAAAAAAAATTGGTTAAAACTGTGAACTTACCCCCTTGGAGAAAATTTCAATATTTCCACGGGCTAAAAAACTTACAAAACCGACTTGAATCAAACGAAAAATTGTCGAGGGTTTTGTACTTACCTTTACGAACAATTTTTTTTACTTTTATTAGATTTTAAGTATCCGTAAATTTTTTTTTACTTTTTCCACGAACTCAAAATATCATAAAACTGGCTTATAACATATGAAAAACCTTTTCCAGGTCTGTGTACGAAGCACTTTGATTATATTTTTGTATTTAAGCCTACTTTTAGTATTCGCAAAAAATTGGTTAAAACTGTGAACTTACCCCTTGGAGCATTGTCTCAAAAATATTAGTAAACTGACTTTAAATCATACAAAAATTTGTCGAGGGTTTTATAACTACCCCTATGAACGATTTTTTATTTTATTTTATAAGATTTTAAGTATTCGTAAAAAAATTGGCAAAAAATATGAGCTTTCCATCGGGGAATTCAATTTTTTCACGGGCTCAAAATATCAGAAAACCAACTTATAACATAAGAAAAATATTTCCATGGTTGTGTACGTACCACTTTGAATATATTTTTTTTTTAACTGATTTTTAGTATCCGCAAAAAATTGGTTAAAATTGTGAATTTACTCCTTGGAGAAAATTTCAATTTTTCCACTGGCTCAAAATATTACAAAACTGACTTGAATACGAAAAATTGTCGAGAATTTTGTACTTACCCCTATGAGTTATTTTTGGTTTTTATAAGATTTTAAATATTCGTAAAAAATTGGCTAATTTGTGAGCTTACCCCTTCGAGGAATTCAATTTTTACACGGACTCAAAATATCAAATAACCTACTTATAACATAAGAAAAACATTGCCCAAGGCTGTGTACATACCACTTTAAATGTATTTTTGTATTTAAACCAATTTTTATTATCCGCAAAAAATTGGTTAAAACTGTGAATTTACCCCTTCGAGAAAATTTCAAATTTTCCACTGGCTCAAATTATTATAAAACTGACTTGAATCATACAAAAAATTGTCGAGGGTTTTGTATTTACCACTATGAACAATCCTTTTTGTTTTTATAAGATTTTAAGTATCCTTAAAAAAAATTGGCCAAAACTGTGAGTTTACCCCTTCGAGGAATTCAATTTTTACACGGGCTAAAAATATAAGAAAACCTACTTATACCACAAGAAAAACATTGCCCAGTGCTGTGTACGTACCACTTTGAATATATTTTTATACTTAAACTGATTTTTAGTATCCGCAAAAAAATTGGTCAAAATTGTGAACCTTTGAGAAAAATTTAATATTTTCATTGGCTCAAAATAATACAAAACTGACTTGCATCATACGAAAAATTATCGAGGATTTTTTACTTACCCCTAGGAACAATTTTTTTTGTTTTTATAAGATTTTAAGTATCCGTAAAAATATTGGCCAAAACTGTGAGTTTATCCCTTCGATGAATTCAATTTTCCACTGTCTTAAAATATCAGAAAACAGACTTATAACATAAGAAAAACATTGTTCAGGACTGTGTACGTACCACTTTGAATATATTTTTGTATTTAAATTAATTTTTAGTATCCTCAACAAATTGGTTAAAACTGTGAACTAACCTTTTGGAGAAAATTTACATTTTTCCACTGGCTCAAAATATTGCAAAACTGAATTGAATTATACGAAAAATTGTCGAGGGTTTTGTACTTACACCTATGAATATTTTTTTATTTTTATAAAATAAAAGTATCCGTAAAAAATTGGACATAACTATGAGCTTACCCCTTCGAGGAATTCAGTTTTTCGATGAGTTCAAAATATCTGAAAACTGACTTATAACATAAGATAAGCATTGTCCAGTGATGTGTATGTACCACTTTAAATATATATTTATATTTAAACTGATATTTAGTATCCGCAAAAAATTGGTTATAATTGTGCCCCTTTGAGAAAATTTCAATATTTTCACTGGCTCAAAATATTACAAAACTGACTTGAATCATAAGAAAAAATGTCGAGGGTTTTGTACTTACCCCTGTGAACAAATTTTTTGTTTTTATAAGATTTTAGGTATACGTAAAAAAATTGGCCAAATTATGAGCTTACCCCTTCGAGGAATTCAATTTTTCCACCAGGCTCAAGATATCAGAAAACTGACTTATAACATAAGAAAAACATTGCTGTAATATCCCGTATTTATAAATAAATGCAAAATAAATTCTTAATTGGTTTTAAATAAAATAAGAAGTAAAAGAAAGTGAATTGGTATAGTACGTTATAAATAAAATAAAGGGTTCAACTATAGTGGAGGACTAAAGTTAAGATTTGTGAAATGTAATGAATCAAGTATAAAAGTTGAAAGTGTCAATTGAACTCGTTATGGGCTTAATAAATCATGTAATAAAGAATTGGGGGACGATCTTCAATTACCTTTAAACCTTTTACTCAATTAACATATAGTGAAAACTTGGAGGTTAAAAGTGAGATATGGAAGCTTGGGCCTTAAGGGTTGGATTAAACTTTGGCAATGTGGACATTCATTTCTCAACTTTCTTATTCCTTAACCCACGCAGCAACTACCAAGCCAATGAGAGTCAAACTTTGATGACTCTTAATTTCTTTTGGCACGTGTCATTATATGAGATAAACATTCACCTAATGACCTATTTAATCTTGAAAGAATTAGATAAATGAATCGTGTCCTTTCTTATCTACCCAAACACACGACCGCATACACACGAGAGAAATTGAGAGAGAACAAGGGAGAATAAAAAGAAGAGAGAAAGATAGGAAATGATAATAAGGTTAAGGGGCTGTTGTTGGAGAATAGGCAAAGCAAAGATAGGGAGAAGAGAAGAAAGGAGTGGAGGTGATGGGAGACAATACTCAGGTGGGTTTTAATTTAGTCTATCTAATTTATGGGATGTTGTAATTAAATTATTGCTTAAGTAAATTATTTATAGCTAAGAGAGACAACAAGGAGAAGAAAACAGACAAAGACTAAATCACTAAATGTGGGTTTATTCTCTTGAGATTTTATTAGGCCAATGAGTAATAATTTATTTATCCTTTGAATTTACCTATCAATTGCAAAGTTTTCATACACAGGTTAGTTAATATGGTGTGAGATTATTAAATAATTCAATAATCCTTGCTAAAAGAAAATAACCGAAATGCTTAGAACATAATTAGTTTAATGAATTCTATTAACTTAAGTAGCCGGATATTGAGATATATTTATATTGGTGATTTGAATGATATTTAAGGTTGGGTTGGGTTATAGCTAGATAGAAATATATAGAACTCTTATCTTGAATAGTTGGTCCAATCAATTGAATGCGCCAATGAGTAGAGAAATTTGTGTTGGTTAATATTGGAGAAGGTTTTGAAGATGACAAAAAGGGTAATCTGGAAGTCATCAACTAAGAACTGAACAGCTTAGTGAAACCTATCTCATGGTCTGGAAGCTAAGTGACCGAATCAGCGAAGTGGGATATCAGATGGGTATTATCAGTCGAGTCAAGATAGATGTGTTCATTCTTGAATCAGCCGAGAAGCCATCAGCCGAGTGATCAGCAAATTGATCATCAGCAGAGTAATTCCACCAGCAGAGTGAAGACGGTCAAGTAAGCTTATCAACGGGAACCAGCTAAGAGCTGAATGCATTAAATGCGACTGACATAAAGTAGACATCCGTACAGCAGAGTGTACAGTACAACAGTTGCAGGGAGCCGTTCCGCGTGTCAGGACCAGAACTCGAGGACTGTAGATTCCTGCCTACCTTCAACGGGCAGAAATTCAAAATCTGAGAGTATAAATAGAAGACATAACTGAAGATCAAAAGAGAGCTTGCATTATTCAAGATCATATCCTAAGAGCGAGATCCATCAGTTGAGTCGTCTGATCGTAAGCGAAGTCATCTGTTGACGAAGCTTTTTGTTGAAGAAACAGAGATCAAACGTTGTCTGTCTAAGTGACTTTCAACTGAGAATAGAAGGAGTGTATATCCATCTTAGTGAAGTGATATAACTTCTTAGTATAGGTTTTCTGAGTGATTACTTGTACTGAAAATAGCGTGAGGAGTGTAGATCCGTCTTAGTGAGTGATCTAGCTTCAGAGTGTAGGATTTCTGTGTGATTTCTTACAGCGCACTTGTGGCTTTTCATTTGTTGATCAGCGCAAGCATTGTATACTTGATTACTTTGTGTTTTCTAGTATAACCCAAGATCTGTGTGACTTGGAAGAGTGGACTAAAGGATTTTTATCCATATAACCACTATAAAAATCATGTGTGTTTGATTTATTTACTGCTATACTTTGCATATTTATCAAAGAACTCAAACATACGATTTAACCAAAAGATTTTAAAAGGAGTTATAAAAACTGGGGATAAAATCTTTTGAGTGAGAAAACTTAAAGAGGAACAGATTGGTGAAAAACACTTTGAATATCCGCTGCCAACTAGTTTCTAAGAACTCTGATTTAACATCTGAAATCAGCTAAGTGAAAATCAGATGAGTGGTCAACTCTGCTGATTAAGCTTTGTGCGCATCATCTTAGTAGTCTTACAAATCCTGAATCAGCTTAGTCTGCTGATTTGAAAAGTTAAAGAAAAAGTTTTAAAGTTTTCAGAGGTCTATTCACCCCCCCCCCCCCCCCTCTAGACCTCATTGACCACTTTTGGGACCAACAAGTGGTATCAGAGCAGGTTGCTCTGGTAATTTACCTGATACCATCAAGTAGCATCAGGGTAGGTGGTTTATCTTGAATCAGCTGCCTGATCAACGAGCTTGATCCAAAGTGTATTTTTTTTTTTTCAAATTTTTCAAAAAGATAGCATATTTTGAAAATCAAAACTTTTTGAAAAATGGATGCCATAAACCATGTTCCTCACATTGGTCTTATGAGCTTTGAAAACTGGAAAATCAGAATGGAAATCTTTCTTGCTGCTTATAATGAAGACATGTTTACATGTATTACAAAAGGACCATTCAGATTCCAGAAGACTGTGAAGGTTGCTGGCCAACCAGATCAGATAGTTGACAAAGAGCTGGATGAGCTGACACCTAAAGAAAACAAATTGGTAAATCTTGATAAAAAGGCGAAGTTCATCATGTTCAGAGCTGTAGACGAAGACAATTTCCAGAAGATCAAGCATCTCAAAACTGCCAAAGAGATGTGGGATAAAGTCTGCGAGCTAAGCGAAGGAAACAACGCTATTAAAGAACATAAGCTCAGTGTGGCTCTTGAGGAGTTTGAAAATTTCAAGATGAAGTCTGGTGAAACGATTGATCTGATGGATACCAGATTTACCAAAGCCCTGAATGAAGTTCTAAGGTTTGGTAAAGAATTTTCGAACAAGGAGATCACAACAAAGGTTCTTAAGACCTTGCCACCTAAATTCAACATGAAGGTGACAGCCATGGAAGAATCAAGGGATTTAGAGAAGATTTCTCTTTCCGAACTGTTCTCATCTCTCAAAGCTTATGAGTATCATATGCCAAGATTGGGATTAGAAGTGTCAACCAGTTCAGACCCTACTGCTGCTCTAATGGCGTCAGACAAGTCAAGAAAATCAGCAGACAAGTCAAAACAGAAGACTGTGCTGAGTTCAGAAAAGCGATACACTGCTGACGACGTTACCCTGCTGCTAAATGATTTCAAGAAGTTCTACAAGAAGAAAATGAAATTAAAATATAAAAATGCTACTTCATCTTCTTCTGATCATTTTCAGGAAAACAGGGATTCCTCCAAAGCAAAACTTAGAGACTACCATGAAGAGGAGTATGGGCTCTTGATCAAAGACCATCCAACCTCATCATCTGAGAAGTTTGCTGAAAAGGAAAAGCAAGCTAAAAAGGAGCGTAAGCTTAGTAAGAGCAAATCAAAGTTAGCTGATGCAGCAAAGCTAATAAACTCCTGCACATCTTATTCAGACCTCCAGTCGTCTGATAAAGAATTTGAAGAAGTACCCGAGACCATATGCTTAACTGCCCTATAATTTGATGATTCTGAAAATTGGGGTAACTTCTACTGATTAATGTAATGCACTATTTGAATCGATTAAATAAATGCTGAATTACAAATTCAAATACTGTTTGTGCATTTGCCAAGCTTAATGAAGAGATGACTCTGCTGAAAAGAGCAAATCAGATCACTGAAACTTCAGGCTGAAAAACCTTAAGAATCAGCTGACTACCAAAAAGCTTGAGCATGAGAATGAAACTCTAAAAGCTGAGTATGCAATTTGTTTTGAAAATATAAATAAACCTGAAAGAAGTAATTGCATCATTCTCTAAAAAGAAATCAGAGGCTTAAGAGAACAAGTCTACTGATGCTCAATAGGTTAGAAAACCTAGTAAGCTACCTAAGACTAATCAGACTAGTAAACTCATCAGCCGAGGCTGCTGATAGGAGTAAAATTGAAAATATTGAGTCTGCTTAATCTATGGAGAGTTATTAGAAAACTCAGGTAAGAAATTGAGGCAAAAATGAATTATCTGGAAAGAATTTGAATCACATTATGATAATTATTATGACATGCACTACGCTTATTCATATTATCATGCTGATCATGTTCACTGTGCTGATTGCCATCCTCATTTCAATATGCATGCTTATCACATATTTCATGCATCTTACCTTGCTTATGAGCTATGTTTTAATCATGACCAACAAATGTTGAAAATCAACAAGTGGTATCAAGTACCAACAAGTGGTATTATCATGATAAAACGTAAGTCACTAGATCATCACATGTTAAAGGTTACACTAACCATGCTGGACCCAATAAACAAGGGGTACCAAAAACAGTCATCTGTTTTGCAGGTGAAACACATGTGAGATGACAAAGATGAGTTGACTGCCTTGCAAATTTCACCAAGTTCAACAAGTAGTCTCACCAACAAGCATGTACCAGCAAGTGGTATCAAATCAGTGGTATCAACAATTGGTATAATTCAAGTGGTAGACTCTACATTTGGAGATTTCAAGGAACGTGAGTTTGTTGAAAAGTTGAAGATTATCAAAGATTAACAAGTGGTTTCAGAGACCAAGTGGTATTAGAGACCATCAACTGTTTGCAACAAGAGGTATCACCGTTCAAGTGGTATCAGTCAACCATGTGACAACAGAAATTGGTTTGTTGATTTTGGATTCATAAGTTGAGGGGGAACTTATCAGAAGACTAACCCAGAACAGCTTACTGGAATTCAACGGCTGAGTGTCTTTGAAGAGAAACTCTCATCAGACTACTTGACCACGAATTCTTGAACTTAGGGGGAACGTGTACGACTAGCGGTACTCCTAAATAAAAGATGAAGTTGTCAATAAGTCAAAATGAAGCTATCAGAAGACTGCTTCTTATCAGCTGACTGGAACTCAACAGCCAAGTGATTTTCAAGAATGTACTACACCAAGTGGTATCAGCAAGTGTTATCACATCAACAAGTGATATCAGCTGACTAATCCGATTTGTATCCATACAAGTAGTATCAGACTACAAGTAGCATCAGCCTACAAGTGGAATCAGACCACAAGTGGTAAAAATTCTTGAAGTTAAGGGGAAACTTTCTAGCTGGAGTGATAAACAGCGAAGAAGACTACCTCGATCAGCCAAGTACTTACCTACCTGTCTTCAGCATACTAGCTTGCAATCTTATGGAAAAGAAGTTATCACAAATCCTAAAAAAAAAGGGGAAGGATAAAATGGAGAAGAAAAGATGCAACTAAAGTTTTGGTGTTGATGACAAAAAGGGGGAAGATGGATGCAACTAAGAACCCTTTAAGCAGAAGATCAGAAAGGGAAAAAGAACCATCAAGTGGTAATTTTTTTAAGTTGTATCAGAGCAATAATTTCCATCTCAGAGTATGAAGACTAAATCAGAAACTTAGATGTGTTCTTAGTTGAAGGTTTTGTCATCATCAAAAAGGGGGAAATTGTTGGTTAATATTGGAGAAGGTTTTGAAGATGACAAAAAGGGTAATCTGGAAGTCATCAACTAAGAACTGAACAGCTTAGTGAAACCTATCTCATGGTCTGGAAGCTAAGTGACCGAATCAGCGAAGTGGGATATCAGATGGGTATTATCAGCCGAGTCAAGATAGATGTGTTCATTCTTGAATCAGCCGAGAAGCCATCAGCCGAGTGATCAGCAAATTGATCATCAGCAGAGTAATTCCACCAGCAGAGTGAAGACGGTCAAGTAAGCTTATCAACGGGAACCAGCTAAGAGCTGAATGCATTAAATGCGACTGACATAAAGTAGACATCCGTACAGCAGAGTGTACAGTACAACAGTTGCAGGGAGCCGTTCCGCGTGTCAGGACCAGAACTCGAGGACTGTAGATTCCTGCCTACCTTCAACGGGCAGAAATTCAAAATCTGAGAGTATAAATAGAAGACATAACTGAAGATCAAAAGAGAGCTTGCATTATTCAAGATCATATCCTAAGAGCGAGATCCATCAGTTGAGTCGTCTGATCGTAAGCGAAGTCATCTGTTGACGAAGCTTTTTGTTGAAGAAACAGAGATCAAACGTTGTCTGTCTAAGTGACTTTCAACTGAGAATAGAAGGAGTGTATATCCATCTTAGTGAAGTGATATAACTTCTTAGTATAGGTTTTCTGAGTGATTACTTGTACTGAAAATAGCGTGAGGAGTGTAGATCCGTCTTAGTGAGTGATCTAGCTTCAGAGTGTAGGATTTCTGTGTGATTTCTTACAGCGCACTTGTGGCTTTTCATTTGTTGATCAGCGCAAGCATTGTATACTTGATTACTTTGTGTTTTCTAGTATAACCCAAGATCTGTGTGACTTGGAAGAGTGGACTAAAGGATTTTTATCCATATAACCACTATAAAAATCCTGTGTGTTTGATTTATTTACTGCTATACTTTGCATATTTATCAAAGAACTCAAACATACGATTTAACCAAAAGATTTTAAAAGGAGTTATAAAAACTGGGGATAAAATCTTTTGAGTGAGAAAACTTAAAGAGGAACAGATTGGTGAAAAACACTTTGAATATCCGCTGCCAACTAGTTTCTAAGAACTCTGATTTAACATCTGAAATCAGCTAAGTGAAAATCAGATGAGTGGTCAACTCTGCTGATTAAGCTTTGTGCGCATCAGCTTAGTAGTCTTACAAATCCTGAATCAGCTTAGTCTGCTGATTTGAAAAGTTAAAGAAAAAGTTTTAAAGTTTTCAGAGGTCTATTCACCCCCCCCCCCCCCCCTCTAGACCTCATTGACCACTTTTGGGACCAACAATTTGGATTCAGTTAATAGATAAGTAATTATCAATGAATTATCTAATTCGACCAAGTTAGCTTAATTGGAACTAATAAAATTAAATTGCAAAGTTGGACTCTAGTGAAAATTTGTGAGTTAGACTTTCGGAAGACTCTGTGTAAATAGAACAATGAAGTTTGAATTAGATTGAACTTGGGAATTAGTAAAGGTATTTTATATTAATCATGATATTTAGTTAAATGAACCATGATAAAACTATGTACTTACTGGAGTGAAATTGTGTAGTTGTTCAGTTATTTAATTGAACCGTAAATTATTAGTTGGACAACTTGGCTTTGATTTAAAGTAGTCGGGTTACTCCTTGAATTAAAAACAAGAAATCGAACACCAGATGAAATCTTAAGAGTAATCGACCGTGGAACCATTATTGATATTATTGGGATACCTTGTAGGTAATTCGAGATTTATTAGTATGTGGTTATCCGATTATTGAGTCAAGACGTGAAATGATTCGGATCGAGGTTACTCCTCTATCGAGGCACACAAGGCGGGTGAAATCGATAACGGGTCGTAAGATCAGTTGTGTACCGTTGAATAGCATCCCTGAGAAAGGTGAGCGCATCAATAAAACATTTTTAAAACTGAAAGAGCTTCAAAAGAAAATCATATCGTATATATGCATTTTTCATTTGAAATGACTATGATTGTTATATCTATGTTTGTAACTGTCTGCAATGCTCGCAATATTGTACTACTTGTTCATAGTTGAATTGATAACCCTATATTTGTCTGCGTTGCTCGCAGTATATGATAATGTTGAAATAATGATGAATGGTACCAGGGTATAGTACTTTATCTCACCCTATGTCCCAATTGCATGTGCATGATTATTTGCGCGCTCATCTGCTCTCGCTTGGTGGTATTCTTTGGATAATTCTGGGTAGCTGGGGGTTACAGAGTTACCAGAGCTCTGCCATTGACCGGGCTCACAAAACCAAGGATTAAAGCCCCTTGGGGAGTGACTCACATCATTCGGCTAAGACATGTCAATGCCCGTTCTATATAGGGAAAGGTTGCCACCTTATCCCTCATCTAACCGGCGTATTAACTAATCCCTCCCCTGATCTTTCCGTATCCTTTTGAGGTGGAGTGGTTGTTTAGCCCGTTTTGACGGGTAATTGAACGTGATCTCATCTGTTTTATTAATATAACTGTTATACTATTGTGGATTGATTTTACAATTAAATAGGCAGTTCATGGATTTCTAAATCGTTTCTTGCATAAAATTCAATTGCACCCCGACACAGGCCTCACTAAGTTGTTTTTACAACTTACGCTTTCAAATTATCACTCTTTCAGAATTTCACTGAAGAGCAGGATGGACCACATCAGACTAAGGGATTTCAGTTGGGCGTCTACCATAGAGTTTCCAGAATCTGTCAGGTGAATGTTGGTTTCATCTTGATAAGTTAAGTGTAATGAGATAATTGGGAAAAATTATTGTATTGTAATAGACAGTTAGAGCTCTGAACTGCAGTTATTGGAAACTTATTAAGGTTATCGTATCAATTATTTATTTCATAGCAGGCAGGTGCCGGTTTCGGGCCGTTACAATTGCCCAGTGCTGTGTACGTACCACTTTGAATACATTTTAGTATTTAAACTTATTTTTAGTATCCGCAAAAAATTGGTTAAAATTGTGAACTTACCCTTTGGAGATAATTTCAATTTTTTCATTGGCTTAAAGTATTAGTAAACTTGAATCATACGAAAACTTGTGGAGGGTTTTATACTTACACCTATGAACGATTTTTTTTTGTTTTTATAAGACTTTAAGTATCCGTAAAAATTGACAAAAAATGTGAACTTACCCCTTCGGGAAATTCAATTTTTTCAAGGGCTCAAAATATCAGAAAATCGACTTATAACTTAAGAAAAATATTGCCCAGGATTGTGTACGTACCACTTTGATTATATATTTTTTAAATTATTTTTAGTATACGCAAAAAATTGGTTAAAACTGTGAATTTAACCCTTGGAGAAAATTTCAATTTTTTCACTTGCTCAAAATATTACAAAACTGAATTGAATCTTACGAAAAATTGTCGAGGATTTTGTACTTAACCCTATGATTTTTTATTTTATTTTATAAGTTTTAAGTATCCGTAAAAAATTGGCCAAAACTGTAAGCTTACCCCTTCGAGGAATTCAATTTTTCCACGGGTTCAAAATATCAAAAAATCTACTTATAACATAAGAAAAACATTGCCCTGTGATGTGTACTTAGCACTTTTAATATATTTTTGTATTTAAACTGTTTTTAAAATCCGCAAAAAATTGGTTAAAACTGTGAACTTACCCCTGGGAGAAGATTTCAATTTTTCCACTGCTCAAAATATTACAAACTGAGTTAAATCAAACGAAAAATTATCGAGGGTTTGGTACTTACCTTTATGAAAAACAATTTTATTAGATTCTAAGTATCCGTAAAAAGTTGGCCAAAACTGTAATGTTACCCCTTCGAGGAATTCAATTTTTCCACGGGCTCAAAATATCATAAAACCGGCTTATAACATAAGAAAAACTTTGTCCAGGTCTGTGTACGAACCACTTTGAATATATTTTTGTGTTTAAACCGATTTTTTGCCGCAAAAAATTGGTTAAAACTATGAACCTACCCCTTGGAGAAAATTTCAATTTTCCACTAGCTCAAAATATTACAAAACTAACTTGAATCATACAAAAAATTGTCGAGGGTTTTGTACTTACCCCTATGAACAATTTTTTTTTTGTTTTTATAAGGTTTTAAGTATCCGTAAAAAATTGGCCAAAAATGTGAGCTTACCCCTTCGGGGAATTCAATTTTTCCACGGGTTCAAAATATCAGAAAACCTACTTAGAACATAAGAAAAACATTGCCCATGGTTGTGTATGTACCACTTTGAATATGTTTTTGTATTTAAACTGATTTTTAGTATCCTCAAAAAATTGGTTAAAACTATGAACTTACCCCTTGGAGAAAATTTACGTTTTTCCACTGGCTCAAAATATTACAAAATTGACTTGAATCATACGAAAAATCTTCAAGGATTTTGTACTAACCTCTATGATTTTTTTTTTTTGTGTGTTTTTATTGGATTTTAACTATCCGTAAAAAAATGGTCAAACTCTGAGGTTACCCCTTCTAGGCATTCAATTTTTCCGCTCACAAAATATCATAAAACTTACTTATAACACAAGAAAAACATTGCCCACGGCTGTGTAAGTACCACTTTGAATATATTTTTATATTTAAACCGATTTTTAGTATCCGCAAAAAATTGGTTAAAACAGTGAACTTACTCCTTGGAGAAAATTTTAATTTTTCCACTAGCTCAAATTATTACAAAACTGAATTGAATCATACGAAAAATTGTCGAGGGTTTTGTATTTACCCATATGAACAATCTTTTTTGTTTTTATAAGATTTTAAGTATCCGTAAAAATTGGTCAAAACTGTGAGCTTACCCCTTCGAGGAATTCAATTTTTCACTGGCTTAAAATATCATAAAACCGACTTATAACATAAGAAAAACATTGCCTAGGGTTGCATACGTACCAATTTGAATATATTTTTGCATTTAAATTGATTTTTAGTATACTCAAAAAATTGATTAAAACTGTGAACTTACCCCTTGGAGAAAATTTACATTTTTCCGCTGGCTCAAAATATTACAAACTAACTTGAATCATACAAAAATTGTTGAGGGTTTTGTACTTACCTCTATGAATTTTTTCTTGTATTTAGATTGATTTTTAGCATCCGCAAAAAATTGGTTAAAACTGTGAACTTTACCCCTTAGAGAAAATTTCAATTTTTTCTCAAAATATAACAAAACTGACTTGAAACATACTAAAAATTGTCGAGGGTTTTGTACTCACTCCTATGAACAATTTTTTTATTTTTATAAGATCTTAAGTATCCGTAAAAAATTAGCCAAAAATGTGAGCTTACCCCTTCGAGGAATTCAATTTTTCCGCTAGTTCAAAATATCAGAAATCCGACTTATAACATAAGAAAAACTTTGCCCAGGGCTGTGTATGTACCACTGAATATATATTTATATTTAAACTGATATTTAGTATCCGCAAAAAAATTGGTTAAAATTATGCCCCTTTCAGAAAATTTCAATTTTTCCACTGGCTCAAAATATTACAAAACTGAATTGAATCATACGAAAAGTCGAGGGTTTTGTACTTACCCCCTATGAACATTTATTTTGTTTTTTTAAGATTTTAAGTATCCGTAAAATATTGGCCAAAACCGTGAGCTTACTCCTTCGAGGAATTCAATTTTTCCACGGGCTCAAAATATCATAAAACCGACTCATAACATAAGAAAAACATTCTCCAGGTTTGTGTACGAACCACTTTGAATATATTTTTGTATTTAAACTGATTTTTAGTATCCGCAAAAAATTGGTTAAAACTGTGAACTTACCCCTTGGAGAAAATTTCAATTTTTCCACTGGCTCAAAATATTACAAAACTAACTTGAATCATACGAAAAATTGTCGAGGGTTTTGTACTTACCCCTATGAACAACTTTTTTTGTTTTTATAAGATTTTAACTATCCGTAAAAAATTGGCCAAAAATGTGAGCTTACCCCTTCGGGGAATTCAATTTTTTCACGGGCTCAAAATATCAGAAAACCTACTTAGAACATAAGAAAAACATTGCCCAGGGTTGTATGCGTACCACTTTGAATATGATTTTGTATTTAAACTGATTTTTAGTATCCTCAAAAAATTGGTTAAAACTGTGAACTTACCCCTTGGAGAAAATTTACATTTTTCCACTGGCTCAAAATATTACAAAACTGACTTCAATCATACGAAAAATTGTCGAGGATTTTGTACTTACCCCTATGATTTTTTTTTTTGTTTTTATAGGATTTTAACTATCCGTAAAAAAATTGACCAAACTATGAGCTTACCCCTTCGAGGCATTCAATTTTTTCGCGGGAACAAAATATTAGAAAACCTACTTATAACACAAGAAAAACATTGCTCACGGTTGTGTACGTACCACTTTGTATATATTTTTGTACTTAAACTAATTATTATTATCCGCCAAAAATTGGTTAAAACATTGAACTTACCCCTTAGAGAAAATTTCAATTTTTTCACTGGCTCAAAATATTACAAAACTGACTTGAATTATACGAAAAATTGTCGAGTGTTTTGTACTTACCCCTAGGAACAATTTTTTTTTTACCGAGGTCATTCCAATTTTTTGCCGGTTAACCTTGTGGTTTTATCAATTGCACCAATTTTTTTTTTTTTTTGCTTTAACTCGTTTTTCTTTCTATCTGACCAATTTTTCCATTTTTAATCGAATATACATTGTTTAGTTAACTAAATAGTACCTTTTTTTATTCATGTAGCACGATCGTGGCATAATTTTTTCTGAGGTTCTTTAAAAAGTGATAACTTCTTAAGAACTTTCCTTAGAAATTTTCAAAAAATAATGAGTAATAGTTTTTAAAAAAAAAAAATTACCGTTCATATTTTAATGAGTTGTAAAACTTTAAAAGATAATTGTAAGATTAACTTAGGAGAGACTTCTTGTCTAATTATACTTCTAGGATTCCTTTCTTTTGTGATTCTCTTTTTTACCTTTTTGCCATAGAATTAAATATCACAATATAATTTAGATAGGGGTATATTAGTCTTCACAAAAAAGGAAGAAATTTCCTTGGCCGACTCGTACTTTTTTATGTATATAAATAATATAATATATAAAAATATAAAATATAAATAATATATATATATATATATATATATAATAGATATAGATATAGATATATATAGATAAATAAGGGTGTGTGTGGATGGGTTTTGACCCGGTCTCGCGGGTTAGATATAGATAAATAAGGGTGTGTGTGGATGGATTTTAGCCCGGTCTCGCGGAGCCAAAACCCTTTCAAATGAGTTTTCGTCAAACCCATAAAACCATCAAAAACCTTTTCAGAAACTCATTCAAACTCTTCAAACCTATAAAATATTGATTTGACACCTACCACCTACTTTTTTCCCCCAAATTTCACTAAAAAAGACAGTGATTTAACACATACCATCTACTTTTGTCCCCTAAACCCCAACATCTAAACTCAATTCAAGTAGGGTTTCAGCTTATTCAAACCACAAAACCCAACAGCCAAAACTCATCCAAATGAGGTATCAAAGATTTCATCGATACCACTCAAACCAATTTTTTTAAAACTGAGATCCGCGAAACCAAGTCAAAACCCAACCAAATAGACCCTAAATAATAAACCGTGAAAAGTAATTTTGTATATAATCCACATGTTGTATCATTTAAAATGAATTTGTTTGCCCATATATGAATAATCGGGTTTTGGCATTTTCCACCCTGAAATTATAGGGTTTTGGCACTTTGCACCCTGACTTAAAAGTTTTGGCACTTTGCACCCTGGAAATATAATTTATTTGGCACTTTGCACCCTAGTGTGTGTTAGTGAGAAAATTCATTGATAGAAGGGTAGAATAGTTATTTTTAATTTTTTTTTTCACCTTCCACTTTGGCAATATAGATTTTGCACCCTTAAAATAGAGAATCCTGGCATTTTGAACCTTAAATTATAAAATATTAGCATTTTTCACCCCGATTAAATTTTTTGGCACTCTGCACCTAAAAATATAATTTGTAACATTTTGCACACTAATATATTTTTCTCAAAAAAAAAAACAGACTCATGAATGTCGGCTATGTAGATATAAAATGGTCATTTCTATGAAGAACAACCATAAATTTGTTATTCTAAATTTATTTTACTTTATAATAACTTATTTTAACATTTTCTCTCTGTAAAATTTAGATTAAAAAGAAAACATTGTCTTCATTCTTTTTATTTTCAAGTATTCTCAAGATTATTTACATTATATCTAAAATACACGTTTACATATCTAACATATTATTATATTGCATGTTATTTACATAATTTAGATTATCATATTAAGTCGGGGTTGAAAATGCCAGAAATTTTATTTTTTGGGTGCAAATTGCCAATATTCTATATTTCAGAGTCCAAAGTGTCAAAATTTATACTTTTAGGGTTTAAAGTGCCAAAAATATTCGAAAATAACTATTATACTCTTCAATCAATTAATTTTTTCTTCAAAACACACACTAGGGTGCAAAGTGCCAACTAAATTGTATTTTCAGGGTGCAAAGTGCCAAAACTTTTAAGTTAGGGTGCAAAGTGCCAAAACCCTATAATTCTAGGGTGCAAAGTGCCAAAAGCCCTGAATAATCTATGTCATGTATGATAATTGATATGGGTATTCTCACATTTAGGATTGCTAAATAGATTTGAAACAAAATTTAATCATTCTCTACACTATTCACATGGCTTTGGCATTGCTTTTCTTGGTCAAAAAAGGACTTGCCAAATAAACGTTATCTGTTGTCTCTATTATTGGCTTTTTCTCTTATTATTAATCTATCAGTCTGGCATATTATTATTTTAAGAGCGAAAGCCGAAGAGAAAGGAATGTCCATGATCCATCCAAAACAAAAGAAGAAGATGATATGATATGATATGGGGCGAAAAAGCTGTCCGATAAGAAATTTTGACTCCCCCTTTTTCGTTTTTTTTTTATTTATCACGTTCTAAACCCATTGTGTCCCCTGCCCAGAAGCTAATCACGCCTATATGGTCTCACACTCCTTTACATGCTTCCTAGTGTCTGCCAATTTTCTTTTGTAAATTAATTAATTATATAAGTAGTTCCATCAGGCTAATTTTTAATTAAATTTATTCAATTAATTAACTGAGCCAGGTATTATGATGATGATGATGCAACGCAACCCCGTGGTCTGAACCGTAACGTCTATGTACTCTTTTTGAAATTTTTAATCATTAATGCTTAAGGCTCCTTCACACAAACCAGAATCACATCATATAATACTGAATTAATTATTAGTTTATTCCCTCTGAAAATCTTTCATTAAAGAAATGACAAAAAAATAAGAAAGTGACAACTAAAGACAATCCATTTCACAAGCGCGCAATGAAAAGGAAAAGGTAAATTATGTTGTAAGTAGGGAATCTCAATTGTTGTTAAGATAAATCAAAAGTATTTGCTCCGATCCTCTTTTTCTTTTTATTGCAAGAAAAATGTACTGTTTAAAGTAACTCTTTTATTTTATTTGGAGTGTAGCTTCCTCTCCAGTCTCCTCCTTTGTTATATACTTCTCTCTTCAATGATTGTTGGTGCATTCCAATCCAACGTACTTGTTGTACTGTTTGTAATTAGTTTCTGCAGAAGAGGGCGTACTAGTTTGAGAATGATCTGAAGGTGAAGCTTAGTAGTAATTACTATATATACCAATAAAATAATAAATCTGCAGTCATCAATTTGAAGAATCGAGTATCACTACAGCTACCTACAATAATGGTGTGGGATCATTCTGTCTCTTCCACTCCACACCATCCTTCCCCCAAGTTCTCTAACTCCTTTGCCAACCGGTATATATATATATATTCAATTCTTGATTAATTGCTTTCTTGTTTATCAGTATATACATGTATATTTTTAGATCATGTCCTATAGTAGATGTACTTCCATTTTTAAGCTCAACAACTTGTGTCCTTTATCTCCATCTATTGTGTAAATTAATCTTTTACATATAACACATTTTTTAGAAATTAACTAGCTAGGTTTCCCCTTTTGGTTCTATTTGCTTGTATGCAGTATTTTCTCCGATGTTGCTGGTGACATCACCATTGTTGTTGATGGAGAACCATTTCTATTGCACAAGGTAATTAATTAGTATTGTATCTTACTACTATATAAGGCCAAAAATAAACTCATCAAGATTTACATTTAAATTTGTTTGCAATAGTTCCCCCTAGTAGCTCGATGTGGAAAGATCCGGAAGCTGGTTGCAGATGCAAAACATACAACAAATCTCTCAAAGCTTCAACTTACTAACATACCAGGAGGGCCCCAAGCATTTGAACTTGCAGCCAAATTTTGCTATGGCATGAACTTTGAAATCACAACTACAAATGTAGCTCCCTTACGCTGCACTTCCGAGTATTTGGAAATGACCGAAGATTATCGCCAAGAAAACCTCGTTGAACGTACAGAAACCTATCTAAATGAAGTTGTATCTAAAAGTCTTGAAAAGTCATTAGAGGTTCTATCTACCTGTGAGAATTTACTACCTCTTGCTGATCATGTAAGAATTCCAGACAGATGTATCAATGCAATTTCCATTAACGCTTGTAAGGAGCAGCTCGTATCAGGCCTATCTCGTTTAGATTGTAACACTAGTACTGGATCCTCCTTATTAGATCTTAAAGATAGATGTCTCGATTGGTGGGTTGAAGATCTTTCAGTTTTAGGAATCCATTTTTATGGAAGAGTTATAAGTGCCATGGGACAGAGTGGCGTTAGGACAGACACCATTGTTGCTTCTTTAATGCATTATGCTGAAAAAACACTAAAGGGTATTGGGAAACCTCAGATTTTGAATCCAGCAAGATTGACGAATCCCAACTTAGACGACAATGGCCAGAAGATGATTGTGGAGTCTCTGGTGACCCTATTGCCTACTGAGAAAAGCTCGTGTGTTCCATTGAATTTTTTGTTTGGGATGATGAGGGTAGCTATTATGGTGGATGCTACCTTAACCTGTAGGCGTGAACTCGAAAGGAGGATTGCTCTAAGATTAGAAATGGCATTGTTGGATGATTTGCTCATACCATCGTGCCAAACGGGTGATTCTTTGTTTGATGTTGATACCATTTATCGAGTTCTTGTTCATTTTCTGCAACGTATTGATGAAGAAGAAGAAGATGATGAAGAGAATGAAGAGTGTGGATATGAATCAACAGATGAAATGGGATCTCCAAGCCATGGATCTTTGCTTAAAGTTGGAAGGCTAGTTGATGCTTATTTAGGTGAGATTGCTCCTGATCCGTATTTAAGCCTTTCAAAGTTCATTTCCATGATTGAGGTGTTACCTGATTATGCTCGAGTTATTGATGATGGACTTTACAGGGCTATTGACATCTATTTAAAGGTAAACTTTGCTGATTATGAATCACACATATATATAGTAGTATATATATTAAATCAACGCGCATATAACTTATACCATTAATCTCGTTTCCACAATGAATTAGGCACATCCAATGCTGAACGAAAATGAAAGCAAGAAGCTATGCAAGTTGATTGACTGTGAAAAGCTGTCTCAAGAAGCATGTAATCATGCTGCACAGAATGATAGACTACCAGTCCACTTGGTGGTTCGAGTTCTTTACTTTGAGCAGATTCGGTTGAAGAATGCCTTGTCTGGAAGTTCAGGTTGTTTATTCTCACAAAAGATCATTAGCAGCAGCGGGATTCCTAGTGCCGCCATGTCACCACGAGATACTTATGCTTCTCTGAGGAGGGAGAATCGAGAACTGAAGCTGGAGATATCAAGAATGCGAGTAAGGCTAAGCGATCTTGAAAAGGAACAAGTGGTCATGAAACAAGGTATGATGGACAAGTCCAGTAATAATGGGAGAACTCTGTTAACTTCCATATCTAAAGGGATTGGAAGGATGGGCATATTTAGAGCACAAGATGGAGTAGTAAAGCAAAAGAAATCACAAGGGAAGAAAACAACTGCCAGGAGGAATAAGAGGTATTCTATTTCTTAGCTAGCCTAGCGCGCACGTAGATAGTTGAATAACTTAAAAATACTAGAAGTATTTGACAATTCGTAGGTTGTCAGAAGTGAAAACATGTAAGGCTTGTTATTATTAATTCCACAATGCCAGAGTTTTGTAGCACATCTTAGAATTCCAAAACGCATTGCTTGCAGTTACAAAACAGAGTATATGGAATTGATATTAACTAGTGAAAGTAGAAGGAACAAAAATTACTTCAAGTGTAGAAGAGATCCAATATATTTCATAGCTTATTATCCTTGAAATTACTGCAATTCATCATGCACCCACTTTACCACAAAGGCGCTTGCGAATCTGCAAGGAATTCAGTTATCAATTAACAATATAGAGTATAGTATGTTTTCAACTATTTTGGTTTGGTCTATATAAAATATATAGTATATGTTTCACTACCTAATCACATGTCCAATATTATAAGCACTTACCTCAGGAAGTTTCTGGCGAAAGACAACATCTAAACGAGCATCCAGGGTATTCTCACATACAATCTTCCCATCTTGTGATGCCAAAACTACCCCTCCAGAGCTTTTGATGAGGCCATGGAAAATAAGATAGTAATAAATAATACAGGACATCCATGATCAGACTGATCGATCAGCAATGAAATAAACATACCAAGAGGGACCAAGTGAGTTTTTGCCACTAGGAGGTGGAGGAAGGTATATTTTGTCAATGGTAACATTTGGTGCATTTACGCTGGCTTTCTCTGCATAATCGCGCTTTGCATCTTCAAGAACTGATTTAACTACATTAACATCCATCTCCCTACACCTCAGTAACACTGATGGCTCCTTCAGTCGTAGTAAACTCTAAAAAATAACCGTTTTAACCATTTATTAATTTCATTTGGTCTGTCATCATCAATCAGATTTAAAGAAAGATGAAGAGATTTAAGATAATATGTTAAAAGATATATATATATACCTGAATAATCAAGCCTTTGATTAGAGCTTTATATGTGTTTTTGTTATCAGAAACACGCAGAAGCTCCTTACTAGTAGCATCTTTCATTGCAGTGACCACATCATCTTGAGCCTGAAGAACTTTGATACGGGATGCATTTAGCTGCATTGAGTATTCACTGCACGTGCAGAAATAGTAAAAAAGAATAAATTAATTCAATCAATGTTGAAATGATTGTGACGGAAAAAGACAAGAAGAAGAAAAGAACTCACATCTTTTTTTTCACTTCCACCTGCTTGGTCTTGCGCTCAAACTCTTGCCTCACCTTCTTCTTTTCAGCTTCAACTAGTTGCAATTTCTCAATGTTGAACTCCTATGCACGTACATACGGATAACCATCCCCGGCCCCCAACAAAAAACATATATAGAATTATCCATCAAAATTCTAATACGAAGAATTATTAAGTATTTACATGTAATTGATTTCAACTGCTGCTGATTCAATATTATTAATTAATTGTATCGGAGTTCTGCACTCAAATCTTTTGTCTCGTATCGTGCATCCAGATAGGCAGTAAACCAAAAGGTCCATTTTTCTTACTTGCACATTGATCAATGTTTTTCCTATTGTGTTATACTACTCCTATAAGTATTATGTAAACTGATCAAGATTAAGTTTCACAAGGCATGCATAATTATCATGGAGAAACAATTAATTAATATTAAAAGCGATTGAAAAATATATATATAGAACCTCCTCGGCGGAAACAGAGATTTCATTGGCTTTCTCTTCGGCTTCCTGGCGAATGAACCTCACCATCTGTTGTATCTGCTTCGATACATCTTCGTCATTCATTGTTACGTTATTTCCTTTTCAATTTCCTTTTCTTAAAACAGGCCAATGACAAGTTAAGAAGAAGCGCGCAGGCGCAGCAGATTTATTTATTATTGAAGAGAGGAACACCGGGAATAGCGTGATCAACACCGAATTTCAAGTTCAGTTTGTTTGTTTATTTTGCTTTTATAGTGGTGGTGTGGAGTGGGAGTCCCACTCATCAATCTTACACCAACATCTGTCAATTTATAGGCACTCAATCTTGCAACCTAAAAATTACTAAAAAAATCCGCTTTTTGTTTGCTCATTTTCAACGGATCGAATATATAAGATAATGTCAATTTATCCCAGTAATATGCATAATACTCAATTATCTCCCTTTAATTTGAAAAAGAGGACTTTATCCCATAAAAAAAAAAAAAAAAAAGGAGCATTTTACCTCATTCCAATGGATGTAACACACTCGCCTGTAATTGAGAGAGAACGTGAAAAATATTGCCTAAAAAGACAAAAAATATCCTTCATAACACAGTGGTAAAGCACCACATTTATCATAATACAAGGGGTAAAGTGTCACATTTATAATAACACATGAAGTAAAATGTCACATTTATAATAACACAATGAGTAAGGTGTCACATTTATAAATTGATTGAGTCATAAATCATAATATAGTATACAAGAGGGGTAGTTTTGTCAATTTTTTTTTTTAAAAGTTTAAAAATATCAGGAAATTGGTGTTAAACTATTATAAGATTACACGAGATAAAATGCTCTTTTTCAAATAACAAAATATAAACTGAATATTATGCATATCACACGAGAATAAATTGTTGTTAACTCCTTTTTATTGTGAATTCAACTTTAATAAACTATAGCAAAAAAGTGCATATCATCTCCTAAAAAATTTACCCCTTCCTAAAAGAAATACCAAACTTAGTTGCACGGCCTCTAAGCTGGTTTTCGCCAAAAAGACACGCATGTTGGAATTAACCAAAAAACAATAGATATTCATCATTTATTCTCTAAAGTACATAAATAAAGTATAATCTCAAGAACAACTACATATGAATATCTATAACAGGATCACATGTTATTTCTTGAATATGATATATAAAATTGTAATTAAATAAGGAATCTAACCTGATTCCATTGATGCCATGGTTGGAATAACACCAAGAGACAAGATGCTTAGTCTTCTAAGAAGATGGCTCAATACGTTCTATTTCTCTAGATGGGGAAGAGAAAAATAATCTGATGTGTTTTATAGCCACTTCTTAGGGACCATAGCAATTCCATCTTAATTGTCTAATATGTAACTGACCCATCAATAATTACATATTAGACTAGTGGGCATCTACACATTAAATTCATATTATTATAAATTAATAGTATATCAAAAACCCTTCATATTCCATCAGATCACTTAATTGGGTTTTGGGCCTTAAATTAAATAGATGGTCCATATATTATAATTAACACATGTTAGCCCACAAAATAGAAAATTGCTAACAATCTCCCACTTGGGATACATGTGTTTACTATAGATAATACATGACAATAACTTTATTGAGCTCAAAAAATGCTATTTAATATCAGAAATACTTCTAAACAATCTGGTCCATTAGTTTTATCCATAAAAGATCAAAGAGGCCATCATTACTATTTTTCGTAATGGGACCCATCATTGATCACAATATTGACTCAACCAACGACAAAGATCAAATATGGATGTGTAGCATGAAAATTACATGTAAGGTGATCTTGACATGCCTATTTCCAACTGGTCCTCTTTATGACTCAAGAGAGTCTTGTTTGTCATACTTACAATCACTAATTGCTAAACTGCAGCAATAAGTCATGACAATTATCTTAGAGTTATCAAAACACAAAACACAATATTTAACAACCTTTAGTACGTACGAAATAATAAGAAAATATTGTGCACTTAATAATGTCAAACTTTAGAAAACGCATACACAAAAGATATCCATATACAAACTCCCACTAGTTTGGTACATATTCTAAAAGACAAATACCCATACGAGCTACATGCTCATGAAACACCTTGGGTGGCAAACCCTTGGTGAGCGGATCAGCTATATTGAAGTTTGTACTAATGTGTTCAATTGACACTTCATCATTCTGAACTCTTTCTTTAACAACTAAATACTTGATGTTGATGTGTTTGGACTTTGATGAACTGCAATTTTTCTTAGAATACATCTCTGCGGATTTGTTATCACAATTAATCCTCAATGGCTTCTCAATGCCATCAACAATTTGCAGCCCAGAGATAAAATTCCGCAGCCATATAGCTTGATTTGATGTTTCATAACAGGCTATAAACTCTGCTTCCATAGTAGAAGAGGCTACAAGTGTTTGTTTAACACTTTTCCAAGAGACAGCTCCTCCCGCCAACATGAAAACATAGCCAGAAGTGGATCTCATGCTATCCACGCACCCAGCAAAGTCGGAGTCCGTATAACCAATAACCTCCAAGTGGTCAGATCTCCGAAAAGTGAGCATAAAGTCTTTCGTCCTCTGTAGATATCGCATAACCCGTTTTGCTGCTTTCCAGTGAGCCAATCCTGGGTTACTCAAATATCTACCCAACATCCCTACTATGTACGCAATATCCGGACGCGTACATACTTGAGCATACATGAGACTGCCTACTGCAGAAGCATAAGGGAACTTTTCCATTTCCTTTTTCTCAAGTTCAACTTTAGGGCATTGGTGCAAACTAAATTTGTCACATTTTGCCACTGGTGTATCACCTGGTGCACAATGTTGCATATCATACCTACTAAGTACCTTATCAATGTAAGTCTTTTGTGATAAACCAAGTATACATCTAGAACGATCCCGATGGATCTGTATACCTAACACAAAAGATGCATCACCAAGATCTTTCATTTCAAAATTCCTAAACAAGAATTTCTTGGTGTCATGCAATAAATCCTTATCATTGCTTGCCAGTAGTATGTCATCGACATAAAGCACCAAAATGATAAACTTTCTCCCACTGAACTTGAGATAAATGCATTGATCAACAATGTTCTCTTTAAACCCGAAAGAAGAGATCACTTGATCAAATTTCCGATACCATTGTCGGGAAGCCTGCTTTAAGCCATAAATGGACTTCTTTAATTTACATACTAGGTGCTTTGAGTCTTCCGGCTCAAAATTCTCCGGCTGCACCATGTAAATTGTTTCATCAATGTCACCATTGAGAAACGCTGTCTTTACGTCCATTTGATGTAGCTCAAGGTCATAGTGAGCCACAAGTGCCATGATTACCCTAAATGAGTCTTTCGTTGAAACGGGTGAAAAAGTCTCCCTGTAATCAATGCCTTCTTTTTGAGTAAATCCTTTGGCGACAAGGCGTGCTTTGTACCTCTCGATATTGCCTTGTGAATCCCGTTTGGTCTTAAACACCCATTTACAACCAATCGTTTTAACACCTTTAGGCAAATCGACAAGTTCCCAAACACCATTGTCGGCCATGGATTTCATCTCATCCTTCATGGCTTCAATCCACTTAGCTGAATTGACACATGATTTGGCTTGATTGAAGGATATAGGATCATCCTCCAAACCTGTATCAAATTCATGCTCTTGGAGATAAACATAATCTTCAGAAAATGCATTTCTCCTTTCTCTAGTGGATCTCCTTAATGACACTTCCATTTGAGGTGGTTGAGGTGCAACTGCCAAGGGAATGTCTACAACTACTACATTGTCTGGATTTGCAGCACCAACAATGTCAGGATTGGTTACCTGATCACTATCAGTTGCAACTGTGGTAGAAGTGTTAGGAAAATTTTGACTTTCCTCTTCAAAGACTATGTCCCTCGAATTAGTGCTCCCACTATCCTCAATAAATTTGGCATTCCCAGTTTCGAAAAAGGACATGCTTGAGGGATTATAAAACTTGAATCCTCTTGACCTCTCAGAATAACCCACAAAATAACAGCTGACTGTTCTTGAATCCAATTTTTTCTCATCAGGATTGTATTGTCGAGCTTCTGCTGGACAACCCCAGACATGCAAATGCCTAATGCTAGGTATTTTGCCTGTCCATAATTCGTATGGAGTTTTGTCAACTGCTTTACTGGGTACTCTGTTGAGTATATAAACTGCAGTCTTTAATGCCTCACCCCATAATGACTCTGGTAAAGAAGAATGACTAATCATGCTTCTGACCATATCTTTGAGGGTTCGGTTTCGTCTCTCAGCCACACCATTTTGACTTGGTGTTCCCGGCATGGTATAATGAGGAACGATCCCACATTCGGCTAGGTACCTTGCAAAAGGCCCTGAACGTTGTTCACCGGATCCGTCGTTTCTTCCGTAGTATTCACCACCACGGTCAGATTTTACAGCTTTAATCTTTTTTCCTAGTTGAAGCTCAACTTCGGCTTTAAAGATTTTGAACATATCCAAAGCTTGTGACTTCTCATGTATAAGGTACAAATAACCATAGCGTGAATAATCGTCTATGAACGTGATAAAATATGTTTGGCCATTCCAAGATGCCTTAGGAAGTGGTCCAGATATATCTGTATGTATCAGTTCTAAGACGTCATTACACCTATTTGCACCTTTTTTCCGTTTGTCAGTTGTTTTTCCTTTAATACACTCTATGCAGATTTCAAAATCTGACATATCAAGTGATTCCAAAATTCCTTGTGACACTAACTTTTGTAAGCGTGGTTTGGAAATGTGCCCTAAACGCTTATGCCACAACATCGAGGAATTTTCTTTTGTTAATTTGCGTTTTGTACCAATATTACTTATATGTAAATTTTCATTGTCAATTGAAGTTAAAGTGTTTAATTTATAAAGCTTATCAATTAGTGAACCAGTGCCAACCAAAGTGGAATTATGAAAAATACGAAATAAACCATTTCCAAATGAACAATGATATCCAAAGTTGTCCAAACAAGAAATAGAAATTAAATTCCGTCTAAAAGACGGTACTACAAAAGTATTTTCCAAATCCAAGTAAACACCAGTTCTTAAAACAAGCCTAAAAACACCTATGGCTTCAACTTCAGCCTTATTGCCATTGCCCGTAAAGATGTATCTTTCACCATCAGTTGGCTTTCGGCTCCTCAGACAACCCTGCATTGTGACACTTATGTGAGTAGTAGCACCAGTATCTATCCACCAAGTGTCATTTGGTACAATTGCTAAATTAACTTCTGAACTGACAAAGTTTAGAAGCGTACCTTTCTTTACACGCCAATTGGCGTATTTGGGACAATCTTTCTTCATATGCCCTTTCTTCTTGCAAAAGAAACAGGTAAAAACTGGATCCTGTGTCTTTTGCACCTTAGGGGCTGATGCCCCAGTTCCTGCAGTTTCTTTACCCTTGTTATTGTTCCTTTTTCTTTTCTTACTCGGATCATTTGAAGCAGATGCCAAGTGAGCACTTTCAACAGTTTCGAGTTTCAATCTCTCCTCCTCCTGCACACATTGAGCTATAAGCTCATTCAAAGTCCATTTGTCCCTTTGAGTATTGTAGCTTATCTTGAAAGGACTGAACTGTGCAGGGAGAGAAATCAAGACCAAATGCACGAGAATGTCATCAGACACCTCTAACTTTAGTGCCCTTAGCCTTGTTACGAGATTTGAGACTTCCATAATGTACTCACGAATGTTTCCCTTCCCTTTATACCGCATAGAGACAAGCTTAGATAGGACAGTGCTTGTCTCGACCTTTTCATTGGCAGTGAATCGGTCTGCTATTTCCTTAAGGAAGGTTTTTGCATCTCCTTCATCAGGTATTGCACCTCTAATGGATTCTGGAATGGATAGCTTCATGATCATAAGACTCATGCGATTAGATCGCTCCCACTTTTCAAATGCAGTTTTCTGATCAGCAGTACTTTCACTGGTCAGAGCTGCGGGGCGATCTACCCTTAATGCATGATCAAGATCCATGCAACCCAACACAATCATAACGTGTTCCCTCCATTTCTTATAGTTTGTGCCGCTAAGCACAGGGATGCTGCTAATGTTTGCAGATATTGAAGATGCTGAATCAAACAAAAAATTATCCTCACAATTAATAATCAAAAAATGCATATATATATAAAATCCAAACAGTTGTAAACATACATATACATGTAAGTAGGCCCCATCATAAGATACCAATCACAACATTGAATTTAGTCTTTGGACAAAAATAACAATTTGTTAACGGTACTCTTATAAAAAAAATAGCTCAAATTATATAACTTAAACCGGTCACACAATATGCCTTTCTTTGGAACGACATATTGAATACATGGTAAAACCTTAAATATTTTCTTTAGATTGAGCTTAAATAACCTATATCTGGCCTAAAATAATTTTCCTTTGGGCTAATTATCTCAGCATAGATATATCATGTTTATAACTTTAGACTAACAACTTAAATCTAATAGTGGTTACTTTGGCAACATATTAAACTCAAATCATCAATTTTAAGAAATAAACACATACATTGTACATAATAATAAAAAGAAATTATTATTAAATCCTTCACTGCCAGTGATGATGTCAACAATACAACAAAAATGGCATCACCACTAAAACATAAAACTGTAACATAGCAATGTACAGTACTCAAAAGCGATGAATATGTGCAAAGCACCTTTAATGATGTTGATGTCAGCATCAACACTCCAAGCCAAAAGTTATGTAATTTAATACACTGTAAATTTCAAGATATTATAGAGAGAAACCCAAAATCAGCCAATTAATTTCAATCAGTACACAAAGTCTTGAATTTCTTCCAAAAAGAAAATCGGTTTATATACAGCAAAACTTTGGCCCAAAAATTCATCAAATTGATATCAAGAATAGTGCCGAAATTGATATCATGATGAGTAAAAATTATCACCGTATAAAACTGATTTAATAACAGTTCCAAAATTCTGAAAATATGATTTTTATATACTCTAAACCAGATGAGTAAAAATCAATACCAAATAGCAAATCTTTCATTGCTTTATAATTTATTACACAATAGCCCCAAAAACATGATTTCATGATTTCACCAATAAAATATTAGAAATTCAAATAAACATGAACCCTAATATTTCTATCATGATAAACAACAAAGGGCAACAAACATATACCATAATCAACAATTAACATGTAGCTCTGATACCACTTGTTGGAATTAACCAAAAAACAATAGATATTCATCATTTATTCTCTAAAGTACATAAATAAAGTATAATCTCAAGAACAACTACATATGAATATCTATAACAGGATCACATGTTATTTCTTGAATATGATATATAAAATTGTAATTAAATAAGGAATCTAACCTGATTCCATTGATGCCATGGTTGGAATAACACCAAGAGACAAGATGCTTAGTCTTCTAAGAAGATGGCTCAATACGTTCTATTTCTCTAGATGGGGAAGAGAAAAATAATCTGATGTGTTTTATAGCCACTTCTTAGGGACCATAGCAATTCCATCTTAATTGTCTAATATGTAACTGACCCATCAATAATTACATATTAGACTAGTGGGCATCTACACATTAAATTCATATTATTATAAATTAATAGTATATCAAAAACCCTTCATATTCCATCAGATCACTTAATTGGGTTTTGGGCCTTAAATTAAATAGCTGGTCCATATATTATAATTAACACATGTTAGCCCACAAAATAGAAAATTGCTAACAACGCACACCTCACATATGTCTTGTAAGTTGTAAGGGAAAATCAGTGCTAATACAATTTAACCGCCCAAATCTTTCAAACGTTTTCCTCACCATACAAACAATTACTCAAATGCTTAACCTACATCTAAGGCCATCTCCAACCCGGAGGGCTTTTCGCAGCCAAGGGGTGTCAATCTCCACCCGGGTGAATCTGCACCCCCCTGAGCACCGTCTCCAACCCACAGGGCTATCTCCTCCAATTAATTAAAAAAAAAACTTCCCCACTCTCACCTATATTATCTATAATAATAATAATAATACGGTTAATAATAATAATAATAATAATAATAATAATAATAATAATAATAAGGTTAATAATAATAATAATAATAATAATAAGGTACAAATAATAAATAAATTGGATGAGTACATACACAAGAGATTACCAACCAAGAACGGGTGAAGATATATCCCTTGAAGATTATATGATGCGTCGTCACACAATACGATCATTAGAGGTCAATAAACAACTTCAAAAGGACTTAATCGCTCATGTGTGGGCCTTTCATCGTAGTAATTAAATTATCGGAATGTTTTTATTTATAAGTTCTTATAAGTTAGTATCTACATAATATGTAATTTTATTTATTTATATAAGTTTTTATATGTATCAACGTACGTGTACCAATATTTGGCGTAATTTAATGCAAATATCGTATTTCTACATTTTGTCCAAATTGTACATTTAACATTTATGCTCTATTAGAGATTAAATAAACTTTAAATATTTCAAATCAAATTTTAAATGTGGTTAAATAAATTTTACTTTTGTAGACAAATGTATAATTTCCAAATTAATAATGGATAAGGGTTACTTAATTACTAAGCCACCATAAATATGAAACTTTTGCCATGCCTCTGCTACGTACGTCAACTACGTACTATATTTATCAAGAGCCATTAAAATCTTGAACAATAGAAGTTGGCAACATAAAATTTCAAAGTAAATTTATGTTTCATGTTTTCACGTGGATTGGACTAATGTTTTCACGTGGATTGGACTAATTTTATCACACTTAATGTTGTTAAATTTTACTTTTATAGGCAAATTTATATATTCAAAATTAAAACTAATAATGTTACATCTTTAATTTAAAATAAATTGTTATTAAACCTTACACAACTTTTATAATTAAATGTAACTTCCATTTCTAGTTAATTAAATTAAACAAGGTATTGTTAAATTCGTAGTTAATTTTTTCAATCTTTAATTTTTTTTATTAATAATCAAAAGGGAGATGGGAAAAAAAAGGGAGAATCAAAATGAACATGAAATGATCGAGAGCAGGTGGAATTAGAAGCGCAGATGGTGGAATTAAATGCTCTATTAGCTCTTTTAATTTAGAAGCGCAGATGGTGGAATTTTTTTTAATTTAATAAAAAAATAAAAATAAAAAATGTAAATGCACCAGGTAAGTGGCACCACCTGGTGCACTGTTTGGACGGGACGCGCTAACAGCGCGTCCCTTGAGGCGGGCTGTGTAAATGCACAACCCTGGTGGGTTGGAGACCACCCAAGGCTGTGCATTTGGGCCATCTCCACCCACTTCCTTTGGGTTGGAGATGGCCTAAAGAGAATAAAGAAAGAAAATATTGCTCGAGGAAGTGACTGATACATGTTTAAAGAAAATAAAAGGACCGTTTAAGGACCATTATAACATACAGAAACTTGTACAAAAACTCACAACTTTCAAACATATGTATGATGCGGGAATTTGTCGGATATCCGATTCACCATATATCCGAATGGCTCCGCTTATGAACTTGGATTCCTGTACGTCTGGGTCCTACAAACATACAAAGACTCACCGGGGGTGAGCTAGCGGAGTCTCCTCAAATTCTTAAGCGAGTAAACAATATCGTAACTTGAAAGCAATAAATAGGAAGACCAGAATGTAACTCCTCCAATTCTTAAGTGAGTAAACAATATTGTAACTTGAAAGCAATAAATAGGAAGATTGGAATATAGCTCCTCCGATTCTTAAGCCAGTAAACAATACTAATCACCGTTACTTGTGTAGTATTCAGTGTCGGCCCAGCCCATAGGCAGCTCTGGTGCTTGCCTAAGACCCCCAAATTTGTAGGCCCCCCAAATTTTTAGCTACTATATTAGGGATTAATTGCACAAGACCCATTTCCTGTTTTTATTAATTGGGCTCAAAGCCCCTATCCACACAGTATTTAGTACACCACTGTTACGTTCCAAATACGAGTACGTAATCGCGCAAGTATACGTTCGTTTACAAGTAATAAAGTGATAAGGGGTGTCGAACCCACGAGGAATCAAACGAATAATTACCAAGATCTATTCTATTAACTTACTTGAACTTATGTGAATGATAGTAGTGAGATTGTAGTTTGTTTAAACAACTAAAAGTGAAGTGATTAAGAGATATCTAAGTACTTAACTTGTTAATAAGATAAAGACATCTAGGATTTTACGTCACCTAGTTCAATTCAAGATAAATAACTCGACAATAGATAACTAATGCTTGTGTTTGCTATTCAAGGATTCAATGACGTTCGTATGTATCTTCCGAGTTGCATACCAACCTATCGAATTAAACTAATCCAATTTATGCCTAAATGGACTAAGATCTAATCGAAGCATTAAACTCAAACCTTAAACGAATACAAAACGACCTAGGTATATGTCTATCCTAGAATCGAATCACAATCCAATTTCATAATCAAATCCTCAAAATCACTATGTCTAGCAATCAAGAATCAATAATTTTCACCTCAAAGTTGGCCAAACCTTAAGACGAACAATAAGCACGAAATCGGATTAACGAACACATGTAAGCATCATATCAATCATCATATCATCATTTAATCAAGAATCAAACATAGGATCAATAAAAACCTAGAATAAAGGAGATTAGCCACTCATAGCAATAATTATATCATTCATTACATTAATGAAAGCCATAAATGTAAATGAACAAAGTAAGAGAGTTAGAGTAAGCTTAGGTGATGAAATCTATATCAACTTCTCCTTCAAGCCCTTGTTGTTCTTCATTCAAAAGTGCAAGCCCCAAGCTTTTCTTCTTTGGAGGCAAGATGAAAATGAAAAGTGTGTGGTAGAAGTTGTCTATGATTTCACCTTTAACCCTCTAACCTAGCAAAAACTACAAGCCCTAATGCCTAAGTTACCCTCCAAACAATGGCAACTAAGGCCAAAAAGTCCCCCAAGATGTCTAAAAATACAAGTGGGATCAAAGGGGGATTGTACAAAAAAAACCCCTGCCTTTCCCGCATAAAATATCTGCTGGTAGCAGGGGTCTCGCGGCCGCGAGACCGAACCTCGCAGCCGCGAGGAACAGGCCGTAACACTTCCTTCCGAGCAGCATATCTTTTGACTCCGAACTCCGAATGTGGATCCATAAAGTCCGTAACGTAGCTAACTCACTCATCTATGACATATCCAAAATTCAGCTTATTTGGATCAGCCATGATAAATTTGTGCATGCTTGAGTGAGTAGCTATCTTCATTCTTGTAAAATATGCTTCGGGTTCTATTTCCTTTGAAGCTCAAGCTTGACTCGCGAGGTGGGTAGAATGACTCAACTCCGAATCACTCTAAGATGTCAATACCTACAAACCACGGAGAAAACGATCAAAACACGAACAAAAACACAAAAACCGAACAAAGGCCAAACGAAGGGGCCAAAAGCACAAAAGACACGAAAACACGCGGAACAAACAGAAACTCGGATCAAAACAAGATGTTTTGGGCTTAAAGAGATAGGTAATAATGAAGTTTTCACGGCGTTATCAACCACATTATAAAAATAAATAAAATATAGATATTCACAGTAGAGAGGCGTCACAATATTCAATTCACAAAATAAAAATATCACAAAAAAAAAAAAAGGGGAAGATGAATTAAAATAGTTTCGGGTTTTTTTATTAAATATTAAAGCTTTAAAGTCTTTATATTAAACATTGAAAGAATGTTGTAATAATTTTGAAAATGCTTTAAAACATGATTCGATAATAGACGTAGATGGTTCCGATTTATATTATGAACTAAAAGTGCTATCAAAAGTTATTCCTACCCAAATAGACTAGCCAATTGATATATTTAATCATATAGATTTGATTAGTTCTTTTCCAAATACGTAAATTTGTTAATTTTATTCACTATACCTGTAACAGTTACATATGTTAAAATAAGTTTTTCTAAATTAAAATTAATAAAAAACATGTTTACGTTCGACAATGACACAAGAAAGATTAAGTGATTTGGCTATTTTGTCTATAGAAAAAAAAATATGTTAGAAGAATTAGAATATGAAGATTTAATTAATACTTTTGTGTGTAAAGGAGCAAGAAAAATAAATTTTACATAAAAAAATTATTACATAAGTCCCGATTTTTTATTTCGCCTAGGGCTCCCAAAACCCTTGGACCGGCCCTGGTAGTATTTATACATGAATTGGTGATTATCGTAAAGGAAGTTGGTCTCTTGATTAGGGGAATGATGAGCACGGATTCTGATTTGTTACCACATGCACATCTAACTAATCTCGTAATAATAGGGATTATTTTGTTAGCAAAGATCTTCAGATATTTGATGGATTTCGGTCTTGCTTATACGATCCTTAGATAATCTCACGATAGCTATTTGCGACTTTTGTATCAATGTAGAACACCTTTCATTCTCTTAATTTTCAACTCATACGAAATTTTCAGCTAAACAAATTAATTTGTGATGTTTAAAAATGCTAGGTTGAAATATAAGAGGAATTACGGTAATTTGAAAACGACACTACGTGATAAAATTGTAAAGAAAATAATGTTTCGACTGATTTAACCTAACATTACACTCATAAGGTGCGCACGTGTTTTTTACGACAACAAAAAAGGCCGAAATGGACTGCCGGAGGATTGTGTAACCAAGTTCAAGGTTTTACTAGACAAATTACTAATTTAACATTGAAAAGGGTAAAGTTAGAAAGTGTGTAAATTTTGAGGCATATTTGTACATAGGAGTATAATTCAAGGAGATAATTACATTTTTGGTACTGAGCTTTAGGTCAATTCTCACTTTGGTACATTATTTTATGTGTCCAACATATTTGGTACATCACTTTAATAAATTATGACACATTTGGTACAGCCGTTAAAAATTGCCGTTCAATGGTGACGTGACAGTTAAGTCTAATTGCAAAGTTGATGCCATTACTTATGTCGATTGATAATTTTACCCCATAACATTTTAGGCTACCAAAAAAGCCCTACATCTCCAAATTTAGTGAAGATTTTAGTCTACACTGTTGGCAAATTTCAAAATTGACTCGAACAAGACCACATGCAGATCAATTTGGAAATTTTACTTATTTTATTTAAATAATTAATTTGATATATAAATAATATTAATATATTAAATAATACTTTAACATAAATATCAAAAAAATTAAGAAAACATATTATTTTCAAATATAAGATTTTTATAATAGTATTAATCTATTTAATATTTATTAAAAATAATAAATTATGTAATTAATAATATTTAATATTTATTAAAATAATAAATAAATAATTATAATTAAAAAAAATGGACTGGGTTATGTAGCAGAACCCTACAGAACCCAGGCCACCGCGACCTGGGACCGAAGATCCCATGCCGTCGATGGGCTGGGACCGAAGATCTCAAGCGGTCCCAGGCCGCCGACGGCCTGGGAATTGGGGGAAGGTGGGGTGAGGTTAAGGGGTTGGGGTTGGGGTTGGGGTGGGGTGGGGTGGGTGGGTGGGTGGGTTGGGTTTTAGTTTTTTTTAAAATATAATTATTTATTATTTTAATAAATATTAAATTTTTTTAATTATATAATTTATTATATTAATAAATATTAAATAGATTAATACTATTATATAAATATTATATTTGAAAAGAATGTTTTCTTATTTTTTTTTTTATATTTATGTTAAAGTATTATTTAATTTATTTATATTGTTTATAAATAAAATTAGTTATTTAAATAAAATAAGTAAAATTTTCAAATTGATATGCACGTGGTCTTATTCGAATTAATTTTAAAATTTGGCAACAATGTAGACTAAAATCGTAACTAAATTTGGAGATATGAGACTTTTTTGGTAGCTTGAAATGTTATAGGATAAAATTATCAGTCAACATAAGTAATTACATCAATTTTGTAATTATACTTAACTGCCATGTCACCATTAAAGACAATTTTTAACGAATGTACCAAATGTGTCACAATTTGTTAAAGTATTGTACCAAATGTGTTGGGCACATAAAATGATGTACCAAAAATTAGAATTGACCTATAACTCAATACTAAAAATGCAATTATCTCTTAATTCAAGTATAATAGGAGTATAATTATCAAAAAAAAAAGTATAATAGGAGTATTAAAATTTCTCAAAATAGAATGTTGGTCGTGAGAGGATGGTCCACTATGGTATAGCCAGAGTGATGCACAGGGGTGCGAAATAAAACAGCCCTTAAATTTCAAAACTTGAGAAAACAAGAAAAACCTTAAGCAAAGCCTTGAAAACCCTAGGACATTCTACCCCCATAAACATTCACACGCCCTCTGTCTTTCTCACTCTTAGAACAAGCTCGTTCACGCAGAAACTCGCATCTAAAAATGGCAGCCATGCTGGTGAGATAGATCTATCATTCAATTTATATTTTCTCAGTGCATGTTTGTACGTCTGTAGAGAAAGAAAGTCGTCCTGTGTTGCTTCACATTGCTCTTTCTGAATTGTTTTCCATGTATCAGTTTTTATTTTTATTTTGAAACAGTGTTATTGATTTCCCATTTTTAAATTTTGATTGATTGAAAACTGTGATAGTATGACTATAAATCTCGGTACTCATGTAGTTTTTAAGAATAACAATATTATGCAGAAGGCATCAATTTAACTTGTTTTTGGTGGTTTGGCCGCTGTAATAAAATGTGAAATTTTTGATTTATGATTTCTTGGTTCTTAAGAATTTTGAAACAATGAATTGCTTTTGATTTTGTGAAAGTGAGAACAAATAGACACATCTGAGAATTTGATTCATAAGAGTGAAAAGCAAGTAATTTTCGTAATTCCATATCTTGATATTAAATTTATTAACGCAAATAATTGTAAGCAAGAGTTATGGAAGATGGTATCATATCTATCTCTAATTACATTATACTTGAAGCTCTAATAGATTATGCTTTACTAAGTTTAATTGTCCAAAAAGATTTTGAGGTCTTCATTTTATCCCTTATTATTGGTAAGCCTGAACATATTTAACAGAAAAAGTCATAGATGCGCATAGGACATATTAGTTACCACTGAATTTCATAATATTTTGTTAAAAGCTCTTGGATTCAGCTCATAAGCTCAATGACACTCTTATAGCAGGATCACAGGCTTTGGTGAAAGATTTGGCTACCTAGTTTCCTGTCTGTTTACACCTTGATTCATTGAATTTACTGTTACTGGTTTTACTTATAAAGTCTTTTTTTTTGTTTTCTATTGAAACTAATTGTATTTGGTGATGGTGGTGACGAAACAACAGCAACCCCAGATCATACTGCTCAAAGAGGGGACGGATACATCCCAAGGGAAACCCCAGTTACTAAGCAACATAAGTGCATGCATGGCCGTGTCTGATGTTGTGCGAACCACTCTTGGTCCTAGGGGCATGGACAAGTTGATCCATGATGAGAAGGGGAACACCACCATCTCTAATGATGGTGCCACCATAATGAAGCTTCTTGACATCATTCATCCTGCTGCCAAGATCCTTGTAGATATTGCGAAGTCTCAAGATTCTGAGGTATTGTTAACACTGTTAACTTGCTGTACTTTCGTCACTTTTCTACTGTCTCTTATAACCGAAAATTGTTATATATATAGATAATTTGACTTAGATAAAATTATAGAAGTTGAAGTTTAGGTGCTTAACATTTTAGTGATGTCTGTGTATGAATTCCATGAATGGGTTAACTGTGAATGATTCGATTTTTTGTGTTTGTTTCTCAAAGCCTCTTCATAGAGCTGAATTGAGAAAAAGAATCAATTATGCCAACTCAATAATAGTATGAGATAGATCTTTTTCTTGTTTTGTATATTGTGGTAGTGACCAGGAGCTCTGAGACGTGAAGATTCTTGTTCAATTATCATGGTTTGTAACTTTCTATACTTCTTAGCTTATACTATGAGCTGATTCTTATTTCGAACCACCTGAGGTTTGTCGTTGCTAGTTTGCACACCTTTGGAAACAGAAGCGAACAATCTTAAGGTTAACTTGCAAGATTTGCTCTCTGTTGTTGTCTGCAAAAGTATCAATGTAAAACGTGATTGCTTATTGTCCCTCCCATCTGTAACCAATAAATGTTATTTGAAGTCGACTTGTCTTTTATTGTACGTGTGCCATATCTTACATAATTCTCTGCTTTGTAGTGGCATGCCTACTTATTCTTTTGCAATTTTGTTATGGCTATGCAGGTTGGTGACGGTACCACCACCGTAGTTCTGCTTGCTGGGGAATTCCTGAAGGAAGCAAAACCTTTTGTTGAAGACGGTGTTCATCCTCAGAATCTTATGCGAAGTTACCGAACTGCTTCTCATTTGGTAAGGTTAAAAAAATATTTTTGCTCTGTCTGAATTTTGATGTAGGTCTAAGCCTCATGCACCCCTACTGTTTTGTTTAACATGATAGGCAATTGAGAAGATCAAGGAATTAGCTGTTAGCATAGAGGGAAAGAGCCTGGAAGAAAAGAAGAGTTTACTGGCTAAATGTGCTGCTACTTCTCTGTCTTCAAAGCTCATCGGTGGTGAGAAGGAATTCTTTGCAACCATGGTGGTGGATGCTGTCCTTGCCATTGGAAATGATGATAGATTAAACATGATTGGAATAAAAAAGGTACACTAATATGTTATTGCAATATTGAATTTCTGTCAGTTTGCATACTTGATTATGAGAGTCTGTCAATTTTTATTTTAGAAATTATCGGAAAGTTGATGATACACTGTTCACTTCTGTACCAGATTTTATTGATAGTTGTTTGACAGTTTTAGTCCTTGACAACAATTTTAATAGATTTCATGATTCTTTCTATCTTTTTGTCATCTTACATTTTGAAATGCAAAAAACTGTGCCATATGTTTGATTGGCTACCAGATACTAGGGTTAGACGAGGTCTTTTACATTACTCTAAATATGCTAATATTTCAAAAATAAATCATTGAGATTCTTTTTTTTGTATATACAAGGAATGCTACAAGAATAGTTGCTACTTGCTGACGATATCTAATGCGATGCCTGATTTTGGTATCTCTTTTGATGTCCTGCCCAGAGCTCCTCTTAAATAAGTAGACCCTAGAGTAAAAGAAACCAGAAGACTGTCTTATTAGACCTTTAACAGGTATCTAGTAGTTTCCGTGTGTAGATATGTCCAATCAAATTGCAAGCATCTAGAATCTGCATTATCTATTATGTGGAGACTCTTGACAGTTTGAAACCATTTTTCTATTTGTACAGATAGCAGTTGGAATCATTTTTTTTATTCCACTTATAAATACTCTCACTGTATATTTGAATCTGTGGATTTCAATTCATCTAAGCAATCTAAGTAGACTCACTTCCAATTTACTAGCATATGGTAAGCCATCTCCTAATGAGCAATTGGAATTAATATTGAGGTGCTCAGTATAAATATTGTGCTCAGCCAATGAATTAGCAAAAGTTGTTGCACCGTCTACTTTCTTAAGTAGTTTCAGTTCATATATTGTTTACTTGACATAATCCTTTGTTCGCACCATTTGAAATTCACACCATTTTCCTTTACAATTTCTCATTCTATGCTTACTATCTTCTTGTTCGAACACTTTTGTTCTAATTTACTTATGTAGGTTCCTGGAGGTACCATGAGGGATTCTTTTCTTGTGAATGGTGTGGCCTTTAAAAAGACATTCTCATATGCTGGATTTGAGCAACAACCAAAGAAATTTGTAAATCCCAAGATACTTCTGCTGAACATAGAATTGGAGCTGAAATCAGAGAAGGAAAATGCAGAGATAAGGTTAGAATATTTTCATAATTTGATAATTTTAACCTCCTACAAGCTTGCTGTCACTATGTTCAAAGAATGCTTACTTTTCCTGGAAAATTGTTCTCTTACTCAGACTTTCAGATCCATTACAATATCAATCAATTGTAGATGCCGAATGGAATATTATTTATGACAAGTTGGATAAATGTGTTAAGAGTGGAGCCAAAGTTGTTCTGTCACGGCTTGCTATTGGCGATCTGGCGACTCAGGTAATAATGGTTCTAAGATATTTACATGGATTTGTTTTGAGGAAAATTTCATATAGGTGATGCCATTACCACTTATGAATTTTGCTTAAATAATGTGGCGGTTTATGTATCATAATTTATTAAAGAATCATTGTCTCTTTCTGGGTATCTCTGCTGATTTGATTAAGATTAGCAGTCTGCAATTCCTGTATACATGATTGTTACAGGCTATGGTACTGTTCTGTTGTTTTTTATTTTTACCATTTTCAAGGAAGGGAAAAGTGTCTGAATTGACTTTGTTAATACTTTTTGTTTTTGGGCAGTATTTTGCAGATCGTGATATATTCTGCGCTGGCCGTGTGACTGAAGAAGATTTGCAGCGGGTTGCGGCTGCTGCTGGTGGAACTGTCCAAACAACCGTGAACAACATAATTGATGAGGTTATTCTCTTGATGATGGAGAGATCTTTGCCTCTCTTTAATTTTACATTTTCCTCTACACATGTTTTTTTCTTTTTGCTGACACCTGTAATTCTTGTTTCATAGGTTCTTGGATCTTGTGAATTATTTGAGGAGAAGCAAGTTGGAAATGAGCGATTTAATATATTTAGTGGATGCCCATCTGGTCGGACAGCCACTATTGTTCTTCGTGGTGGAGCAGATCAGGTTTGTGCCTATTGTGATCCTGCTCCCACATATAACATGATTTGAACTTTGCCTCTAATTATGTCTTCATGATTTTAGTTTATTGAGGAGGCTGAGCGTAGTTTACATGATGCAATCATGATTGTTAGACGGGCTATGAAAAACTCAACTGTAGTTGCTGGTGGTGGTGCTATTGATGTATGACACCTCTCCTGCCTTTAGAATGTCCATACTAGATTGTGCCTGCGGTCTTAAAATTGATCTTCTGCTTGCAGATGGAGATTAGCCGATATTTGAGGCAACATGCACGTACGATCGCTGGGAAGTCCCAGCTCTTTATAAACTCTTATGCAAAATCTCTTGAGGTATATCATGTAGAAAAGTATACTTGTTCTCTCGTTGCAATGGTTGCTAAGTTTTCTATGTGGGGTTGGGGATGGAAATGGAATCGCAACCATGAACCTCCTAAATAGATATGAAACCAACTCTGCAGGTCTTGGATTTTTGTTAATACTTCAAAAGTTATTAGAGGAAGCTGTCTGTAATGATTTGTTAAATATGTGTTTCACTTCACTTTTGTTTGTTGTTTTCTATGATTAATTAGTTGCCTTCTTGGGTATTTGTATCACAATGGCACGAAGGAATTATCGATTTGTGGGATTACTCTCTTTATTTTGTGTCTCTTATCATATGATTATGGTAGAATGTTTTTGCATTTTCGATGAAGTATGGTTTGGTTTTTATTTCTGCTGGCTTGTTGCAGGTAATCCCACGGCAACTGTGTGATAATGCTGGTTTTGATGCGACTGATGTTTTGAACAAATTGAGACAAAAGCATGCCCTTCCTTCTGGTTAGTCTCTTCTATTTGATATTACCACATGCCATGTCATATTTTAAATATTTTAATTATGGCCTTCGTAGGTAAACGAAATGCCTTTTGTATTGTACTGTGGAGCTTTAATTCAGGATAATGGCTTATATAGTTTTCTTTCCAAGTGTCTCTTTGAAATGAAAACCATCACCTGTTAATGTTGTGGTTGAAATATGGAACAGGTGAGGGTGCACCTTATGGTGTAGACATCAACACTGGTGGTATTGCCGATTCATTTGCCAACTTTGTATGGGAACCAGCAGTTGTGAAGGTTTTTGCCGACTCTTTTTCTCGTCTATAGAAACTATTAATTACTTGACATCATACATCTAATGCTCATTTGTTACACTACACAGATAAATGCCATAAATGCAGCTACAGAAGCAGCCTGCCTTGTCTTAAGTGTTGATGAAACCGTCAAAAACCCGAAGGTAAAAAAATTGTGTTGCCCAGTAAAGAAAACTCTTTAAATTCTGATATATATGGCTGTTGCTGCATTTTTTTCACATTTTCCATCAATGTGATCACCGTTGCTATAATGCAGTCTGAGAGTGCACAAGGAGAAGCTGCTGCCAATGCCATGGGCGGTAGAGGTCGAGGTCGTGGACGTGGCATGAGGAGGCGATAGATCAATAGATAGGCCTTTTGAAATCTTATTGTACTGTGTGAATTTTGGTTCTATTATTTCGTTATTATATATTTTGGTACTACTTTGTGTCCTTTTAGACCAAAAGAAAAAGGATACCGATATGATTTTGAACTATTAGTAATATTTTTGGATGCTTTTTAATACTTCGAAGTAATGTGATCAGCTTGAATTACTAAAACAAAAGTAATGTGATGACTGTTGTTTCCCGCAACTGCAAATCACCAATAATACTATTAAAAGAGCTTAAAGACTTAATGGGCTGTAAGGCACCACAACCAATCCAAAACTGAAGGCCCATATGATATCCCAGTGTGTATTCTAAATCTTCTACAATTACCTCTGCAACAAGTCACCGCGGAGACAGAAAGGCAGTATGTATATTAATTACATTTCATTAATTAAATAAACGTAATAAAAGCTGAAAAAGAATAAACAAGACTTATAACTCTTTTTGTTCCCGTTTTTCTTTTTAATAATATAGTAGGAATAAACAAGACTTGTAACGAAAGCAGAAGCAAAAGCGACAATGGCAGCATCGGCGATGGTACTGGATCCGAAACCCTTAACCGTCTCCGACCCGTCGCCGCCGTTGGTCGAAGAAGATCTCTACGGTCGGCTGAAATATCTGCAGCGGCAGCTCGAATTTCTGGAAATTCAAGAGGAGTACGTGAAGGACGAATTGAAGAACCTGAAGCGAGAGTTTCTGAGGGCGCAGGAGGAGGTAAAGCGGATTCAATCCGTGCCATTGGTTATCGGTCAGTTCATGGAAATGATTGACCAGAACAATGGCATAGTCGGCTCCACCACCGGGTCGAATTACTACGTTCGGATCCTCAGCACCATCAACCGTGAAGTCCTCAAACCTTCCTCCTCAGTTGCTCTACACCGCCATTCCAATGCCCTAGTTGACGTGTTGCCCCCTGAGGCCGACTCCAGTATTTCGCTACTCAGCCAATCGGAGAAGCCTGATGTCACCTACAGTGTTAGTTACCTCGAATTTTTATTTGATCTCCAATTGTTGAATATTATGATAGATAGTATTGGTGAAAACGGGTTTCATATGATAGTTAGGGGTTTTTTGTCAAGTCGAAATGTTTAATGAGGTTGCATGATAGAACCAACATGGCATTTACCATTGCGTTCAGATTCATCATATTTTAGTAGCAAACTTGAAGACTGCCCTAGAAATTGATTACTGTTTACAAAGCCCAATTGTACCATACTGTTAGGCTGCTTTAAAAACTACTATTCATTTCTTAAGAAATCACGGGGGGTAGTGGAAGATAATACTGTTGTCACAAATGATGGAGCTTGAACCCTGGCTCATTCAATACTGTTAAATGTGACAATCTGCGGAAAAACAAATAGGAGTGCATTTTTCTTGCTTCAATTTGTTAATTATTATGCATTTTCTACTCTTCTATTGTTGTCTTGCGAATTCTCTCAAGCATTCTTTAGTTATATTTTTTATTCAGGATATTGGTGGATGCGACATTCAGAAGCAGGAGATTCGTGAAGCTGTTGAATTACCACTCACTCACCATGATCTCTACAAGCAGATTGGTATTGATCCACCTCGTGGTGTGTTGCTCTATGGTCCTCCTGGTACTGGTAAAACCATGCTTGCTAAGGCTGTGGCAAACCACACAACTGCAGCTTTCATACGTGTAGTTGGTTCAGAGTTTGTACAGAAATATCTGGGTGAGGTATTTTCATCAACTCTTCCTCTTAGATGTAGTTGGTTTTTGATACTCAGCATCACTGCAGTAACATTTTCAACTGCTTTCCCATTTCTATGTAGTAAGTTTTAATTCTAAATTGCCTGGTGTACTAATATTGCTGCAAAACACAAAAGGGTCCTAGAATGGTCCGTGATGTATTTCGGCTGGCCAAAGAGAATGCGCCTGCAATTATCTTTATAGATGAAGTTGATGCCATTGCAACTGCCAGATTCGATGCCCAAACTGGTGCTGATAGAGAGGTGCAAAGAATCCTCATGGAAATTCTAAATCAGGTATAGTTTTGACATTAGATTTCAATAATATAAGTGGTGAAAAGTTTCAGTCTTATGAACACAGTATTTAGTGCTTTATAAACTCATGTAATGTTGTGGCAGATGGATGGATTTGATCAAACTGTGAATGTAAAGGTCATTATGGCTACTAATCGTGCTGATACTTTGGACCCTGCACTTCTTCGGCCTGGTAGACTCGATCGTAAAATTGAATTTCCTTTGCCTGATAGACGGCAAAAGAGGCTGGTTTTCCAGGTTAGTTCTAGCAGTTACTATTTTTCGTTAGCTTGATTCTTCAATGTGACCTGTGAAGTATTACAGAATTACATATTCGTGATGCATCTTTTCTGGGTTCTCTTCTCTGTCACTCTCATTAGTTCTTCATGATGATTCCTGTGTACCACACTGATCGTCATTGGGTTTCAAACAGGTTTGCACTGCCAAGATGAACTTAGGAGATGAAGTTGATTTGGAGGACTATGTCTCTCGGCCTGATAAAATAAGTGCTGCAGAGGTTTGTTTCCATAACTAAAATATTGTAGACTAGATGATCTTTTTTTCAGATTTCAAGTAACTTTCTCCACCTCTAGGATTTTTTTCTGCTGCTTGCTTTCAATAGTCTGCCAATCAGTTCAATTATATGTGACATGGTTTTAGTTTTCGTGGATGAGCAACTTACTCAGATTGAAGCAATTTGTCATACTCAATTCAGATCCTAAATTCGAGTTTTTGTGCAGATTGCTGCCATATGTCAAGAGGCAGGTTTGCAAGCCGTCCGTAAGAATCGGTATGTAATACTTCCAAAGGATTTTGAGAAGGGGTACCGTAGCAATGTCAAGAAGCCAGATACTGAATTTGAATTCTACAAGTAATAACAGTTTTCATATGAACACTAAAAATTGAGACTAGATCTCATTTTTTTTCTTCAAATGTTCATATGGATTATGTAACATATTTCCATGTTACATTGAATGTTATTCTGCTTTAGATGTCGTTGAATTTGATGTATAATCATTGTACTACTGGTTGGTTTGATTTTCTTTGATTGTTAGAGAGGAGAAGATCTAGTCTCTCCTACCCCCCAGACATTGGTTTTGAATCTTTTGATGATGGGCACCTCCTAGCAACATATATTTTCATTTTTGACATGAATAATAACTCCTCTTAAATGTAGAGGGACTCTGAAATAAAATGAAACCCGTAGAGTTATTTGTTTTTGCCAGATGGGTAAAGTTCCAACTTCAATCATCAAATAAATTGGACCGTAACTCATCAAGTTGTTTTGTTTTAATTCTTCCAAATATTGCATATGTGCTTGCTCAAAACAAAGTGTGAGGGTGACAGAAATTACATAGTCTGAACAATTTCAAAAACATTGAAATTAATCAAAAGAGAAAAAAGATAACTCAACTTTTGTCTTAGAAGAAAATAGATAATCTGGAGGATATAATGGTCAAATTAAGTGTGACTCAAGTTTATCCAACAAATAATGTCGGCTAACCAAACCACCCATAAATTAGTAGAATTAGCTCAGTCCGGTTTGACAAATTAGCTCAAATTAACAAAATAATTGGATTAATTTGTTGTTTGGTTCAAGGGATAAAATCTCGGGCACCCCGCTCTAATATGTCAAAACGTGGTTCATCCCCATTTATCAGTCCAATCCAATTACAATCTCTGCCTTCCCCATGTACTAGGTAATTTGGCCCAAACAGATTAACTAACATTTATATATGCCCTCTGGTTTCTCTTTAACTACAAAAAACAAAAAAAAACAAAACTAGAATACGTGGCAACTCTAAATTATCCACACCTTCAATGACACATAAATTATTAATTCTCATCTAATTACTTTGAAGAACTGAAAACGACTGTCCATCTAGTTAAGGGTAAATTACGAATACCCCCCTCAGGTAAGCCCTAATTATAAAAATCACCCTCACGTTTTGAATATTACAAAAATCCCCCTCAGATTTGTCACCTTCTTACAATTAACCCCTTGCCCATAAAATATTCCAATTTTGCCCTTGGATGTTATTTGTATTGTTTGTAACGTCTTATAAATGTTAAAACTTGGGATCTAATTATTATATTTTTTTAATTAGAAAAGAGATAATTATATATTTACTAGCAGAATAATTGATAAAATTTATAATTGTCCACAAGTTTTAATAAATATTGCAAAAAAAAAGGTATTTATATATTTATTAGCAATTTAAATTGTAAAATATTAAATTAAATAGAATTTTAATAATATATTTTATAAATATGAATTGTTTACACATTAGTTAAATGAATTTATTTTTTAAATTAGTAAATTTAAAAAATTATATTGTATTATAAATAAGATATTTTAATTTATTAAAGTTTATATTGTATTATAAATTGAAATATTTATTGAAATTTATGCGAAATTATAAATTATATCAATTATTTTGATGGTAAATATATGATTATTATTTTTATATTTACAAGATAAAACAATTAACACCCAATTTTTAAAATTTATAACATATTATAAACATTACAAATAACTTTCAAGGGCAAAATTGGAACATTTTAGGGACAAGGGGTTAATTGTAAGAATGTGACAAACCTGAGGGGAATTTTTGTAATACCCAATACGTGAGGGGAATTTTTGTAATTAGGCCTTACCTGAGGGGGATATTCGTAATTTACCCAACATTTATATATGCCCTCTGGTTTCTCTTTAACTACAAAAAAAAAAAAAAAAATACTAGAATACGTGGCAAACTCTAAATTATCCACACCTTCAATGACACATAAATTATTAATTCTCATCTAATTACTTTGAAGAACTGAAAACGACTGTCCATCTCCACCCCCAATTTTTTTTAACACCCTAAAGTTTCAGAATTTTGATCAAAATTAAACAAAACAAGCAAGGATTAATGTAAAAGTGGCTTCGAACCCAATTTTTTTTTGGACTTCTATGGATTGAATATCTCCGTCAATATATCTATGTTGATGAAGAAGCAACAACATATGACCTTTGTGAAAAACCTAATATTGAAAATGAAGAAGAAATGATGAAGCCAAAGTTTGGAGAAGAATGAAGAAGCTTCTAACGTTTAAAATGAAAGATATTAACCAAATGGACGGCTGAGATTGAAGGTAATAGACACCTCAAATTAAATTTGTCCAATAATAGAGAGGGGTATTATAGAGATTTAACTACAATTTTGAAAACCAAACCCAAAAGGCCTATTTGGTTAGGTTTTGACCCGGTTTTGCGAATCTGAGTCATGACTCTTCAAAATAGAGTCTGGTAAAACCCACAAAACTCATCAAAAATCTATTCAAAAATCAACATACAAACTCTTGAATCCTATAAAATATTGATTTGACACATACTACCTATTTTCCCTCTCAAACTCTATAAAAATACATTGATTTGACAATTACTACATACTTTTTTTCTCTAAACCCCAATATCCAAACTCAATTCAAATGGAGTTTCACATTTTCAAAACCACAAAATCAAAGATCCAAACCTAACCAAATGAGGTTTCCAAGGTTTCAACGAAACCACCTAAACCATTTTTTAAAACCGAGCCGAAACCCTTCCAAATAAGCTCAAAATTATAGTATTATTAAAGTGAATTTGTATTGTGGGCCAAATATAACCAGATAATCAATTAAATTATTAGCCCAATAATATAATCAGCCAAAATGTAATTAGTTCAATTACAATTTTGAGAACCGACAATCACATATTTTTTGGAGTATCAAGCCTCCTCTAATACATAATCAGAGTCAGGAAGTGGTTGACCTAGGTTTGAATGTCCATCATTAAATGTCTAAGACCTAAAATACCCTTGGAAAAAAATATTAACGAGGACCTGACATGCGGGGATTGGAGTAAAATTGGAAGGGTAGAAAAGAGAAAACGGGCCAAGGTCGTCCTCCTTCATTTCCACTGTTTGCAGAAGTGGAAAGTGATCAGAAAGGCAGAATACGAGGGGGTTTGGTTTGGGTCGTTGATTTTACTTTTGGCTCGACCTCTCGCCCATCAGTCCGTTCTTTTTCTATTGCCATCTGAAGCGTTGTTCTGTGTGCTCGCAATTTGCCCTAACCAGGATTTTCCTTATCGGGTATTTGCGAGTCTGCTCCGACTCGGATCTTTTATGCTTATTTATTTGTGAAGTTTTTTACATCCTGCACATCGAAACATAAGGATACTGCTGTCTCTTATATTTATCTCCCTTTTTCTTTTTTCGGTGATTTCAGGTGTATTACATTTGGAGGAATTTCGTCGAGCTAGTGTTGTGATGGCGTCAAAGCGTATACTGAAGGAACTCAAGGATCTGCAGAAAGACCCTCCCACTTCTTGTAGTGCAGGTATCTTCGCTTCGCTTCACTTCACTTCACCTCTGTTTATTCTTTTACTATGTTCCTGTGCTTATCTGTGTCCATATGAACAATGAATTGGGGATCAATAACTTTATGCTGAATTGGATTGACTGTGTATAGGCAAGATCTTTCGAGAGATGGGAAAAATGTGTGTTTTAAATTTTATATCAACAGGAGTTAGAGTTGGGAGTTGGAGTTCTTGTAAGCTAGTATAATTTTAGCATAATTTGAGTTGATTGGTAAAAACCTGGTAATAATAGTCTAGGCAGTGAATGATTAGCTGTAGGGTGAGGGTGAACATGTAACACTCATGTGTGGTGAGTCTTATAGTTACTTCTCTAGGAGAGGATGCATAGAATGATTGCCTTTGATTTGTACGGTTCCCTAACCGAACTTGTTGTCTATTTTGCAGGACCTGTTGCTGAAGATATGTTTCACTGGCAAGCTACCATCATGGGACCTACAGACAGCCCCTATACTGGAGGTGTATTCCTTGTTACTATCCACTTCCCGCCTGATTATCCCTTCAAGCCCCCCAAGGTGCTATCTTAAGCCTTTGTTTTATTTTACATTCAAGTATGTTGCCATCAGATAATTTTGTTTAAATCACAACTCAATATACGTGTAACTTCTTAACCTGTGGATAAACTGGTTTAAAGGCATAGACAACTATATATTTGAGCACCTTATACCCAATTGAACTTCTAAGCAGTCTTGAGGACGAGACGGATAAAAAAAGTGTCTTTGTGTGAGGAGAGTGCTTTTGAGATATCATTAGTAGCACCGATGAGTGAAGTTTTCAGTTCATGTTTCAATTGAATAGTGATCATGGGAGTTAAGAAAAGTTTTATTTTTATTTGCGCAAATAACAGTTATATAAACTAGAATCATCATAATTATCTTTCTGGTGCTAATATGTAATTGTGATTGTGCTCTTTCAATATTAATTAGCAGTATAAAGCTGAAGAATATTTTAGGTCAAAAAGAGGCAAAATTCATGTTACATAAGCTTAAAATGTTAGGGTTGGCATATTATTGCTGCAGCTTTTGTGAATCATTTTAGTTGTAAGCATGTGTGAATTTGTCAATGAAATATGTGATCTGAAATATTTTTACTGTTATACAGGTTTCAGACTTTTGAGCTCGTCATATTGCAGTTTTGTTAATTTTGAGTATTTCTTATCTTGAAATCTGGTTTATTCTTCTCATCTTGAGAATTCTGATAGAGTCATAATTTCAGGTTTCTTTCAAGACTAAAGTCTTTCATCCAAATGTCAATAGTAATGGAAGCATTTGTCTCGATATCCTGAAAGAACAATGGAGCCCAGCACTTACCATCTCGAAGGTTTGTTCTTTTGTTCTTGAGGATTATGCTTTGCTTCTGTTGCGTTACTGACAGAATGGATCTCAAGTCATAGATTAAATTGTTTGCGAAGTTTTATAGTAGTGATATGGTCTTTATTTCTCATACTTGATGGAATAACACGCTTGTAATGCACATAATGCGGAAAGATAACATGGAAATATTCATTGTCTAAACTTGAAGATTATATTACTTTAGATATTTTACTTGACATATAATAAAGGTTTGTTTAGAATCGGTTATCTTCATATTCTTATCATATCTAGTGAGTGCAGTTATTCGCTTGTGTAAAATTGATATCTGTTGTGATTCCATGGTTAACATAATATTTTAACTGCATCCTCTTGAGAAGGATGGAAATAGCTGTACACAAGTTGATGATGGTTAACAACATTGGTGTGCATATGCTGCCTCATGGAATGTCTGTATAGATGTTTATATCAACTATACCTCAGGCTCAGGGTCTCCTTCCAATGCCTTTTGATATTGTATGTATTTAACAAATAGTATTACTCTTGTGAACCAGGTGTTGCTTTCAATTTGTTCGTTGCTTACTGATCCAAATCCAGATGATCCACTTGTGCCTGAGATAGCTCACATGTACAAAACTGATAGGGCCAAGTATGAGTCCACTGCTCGCAGCTGGACACAAAAATATGCCATGGGATGATGGCAACAGAGGCGGCTCCGCGTTATGATGAATAATACTCCATGTGAGAAAGATTGGTGAATCTGGTCTTGTTCTGAACCTGATATGATATTTAAATGGAAGGAAGGAAATGGTCTGAGGTTTATGATTTTGCATTTTGCTCCTAGTGTAATGTAATCCTAAGGTGGTTGGTAACTCTATTCTATTGTCTGTTTGCTTAAGTCGGAGTCAACTTATTATCACATCACATTTTGAAAAGGAAAGGGGTTGTGACTTGTCAGTTCTCTTCATTTTTCACGTTTTACCTAATTAATTGGGCCCTTCATCAAACATTCTTATTGGCATTATTCTAGTATTTTATAAATTTTGAAAGGTACTTGGGACACTAGGCCGCGGCCCACCACTCACCGCGGTCCAATACTTTATTTTCTAGGGGTGTTCCAGATAAAATCTAATTTGATCTTTATATATCATACCAGGAAGCTACTAATTTAGATTTGAGATACTCCTGTCTCAAAATTTTTATTTCATTAGATATAGCGTAAAGTTAATTTTTTTAATCTTTTGAGTGATTATATTATAGCGTTTAAATATTAATATATATATGATGTGATATAATATTATTATCACACTATTGTTGAAATAAATAAATTGAATTATTTATTACTTCTTTCGTCTTATTTTTCTTTATTCTCTTGTACAGTTGATCAATCATGATCAACTTAACTAAATTTAAAATAAATAATTTGATTAATATATTTCAGTAATAACTTGATAATTTCATATGACACCATATATATTAATATTTAAAAGGGATTAATGCATTTTTGGTGTCATAACTATAGCCCACTGACGTCTCTATCCCGTTACTTTTCGGGCTGACACATTTGGTGCCACAACTTCAACATCAGTGACAATTTTGGTGCCAATTGAGGCCCAATTTCCAAATTGGCCCGAAATTCCTCCATATGCGGTCCATGTGATTTAGTAATATATCAAAATTGACCATTCAACGTCTTTTTCAATAAAAAAAAATACCAAAATTTAAAATCCTAACTTTTCCTATAAAATTCACCAAACATTCCCTTAATTAAATTGTTACCCACTTTTTTATTCTTCCCCAAATAAAAACATCCAAGTAGCCTAGTTCTTGGTGGGTGGATTTTTTTTTTCATGAAAAATGTGTTGAATGGTCAAAATCTCCAATTTTCATGTCACATGGCCCGTACATGGGGGAATTTCGGGCCAATTTCAAAATTGGGCCTCAAATGGCACCAAAATTGCCACTGATGTTGAAGTTGTGGCACCAAATGTGTCAGCCCGAAAAGTTACGGGGTAAAAATGCCAGTGGGCTATAGTTGTGGCACAAAAAATACAATAATCCCATATTTAAAATGTTTAATACACCATAAATATGAATAATTTAACATGATAAGTCACTTAAAAAATTTGAAATGTCCATTTAGAAGGTGCAACACGTAATTTATTTGAACATGAAAATATTAGTTTAGCAACGAGTACCTATGTGCTACAATGTTGGTTGGCCTCTACGGGTAAAGTGTACTCCCTTTATTTCAAATTATTTGTCGTTTTACATATTAAGGTACCTACTAAATAGTCTCAGTCTTAGGGAAAAAATAAATTATATACCTAAAATACCTTTATTTTTTATTTATTTTATCATTAGCTATTTATACGTTATTCAAGTTTACACTCTCTCTCTTTCTTTTTCTCTTACATACCTAAAATATGTAATTAATAGTATATTGAAATCCTAAAGTGACAAATAATTTTGGATAATTTTTTTTCTCAAAAACGACAGATAATTTGGAACAGAGGAAGTATAATACAGTTTCTTTATTTGTGTGTGACAAATAGACAACAACAAGAAGATAAAAAAAAAAATGGAGCCTTTTAGGTGGGGTAGGGTTGGCGCAAATATCATACGACACGATTATTGTTTCGTTTGGTCTCTTTATTTATTTATTTTTATTACTCAGATTGATAATCATCGCCCCATTTCTTTTCTAGAAAACAAAATCAAAAATTCATAATTTTCTTTTCTATTGATGATAAGTCTTTCAGACGGAATCGGAATCTTCCTCTCTTCTTCTTGCTCGCGTTGGGGTGCTTAAGGTTCTCATAAATTCCACATTCGTCGACCTGCAATAAAGATATATAGGCTAAAACCTTTCCTAAGTTTCCGGTAATCTCTCTCGCATCCATCCGTATTTAAAGGCATCTCGTGTCTAATTCAGGTTAAATTGTGGATATATCTACAAATTCCTCCAAGCTTGTACAATCACTTTGTGTTTGCTGTTGAGGCATACAAAAAATGGGGCATTGCTTAGCTAAGGTAGGCACAACCACAACTACTACTGCTGTGTTGTATTTTAATTAGCCTTTTCTTTTCTCTCTTTCAATTAACGCATATTTAAATTGATATGTTCTTTATTGACTTAAGATGAATGAGATCGATGCGCACTGATTTGTACTGGCTGGGAACTATAGAATCATGTAGGAGCTTGCTATGCTAAACCAAATCAGTACTAGTACTATCATGCTTTAATTGCTTGAATTTGAAAAGTAATTACATAGAGTGTTGTTACATGTCCAAGGTCGAAAAATACAAACTTTTTTCTAACGCTTACCCCATGTCTGTCTTCTATGGTGTCGATTCGTGCATATATATACATTTGATCTCTACAGTACTTGAAACCAACAATCTCTTCTTTGAAATTATGCAGCCTAAAAAAGATGGATATGATTCTGATGATAATGTTGAATTTACGGGTGGAAATGTGCACCTCATCACCACTAAAGAAAGTTGGGAACAAAAGCTGGCAGAAGCTAAAAGAGATGGAAAGATTGTGAGTATTCACTGCACACACTCGTCCTCTTTTATTTGATGAGATCTTTGTCCAGAGGTGGTTTGTTTCATGATTGGGTTGTTCAATCCACTGTGGTAATATCAATCACATCACCTTTATATGTTAATTCAGTCTCTACGAACTTGCTTATGCACAAAGAAGACACACACACACACACAAAGAATGAACTGTTCTAGAGTCTGCTAGTAAAGCCAAAAGTAGTGCAATATGCATCACGATGTGAATGTGCTGCTGTTGTTATTACATAAGAAACATTCGTGAATAACACTTAAATTTTATGCCTTTTACATAACATATGTAGAATGATTTGAAATTATAAGGATTCATTCCGTTTGCATACCCCAGAAGGCGCAATTGGCTTTTTTTTCTCTTCATTGCTTGAAGCTTCTGTAACTTATATTTGTTACTCTTACACATGCTTCTCGCCACCATGATTTTTTTGGTGAGTCGTATGATGGTATTGGTAGCTAATAGATTAATAGAGCAAGTTATGTAACTTATTTACTTTGATCTTTAAGAAATGAATCATTTGCTAGGAATTGTTTATATATATTTGTATAAAACTTTTATATCTCATTTCAACTTCAGATCCTCCTGATATGTTTGGAATAAACCTACAACCAGATTTAACAAAAGAGCAAAAATAATGAACACAAGATTTACGTGGTTCACCCAAAATAGGCTACGTCCACGGGCTGCTGCAGATCTTTCACTAAAGGGAGATAATTATACAGTGTTTACAAACACCCAACACTCACAACTCTCTTACACTAAGAAAATTGCTCACTCAATTTTCTCACAATATCTCTCAAATGTAGCTGCTAAAATTACTCTCAATTTTAGCCTCACTTTGATAATTGCTCTCGTGTATATTGTTGTAGTACTTTGTTCTGATGGTGTAATTTTTGGTGTTTTTAAACTGAGCTGAGAGCACTGCTATTTATAGCCCCCAAGGCTACAAAAATCTGCCGTGAAACCCGTTGCTCCATTGCATGAAATCTGCTGAAATAATGCATCTCAATTTCTTCTGCAGCATGGGTGATAACTTCTTCAATTGGACAAACATTTAATTTGCTGCAGAGATGTTGAATTTGCAAAATTCAACTTGCAATTGCACTTGAGTGGGTGGTCCCCACATGTGGACTTTTGAGTCCATAACTCTAACATGATATGATACAGTTTATCCTGCTAATCGGCTCTGAGATGCATGCTGTTGAGGTTTACATGGTTTTGTGCATTTTCTGGCTCCTAACATGTATAAATAATATGACAGGTGATTGCCAATTTTAGTGCTGTGTGGTGTGGCCCTTGTAAAATGATCGCACCTTTCTACGTTGAGCTGTCTGAGAAACATCCTTCAATTATGTTTCTGACAGTTGATGTCGACGAGCTTACTGTAAGTTGTACTGCTACTTTCCATATCTACATTTCAAGCCTGTTTAATTAAGGCTCACTTCACTGCTTTTAACCCACTGACTGGGTATTTTGTCTTTTGGTTGTAAAAAGATTGTTTTTAAACTCCATTATCTGAGGCAGGCAGATGTATAAACATTTTTGTGTTTTTCCAGGAATTTAGTACATCATGGGATATCAAAGCAACTCCAACCTTCTTCTTCCTCAAAGATGGACAACAACTTGACAAATTAGTTGGTGCCAACAAGCCTGAACTGCAAAAGAAGATGACCGCCATATTGGATTCAGAAGTCCCTAATTGTGAGACTTAGTTTTTGTGGTGTTAGGTGAGTAATTATGTCTGTCTGTAAGTGTATAAATGTGTAAATCCAAATGATATTATTTCATATTTGCATGATTATTACTTACTGTTGTTGGGAAACGTTCAGTGAAATATTTGTATGAAGTTAAAAAGACATTTTCTTTCGTTGCCTCATTTGAAATGGTCTGAAGAATACCCAGCTTCGTTTGTCACAGAAATAAATGTTTTATAATGGAATGGCCAGCCAAAGTGAGATCTATATAGTAGCTGGAATCTTTGTCCTAGTGAGAAAGAAATTGAGGAACCAGCACATGGTTTCAGAGAGAATAATCTCAAAAGCACAACTTGTTTTTGAACAGGTTTTAATTAGTAATTGTTTTATTAATTTGGCACCAGTGGATTTTCCTTTACAGCCAAAATAAACATTACCATTGCCAAATATCCCTTCATTTGGCTGGCTGTAAGAGTAGTTAATCATACACGAGATTCTCCTTTTTGGGTCTGTTTACTAGCAAATCAAATATCTGTCCTCATTTTCTAATAATTTACAATTAAAGCCAGTTATCATGACCAACGGTTTGTTAAGGAATGCTAGCTAGTTTAAGTATATCTTATTTGTATCTATGGATCAGGAGGACAATTTCTTAAGTAATCAAGAACATGAAGGTATGCACGTATGTATGTATAATTAATTAAATTAAATTACATTACTTATATGGCCATTTTATTTTGTTTTAGAAGACTATGTTAGCAAGAAAACAACAGATCAAATAAAATCAGCATCCGCTTTGACCATCGTTTTCATAATATCATAATCACCCAGTCTTCACCTAAACTCAGACATGTATATGTATATGCTTTGGTTCTGCTCTCACAAAACAACATGATGGCATTGCCAAAAGTAAAAATAGAAGGAAACAAACTACTCATAATTCAAGACACATATCTGTGTATAGATTCAGCTTATAGAAGGTTTTAACAAAACAATCAAAACAACATATCACGTGGGTAAGAAGAATTTGGTACATTTATGTTGGTAATAATAATAGAGGATTAATGCTACCTCCCTTTAGGATTCATTATCTGAGAAAAGACAGCACTTGGAGTCAACCCATCTGAATCTTCACTAGCAAGGCTCCGACCACCAATGCTCATCGACATCCCACTGTTTTTAGAATCCATCATATCTAGACACGAATCTTGATCCTTACTTCCCTTACAAGTAACATCAAATGAATCAATGGCGTCCATTTCTTCCCCAAGACCCTTGCCGCCACTTTCCTCTGCACTCTCCTGAAGTTGCAGTGCAAACTCAAGGTTCCACAACACATCACCCATTGATGGTCTCTCTGTTCCAACATCAGACACACACTTCACCGCTGTCTCAGCAAACTTTTTAAAGCACTCAGGTGCAACTTTCCCCTTCAGATACGGATCAGTTATCTGGTCGAGTATGCCCTTTTTATAGCAGTGCTGTGCCCACTCAGCCAAGCTCACTTGTTCTTTAGGTAGCGCCGGGTTTAAAGCTGGCCTAGCACATATGATCTCAAAAAGAACAACTCCATAAGAGTAAACATCAGATTTTTCGGTTAATTGCTGTCTTCTGAAGTACTCGGGATCTAAATACCCGAAACTACCCTTCACCACTGTGCTGACGTGGGTATGATCCAATGAAGGACCCGTTTTCGATAGACCAAAATCGGAAACTTTTGCCACCCACTTTTCGTCCAAGAGAATGTTGGTTGTTTTGACATCACGATGGATTATAGTGTGTTTTGCTCCGGTGTGGAGGTAATGTAAACCGCGTGCAGCACCAATGCAAATCTCGAGCCTTTGTTTCCACGGCAAGGGAGGTTTTTGTGTTTTGTACAGATGCTCGCGAAGTGTTCCATAGGCCATGTAATCGTAAACGAGGATCATTTCAGAGTTCTCTTCACAGTATCCTATAAGAGAAACAAGGTGACGATGCCGAAGTTTTGATAGCATTTCAATCTCAGTTTGGAATTCATGCACCCCTTGGTCGGAAAGTGGGTTCCCGCGCTTAATTGCTACTTTTGTACCACTATCAATCTCACCGCGGTACACTTTTCCGAACCCTCCAACCCCAAGGAGAAGAGATTCATCAAAGTTCTTAGTGGCGGCTTTTATTTCATTAATTGAAAAGTGGCGGCAAAGATTTGATGGAAGGGAGGAGGTGTAGCTACCGGTTGTGTTTGTCTTGGCAGAACCTGAAGAATGAGAATTTCCGTACAAAGACAAAGGAAGCCAGCCATCACTAGTGGTGGAGTCGTTTATGTGCTTTTTGCGTTGGGAAATAATACAGACTAACAAACCAACAAGAAAAACTGCAGCAATCCCACCTCCGACCCCTCCTCCTATTATAGAGTTCCGATTTTTACCAGAACCAGAAAACCGGTTACTCGATGAATCAGCTAGTGGCTGTGGAAGTGGAACCGGATTCGGACCCGCAAGATTTCCAGTAGTATCATTTATTTTGAATATTTCCAATCCATTCAAGATAGCATCATAGAGTTGCGATTTTGAGGCAGTGTATGGATGCAGATCAAGCCAAAGCTCTTGTTGGGGAGGCCCGTTGGGAACAAAGACCACGTAATCTCTATGAACTGGAACTCCATTACTTCCTGCCCAAGCAATCACATCTGCCTCTTGCTCAGCCGTCCGATTATTTAAGAAGATACTAAAAACTCTCTGGTTTACTTTATAAACAATGTCCGTTATCTCACAGAAGTGGAGCCTTACTAGGTAAGAGAAGCCGGTATCAACATTGAAGAGCCAAGTCAGATTGAAATTCTGGTTAACCGATGCATTTGGACCCATTGATCTTAAAGTAGAATATACATCAAGTGGGGCTGTGTAGCTCGGTGATCCCGGAGGGTACCCGACTGTCACATTTGGATCAGGAACCTCCGTTACCCCATATGCCGCACTAAATATGTAAGTCGAATCATCACGCCATGATCTAAAGAGACCCGTATCATGAGAAGGTGAAATGTCATTTCCGCCCACATTCAAACGATAAACATTCTCTAAAGCTGTACTATTGTCAATATTAAACCCAGTGGATTGACCTACCACAGTTTCAGTCCCATCGGTACTGTAAATATCAGGATGTGAAACTACCTCAATACCATTTACAAACGCGTACGAGTTAGGTGTATCCTGGGATGGCGTAAATGTAATGTTTAATATTTCAGATGGAACATTTACAGAGAACTCCTTCATCATATAATCGAAATTCAGAGCCTCTGTGGTTTGTGAAGCACTAAAGTTTTTCAAAAGAGTATAAGGACCGGAAGTCACTGAAAAGATAGCATTAGAAGCATTTAAGCCATTATAAGATGTGGGATAGAAATACAAACGAACGAACTTGCGGCCAGATGCCACAGGGAAACTATAGGTGAATTCAGACTGGAAAATTCGAGCGGTCATGTAAGGAACTTCGGGGACAGATGGTTTCTGGGTAGAAGCTGGAGCAGTTGTGGACCTAGTGGTAGATAAGGCGAACTTTGAACCAATGTCCGAGGTCCATTTCCGACCATCAGAATCGGTGGAATCAGGGGGGCCTCCACAGTTTAAGAATATCTTGTCCGTTGGTACATAATCAGCTGCTGATATTACATCAATCACAGAAACTACTACTAATAATAGTACAAAACTGAAAGCCCAGGGCCTCATAGATGATGGATTAGGTTAATAAGCCAAGAAAAAGCCACCAGGTATTCTGAAAGATGAAAAATGAAGTTGAATAACATCAAGTGCCTGACCTCTATATATAGAAATAAAATAATTGTCTAAATAACTCATATAAAGAACAATAAAGTAATTAACATATCTAAATACAAAGATCTGAAGCTTCCATGAATCAAGAACAGAGTTCAACTAAACAACTTCATAGAAAGACGATTCATTTAATCAATTTTTTTCAGATCTATTGAAGACCCAGCTCAAGAAACTATAGAATCAAGAGAGTAGCTAGCTAGAAACCCCTCACAGTTCAAGTATTAGTAAACTTTTTCGAGAGAAAAAGTAAATGCAGAAGAAATTACCTGAAATATCAGCAATTAGAGACCCAACAAAAATGCAAACTGCAAGCCATTCATTGATTATAGCATTTGCCCGGAAAGAAAAAGTTTCGAAATTGGGAGAACACTTTCAAACAGAAGGAAAAAATCTGATTAGGAAAGAGCTCACGGAAATAGACAATAACTCTAGAGGAAAAATTAGTTAAAAGAAGGTTTTATACTTTGCTCAGGTCAGACGAAAGTAGATGTGTGGCAGTATTCATTATTAATAAGGCATGGCTGTTGAATGACCTATAATTATCATCTTTGTCTGTGGCGCTTAACTGTAAAATTAGAGATATGTTAGCTAATTTCCAAACAGAGAAAATTAATTAGTTTAAGGAATTTTTACTATGACGATTTGTCTTCATCTTCATGGGTTGTAAATTTCTAATGAGTTGATGGAAGAATGAATGAAAGCGTCAAGTGGACAAACTTTTTGTTTGAATGAATGAACGCGTCAAATGGACAAACTTTTTGTTTGTCGCGGTTGTGCCTTTTCTTTCATTTTCTTGTGCAATAACCCTATTTATTTTTATCATATGAGTGACTATTATAATATAATTTGAATTGAATTAAATTGATTTTCAGAAAAGAATTGAATTGAATTGCGTGGATTTTAGGTATATGGTGTGAGTTGTACTAGGCAGGAAATGTGGGTCTGTACAATTGCAATAGAATAGAAGGCAGGCAATGGCAATTAGGGCTGTCAATGGGGCGGATTTCAACTCGAATCGGACTCGATTTATTAGAATTTTGATTCGATTAGGGATTCGATGAATCTAATCTGATTATAGAGACTCGAAATTCGAAATACGTGGAGCAAATTTGAATTTAGGCTGATCCGATCCGTTATAGATCCGTATCCAACAATACATAAAAGAATTATATACATAATGTTTTATTAAAATAAATAACATTAAATAATATTTTACCATTAGGTTAAGATGATAAAAATTAATAGTTCATTCATAATTACATTTTTATGCATATTTTCATCAAAAAATATGAATAATAGTTAAGAAAGTTTGAACATGTGAACTAAAATAAATAAAACTGTATGAAAAAATACAGGTGTAAATTTTGAAAATGAAGATTTTATTGAATTAGAAAAAATCCGATATTCGGTCGAACCCAACCAAGATTCGATGAACTTGAAAAATCTAGATCCGAATGAGATACGAATCCGACCTGACACAAATAAATCTGAATCTGGATCGAGCCTAATCCGACTCGAATCCGACCTATTGACAGCCACAATGGCCCTGCATTCACTCAAATATAAAGCCCATTTTATTCAAACTGCAACATCACCAACCCATTTACATTTCAATCGATCTAAATCAAGTAAATGGTTGTTCATCAAATAAAATTCATATGATGTATCATAATACCAAATAAACCATCGTCATTGTATCAGATTTTTTTTTTTTTTTTTTGATACTTATTGTATTAGATCTTTATCACAATATCAATAAACCATTTGTATTGATAATTGTTGTATTAGATCTTTATCAAATATCTAATGGAATATACTTTAACTCATATTTATGATTACTACTACAAAATTATATATTTAGATTTTATTCCACCCCTAAAGTTATGTAATAGCAGCTTGATTCAGTCCATGTACAACATTGGACATGATTAAAACCCGCAAATTTCAATCAAAAGATTGAGGGAGTGAAAATGGGATCATCACAGAAGAAACAGGAAGCCTGCCTTAGTTTGTGACATTATTTTGCTTTATATATTATTACTATTTTTTTTTTCTTTCTTTTTTCGTTGCTCAAGCTTTGATCAGAAATTTGTTGTAGGCATCCACTGATCATTCATGGCGGAAGAATCTTACAAAGACACTAAAGATGATATCGCAGAGGTTAGCTAGCTTTGATCTACTGGTTTGTACTACTCCTATGTATTTGAAATCCTAGCTAGTATGCACATGCACTAGTTGAATTTTACATAATAAATTAATTATATAGTATATTGCAGTTGCAGGTAGTTCCATTTGATCCCACAAAGAAGAAGAAGAAGAAGAAGAAGAAAAAGAAAGTTGTCTCCATCCAGGACAACAACAACAACAACAACGCTGTTGAAGATTCCATTGCTGATCAGAAAACTGATCATAACATGTCAAGTATACAATTATATATGCAACCTCTCATTCTAATAGTATTTTTTCATAGCCTAATTAAACTCGCATTTCTTATCTTGTGCCTGCATGCCTTTGTGTTGCAGTTTCTGATGGAATAGACAGTAATGCTTTTGCTGGTCTGAGAAAGAAGAAGAAGAAGAAGAAGAAATCTGTAAGCCATGACGCTAGCTAGGTAGCTAGCTCATGTAATGTAATACAAAAAATAATGATTGAACGTAGTTACTATATAATGCATTTCCTTGAAGCTGGAAGCTGATACAATGATCAATGGTCAGACTGCTGACAAAATTGATGGTCTAGATGGTATGAGCATGTCTAAAACTATGTATATATACACACCTACCTTAATACATACATACAATTGGCATGGTTATACATACTACAACTTACTTAATTTTGTGCATATATAGGTGATAACTACGAAGATGTAGTAAGCAACTATCATCCAATATATCCTTGGGAAGGAAGTGATAGAGACTACGAGTACGAAGAGGTTCCTTCATTTTCCACTTCTTTCTTCAATTTTTTATTTACCTGTCATTAATTTCGTGTGTAGCTCTTAGGAAGAGTTTTCAATATCTTACGTGAGAACAACCCGGAGCTAGCTGGAGATAGACGTAGGACTGTGACGAGGCCTCCACAAGTGCTTAGAGAAGGCACAAAGAAGACTGTCTTTGCTAATTTCATGGACTTATGCAGGAGGTATGTTCGTTTTATTTCCATTCAATATCTGCTTCCACCTTCCTTAATATGGAGTACTATATTATGTATAGCTTTCATTCTATTTTTGTAATTAATACCTGATGATGCACTTCTACTTGTACATTAATAATGGTTTCACCAGTATGCATAGGCAGCCTGAGCATGTGATGATGTTCCTACTTGCTGAAATGGGTACAAGTGGTTCTCTAGATGGACAGCAGGGTTGATTATTAAAGGACGATTTGCTCCTAATTTTTTTGAGGGAATTCTACGTAGATATGTCAGTAAGTTCTTTTTTCTTTTTTAACAAAAAATATTACATCTATAGTAGGTAGCTAGGGTGACTGAAGTGCAATATTGATTATCTTTAGAGATCTCATTTATTTATCTGGTTTGCACGTGAATATGTGATATGCAATGGGTGCAAAAGCCCTGATATTACATCTTTCAAAGGAGTATAGACTTTTCTTTCTTCGTTGCGAGCAGGTAGTAGTATGGTGATTACAAGATTTACATCTTTAACCATTCAATATTATGTGCTAGCTAGATTTCATGCATATCAAACACAAATGATTGAGTTGGACCTATATCCTAGAAGAGGGCCCTTATTAGTTCATTGCTGTTATCTTGCAGTGTGGTTCTGGTCGGTCTGTGGCTCCAATTAAAGCTGGATTTGTTGCCCGTGTTGGAAGAAGGAAGCAAGGGACTAAACATAACAAAGATGTTTATTTGGGATTCTCTTTTTACAACAATATCTATCCATGTATTCATGGAACGGAACGATATTAATAAAACCAAAAACGAGATTTTATAACGACTCATTATCAATTCAAATCAGACTTCCATAGAGAAATGAAGAGCTCTCTCTAACAGAGTAATTTAATTAATACTCACAATACTGAAAGTCATTGCTTGATTAAGCTGATTTTCGAAAGAACAGCAGCAGCTTGATCACCACCTAACAAAAAATAGGGATGCCTCAAAGCAGCTCCAGCAGATAACCTTCCCCTTCTCAAGACTCCTCTCTCTGAAACAAGCTTAGTGGCCAAATCCCATCCTCTACCCTTATCAAGATCAAGAATTCTCAAATCAGGCCTCATCCGTGTTCTTTCCCTCCATCTATTCAAGTCATAATCAACCCCCTTCAATTCCAAATTAAAATTCTTTAATCCTGCTGTTGACCTCAACGTGGGAACAGCCATTTGTAGAAGAACAATACCAGCAGAATACATATCAAATAAATCTGGACTATTCAACTGCCACAGGATTGGAGAAAGCAAGGCAGCAATTGGCTCCGGTGGTGGATTTGGAGTTTCCTCAGGCATTACGTATAATTCAGGGGGACAATAGTCAGGGTCGAGTAAGCCTCGATCGGGAACATAGTTTTTGCCTATGCGGAGATCTGTGGCTGCACCAAAGTCTATGAGTTTGATCTGTCCTTTTTTAGTGACCACCAAGTTAGATGGCTTTACATCTCGGTGAACTATGCCCGTGTTGTGGAGTTTCTTGAGGGAAGTAATAATCTGGCGTAATATTTGTTTGATAATCAAGGCATTGCGTTCCATTGATTCTAGCCCTTTTAAGACACGTCCAAACATGACGGATTCTAAATTTAGAGGAAAGCTTCGATCTTTCATGTAATCAGCTAAGTCCAAATCTCCCTGCATCAAGAATTAAAGGAAAATGAAAACCATGTACTCCTATATATGTATATATAATGATGAATGGAGTTGGTTACCTCATATTTCCATACAAGCCATTTCTCACCCTTTGTAAATTGAGTATTAGTTTTATCTGCTATAAAACTACCGAGAAACTCTGCACATGTTTCAGGAGCTGCTCTTGATAACCTGTAATTAAACCACTCTTCAAACTCTCCACACTCCACAGCCCCTTTAACTCCAATCTTTACCTGTACAAAATGGAATTGATTGTGACTATTGAAGAAGTAACTAATTAGGAATTTTCACCATATTCAAACCGTGAATAATTAATTAGTTTACCTTCTTGAGGACAACTTTTTCCTTAAACCTTTCATCTGTCTGCAGAGCTCTTCGAGCTCCTTTTCTTCGAAAAGTTTCGTCAAGGTTTACAGTCTTGGGGACAATGACTCCAGAATAAACAATACCAAAGGAGCCTTCACCCAATACATCACCAACCAAGAAATCAGTCCTCTTCAAACTTCTCCTTCCACTCAAAGTGTCCAGACCCAGTTGGAGTGGAGCCAAAAGATAAGCATCAATGGCTCCGATAAGAACACCGGGCCTAGCAGTAAAGTAAATCCAAGTGATACCAGCAAAAACGAAAAGTTCCCATCTCTCAATTTGTGGAATTCTCTGGAGCTGCTGGAAAGGAGGAGACTGAAGCAATGGGTGAAGAGAATTATTGTTCAAAAGATTCTCAGAAATCATGTCATTTAAGAATGCATTGCACTTGCTGCTGAAATTCTTTCTGTAAGGGGGGTTAGTTAAGGGATAAATGAAGCTCTGTGATATGGGTTTTGAGTCCCTTGAAATGGGTTTTGAATCTTGTTGATGATGAAAGGCAGTTGCAGTTGGGGAGAGAAGAGAAGCCATGATCAATTAAAATCAGTAAATGGCTCCTTCCTGAAACAGGTAATCTTTGGCGCCAAGAGGATCAACTTCTTACACGCGTCGTCAATCCAATCCGAGGTATAATTATCCTTTGTCCTGGATATGTGGAGTAAAATGAAACAACCACGCAACACACTTTTTTTGCGTTTTGCCCCAAAGTGTGCAATTGAAGAGCAAAAAATGATGTAATTCAATATTGGAAGGGTAAAGTGTTTTTTCCAGAATAGTTTGAGGGGTAGACTGCAATTTCTTCATTTTTGGGACAAAATAATACACTTTCATGTTATGAGGGTTAAATTTGTTATAAAACTTAGGATAAAAGATGAACAAATTGTAGTAGACAAAGTAATATTTAGAGAAAACTCATTCACTATTTTCTTTCATTTGATGTTGTAGTTCATCTTGTTCTTCTTACAAAATGAGGGATGAACTCACCTATTTATAGGAGTTCAAGATTACACATGTTATACAAAGAAGAGTGATGGGTGGCTTCACACATGTCTTACAAAGGGAAAGTGATGGGTGGCTTCTCATGCATTGTGATACATGGCTATACTTAGAAGCATCCATTTGTTATTGCCTTGCCACACTTATTCTTGCTTTGACACATATTGTGTTATGTGTTGTTTCTTTGTTTCACCAAGTGGAAGGATCTTGTATAGCCACCTTATATCTTGAATGGTAAATTACCAATGGCATCCACAAAATATGCATATTTCATAACACTCCCCCTTGGATGCCCATTGCTTCTGGAGTATGCCTCGTTAAAACCTTGTCAAGAAAAACCCATTGGGACAAAAACTTGGACGAAGAAAAAAGAGTACATATCCATATGGGATTTATAAGCGTGTAACACTGCCTCGTTAAAACCTTGCCAAGAAAAACCCATTGGGACAAAAATTTGGACGAAGGAAAAAGAGTACAGTGAAAGTGTCGTTAATTACACGCTCCCCCTGATGCCGACATAAGATCCACAAGTCGCCGCATTCCAATGTTGTAAACCATCTTTCTGAATGATGTAGTTGGCAATGCTTTAGTGAATAAATCAGCAAAGTTGTTACATGACTGAATCTGAAGCACGTCTATATCACCCTTTTTCTGAAGTTCATGGGTAAATAAAAACTTTGGTGATATGTGCTTCGTTCTGTCTTCATTGATATATCCATTTCTTATTTGAGCAATACAGGCGGCATTGTCTTCATATAATGATGTTGGTATATTATTTGTTGAAGGCAACCCACAAGATTCTTGAATATATTGAACCATTGATCTCAGCCATAAACATTCTCGACTTGCTTCATGCAATGCCAAAATTTCAGCATGATTGGAAGAAGTGGCTGCTAGAGATTGTTTAACAGATCGCCATGATATTGCAGCGCCACCACAAGTAAATACATATCCACTTTGTGATCTACCTTTGTGTGGATCAGAAAGATAACCGGCATTTGCATAACCCACTACATGTGGGTCGGAATCTCTAGAGTAAAATAAACCCAAATCAATCGTTCCACGAAGATAACGCAAAATATGTTTAACTCCATTCCAGTGTCTTCGTGTTGGTGCAGAGCTATATCTTGCCAGCAAATTAACTGAGAAAGCGATATCTGGCCTAGTACAATTTGCAAGATACATCAAGGCTCCAATTGCACTTAGATAAGGTACTTCAGGACCAAGCAATTCTTCATTTTCCTCCCAAGGACGGAAAGGATCTTTCTTTATATCCAAAGATCGGACAACCATGGGACTGCTCAATGGATGAGATTTGTCCATATAAAATCTCTTCATAATCTTTTCTGTATATGCCGATTGATGAATAAATATTCCAGTTGATAAATGTTCGATCTGCAGGCCGAGACAAAACTTTGTTTTCCCGAGATTTTTCACTCAAATTCTTTCATCAAATAGTTTGCGGTCTTTGTGAGCTCTTCAGGAGTCCCCACAAGATTTAAGTCGTCCACGTATACCGCAATAATGGAAAATTCATTCTCAAATCTTTTAATGAAAACACATGGACAAATTGGATTATTAACAAATCCTTCCTTTACGAGATAATCACTGAGCCGATTATACCACATCCGGCCAGACTGTTTTAATCCGTACAAGGATCGTTGCAATTTAATTGAATACAGTCCATGAGACCTTTGATTATGAGATCCTTCAGGGATTTTGAATCCTTCAGGGATTTTCATAAATATATCACTATCAAGTGATCCATATAAATATGCGGTAACCACATCCATGAGACGCATGTCCAGTCCTTCAGAGACTGCAAAGCTAATCAAATACCGCAACGTGATTACATCAATCACAGGGGAATATGTTTCATCATAATCAATTCCAGGTCTTTGTGAGAATCCTTGCGCAACAAGTCGTGCCTTGTATCTCACAATCTCATTTTTCTTATTCCGTTTTCGTACAAATACCCATTTGTACCCGACCGGTTGCACGTTTTCGGGCGTGCGAACTATCGGTCCAAAAACTTTACGATTTTCTAGCGAGTTAAGCTCAGCTTGAATTGCATCTTTCCATTTTGGCCAATCATTTCTATGTCGACATTCATCAACCGATATCGGTTCTGGATCTTCGGGATCCTTATTTATAATATCTAGTGCGACCCCATATGCAAAAACATTGTCTACAATTACTTTCTTTCTATCCCAGTTTTCTCGGGTATTTAAATAATTCAAAGAGATCTCTTCAAATATCGCCTCTTCAGGAGTATCAGTTTCATTTGCCTCTTCCGGGGCATTTCTTAATTCAGACTGATCAGTTATTTTTTCTATAGCGCTTTGTGTTGAAACAGTTTCCTCTCCAGGAGGAATACATACTTCTGGTATCTTTTTCCTTCGAGGATTCTTGTCTTTCGCACCAACCGGGCGTCCACGTTTCGTTCGTGGTTTTTCAGATTGTCCTGCAGGGACATGTCCTTCGGGGACGTCAATCCGTGCTGGTGCATTAACAGCCGGTATATAAGATTTTGTTATTTTATTTGTATCAACAAATACATCCGACAATTGATTTGCAACATTTTGTAAATGTATAATCTTTCTTACTTCTTGCTCACAATTATTTGTACGTGGGTCATAATGAGACAAAGATGGCACATTCCATTCTATTTCACGCCGTTCTTCAGGAACATGCTTCTTATCTCCCCCTAACGGCGGGAAAACTGTCTCATTAAAAATACTATCAGCATATCTTGCTTTAAACATATCACCCGTCAGGGGCTCAAGATATCTGATAATAGACGGGGAATCAAAACCAATGTAGATCCCAAGTCGTCTCTGTGGACCCATTTTTGTTCGTTGTGGCGGTGATATTGGAACATAAACCGCACATCCGAAAATTCTCAAATGAGAAATATCAGGCTGCTGGCCTGTCACAAGCTGCAATGGCGAATACGCCTCGAATGAACTTGGTCTAATCCGGACCAGTGACGCAGCATGTAATATTGCATGTCCCCAAACAGAGGTGGGTAAATTTGACCTCAAAAGTAAAGGTCTAGCAATTAATTGCAACCTCTTTATAAATGACTCAGCCAGGCCATTTTGGGTATGAACATGTGCTACAGAATGTTCAACATCAATTCCAATTGACATGCAATAATCATCAAATGTCTGAGATGTAAATTCACCGGCATTATCAAGACGGATTGTCTTTATCGGATAATCAGGAAATTGTGCCCTCAATTTTATAATTTGAGCAAGAAGCTTGGCAAAAGCCATTGTACGCGTTGACAGTAGGCATACATGAGACCATCTCGAAGATGCGTCTATTAGGACCATAAAATAACGAAAAGGTCCGCAAGGTGGATCTACAGGCCCACATATATCTCCATGAATTCGTTGTAATAACATTGGGGATTCAACACCAATCTTCATAGGAGACGGTCTGATGATTAATTTCCCTGTGAGCATGCCACACACACATTTTCTTGCGGCAAAAGAATCTTCTGGTTCTTTAAAGGATGCTCGCTTGAATTCTTTATTATTCGACGCATCATAATTGCTCCCGGGTGGCCAAGTCGGTCATGCCAAAGCGAGAAAAGTTTTGAATCATTGAACTTCCGGTTCAATACAATATTTGACTCAAAAATTCTTATGGTCGCATAATATAAACCCGATGAGAAAACTGGGAGTTTTTCATTTACATGCTTCTGGCATGAAATCATGGATGTGATACAAAGATATTCCATATTCCCCTCATTCATGGTCTTAATATGAAATCCATTCAAACGTATATCTTTGAAACTTAACAAGTTTCTTTTGGATTTCGGAGAGTACAACGCCTCTTTTATCAAAATTTTTGTACCACCGGGCAACATTATATTGGCTCTTCCGGAGCCTTCAATTAATGTTGTAGTACCACAAATTGTACTAACATTAGCCTTTGATAATTTCAAATTCGAGAATTACTTTTTATCTCGAAGAATTGTGTGTGTGGTTCCACTGTCAACCAAACAAATATCTCCATTGTTCACGCTCACATCAATGTTATTTTTCATTTTTCTATAACATAAAGATAATGAGATATAAGTTATAAAACATGCCTTTTATACATTGGTCAAAATTTGTATATATTTAGATATATATATATATATATATACACATAATAAAAAAAATATTAAGATACATAATACAAAATGACAAGTTCATTTTCTATTGCCATCAAGTAATTCATTATGGACTTTTTCATTTTCGTCATAAGCACTGCTGGGCTCAATGAAAAAATCGGCAACATCCAAATGAGTGGTTTCAAATTGTCCTATTTTATCAACTGTATTGATAAAATTAGCTTCTTTTTCTTTTTCTTTTATAGAAGCTTGATAAAGATCAACAAGATGTTTTGGCGTACGACAGGTACGAGACCAATGTCCTTTAACTCCACACATATAGCAAGTATCATTTTTGTACCTTTTAGTACCCCTCGCTTTTTCATATTTAACACCACTATTGTTTCCCTTTGAGTGGTACGGTGCAGTCCTTTTATTAGGACCACCTCAGTTCCTTCCAGAGCCGCCACTATAACCACGGCCGCGTCCACGACCACGACCACGACCACGATTGTTTCCATAATAACTTGCATTCACTTCTGGGAATGAAGTATTTGCATTTACTTCTGGAAATGCTTGGGAACCGGTGGGGTGGGAGTTGTGATTTTTCATCAACAATTCATTATTTTGTTTGGCCACAAGAAGGCATGAAATCAATTGAGAGTATTTCTTAAAATTCCTCTCACGATATTGCTGCTGCAGGAGCATATTAGAGGCATGAAAAGTAGTATATGTTTTCTCTAACATATCTTCATCAGTGATATTATCTCCGCACAATCTCAATTGAGATACAATTTTGAACATTGCGGAGTTATACTCATTCACTGTTTTAAAATCTTGCAGCCTCAGGTGCATCCACTCATATCGAGCTTTTGGGAGTATCACACTGTTTTGGTGATCATATCTTTCCTCCAAGCTCTCCCATAGGGCAGCGGGATCTTTCATCCCAAGATATTCAGATTTAAGCCCTTCATGGATGTGATGGCGAATGAAAATCATAGCCTTTGCTTTTTCTTGTTCGGTTGCCTCATTTCCTTTTTTGATAGCATTTCTGAGGTTCATTGCACTCAAATGAATGCCAACAACCCATGTCAAATAATTCTTTCCGGAAATGTCAAGGGCAGCGAACTCAAGCTTGGTAATATTTGTCATTTTTCTATGGCATAAATATAGTAGGCCCAAGCCGAAAATATACTCAAAACTTCGGGTTTGAGTTTTTTGCCTAGACTTTCTTTCAAGCCTAAAATTTGTGAAGCTTTGTTTCAAGCTTAAAACCTTTGAAGCTTTCTTTCAAGTTTAAAAACTTACTAGGCTTTCTTTCTAGCAAAAAAATGTACTCAAATCTTCGGGCTTGAGTTTTTCACCTTGCGAAGACACACAAGTAGTAGGCTTTCTTTCAATCCAAAAGTGTTCTCAAATCTTCGGGTTTGAGTCTTTCGACTAGACTTTCTTTCAAGCCTAAAATTTTCGAAGCTTTCTTTCAAGCTTAAACTTCAAAGCTTTATTTCAAGCTCAAAACTTATTAGGCTTTCTTTCAAGCCGAAAACAATTTGTTCATATTCGAATTTCAAGTTATTTATACTACAATAAAGTATATATATATTTCATATTGGATATAAAAAATAAATAACTCAACAACTTACTTGTTAGTTAATTTGATTCTACTGGATAGAGGCAAGGTCGTCCTTCAACCTTTTTATAAACTTTTGATGGCTGCCGTTTCATCTACATACATCAAAATAACGATCCGAACGGTCAAAATGAAGAGCCTGTTGTGAGGAACCTTCGGTTAAAATTTGAGGATGATCCAACGGTGGAAATGGTCGGAATGATTGAAAAACAGAAGCTATTTTGTGCAAATCCGAAAATATGCCTCTCTAAGTGTGTGCCTATTTTCCCTCTTATGTGTGGGATATATTGTGATAACTTGAAATCGAGTTATAGAGCAAACTCATGCTGATAACGTGTTATAAAACTTAGGATAAAAGATGAACAAATTGTAGTAGACAAAGTAATATTTAGAGAAAACTCATTCACTCTTTTCTTTCATTTGATGTTGTAGTTCATCTTGTTCTTCTTACAAAATGAGGGATGAACTCACCTATTTATAGGAGTTCAAGATTACACATGTTATACAAAGAAGAGTGATGGGTGGCTTCACACATGTCTTACAAAGGGAAAGTGATGGGTGACTTCTCATGCATTGTGATACATGGCTATACTTAGAAGCATCCATTTGTTATTGCCTTGCCACACTTATTCTTGCTTTGACACATATTGTGTTATGTGTTGTTTCTTTGTTTCACCAAGTGGAAGGATCTTGTATAGCCACCTTATATCTTGAATGGTAAATTACCAATGGCATCCACAAAATATGCATATTTCATAACAAAATTGTGATTTCTTAATTTTTGGACAGAATTTGTAATTGTTGTCGTGCCAATGAGATTCACATATTTAAATGGAGAAAAAAAAATGGAGATTTAGATTTATTCCTAGATCCGCTAACACTGACTGAGGCCCATTGGGCGGATAAAAACTTTAGTCTTAGGTTTAGGGTGGTGTTTTGCAAAAAGTTCCAACTTTTGCTTTGTTTCTCTCTCAACAAAAAAAGTACTGTATATAAAAGTTGCTTTTATAAAAGCAAGTCCTGAGTTGCTTTTCTAGATTATGGCATTTTGGTAATAATTTTATAGCATTTTTGCCCTTGATATTTTCTCATAATTCAAATATCCTGGTATTTTCAACTCTCTTTCTCTCATATTGAATTTCTTATTTGCAACTTGTTTCTTTATTATTGTGTTATGGGAACGTAATAAGTCTTCAGTTAGTTAATTTAAATTATAGTTTTTTATTCCATTTTAGGTACAAAACTATATATTGAAAGTGTTTTCGAGGAAGTATGAGGGGATTAGTGCAATTAATACTATTACATATTTCAGGATAAAGTTGCTATTTTGAGCTTTGAAGCAGCTGAAGTGACGAGACGAGAGAGAATACTTCACTTGAACTTTTTTGGCAATTTCTTTCTCAATTCTTAAACTTCTTTATTTTTATCTTTTGGATTTATTCAAATTCTTCATGTGTGATTGCATTCTCCCTCCCCTTTATTCTTTCAGAATACACAAATTAGGGTTTACAACTTATTCCAAGCCACCTAAACTCGAGAATGGTATCATTCTTCAATCTAAGAGGAGTTCCATTAGTCTACACTCTACTCGAAATCAAGATGCTATTCCATTCCCTTCAGGTGATCTTGAATATGAAAACCTAGAATATGTGTTAATGGAGACGGAAAAGAGTGCTGAATTTCAATTGAGAAGTGATCGAAGGAGCAAGAACGATAAACAGAGAACCGATAAACCGGCTTGGTTTAATGGGAATGATGAAAGTCCTCCTGGTAATGAATTGGAAAAAGGACTTGGTACCGAATTTAACGAATTAGAGAAGCAGAGCGACCAAGAGGCAGTTGCAGTGGTGAAGAATAGGAGGCAAATGGTGAGGAGAACAAATGTTATCGCAAAGCAAGTGATCAGCATTCGTTCTGCTTTCAGTTTGGGCTTTGTTTCTCAGCTTTGGGTCAACACAAGCTCCGTGAGTCACAATTTTATTAGCTTTTGTGTCATGCTACTTTGGTCACGAAAACTTTTTTAGTATAGTCAAAGAATGTCTATGCTGGATGTTTAGCATATTCATATAAAATATTTGTTCCCAATTCTAGTTCTTATTAGAAAGGAAAAATTAATGAAAAATATTCTACATTTTCAAAGAATGTTCCTAAATATTACTGTTTTTAGATGAGAGTATACTCTTTTGCAGATCCACTAATAAGAAATTATGAAAGAAAGAGGTGAACTAACCCCAGGGTTAAACATTTATATCCAAAGAATTGGAAGGAGCAAATCCGTTACCAGAGGGAAAGGTAGAAATGATTGGGCACAAGATATAATAGTCTAATTCTAAAACACTAGAAATCTACAGTAATTGGCCTGAAATTCTGCATCTTTCACCATGTGTTAATCTGACTGGTGAGGTCTACGTCACTCTGTAAAATAGGTTCCGCATTGGCATTACGATCAAGAAAGCTTAGGTCTAAACGGTCTATGAATATACTTTTATGTTATCTTCGTTATCGTAATCCGACAACTGTTCTTCCGTAAAATGTTTACCATTTTTAGCATGAAAAGTTTGGTTTTGCTATTGAAGTAGCTTTTTAATACACGTCAGTTTGTAGTTGTTTTTCTGTAAGAAAAAGAACAGCATTCTACTTCAAATTTATGTAGGTGTTCCATAATGTTATTTTTATTATACGTTTGAGGACTTTGCTGGGAGGAGTAGGACCCCCTTTTTTTTTTTTAAGATACAAGCCATTTCACCTGAAATATTATTATTAACTACTCTCATCTTTCAGTTCTATTAAAAATATTCTTTGTTTTCTGCCAGTGGATTGTTGTGGTCGTGGAAGTACGACCAAACTTACTTTCTGGGGACTTTGAAAGGTTTCTTTTAAAGGCAATTTCTCAGGTAATTTCTGTATGGCAAGTTTATTGTAATTATAGAATTCTTCATACGCGCGCTACTTCAACGCATTTTGTAATTATATATTTATATTTCTACTTCACTATGGTATGACTGCTTTTGACTAGGAGTAGTTTCGGTTTATCTTTTTTCCCACCCTCAGAAGAAATTGTACAAATCACATTGTATTTCTCATATATCTGGTGTTTTGAAACCCCATTCATAAATATTGAATTTGACATCTCTGCACATCTTCACTGCTGCATATAGTTTAGTTATTTCTAATTTGTTAAAGTGTAATGGGTGTTGAATAATAGTTGTGATGTACTTGTTCCCAAGCATGGGGATATTGTTGAAACTCTCATTTAGGCTTAAGATTGAGCTAATAATTTCTACATATCAACTGCAAGGGAGAGTACCCTAGTCACTATCGACTATAAATGTACAATAGATAATAATTGTTATCTTCTATAAAAGTCTCTTGATTTGTTCTGAACCTTTTACTTCTGGATTATAACTTTAAAAAGGGTAAGTTGATAGTTCTGATAAACTTTTTTGACGTTGCATGTGAAATATTTCTGACAGGTGGGAGATGTTATACTCGTTGAAGATGAGAATGTGATTGAAAATGATTTCAAATTTGTCGGACTGGAGTCATTGGTATGTGCTAATGCTTCCAGTTTCCAGGGTTATCGAGGCATTTGGCTTTACTTTCGCTGCAATTCATTTAAGAGACCTTGTCATAAATTAATGGATCTCATAAAAGTCTCCTTTGCATTACTCAACTCCAACAATCATCAAATGTTCCTCTTTTACATTATATAATTAGCACATTATAATTTCATCCCTATCATGTCCTCCCATCCTATGATTACATAGGAGATCTAGTATAGATGATGTGCCGTGGATATTAGCTTGTCCATCTGAATCATTTGCTAATTTATGTAAATTTGCTTTTCGAATTATAAAATTTCTGCTGAGGATACAAGGAAGTTATAACAAAATATATTTGGCATGAATCTTGCGTGGTAGACAGGAAATTTTTTTCACATACACACACACAAAAAAAGATATTAGATTAAGTTATGTTCATTTGTTAAAGTTTAAGACATTGAATTGAAATATTATTCAGAGTTCATTCTGGTAATGTTTTTTGAAAGAGTTTGTTTTGATCTGTTGCTTTATGGAATAATGAATGTTGATTGGATGACCCCTATCTAAACCTTTTATGGATTATTTATTTTTTGTTAGTATACTATGTACTTAAGTTTGCAAGCTAAGTTTGAATTCTTGTTACCTATGGCCTTTACTGATAAAATCTCTTTGCTAGGTAGGATACACAGTTGTAACGCCAAGTCGCGTAACTATTGGCAAGGTCCGTCTTGTTATTTCTTCTCAATCTACTTAACAAAATTTTGGTTTTTGTTAACTCTACATATTTCGTCATTTATAGGTGCGTGGTTACACCTTTAATATCAACTCAGGCGCAGTGGAATGTCTTGAGCTTGATTCATTTGGAATTTCCATCATTCCATCAAATTTGGTAGGTGGTCTTGTACCTTGCACCATAATAAATTTTGTAGCTGCAGATGATATAATTGATTACATACATGGTTAAACTAAGTTCCCTCAAATGGCTTATGGTTCGTAAGTTGTAAACTGTCAAGAAAGACAAAGTTGGGGGAAGATTGAATTCTCATTAATAATCAATGTGTTGTGTTACAAAGACAACGTAGGAGTATTTATAGAAGAAAGTAAAAACATTCCTAATTCAAATAGAACTAATTCAAATAGGACTCTAACACTCCTAATCAATCTATAACACTAATACTCCAATAACTCTAACACTCCCCCTCAAGCTAGAGCATACTATGCTCTAAGCTTGCAACAAAAAAGTTGAAACACTAAAACAATAAACAAAAAACTAATAACGATAACGAATTGACGACAGATGTAGCAATTGTTGACCATCAATCGCGAAAAATCCGTAAATCCCACTTATCTAAGTGTTTCACAAAATCAACCCAATTTATGGATCCCACTCTCCCGAGTGTACCCATCGAAACCTTCCCATGTAGATCCCGCTCTCCCGAGTGTATCCACGAAACCACCCAATGCAGGAATCCCACTCTCCCGAGTGTATTCATCGAAACCACCCCAATTGTGAAACCCACTTCACCTAGTGTATCTATAAAATCACCAAACAATCCCACTCTCAAACCCTAGATCGGTATCTGCTCTGATACCATGTCAAGAAAGACAAAGTTGGGGGAAGATTGAATTCTCATTAATAATCAATGTGTTGTGTTACAAAGACAACGTAGGAGTATTTATAGAAGAAAGTAAAAACATTCCTAATTCAAATAGGACTCTAACACTCCTAATCAATCTATAACACTAATACTCCAATAACTCTAACATAAACAAGATTTTTCATTTTGAGTATTCTGTTTCAATAATTGGGGGTTTCCATTTCAGGTGAGCACCTATGCTCTATTTGTGGAAGATGTCCTGGAAATTTTGTCTGACACAATAGTAGTACATGAAGCTGCTGCCTTGCACATTCAGAGGCTAACTAAGGTACCTTTTTTTTCCCCTCACTCAAGTAAGTTGAGATTCTTAGTCCCCTAGTTGGTTTAAGTTTTCAGTTCGCTGCTAGAAATTAATAAATCTTGAAATTCACTGAGGTTGTGGTTAAAGTCAAGAGTTACGGGATGGTATATACTCCCTCGGTTTTTTTTTATTTGTCGCTTTGGCCAAAAAAAATTGATTACTTTTATTTGTCGTTTTAGGAGTTCAATGCAAAATTAATTTTTTTCTACCAATTTTACCTTTCTTGTTAATGCTTGTAATTAATGCTAATTAATGCAGTGATTATTTGATTAAAAGGGTATTTTTGGAATTTTTGCTTCAAAAAAGTGGCTATTTGTTAGGTTTCTTAATCCGTGTGCAATCATCCAAAACACAAATAAAAAAAAACGGAGGGAGTACCTTACATTTGATTTTCCCATCAAACATGTGGATTTGTGCTAATAATGACCAGACTTGATGTTTCTCAAAGGTTACATATTTGTTTTTAAAGTTCAAAGAAGTGTTTGAAACAGGGCCATAGTAGTTTCAGTAAAGAATAAGTTGTTACTAGTGTCAATTCCTCGGGTGCTGACTCTTCTGAATTGGTAATGCTCTAGGGGTTTTGGGATGGCCAAATTATTGGCAACTCAATCAAGGAGTTTGAACAACAATTGGACCCAAGTGGACAACAACAGATTCATGCTGATTACAGAGAGAGAAGGCATAAGAATTTGTCCAGTCGGAAACCCCGTCCAAAGATAAGAAATAGGAAAGTTAGAGATGATTGGGAGCTACCAATGGATTATTTTTGACCTGAATGTCAGTCATCATGCTACCAGACCCTGTATATATATATATATCATGTAATCCAGTACACGATGTTTTGTATTTCTCCGCATCTTTTCTCTCCTCTATTTTTCCTTGTTCAATTAGTCTCTCCAACTGTACATTATATTATAGTATGTTAAATCAAATCGAACTTCTCTTTCGAGCCTATGGGGCGCTGCATCCCTGTAAGTAATTGCTGTGCACTTTTATTTCTGTTGTATACTGTGTTTTATGATTCTGCCTATCTAATGTAATGAATTCTTTCCCCATTTCAAAAAAAGAAAAAATGAAAGGAAATATGCCTATCTAATAAAATGCATTTTGCAATTTAATTAGTAGCAAAATATGAAGACTCCATCCAATAGGTTGAAAACCAAAAGAAGCTTGGGTAAAAAAAGGAAAAATGGCCCATGCAGGTCTCGAACCTGCGACCTTCGCGTTATTAGCACGACGCTCTAACCAACTGAGCTAATGGGCCTTGTTGGCTGTATTCGATTTGTCATTGTAAAAATCAAAATTCGGTAAGTTCAGTCTTGGCCTCTTGGGAAGTTGAGCTGTTTGAAATAGTAATTAATTAATATAACCTGTCAGCAGTCAGACCCACTTTTACCAAACACATGTGACTTGAATTATTTAATAATTAGCAGCCAACCCACAGTAATAGTAGTTACTTAAAACACACAATAGTAGCCGTTAGTCCGCCTGATTCATTTGAAATTCAAAACAACTCCCTCTCTCTCTCTCTCACCCCAAAGTCTCCAAGAAAAACATCTCCTTTTTTTCCTTTTCCCTTTTCAAAACTAGAAAAATCAGCAATCACCATATTCTTGCTTTCATTTCATTCACTCAAAAACCAACAATAGTAATAAAGAGAGTGAGAGAGAGAAGAAAATGTTGGCAGCTCAATCTCCATTAATGTCCGGCCATGACCATCAGCTCATCAAACGTCCCAAAAGCAGCCGCAAAGCACTCCAGCCCAAAAACCCTCCAGCCTCCTCTATTCCAATCAGTTATAATTCAAAACAAAAATGCATTGAGAGAGAGATGCCTGTAGATCATGACTCTAACAAGGAGAATGTTCCCCCCATTTACTCCACCATTACTACTAGTCCATTTCCAGTAAAGAAGGAGGAGGAGTCTTTCCAGGAGATTGAAGGATCCTTTGATGCATCTCTTGCCGAGGAGCTAAGCGCCATTCGTGAGAAGCTGGAGAGATTGAGGATTGACAGGGAAAAGACTGAGAAGATGCTGGGAGAGAGGGGTCTGATTCTTGATTTGAAAATGAAGGACATTCTTCATAAAGGTGAATTGCAGAAGCAGCACGAGATTGAGGTCGATCGCTTGTTTCGATTGAATGAAATCAGATTAACTTGCCTCCAGGTATTTAATTCTTTAAATTGGTTTTGATCGAGGAAAAATTAACCAGATTTGTTGTTTTTACATAAAAGAAATGGTATTTAATCAAATGTAATAGAAGTTGTTAAGAATCATATACTATAATACTTTGGGAGTTGAAGTTAAGGACTTTAGCTAAATGCTTAAAGCATTGAAAGTTAATAGTCATGTTTAATTGCAGTCAATGATATAATTTGTGTCTCCGGCCTCGTGTGTTTGTAACAGAGGATATCTCCACTTCGGTCTTTGAGAGATAAGGAACAAGAAAAGAAGATAAAGCAAGATCAACTAAAGGCAAGTGCTTTCTCTCAGATGCATTTCTTTCTTGGTATTTTGGGCTCTATTATTATGATCATTGAATGAATTTTGATTGGTTAATGGGATTTTTTGTTCTCTTCATCTTCAGTCCAATATTAAAACAGAAGACAGGGATGAAGGAAAGGATGAAAACCCATCTCAAGTAAATGCAGAGAACTAGTAAATTCCAATCAGATCACAATCTCTGTTTTGAGTGTTTTCCTTCTGGGAAATATGAGTGGCATAATATTGATATATTCGAGAATGTTTAAGGTATAGGCTCTTTGACAAATGAAGAAACTCTTTTTTCTTTTGGCCCCGAGGGTTTTGTTTTATTTTCAAGATCAAGATAATTACATAAAAAGAATTGATTTGATTACAATTAAATTTTCCCTCAATGTTACTCTTTTTTTGTGTGGTTTGTACCATGATTCTTGGATAGAAATCGTTGGTGAATTAATCTTCATAGAGTTATTGATACATTACCATTAGACATACTTTTCCTTTCCAGGCTTGATTTGATTGATGCTACCTCTGTGGAATCATTCCACCGGGACATGATGAACGACATGTAGTCATAATAAGAGGACAAAACATTGTTCTTTAATGTTACAAGCGGTGTCGTTCATCTAGTCTCAATGGAATGAAAATGTGATGAATCTAGTATTCAGGTAGCAATTACACTCATCAGGACATAACTATGTACACTATAACTAGATACCAACTATTGTTTTGTCGGATTCTATCTTTGATGAATTAAATGCAAATATATATATATAATGTTTAGAATTCATTATTTATTTTGATTAATACACCAACATATTGATTTGTCTGAATTATTTTGATTCAACATAATTATACTAATGACATCCTTTAATCAAAATAGTTTGTCTGCTGCTACATCATGTCATGTCGACCAATATATATGATCTGATTGAATCTATCAATATCATACCTAGCTCACTGTAAGTAGAACAGACAGCCGTCAAGATATTCATTAAAATATTTACAAAGCAGGAGGAGGAGGAGGAGGAGGAGGAGGAGGAGGAGGAGGAGGCCAAGCTGAATGAAGACCTAATAATTCCAGTTATGAGATGAAAAAATTATGATGAATGTTGCCTGCCTGCCTGGCAACTAATTCTTTATGTGGCATCACATCAATCAAAATATGTGAAATGTTTTGCTGCTTTCCAGGTGCCTGGAGTTATGTGACATCAGATATAGGGAATACACTGTGCAGTATTTTCTGGTAAAAACTGAGCAAGTGTGTTTACATAGAAAAGAAGTGCTCTCACATTTTTTAAATTCCCATGAGATTTGAGTACTCATGTTGTAATTCTGCCTAATGAAAATATACTGAAACCAAAATCCAAAAAGAAAAGAATAATTACTTGGTTGCATCCACATGGACCATGGTATATAGAACATATTGTACGTAGCACTATTTTCCTTGTTCAAATTCGATGGAAAAAGGCTTAAAGGAACCTGCTTGCCTTGAGTAAGACAGTACAGAAAAATACATTACCAGGCCACAAGGTGTGAACGCGGCCTTTTTCCACATGGAAAATTGGACACTGTATTTTGTATTCTTTATTATTCTACATCACTACTCTATCATGACATGCATCTGTGAACAACACGCCCCTTTCTAACCCATCCAATACTAGACATGAAATCCAATCATTATATATATATATATAATTGCATTTTAATTCACAAATTCAAAAAAAAATATTGTTTGTCTAAATTCTACAAGGACATTTTAGTGTCATGACATTTACGAGAGCTAATGATTTTATTATAATCCATACAAAGAACTTTACCATATGTGCATATCAAATTGTCGATGATATAAATTAAGGGTGGCAAACGGAAGTTTAGATTGAGTCTAGGTGGGTTTGGACATAAACTAAAGCACTTAATATGGATAAACAACAAGTTGGGTTAGAAATTAATTGTATTATGTTGGATCAGATTGAGTCGGTCACAAGTCAACCGATGAATCATGACCCAAATTAATGCCCATAATATAAATAATTTGTATGAATGTCTCCCACAATTACATTCTAAATTTATATCCTTTTAATAATATAAATAATTTGTATGAATGTCTCACACAATTACATTCTAAATTTATATCCTTTTTGTGTTAAATCGTTTATATAATTAATTGAAGGAATGGTAGTATTTTCTGCTTGAGAGTTCAAGTATAATTAAAGCGAAACTTAGTAGTATCTATTATTCTTTGTTGTAAGCATGTTATTGAAAAATCAAATTAAAAAGAATAAATACAAAAAAGCCACACAACGCAAAGGCCATAACGTATATACAACATCCCCAACAAGTCTTGCTTCTCCAACAATTAAATCAATTAATCATCTATTGCACGTCGTGGGGAAAACTCTCAACGGTTGGGATTCTCCAAAGTATGTGACTAAACATGATTGATTCTTTCTATCTAACGGTTGGGATTCTCTAAAACCACAATCAGTGGAGTCCCTTCCCAATTAGGTTATTAATTAAAGTTAGCCACTGGCTAGGCTAAGATTTATTATGAAGAATTGGCCGCAAACCAATTTGTGATTACTAATTAATATTATTATTATTATATTATTTAAATGTATGATGATAATTACTCAAAACTAATACTAAACAATTTGTGTAGTTGTATATTCGAAGGTACCAAGTGGTACATTGGGTGACTGACGTACCCCTGACCGAGCAAGCATACGCCATCACCTCTACGCAATAAAAACGTCTCCACGCGCTGCAAAAACAGTGTTTCACACTCTCTCCACAAGTGGTATACATCCGAGCCAGTTTGGTATCGTACAAGCGAAAGTGCGCGTACGATTCCGTTTTCCCCAATTCCCATGAATTTTCCACCAAGTTTCCTTGAATATAATATGTAATTTACCCAATTCGAAAAGCATACACATTATATATTTTTGTACTTTCCTTTTTTTCTCTATATATATATATTACAGTGATTGAAACTGCACACACAAAACAGACACACACACAGACACTGTTAGAGCATATATGGAGTTTTCTTCTACTACGAGTGGTGTACCAACTCAATTGACACGGTTGATTGGCGAGTTGACTCGTGGCCGTCAGATGGCCGATCAGCTCCGAGTCATGCTGAAGTCATCATCAGATGGAGATGGTAGCACAGTATTGCCTTTCCGGGGAATGGTTGAGAAAATAATGGACACTTTTACTGAGTCTATTTCGATTGCCAATGCTGGTTGTACTGACTCCGACGAGGTTTCTCAAGTTCCGCCGCCTCCGATGAACTCTCCTGCACCGAAATCTGAACATTCCGGCGAAAGTTCCAAGACGCCGCCGGGTTCTAAAGATCGGAGAGGGTGCTACAAGAGAAGGTACATATAACGTCAAAATTCGTTAATTATAGTAATTAATTTTGTTCCTTATTATGGTAAGAATCTTATAAATTGAATGAAACCATCTATCTATTTTATTTCATGGAATATTATTTTGTGGATGATGATAGTATTAAATCATTCACATATTCGAATAAGCATGAGCTAGAGAAGTAATCACTTTTTGTTGAGGTCGATTAATTGATGAGAGCTTGTTGCTCTATTAATTAATAATATAATTATTATTTGAAGTGTAATCATGTCGATCGATGATAATTTGTCCTTTCAAATATATGATATTCGCATCACTGATATGATATTTGTTTAACTAAGTCAATACAAACAAGAGATTATAGATCTAATGTATTGTCTCCAACTATGTGTAACATTAGTTTAGACTTTAGAGTAATTATTTAGAGTTATAGAAAACAAAAAAAGTTGTTACATGATTATATTGTTAACTTAAGATGGTGTTAGATATACTAGATTCATAGGCATGGACTAGAGAAAGGATTTAACTTTTTCTTTTGGACAATATAATTTAGTTATTTTAATTTAATAATATTGCTCAGCATCACCACTATATTTACTTTTATTGTTGTGACAACTTGTTGTCCTTTTAGATATATGATATTCTCGTTTTTCGTATATGTTTGATCAAGTCAATACAAAAAAAGGGTTATAGATCTAATGTCAGTGGTCTATACTGTCTGTCTCCAGCTATTTTAACATTATTTTAGAGTAATCTAATATTTTAATATCAATGACAGTCTGTCGTCTCAAACATATGATATTCTCACAACTCATAGTTGGTAGTAACCAAGTCAAAGAAAACTAATCGTTTAGCGAGTTTGTGTTCAATGACTATTATGCCCCTAGTCAACGATAAAATGATAGTTTAGTTGTCATAATATATAGCATTAAAATCACCTTAATATAAGGATCAACAACTGTTGGGTTGCATATATATCAATTTATTGAGATGAGATCCATTGTACATAATCTATTATATAACTTGAAAAATAATTAATTAATATGTATATATTATGTAGACTTATGGTATATGATGATATATTTCCAATAATTTTCAACTAAAAAAAAATGAAAATGCAGGAGAACTTCGGAAACATGGACAAAGGAGACCCCTAGTTTGTTTGAAGATGGACACGCATGGAGGAAATATGGACAAAAGGCTATTCTCCATGCCAAACATCCAAGGTAATACAAACAAATCTATGATCACATTACTAATTAGTTAATTACATGTCAATCTAATAATATTATTGGACAGGACAAATTAATGAATTTTGAATTTAAATGAAATGCGGATGCAGGAATTACTTCAGGTGCACACACAAGTATGATGAGAATTGTCAAGCAACCAAACAGGTGCAGAGGATACAAGATGAACCGGTACCCTTATTCAGGACCACATATCATGGCCATCATACTTGCAAAAACTTAGTCATCATCAATTCATCACATGATCATAGTACGGATCATGAGATGATCATGGATGGTACCGCACAGGATAATTCATCATCAATCATATGGAGCTTCCAGAGTAGTAAAGATAATCATGTGGCTGCTGCTGCTGCTGCAGTGATCAAACAGGAAATGTATCAAATTACTAAATCATCATCATCATCAATTTCACATTCAGCTGATCAGGATTTCTTCAATATATCTCCTCCTGATGTTGCTAATTATCATCATCAGTTCTCATCATCAACTAATTTTGATCATACTACTACTACTTCACCATCTGCAGTTCATCATCATGATAATAATTTGAATGGAATATCGTCAGGCGGCGTCTCAGATGATGTTATATCTTCTACTGATGTATATTCCTGTACTGCTAGTACTCACAGCCACAGTATGGACATGCAGGATATGTTGTATTTTGATGATTTACCTGAAATTTAATTAAGTTAGTTTTGTACGTTTTATGTAAGAAGATATATCATATCATATATTAAAAAGAATTAAATGTACGTACAGATTAATTTTGTTTTGATTTCAATGTAAATATGCTCAAGTACTCCTTGACGAGAGCTTAATTTCTTAATGGACTTGCTTGATCATCAACTAGCTTGAGGTGAAAGAAATAGTGGAACATTAAGTGATATATACCAATAACCAATTAGGGCCCGACTGAAATGGATCGAGTTAATTGGGTAATTAAATGAGACATTAATTAATAATACAATACACAGCCCAATTACTCGTATGATCAAGTTAATTAATTTACTGGTTTTCAACATGAATGTCGTATCTATCAAGTTATAACACAAAGATCAAAAGGTAGTAGAAAGAGAAAAGAAATTAAATGTAAAAATTGGTTTGGTTGCTTGCAATTGCTCTATTCAATGTATCTATCTTCTTCAAATGAAATCCCCAGTTGATGAAGTAGGCCCTGTATACAAAAGGACAATTGCATCTTTTGAAACCAACTTTATATATGGAGTAATTGTTAAACGTGTAATGTATATTGTCTGTCCTTCCGTCCTTCACACTGGGCCTGGGGACCATTAAATTAAATTGCGAGGAAACTGTTAATTTAATTTTAGCCTAACACACTAGCTAGTGATAGATAATCTTTACTACTGTTGAGTCTATTGCAGAAATTCGATGCATCGAATTCAAACGGCTATATGTATGTGGTCATGGCTCGTGATCCACAAGATAATCCGCAATAAATTGTCAAATCAAATATTTAGATATGGGCGATTAATGTGTAAAATCTTCTACTCCTAAATATTACTAATAATAAAACAAATAAAATAATTTTTTTGTTGTGGATTGTGGTTCTGAAGAGATAATTAGGAAACTTGTCGATGGACATAAATATTTAGAGCTACCAAGCAGTGACACGTGTACACCAACTGAACCGTTGTTTAAAAGAGTGGAAAAGAATGATGATTCTAATTAAATGAAATGTGAAGATTAATACATTAAAGATAATTATATAAAAGGGAAGAGGTGTGTAGCAACCAAATTTATAGTCTAAAATATTTTAAACAAACAATAAATAATTGTACAAATTAAAATTTAATGATTTAAAGAAAGGGGTTATAATCTCTATGATTCCCCTGATTCTAATCTTAAAGGAAGAAAAAATGTTTCTTGAACTTGATCTTGGAAAATGTTGGTTTGATTTTCTCCAAAATAATTTTAGTGTTTTGAATAACGTTAATCCAAGGGCAATTTTGCTTATTCTTGGGTCAAACGGGAAATGATTTGGATCTCCTCAACGAACGTCTTGAATTTCGTCGTGGATACTTTAAGTTTTGAAGAATTTGATCTTCCTTGGACTGTTGTAGATCTCCAATAACGTTTAAATGAGGGCTTCTTATATTGTTCTCGAATTAAACGCCAGATTTTTCTTTGATCTTCGAATAATGCACTGAGTTAATGAAAAATGTTTTGAAGAACGCCTCGTAGAAAGAATTTTGCTCCTTCAACTTGTGCTCCTTTAGAAAATGTGTATTTTTCTTCTAAGAGAGGACCCCTATTTATAGTGGTAGAAAGAAGAGTCTAAGTAGAATTAGTCAATTGATGAATGATGTAATTTGATTGGCTCTCAGTAGTAGAAGACCTACATACTTCTCTTTGTCTAAGAGATATGAACTCTTTTAAATGTCTATCACTTGTAGAAGATATGCACTGTTTTGATTGATCGTGACACATCATCTTGAACACTTGATATGATTTAATTAACTCTTTATGGAAGAGTCAAAACATGATTTGGTTGGTTTAGACACCTCAACTTGATACTTGGTGAGATTTCATTGGCCAATAAAATATATGTAGAATTTAATCAAATTAACTATTTAGTTTATGACCATCAGAGATTCCATATAGGTCCATGATCTCCACGAGATGGTTTATACGACAAAACAAAGTTAGGCCCATTTATCTAAGCCCAATTCATTCATAGTGTCTAATTAAATCTTGCAAAACTCTGATTGAAAGATAAAATCCGTAAACCTTGTTTGCTACCTAAATCTAGGGTTGTCAATGGGATGAATTTCAATCCGAATCCGTATGGATGTATTGGATTATAATTCGATTAAAAATTTGATGGGCATGATTCGTAATTCGTAATATGTGGAGCGAGTATGAATCTAATCAGGTCGATCCGGTCCGTAAGAGACTCGTATCCGACAATTTTTTTTTATATATTTATATACATAATATTTTATTAAAGTAAGAAACATTAATAATATTTTATCATTAGTTTATGCTGATAGTTGTTAATAATTCATTCATAATTTTATTTTTATGCATATTTTCATCTAAAAACATGGATAATAGTTAAGAAAGTTTGACATGTGAGCTAAATTAAATAAAATCGTAAAGTTAAGAAACTTTTTTTAGGAAAGGAAAAAATACTAATGTAACTTTTGGAATTGAAGATTTTATTGGATCCGAAAAAGATTTCATTTATGACTGAATTCGACCAAGATCTATTGGACTTGAGAAATTTAGATCCGAGCCGGTTCCCAAATCTGATCCGACGCGAGATTTGGATTCCTATTGACAACCCTAAATATATTGTTCTAGTAAAGTAAATATTCACTTTTGTTACAAGTAAAAACTATGTACTAGCTACTTGTATCTCAAAGCTCATTAATTTTATGATGCATAGTGAAAATGAAGGTATATGTAGGTATTGTAAATAGGAAAATAGGTAATTAATAATCTAGAAATTTGAAAGATTTGGCAACATAATCAAGGTCATAGAGGCCCCAAACAAGCGCAACAGAGGAGAAAGCAACGGGGAGGGGTCCAAACACCCAAAACAGCAAAGGAAAAGCAATGCACAAAACCCTGTTCCCCACCACCGCGAGGGTGAACCCCCTCTCCACCACCGCCTCCGTGTACATGTATGAGAAAAACTCTCCTCCGCCGATGGCGTTAATCAAGAAATTGGCGTCCACCAAATACCCCACGGCCATGGAGCTGCACAAGAAGCTGCCCACAAGGAATATGAATGCGGACCCGAACTTGAGGACCATAATCCGACCCGATTGAGACCCGAATAAAGCGCTGGTTCCTAAGAGTCGATCGGCGTTGAAGGCGTTGTTGGTGAGAGCTGCGAGAGAGAGAGTGATGAGTATAGTGACAGTGGCGATGAGTATTGTGAACATTAGTGTGTTCCTCAAGCTCTGCACTGCCAGCATCCCCTGTTTCTCATCCCCCTGATTGCAATTTTATTTTTTAATTAATAATACTTTTTGTATTAGTTTTAAAAATTAAATTAAAATACTAATAATTAGTACTAGCTAGTCATTATTAAATAATAAATGAATGAAGATATCTATGTACGATAACTTGCCTGATTGAGGTTTCGGAGCCATTGTCTCCTTTTCAAGGTGTTGATGCCTATTGTCGTTAGAGCAGGTTTGTGCCTTAAGTTGTGCCATAGGTAAGCATGGTATCCAATGGTGAAGAACAAACTTAAAGGAACTAATATGCTGTCAAGATAAAGAATCGCCTCCATCTTCGATTAATTCAGACACATCACATCGATCTACGTTTATTTATATCATAAGAATTTGGCATCATTCGTTAATTAATGGTTTCATACTGGATTTCCACAAACATATATATATATATATGTAGTGGAAGTGGAGTTTTATGTCATCATCAAACATTTTATACATATAAAAGTATATTATTATTTATTTATACAATATAAAAGGAACAAAGCTAATCATATATTATATATATAAAGCATGCATATATACGTGGGTACGTTGTTGAACGTGGACCAAATTATAAAAGGGACATGACATGCATTATATTGATTGATTGATGAATCTAAAACAATTAAATTAATTATTACTGCAGCAATTAATCAATATTTAAACATCCATGAGTGATCAATTCTTCATTGGGCCTATACCAATGTAGTGCCACCTGCGCTGCATCTCCATGGTATTATTGATCTCTATGGAAACGTGTGTTTATCTTTTCAAAGACATGTTTATCCGAATCTTTACAGAAACTTATTAAAGTTTTTTTAGGATACATTTATCATCAATCATGACATTATAAATCATTTCTATAACTATCCAATACATAATACATCTTCAAATAAAAAGATAGATAGATAGTGGATAAAATTAATTTTTCTAAACCAAATTGAAATTCTAATGTTGAGAGTGATAGAAACTAAGACAAAAAGACGTTTTATGCTCCTGCATATATATTTCACAAACTGATAAACCTTATAAATAGATAGTACAATACAAATAAAACGTAACTGAGATACTAGGAATAACTTATATCCACTAATCCATGATCTATGCGCAACGAATCTACTATCCCAAGTGAGTTGTCCCATATTGTGTCACATTTATAGTAGATTGACACTTGACAAATAAAATTATTTACACCCACACCTGATTATTCTATCTATCGTCTTCTTCATCTCATTTTACTCCATTACCAACACGGAACCCAATCTTATTTTTATGACTAGTAAACTACTTAATAGTATGTCTACTCATCATCCACCCACATTGGAGATAAGTTTAACAATACTTAATAACAAAATAAATCCTAAGACCATCTCCAAGGGAGTCTTTATATCCCAAATTATAAGAAAATTTATAAGAATTGCATAAAAAATGTACTCCAAGGGAGTCTTTAAAAAATAAGACTACCAAAATTTTATAAGTTTGGACTCTTATATTTGAGAGTCCAAAGTGAAATTTTAAAATTAAAAGTACTGTGTTAAAGTTGGAGTGGAGTGGTGTGGTGTGATTATTTAAAGTAGAATCTTAAAATATAAACAAGTTGTTGGAGTGCATAGTAAAAAGTGGGAATGTATAACACTGTTCATCCCTCAAATTTTAAGATAAGAGGCCTGAATTTAAAAGGTCTGTTGAAGATGGTCTAACAGAGTGTTACATTCTCGGACACGTGACTGACATGCATCCAGAACCAGAATGAATCTAAAAGGTACTTATACATATATTTATCTCACAGCTACCTAAACCGAAACAAAGAAACAAGTACTGCATCCTGACCGTTCAATTGTGGGATCCGATATCTTTAGAAAAATGGGGAAAATACAATATACTTTACAGTGGTATGCAAGACGACCTACACAAAATTATTCTGTTAAATTTTTATTGCATCAAACCTCTTTGTATTTTCAAAAATCCTGCATAAAACACTCAATTTGAAGAAAAAAATAGGTTGTTTTGGATCGACATATTTGAATAAACCAGTTTAAAATATTTCACGTAAAGTTGTAGGGACCAACATAAAGTATTTTAAAACTATATTCTTGAAGTATGTCGATCCAAAACGACTTTTTTTATAAATTATGTTTTATGCAGAGTTTTTGAAAGTACAGGAAATTTTGACACATTAAAATTTTTACAGGGTAATTTTGTACAAGTTTAACATAACACATGAAGTAATTGCATTTACCCCTTAAAAAAATATAATTAAATATCAAAAAACAAAAGTAGTTTCCAGTAAAGAAATACCCACAGGTGCTTTCATAAATTCCTCTTTTAAGAGAAAAGAAAAACTAGGTAAATGATAACATATTTATTAAGACTTAATCAACTGGGCGGTTCCAAAATCACTTCTCGTGTTGCTACAAGTAATTAGCTTGATTATTTAAATCAAGATTGATCAATAATAATTTACTAATCCTATATATGCATCCACATATATAATATATATACTCCTAGCATATGTATGTATGAATCTAAGACCAGTATATAGTTTGAGCGTAATTATAATTACCGAATGTACATTGTATGTATAGAATTTTGTTTATAAATGTCTTAATTCTGAATTGTCGTCTTTAATAGTATTTATATTATTTTGTTGTTGATGTAAAATTAAGGTCAAACATTCAGACCGAACTTCCCGATAGAATAGTGATGTCTCTGCTGCTTGATCAGCAATATTTAGGATCTGGGTCATTTATTTGGGTTCAGATTTGACTTTTTTTATATTACATGTGTGGTTACATTTGTACGTAGTTGTGTTGATCGATTTGCAAGCTAAGGGGTCTGGCTCGCTCTAAGATATATAGATTAAAACTATTATTTTCTTGATCTGCTAATTAATTTGTGTAGTGATTAAATTAGTAAAGAGGAGGAGAAGTGTGAAGAAGATGAGGGAAAAAGTGTTGTCTTATTTTTGGTTGATATTAATAATTCTTCTTGTGTGCGGGTCATCATCATGTTTTGGAAGATTTGTTGTGGAGAAGAACAATTTAAAGGTGACATCCCCAAACTCTCTGAGAGATGTGTATGAATGTGCTATTGGTAATTTTGGTGTGCCTCAATATGGAGGAACAATGGTTGGTTCTGTTTTTTACCCAAAATTAAATCAAAATGCATGCAAGAATTTCCAAGATGTTGGTATTCCCTTAAAGTCTAGGCCTGGTGGCATTCCCGTCTTCCTTCTTGCCGACAGAGGAGGTACGTACGTTCGTTTTGAATTACTGTTTAGATTACTAATTAATTAATTAATTGGATGTTGATTGTTGGGATCTGCATTGCTTATATATATATATATATATATATATATATATATATATATGTGTGTGTGTGTGTGTGTATGCATGGCTGCAGATTGCTACTTCACATTGAAGGCATGGAATGCTCAGAATGGTGGAGCTGCAGCTATTCTCGTTGCAGACGACAGAGTAGAGCCTCTAATTACGATGGATACCCCCGAGGAAGAGGATGCACGTGCGGACTATCTACAAAACATAACCATCCCATCAGCACTCATCAGCAAAGAACTAGGGGAAAGAATAAAAAAAGAACTGTCCAAAGGAGAAATGGTCAACATAAACCTCGACTGGAGGGAGGCTCTTCCTCATCCGGATGACAGGGTGGAGTATGAGTTCTGGACCAATAGCAACGACGAGTGTGGTCCTAAATGTGAAAGCCAATTAGAGTTTGTGAGAAGTTTTAAAGGAGCTGCTCAGATACTGGAGCAGAGAGGGTACACCCAGTTTACGCCGCACTACATAACATGGTACTGTCCAGAGGCTTTTATCTTGAGCAAACAGTGCAAGTCACAGTGCATCAACCACGGGAGATACTGTGCACCTGATCCGGAGCAGGATTTTAGCAGAGGGTATGATGGGAAGGATGTTGTTGTGCAGAATCTACGCCAAGCTTGCTTCTTTAAGGTTGCAAATCAAAGTGGCAGACCATGGCAGTGGTGGGACTATGTCACCGACTTTTCAATTAGATGTCCCATGAAACAAAAGAGATATACTAAAGAATGTGCAGATCAAGTAATCCTGTCTCTCGGTAAGTATGATACATTGATATATACATATATATATTCTTCTTACTTGCTCATTGACTAGTTAATGTTTCTGTGCAGGAGTTGACGTTAGGAAGATAGACGAATGCATTGGAGACATTGAGGCAGATGTTGATAACCCTGTTCTCAAATCAGAACAAGAAGAACAGGTCTAATTAATAATTAATCTACTCCGATCCTATTAATTAAAAGCTATTCTTATATGCTATACATATATTTATAGCATTTATAATTCAATGGATAATTGAAAGATGCTATTTATTCTCATCAGATAGGAAAGGGTTCTCGAGGAGATGTTACTATTTTGCCTACTCTTATTGTCAACAACAGACAATATAGAGGTAGAGATCGAGCTTATCCTATATAATATTAAACATCCACAAGCTAGCTAGATTGAAAAAATAAAAGGATGAGTTCATGTAGTACTTTAATTTTCAGGTAAGCTGGACAAAGGAGCAGTTCTCAAGGCCATTTGTTCTGGCTTTGAAGAAACTACAGAGCCTGCCATTTGTTTGAGTAAAGGTAATCTTTTTTTTATGGTTTAATAATGTATAACTTCCATTTCATTTATCTGCATGCTAAAGTTACTATTTTTATTCCATTTTGGCCGGGGGTGCAGATATGGAAACAAATGAGTGTTTGGCGAACAATGGTGGATGCTGGCAGGATAAGGCTGCTAACATAACTGCATGCAGGGTACGTACACTAATCATTTTCACTTCAATATCTTGGTTTCTAATTAATTATTATCTTAATTATATTAATACACTCCCGAGAATTATATTTACTTACAGGATACCTTCCGCGGGAGGGTGTGTGAGTGCCCCGTTGTGCAGGGTGTGAAATTCGTTGGTAATGGTTATACACATTGTGAAGGTAAATTATGGAGTATATATATACTGCTTCTATCTTAATACATTAATTCCGGCCATCTGATCTGACCAACTTAACCATCCGCTGATGTATTTTAAAATTGATTGATACATATATCCTTTTACATTTGTTCCTGATTATTTCTTTCTTTCTTGGTCTAATTACAGCTTCTGGATTATTAAGATGTAACATAAACAATGGAGGCTGTTGGAAGGGAACAAAGGGTGGAAGGACATATTCTGCATGCATTGTGAGTGCATCACATCATTCTTTTTTCCAGACTAGCTGAAAAATCAAAATTATTGATCTTAATTAATATGTTTTAGGATGATCGTACAAAAGGTTGCAAGTGCCCACCAGGGTTTAGGGGCGATGGAGTTAACAGTTGTGAAGGTAACATATATATATATATATATAATAGTAGAATTAGTTCTAGCAGTTTGTGGCAAATTAAAATGGTTGTTAAATAAATTTGGATGCAATTAATTAATTAATATTACAGATATTGATGAATGCAAAGAAAAGATGGCATGCCAGTGTCCAGAATGCAACTGCAAGAACACTTGGGGAAGTTACGAATGCAGTTGCAGTGGCAACTTACTGTACATGCACGAACATGACATATGTATAAGTATGTATCAATAATTTCTTTATTTATTCCATTTTTGACCTTGGGTCGGTTAGTCAATAGGTGGATTTAACTATTATTTTCTAGCTAGCTAATATATTATTAGTATGGGTGTACATTGCAGGCAAAGTTGGTAATACAGAATATAGCTGGGGATTTATGTGGGTGGTCATTCTGGGTTTGGCTGTGGCTGGATATGCCGTGTACAAGTACAGGATCCGGGTAAGCCTGATCAGATTATATATGTTCTTCGATCTCTACGAGTACGACTACATGGATCAATTTTCTTTAACTTGTTATATATGCATGCAGAGATACATGGACTCAGAAATCCGGGCTATCATGGCGCAGTACATGCCTTTGGACAATCAAGGGGAGGTACCAAATCACATGCAGCCAGCTCATGGAAATAATAATGTTTAGTAAAAATAATACTAGCTAGTAAAGAAATGGTGTGCATTTATTTGGTGCCCTGATTTGATTGATGCATGCAGTATCCGGCCGGTTTCATGTTTTACAGAGTGAGTAAGGTTGTTTTATGTTTAGTTAGGAGTCCAATTAACTAAACTCCCATTGATTTGGGATATTATTTTCCCTTGTGGATGATTCTTAATTTCAATCAATGTCAATAATTATTGATTTCATTTCATGTTGGGTTGCTATTTAGCAGGAAACACGGTCCTAATTGGTTTCTCTATCCCAAAATATATAGATCAAAAGTAAAGTTAATGCATCACGAGTAAATTATTGCAATAAGATTTAGTATACGAGATATTTTATCTCAACCATTAAAAAAAATCAATAAAATATATGAATCACAAGTTATGGTCAAAATGTCCGACGATGACGTGGCAATGGAACATTTGAAAAAATAGGCATTCAATAAATTACGTAAATAACCTTTTAACAAATAAATTTTAAAAAAATAATATTTTTTCGCTCTCCTTCGTTATTCTTGTTATTTTCTCTCTCAATTTTTTCTCTTTCCAACCTTCACCTTCATGACTAACTAAAGAAAATCGTCCAACCACCAGTTTCCTAAATTATTTTTATCTCTTCCAATTTTTTTTCCAAAATTTCAACCACCATCTATATCTACCCACAAGACCCTCCCCAACCGCCCTATTCTCATTTTACAAATTTGTTTAGTTTCTCCTCTCTATATATATATTTGTACATATATATTTCAATTCAAATAAGGGTTAATTACAAGTATTTTAGTCCCCTCAGAGAATCATAATAACAGAGATCTCCCCTGACGTTTGCAAAAACTTACATCCTTAGGTCCACCGTTAGTTTTTGCTAACGTCATTACCCAAATTTTATTGAAAATTCAATGTTACCCTTGAGATTATTGTAGCTATTCTTGTGGACAATTATACACTTGTTATGTTTGTTGCATGGCAATGGTTTCATTGCAATGATGTGATTTTTTTGAAGGTGTACATGTTATAAATATCCGTGAAAATTTAACACTTTAAATTATTATGTTTTAATTCAATAATAATTATTAAAATAAAACTAGTTATAGGGGACTGAACGTTCTGCTAATGTGATTAATTTGTTTGCTTTTAGTACTACAAAAAGTAAATTAAAATTCCCACTTCAAGAATAAATAGGCACGTCAAGGCAAGTAAGGGATAATTAATTGCAGTCCTTTTTCTGAAGTAACAAAAGAATCAGCACAGCACTAATCTTTGTTTCCTCACTTTTTACATGTAGAATAGAAGTGTGTCACCTTTTAACATTGGGCCATGACAAATCACTTCAATATTTAATTAATTGTTGGGCTGTAGGCTTTGGAATTGGCATTAGACATATAATGTCCCTACCCAAACTAAGAAAATGCCTGAAGAGGACTTTAAAAAGTGAGATTTAATTAGAAGCCAGCCCATGAAACTTTTTGGATACTGTATATTATTTTTTGATAATCCGTTATAAAATTTTGATTTTCTTATAATTTATTTTATATTTAAATATCCGTATCAATTATCATTTTAATTAATATTCTCGATTTGTTTATTAACTTAATTTGTACCATCAGGCCCAGTATATATTGTACGTTGTCAATATATGTCTCTATCTTTAAAATATACTATATGGTTATGCTTATGCATGCATAGGCATCTAATTAAGATTCACAAAAGCTACACAATAATGTACTAGAAATTAAAATATTCTAAAGTACTTTTTTGTAGGGCAAGCCTCTTCTGTTGTATTGTATTGTATGTACCGTATATGATATATGATAATCTATTAATTAAGGAACAAACACAATTCTACTCACACAAGAAAGCATAATGTATATATATATACAATATATTCCGCTACCTTACCACAATTATTATACTATATATATATCCTTTTTTATCTTTATACTAACTACTAAATATGTATTATATCTAATTCAAAAGGTATGACTTAAAGAGAGAATGAAACCATTTAAAATAAAATAATGTTCTGCAATCAACTGAACTTTAAGAATAAATTTATTAATAGCTAGAGTTACCATATATTTTGTGTTTTGACCCACAAATAGTGAAGTGTGCTAATTAATTAGATTCATGGATTGTTGGATATATATATTACTTAGGAGGACAACACAATATTTTGCAGCCTTTTCATATTCGCTTGTGTCATTTTTTCATCACTTTTTTTTCTGTACGTTGCTTCTTCACTTCACACACTGCTGTCAGCTTGCCAGATTCCAGATTCCAAAAATCAAATTTTATTAAACATACACTTCAATCTACATAGTACTTACATACATATATACGAATTCATGCAAGTGGGTCATTTGCTAATTAATTCGGAAATGGAAACTGCAGTGGAAGCAAATATGTATTTCAAGAGGTTTGGAGACGAGCAAAGCACTTTAATGGACCGATACGAGCGGCTCTCGTTTGAAGTGCAGCTAAACCAGGCCATGCTAGGTCGGAGCTTGTCTGAGCCCGCCGTGGTCCGCCGCCAAGCGCCGCCACAGTTTGTGGTGAAGCCTGTGAGTCAAGGGATCCGGCACAGTCGTGGATCGAGTTTCAAGGCGGTGCTCAAGAAGTTGTTGAGACCGATTATTGGTAATTATAAAAAGGGAGCAACGAAAGATCATCATCATGAACCCACAGCTGGTGCAAAGATTAATCCCATGATGTGGAAAAAATTCAGCCGATCTTTAAGGTTTTGAAACTTCTCCTTATGACAATTCAAATGTAATAATATGATGTTAATTCCTGCTGCTGCAAAGGCTCATGTGTTGGTATTTTTTGTTCAGAGGCAGTGTACGTCATTTTATGTTCAAAGCGATTTTCTTAAACTCATGAAAAAACACCCCAAGAATGCCATAGTTAAAATATTCTCACCTAATATACATACACTTCTTATTACAACCAAAAAGGTTCCATATACATTAGAGGAAATCTCATTTCCAACAAAAAAAATGCATACACAAATTGATTGCGAGTGCTTGGGGCGGTGGAAACTAATCCATCCCAAAAAGAAGAAAAAAAAAATTATTTACAAAAATATCAACCCGCAAAATCATTCCTACCCAATTCTGTGATATTATATTTATCTTCTATGTATGTAAAATCACATTCCATAAAGTTCAAAGAAACAAAAAAGTTTTTTGAAAAAAAAAAATCTTACTATTGACAATCAAAATCCTTCAACACTAGATCTACGAACAGTTGAGTATGTTGATATCTGGCTTTCTTGTCGATCCATCTCCTCCAATGAGAGTGTAGACGAACATTTTCTAGGAGGTAAGGCCAAAGTCAGTGCAGGCAACCTTGTAGGAGAAATAGATGGTCTCGTAATAATCCCATTCAAGCTGGGTGATTTTGACATATGTTTCACATTAACCGCACTTGGTTCTTGGAGAGGAAAACGAGAGGTGCACTTCATGTCTTGTATGGTTTTAAGATTCTCCACAATGGTTCTCATCGTAGGCCTTTCTGATGGGTCTACTAGTAGACATCTTTGAGCAATATCAGCCACTGTACGAGCTGCTTTGGCCGGGAAACGACCCTTTAACTGAGGATCCATGATTAGTGATAGTCTACAGTCATCGGCCAGAAAACGTCGACTCCATTTAACTAAATTCCTCTCTTCTTTCGGGTGTCGACTATCTAGATTTTTCCTGCCCGTAAGCAATTCAAGAAGCACAATTCCGAAACTCCATACGTTGCTCTTCGGGGTTAGCAACCCCCTCTCTAGTGTCTCCACTGAAAGATTCGCCACAGCCTGAATATATATTGGTTAAATTGAGCAAGCTGGCAATGATGAGCATGGCAAGTCCCCACCCACCCCCTCAACCCAAAAGAAAGTGGACAAAAACATTTCGTGCAGTACAACTCAAAAAAAGAACTTACAACTGAGCTACTGGCAATATCCGCCTCTGGAATGTGACTAATGCAGCCATATCCCGAAAGTTTTGCACTAAAATCTTTGTCGATCTGTATATTTGCAGTCGAAAAATCATGAAACATTGCCTGTCCAGCAGCAAATACCATCAGTTAATGTAAAATCCTATTGAATTTCAACTCCATATTGCAATTGGTGCATGATAGCAACAAGGTATAGAGATGGATTACATTTTCTGATCCTATTCAAATTTAATAGTTCGGTGACTTTAATTACCTGAAAGGGTCCCTCCTCATGCAGGAACGTTAGACCTTGTGCAGCACATAAAGCAACTTTCATTCTACTATTCCAGTCAATTGGTGCACCATCTGATCTTCCATATAGAAGCCTATCTAAGCTCCCGTGAAAAAGCCGCTCATATACCAACATTCTTTGGTCCGAGCCTTCGCGAGCATGATAGCCAATCAATTTACATAGAAAAGGATGTTGCAATGATGCGAGCGTATTCACATCATTCACAAATTCCTTCAATCCCTGGAAGACACAATAAAAAAGTCAGACAAAACACTAAGGGTGCAGAGGATGAGATAGCTAGGCTACTAAATTCACCAATCAATCCAATATATGAACACCATTGAATCTAACAATACCTGATTAGAAGGATTAAGACGAGTCACAGTAGCTTCGAGCTTCCTTGACCCAGAAGCATCCTCCAAAAACGAGGCACGGTAGATGACAGAAGAGAGACCTTCAGACATACATCTCTCCGGGGAGAAGTTATGACAAGCTGATGCAATTTCTTCATATGAAAAATTAAGAAGTGTTCCCTTAGACGCCAAGGTTGGAGGCAAATTAGGAGGCAGGGGAAGTGGTCCAGACATATCAAGAGGGCCACTACTGTTCATCATTTTGAAGCTTGCCGTAGTTTTAAGAATATTCGTATCATGGGGAGATGGAAGAGGAAGAGGTTGAGGACATGGTGAATTGTATTCTTTCATTGATCCAAAGTGACTCTTGGGCTCCTCTTCTTCCTCACATTCAGTGGACGCGAGTGCATCTTGTTCTGCAGCATCAAGAAAGAATGGGGCCGATAATGCCCGAGTCCGACTATTGCTTATACCATTAGTAGACTGTACATGTTCTACTCTGGTTCTAAAGCTTGAGGGTGCAGACTGCAAAGAACGTTTATGGATTTTGGGTTCAGGTAATGCTGTTGGTGAGTGTTCCTGAGGGTTCACACGTCTAACATAAATTGTTTGTTCAGGTTTCTTCTTCTTACTCTTTAAAACCGTAAAGCATCCCATGTTGCAAATGAAAGGATTCCGATTCTGCAGGTTCCTGCCCAAATTAAAAAATGAAATATATATGTTATGCTGCAAAATTATAGACTGGAGGTTCCACATATTGAAGTACATAATTTCTGGTCTGGGAGGGAGGGGAGCATCGACATACAAATTAAAACGGATATGAACCAAGCATAAGTGCATCTGACCCTACAGGAGACATAATTCCACACACTATATGAATTACATCCTTATCCTATAAAATGGTGAATTTGCAACATGTTACTTACAAGGATAAGTGCAAATTTATTTGAAAACTGAGCATAATTATATTCAGGGAAAAGTAACATACCCATAAGTATGTCGAGAACTCAAAAAGTGCCCAGTTCAATGCTAAAAGCAGCGCCTACGGCTTACATATTAACTTTTTTCCCAAGTCATAATATGAAATATTAAAATTTACTAGTAATACACCCCCAAAATTGTTAGCCATTAACCCTTTGTGAGATTTTTTCCAGCTGCTTAACCGCAGAAAATTCTTGTGTAGCCCTGATCTTTCATAGACCATGAAGAAAATTAGTGCACCCACTAAACATATTTACAAGATTTTGTGTATGGTCTATCAAGACCGGGTCTATACAAGAATTTTCCAGCTGCTTAACCGCAATCCTTGAAAATGAATAAAACCAATTACGTACATAAAGTGCGATGAAGCTTTTCTACACATTCACAAGCCAAGATTTACCAACTTATCAAATAAAAAATAAGAAAACAGAAACATCAAATCCAGATCCAAAAATAACTAATATTACCAACAAGAACAAAAATAATACTCCAATTAGTTTACCAAAAAGAAAAAATGGGGGTTCATAACAAACAAGCAGATTCATTAATGAGGAGTTTACCACGCCAGTTTCCCTATAAATTCCTGAAAAAATCCCTAATTTCAATTAACTCGGGGGAAAACATAAAACGAGCAAGAAAAGAGACAAACCTCAAATTCAGTTCAATCTGGAAATGTTTTGGGGAAAAAGCTTGGATCTATAAAGATAATCTCTGATTACAAAGACACCCAAACGGTGAAATTCAAAATATTGAAAATCTTTGACTTAATATTGGTGAAACATAAAAACCTAAAGGCAAGTCAAATGAATACGAATGAGGAAAGGGGAGAGATGAGGGAGGGAGAAAGGCTCATAAAAATTAAGGGGGCATAATCAAGCAGCATTGGTCAAACCAAAACCCCACCTGTATGTCTAAATTAAGAAATACAGTATATTTATATGATTTTTTTCATTCCTTATTTGTGACACTTTTGACCTCAATCAATTAAAATTCCAATATTTTCTGACTCCAATTTTTCCAAAGAGATATCGGTAATTGCCTCTAAATTACTCGAATACCCTTGGGAGTCTTTCTTTCCTTTTTTCCTTTATCATTATGTGGTTTTGACTTTTGATGCACTTTCTATAATCCAACAAACTAACATACATGATGCATTCTAAAAGAGTTTTCACGGATAATTAGAATATACCATTTTTTTCTTAAAACTCTAACTGTGTTAGATAGATCAAAATAGTGGATGCGTATGAACGTGCTAGTATTTGTACATCAAACTCAACATATAGTTTGAATCAATAGTTTTGTGCTTAAGTATGACATGATTCGTCAAACAATTAATTGAAGTACACAATCACTACCTCTTATATCATTGACGTTTGTGATGGTCGCATGACTTTAATATATTTATGAAATGTCTTTTAATTCCGAGGGGAAGAGATTTGCAAATATCGAGTAACAATATGCACTTTAAATAGCTTATACTTTAAATCTAACTAGGTATAACTTCGACTTACATTGGAAGATTGATATTGACATGTGTAATACCCTATCGATACCGAGTGGCCTAATAAATACTTACATCTTGTTGAAATAAAGTATAATCGAATATAATGGATGACACATTATACACTAATTAAAAAAATTACAGTCATTTCATGATTTGCGAAAATTGTCTACGTGATATGAAGAATGGCCTAGTATGAGATTGCTTTTGGTGGCTATAGAGTAACATGAGGACAAAAACGAAAAAAGATTTGGTGTATATTATCATAGAAAATAGTTTATAACAATCAAATTACCGATATCCATACATATGGGTGGATATCCTTTTCGATTATCATGATTACTATACCAAATGACTATTTCAAACTATCTAAGGATACCATGTTGTTCTCTTAAATATCAAAACAAAGTAAAATATAGTGTATATGATCAGTTCTAGGACACCAAAAATAAAGGGTCGAAATGATTCAAAATAAACCATTTGGGAAAAAAAGCTTATGAACATATGATCTTTAATGTGAAGAATAGTACTCAATCTTCCTGAAAAATGACTCTATTTTATTAAGATGAGATTTGATTATGAATTGAAGATATATGTGATACTCCCTCCATTTTATTTTAATGGTTACATTTGGTCTTTTCACACAGATTAAGAAATTATTTAATTATTCATTTTTTTAAAATAAAATGTCAAAATTACTCTTTTAATGATGGCTTTAATTAATATTGTTAAACTTTGTGTATATTAGTAGACGTGTAAGCATAGAGCTAAAAAAATTTAAAACTGAAAAATAAAATACATTGAGAATCAAATGCGACAATTAATTTGAAAATTAAAAATTTTGCAAATAATACAATTAAAATGAAATGGATGAATTAAGTTTTTTTTCCCACAATCAAATTTAACCACTAAAATGAGTCAAATACATAACCCAATAAACAGATCCCCAAATAATAAATACATAAATCCACAAGGGGCAATTCAGACATTGCAAGTCACAGGTTCAAGGGTATTATGGTCAACTAATTGTCTCAACAAACACACAAGTACTGAACATTCAACAAAGAAAGGCTTCGATTGAAGTGACAGCAAGGCCAGTCAAACTATATGAAAATTACAGTATGTATTTACCATTTAATTAGTATAATTCCCTTTTTTAAGGTGGGGTTTTTGGGGTGAGAAAAAGAGAATATTGATTATCTATACGTATCCATTTATTTCTATGTAGTCAAAGACGTGATTAAGATTAAGATGGGTCTTTGACTATATAGAACACTGCAATGCTATTGGCTCGACGAGTGTGTAGATTAGTTTAGAGCAGCTTTGGGCCCACATTTAAGTAATCGTGCGGTGATGAATTGATGATAATAACGGGGTCCGCATTTAAAGAGTGTTTGTAAATGCTTTTAAAAGTTATTTTTTTGTTTTTTTTTAAAGCATTTTAATAGTATTTGCAAGTAGGTATTTCTACTATTGTTTCTTCAACTGAAAAGTAAATGTAGGTTGGCAAGAAGCAGCTAAGGAGGTGCTTTTCCATTGCTTTTTCTAGGTGGCATTTTTGTAATAATTAAACCTGTTTTTTTTACATATTTGCAAACACCTCCTGCTTTTGAATAAAAATATTTATCTTTTACTTTTGTTTTAAACAACTGATTTTGATCTTCCAAAAGCATTTGCAAACATCCCTTCACTCGTTTATTATAATATGCTTACATTATTGTTAATTAATTACCATTAATAAATAAAATAAATGCCAACAAATATTTTAATGAAATACATTGTTAATAAAATGACAACAAGACACACTAGTATTATTAAATAAATAATAATGAAACACACTAGTATTATTAAATAAATAATAATGAAAATGAAATACATGATAATAAAACATACGATGACGATGATGAATGAGATGTTTTGTAATGATTTAAGATTATTTCGTTTTTGTAATGATATTTAATTATGCAATAATCTATGAAAATATTGTTAATGCATGATTTTCTTATATGTATAATTGTGTTTCATATTTCAATAATTTTTCATAATTCATAACATAAAATTTAAATTATATAGTTACAAAAAAATAATTCATAATTGTACAAAACACTTTAAAATTGATAATATTGAGTTGAAAATTAAATGAAATAAAATTATGGTAAATATCAAATTTATAATATGGTGACACATTTGATGAAATATCATGGAGACCAAACCAAATTCCATTCTCTAAGAATGGTGAAATATTATTATTTTATAATTTGGTGTAAATTTTGATGAAAACCATGAAAGATAAAAGGTACTATTTTTTCACCAAGGGAAAATGGTGTGCTAACAATGAGAGATCGACCTATTTTCTCAACACCAAATATAAGATTTGGTAAAAAAAATGGTGTAAACCATGGGAGATATATACTTCACCCGTCCTTTTATTTTTGCATATATTTATCTTTGGAATGTCCCAAAACAACATTCTCTTTCTTAAAATAGATTTATTTCCTAAAAATTATCCTCTTACATAAAGTATTTATTTGACACCACTAATTCTCTACCATTACTTTTAAGGACATAAATGTAAAGATAACTAAATTTTTTATTTTTTTAACTATTACATAAAAAGGAGCCAAAGAAAAAGAACGGAAGGAGTAATTAAGTATGCAATTCTTTATTATTATATAATATTATTTTTTGAATTTCTTACCAATAAACAATTTCTTTTTTAAAATGTCTAAACTGGTTGTCCAATGGGACAACTTAGGTCGTTGTCCAACTTGGGGTGTTAATTTGCAACAACTTTTGAGCTTATTTTTGCTCATAAGTTGTTTTTTATGTTTGTAAGAGTCGTTTTTACTTATGCTTATCTTAAAATAAGTAAATAAGGTATAAGCACCTCTTCTGAGGTGCGTTCCTGAGGTGCTTATTCAACCTGATGCCAATTATGTAAATATTTAAAAGTTGTTTTGAATTCTTTTGAACATAATTGTCCTCTAATTGTGCCATAAACTTTGTTATTATTTTATTAAAGAAAGTACAATTTTTAAATTTAATAAACAAAACTTTTTTTGTTAATTGGACTCTCTGCGGCTTGAGGCTCTGTCCTCTGTTCATAAATTCAGTAGCCAAAGCTAGATGTACTGAGGCCATCTCCAATGGGCCATTTATTGCTCAAATTATAAGAAAAAGCTAGATGTACTGAGGCCATCTCCAATGGGCCATTTATTGCTCAAATTATAAGAAAAATTATAAGTATTTCACAAAAATGGTGCTCCAAAAGAGCTTTTAAAAAATAAGAATGGTAAAAAAAAATAAGTCTGGACTCTTAAATATGAGAATTCAAAGTGAAATGTAAAAATATACTTTTGCCGGGAAAAGTACAAAAATCAGTGTACTTTTTCTGTACAAAATTAAATGTGTGTATTTCTATATATATATCATAGCTAGAACATTTTTAAAATGTTCAGTTTTATAAACATTTTCTTCTCTTTAAAACTTCTTTTAATTAAAAATAAATAAAAATTAAGGCCTCGTTTGGCTGAACCATCTTTTGCATTAACAAGACGATTCCAAACTAATGCTAAAATGGACCAAACGCGGCCCTTACTTTTTTTATTCAAATTCAAAAATTGCATGAATCCTGAAATATAAAATACGATTATTTATTTAAATTCGTATTATTTTCTCGAAATAATAATTTTTAAAAAATAATTCTATTTTCATATTAAAATATGTATCGTTATTATTTATATATAAATAATAATTGAAAGTTTTTTTTTTTTTATGAAATAATAATTGAAAGTTGTTAATATATAAATGAGTTGTTGAAGTTAAGGTGTGAGTTTAAAAGTAAAATTTTAAAATATAAACTAGTTGTTGGAGTGCATATCAAAAGTGGAAATGTATACCACTGTTCATCCCTTATATTTTAAGATAAAAGGCTAAAATTTAAGAGTGTTGTTGGATAGACCTCAGTGTGCACCCATATCTCAATTTCTTTAATGTTAATAATCATATCAAAATAAGGAGACAAAAGTTCTAAAACTAAATTAAAGAGGGAATTGTATTTTTCATACCAAACTTTTACCTACTTTAGACATTTGTTACCAAACCTTAAAAAAGGACACATTTAATACCAAAATTGAAAGACTTTTTTCACATTTGCTTGAGCTTTAATGGTGACTTTTGGTATGCTTAAAATTATGCCCCAAAATTTTTACCATAGTATCTGAAAATTATTGTTGTATGATTCCTTGTATATTATGAGATATTATTTAATTTTGATTAATATCCCGAAACTTTGTTAATTTTTTGCGGATTATTTATTGTGTTTCATGAACTAAAACTTGTACCTTTAAAAAACTCTCGTCAAGAGATTTTGAGTCATAAAAAGAACACAAAATTTGGCCCCCAAAAATTAATGGAGAAAGGAAATGTGAAAAAAGTCCTTCAATTTTGGTATTAAATGTGTCTTTTTTGAAGGTTTAGTAGCAAATGTATAAAGTAGGTAACAATTTGGTATTAAAAATGCAATTCCCTCCTAAATTAAACTAATTTTAGTTTTTTAATTGTATATTTAGCAATAATCTTCAACACAAATAAATTACTTCCACAGTAATATTTAACTTAAATTTTTATATATTATACAAGAAAATATCTCAAACTAAACTATTGAAAATCTAATAGTTATATTGGAGTTGAAGAAAAAAAGTCTCAATCACAAGTTCAATCATGCAAACTAATATTTTAAGACACACACACACAAAAAAAAAATATTTGTTCAACATATTCATTTAGTCAACTTTTAGGGGTAAATTAATCAGTCTACTAATATGTGTTCTAAAAAGAAAATCTATGAGTATATTTCACGCGTTTTTAGTCCATATAATTTTCCCTAAAAAATTAACCCCAAAATATAATCTTATTTTTCTATGTATTTCGCACAAACATTCTTGTTAATTTTCTTAATTATGTTACTGAAAAACTTGCAACTCACTTAAATTGACTAATTTATTTGGAAACAAATAACAATTAAACCCTTTGAAAAACCAAAAAAATAAATATCAATTAAAATATTTTTTTCTTGAGGGCAAATATGAATTTATGGCTACATAAGTAAAAATAAGTTAAGCCCAACATTGCATTTGCAAATACTTCTAAACTGTTTTAAGTTGTCTTTTCAGGATATACCCCTAGCTTTTGTTAAAAAGTGATTATCACCAATTTTTACTCACAATTTCGGCTGAGCAAATGGTAAAAACCAAATCGGACCGAATTTCAGTATTAGGGCGGATCGATTTTTTCAGAACCATGATTGTTTGCCGAACCGAAAATATTTGTTCTGTTTGTTAAAAATCAAACAGTCTGGTTCGGTTCTGGTTTAGTCCAAAAAATCGAAAATTATTAATTGACTTTGAATTTTTTTTGAAAAACTCGTAAACCTAAAAAAATTATTAATTGACTTTAACATAGATAAACTCATAAACCTAAAAAAATAAAAAATAAAATAGATTAAAATGTTGATTTCTTGTAATTATATATTAGAATATTTAAATTCTTGCAGATTTTTTTATCAACGCATCTCTAGACATTCTACTGATCAATATTTTTTTAATAATTTTTTTAAGTTGAAAGACATCTCCCACAATAGTAGTTCGGATGAGTTTGACAATAATAATTTGTTAACCCTAATAAAGACAATACCAATTCCACCTTTTATCAGTATGGAATTCAACTCTTACAATGATGCATATGATTTCTATAATCATTATGCGAAGAACTTGGTATTTGGGATTAGAGTAAAAAATTCATATAAGGAAAAAAAATGTCATGAGAAACAAGGTATGGTAATTTGTTTTATTCACCAGGGATATAAAGAGCTTAATGAAGTCCATAATTCTAAACCAGGGAAAAGAATTGGTTGTGGCGCAATTATGACGATCGAATTGAATAATCATCAATCAAAAGTGAATTTGTTGGACTTAACATTAATATTGAATAAACTGAGCTTAAATGAGTTGTCATCATATTGAATATGAATTGACTCAAATTTATTATTTAAGATTTTTAATATATTTTAACATTTTTAAATTATAGAATCGAGGTTGAAATGTCACATATTAGCAAAATCAAAATTCACTGGGTAAAAGTTGCAAAATATTTACTCTATACAAAATTATGGGGGTGAAAATTGCAAAAGATTTTCGCAAAACAAAATTGTGGGTTGAAACACGTGAAAAAATTTCTCAAGCCAATCAGATTTCGACTGTACATGGACTGTATTATAATAAACTGTCATATTAATATCTTTCAATTTAATTTGTGGTACAACTTTTAAGATTGTTACACATAATACGGCCCTCAAATTTCTACTTGAATATTTCGTGCAGAAATCAAAAGTAGAATTCAACTTAGCCGGCTCAGTTCGAGCAAGCGTAAAAAATTCCAAGATTCTAACACTAACATTCAGTGTATATGCACCATCCATTGTGCAAAGAGTTCAGGTTCAAATATCTCTCAATTCTTTATTTCTCTGGTCATCTTAAATATATGTTGAGAAAATTCTATCACCCTTTTTTACTATTTCTTTTTAATTTGTATATACAATACAAAAAGAATTCAATGTTTCTAACAGAAAATGACGTTCCCTAAAAATAATATTAGTTCTTTTTTTAAATGGAAAAGATATTTTAATTTGAGTATGCACGCAATTGACTCCTCAAAGATGTTCCCATTTAATTTCACAAACTGAACATCAAATTTCAAAGATTGACTCATGCTTCCACCGTTCCACTGCTCACAAAATGCCACCGAAATTGCCTGAAAATGTTGGATGCTTTTAATAACAAAAACTTTCCAATCCATAAAACAAACAAGAAAATTACTCATCTCAAACCGGGTTCAAGTGTTCAACCATATCCTTGCATTCTAAATACACTTTACCACGGATTTTCCAAATCGTTATGAATTCTTTCAGCTGGAACAGCTATTATAAGTAAAGTATATCCAATTATATAATTATAATTATATAACAAATGCAAATTAGTAAAGTAAAAGTCTTTACTTGTTAAAATCAGTTAATAGCTAAAATGTATAGGTATAGAGTTTTAATACTTCTATAATCATGTCACGAAAAATGGCTTTCACGTAACTTTAAAATTTATAAAGAACTCTACGTACTCAATATTTAATTCAAGTTCGATCGATATATTTAGCTGATTGAAACTCCATTCGTGACACATATCAAATTAAATTAAACTTTAAATTTGATAGCTTTATAAATTTGATTGAAGATCATCTCATAAACTACAATAATTTATATATGTAAATAAGGAGTATCAAGTTATTCAAGTTGGACTATTGTTATAGTCGATTGAAACTATTTTGCGCTTGTATTGTTAGATATAGAGTTTAAATACATTTTGAAGATCAATAAGAAAACCAAATCCACCTTGAACTAAATCTCTTATTTAACATCTTTTTATGAAAAGAATAAAATAATAGCATTTTATTTTTATTTTTTTTAACTAGCTAGTGGCTAGAGAATCTTAAACATTTTTCTTATTTATATATATATATATTGAGGCCTTCTACTGTTCTAGAGTATGGGCTATAAACAAGTGCTCAAGTTGCTTACTTTATGGGCCAATCTTCATTTTACTTTGTAATTAGAAATACTCATATTCTACACAAACTGACCTGTGTTTACTTTTTAGTAAATTACGAACACTGCGATAAGACATAATTATCAAAATCTCTCAAATGTATTGGGTATTATAAAAAAAATTCCTTAAATTTGTCACCTTCTTACAATTAATCATTTGTCCCTAAATTTTTTTTATATTTCCCTTGATTGTTATTTGCAATATTTAATATCTTATAAATGTTAAAATTTGGATGTTAATTGTTATATATTATAAATTATAAAAAGTGATAATTATATATTTACAACCAAAATAATTGATAAAACTTATAAATGACCATAATTTCAACAAATATGCAAAACATAAAATAATATAATTTACATATTTATTAACAATTTAAATTGTATAACAATAAATTAAATATAATTTTAATAATAATATTTTATATATATAGACAAATTGTTTATATATTTAGTTGTAAATTATTTTTCTATATTAGTAAATTTAATTAAATTTATATTGTATTATAAATCAAATATTTCAATTTAATAAAGTTCATATTGTATTATAAATTCAATATTAATACAATAAATATATTGTTTATTTATTTATTTAATTAATTAGTGTAAATATAATTTTATATTTAAACATTTTATTTAATTTGTTATCATAGAAATTAAATTATTAATAAATATGTAAAAAAAAGTTGCAATATTTATTAAAATTTATGGACAATTATAAAATATATCAATTATTTTGGTACTAAATATATGATTATCATTTTTATAATATATAAGATATAACAATTAACACCCAAATTTTAAAATTTATAAGATATTATAGACATTACTAATAACCCCTAAGGGCAAAATTTGAACTTTTTAGGGGACAAAGAGTTAATTGTAAGAATGTGACAAACTTGAGGGGGATTTTCATAATTAGGTTTTACCTCAGGGGTATCCGTAATTTATCCTACTTTTTGTGAAGTAACTTAGGTCCTTTTGACTAGGTTCTGGTCTGGTCTCGCAAAACTGAGTCAGAACTCTTTCAAATGGAATTTGACAAAACCCATGAAACTCATCACAGACCTGTTTAGAAACTCATATTCAAACTCTTGAAACCCATAAAACATTGATTTGATATATATTACCTATTTTTCCCCTCAAACTCTATAAAAAAAACATTGATTTGATACATACCTCCTACTATTTTCTCTAAACCCCAACATCCAAATACAATCCAAGTTGAGTTTCAATTTTTTCAAAACCACGAAACCTAACATACAAAACCTAACCAAATGAGTTTTCAAATATTTCACCGAAACCACCAAAACCATTTTTTTGAAACCAAAACCCGCGAAACCGAGTTAAAACCCTTTCAAATAACCCTTAGTTTTTCTTTAGCAACTGTTCACTGGACTGGACAGAGTAGTGACTAGTGAGTCACCTGCCTATCAGACCCGGCCAGGTTCAAGCAGTTTAACTGCAGGCGGCGGGCGGATCGAGCAGCGAAACCCGGCAATTGGGGCAGGATGCATGTGACCTAAGCCAGGTATCAATGCACCCAACATGAAAACCGTGACTACATTTCGGCAGCACCCGGACCCGCTCCCCATCCACGAATTCCCCCAAACAAATCGGGCATTCCGTCGTCGAATTGTCGGGTCCCCGCCCGTATACTGTTTCCGGGAGCTGGCTCAAGCCGCGCTTCTTGAGGCCTGGTACCGCCGCGGGTCTGCTGCGATTTACGTATTGCAGACCGCATCGGAAGATCGTGTTCAATCCTAGGGCAAATATTAAGGCGCACAGCAGGACGGCGAGAATTATCACCATATTGTTGTCGAATTCTGACGTATTGCTTCCGTACGAATCACCGGAACCGGTCCGGTTCAATAGTAGGTCGCCACTTGATCCTGTCTGTAGAAGGCGACGGTGAGGTATTGCCATTATTACTCCAAATAGTTCGATTAAATTTCTTCCAATTTCAAAAGGGAATTTAGGTCTATTGGAGAATATTTGATATTCTGAGTTTATGGGAATTAATTGGCTGTTATATTAGAACTTGATTCTTAAAAAATGGTCTTTCAAACTGAGAAAATGAAGCCAAAGTTCTGAATCTTGTTATAGAGTACAAATCATTAGCAAACTTTTCTTTTATTCTTTGGCCATGAAAAGGGAACATAATTACATAGTGTGTGGTTGGAGTAGTTACATTTAAATACAAACTTTAGGAAGTACTAATACCAAATCTTGATTACAGACTTATAGATTTAAGAATTAATTTTTTTACCAAATCATTTCTAATTTTCATGACTTTTTGCAAATGCAGAACATAGAAGTTCAATCATTTCTTTTTTAATTCCTTGTGAAATGAAATATGAGAAAAAAAGTTGTATGGGGGGCCAAGTTTGGTATTTGATTTCAATTCTGCTCAAGAGTGAACCCTCTCATATTGATGGATCTTACATAGTTTGCCAATTTTTGCTGCATTTTCAAGTACAATTAGAAATCATAAATGATTCCAACTACTTCCCAACCTCATTTATTATGTTGTGGACATTTGGAGATCATGAACTATAATCCCTCCATTTTTTTAGTAGTGAATTTGGAGGATTGCACACGAATTAAGAAATGTCATAATTAACCACTTTTTTTAAGCAAAAAGTTCCAAAATACCCTTTTAATCAAATAATCTTAGAAGGGTAATATTGGTAAAAGAACATTAATTTTACATTGAAATCCTAAAATGACAAATAAAAGTAAACAATTTTTTTTTTCAAAGCGACGAATGGAAAAAATGACGAAGGGACTATGTATTTAGACTGTTGGAAGTTGTAACAACTATTTCAAACTTTTCAAATTTGTTTGGTTTATTAATATATTGAAAATAGAGACCAAAACCAGAATATTGTATTTGGTGTTTAGGTAAACTAATTTATTGACAGATGGCGCCAAAAAAATTACACATGTTTGATGATGGTTATTCAGATAGTTAACTGGATTTCTTGTTTGGTAATTACTTGTTCTTGACTTATACATCATCTGTCTTAAATATTTGAGAACATACGGAAATACACTTAATTATGTAGAACTGAAAAGGTATTAGTATAATCTAGCGTGAGGATATCTTGATTGAAATTGGTTGCACTTAAAGGCTGTCAATTGGTCGAATTGGTTAAATTGATTGCACTCGATTTAGATAACAATTCACTCTATTGACAGCCCACTATTTGGCAACATTCATATAACGAGGGGGCCAAGATAAGTTCTTTGAGCTGAATCAGAATCGTTAGGTCTAACAAAATATTGAAGCCCATATATTTGTTTAAGCCTAGTCGAATGTTGAAGTCCATTTTGTTCCTATGTAATTAGGAGCAGTGGAATCCAGTTCCCAATCAAAAGATGATCCGACTACTGCACTATTTGCTTGTTGCTTAATGTCTTGCAGTTTTTGAATTTTTTACTAGTGTTTTAGTTAATTCAGATTTTCGTTACTTCTTTGTGTGTGTGTGTGTGTGAGAGAGAGAGAGAGATTGGCCAGTGATAAGAATTGCAAGGTGGACAAATTGCATAACAGATGCCTGGATAATAAACAAAGAGGATGCCATGGGAAAGCCGGATAGTGCATACTAAAAGAAGTGGAAATTGTTGTGCGGATGCGCTTGCAAAATTAGGCCATGAACTTGAGGGGACCAAGTGCTTTTGGGATGAGGCTCCCGAAAATTTGTTGTTGGTGTTAGAAGAGGATCTAATTTAGTCTTCTTTCTGTTTCTTTTTGTACCAAAAAAAAAAAAAAATAAACAAAGAGGAGCTCTTGTGGAAGAAGCTCCTCATCTTATTTACACCTTATTATTATTATTATCATAATTATCAATAGTACAGTCCTAGTAATAAGAATTACAAGTTGGACTATTTGCATAACAGATTACAGGCTAAACACCTGCAAATTAACAAAGAAGCACTCCTGTACTCATCACTTTATCCTGTAATGGAAGGAAGAAAAAAGCGATTAATTTGTAGTGGCTGTACTGTACAGATAGATTACTACTATGTACGTAGCTTTCTGCCCAATAGAGAAATATAAGAAAAGTACTAACAAAACCATAGGGTAACATTGTCAATGCAGCGGATTTTAATAATTCATACGACAAAAATTTGGATTGACAGCCCTAAGTATCACATAGTGTATAATTATATTCCTAAATAAATGTACTTACTTTGAACAGTCAAGAGATGGAGAGAACCTATAAGGGATGTCTAGATCACATTTCCCTATGAGGTTATTAACCAAGTCAGGATTAGCTTTAACACTAGTGACAATAGACTTGAGGCACGTGCATACAGACTGACGGTCAGGTGTAGTCCTGGCTGCATTGTTGAGCGCTCTTGCCCCATCGCAGCAACCAGGCGGCACCGCACCACCCCTTTGGACGTACGCAATGCATGGTGATATGCTGCTTAGAACCCTGCCGCATGTTATGGCTGCTTTTGCACCCGGAGCACTACTTGAAATCATGCAAATCATCACCAAAACACATGAGGTGAACTCAACTAGTCTACAACCTGCCATACTGAAGATTAATAGTAATTGATAGGTTCTTGTGCATTAAGCCTCCTGGTGTTATGGGTATATATAGATAGAGTTGTGTGTTTTGGTATAAATAAAGTAACTACTACTTTTGATTACTAGTATGATTAACCTTACTCATATAAGGAAAAAGTTATAATTATATTGTTATAAAGAGACCCTAGTTGATCGGATCCCATTGGGTTTTGACTAGGGCTGAGCATGGTTCGGGAAACCATCCGAACCGAATGGTTCGGTCCACGAATTTCCAGGACCGAACCGGCTAGCTAGGAACCGAAAATTCGGTCCGGTCCAGTTCAGTTCAGACCGTTTCAGACCGAATGCTCACCCGAGTTAGGATCGAATCGTGAAAAATTTGATTGTTTGTTTGTTTTTTGGACTGAATTGGATTGAATCGGACCAAACCGTTAAATTTTGTGGTAAAAAAAAGGGGAAAGTTTAGAATTCGGGAAATCGTGGACCGAACCGGACCGTTCGTTTTTGTACCGAACCAGACCAAAAATTTTGATCCGGTACACGATCCATGGATTTCCAGGACCGAACTTCGGTCCGAATGCTCACCCCTAGTTTTGACTGAATCCATGGATACTAATCAAATTGCCACCCCTAGTTATTCTCGGTCGCAATTACATTAAAATTACTGTTAGCTAGATCGTCAATTAGGTATCATCGTAAGCTCGACCATTCCATTTGGTAGATTGGATCAACTTGAAAAATACTCTTCTAACATGTGAGCATTAAACGCAGTTTATGCTTGTAGTACTGTTTGTATGCCAAACTTTAGTTCATTGATAGTAATTTGTAACTAATTTTAAATGTAATGAAGTCTATTTGTGTGTACACATGGGGATGTCTGTTGCTACTATACGTATACACAAACAACAGAATTGACCTTAACCTGATCTTGAACTGAGAATCACTCTCTTGATGCAAGATAGTAATTTTCATCTAGCTGGCTATATAATTAATTACCGTTTTAGGCATCCACAACTGTACAAGAAATTTAATGAAGATGGTATTCAGTTAAAAATTATTCCGTTCTTGGGAACTACTTAATGAAACCAGAGGCAACTTAACTTTGTGGTTGCCATAAATACGGCATTTGAAAATCATACTCCTCTACCTTGTTGCTTGCCTGAAATTTTATTAATGTAAGTTATATTATATTATTATAATTTTCATTTATATCTTCTTTCACATTTGCTTGAAATTTAATCATAGCTGTAATATATATTCTCTACACTGAGAGTAACTAATATTTGAATCGGTAAAATTGCAGAAAACGTTCCAAATTAATTAGCGATTTTGGGTTTTCGTCTTAAATTATATCACCTCATAAAATTTTGTCCCGTAATTTAATATTTTTTTGAAATATCGTCCCATCGTTAGTTATGAAACATAAATTGCGCACGTGTCCGTTAAATTGCCACATGACTGCTTACGTATCATGACGTGGCAAATTTTAGCATGAGCAACTATGCACGATTGTAGAATTCGTCTCAAATTAATTACAAATTTTAGTTTTTCATCTCAAATTATACCAATTCGTCGAATTTCGTCCCGTAATTTACCATTTTGCATGAATTTTGTCTCATTATTAAATTTCTAATTTAATGGAAATGACGGTTCAATCTTTTACTCTTTTAAAAGAAAAATAGTATGAGTTTTCGAAAATTTTCGTGCGCTTTTGAGAAAAAAAGTCCCTTGTCATTTCATTAGAAAAACATTATGTGTTCTCTTTTAGTATTAATAAATAATAAATATTAAAGAACTTATGCATATGCATGCCGTAAATCAATAGTTTAAAAAGCTTTTCCACTAAATGTCATATGTATAAGTTCTTTAATATTTATTATTTAATAGTGGGAGTAAATTCATGCAAAATGGTAAATTACGGGATGAAATTCGACGTTTTGATATAGTTTGGGATGAAAAATCAAAATTTATAATTAGTTTGGGACGAAATTTGCAATCTTGTATAATTGTTCATGCTAAAATTTGCCATGTCATGACACCTTGTGGCAATTTAACGGACACATGTGTAATTTCGGTCTCATAATTAACGGAGTGTCGATATTACAAAAAAATATTATACGGGACGAAATTAGGTGAGGTAATATAGTTGGGGACATTTTCTGCAATTTTGCCTATTTGATTAATTATAATGTAGAAACCACCAGCTGATTAAAGAATTGTGCCTAGATTGCGATGGTAAGATGCACGTAGAAAAGCACTTAAAAAATCTAGATACATATATATGTATGAGATACAACTTTCTTTATCTGTGGCTATATATATAATCAAATTAAGTTACATATCCAAGATCCCATAAGATTTTTTTTTGACTAAAATAACTAGCCTTCTGCACGGGCTACCATGTAATTTATTCACTCAGTACTGTAGAATGAAATTTATTTGAAGGAATATCACTTCCACGTCCATCTCACTTGACGCTGCAAGAAGGAAAAAATAAAAAACATGTTTTGAGTTAACATTTTTATTAAACCCAGAGGACTGTTAGGCTCTGCATATTTATATATCTGGGCTGGGCCTCATTTGATTAATATAATATTCAGCCCAAATAGGCATCTGTTTTGTATAGGAGATGAAAGTAAAGCCCACCTCCTTTTATTTATTTTCAGAAATTTTGTTAATATTAAAAATCTAAGCAATTCAAATGTAAACAATTTATCAAAATGAATTAACCTAACCTAGGTTTTTTCCCAATCTCAAAACAAGCATATTGATTAGATTTAGATTGATGAAGAAGGATAGTTAGTTAGTGTTTACCTGTTGCAGTTAACATTGTAGCTGATCGGGTAACCAATGTTAACATTACAGCGGGAAGGCAAACGGGCGGCATATCGAGGATTCGCTTTGTAAGCTTTCGCGGCAACCTTGATGCACTGGCAAGCCATCTTCCGCGCGGCTGAATTGTTGGCGGCGCTTTTAAGAAACCTAATTCCTCTGCAGCATTGAGCCGGCAAATTGCCTCCCCTTGTGATGTACGTTCTGCACGGAAGCAAACTGTCCACCACTGTCCGGCAGGTTATGCCCTCCGCACTCTGTGAAAGCCCCACAACGCACAGCAGTGCGGCGCAAATAATCAACGTAAGCTTTGCCATTTGGATTGAAAATATTTATCTCTTACTATTTAACTTGAATAAAATTATGTTTAGAAGTTGCTATCTGCAGATTGATTGATTTGCCTATAGTTGGTTATATAGGTAAATTTTTGGAGATGTGAACATAAGAAAATTGAGGCAGTCTGTCTGGTTTAATTAATTGTTAAAGTCTATTATTTTCTGCAGCTGGATCTATAACTATAGCTGCATTGCAACCTATATGATATGCTTATTCAAAGAAAGGTTAGAATTAGTTTTTATTTCACTTTTAGCTTAGAATTAGCAAGGTGCGAAGAAATATAAAGATGGAACTATGATATAGGGTGGCTGAGGGCGCAAGCTACCACCGTCCTTTACCTTCCAACCACATAGGTTTTTATTTTGTATGCTTCATTTTGTTTTGGCTGGTGGAAAAATGTGGATGCATGCATTAATAGACCCACGGTATTGATCCATATCCTAATTTTCTTTAGAAAATTAGTTAAACATTTGTGCCGCTGAAGGCCATATTTAAATGTACTTGGATGAAAATATTTGGTTGAGTGTTTTTGAAAAAAATTTGTTGTGCAAAATAATTGGAATATATTTGGACGTACCTTTTGTTGCAGTGTTAATTAAATAATTTTTAAGGTTTTAAAAGTTAGTTTGGTTATATTTTAGGAATATTTTTGATTAAATTATGTTGTTTGATTATGCGAGCAGTGATTGAAACATTATTATTTTGAGTTAAAATACTTATTAATAGTTGAATATAGGATTATAATGTGTAACAAGTTATTGGAGTATTAAATTAATTAAGTGAAAGAAAGGATCAAAGTGGGGGAGACGCATTACGCATAGGCTGGAAAAAGTGATGGGCTGTAGACTCTCCTGGCTGGACCATAAATGGGCAAATCTTGTTTTGGGTTGTTGCGGCCGGTGAGTAGTGATCCTACTCATGCTTGGCCCAATAAAAACTCTTAATAGTTGGGCCAAGTGTTTGGGCCGAGAAATCTAGGTGATTTTATTTATTTATTTTATTTTATTTTATGAAGAACAGGAAGTTAAGATTGTAAGATTTTGGGGTTTTAACTACTTTGTATCGATACTGATTATATATTAAGATTTAAGAGGGTGAATTGAACATATATAATTAAGATTAACAAAGAGGTTTTGGTCAAGTACTTGAGAAGAGCACATTACTTTGTCTTGGCTTTTTGCACAGATTTGTTTGTGAACCTGTTCTTTTGGGCTATCGGATATTTCCTACAGTATACAACCAAGTCTGTTTATGATGTTAGTGCTATTTGGCCTGTAGGACTAGTAGCTAGGAACTCTATCAGTGGTACTGGTAATGAGTTGCCCTTCAAATTATAATCAGGATTCACATGTATGTATGTATGTATGTACCTTTAGTAAGTGGTCAAATTAAATTCGGCCATAAATGAAGAATAGGTCAAGTGATCTATCAATGACTGCCATGTGGAGAAATATAATGGCAGCATCTCTCTCTCCTCTCCTCTCCTCTCATGCTTTAGAATCAATCATACGTACATTGTTATTAATTAATTCATGTTATATGTGATTAAGTCCACTAAAAATAATAGAGTTGTTAATTATGTTAAACGTCCCAAAATGGCCTTGGATTTGAGATTATTATATATGTACGTGTGTTAGCAAAATATGAACATCTTTGGATCTTTTATCCACCCAATACTCTTATACAAGCATCTTTCTCAATTTAACTACTATTCACAATATTCAGAGTTCATTTCATTTTCCATTTATAAACATAATCTCCAATTTGCTACATGCACTTGACCTCTCTCTTTTTCTTGTTTTGTTTGTCATAGTTAGCAAACCTCCAGAACCTCTCATTATCGTTTTCCCAATTGTTACGTATATGGAATAATAACAAACAAAAAGCTGATAATTGCAAAAGATCACAAGTACTGTACATAACTAGAACTTCATATTTATTTCTGGATACATTTATTGATTTTATACTTGGAGAGATGAAAACTTAGAATAGATTTGCCCATAGTGCATGGTATAGCTAACCACGTACAGACCTGATCAGATCAATTCTTTATTTATTTAAAACATTCTTGTAAACTTTGTAGACAGCTGCCACGGAACTTAGTGATTTCTGGCCTCCAATTAATTCAACTTCATCTGATCCTGCAAATACAATACCATTACCATATCAGTTTAAAAAATCACTGCCCTCTTCACATTCACAATAAAGTTTCCAGAAATGTGTATACTCAATTAATTAACATGCATGGTGCTTTATTTTGTGTGTTAAGATATAAAGTGGAGATATGTAGACGTACTTTGAGCAATCAGTGGAAGGGCTGATCTTGTAAGGAATGTTAACACCACATTGTTGAGGAAGTCCGGCGGCCTTGCCAAAATTGATGCCGGAATAAGAGCTGGCAAGGGTTTTAAGGCAACCGCATACGCTCTGGCGGTCCCCAGTGGTCCTGGCGGCACCATACAACCCCTTAACCCCATTGCAACAACCGCCTAGAGGACCTCGGTTGGTGACGTAGGGGAGGCATGAACTCACGTATGAAATCACCTGCCCACAGCCTATTGCTGCCTCGGCAGGAGGAGCGATGGACACCATCATCATGGCGGCGATGAACACCACACAAATTGCTTTGGTCATGGCAGCCATATTGCTGTTAACTAATTAAGAAATTATGATATATATAAATATATTACTTCTCTAGCTAGCTATATATTGTTAAGTGATTGTGTGTGGAATAATAGCCTTGAATGGTATGGTGTTTATATAGAGAAGATATAGGACTGATGGATTTGATAATTAGTTAGAGAACAAAATGTTAGGTATGTTTACTTTTTTGGAATTGAAAGTCTTTTTAAATCATAAAGTATGGAGAAATGGCTACGTACATATATATATATGGCGTGATCATCGAGTTAAATGTTAGGTATGTTTTGTAATACCTCAATCCCACATTGTTGTGGGAGGAATATTTGGTTAGTTAATAAAGACTAGTTGGCTAGAGTTCAACAATTTTTGACAAGGCCAAGAGTGGATCGATGTTTATTTTTTAATGCTTCATGTCTGAATTGAAATAGTCATTTGGAATCATAAATTATGGAGAATCGGCTATATATGGATCAGTGATTCAGTTAAAATTTTCTTGGAGATTGGAGATTAATATTGTTATATTATTGTTTCTTACGTTTGGAGAATTTTTTATATTCATATGTGTGAATTGTGATACACCAGGTTATATTAGTAACATAAACGTTATTTCAGAAAAGATGTCGTATTGATCAATGGGATATGATCTACCACGTGTGAATGGACGTACGCATTAAGAATATTACAAAAAGTAGTAAATTTTCTTGCAAAATGGGTTGTTGAAAAAAACAAAAAAACCTAAAAAACTTAATGGGTTGTTGGTAGTTGGGGCCGATCAATGCTAGCTGCTGGTTGATTTATTGAAGAAATAATTCTAGAACGGAAAGACCAACTTTATGTAGACTTGAAATACTCAGACAAAAAATGCATTGGCTTTTCCACTAGTGGGACAATGGCTTTTCCATTAATTGTAGAAATGACTTCGTCCACTTTCGCAGTTCTGCACTGATGTTTTCTTCTCTTAAAATGATTTTTCCAAAGATTTCTCTTATAGGAGGACGAGTGGACTGACTTCTCTCAGTTCTTAATTATTATAGGTTGTAAAAACACAAAAAAATAATTCAAAATTAAGTCAAATATTGTTCGGTTCATTTATTTTCAATCAAGTTGGAGGGTTATCTCAAAAGCAAAATTTATGTAATTTACCCAATATTTGGTTAAATATATTACAATTACATTCACCCATTAATATTCTCCATCAGTATTTTGGACCAGCTTATAGCTTTCTCAAAGTAGCAAATAAAAATCAAAAAGTACTTTCATGCATGATGGTCTAAAAGTGAAAAAGAAAGTAGGAAATATGAGCGCATGTACAGATGTAATGTTAATATAAATTCTCTTTCTGTAAAACATAAAAGACACTTTTTATTATTCATTAAAAAAAAAAAAAAAAACCTTTCCATAATTTTATTTATTTAATTCTTTTCATTACTTTCACGATTCAGTGGACCAAAAGGATCAATTATCACTTGCGTTTGCATTAGCACGAAACAGTATTAGGTAGGTGAGTCCGTGAGAGGATTTTATCTCATCTTGATAAGAAAACAAACGGCGCGCATGCACGTACATCCAAAATAATACTAACCATTAATTTATGTCTGTTATTATGGATATAGTATTATAATTAGTTGGCATCTATATATATAACGTTAGTAAAGTGCATAATCGTTAATTTGATAGAGATAGATGAAGCTGATCCTCAATTCCTCATCGATCTTTAATTAAATGATAAAAGTACAAGCTAGATGAATTGACAAAAGAAACTATATAGCTAATTAATTATTAGATCCGATCCATGTAATTTCCCCCTCAAGAGATATGGCTATCCTTTTAGGTCAACCCGTGAATGCTGCAACGTAACAACAAAGATGATCATGAATCAGATATATATGAGATTAAACCCTTAATTGGTAAAGGAAAAAAATAATCTGAGATTACTCTACAAATTCATGGTATATATATATATATATTTCATTTCATGCACTTCTACAAGATAAACTTACTTTTAGTAGATCTGTCCAAAAATTAACGGAGAAAGGAAATGTGAGATGAAATCATGGTACCAAATGTATATATAAATAAATACGTACGGTACGGTACCTTGAGCAGTCGATGGAGGGGCTGATCTGGTACGGAATGGGGATACCACATTTTCCAGGAAGTGCGGCGGCATTTGCGAGGATGTTGGGAGTGGCAAGAGAGGCTAAGGATTTCAAGCATGAACAGAGGGCCTGGAGGCCGCCAGCTGCTGCTTCGGCCTTGGCCTGGTTGTAAATGGACCTAGCCCCATTGCAGCACTCGGGTGGTGGGGCCCCACCGTTGAATACGTAGCTGAGGCATGACGTCAGGGAGTTCACCACCGTGTTGCAGGTGATCATTGCCGCCTCCTCCGCATGTGAAACTCCAAACAACAACACCAACCACAATATTATTGACTTACCCATATATTGGAAATTTGGAACTACCTCTCTATTAATTAAAAAAAAAAAAAAAAAGATATTAATTTTATAGAGGTTTTTGAGGTAAATTTTATTTATTGATGTTTGCTGGGCTTTTGGTTTTCATTCCTTGCTTTTTATTAATGATTCTTTTCTGTACATTTATTTCGGAGTGGTCCTTTAACTATTAAAAAAAAAAAAAACTTCTTTCGAATTGAACCAATCATATGGTACGTGTTATCGTACTTTTTTTTTTATATTTGCAGTTAAATAATTACATTCTGAATTATTAATACTAATAATTAATATAACTAGTAAAGAAAAATTAGATACAGTCCAAATTAAAAGGGATATATATATATATATAAATATATGGTGCAATTCTATGTATACGTAGCGTAGGGAATTAATTGATTAAGACCAGGGAAATAGGAATTGCAATTGAAATAAAAGCAACAGTAGATTAATCGGAAACATATTCAAACAGCTCTTGGAATTAAAATCCTCTAGCTAGCTCTCCGATCCATCAGCAAATCCATTAATTATTTGATCCTGCAAATTAAAAAAGAATTCATGTATATTAATATAACAATTTTGGTGCAGCGGTTATACTAAATAATTTTTCGGGGGATTGGCCGATCCCAGTATCAAAGCCCGCTAACAAAAGAGTTGGGCCAGATTATTTAAAAAAAGAGTTGGGCCAGATTATTTAAAATTGGCAGCCCAATAAGAAAGAAATTGATCAAATTACTTGTTGCAGTCGATGGCAGGGGTGATCTGGTAGGGAAGTGAGAGTCCACATTTTCCGGGAAGAGTTTTGGCATTGTTAATGGCGGCAGGAGAGGCGGAGCTTGTCAGTGATTTCAGGCAAAAGCAAACGGCACGGAGGTCTGCGGTGGTTCTCGCTGTCTTGTACAGCGACTTAACCCCACTGCAGCAGTTATCCGGCACAACGCCGCCTGCTAAAATGTAACCAAAGCAAGGGGCAAGTGTGCTCGTCACGGTGCCACATGAGATCTTCGGCCCCGCAGCAGCCACCACTGTCATGATTAGCACTAGACATGCAGCTGCAGTAACATTTCCGATGCTTGCCGCCATTAATTATCTTATATATATATATATATTATATATGGATGGGGAAGATCGAACAGCTGCTGTTAATTAATTAAGATTAATTGTGTTTATATATTTATATATATAGTAAGTATGTTTCTTGGAAAGTTTTAGATTCTTCTTCTTGGTGTGCATGCATGGTTTGATCGATGTTTATACTTTATATATATATAGAGGATCTTTGTCAAGGCCAATAATGGAGTCAATGCTAGTATTTGTATAAGATTATTTGAAATTTTATTTTTTGAGACGCTTTCATTTATTGCAAGTCACTGGATACTTCAATTATTTTTTCATAAACTATATATGTATGTGTGTGTGACATGATAATTTGAGATGTTTCAAGAAATATATTATTATTATACTATATAAACACAGGTAAGAGTTTGAGAAAGAGAAATAAGTACGTGGAACCCAAAAAAATCTCAACAAGATTACTTCAATTAATTATTTGGGCAGGAGTGGTTGAAAATTTCAATGCTTTTTAATGATTCTCATCTGTTAACATATCCAAGTGGATAAATCTCATTTAATTTGGTACATGCATTCTGTATTCAAAATAATAGGTACGTACAGCGCGCATAGTCATTTTTTTTTTGAGTTATACCCATAAGTGTTCACTGCAACCTACTAATACTTAATTTTGAAATTGATTTTAAAAAAAATATGTATAATGTGATTTTTTTTAATGATTTAAGGTGGATATAGAATTGTAGAATATTTGACCAATTGAGAATTGAATCTCAAAATTAAATCTTGGACACCTCTCCTGTTGTAGTTTCTTAGGAAAAGAAAAAAAAGAGAGCATGTCACCGTACATATATAATAGATAGAGGTCTAAAAAGGAAATAGCTAAGGTAAATATTTGAACTTTAGGAAAGAACATATATGGGAGATAATCATGATTATCTCCCATATATGATTATCTGGTGACCCATATATATACATTCATATAGAATAGAAGGTGCTTGAGTAGTTAATGAGAAACAATTTCATTAATTTAAATAATAGATTATTAGGTGTATGTAAACTATTGCGATTTAATCGACCCATATGCGGCTGAATATAGTGTTTGGCGTTTTATAATGTGTAGAATCCGACACTCAACAAATTGTGGCAGCCCATGACCCATCTCCATAGATTATTATCTCAAATAATCCAGCCATCTGCTTTGAGGGCCCGGCAATTCTTTTTTCTTTTCTTCAATAAAATAATGAATGAATTACCAAGATACCCAATCTTGATTAATTTCAACATTACACAGAGATGATAAGTTCTATTTTAAATAAATCACTACATTTTATTTGTGGATCAAAGTGAAATTCCAATTATATGACCATGCACATATATAATTAATTAATGAGAATTTTAGTTTGAAATCAGTTGATATTTTAAATATATATGATGTTGAATCAAGTTCTTCTTTTTAAGAATATATATATTTATCAACAATCATTACATCAACAATCATTTCAATAAATGCCCAAATATTAAGAAAAATTACAAATAATAAACAACTACCAAATATATATTAGTATTAAAACATTTTATTGAATCAAGATCTGAATCCATTTCAAACATTTTAATTGAAGAGGATTCATTTGAATTCTAGATTCGGTTCATTTCATTGAATCATTGAACGTATTCTGATTATTTGATTTTAGTTGACGTTTCTGCTTATGTTCCATTCTTGGACAATGGATAATAAAGCTAGAAAGTTTTATTATAAATAAAGTACTCTTGAATCATCTATTCTTTCTTTGTGTTATTGTTTTTATCTCACTTTAAAACTCATATAAACCTTAAAACCTTGAATTTAAAGAGACCAACAATTCATAAGGCTTGCTCCAGCGGCAAGGTTGGGGGTTCGAATCCCGATTGGAACTTGGTTGAAAGCATTATCATGAGTTTGTATAAGGGTCATTTGTGGTCAAGACCCCTTTGTGAGCAGAGTGTACAGCAGTATGGTGGGATACCGAGGCTTGGTGGAGGCACATCCCGCGATTTACATCCTTCAGGGTTCTAGGGCAAGGGTGCTGAGGGTCCAGGATTAGTCTGGTATAAGCTTGGACACCTGGATTATAAAAAAAAAATATCCATACTAGCGTTACTTTTTCATTTAAAGATCATATAGCATTATTTTATATACATTATAATTGAAAATATCATCTATACAACTTTGTTGTCACATATTTTGATTTCACATGTATGCTTGTATCAACAAATGTATACGTGGGTCTCACAAATTTCATTTATCAATGCATTATGAATGTGATTCTCACAAATTTCAATTATCAATGCATTATGAATGTGATTCTCATTCTCCAAAAAAAAAAAAAGAATGTGATTCTGTATTTCTAATACATTCTTATGTCTTTTTTTCTTCTTCTAAATTTAAAGTCCAAATATAATCCAAATACTCCAAATGAATATTCAATAACCCTTTCTTTTCATTAACTCATAAGTAGAAAACCATTTTGATGCGCTTACTATGAGTAGCAACAATAAATTAGTGATTGTTGGAGTTATTTATTTGAATAATCTTTCATACTTCATCAAGTCAAAAAGATATGGAAAAAAGAACTACATAACCTCATTTTTATCATAGGAAAATATGATAATTAAACGAAATGATAAATATTTTAAACTCCAAAATAACATCACAGAGTAATCCAGAACTCAAAAAAGAAAAGAAAAATGTAACGGTGTGATATATCATAGTTTGCGCAGTTATGGGGCACCTATTTGTACATCAAAGAATCTTGAATCAATCGCAAACCAAGCTCAACCTCAATTCAGCCGAGCCCGAGCTCGGCTTTAGCCTTGAACGATCTCAATCCGATATTGCGCGACCTCAACGTTGATCGACCCCAGATATTCATTTTTATTTTTAAGTTAGCAGGGGGGTTATTGCTATTTTTAAGTGAACATGATAATTTTCATTTTTTGTTTCGAGAAAAAAATATCAGAATATAATTGTCATTTCTCCTACAAATTACACATAATGTTAACACTTAATTACTGTGAGTGAAGTACATTGTGGCTTTGGAGGAGGTGAATATCTTTGATTTGTTAACATATAGGTCTTTCTTGCTAAAAATAATAATGGCGAGTTCTTTAGCAATTATGTAAAATACGGAGGGTGTTTCTTGCATTTTAGTCCTGAACTTTATTTATAATCATATTACAGTACATTTTTTAGAAAATTTAAGTGATCCGTATTATTTAACCATCCGCGTGTAACTTTTCTATTCTTGTTAAAATTAGGGTTGTCAATGGGTCGGATTGGAGTCGGTTCAAGCTAGATTCATATCCATGTTCATTTATATCTGATCGAATTCGTATAGAATACAGATCTTGCCGCGAATCTAAATTTATCAACTTCAAAAAATCTTGATTGGATTCGATCGGATATCGAATTTTTTTTTAATGCAATAAAATACATTCAAAATTTACACCAGTGTTTTTTTCTCTAAAACAAATTTGTTAACTTTACGAGTTTATTTAATTTACCTCACATGTTCAAACTATCTTTTCTATTTCATGTTCTTAGATGAAAATATGCATAAAAATGAAATTGTCAGATATGGATATTGAACGGATCGGATCAACCTATATCCATATTCAGTCCACGTGTTGCGAATTACGGATCTTTATAATTGGATCAGATCCATCGAATTTCTAATCGAATTAAAATCCGAATAAATCGGGTCGAACGCCCTAGTTAAAATTTAGAAGAAGTGCGTGGAACATTAGTTACTTACCTCTGAGAGTATTATTGAAGATGCACAAGATGATTAACAAAAACTGCAGCACAACATTGAACAATCAAGATGTAAAATAAGAAAATACCTAAGGTCATCTCCATTGAGGTGAGGGAGGGGGAATTCATGGGGGAGGGGGAGAGAAAATAGGTTTTAGTGAGGAGGGGGGAGGGAGGGGAGGGGAGGGGTGGGGCGGTTGGTGAACCCACCGTACCCACCGCCCCACACACTTCATTTTGGGGCTGGCGCAATCTCTTCCTTTTTTTTTTTTGTTTTTTGATTTTTGTTTTCTTTATTTATTTTATGTTAATTAAGTTATAAAAAAATATTTTTTTTAATCTTAACATTAATTTAATTTTTAATCAATTGTATAATTTATATTTTTATAACTTGTAATATTGTAATTTTATATACAATGTTTATTAATTGTTATTATTATTTAGCTATATTATTATTAATTTTATTAAGTGAGAGTGGAAAAATATGAGAATTAGAATTTTGTGGAATAAATGGTAATAAACTTAACATTAATTTAATTTTATTACTTGTAATATTGTAACTTTTATGTCATAAACTTAACGTTAATTTATTTTATTGTTTGAAATTTAATCACATTGTAATAAAAATGACTTATGGATATTAAATACGGCTAGTGGATTAAAAATAATTATATGTTACATGATTTAAATTCGATAAACTAAATTAGCAACGACATAAGTGCAAAAAAACATTCGGACTCATTTATTTGGAGGTTCATATGGAGGCTCGTCCAATCAAGGAATGGTGGCGACAATAGCAGCGGCAACGACAGTGACAACAACGACGGCAATAATGGTGGCAACGGCGATGAATTTCCATATACATGGATTATTAATTATTGTAATGTTATTGTATTGTTATTATTAAATATTTTTTTATTATTAATGTCAATGCTAAATTAGTTATTAATATTATTAATGCCAATGTTAAATTACTTATTATTAATGCCAATATTTAATTTACTATTGACTTAATTATTATTATTATTATTATTATTATTATTATTATTTGTCATTATTATTATTATCATGAAACCAATTATGAGAAATATAAAAAGAGTGGGGAAGTATGAGAATTGGAATTAAATAGAATGGGAAGATTGAATCACTGAAGATGACTATAAAAAGAGGAGTCTGAAGGGGAAGGGGAGTCTGAGGGGAATGAGAGTCTGAGGGGAAAGGGAGTCCATACTCACTGGAGATGGCCTAATATATGTTTTGTTTTTTTGCTGCAAAAAATATAAAGTAAATTTTATAATGTTGCTGAGAGAAGGCCAAAGAGGAACAAGAAAATCAAGGAAAAATTTAAATGCAATTGCTCATGATGAAGAGTTACGGACCTCTAAATTTAATGGATATATTTGATTGAAATCTCTTGAGAAGAATAGAGAAAGCTACATACATACATTAATCCGAGTTTGGCTTCAATTATTTCTGTCTTAATAGTGGTGATGACTTAATTGAAGACTTGAAAAGTCTTCCTTTTAAGATATTAATTAATTAATGTCTATGGACAATATTAGTTTATGTAATAAAAATATGCATATTATACATGTTAAAAATAGCACAAAGTGTTTTATCTCCTTTCTTGACGGATGTTCCACACACAAGCTCAAATTTACAAGTGAAACTTTTATTTTGATGAGTAAAATGACTAATTCGTTTGATATTGTTTAATGGACACTTTAATCCCCGTGATATTCCTAATTAGCAATTTAACTCCATATGATATGAAAGTAAGCATATATGCGAACTGAGTATTTTGCCTTCTTCCTTGACGATGTGTTGCACAAGCACTCAAAATTCTAAGAAATAAAATGTTTTCATTACTTTTCTACAAATATCAGTAAAAATTTAAATTAGGTGTTCCGACATCCGATTCAGTCTGATCCATGTGTGGCTGAAGTTTCCTATACCATATGTACAGCGTTCGGCTTCGGCCTTTTATAACGTGTAATGTAATGTAGAATCTGTACATTTACAGTCAACAAATGAGTGAGTGAAGCCCAGTGAAGTGAATGTAGTATCTCTCTCGATTAAGCCATTAAGGGCCGAATGGAAAGCCCATGGGCCATGACCCATCTGCAGAAATTATTATCCGACTCTCAGGACTCAACCATCTTTTCTGGACACCGCGACAATTCCTTTTTCTTTTCGGAAATGGTGAATGGAATTACCAAGATACCCCTTCATTAATCACCACGAACTAAAGTTCATTTGCAGTTAAAATTTCAAATTTCACCACCAAATGCACCTCAGGAAAGGGGGAGAACGTACGGTTATGAAATGATAAGCAATATTTATTGGAACTAGCCTTATCCATAATCCATGAATCTTAATAGACCTGAAACTTGTAATGTAAGGCCTTGAATTTTGGGAAATCTTCAACATGAGTAATTCTTGATCAATTTCATCATTCAACAAAGGTGATTATAAAGTTTTTTTGACATTAATTACGTTTTATTTATGGGTGAAAGTTGAAATTCAATTGCACATAAAGGTCGATTTGGAAGTCTAGGAACAAGTTTATATTTCAACTTGAATTTCAACTTTGATCCACAAATATAATTCCAAATCTGAAAATCTAGTCGGACTTGGAAGTGGTGGTGAATTTGATTAAAGATGTAAATGTCGACAAGCATCATGTGGGCAATATCATCAGGGACTGCCAAAATCTTATCCGAATGCCATGAAAATGTCAACTTGCCCATAAGAAAAGAAGTAAGAACATGATTTGTGCGGATGCACTTGAGAAGAATGGTCATAAATTAGAAGAAACAATTGTGATTTGGGAGACCACCCCAAAATTTATATTGACTCTTTTGAGAGAGGATTTGAAATTTGTTTGTTTCATCTTTTTATCAATAAAAAAACATAAAACAAAAAGCACAAAACTGATATTTTAGTCAGCAAAATAATAGAAAAACCAAATTTACACTCTTTGTGAATCTAGAAAAGCAATCAATATGGCCGGTCAACTTAAGTAATTGAAAAAATAATCAATGAACATCAATATCCAGTTAAAATACTTTTCCTATCACTCCTTAATATTACCTATAACAAACAAATATTATAAAGAAAGAAAAAAAAGAAAAAAAAAAGTGAATCAATTAATTTCTTGAAAAAACCCCAAAAAATAGAAAAACCATTTACACCACAAAAAGTTTTTATGTTTTCGTATCAAGCAACGAGATTAGTTCCAGCAGAATCATCATCCTTTTCCCCAATCGCCATAGTCAGCTCCTCGGCTCGCTTAGTCTCATGCTTCCAATCAGTCTTAGCCAAGCTGTACAACATCAGTACCGAACACGCGGCTTGAGCCGCCACTAAACCCAGCCACAATCCCTGAAACCCAAACTTCAATTTAAACGCAAATACAGCCGAACAGGGCAATCCAACAAGGTAAAACGCCGCCAAATTTATCCTCACCCCAACTTTCGGCCTAGCCGAGCCTGTCAGCGCCCCACAAGCCGCCGTCTGTGGCGCATTCCCAATCTCAGCTAAACCCAAAATCGGAAGAACGGCTGAGATCAAATCCAGTACCTGCGAGTCCGTAGTGTACAATTTCCCCCATAATGACCTCAGCGCCAAGCTCAAGCCGAAAGCCGAGAAGCCGTAAACAAGAGAAATTAAAATCCCAATCATAGTCGCCAGCTGTGCTCGAGCCGGCTGTGCGGCTCCTAACTCATGCCCCACGCGCTGAGAAATGCTTAAGCTTAGTGAAAAGGGGAAAACGTAAATTGTCCCTGTGGTTTGTATTAATATTCCCATAGCTGCCACGCAGGACTCGGGGTTCGGAAGCAAGCCGCTTAGGAAGAGAATAATTTCATACCACCACCATTCCAAACATACCTGCATTTGCATTGATCAAAATTTCAATAAGTTTCTATTTTTCAGTTAACCAAAATATAAAAATATATATATATATATATATATATATATATATATATATATATATACTTCTATTCCAATATATTTCTTTGATTTACAAATTTTTCAAATGTTTCTCGATTTTCTAATTTTTACCAATCGAAAGTACATACTGCAAAAACAAAACTTTAATCCGTACATACCTGACACACGCTCGGTAAAGCCAGGCTCAATAACGGCTTCCACCCGTGGAAAATCGATCCGAGTGTGGCCCCAATCCACGGTTTTATTGCGTCTTTCGAAAACAACAGATAAATAAACAACCCGACATTCATGTTGAACGAGTATATAACCGAAGCCATTGCAATTCCCTTCACCCGTAAATTCATATACGTGACCAGAAAATAAGTTATCGGTAAATGAAGGATCGAAACGCAAGTGGCGATTATAGTGTTTGGTGAGTTTAATCCTTGTGTTCGTAAAAATGTGCGTAATGGGACTAGATTAGAGTGTGCTAGTAACTCGGGGAGTGAGTACATCAAGTAATTTTTTGCGATTTTGCTTATGACTTTGTCCTGGCCTAAACGGTCGAATAGGGGCTCGACGTTTAGCCAGATGGCAGCCATGGGGACGGTGGCGAAGAGGAGGAGGAGGACGGTTTTGATGTATGTTTGGCTGAGAATGTGCCACCTTTTGGCCCCAAAGGCTTGGCAACAAATGGGGTCCATGCCTGTGCAGAGTCCTTTCATGACGGAAAAGCCTGTTACGTTTGCGAAGCCCACGGCTAACGAGCCTCCGGCCAGTTCAGCCTTGTCCATGTGGCCTAAGAAAAGCATTGAGATTATGGTTTTCGAAAAGTAGAGTAGGGTTGTGAGTGCCACAGGACATGCGATTTTGCCTAGTGTGAATAGTTCTTCAATTGCCTGTTTTGATACGTACACACGATTGGAATGAAATTAGCCATTGTCAACATGAAAGAATTAATCAAGACAGCAGGATATATTGAAGATTTCAAAACATTAGAACTTAATTCATGCCAAAAAGATTAGATTATTATTGATGAAAAATAGTTTATTCCACATAATTACATTATGCTATCATATTCTTTTGTTATCCTAATTGTAGTTGGCCATATAAATATCTCATTTAAATTTGTGTCAAATTAACTGATAATTGTAGATATGGTCCCATGTAAATTTTAAATTTGAAAATTTGTCAATAAATGCATACATGTAACACCAGATAATACGGGTGTATGTGGATGGGTTTTGGCCGGGTCTCGCGGGTTTCGCGAGACCGAGCCAAAACCCTTTCAAATGAGTTTTCGCCAAACTCATAAAACCATCAAAAATCTATTCAGAAACTCACACTCAAACTCTTCAAACCTATAAAACATTGATTTGACACATATCACCTACTTTTTCCTCAAATCTCACTAAAAAAAATATTGATTTGACACATTACACCTATTTTTTTCCCTAAACTCCAACATCCAAACTCAATTTAAGTGGGGTTTCAACTTATTCAAACTACAAAACCCAACAGCCAAAACCCATCCAACTTATTCATGAGTTTTTAATTAATAATATAACGAAAGGATAATGGCAAGAAACTGAAAGCCCAGCTCATGAAACAGTCATCAACTCTTTGTTTATGCTATTATCTCTGCCATTTTAATTTTCTTAAATATCACGCTTGTACTCTTCAAAGCTGGTCCTGGAGCTTGTAATGAGTACGTACTAAGTTTTAGTTCAGACAAGGGAAAAAGTACAAAACTAGTTTAGGATCTTGTTAATTAGTGATCAAAATATAAAATCAAATTACAACACATGAATATTACTGTTCCAAATTTTCTGCATGTTCTCACACATATTAAAGCATTTACTATTTACACGTTATTCAAGTTTTACACTTTCTCTTTTAAGGACAAAATAAAAAAATATATAATTAATATTGTATTGAAATCCTAAAGTAACAGATAATTTGGAATAGATGAAGTAACATTTATATTACATTTTGAACATATATATTAATTTATCAACCAACTATGAAAGTCTATTTTAATTAAAAAGACAGAACACCCCCATACATTTTTGTGCGTATATTGGGCCGCAGGCCCATACTGGGACTCACGTGTCCATTTATTTAATATTAATTATTAATACTAGTACTAGTACTGAAAATTTGACAAGATTTGGTATAAAAAAACAATATTAGACCATTGCATCTAAGTTTATTAGTAACTTATAATGTTAATTAATTTAGAGCTAAAAGCCATCACTTTGTGTCGATATTTTCTTTTAACTTTCGGTCAATTAATATATAGATGGGTTGGTACTTGGGAGGAATACCTGAACTAATGAATTATGAAGCTTGTGGTAGGGCAATAATTATGCTCTCAAAAAAGTGCACGTGAGAGATTGCATTAAAAAGCATAAACTACTACTAAAAGAATTAAGAGGAAGAAAGAAAGGGAACCAAAAATACCATACAACACAAAATGAAATTTATATTTTTTGTAGGTGTACGTAAATGATTCGGTAAACCATCAAATCACAACTTCAAATTCAGCAAACCACAAAGTCAAAAGCAGTTCTATATGGGGCATGCATTTTCTACCATTTGCAAGCAAGAGGCCAATTACTGCTATATATATACCGTGGACATAATATTTGCACACAACCACAAAAGATAGATAGAGAAAAGTAACAAATAGTCCTATTAAACTCAAAAGGCTACATTTGTACATTTGAACTAAAACCAGTACTCACGCTCTGTGGTGCCAAACAAGTTAAGAAAATGTCAATTTTTTCCCAAATCAGGTGAGGTCGAACCTAGCTAGCTAAATATTTACATGACAAGTGCAATGCACTTAATTAGTAGTTTGTGTGGTACATACCTCGTTCCAGGGCACTCGTCGAAAAAATTGGGCAGATGATCTATCTCTACCTAATTCCCTTGATTTGTTGTAGTTACTAATTGTTTCCTCCACATGATCATTAGTACTTTCTTGCACATTGATCTCTTCACCGCCGAAACTATCAAGTTCAAGTTCGAGTTCTCGAGATTCACTCATTTTGCACATGGCTGTTTCATATAAGGATAGACCGGGATAACAATTAAAATGGAGAAAAAGTCATGTCGTTGGAAGACATGCAGAGAACAGTACAAATATATAAATCACTACATACTATTATACTATATATTATATATAACTTCATCACTGTTTTATCATTTGAATGTATCCTAATAAATTAAATAAATAAACCAAGAATCAATCAAGATAATAAATTAATTTGGCCAACCTTAATGTAATCAAAGCCCCGAGGAAAAAACCAGTATACCAGAATTAATATTATTTGAAAATATTAATGAACGTGACATGGAATGTATAGGATCGGAGGGACTAGGAGACATAGATAGAGACAGAGAATTAATGCATGAGAGGTTTAAGCCTTCATCATAGGTATATATACAACATCTGAACCGTGTAAGTGGGACCCGATTGAATATATATATAGCATCTTTTCTTAATTTCCCTTTACAGGGACAATAATTTTAAAGTTGGACTGATGGTCATTTCCTTAAATTAAAGTTAACATTGACTTTAATTTCTTGGCTTTTAATTAGATAGATAGATATAGGTCCTTTCGTTAGTCCTTATGGTCATAACACCAGAAATTAATTAATTACGTTCCCGGCCCTTTGATTAATTTCTCTTAATTAGGAAACAATTCTTCTAACTACTTAATTTAGACCATATACATTATTTTGTGTTGGCGTGTGTACAGTATCAATTGCCCCCATGGCGGAGAGGCTCGGGATGTGGGTTTGTACAGTCGAAACGTGACGCTGGAATTGCAGTGTAGTTTAATGGTTTCAATTGCCCTTAACACAATGACAATCGTTCAATCCTACAATTGGTATCAAAGTCTTGGGATGGGATTTTTTGTTTGGTTGTGACAACAATTGTAATCGTGGCGTAGGGATTCATGTTGTGGGTTTGCAATTAAAATTGAACCATATATGGATCTTAAGTTTTTTTTTGGGGTTTTCTAAGTGTTTAATCACTTTCGAGACACGTCAGGCACATAAAGTAGGAACATTTCCCAACAGATATTCAAACCTAAGTCCGCTACTTTATAGTGACTGGTCTCTTCCACTAGACCAATCACCTGTTGGTTATTTATCTTAAGTTGATGTATTGTTTAAAGAGTCAAAAATATTGCTTCCAGAGCAACTAATATTTTTGGACAAATATACCCTTGTAAAATAGAAACATGTTTCTCTTTCCCATTGTCCAACACCTTTTCTTTTTCTGATATATATGAGTTGAAGAAATTAATTATTTTAAACTCAGAGAACTTTTTGTTAGTTGTCGAACAAGGTGACATTAAGGGGTTAATTAACTGCAAAAAAAAAAGTTTTATTCTACCAATAATAGTAACAATGTTCATTTTCTGTTAAATGGTAGATTTGAAAATTTAAATAAATTGCTTTGGCAATATCGACAGCCATTAATTATAGTTTTTAACATAGCGACATGAGCTCGATCGTACAATTGGTATCATAGTTAAGATTACGGGTTTGACTTTCAGTGAAGTAATTGCTTGAGAGTGAAATGTTGGCACGAGTATGACAACAATTGTCCTTTTGGCGAAAAAGTTCAGAATGTGAGTTTGTTAAGTGGAAACATAGGGCCTATTTGTTTGGCGTTTGGGAAAGTAGTTTGGGAGAGTAGTGGAGGTTTGTGAAATAATCTCGATTTGCGTAATGTTGTTTGTTTGGGTTTTGAGAGAGTGGTTTGAGAAATAAAGCAGGTATAGGTTTTTTTGGAAGAGTTGGATTGTAGGTGTAAGATGTGTAAGACTTTATGTCAAATCATGTTTGTTATGTAAGGTAAATTGTGTAAGAGATAGGTTACTTTATGTCAAATCAAAGTAGAGTTTGTATAGTTTTTGTTTAGAGATAAGAAAATTGTTGTTTGTTTGACTTTTGAGAGAGTAGTTTGAGAAAATTACTGGATGAAAAATTTATTTCGAAAAATAGAAAACATGTTTGTTTAGCATTTCCCAAACACGAAAAAATTCTGGAAAACGCCAAACAAATAGGCCTATAACGCTTATAACACATAGTATTTAATCAAGAAACATGTAAGTAAGAAATGTATACATAATAATGTCACGAGGTGTTTCCTCTTTTTCCTTTTCAAAATTGTGATGCCAGCTTAAGGAGATTGGTCAAATTAAGTTTTATGAATTTATCTTTTCTAAAATAGTTTTGATTATTTTAATGGATTCAGCCTTGAAAGTAAAATTGAAATAAATAAGATTGTATTCAATGTATGTATTATCAATGATAATGTCCCTAGGAAGTACGTACCCCTACAAGAAAAATGAATTTTAGTGCCAAAATATTAAATGACATGGTTGAAATGGTCATTTTTTGCATGTTTTTAGTAATAAAATATTAATTTTGTCACAATAACAATAGTGAAAAATGCAATAGTGACATAATATATTTTTAAGTTGTCACAATTAGTGACAAGTGTATGGAACTTAAGTAGTCACTATTGATAATCAGTGACACTCTTTTTCTGACAACCGGTGATAATAAATATTGTCACTATAATTTAGTAACAGCTTTTTAGTTATCTGTTTTGGGGTATCACTAAATGTCAATAGTGACAATTTTTTCACATTTCTTATCACTATTGTGCGATTTACATCATTTTAGTGAAAATAATTTAAATTCTTGTCGCTTTATCATTTAATATTAATTTATCACTAAAATTTGTAGTATACTCCAGCTACAAATTAAACTGGAGTCTGGATCTATCTGCATTAATTTCTTCTCTTCTCTTTTTATATTTCCATTAGCATGTTCTCACCAAATATGAAGTAGTAGTATATTTATTGGGGAGTGCACTTGAATTATCATTGGAAAAATATTAAATAATTGTGTAATTTGGCGCCACTTATTGAGTACGTAGTTGTCATTGGTCCTTGCTCGACTTTTTGGTTGGCGATTATTACCCAATAAAAATTTCGTTTGGAAAACGACATTTTCAAACATTCAAGCACCTGTGGTTCCTCTTTCAGTCAGCATCATCATAACTACGATTGAAACTATAATAATTTGGTATGTGTTTTCTTAAATAAAGTATAAATTAATATTGTGATCATCAGATTAATTATATCTCTCGTGCCTGGTTCTTTCTTCGTCATGCTTCTGGATTTGCTACATGTTTAGTTAGGTATTTTACGTATTTCAAGTCTCAATAATTCCTTACCAAAAATATTTAAGATTAAAAAAAAAGAACTAGCTTCTTATTTTTTATGTGACAATTAATTTCCTAATTTTTAACGAATTAATATTCTATCGACGGATAAAGAACAAAGTTTTAATCTTTTACATTAATTGTGTCTGATTATTTTCTGTAACTATTTTCCAAATGATTTAGATTATCTTATATATATGTATTAATAAATTGATACATGCAATTGTATCGGATCGAATTTAAACAAAATTAATATTGTCTATTGAAAAGTCAAGATTGGTTTTCTAGATAAACTAGACAATACTAGGGTTTATTAAATGTTTAATTTGTTCCTACAATAACATATAATGATGCTAATATATATGAAACTAGAAAAAATATCCATATATCTAGTATTGCTTTAAAATCAAGATTTTCAATTTTTGGGTCTTATCAGATTTCGCCACTAAGTTACGAGTAACTATTGTTATGTGTAATTTAAAATATCAATCCAACATGTACATTAAGTAATTCATAAACATATATAAATATATGCACACAAATATCCGTACATCATGTAATCATGTGACTCATATGGAGATTCATTTCTTAATCTCTTCCTTGATGCAATTAATAATGACAAATTGGTCCTTGACATATATGAATAATATAAATATATATGTCTATTAATTGTTTTCTTGTGAGTGATTCCTTCTTGATTAAATACTAAAGCTTGTGTCAAGTTAGTCAATAAGAATAAATTAAACTCAAAAAATCCAGGTGCGCACTAACTTGGCTAATTGGCACAAGTACTCCACGTTAAAGGGCTTTCATACATGGTCCCTGTCCTTGATTACACGTACTTCAATTCAAATCAGGAATAATTGTAAAATAGAATATGTATATATATTTTTTTTTTTTTAAAAAGCACAATAATTAAGCATTTAACTGCAAAGGGTACCATTATTAAAAGTTAAGCGTGATTATTAAACATATTAGAGGACGAATAATTGATGTTTAATTTGTCCTGTATTGCTATTATAAAAGTTAGAAATATGTAACTCCAACTCTTAACGTACCTTGCCAAAAAACTTTTACCTTACAAACAATTAGAAGACGAAGAAAAAAAAGTAGAAGAAATATAATTTATATTATAGGAACAATATTTAAGATCACATAAGTTAATTATATTCCATAGCTCGTATTAATTGGAATTTGGAATTAATGAAATTGATACTGAGATGGGGATCGAGCATATATATATATATAACAATTCTTTTGTGTTAGTACATTGTTTTTCTCTATAAATATATATAGTATAGTGTAATTAGCAATTTATTGTACCTAATGCAGCAAATTATTGGTCCATGTCCCCGTGGAGGTCAAAAAAGTAGCATTGTCTAGTTATTAGTATTTCTAAATTAATTACTCCGTATATCAATTCAATAGCAGGAAAAAGCTAAAAGCAAAAGCTGCTAAAGTTTCAGTTCCTGACCAATCAAACCCAGATAACCATGTCAAATGGCCCCAACACACGACCATGACCAATGATGTGGAATCTTCATTAAATACAGGAAAACAATATAATTTCTGTTTCCAAAATTTTCTGGATTTTAATTAATCAATTACTACATAGAGTATATGTTTAATGAGAAGCTATAATTAATTAAGCACTTTTCATTATTGGCCTTTCAGTTGCTTCATAAGTTCAGAATCCATGCGTGCTAGCTAGTATTAAGCTTAATTAGCTGGTTAATTCTGTAATTACATTGTTATCAAAAAAAAAAAAAAAAAAAAAAATTCTGTAATTACATTTTCGCAAATTCCTAAAACCATTTCCGTCAAGCTAAATATATTAGTATTTCCTATGCTCTACTTTTGACATTACCGTACAAAAAGGTTTAAAGACTTTACTTTAGGACATGATTCACTCTTGCATTATTAATGGAGTATTAATTAACTAACAATAGCTGATTTGATTGTATTTTAAAAGCAAAACCCTTCTTTATGCGGCAATTTTTTGCTTCATCAAGAAGAAAAAAATCCAAACGGAAAAATCATCCGCTATCTTGAAAATGTACATTTTTTGCCTTTCCCGACACATTAGGTTTGTCAATGGAGCGGATTACAGTCCAAATTAGATCTGACCTGTCAGATTTATTAGTCATTTTATTAATTCGATTAAAAATTAGATGGGTATATATGTGTCAATGGACAAAATATAATTGAAATTATTTGATTGGAGAAATTGCAAAAACAACACCACTTATGGGGGCCTTAGGAGCCATTTTTGACAACATGGGTAACAAATTAAAATATTTCATTAATTACCTCATTGGTAATGCACATTTCACTTAATAAATCATTTGATTGAAAATTGTAAATGTGCTGAGACTTAATCATTTTCATGTTGGAGTTGAATGAATTATGAAAAAAGATTGAACACATAAGCTAAGTTAAACGACAAGGCAACATTAAGAAACTTGTTGTATAAAAAGATATATTGGTGAAAGTTTTAAAAGTTGATTTTTAATTGTACTCGAGAAAATTCTGAAATCTCACCGTACATTATCAAGATCATATCGAAGCAAAGTTTTTAAGATCCAATAGGAGTAATCGAACCGATCTGAACCAAACCCAATATAAATAGAGTCCCTATGATATGATTCGACTCGAAATACAACCCTAGGTTTGTTAACCTAATAATTGATTGATGATCTTATGCAAATAGAAAATAAAGAGAAATTTCTTAATATTAGTTATTATATATCCTCCGGAGCACACTCACAATATAATATTTTTCTAATCACCTAATATAGCATCATATAGTACTAATGAATGTTAAAAATGAACGATCGGGGTGCTCAAAGGTCGATATATATATATATATATATATGTTTATATTTATGACCTTATAAATTAAACTCACTAGCTAATTTGCATCGTGCAAAGATGCCTATTAAACCAATTAGACATTCACCACATGCATGCATGGGTTCATCCTTCTTGTGATGATTTTTGCTCTCCGCTTAGCCCATCAAGTTCTGTACGGCTGGCCGGGCAAGTGGTAATTTTGCTGCTTATTAATTGGAAGGTTTATATATGTATAGTTTAATATATCTTGTTCAATATGATACTCACTCCGTCCCAAATTATCTGTCGTTGTAGAGAAATTTGTTTGTCCCAAATTATTTGTTGCTTGAGGATTTCAATGTAATATTAATTACATATTTTCCTATTTTGCCCTTATTTAATGCATCTAATTAAAACTCTCTCTTATATTTAATGCATGCTGATATAAATAAAGAATAAGGATATTTTAAGTATATAATATAATTTATTTTTTTTCTAAAATTGAGGATATTTATTAAGTACCTTAATATTTATGTGTAAAAACAAACATATAAATCGATAGATAATTTGGAACAGAGGGAGTGATAATTGAAAGACATGTAAATTGAAGGAATTGGATGCTTTTCCTTTACATCCCAATTAATTAATATTTGAATTTAATTTTGAAAAGGAAAGAAGGACCATTTATTACACCATCACAGAAAGGCAATAAGGCCCCCCTAGTCTAACCAATGAAAAATAACAGGAGTCTATCTATTAAAAAAAAAAGTTAGTTAATTAGCAAACATCCATTGGTTATGAATGAAAGCCAAACACTCCCCATGAGCTTGAAACGCCAAACAGTACAAAATAACTGAAAACCTGTTCGAAGCGATGTTCAAAATAACGGAAAAGTGTCCTATCGAGAATCAAAAGAAAAGATGAGTCAATGTATATGTACAAGAGTATATGCATGACGTAGCTACTTCATGAACTAAAATACTATATACTATATGATCATTTAATTCCTAGCTACAACTTAACTGAAGATGCATAGATGTATATATATAGCTAGAGGTTTAATTTGGATGAGTAGAAATTGGTCAGAGAAAGATTTGACAAATCACAAATCAAATTTAATTCCTTTAATTAATTTAAATTAAAAAAGATTGGTTGAATTGAATTGGATCCATTATTAATCAATAAGTCATGTGGTGTGCATGGAGCTTCTTAGTTTCTTAATAATGATTATGCTAGTTAACTTAAAAAGTCTATCATTTGATTAAACCTAGCTACCCGTCTTAATATATATATATATATATATATAATTTATAAAAGGAAGGAAGTTTGCCTAATTAAGTCAATGTTGTCTCCTCTTTACCCTACTAATACCATTGTGCCCTACATATCCTTGAACTCGGAAATTAAATATGATGAAGCTTAAATTAAGCAAACAACATTTAATTAATTAACTAATTCTCAAAAATATTTTATTCAATTAATTACTCAATTTGTTTTTTTCTGGCCATTATACAAGTAGTGTTTTTAATGGGGACCTAACCTCCAGTACTGGTCCTTCAATCACCATTACACATTCAATAAATTAAGATATTATTATTCTTAATTGTTGGTCCTATATATATTTCAATATTTAATCATCGTAGTGGGTCATTACACACTAATCCCTTTTCATGATGCAGTTAATTAATCAAAGTTTGTAATTGATGCCATCTTTTATATGCAATTGTTTGGTACTTTTACTACATTGAGAAAAAGGTATTTCCAAATTGGATTGAAACTTTAAATGGTAGAATCTTAAGTACATGATTGTGGAATACAGCTTAAGAAAAGTGAATAAAATATAGAAAAAGGTACTATTGCATATTAATTATTATCTGTGGTCATTGAACTGGCTAACATTTAAATTTTAATTGATAGCATTAACAAATAATTAGTTTTTGTGGTGGATGATGTGGCAAGTGAAAAATATTTCATAAAGAGAATCACCTAACTGTTGTAATTGTAATTGAGATTCAAACCAAAAGATGAATTTAAATGGACGTACGTTTCCACAAGTTAATAGCTAACTTTAACATGATATGTTCATATTTCTTTCTTTTTTTGATAACACATGACATGATATATGAACTTCTAAAGGTCGATCACTTTTGTCTATTTCAATAAAATGCGAAATATGTCAACCCAAATTCTATAGGCTTTTCTGAAAAATCGATGAGGATGAATGGGCTTTTAACCTTTAATTTCAAGTGTAACAAACATCTTGGGCCTTTTTTCTATATGGGCCACTTCATCGAAAAAATTGGACTTCTTCAAATGATTATTTGAGCCTCTTAGGGGTTTCATCGATTGGGCAGGCCTGCATGACTTGACTAATAATGGTTTGAGCCTTCATTTGACTAATTCACATCTAAATTAAATTATCAATGATTCGATCATATTAAGTAAGAATCCTTATACTTTCTTTTGTTAACTTTGTCCAAGTTAATAGTTATATATAATTATACAGACTTGGATTAATTTGCAATGACTCGGTCGGCCCTAAATCAGTTGATGGGCGGGATTTGGCCCAATAATTAAGTTTACACAAGTGACAAGAGATTTCAATAGGACTAGAGGAAGGATTCTTACAAATAATTGAATTAAATTATTGAAAACTGATGGGCCCTAAGGATCTCCTGTTCATTACTGTTTGTGTCACACCCTTACCTAATCAATACGTGTCAATTTAATTAATGTGCAATACATAGAATTATTTTCAGCCATCTTCTTCATTATTTTCATCCAATTAATTTGCTTTTTCACCTATCTTATTCACCATTTCTTTTTCATACATAATTAAACAAGTGAATTCCACTGTTACGACCACCATACAACCACATTATTGCGTCGGATTATTTAAACCCGAAAGGCACAAATTATGAAGTATTTTTAAGATTTTAATGATTTCTTCAAATAACATCCATTTATTTATGAGTGAAATACCAAAATATTCCTTGTGTTTTGTCTAACTAACAAAAACCCTCTAGTGTTCTTTTTTTATTAGCAAAAAAAAAAATCCCTTTCAAGCCGAAATGACATTTATATCCCCAACCAAAGGATACAAAAACACCCCTCTTACCTAAAAAAAATCAAGAATCCCCGAAAATTGATAAATAATCCCATGTTCACTTAAACAATAACAAAAACCTCCCTATTTCAAATAGATTTTTTTTTCTAATAGAAAAATAACGCACAGTGGGGACACTAAGTGTTATGTAGTAATGGGACAGGATAATCTTAGCGGAAGTGTAGGTATTTGAAAATATAAAAGCTATACAACGATATATTATTATTAAAAATGAAAAGCATGTATGTTTTGTAAAAAGTTCAAATTTTGTGGTTCAATTGGGTTGACAATTATGAAAGTTGCATTAACATGATTACTTTAGTGCATTATGGATGCTTGAATCTTTTGAGATGTAATTATTATATTAACTTTACAAAAATTCAAGAAATGCCATCTATGGGAAGTCAAAATTCTTGTCATTTTCAAAAGTAATTTCAATATCTATATGTATGTCCATTATTGGTTGCAGATTTAGAGGTTTAATTTGCAGGGGGTAAGTATTTTTTTTTTATTATTAAATTTGTAATTGTCAACGTGACATAGACTGAAAACAAGTTGCTATTTATAGTACTATTCAGGGGAGGGTATATCATTGGTGTATTGTTTATTTGTAAAGGATAGAAATAATCAATATTTTGCATAAGTTTTTTGCCGACTGATCAATAGAGTAGATGAGCTCCAAATTATCTAAAACTTTCCCAAATTAATTCCACTTCATTATTGAGACAAAAGTTGCTGAATTAATTATCTGCTACTAAGTTTTCAAAATGTTCAATAAAAATTTAGACATGTCTTGAGAAATTAAGATTAAGACCAATAAAAGAAGCCAGAATTTTAGTCACTGCAACTAACTCATTATTTTAACTTTTAATCCCTTTGCTAGGTGTGGTTTGTTGGTACATGAAAATTTTGATCGCCTGATGAGACAATTCTTCACTCTGTACAATGTAGACTTTTATCAAAATAAAATGCTAAATAATTAAGTCGTGCAGCCTAAATTAATAATCTACAACACGTTCTAATCTTACAATTATATGATTAAATTCAATATAGACAACAAGGAAATCTGGTCTAGATTCTATTTGTTTGAATTCACTTGATAAATAAAATAAACTTTCTGTATTGACAGATAATGGTTTCAATGGCTCTCTATTATACTTCTGATTCCTCCTATAGTCATTGCGTGAATGAATTATTCAAAATTTATTAAAAAGAATGTTAAATATATGATATAATGTGACAAACTATATATGCTTACTCTGACTTTATCCACTTAATTAGCTACTTTCTTACAGAACCCCAAAAGGGCAGTTCAGTTTTTATTTGTCTATTATTGCGGATGAGGTTGTAGCCTGGTAGTGGTTAATTCTTTGTATTTGGACAATTAATGAAATAATTTATGATATAATAATTAATGATTAATGTATTCTTAAAAAAATTTAAATTATATCGGTCTATTATATTAGTATTGTACAAACGTTCGTTCCTTCATCCAAATAATAAAATCCCATTAACCCTTCTGCCTACCTTTTCATTCTAACCAAACAGCCAATCTCCTCTCCTCTCAAAATCCTTCCAATTTAAATATATTTTCATTTTTTCTCTCTGAAGAACTTATTGTGTTAATCCACAAATGGTGATATCAAAACATCACCGCAGATTTTTCAAATTCAGGAGCCAAATTCTTCCCACTTTTTAAAAGTTTAATAATTATTCCAATTATACAAGACCAAAGTACACCACCACTAATATTTGATTTCAAGTCCCACATCGGAATAATTCTCATACATCATCTTCACATTCAACAGTGTTTGCATTTTAAGCTTATTTGCTGTTTTACATATAAATATATTATCGTTTGTAGTTATATTATCTTGTTGATATATATATTATATAAGAAAATGGTTAATCAAGAACTCAATATTTCACGAGGAGTCGTAGGAATGGCTTGGATTATGCTGAGGATTGATTACTCAAGGCTTTTCTGGGTATTGTTTGGTCTCTTTTCATATGAAAATCACGAAGGAAAACCTCGGATTTTCTAGCATCTATTTCGTTCTTGTATTTGCAGCAAACATATTAATTTTTGGAGTATTTATTTTAGGAAAGTTTGAGTAAAACTATACTGTATAATTCTAGTGATAAATAAATTTCAAGATATAATTTGGAGAAATTAAGTTTTAGATATATATACATATACGCATATTGAGCATTATTAATCATGTATAAACATCGGGCGTCAGAAGCCATTGATGGAGGAAAGATGCAGTTAACTTACGTTGAAATGGATCCATCTGAACGATATGGACGTGTAAGCTTCTCAACTTTCTTCGTTTTCTTTTCTTTATGTAATTCGTTTAATTGATTTTGGCATATATAGTTATGTAATATTCTTACACTTGATGATGAAATGAAAGTGTACTTAGATTGCACAAGTGCTCAAGACGGTCACTTTGCTATGTATGATTTCCAAGAAATTGAAAAAACCTAGCTTTATTAATTTTTCTAAACCAGTTTCGATTTCCTAGATGAAGCAAAAAAAAAAAAATCTGGCTAGCTTAAACTCTATATTTGTTGGGAAAAGATGAAATTCTTCAATATTAAACAATTAAGTAGTAGGTAATGAAATGAAAACTGGGGGGATTACTTTACTCAAGAGGTTTAATTGCAATCAGAACGCAAGTTGAAATTTAAATGAATAAAGATTTCATTAAGAAAAGAATCCAGCTAGCTTAACCTCCATTTCTCAAGAACATATTTTTGCTCCATGGATCATTAAATCAAATCTCTTAAAAACTAAATGACCCTAAATCTGTCTCTCCTTCTATACATGGAATTTTTTTCCTACATGAGATGAGACCAATTAGAAAAATGACGAGAGATTTCATATTGACTTAGGTTTTAGTTGGTAAGAAGTACACCTGCTAAATGACAACAAAGAAAATTGTTAATTAAATGGTGCAAAATAGAGTTATATATACACTATATATAATGACAAATTGTTTCATGTCAACTCTTCTGCAAATAAAATAGTTTCTGTTTGGTGGATCAATACCCATCTTAGAATATTTGAAAAACATAAAGTATACTTTTCCAATCAATCTAATTAGTTCATGGACCACACTAATCTTTACCATTTTTGCAGTTTAAAGATGTTCTTGGCAAAGGAGCAACGAAGACTGTATACAGAGCATTTGATGAGTTTCTTGGAATAGAAGTGGCTTGGAATCAGGTGAAAATTAATGATGCCTTTAGATCACAAGAAGAGCTGCACAAGCTTTACTCTGAGGTTCACCTCCTCAAGAATCTCAATCACGATTCCATAATAAGGTTTCGCGCTTCTTGGATTGATGTTGACAGAAGAACTTTCAACTTCATCACTGAAATGTTCACATCCGGCACCCTCAGAGAGTAATGACATAAATCTAATTTTTTCGTATTTCGAATCATAAAGAAAACGAATATAACAATAAATAAAGCATATTTTTTTTTATCACTTGATGCAATTAAAATGTGTTCCGCAGTGCTTTACCAATGAAATCCAAAACCCAACATAGTAGAGATAATTAAATTGCATTTCTTGGCCCAACAGGACTAGACACTCAAACTTTTAGTCCTTCGCTTTCAGAAATTAAAAATTTGATCCGAACTTTTTTATTTTGCATATATCATGAATTTCCCCCCCTTTTATCCAATCCTTTGCACTTTTAGCCCAATAAAATGGTCTATGTTTTGCATTATTGGTCCCAAGGGAAGGACTACACCGCTTTGCACTTTTGGTCCAAATTGGATAAAAATGGGGTGGAAGGACGAAATATGCAAAATAATTGACCAAAAGTGCTATATTTTAAGCTTGTTCAATGTTCAGAATATGACAAAAAATGCATTTTCCCAAACATAGCCTAACCAAATTGTTATGGTATTCTACAAAAGGTACAGGAAGAGGTACAAACGAGTAAATATACGAGCAGTAAAGGATTGGGCTCGCCAAATACTCGAGGGACTTGATTATTTGCATGGTCATGATCCCCCAGTAATTCATCGCGATCTCAAGTGTGACAATATCTTTGTCAATGGCCATCTTGGACAAGTTAAGATTGGTGATTTTGGTTTAGCAGCCATACTTCGTGGATCACACCATGCTCACAGTGTCATAGGCAATCATTACTCTCCTCCTTTCTTGTTTCCTTTTATACCAAGTATATTAATTAACATTATATAAATTAACATTGCAATGCATGATCTAATAAAAATATGTTTTTTTTATGAAAAGGAACACCTGAGTTTATGGCGCCAGAATTATATGAAGAGGACTATGATGAACTGGTAGACATTTACTCCTTTGGCATGTGTGTTCTAGAGATGCTCAGTTCCGAGTATCCGTACAGCGAGTGCTCCAATCCTGCTCAAATCTACAGGAAAGTCACTATGGTAAGCTTTTATTTCATTTAACTTGTAAATTGCAAGAGCTAAATGACATATAGTAATAGAAAAGCAAGAGATAAATCTCATATATTAACTCCTTGTCAAAAAGGGAAAGCTACCAGAGGCATTTTTTCATATTGATGATATTGAAGCTCGAAGATTTGTGGGTAGATGCTTAGAGAAGGCTCCCAATAGGCCATCTGCTCATGAGCTTTTGATGGATCCCTTTCTTTCAATTGAAAAGGTTGAGGAATTTCCTTCTACCACTATCCCACATCAAATTTCTGTTCAGATTCCTGCAAAGAGCACTGACATGACAATTACGGGGGCCATGAATTCAGAAGATGATACCATTTTCCTAAGAGTACAGCTTACAGATAAAGATGGTAAGGTTTATATATTGGTTTTAGTATTCATAAGATGTGAGCTCTAAAACATTATTGGATTATGCTTCACATTGTAACTTTAACATGAAATTCAGGTCATGCTAGAAATATAGACTTCCCGTTTGACATTACCAGTGACACCCCATTGGACGTGGCTACAGAAATGGTTATGGAATTACAGATAAAAGATTGGGAGCCATTTGAGATTGCTGATATGATTGATGAAGAAATATCTATTTTAGTCCCATCTTGGAAGCATCCAAGCTCTCCTCAAACACATCAGCAGCATAGCTTCAATTACTTTGATGACGATGATAATGATGATAATAGCCTCCATCACCCTTTATATTCTACCTCCTCCATTTCTTCCTCCCAGGCTTCCTTGCCAGGTCTTTTCCCATTGAATGACGCCCAATTTCGCCAAGGATATTCACTCCATGATTGGCTTCAAGGTATATGCCTATTTCCAGAAAAATAAATGAATCAATTATTTTAAGTACCTTATATTGAATTATCAATTTACCATCCATTCATTTTGACACGATTGATTGATGCAGAGGAGTCAAAAGTTCAAGATGATGCTTGTTCTGATAGCTCATCCTTTTCCTACAAGTACTCCAATCTTAAGTACTACTCAGCAAACGAAGATGACCTAATATCGAGCTCTCACAAAGATGATTCACATTCCATTTCAAAGACTCAAAAATGCACAAGGTTTTGCCCTGATGGAAGCTTGAACAAAAACTTCAACAATTTTAGTGGTGCAGATTGTAGCACAAAATGGCAGCAGAAAATGGTGAGGAGTGGCTCTCTGGTGGACATACGTAGCCAATTGTTGCATCAAAAACTGGCGGAGGAGGTAAATAAGCATCGTGTGTTCAATACTATTGGGGCAGTTGAGAACATTGGCTACCATGCGCCTGATGAGTTATCTTGTGGTGTGTTTCAAGGAAAATCTAGTATTAGGAGTTGGAAAAGTAATAAGAGGGTTTGAATGGTGTGGTTTTTTGAAGAATCAGATTATTTTTCAGTGTGAAGAACTTTTGTCTTTTTCTCTTTTGGTCTACTATTTGGTGTGTGATGTGAGAAGTCTAAACCTGTATACGTTCACTACTTGTTCTAGATTGCAATGTGAGCAATATGAGAATGCATTTCAACACAAAAGGTTGCATGTTACACAACTGTAATTAAATTCAATAAAGACTACTTTTTAATCCTAGATACTACTTATATTTATGTTTAATCAATCAAGGTACTCTAGTAGCAGCACATTTATGAGATTGTATGTCCTTTGACACTCAGTATCAATTTTTTAAGCAAGCTATTGGTATTTCAAGAGAAAAAAATTTACCCTTCACCTTAATTTTTTTTATTAATTTGAATATTTAGATGAAGTAATGAAGAAATTAATATGGGATGATTTGAAAAGGTTGAATAACTGCTTGAGCATACAAGGTCCAAGACTCAGATGATTATTTCACGCGGTGGATGCATTATTAAACCATGGACTTGGAGTAATGTTCACATAAATTGTAATTTCAAACCTGGCAAGAAAACAAGTGTTTACACTTGTCGTGTGATTGATCACTCTCCTAAGACTGGTCACGATCCTGAGATTGTTATCCAATCACAATAAATTGTAATTCAGACATGGCTTGGCCAAACACCTTCAATCACAAAATAAGTGTATTACATTTTTCACGTGATTGGTCACTACCCTAGGATTGTTATCCAACCACAAGGTGTGCTTTGCAATTGCCTTATAAATATTTTTGGGTGAAATCAGGTATGAACAAGAACTACTCCATGTGAAACATGTATTGATTGAGCCACGTTCTTAACTTTATATATATATATTGCAGTGCATTAATTACTAATTTAAATGACTAAAAACCTAAAATGTAAAAGCTAATCAAACACATCAAAATTGACACTAAATTTGATTAAAAAAAAGGGGATAAAGTTTAGAGTTGGAGCATTTCCGTGTATAAGCTTACACAAATGACAAATCCTGCATTATTCAATTCCATTGCGGCCAGTGACTTTGAACTATTCATTAATCCAGAACAGCAAATTCATATAATCAGCAAATGAACAAGTAAAAGATATCACAAATATAGACGTGCTTGCTTCATATAGTTCGTGCATCCCACCAAGGGCCATGCACTTTAAACACAAAGTTAATCGTAATTTTTCATTTGCCCAAAACAAATTGACCTTATCTCCTCTAATGGAGAAGAAAATAATACCTGCCAAAAGTCGCCTGGTATTTTCATCATCCCCAGCGGCGCCACCGCCCTCGCCGGTCCCCACGGGAAGAGGCTCCCGATCCGCCGCCGGTTCGTTTTTGTCAGAGTACATAGATAAATCAATAAGAATCCCTCAACTTAATCTTCCTCAACAAATTCGTCGTTCCAAACCAGAGGAGATAAGCTACGAATCAATTAGATTGAGGGAAATTGATTCTTTGAGAGGATTGTTGAGATCGGCTAGAGAATTTGGAGCGTTCCGAATTATCGATCACGGAATTTCGACCGACGAGTTAAAATTAGCTTTGGCGAATTGTGAAAGAGTTTTTGGTTTGACGGTTGAGTGTTGTACGAGTTACGGAGATCATGAGAAGCTCGTTTGGCGTGGCGATGGCGATGGCGATTTTCAGGTGGTTTCGGAAGAGGCTAGTTCCATGATCGGTGAAGGAAATTTTCAGATTTTCCGGTATGATTTTGAATCTCAATTTTCTTTGTTTCCCTTTTCCTCCTGTTCACCTGGTGATTGATGAAATACTAACTCATTGCGCGGGATGTGAAACTTTGCTAAATTGATATGGGCTTTTTTAGTGTTATCAAAAGATATTGGGCTTACATTTCCAGCCCAAAATAGCAAAAAATCTCATGGCTATATGCTAATTATTATTTGGCTTGCTCGCTTTGTAGTAACTAGCTAGTTTCATAATATTTTGCAGCGAAAAGATGGAGAATGTAGCAAATCAACTGGAAGAAATTGCGGACGAATTGGCTAATGTGTTGGCTCAAAGTGCTAGAAAACAAATTATAGAGCCAATTCATTTAGGCAAATCTACAATGAGCATTTATAGGTACCATCGAGCTAACATCAACAATCGCATTTCATCGGTGAATGAAGAAAGAAGCCAAGAATCAGTGCCATATGCTTTGAGCCTCCATCTTTTGCTAGAATCCGGTGAATTGTGTCAATATCCAGACACCGGAGACATGTCATTTTTTATGAACGACAGTACCGTTGTTGTGACAATAGGAAAGGAGCTCGAGGTGAGATTTAATTAATTAATATTGCTAGCTAATTGGAAATTAAAACACTTTAATTTTATTATTAATTAATTTGTGCATATATAGGAATGGAGCCTTGGGGAATTGAAGTCTGCTCAAGGGGAATTAGTGTTCAAGCCTTTTCTTCACACGAGTAGCCCATCATTTTCCATCAAACAGAAGTGGTCATCGACTCGGAATGTTGTGCAGGATGAACCGAACAAGATCATTTCCCTTTTTGATCAGATTTTTATTCTACTCATTCTAGCATTTTTGTACAATATTTACGCCTACTTTTTTTTGATAATTAATATTTAGGCCTACTTTGTGCTATAAATTTTGTGCTATATATATATATAATATAATGTTCCTTTCTGTTAATGTTCTTTTCTAGTCTGAATGAAATCATGTATTGCATATCACAATATATATATAGTTTACGCCTAGTTAATTAATGTTCTTTAATGTTCCTCTCGATCTGTTAACTAATTATTTCATCTAACAAAGACAACTGGATTAATTTTCATGAGTAATTAAGAAAGTGTTTAATTTCTTAATCATTCATTCATCAAATCTTTCATGATTTTATTGACAGCACAAATGATTGAAAGCTGTTTCATTCATGATTTTTAGTTGTTAAGAAGGGTCCATCAATCAATCTTTCATCTCATAAGATTTATTAGCATGACACACACGTACACTTGGAATATTTTATTTATTTGTTTTCACATAAAATTAGTGTACTGTAGTAAAAGTCAAAATATTTGGACACTCCTCGTGATAGTACAAGGCCAAAAACTCCAATGAACAAATATACGTATTTTTTAATTACAAAAGTAAGAAAAATATGTATGAATATTTATTTAGTTAGAGTGACATATATCAAAAGTTGTTAGGAAAGATCATTCAAGAAGAAAATTTGTGTGGCAGGAAACCAAATTTAGACAACAAAAGGCATTAATTAATTTACATGGATTAGGAAAGGACTTTTTTTTTTTTTTCTTTTTTCTTTTTTTATGATGGTATTGATATATTCCACTTTACAATCCCAAATTTACCAAAGAAAAATATTTAATTAATTAGTTGAATGATCACCATCAAGATCCCACGAAAATCTAATGACACAACGTGCAAGATTTCTCACTTTCAACTACCACGCTCAGCATCTTGCAATTTGGAGAAACATTCCAAATGATCAATTAACTTTTCTTTTTAACTTGGGAAAAAAAAATTGATCATTTAAGTATAAAAGGAGTATTTGATATGGGTATGTGAAGGTAAAGATAAAGGAAAGCTCAAATGGTGACCAAAATCTAGTACTTTCACCTGGCCTGAATGCTTCAGTTTCTTCTAGTGAGATTGTGAACAAAAAAAGGTTTCTGTTTATCATGGAAGTGGGTACTATTTTAAACAGGTGAGGTACACAAAAGAACAAAAAGAGATATACACATTGGAGATTTTTTGTTTTTTATTGTTGAATGCATAACATTAGTACTGCTCCCGTGCGCAAAGACTTCAACATACGTGCAAAAAAGTCATGAATGGAAATATAATACGCCTGGCCCCTGCAGTCCCAGTTTACTTATTTTGCTTTGTTTATTCAACAATGTTTTTAAGTTTAACCTTGTATAATTGGATAAATTAATAAAATACCACCATTATTCTTGTACGACACCAATTTGAAGTAATGTTGGATGGATTTCTGGTCTCATATATATGGACCCTCTGCATTTTTTTTAAACCCACGGCCTCTTGGTTATGAACCCTCAACAACTTTGATTTCTTGCTTTATATATAATTTGTAACTTTGATCTCTTATGTTAGAGCTAAATACAAAAATATCCATGTGCTTTGCCTAATTGGTAAAATTCTCTTGTGATTTTTAATTAACAAAAATATCCCTGAGTTCTTTTTTATTAGCAAAAAACAAATTTTGTCATATCATTATGGAGGTAATTGTCAATTTTTAAGTGAACAGTGGGACAATTTTCGAAGTTAAAAGAGTGAATTGTTGATAATTTTGTAGGTTAAAGGGGGTATTTTTGCGTGATTTTGTTGGAGTATAATTGCCATTAAATATGTATTATGGCGTAGAAAGGGTTTCTTGCCTTAAAAAAAAATAGCACATAAATGTTTTTATTAATAAAAATAACATATGAATTTTTTTGTTAATTAGACAAAGCATAAGGCATTAATTGATGAGATGTTGACTCCAAAAAAATTATTTTAAAAAGAAAAAAAGCATATGTCTATTCAGTTAATTAAACCCCCCGAATCTGCGCATTTTGTTGGGGGGCCTGGGTGAAATTCATTTGTTTTGACTAGTTATTAAAATCTTTGTTTCTGCACAAGTTGATATGATAAATATTACTTCTAGAATTATCAAAAAAAAAAATATTACTTCTACTACTAAACAAATTATTATGTATAGGGTCTCGCCTTGCGGCCCGCCGACAGAGATCATATTAAATTCCCACCGCCCCTTTAATTGAGATAATTCCATTTTAGTGTTTGATTCCTAATTCCTAATTCCTATATTTCATTTCAGTTATAGTAGTATTAAATAATAGAACATAGAACTTCGTCTTTTTTTTGTTCATTTTCATTTTGTTTTAATCATTTTAATTAACATAAGGTTTAATGATGTACGTATTGATAATCAATTTCACAAAGTGAGCACATGCATTATTCAAAGCCAATCAATTAATGTTAGATATGTTTTTTTTTTTTTTTTTGCTTGTTAATCCACCCCATGATCTTCCTCTGATTATGTTTATTCTTTTTAATAAATGAAAGTATCGTCTTTGAATTGTGACCTGAGGTTTGTGGTTATTTAATTACATATGCGTTGCTATTTACATGGCTGTAGATTATCTCTCAAGCATTTGATATTAAAGACATCTAATAGCCTTTTTAATTAATGTTCAATCACAAAATGAAAGCAACTAGGCATGTCCCTTCCTTGTTACAGATAGTAGTGGTATATACAGATCTACTATTATCAAAAAAAAAAAAAAAAAAAAAGTATTAATTAAGTATATATATACAGGTAAAAGTAAGCTGTGGAAAAAGAATTACAAGGTAGATCTTTATTCAAATTGGAATTGATCACACTCATCCAACATAAAGCAAGTGTAATGCATTTGTTTTGTGATTAGATGAAGTATCACAAATATAGTCTGCTAATTAAATATACAAATTATTTAACTAGATTAATAAGTACGTACCATATATAAGTATTAGTATTAGAGAAATTAATTAGTTGAGGCGGATGGAACATGAATGAAGTCAAACCAAAGTTGCTTGAAGACATCGATGATAAGATGATGATAGTGATTAGAATTCAAGGAGAGGTAGCAAGCCAAAAGGTCTTCCAAATCCTTAGACCCCCTGATATTATTCTCTACAATCATCTCCACCATAGACTCCCTGAAGTCCCTCCTCGGATCCTTGGACGATTTCACCACCGCATAACTCGACGACGACGACGTCAAGCTCTTCCTACCTCCCTGAATCATCCTCCGCCCCCGGTTTACAATTCTTGGAGTGTTGGTACGGAGCTTCACGCCCGGAGATGAAGAAGAATTCAACGAAAATCGCCTGTTCACGGGACGATGCTGATCATGTTGTTTTTTCTTGGTGATGATTGGAGGGAGAGAAACCATGTCGTTTTGGACTAATTTGCATTTAGATGGGGATGAGTCATCCGAGCCGTATTCAGGCAACATTGAGCCATGATCGGAGGAGGAGGAGGTTTGATGATCCTGCGTAGAATTGGATTCAATTGTGGCGCGGAAGCTGCATCCGAGCCGATTGGGCGGCACTGCTTGTCTTTTGATGCTTCTTCTTCTTCTTCTGGATGACTTTCTTGGCGGCTCTAAATATTTGTCGGAAATACTTGTTGTTGTCTTGATTGGTGATGAGTTTTGGTGGAAGTGGTCCGGCCTCGTGAAGTGATAGGATTTTCTTTCTTCTGACAGGTCATGATTTAATGGTACTGGTGATTGTTTTCCCCTTGTGGTGATCAATTGATGGTTTCTTCTAACCTGCAGCTTGTTCATGTCTTTGAGCTTGTAGAACCAGGCATTTGGTATCATGTCTGATAATTTGAACTTGTAATTACCCATTAATTTTAATTGTAATGAATTATCCGATCGATCAGATGGACAAAACTATAAAGACTAGCTAGCTAGCTAGTTTTCTTTTGCTATGCTACTGCTTTATTTTTTCTTTGTCTCGAATCAAAACAAATGAAAGAAATAGGAGAGTGATTTAGTAGTATGCACTACATTGGTTGGATTGGATGGATATATATAGAACAGGTAGGACTTTTATGGGCTCCACTTATGTAGAAAATTGAGTCACTAATTAAGCGACTCTACTGGTACTGGTTGCTAGCTAGTTCTGCTTTTCCATGTTTTATATTACGACTACTTCTTGATTAATTAATACATTCGCCTAATAATTGACCTAATTAATTAATGATCACCTGTCTAAAGTTTGTCTCTAATCTAATTGGTGCTTTGAGTGCAACTACTATCAAGCCATCTATCCATTCATATATTCATTCATATTGATTCTCCTACTCAGATCTTGCACTATTATTTATGTTACGTCTGGATATTTTAATTTCATCTCTAATTTAATTAATCATTTTGAGGAGGGTGCCATGATTCAAAGTGCAAGATTCACTTAATTTAACACCTTGTTTGGATTGTCAAATACTTACTTAAGCATTAGAGGGATTTTCGCACGCTTCAATTATCTAAATATTTTCTCCATCCACTGGGACAATTGCATTTTCACAATATTTGTGGGTTAGCTAGTAGGAATTAATACTGTATATATAATCATATATTTTCTGTTATATTAGTCAATTTATTCTCGTTTTGGCAGGAACATGAATTATAACATGAGAAATATCCCAGGAATGAAATGCAGAAAAACAAACATTGATGTGAACAATAGCGAAAAGTAGTATTCATGAAGCCCATTCAGCTGTCATATTTTCTCTATTGAACCCGACATATATGGCTGGAGAAAAAATGAAGAACGACACCACAACTTTCGGCACAAAATTCCATAGATTCTGTGTGTCACCAAAACTAGGTAAAATAGACGAAATTAAATGACTCAGAGAATGTGCCGTTTGGGAGACTAATTAAATGCCATCAATGGTCCCCTCTTTCAAGATCAAATTTCTATAAACTCCACTTAGTCTACTAAATTTGTGTTTTATGTTTTTGTAATAACAATTTTACTTATATTGCAATTAGTCACCCATGTTTATGTGAAAGCTAATCATATCTTATAAATCACTTGTTTTAGCGTTTATGAATTAAGAAAAAATATTTAGTGCATTTCATGAGCGAATGATTGGAACAACACATGAAAAATATTATACTATATAGTTACTAAATTTGAAGATAAGTTAACTTCATGACCTCGTCTTAGAATTTATTATTGTGCATGAAATAATTTGAGCAAATTCTATCCATTTAATTGCATCCTATCGAGTCATCGTCTATACATCGAAGACACCAAATAATCTTTTTTAAGTCTCATTTTTTGGGCAGGGAGGTGGGTTGAGTTTAAAGATAAACCAAAATTGGTCCTGACTATATGTAGCAGGCCCACATGTCTGCATGAATCTTTGGGTTTATCTTGAATTGGGGGTTTTCACCTAGTCCAGTTAGTGTCTGATACGCATGAAATTATGATAATGTACAAGTCGCAGGCCCACGTTTTTATAGGCCTTGATTACTTGGGCTTATTAGTAGTAAACAAAATCCCCAAAATCAGACATGTTAAATTATACTTACAAGGTCATTTCCAATGAAGTTTTTATAACAAAAACTATAAGATTTTCATAAAAGTGATGTTTCAAGGGACATGTTATAATTTAAGGGTCATTAAAGATTTTAAGTATGTATTCTTAAATTTGAAAATCCAAAGTCAAATGTATATTTTAATTTCTGCCGTAAAGTACAATATTTTGTTGTACTTTGCTGCATAAATATTTAATGTAAATTTGACTTGAAAAAATTGTACGAATCTCGAAATATAGTTTAGATTTATTAATCTCAATTCATATTATTTTTCCGATTTTTTTTAAAATGTTATTTTTATTATAATATAAAATAAATAAATACTAAATATATATCATTATGAAAATATATATAAATAATAATTTAAAGTAGTATGTTAATATATAAATGAATTGTTGGAGTGAAGTGTTGTGGTTGTTTAAAAGTAGAATCTTAAAATATAAACGAGTTGTTGGAGTGCAGAATAAAAAGTGAGAATGTATAACACTGTTCCCCCTTAAATTTTAAGATAAGAGGTCCGAATTTAAGAGTTCTATTGGAGATGGTCTAACAACTCATGACTGGACATATTGTGTGATTCATTGCATTTATCGTCGGAGTTATCGGCACTTTTCCCATTTACAAATCACCAATTATAAAATTAACAAGTTAAAAGAACAAAATTCTGGAATACCTTCAAGGCATCCTACATTTTAAAATGAGATTGTACATTTTTTCCAAATATATCGAATGCACTTTTTTCTTTTCTTTTTTACTTTTTTTCTTTTTGTGGTTGCACTAGAAGAATAAAATAGGTAACCTCTTGTTGATCAATGTATTATACTCATTAGTCAAAACACTAGTAAACACTGGGACGTTGAAACTAACGGATAATTTTATATAGTTCACATTATAGACAACGTACAATTATTGATAACTTATGTAATCTATTCAATTATGATGTATCATTAACGGAATTTATAATAGAACGAGCCTTTGTGGATGACCACTTTGACTAATTAACTATATGTATTAATTTTCATGGGAACATGTAAATTAAGCAAATAAGTATATGGGAAATTAATTAATAGAAATGAACGTAAAATCCAGGTAAAATATACACAACCACGTTAATAATATCACATGAACATGCCTATTTGGTTAAATTGGGAATGTTCTCCCACTAATTACTGAGTTCACATCAATAAGATTTTCTTTTTTATTATTATATTTATCAAGAATGATGAAAATGACTAAGTCATTTTCCATAGATTTTAGGTTTATTTTATACTTCAACAACTCGATATGTTAATATTTTATTGTATAGTTAAACAAACGGATTATCTATATTATTATAAAGAAAAGTCATGTTAAGTGAAATAATTTTTTTCTATTTTTCTACTTTACCTTTAATATTTAAAGTTATCTAATTATAAACTTTTCCTATTACACTCATTAATAAAATTTATGTTCTATTTTTTTCTTTGGATCAAACCTTAAAAAAAAATCTTATTTTTTGTGCTTAAAAAAATTATGAACAAGATATACTAGAAGTATAATAGCCATAAAATAATATAAACTCATAATCTTAAGTTAATAATATCTATTAAAGAACCACGTGCCTGAATATATATATTTATATTACTATAACTATTAAACCTTCCTCGACTTTTGTATGACTTAATTTGGGATTGGATAAGCAAGCAATCATAATTTTAGGCATGAATATATAGAAAGTGAATATACTAAAACACATTTTATGTGAGTTGTATTCAAATTTCAAATCTCATCATTGCAAGAATGTTCATTGTTTCTAACTTCATTTATAATTATGATTGCAAGAATGTTCATTATTTCTATCTTCATTTATAATTATGATAAGAGTTTAACTTTCCAATATATGCATGTATAATATGAACATACAACCAATATTAGGTAAATCATAATACGATTATGGATAACTTGCATAATTTTAATACTGTCATCATCAATAAGCTACTAACAAAATTACCATATTATAGTCAAATAGTATCAAAATGAATTTTCAGAAAATAGATTGAGAAAAACGATATAAAATCTCGTCTATTCGCATATTAACAATTCACAAAAACATCAGCAATAGAATAAATAATAATGAAAGAATTAAAAAGGACTTCCATAATTAATAGTCAAGTATTAATTAATTGTACTAAGAAGCTCATTCAATCAACGTCCACACTTCACATGACTTAAACCAAATCAGGTTCACGTATTGACCCAAAACTTCAACCGGCTCAATTATGTTTCAAGCCGGTCCGACCCATGCCTATATTTAAATGGCCGTAGGGCGTTCTTCCATTTTTTTTTCCTTTCTGAAAGTTTCTCTCTTATCTATATTTTCTTGTCTAATAATCAAAGAATCAACAAATCATCGCCTGGTAAGCTCGCCGCCGACGTGTCTTCGATCACTAGGATGTTGTATGCAACTAAATTCCTTTGTTATTATTAGTTTTCTGTTCATTTTCTGTAATTAGTACTTTTGTTATTCGTTTCTTGTTAGCTAGGTTTCGGACTGCCATGAGAACACGGTTCCGAAACCCTAATTGACGATTCATTGTGTTTGGGAGGAATCTATTGTTAAATTTACACATTATTTTATTTTGTGATTAGGTGTGTCCGCACCAATCGCTCCTCTAGGGTTTGGAGCATTTGCAAGAATTGGTATTGCATATAAAACATCTGAGGAAGTGTGGAGGCTAGGGTTTAATAGAAAGCATTCTGGGGTTGAATTATTAATATAAATCGATAGGGATTGGGGAAATTCTTTGTTTAATTGTTTGGGGAAGTTGAGGTTGATTGAAGATTTCTTCCTGTGCTCAAGACTGGGAAAAGAAGGTGGGGGATAAGTAGGATAATGTGTATACTGTGTGTGATTCAGAGGTTGTCGCGGAAAGTTGCTACCATGTTGCCATGGTTAGTGATTCCACTGATTGGCTTATGGGCTCTGTCGCAACTCTTGCCACCAGCATTTCGGTTTGAAATCACATCACCGAGGCTGGCTTGTGTTTTTGTGCTGTTGGTGACCCTTTTCTGGTACGAGATTCTGATGCCTCAGTTATCGGCATGGCGTGTCAGGAGGAATGCTAGACTTAGGGAAAGGAAGAGATTTGAGGCTATCGAAATGCAAAAGTTGAGGAAGACTGCCACCCGCAGGTGTAGGAACTGTTTGACTCCTTATCGGGATCAGAATCCTGGTGGGGGAAAGTTCATGTGCTCTTATTGTGGCCATATTTCAAGAAGGCCAGTTCTGGACTTGCCTGTTCCTCCAGGGATGGGTAATTCAGGTATTTTGAAAGATTTGGTGGGGAAAGGTGGAAAGATTCTGAATGGGAAGGCTTGGTCAGATAATGGGTGGATGTGTGGGCAGGACTGGTTGGAGAATGGGAGTTGGGATGACGGGCCCTTTGCTGGGAATTCAAGTTATTGGAAGAATGGTGGTGGGTTTTTTGGTGGAGAAGACCATTGTTTGGCAGAAAAGTCTTACTCCCGCTTTTTTATTTTTGTTTGCAAAGCATTTACAGCATTTCTTTTGAGTGTCATGTGGCTATGGAGAAAGATTTTTAGGGTTAGTTCTTCCAGGGTTGACACATCAGCAGATGCAGAGCACAGAGGGATGTTGGATAAGCGAGGCGAGGATGGGGTAAATGGTCAAGAGAGTAGAGGAGAGAAAGCTCGCAGAAAAGCTGAGGAGAAGAGACAGGCTAGATTGGAGAAGGAGCAGTTAGAGGAGGAGGAAAGAAAGCAGAAAGAAGAGGTTGCGAGGTTGGTTGAAGAACGGAGGCGATTACGTGATGAGAAAATGGAGGCTGAAAAAGAACGTGGAAAAGTTTCTCCTCGTGGTAAGGAAAGAGATAGTAGAAAAGAAACTGAAAAGAAGCATCAGGAAAGAAAAAAGGAGAGAGATAGGGCGTCGAGTAAGAGCAACTCTGATGCCGAAGAGCTGGAAAAGCGAGCTGGGAAGGAAAGTGAGCGAAACAAGAAGATTGAAAGTGACAGACGAGAACAATACAAAACTGCATCTGATAGTGTGAAAACTCATGGCATGGAAACGGGGCATGGGTTTAAAGGTGCTACTGCAAGTAGTCAGAACAGAGGTAATGCAGGAACAAGATACTTGGATCGCATGAAGGGTACCCTTTTGTCCTCCTCCAGAGCATATACTGGAGGTGGTTTTTTTGGAAAGAGCACTAGTACCGCTACTGTTTCAAGAGAACACAAACCAAACACCTTGCTAGATCATGCTCAAACTTCTACATATAGGAAAGAGATGGTGCAGCCTGAGCGGGTACCTGGGAGATCAAATGTAAATGGAGATGATAAGAGTGTCATCCGACCTGTGAGTTGTTTCATATTTTTTTTATCTATTACTCCCCCTGTCCCTTTTTTCTTGCTCCCTTTACTTTGGCGCATAGTTTTAGGCAAGGTTGAAAAAGTGAAACTTTTAGATATTTTGACATTTATACCCTTAAAAGTAGTGGTTGAGAATTAGTGTTGTTTAATCATTACTCTATGCAAGGGTAATTTTTGAGAAAAAATATTCCTTTATTAGAAAGGGAGTCTTGTTATGGGACGCTTGAAAAGGAAATAGGACTCAAGTTTAGGGACAAAGAGAGTATTGTTTATTTATTTTCTTGAGGGTTGGGGGGAGGAGGGTTGAGGTCATGTTAATGTATGGGTATAGTTTGTTCAAATGACAGTTTACTGATATATTATGGGTATAATGATTTATCTAAAAAAAAAATTGTAAACTGATGGGCTGATGCACAAAAAATAGTTTTAGTGGTTGCATATGAATAATCATATCCACTTGCAGCTTTATTCTGTAGAGCACCATTAGATTTCTTATTGAGCTTTTCATACTAGTATTTTCGATTCTGAGGAAGTTAGTCCATCTCTAATGCAGTCTCTGATCACATGCTCTTGTATATTCTTCCTTTGTATGACACACATGTTTATGATGATCTTTTATGTAGGTGCTCATTGAACCTCAACCATGTACTGCCCCTAAAAAATCTTGGCAACAATTGTTTACCGGTTCACCTGCTGTATCCCCACCCTCTAACTCGAATGTCATAAGCAGACCAAATGGGAAGAATCAAGCAGAAGTTCAGAGTCCTCCCTTTTCTAGTCATCCTATATCTACACAATCATTTGATAACCCTATTAGTTTCGGCCTTCCGTCACCATTTACTTTACCTTCGTTTCCTCTTGAATCAACAAATAGCAGTGCAGGTCCTCCTTTATCCTCTGAGGCTATGCTTCCGAGAACTGTAGATGCTCCGCATCAATTCTTTCCGGAGGAGTCAGAGATTTTTGAAGATCCCTGTTATGTTCCAGACCCAGTATCATTGCTTGGGCCCGTTTCTGAATCACTCGATAGCTTTCAGTTGGACCTTGGTTTTGTTACCGATTCAGTATTGGAAGCACCATGTGCTGTGAAGACTATAGCTGCACCATCTGAAGTCACCAAGCCATCTCCAATTGAGTCGCCATTATCTCGGTCACGAGTTCTAGAGGAAAGGCATGCCACTTCTTTTCTTTTTCCTAGTACTCCAAAGGTGAATGATAACTCCAACAGTCTAAATGACACCGGAACTTGGCAGATGTGGAATAGCTCTCCTCTTGGTCAAGATAGTTTACGTTTGGTTGGTGGGCCTATCAGCTGGCTTTTGCCTCCAGAAATAAACAACTTGCCAAACAAGGAAGATATAATTCATCCTGTACCTCATAAAACAATGGCATCACTATTCAAGAAAGATGAAAAAGTCAATTCTGGAACTCATTCTTTGCAGAATGTTTTACCTGGTAATGGTCAGAATGGTGGGACATTTGATAGTTCTATGCCTGCTAGTGTTGATGGTCCATGGTTGCCAAAAACATTATTTGGGCCAACTTCAATTAATGACAGTCAAGATCTGCTGAAGCCTACTCATAATGGCCAAAATCATGGAAATTCCAGTCTTTTTGCTTCTAACCATCAATTTGAGTTGTCTACAGCTAATTCTTGGACTAAGTAAGCACATCAATCCTGAACTAGTTAAAATTTTCACTCATGATTTCTGTCATAAGGAGAATGATATATTAATTGTCAACACATTTGTTTTAGAAAGCTCACACTTACTAATGGTTTTTTTCAATCATGATGTTGTTATAGTTGTCTAATGATATGTTTCTTTTAAATGCCACCTTTTGGTACTATATTGGTTGTTAATTTATATACAAGTAAACCTGAGGAAAGTAGTCATTCCTGGTATGGACGGGTTCAATCATAACTTTAGGGCACATATGGGTTTGGGTGGGTGGGTGGGTGGGTTGGGGGGAGTAATCTAACATCTAGATGTTTTTTAATTGTTTGCTAAACTGATATATGGACCTGCATAATAATAAATAAACATTTTGTATTCTGTGAATTGCTCTTATTCTAGAAAAAACATAAATATCCAGCTGATTTGCATCATAATCTACTTCTCTTTTTGACAAACTTTTTGAGAAAGTTGTATTGATATTCCTATGTTACTTCTTTCTCTGAAGAATTTATGAATCCTCATAATGGCTTCCTCAAGATTGAACATCCCAAGCTGTCATTGCTATTCTTGGAAGTTTTTGACAAATTTCATTCGCTTAAATATGTTTGTCTTATTTACTTTTTGAAAACTATCAAGCAGTGTTTGCCTATTTACCCTGACCGATCCTGCTTTTATGTTGTTCAGTTATTTCTAGAACTGAAGTCACTGTTCCTCTCAACTCCACCACACCACCCCCACCTACATTTCATTAATTCAATCATGCATGCCTCTCTCTCTTTCTCTAATTCACCACGTGGTTGCACACAGATTTTTTTATGCATAGTTTTGAACGAATTTGGGAGTCGCCTAGATAACTGACGAATGTTCTAAATATTATGGAATGTCGATTGTCTGTCTGCAATCATTTATTTATATTCTTTGTATTATGTCTACTGTGACGTGTTACTTGTTCCGTGACACTGTTATAAGAAAAATACTTTCGAATACCACACTGTTTTGGTAAAATTGTTTCAATTTTGATAATTAATTTTCAGATAATCATAAACAAAAAATGATCCAAACCAAACAGAGCCTTAACATAGTGGTGTCTTCTTATATGATAAGATTAACTTATAGCTGGACAACTGAGTTAACTAGCCAATCTAATTTTAGATATTTTCTTTTGAAAGATTTGTTGAACAGTTTCTATCTAAACTTGTATCTAAAATTAAACAAATAACATCCACATATGCTTATATGAATCTAATCTCCTTAAATGTTCATTAGAGATATTTGGCTCAGAAAATGTTTGAGATGAACATGCTGATGTGAGTGTAATATTTATTTTGATGTGAAATGAAAATGTTCCACATTATTTTACTAGCAAAATGTTTGAGATGGAGGAAATTAGGAAACAAATTTACATAAAGTAGGATAAAAATTGCTGCTTCGTTTTGTTGGAGTGAGGTTTGGTATATAGATGAGAGGCTCTCTGAATGTTGGAGTTGGGATTATATTGATATTCTAAAGCCTACGATTTGATACCTATTGAAGCATTTATGATTCTGGAAATTGAATGAAGAAAAGTAACGCCTGCTTCATTATTACAATCAAAGCTAGTAAGTGAGACAAGCGAGGTAGTGTATGTAAGATATTAGGTATGTTTGTAATTTGAAGTTTTAACATGTACTTAAACTTCTAATTCGCAGGTTACCATAAGGGAAATATGTTGTACTCTTTAAGTAAAAAATATTTGAAAGAAAATGATGATTTTTTTTTTTAATTTGCTATGTGCATATTCATTTCATACAACTGAAAATGGAAATCATTTGTGGAGTCTCTGCATTGTGTGGTGACAAGTCTTGTTCTCCTTTCCTTCCACAGCCCCGACTAGTAATTTTTTTTTTTTGTATCTTAGACAACAAACATCATCATTATAGCCCGATAGTCAAGGCCCAAGTATACAATTGTCGGTAAATTGTCTTTTCCTCTATTTTGTTGCTTTCATTCTTGCAGTCATTAAATCAGTCACAAACATGACATCATCGTAGTCGTAATATCTCATGTGTCTTCATCTTTATATATATATATATATATATATATATATATATATATATATATATATATATATTTGTTACTCTTTATTCTCACTCGTAAAAATTAGTGCTTATTTTCCGATCTTGCTGTTTTTGCAGGAAAGACCCGAGAGTGCAGCAAGGTTCAGGAGATGGCAATGGAAGCTCTCCAATCAGCAGCAGAGCTCCTCATATTGGAGGCTTATACTCCCCTCCAGATGTACAGTCTCTTTGGTCTTATGAATGATTATGATTATTATTATTAAAAAAAAAAAAGAAGGAAAATGATGACATAGAGAGTAAGTATGATGAGAGGGAACTAGAATATAGCCTCCTGTTTTAAAGAGGGGAATTAGTCTTCTGCCTCTTTCTGCATTGGTATGTATCTTCCTTCTTTTCTATATAAAGGGAAGATTTACTTATAACTTTAGCAGTAGCATGATAGAAACTCTTTGTGGCACATGCGCGAAATCCAGGTATAGTTGATGTTAACTTGATTAAATTCTTTTGTTTATGCCACTTTACAGAAGAGAACGATTATGATTATGTCCTGCCAGTTTTCCACAAAGATGGCTAAAAACTATATCTAAATGCTGCCTGCTGTTGCTTCTAGTTTTATTAAGTGATTCTGCATCTATGAAGTTATAATCAAAATTTAGTATACCTTTTTGCTAGCTGGGAATTATTTGGAGACTGAGGAGTTGGTTAGATCTTTGGACAGAGGTATTAGAAAGGTTTTCTTGTTAATTATTATTACAGTGTTGCATCTTGTTAATGCCATGTCTATACAAGGTTTTCTTGTCTTTTCTGATAATTGTTATAGTTGGTTTCTACTTGGATGTGTTCCTCATCCTTGACGTCATTCATTCTACTCATCATCATACAGCGGGGAATATAACTACTTGAGCTCGATGTTCTATTTTGTCAAATCCGTCATTGTAGGATTTATTTACTATTGTCCATAAGCACATTTCATTCTTCAAAATTTCTTTCCTTTATTAAATATTTAACTTTTCGGAATTGTGTTTTAATTTGAACCAAGACGATGTTACAGTTAGAGAGAGGATAAAACGTTTGGTTTAGGAAGTGTGTTTTAACTTGTATCAAATTTTCTGAACCTGTCTTCTTCTTTCTTCTAAAATATTTTCGACCTTGCCCGACCAGCAACTTCCTCACCCTTTTATGTTCTCAAGTTTAAGGTTATATGGTGTCAATATTAGATTATGGAAAATGAAGCCGAAGACGGATTGAAAAAACACCTAACGCTGTACTTGCCTAATTTTTCTGCCTTTTGCCGTCTGTTGGTAGGTTTTGGTTAGTTGGTAGGTAGTCTCATGATCAGAACCATTGACACAGGATAAGAATATACGATTTACGTAAAAGAATTGGTGGGTCCATTCAGAATTTATTTATTGAAAATTAAACGAACCAACTTCTGATGCTTATTAAAAGTAGTTATTCAAGTGTAATTTGATATCTTATCCAACTCAAGGTTGTGCAATTGTATTCCATCTTTAAACAAACTGAACCTAATAGAGCTTTAATCACCACCTAAGGTCCATTAATATTTTTGCATGAGTATTGTCATTTGTTAGGTCGAACGGTGTCTAATTAACCAATTACGATTTAAGAGCAAGAAGACATCATCAAGTAGCTATGGGCCTATTTGTTTGGTGTTTGGAAGAGTAGTTTGGGAAAGTATTGCAGGTTTGTGAAATAATTTCGATTTGCGTAATATATATATTTTTTTGGTTTGGAGTTAGGGTTAGATTTGATAAATAAAGTAGATGTAGGTTTTTTTGAAAGAATTAAGTTGTTGTATATTTAAGATGCGTAAAATTTTATGTCAAATCATATTTGTTATGAGAAATAGGTTGGGTAAGAAGTGGTTACTTTGTGTCACATTAAAATAGAGATTGTAAGGTATTTTTTTAGAGAGAAGAAAATTGTTGTTTGTTTGACTTTTTGGAGAACAGTTTGAGAAAATCGAAAGATCATAAATTTATTTAAGAAAATAGAAAATATGTTTGTTTCGCTTTTCTCAAACATGAAATAATTTTCGGAAATGCCAAACGAATAGGCACTATGCTTTCCAAATTGGGGAGGGGGGGGGGGGGGTAAAAGAACAATGTCTCGTAGAGAATTATCAAATATTAGAACCCAATAACAAATGACACAAACAACTACTACATTCAAGACTACTCAAACCACATACATGCACTCTAAATACTGTCTCTATTCACTATATGATTACTACTAATTTCACAAACAAATTGGCGATTTTCCAAGAAAACAACAAGTCAACAATAATATATAGATAATGAAGTGAAACAAATATATTAATATCTCTAGGCCGCATACATTATATTAAGCATAAGTTTGGAAATACTTGAGCTTATGTGCTAGGACTTGCATTTTGTTTCTTCTTCTTCTTCTTGTTGCTTTGCTTTGCCACAAGAAGTGGGATCCGAGCAAAACCGAACTTCTTTCTCCTCACAGGGGGGAGCTCCTTATTTTCTTTCCCACATTTCATAAAACATTGCGCATCGACATTAGGTTTAGTACTAAGCATCTGGCCAAGTGAAACCTTGGACTTTCCCACCCCCTCATAATCTTCGGTTAGGAGAAGTTTCCTACTCAATATTTGTCCAATCGATAAAGTCGGCTTTAAAACCGGTTTTGGCTCATCATTGACCAAATCCATACCATTTACATCAACCAAAAGCGACTTGGAGTTCTTGAACTTAGTAGAGTTCTGTATGGAACGTCGTTTTTGCCCATGCTCGGATCTCCACTTCCTAAGAGCCTCTTCGACTTCCAATTTATCTCTATTTGCTAATTCCACTCTACGTAAGGCTTCTTCTAAGGACCTCTTGGTAATTTTAACTTCTTCAGTCGCTTCTTCCACTTTTTTCAAGATTTCTGTCTTTGACACATGTGCTTCATCAACTTGAATCATTGCATTTACAACTCTACCCTTTGAAGATTCCTCAGCTTCTTTAGCTTTGGAGGTTAATAAAGAGTATTCCTCGTAAGTAAGAGTTACCCCTTCCGATTTTCTTTCAGAGTTAGATAATGCTTTGATTTCTGCTAGAGCCACAGCTTCAGAAGCTCTTGCTGCTTGTTTCATTTTTTTAGCAGCGATTAACCTCATCTCAGCTGTCTTAATCTTAGTCTTTGTTTGTTCGATTTCCGACATCGCCCTTAGAACCTTGGCTTTTGCAGCTTCTCCGATTTTCTTAAACTCTTCTGTCTCAGAACTTAGCTTCTGTAGCTCCTTTGTGATATTTAAAGGGTCGTGTTCCGTTCCTTTCGCGAGCTCTAGATTATGCCTTGTTTGGTTGATCTCCTTTTCTAAAACCGAAACTTTTGAGGTATTTGAGGACAATCTTATCCGAGTCTTCTCGAGCGACATTCTTTCTTTCTCGATTTTCTTGTTGTATAAATCAACGGTAGCTCGAATTTCAGCAAGGTCGCTTGTGGTTCTTGTTAAATTCAACTTAGCTTGTTTCAGCTCTAGTAAGATGAAACCTGGAGCTGCGGAGGGTCGAAGGTCAAAACCGCCATTTCCATTCTCATTGTTGTTTTGGGAATTCTCTTTGAGGGCTGCGTTGATTTCGGATGCTTCTTTTTGGAGCTTTACCTTTAGTTCTTCAACAATGTTTTTGGTGGTTTCTAGTTCCTTTAAGACATCAAATGTTTCCCTTTCCTTTGTAATAAGATCTTGTTCAAGTTGTGCAGCATGTTCCTCCACTTTGTAAATGTCAACCATTTCTTCATCCTCCTGCAATGTAGAAAAATAGTAAATTTTATTAAACCAAAAGGAGTGTAGTTTCTTCATTGCAATGGTTTATAGATACAATGAACTATTCAAAATTCGATTTTATTGCAATATATTCTTGTCTAATTTTGCACTTATATACATACATACATCTCAGAAACAAACCCGAAAAATTGATTTCTAATGTTAGTGTTACTCCCAGTCCCCACATATATAATTTTGAAAATTGAACAGAAACTAGAAAAGAAATAGTATAGCATCTCATATATTTATACACTAAAAAGCTAACATAAAATTGTTCTACTATCATATTCAATAAATTCTTTGACAGCATTAATAGCTGCATCCAAAATTAAAGACACCAATTTATGTTTCAATTGTTCTCAAAAAAAGAAAAAAAAAAATTAGTACTACTATGTTTCAATTAATTTTGTATATAGTGCATACACAATTATTTATGGCAGGGCAATAATTGGTCTAAAAAGTAACGTAACGTGATAGTAGATAGTAGTATGTATCCTTTTACTATTTTAAATGAATAATTTCTGACTTTTTTTTAACCCAAAAAATAAAAAAGAAGACAAACCTGAGAGGCATTTTCGAAAGGCTTATGAGAAATGGGTTTCCAGAACCCCATGCCACCGAACCGGGTAGCGGCCTCCTTGACCGATTCGAACGGCGCTGACGTGTCAATCTCAGACCTCCTGCAATCGGATTCATTTTCTTGACCCGAATCAACTGTCTTGGGTTCGAAGACTTGAGACATGATTTCAGTGGCCATTAGCGGAGACAACTTACAAAATATCCTCAATCAAATTTTAGTGTTTATTATGTTTTGTTTGTTGCTAGCTAGCTATTTTGTGTGGAGAGAAACTGAACAAGTATACGTTGAGAAGTAAGACAAGAACTGACGATAGTAACGTTAACATCGATCTTATGAAGGTTGGGCGTGGATTGTGGTAATAATGATTTTCTTTTTTTTTTTTTAATTTAAAAAAAGGAAAAAGGATAAAGAGAGTGTAACGTTTGGATTCTTCTTGGGGGGAGGGAAACTCTTTCAATTACTACTACTTATTTACTGTGTTTTTTTCAATTTTTAAGGGTGGTACATTTAATTTCTTCAGTGGAAATTTATTGATAGTGAATAGTAACACCTACCTAATTAAAATTGAACAATCTAATTACATCCTAGAATGACCCCCCTTTTCAAATACAAATTAATTATACAGTCAAAGTGTGAATGATATACTATATATAGTTGTGATACTTGTCCTAACATTTGTCATTGGTACATTGTTTAATGAATTTAAATGCTGGATTTGCTTATTTAGTTATCCCATCAAATTTGAATATTACTACTCCATAAAAAGTTAGTTAATTACAAATTTATAAATTCCGATTCAAAAATTATTATATTTTGGAGGAGGAAACATCATTGAGACCGTTGCCAGGAAAAGTTTAATAATAGCCGGTTGGCCCAATGTCTAGCCCAACTGAGAGAACCACAAAAGTCAAATATTTTGTTTGGGCCAACTTGTAAGACAATTTTATTGGTGGGCTACAAGTACAAACTAAAGATAAGCTCTAACAATTTCATTAGGGTAAAATTGACAACTTGAATTTTGATGGGTCAAAAAACAAGTTTCTAGGTACGATATACAATATCATGAATATGTCTTAATTAAGTTAAAATAAATTTATTTAGTGCATGATTCAAGTTGACTGTTGGCTAATTTAAGATGATCCATGTATTTCGAGTGCTAATTGACTCTTGCACATTTCTTGCGGCTTTAAATTCCAATATAACTTCCAAGTAGTTTAAATCAGAACGAATGGACGTATTTGACCGTTTCTTCTTCTTGTTGTGATGTAATAATAACAAGATTAAATTCAAACGCATGAGTGACCCTAAACTCTCTCAAAAGTTAATATTACGTAACAACTGGGGAGTAGTTAGTCATTCTTTAGATACAGTATTACATTATTAATTTATTCAATAACTATTAAATTACAATGATAAAAAAATTACCAAGATTATTATCAAACTAAAAAAAAATCCATATTACTGGGACTGGGAGTCGTACCCAAGACCTTTTATCCTTTTGATCTTGGAAGCTTAGATTTTTTTATCACTAAACTAATGCCTCATCGGCGAAGTAATTAGTCATTCATCGAATAGAAAAATAAGTGAAGAAATTAGTCTTTTGAAGCACGTGAGAGCTGAAATGATTTTATGTACTTGTTGTACACATTTTTAATATATCATATCAGTGAAATGTTAGTAACTTGGTATTTCTTAATATATTGCATGTGAAATTAATGGCGCGTAAACCTCTATATATATATATATATATATAAATTAGATTAAAATCGGAAACATGTTAACTATATTTGGTTAGGGCAATAATTAATTTTGTTGCTTTAGTATAATTACTCTTGCCGAAAAAAATAATTCTGTGACATTTGAAATAATTCAAATAAGTTGATTTTTGGTATTTGCAGATCCCAAATAACTTTATTTCCATGTGACGACTATGGTAATTTCAAAATAAAATTGGAGAGTCCATTACTGTTGATATGACAGTACATATAAATAGGTCACATAATACTCTTGACCGAAATCTTCTTACTATAAATATATCATCCTTGCATTAATTAATTAAATTATTATTATGAATATGAATCCCAATGTGCCATCTGATCTACATCAGATATACGAGAAAGAGAATCGATTAATGGGATTAATGAAGAAGGATGATGAAGAGTTGTTCAGTTCGAAATCCAAGGCTTCTTTCAGAGTTTATTACGGCGACGTTTCAAGTGCAGTCCCGTTCATGTGGGAGACTCGTCCCGGCACGCCCAAGCACACATTTTCTGATAATTGTTCTGACGTCCTTCCACTCACACCACCTCCGTCTTATTATTATTACAATAGTACCAAAGAAGACTACTCCGCAAAAAAGCAATCTAGATCTATACTTTTATTATTGTTTAAAAAAAGGAGAATCAATCTCATCAATAAACTATCATCATCGAATAGAAGCCGATTTTTAAGCTGGGGATCTTCATTTGATTCGAGGTTGAATTTTGGGATTGGTACTAGTAAAGAAAATGGGGATAGGGATAGGATTAAGGGGTGTTACTCTGTTTTAATCGTCAAGAAAGCTTTCTTGTCGATTCTAGGCCGTGGATCGTCAACTTCTTAATTAATTACTAATTTTAAAGTTGTTTTGTACTAATTGTCTTGTTTCTGTTTAATTTCCTTATGCAATATATATTTATTCTCCTGATCACGTCTTATTACTATCTTATCTTTAGATAAAAGATCTTAGATAAAAGATCAAATTCACTCTTTAATTACATCCAGCTCCAGGATGGTTGGTTTAACTTGTCATGTAAATTTGTAATTTGTGTTTATATATATTAATGGATAGCTGCTGCTTGAATCTGGATGCATGGAAGACTTAGATTAGATGAGTTTACTCTGTCAGTACTGTTGTGTTGTGCTGTGTGACTATTTAATTTAATGTAAAGAAAACAGTTGGGTGCATGTCTTTATCTACATTATTAATTATCTGCAACTTCCATACATCTTTTTTTTAATGAAAATGAAAAAAATACAATATTTTACCTAGACGTGTCTTGTCTTCTTCATCCATACTGAACTAGGAAAGAAGCTGGTTCTATAATTATCAAACCATAAACTACATTCATTTCATTTGTATAATATAATTAATCTGTCCCAAATTAGTATCAAGTATTGCCGTTCGGACCCGTGGAAAAAAAGGTCCCAATTCCAGTTTGTAAAAATAAGACAGAGCTTATTTTTATTTGTAGTGTTTTGTCCAAATTAATCCCAATTTTGTCCAAATGAAAATTATAAAAAGAGGAAGAGATATAAACCATGTATAGCGTAAAGGCAGACTGAAATGAATGAGTAGTAGTGTTTTCACAAATTAAATCTAACTTGTCGGCAGCTTCAACAAGTGAAGGGACACTTTGTATTTGTAGTAGTAGTTTGTAGCACGCATTCCCTGCTTCGCCAAACACTGGGCAACATTTAAATTTCTGAGCAACTTTTTAGAATAAAATCTTTCATTAAAAAGGTCCACAGGTTTTAATGAACAAAAAATCATAGCCTGGCCCAGTTTCCATTAAGAACATGCTTGCTTGTATATGAATATATATATGAATTAAATAAATAACTTTTCGGAGAATTATAGTGTTAAAAAATAAGATTTCAATGCTAATTCAATTGCATCAGATCATATTAAGATTAGGCATATATATACAGGGCCCATCAGATCCAGATCATTTTCTAGGAATAGAAATTTATTTTTCCCATGTCCAATTTTTCTTATTCTTTTTTGTCATAAGGTCCATGGACCCAAGACTAGAACTTGAGTCCTCACCACATGAACATTTCAATGGAAATATATTTTTTCGTAACTTCAACGTTAAACTTTTCTAAACCTTTACCTTTTTTATAAAAGTCTCGTTTATTTGATTACATATATAGAAATGAAAAGTTGAATATCTGCAGAAAAACCAAATAATATAAATTGTAAAAGTTGTGCGAATTTGTTTAGAATGTCTTTTCTTTTTTTCGGCCTTCTATTATCTTTCCAAGTGCGAATACATTTGGGGTTGGGGGCATAAAATAAAAAGGGCCCAGTGAGTAACGCTATCGCTTTACTGGGCTGAACGAGTATTATTATTTAATGAGCTTAGCTATTTACTTATTGGGTTATTCTACAAATCAATTAATTGACTTAATTAGGTGTGGGAGTTTGAGAGCCTTTCAAATTTTTTAAATGATTATATGGGTCAATCTTTGTATTTGGGCTATAATTAAGAAGTCCGATTAAAAAAACTATAGAGTACATCATAAATGGGTTTTCCCAAACCCGTTCAAAATACCTGGTAGTTGATAAGTAGGGACGGGGTTGGGGAAGGGAAACTGGAATCCCGAATACCATTCTCGAAATTTCCAAATTCTCGAAAATTTGTACCGATTCCACCCCTAATGAATTATTGACTCATAATAACGGACAGTATGAAATTGGAAGTAATTTTGTTTGATTAATTGCCTTAAGTGGGCAGTTGGGCACGGTTTTTTTTTTAAATACATTCATCATCAATAATTACATTAGAAATTATTTCAATAACTGCCAAAGTATTAACAACTACAAATAATAAACAATTATCAAAGACTAGTATTAAAACTAGAGAAATATCCACATTCGTAGTAGTAAAACTCATAACCTCTTGGTCCTGGGGCCTCAGTTTTGCCACTAGGCTACTGCCTCGTTGGCAGTTGGACACGAAATTCATATCCACTAAAATCTTTCTCTTGTAATCTATTTTTTTTAGGGAACGGGTCATTACATTAATATCATTACATCAATATCACTGAATCGTAAATCTACTCAATTACAATCAAATTACAAAGAAAATCAATAAACAAACACTTTGATTAAGCTAGAAAAAAACCCACATTAGTGAAAATTCTTGAGCCTCAACCTTACCAACATGCTATGGCTATGAGGGTTGGTTGTTTGACACCCGACCCTCATAATCTCTATTAACACTACATTCATGTACATACAAATTCTTAATGCAATATGATCAACTCAACTAAAAAAAACTTAGTTAGATGCAATATACTTTGTTCATTTTTACTTATACAAATAAAATATTTTCACATATATTAATTACTATTTATTTATTTTCGGGGAAGTATTTTAATGAAATAAATCAACCTGATTTGAAATTACAAATCTTTTTAATTGGATTATATGAATCTAGCTCTAATTTGAAAAGGATATCCTTAAAATAATAATCGTGTTGACATTGAAGTCGTAGCCTAATGATAATAACTGGCAAAGCTGAGGCCCCATAACCTCTTTCAACTCCCACTAATGTGGATATTTGCCTCCATTAATGTGAGTCTTTATTCTAGTTTATTACTAGTATTTGATAATTATCTATTATTTACAATTCTTAATACTTGGACAAGTATTTAAAAAAAAAAAGGAATTATAATCGTGTTGAACTCGGGTTATCTGCTTCATGGACAACTCTCTTAACAAAGAATTATATAAGAGGGAAAAATACTTTTGGTACCAAACTTTTGTCCAAAAAACATATTTGATGCCAAACTTTGGTCCAAAAAATACATTTGATACCAAGCTTTTCGCAAAATCACATTATATACCATGATTTATACCATCTTGACACATTTAGTTTTTCTGATCAATTCTCGGACGGGATTCAACAAGTGCCCGTTAAGTTAACAGTGGTGGGTCTTTAAAACCCGTGCATGTTTTCTCTCCCATTGTTAACTTAACGGGCACGCGAGCGGCACATGCTGAATTCTGTTCGAAAATCGACGGCAAAACTAAATATGTCAAGAGGGTGTGAATCATAATATGAAATGTTTTTTTTCAAAAATTTTGGTACCAAATATATTTTTTGAACTAAAGTTTGGTATCAAAAGCGTTTTTCCCTCAATTATATAATTGATTCCTTACTGTAACAAATAAAATTTCAAGTTTAAAGAAATATATTAAACAAGAAATAATTGTACAAATTAAAGTTTATTGATTTGAAATAGTGGTTAAAATCTCTATGATTCCTCTGATTCTAATCTCATAAGTGATAATCTTGAAAAAGGTTGATTTGATCTTCTCCAAAATAACGTTAATTTAAGAGTTAACTATCTTAATCTTAGATTAAACGTTGAATTTTGAAGTTCCAATAACGTTAATTTAAGAGTTAAGTATCTTAATCTTAGATTAAACGTTGGATTTTCTTCACTTTTTGAAGAACGCCTTTGAATATTGCAAATAACGCCTTGATTTTGAAGAACACCTTGAGAGAATTTGCTTCTTTTCTCCTTGAGCTTCTTCGTGCTTCTGAATTGTGTTTTTCTTCTTGAAGATGACCCCTATTTATAGGTGGGATTTGAAGATCTTGTAAAATTCTCTCCATGATTTGGCTCGATTTGATTGGCTATCAATATCTTTTATGACAAGAAATATATTTAATTTGATATTATTGCCTAATAAAAGATATTATATGCAAATATTGCATTGTGACGAAGATTCCAAGAAAATCTGCCTTGTATGAAATTTTCCTACACACAATTGCCTTCTTTGTGGAGATTTAATGTAATTTGCAATATCTCTCAAATTCGGCAATATCAATTTTGACAATAAAATTTACTCTTCTACAAATGCCCCCTCGAAACTTGTTTACGAAATGCATTTGCTTTGAGTAGATAAGTCTCGAATTTTCTTTACGCCTTTGGAAAATTTGAAGCCAACAAATTTTTTTTTAAGGAATTTGACTGGGGCTCAAAATTGTTTCAAGCTGCCTACGTATCCCGAAAAGGAAATCAAGTCATAACGTAGTTCAAAGCGTTAAATTTGATTTGATGGATGTTGTTCACATTTATACTCGTGTGAAGGAAGAGTAACATACATTTTAGGCTCGTGTGTCAAGGAGCATTTTAAATTTGAGATTTGGTAGACCCTTTCGACTCATGTCCAGGAGAAGTTGACTTAAAATTTGTAGACATTTTTGTCTCGTCTACTGGAGGCTTTGATTTGAAATTCGTAAACAGTTTATACTCATATTAAGGAGTGATGAGTTTGATTTGTAAACAGTTTATCCTCGTGTTAAGGAGTGATAGATTTGATTTGTAAACAGTTTATCCTCGTGTTAAGGAATAATAAATTTAACTTGTAAACAGTTTATACTCGTGTTAAGGAGATTTCACTTGAACTTTTGAGATTCCGTAGACAGTTTTGACTCGTATCAAGGAGTTATATTGGCAGTTTAAGCTCTTATCAAGGAGCAATATATAAAGATCTTATTTGAAGATCTTAAATAGTTTAAGCTCATATTTAGGAGCATTGAAGAGATCTTAATTTGAAGATCACAGATAGTTTTAGCTCGTATCTAGGAGCGTTGAAGAGATCTAACTTTGAAAGATCCCAAAGAGTTTTAGCTCGTATCTAGGAGCGTTGAAGAGATCTTAATTTGAAGATCCCAGATAGTTTTAGCTCGTATATAGGAGCGTTGCTATATTTTCAGATGGACTCTTCGTTTGGAGCTTCATCAAAAGATTTGCCCCCTTCTTTGGTAGTGGAATCGTCTTGAACTTTATTAGGAGAATGCACACGCGGCTCATCAATTTGACTTCTAGACATGCTCAATTCCATATTATAGGCTCTAGTGGCTAGCTCTTCAAAAGTTTTTGGTTTTATTCCTTGGAGAATGTATCGAAGACCCCAATGCATTCCTTGGATACACATCTCAATGGATGAAGCTTCAGACAGTCGATCTTTGCTATTGAGACTTAAATTTCTCCAGCGGTTTATATAGTCGATGACAGACTCCTCTTTCCATTAGCGAGTGTTAATGAGTTCGACCATTCGCACAGTTCTTCGAGTGCTATAAAAGCGATTTAGAAACTTTTGTTCCAATTGTTCCCAACCATCAATGGAATTTGCCCCCAAGTCAGTATACCAGTCAAATGCATTGTCCTTCAAGGAACATACGAATTGCTTGACAAGTTGATCTCCATATGTCCCAGCATCATTGCACGTCTCGACAAAATGTGCCACATGTTGCTTTGGATTGCCTTTGCCATCAAATTGTTGAAACTTCGGAGGTTGATATCCAATTGGCATGTTTAAGTTGTCAATTCTTTGAGTGTAAGGCTTGGTGTATGCGATGGAAGACTTCGAGCTCCCATTCAACTTGCTTTTGATGGCCTCCAAAATGAACTCCTTCAGTTGGCTAGCTTGGATCATACCGTCAGACGAAATTTGAATCTTTTTAGATAAAGATTTTTCTTTTGCATTTGATTGTTGCTTTATGGATGTCTCGCCATCATCAAACTCATTGGTCAGCTTTTCCATCTGGTGGTTCGCCTCGGCATGACCTCATTTGTTCAATAGTTGCTTTGCGGATGTATCACCTTCTTCAAGCTCATTGTGTAGTTTATCCTCCACATGGATGGTCTCAGCATTGCCCCAACTGTTCAACAATTCATCGAGCTTAGCATCTCGCTGGTGGAAGTGTTTTGTGAGCTTATCCATCGCCTTTGTTAACATCAAAAGTTGTTCCTCCATGGATGGATTGTTTGTCATTATAACTGGCGCCACTTAATGAAGAAAGGAGATGAGAGGTAGAGATTGTCCCACCGGGCGTGCCAGAAATTTGTAACAAATAAAATTTCAAGTTTAAAGAAATATATTAAACAAGAAATAATTGTACAAATTAAAGTTTATTGATTTGAAATAGTGGTTAAAATCTCTATGATTCCTCTTATTCTAATCTCCTAAGTGATAATCTTGAAAAAGGTTGATTTGATCTTCTCCAAAATAATTTTGATGCTTGAATAACGTTAATCCAAAAGCAATTGTGCTTAATATTGGATTAAACGTGAAATGATTTAAATATCCTTGATGAACGTCTCGAACTCCGTCTTGGATATTCTGGATTTTTAAGGGATTTGATCTTCGTTGGAACTTCGTGAATTTCCAATAACGTTAATTTAAGAGTTAAGTATCTTAATCTTAGATTAAACGTTGAATTTTGAAGTTCCAATAACGTTAATTTAAGAGTTAAGTATCTTAATCTTAGATTAAACGTTGGATTTTCTTCACTTTTTGAAGAACGCCTTTGAATATTGCGAAGAACGCCTTGATTTTGAAGAACACCTTGAGAGAATTTGCTTCTTTTCTCCTTGAGCTTCTTCGTGCTTCTGAATTGTGTTTTTGAGTTGTGTTTTTCTTCTTGAAGATGACCCCTATTTATAGGTGGGATTTGAAGATCTTGTAAAATTCTCTCCATGATGTGGCTCGATTTGATTGGCTATCAATATCTTTTATGACAAGAAATATATTTAATTTGATATTATTGCCCAATAAAAGATATTATATGCAAATATTGCATTGTGACGAAGATTCCAAGAAAATCTGCCTTGTATGAAATTTTCCTACACACAATTGCCTTCTTTGTGAAGATTTAATGTAATTTGCAATATCTCTCAAATTCGGCAATATCAATTTTGATAATAAAATTTACTCTTCTACACTTACTTTCTCTCAACTCCACGTATAATTTGAGCCAATCATCATCAGATTTTCCAAGTCAAATAGTTCTAAGATTTTAATCTATTCTCACTATAGTTAAATAAGATGTCTGGCATCATAATTTAGTTGATCAAACCGAAACTTATATATCCAATATGACAACAATATAAACGAGGGGAATTTAATTTGCATTTGCATTTATAAATTCCAATACTTACTGCATGCCATATTGCCATCAAATTAGTTCTTTTGCATGCGTAACATATATCATGAAGACGTGTTTTCTACACTTGGTCAAATGTAAAAGTCAATATGCTAGCTACAACCAAATTAAGCACAAGGGATGAATATAAAACAAGAATTGGAAAATTAATTGATTAATCGTAATTCGTACATATATTAATTCTTACATCCTTACTCATTATTTTCACCCCAATTCATGATAGCTTGCACTACAGCTTGTTTAACAACTTGGGCGTCAATGCTATCACATTGCCCTTCATTCTGCAATTAATCAAAATATTTATTCATCATACATATTAATTTGCTTCACAGTATATACTAAGAAGAAAATCAAAACTGACATGCATTCTTGTTTTTATCAGAATTGTAAACAGGATAAATGAAGGGTCATATAATAATTTGCCTTGTATTGCGATGGCTCCATTACAAAATGTACTTTTCATGTCCGAAAATTTCACTCCGTTTGCTAATACATTTGAGTTTTTACATTTATATAATGTTTTAAAAAAATTGTAAATTCCTATTTTTTAATTATTATTATTATTATTATTATTATTATTATTATTATTATCAAATTATCACTGTAATAAATTACTTTAGAGCCAATGAAACCGTAGTTTAGTGGTAAGGTTGATGTCCCAAGATGAAGAGGTCTTGGATTCCATTTTCACTTGTGTGAGTATTTATCAAGTTTATTGCTAGACTTAATTTTTAATTAATTTATCTTTATAATTTGACAGTTATTGAAATTTTTTGATGGAATGATTGGTGATTGATGTATGAATGTATTTATTACATTCTCAAAGAAGAAAATTAGCTAAACTATTTATTACTACAAAAAATTTAAATAAGCAAGGGTAAGGGAAGGAGGGATTTGTCCAGAAAAAGTGAAAAACCAAACAAATTAATGTGTGGTGCAAATCATGAGGCACGTGATCGACTTATATTATTTGATCATCAAACTGCATGAAATTTGGCAATATACATATATATATATATATATTCAGGAAAATTACTAATAAACTTCTTAATTAAGCAGCATGAGAAAATTAATTAATTAATTAATAGATATATAGTAGTATATAATTACCTCACTAATAGCTTCAAGACTAAAATTGTCAGAACAAGAAGCCCTAGCGTCGAGGACTTGAAGGTTTAGGTCTTGAAATGCTTCCAGTATGGACACAAGCAAACCTGGACAATTCTTTTCTGAAAAGACATTGATCAAAAACCCTTTTTCTACGGTTTCTACTTTAACCTGCTGCATAATATTATTTTTTATACAGATGAAATAATTAATATTCCAATCACTCAAAATTAGATATGCAATAAAATTAAAGTAATTATTTACCGCGGGTAATCTTGATGAACTTTGCAATAATGCAACATCTTGATTTAGTTTTTGTACCCTTTCCTTTAACTCTTCTATATATCTCGATGCATCAACCACGATCGATGCTTTATTTACCTGCAGTCATATTTATATATAACAAATTAAATTTTACCGATCTATATAATTAGGTAAATTCATTTTTAATTTGTAGTCTGACATGTACTCTGATGCAACGATCAGTACTCTGTCTGACTTGAAATTATTTCATCACGAAAAAGTTTAGTGAAAATTAATTTACTCTACTAGTATTTAATTATCAGATAAATTTAAAAGTAAATCTGACTGAATCTTTCTTGCTTTCCCTAATCTAATTGATCTTCTGATAAAAAAAAAAAAAAAATTCTTTCCAATTTAATTATCTGATTATGGAATCTGTAAAGTGGGATTTATTTTAGACATATAAAACGATAACATTTATGAATTTATTGGAATTAAGCGAAATATATTAATTTGAAAAAAATGGGTTGATCAGAGTGATCATATATATAGATATAGATATAGATATACGTACAGCCGTAGAATTACTAACAGAACGAAGCTGCTCGTACAGGTTTGCTTTTCCCCTGGAATCCATCTCTACTAGTATTTTATAATTTCTTCTTCTTCTTCTTTGATATATAAATAATTATATATATAGCTCAAAATCACACACACCAAATTAAAACACACACACACACAAAGATCGAGTATATATTTATAGAGAGAGAACAGTTGATGGAATTGGGGGCCGGGCGGCTTTTTAAAAAGAAAGAGCTCTCATGATTTCTTTTGTTAGTTGCCAATCAGGCCATAGCCTAGTGGCAAAAAATTAGGTCCCATATGACCAACAAGTTATGAGTTCATCTCAAATTAATATTAATATTTTGTGATGGTTTATTATTTACAATTCTTTAAATTTGGGCATTTATTGAGATGATAATATATGATGTAATTAATATTTTCTAGTTTAATATTAATCTAGAAATTATTGGTGAGTTTGTAATCATCATATATGAAATGATTTATATTGTACTTCGAAATTATGCTTAGATGTCAACTTTTACCTTGAAATATTTAACAAAAAATTGTGGAGAAAGTACTTGCTCCCTTCGAGTGTAAGATTGATAATATAACTTTTTTTGGTTTTCTTCGTAGTAAATTACGTAAAATAAATTTTTTTTTTCATTTTATAGATAATTTCAATGTAGATTATCATTTTAGTCCCTTTTTTTATACGTCGAGTCCTATATTAATTTGTCAGAGACTATTGTGCAATTTAACATAACTTGGTGCTAACACAGGGCGTATACTAGTATGATGTAACTGATGTTGAATTTATTCTCAAAAAATTATTTTTATTGTTAGTTTCCTAAATGACTACATACATACACACCACATGTTGATTCCACAGGCCATAGATTAGTTAATGACGTAACAATAGTAGTTGTTGTATATTATTGGAATAATTTGAGAGATATGTAATGTCAATTTTACCCTCCGCCTTCCATTCGGTCTTTTTATTGATTGGCCAGCAGCTACATTAATATTATGATATACAACTAAATACTCAATATAGTTAGTGAATTCAATAATAATAATATTAATAATAATCGTCTGTCCAGAGCATCATGATAGTGTTAAATAGATTGATCATGCAATTAAAAAAGAATACAGCCTGATATTGACAACAATTATATAAATTTTTTTTTTTGAAAAATAGACAGATCAGCTTTATATATATATTACGTGCTACATTTATTTTGGCCCATGTGTATATACAATACTATTAGATTGTAAGGTGGTAATTTGAGATTACAACCTCTTGACATGACCTTCGTCTTAGAATTATATATATATAGATGATGACACAAAATAAAAACTAGAAATTCCAAGACGTGTCAACCTTTTATTCCTTTATTTCTGTCATTAATAGATGTGTAATTTATCTTTCATACACCAAGTAAAACTAGATTCTATTTTTTTAATGACTTAAATGAATTATATATCTTAACAAAACAAACGTGAGAAGTTCATTAATTAACATTATTAAAAACAATATATATCTATCTTCAATTAATTGTTTTAGCTTTCTAGTAGAGTTTGAACCCACCACAACTAATTATTTGCATCAAAAGAGTTCTACATGCAGCTAACGTAACCTTAAAAAGAGAAACACTGAAAAAATATGTAAGACTATAAATTTAAATAAAATATATCACTTCCTTATAACGACTTAATTAGTATTATCATTTTGGTGAATTTTAACGGTTAAATTAATTTTTTTACTAAGTTGTAATATATTTAATTTTCAAACTCAAAAAGGAAATTAAATATATATTGATGTGCTAGCTAGCTAAGGTATTATGGTAAATGAAATATATATGTTGTATGAATTCATAGATATAGATAGGTGACAAGAAGCAAAGAGTATCCCCCGTGAGAAGCGTTTGGAAGCATTTGACAGCTAATATATATTATTAACAAGAAATGCACAAACAATAATGAATAAACAACAACACAATCTTTTCCTTCTCTCCTTTCGATGTACAACTCTGATCCTCACTCAGATCACGAGTCATATTCTTTCATATTCAATTATTTTATTTTCTAGTTTTGACACTTACAATGTACGTACGTATAAATACCAGAAAAATGCACAAGTCTCTATTATGTTACGAAATTATTAATTCTAAGTGAAATGTTTATTACAAATCTTTCTATATTTTCTAATATTCAACATATATAAAACCCCTATTGAAATATATACTATTAAACATTCAGCATGAATTAAACCTTCCATAATTTGACAGCCTATATATTGTGTGTATGATTTAATTCATGCTGAATATTGAATAGGACCATGAATAAACATTTAACATTATAGTTTCGTGCGTATTTTGCATAATACAAAGATGTAACTAGCTAGATATGTAAGATCATGTGTATCATCAATTTAATATTCATACACAATGTTTTACATACATACAACTTGTAAAATTTAGTTTGTTCATTCTAATTATTTCATAATATAGATATGTAAGATCATGTGTATCATCAATTTAATATTTTTTTACACTATGTGATTGAGATTAGATCATATATTCTATAATAGTATATAATAAAAGAATATTATATATATCTTGATTAATTTGATGCAGTAGAAATGTATTTTAACACCTCTTAATATCTTTGAGGGCCCTCACGTGACTTTCCAATATTTTTATTTCAAATTTTCAACCATTAGTCAATCTTCTGCCTGTTATATGTCGTACCATTCCACTGATGCTCCCGACTTATGGGCATGCAGAGATCGCAGCCATTGGCTAACTTTAGTTTCACAGTTTGTCTTTCATTCATAGCCTGCAGCGGCGTAAATGGCTAACCCCAAACCCAACCGTACGTACATGATATGATACACCCATATATCTTTCCCATGACAATATTTTGTGCATTCAATTGGTGATATAGAAGTAAAAATAATGCAATTTTGCCCTTAATTAATAATTAAATTGCTAACATATTCTTGTATTTTTATTAATGTAGAGCAAATATATATAGTGATTTCAATCCGAAAAAGGAAACGAGGTTAATAAGAGACAAATATTGTAATTATCACGGACAAGTGTATTATTGCAATTTATGTAAAATAAAGGTTAATAGTCGATCTCGAAGAATAATAATAATTAATTCATGATGTTCTTAACGAAGAAGACAAGTATAAATTCAAATCTAATTATAAAAAGAAAAGTAAAACTCAAATCTAAAATCAGTAACAAGAGAATGCACGGTTTTGATTAATTAATAAGTCGGGGTCCACACGTTAATTATCATGATCGAGCACAAAAATATTCCAATTATATCTTAGAAGAAATTACCATACAAATTGCATTCGTTGTAGTCCAGATGGGAAGTTTCATGCCAAAAGACTTTAGTCCCATTAAAAAATATATTCTTATATTGGAATTCATTAATATTGTATTTAATTATTCCATACTTAAATTGTTATCGATGGCATAGAGATTTCATGATGTACAAAACCTTTGAACTAAAATATATATATAAATAATAAATGTAATACAAAGAGAAACATTTGTAATTGAAAGACTTTTTTCACATTTCCTCTTTCCGTCAATTTTTGGGGGCCAAATTTTGTGTTCTTTATATGGTTGGAAAGCTCTTGACGTTTCTAATGGTACAAGTTTCAGTTCATGAAAAGCAATAATTAATCCGCAGGAAATTAACAAAGTTTCGGGATATTAATAAAAATTAAATCATATATCATAATCTACAAGGAATCATGCGATAATACTTTTCAGATATGATATAGGGCACATAAGCATGCTATGATAAAACAATTGGAGCATAATTTTAAGCATACCAAAAATCACCATTAAAGTTCAAGCAAATGTAAAAAACTCCTTCAATTTTAGTATTAAATGTGTCTTTTTTAAAGGTTTGGTACCTAAAGTCTAAAATAGGTAAATGTTTGGTATGGAAAATATAATTCCCTCTAATTTTTATTGTCTGGTTGAGATAAAATATAAAGAGGATCGAATATTAATTATTAATTATGGAGTGCCGTATCACATATTTCCCAAACCTTTTTTTTTTCAATCCCTGCAAAAACAAGGTACAATTATGATATACATCGCCTATTTAATTCGTGTCATTCAATTATGACCACCTTTAATTTCTTGTTATAGTAAGATCCTATTGCATATACGTACTAAGGGTGAATTTGGCCCAGTGGTGGGAGCTCTTAAAAACACTTCTCGACATTCATTGTGACTTTTGAAGTGTTTGGCCTCAATTATAGAAATTGATTTTAGTTAATCGTGATTTTATTGGTGTTTGGTCCCCAATATCATAATCACTTTTGGGATCTCTAGAAGCTAAAAATCAACTTATTTTAGAAGCTACTAAAGTTTTACTTTTGCAAAAGTTATTATCCAAAAACAATTATTTTATAATTGAATTTTATCATAATCAATTATTGCCAAAATTCATTTTAGTAAAATTAATTATCCTATAATTGATTTTCGAATCGCATAGTCAAACTCACCCTAAATCCTCTTAAGCTAGGGGATTTAATTAAATATATTCGATAATCCAACAAAAAAAAGACTTGTCTTTCTAAAACAAGTGGAGGTTTAATAAATTGAAGATAATACGTACTAGTTAATGGTGTGATATATAAGGCATTTTTAAATGGAAATTCGTTTGGTAATACTGCATATATAACCATAAGAGAAATAAGGTTATAATAATAGAAGATATATCAAACAAAATTAAAGATAAAACTATACGTTTTCCTGATGGAGAAAGCTTGTGAAAATTAAGAATTTTCATATATATAAATATATATATAAATATATATATATATATATATATATATATATATATAAATAGTAATTTTTTGAGGGGATGCTTTAATTAATTTGAATTATAATTGAGAATAAATTAAATTGTCACCTATCCACAAAGACAAATCACCAAGTACCCACCTACTCACATGTGTGCATTAATCATCACAACAAAACATATATCCAGCTCCATGCTTGTCTCCTGCCCTAATTCCAATTTTTCATTTGCATGTAGCCTCTGGAATAAATTTGCGTTTTTCACCAGCAATTGCCATAATATCATCATATATATATATTCAATGTAACCAAGTACGATAACCTTGGATGAGTTAATTTTTTAAATTAACTGTTTTTGAACCATATATTCATGAGTACAATATATATGGAAATGTCAGCTATCATGTAAAGACATTTCTTAATTTGGAAACGTATCTCGTGACAAGTCCTCTAACTAAGGAATCGTTTTTACAAGAAAGAAAAAAATGTCTAAACGTAATATATCAAAGTTTAAGAAGTTTTTAATTTGTTTCAAGGGTGAAATACAGCAGTTTCCCCCCTTAAGTATTGGGTGGTATCAGTTACCCCCATAAAGTATCACTTGTAACACTTACCCCTCTCTGTTATAGTTTTATAGTTTTTATTCCAAAAATACCCCCGCTCTTTTCATATATAATAAATTTGTTTAATAATTATGAATTCATTCATCCACCAAACAACATTATTTTTCAATTTTTTCATTGCTTTTATTTCCTTCCTTTTTCCGATCTCAAATTTTTTCTAACCGAAGGAAACAAAAGAAATGAAGAAATTGAAATATAATATTGTTTGGTGGATGGATGAATTCATAATTAATAAAGTTTTTTTTTATAAAGAAATGAAGAAATTGAAACATAATATTAATTGGTGTCAAACTTGAATTTTGCGAGAAAGAATTTGAAGGAGAATAACTCAACATTTTGAATAATAATTCGTACCGAATGAGATAATTATCACCAAATAAACAATTCAGAAAATATAAATAAAAAACATAGATAGAAAAAAAATTGAAACATAAAATAAAGAAAAAAAATTGAAACAGAAATAATGAAAAAAAATGAGATGAAAATAAAGAAAAAAATTGAGACATAAAACCGAAGGAAACAAAAGAAATGAAGAAATCGAAACATAATATTGTTAGGTGGATAGATGGATGAATTCATAATTAATAAAAAAAAATTTGATAAATTAATAAAGAAACAATGTATTTGTTATAAAGAAGTGGGGATAATTTTTGAATAACATGTTCAATACTATAATAGAGGGGGTAAGTGTTACAATTAATATTTTAGGGGGGTCATTGATATTGTATTTCGCCCTTGTTTTAATTATTTAACGTACGTGTGCTTATATATACTTACCCAATAATATGGGAATGTGAAGAGACTTGAATAAAGCCTGCAATTGCACGCAAGAATATATACTGTTATGTTACTTATTGTTCTATTCTCTTTACTCTATGATGTGAAAGTTTAAATAATTGTTAGAAATTTTAGGTTTTCTTTTTCTTTCACCGAAAATAATTTAATGGTCCAGAATTAATTGTGCACTCATTTATTTGATAAGATAGTTTTATTTATTAAAGAGCATTGTTTTAAAACATTTCAATATATAAGAACAATATTAGTCAATTTACCCCCGTGATATTCATAATATTTATCTCCATGTAATTTGAAAAAAAGCATTTTATCCCCCTATAATCTCATAAAAGTTTCATACCACCTCCATGATATTTTTATAAGTGATATTTTACCCTTTGTGTTGTGTTAATGTGGTTTACCTCACTGTGTTAAGATAAATGTGAAAATATACTCCATGTGTTATAATAAATATGACAATTTCTCCCTCTATGTTACACAATCATTTTTCATGCTCACTCTTAATTTCAGCAAGTGAGTTACATTTTTTGACGAATGAGGTAAATTGCTTCTTTAAAATTTTCACGAAGGAAGAGGTAAAATGCTCTCAAATTACAGAGGGGTAATTGAGCTTTATGCATTTCACTGAGTCAAATTGGCATCAACTCAACAATATTATATTGAGAAAAAAGAAATAGAATGCGCAGCATGTTCACAAAATTTAGCCATTTTAAAAACGACGGACTTGACTTAGGTCTTCAGACCAATATTATTTGTCATCTATCCAGAACAAATTTAATGATGAGGATCGAAAATAACAAATAAATGAGAATTCTTTATTAATAATTTGATTGATTTTTGTGTGATCATTAAGAGTTGAAAGTTTAAACGAGACGGAGGTGGACAGTTCAGTCATAATGCATCAAACATTAACAAATTTTCTCATTTACTAAACAAATACAATTTTCCTCTAACTTCTCACACCTTACGTTCACCTCCGACTAATGTGAAATTTTTTTTTTTAGTTTAATACTAATATTTTGTAATTGATTTTCTGATTTAATAATATTTATATCATATTCTTTTTAAGAAAAAAAAAACATTTCTCTATGACTCGTGTATGGATGATGACTTGGGAATTGGGATCATGACCCCGAGTTGACTTGGACCAATCGAGTCAAAATTCCAATTCCATCCAACTTTTTAATTCTTCTGTTAATTCTTATTGTGGGCTGGGGTTGGGTCAAGTTAAAATTAAATAGTCAATAAAAGAATAAAGTCCATATTGACCAGCCCAAGACGGCCCAATATTCTTATTGTGGGCTGGGGTTGGATCACTTTTTTCCTTTCCTTCATCTCTGTAGAAAATTTTCACCTTTAAATTGCATTTGTGCTCCAACACCTCAAGAATTTGTTCAAGGGAGGTCTTAGCTGATGGAGTCTCAGGACTAAAAAATATCAGTTTTGGTTTAAAAAAATTCAAAATAGTTTTTTTTTTCTTTTTGAGAAACAAAAATAATTCAAAATAGTCCAAGGCATAGAATAATAGAATATGAAATATTGAAACTGCGCGGTCTACAAGAACAAATTATTTATTTTATACAACAATTTGCCAAACACAATAATAAATAGGTCAGATTCAAAATTTGTTGAATGAAAAACTCTTGTTTAGTATTCAATTTGGTTGGTCCGTGACATTTAAATCCTTTCTTCTCTTCCAAATAACATAGTATCCAAGTCCCCCCAAAACAAGAAAAATAAGAAATCCATCACCAACTCCAATCAGTATCACAACCCATTTCTTCAATCCAAAACTCTTACCACCATTCCCATCATCATTTCGAGGAACCTTAACCATGTACTTGACCTTATAACAACTTCTTCCTCTTTCAACTTGCTTTATTCCCCTAACCATTTCATGCAAAAAGCACTCCCCTAAACCTCTACCACTATCCTCTACATATTGCATTGCCACACATGTACAATCATCCAAGCACAGATTTTCGCATACTTCCTTACCAACATTACCTCTATGCAAACCACTCTTTAACACGCTTAAAACCCCTCCTAACTCGAGCATTTTCGCCTCATTTTTCCCACATAAACCATCGAATTTAATCTCCTTCTTGCAGTCAGATTGAAGCCCCTCCTCGTTTACTAACCGCATACACGAGCAAGAGCCGGACGAAGTACAAATACCGTAAGGCCTGCAAGCTAAAGGAAGATCACAAGTAAAGTTTATTGCTTGATAAGAAGCTTCAAATTTCTCTTTCTCTCCAGAGTAACGGTAGAGTTTCAAATCGCCCGTACTATTGTCCAATGCTAGAAACCTTAACGGGTCCGGTTTTGTCGATTTAATCTGATCAAATCTGCGTTTGCCGTTGAATATCTCTAGTCCAGTTGAAGTCAACTGTATAAAAGTGATGTTTTGTTTACTTGAAGGCTGATATTCCCAGTAAGAATACTTGGAGGACTTTCCGAGATTCAGATACAGTGCAATCTTGTCGTTCTGAATTTCAAAGGAATAGAATAATGTTGAGTTGATAGGGAAAGAAGTTAATCGAGTTTGAGAGCTTAGTCTTTGGCCCCAGAGCATAATGTCAGTAGGAAAATTGAAACTCTGCCATTTTATCAAGTTGAGAGAATCAACTAGGACTAGATTGCCTGTCTTTAGAATTTGTAATCTCTGGAGTGGAGTATACAATTCAAATGTACTAGAATTAGAATCAATTAATTAATAGGAATGAATTCTTGGCATTATAAATCATTTTATTCAAGAAAGAAAAGAAAAAACAAACAGTACCTCAACACCTTGTCCTGAAGTGCCACTCTTCCATCCAATTCTTTCATTCTGACCCTTTAATCTCAAGTCTCCATATTGTGTAAACTCAAGCACACATTTCTCAGTAGTGTAGAATCTTGATAAGTGACCTGAACTCCATACTCTGACATCTCCAAGAAGTATATCTAATGAACAAGAGTACTTTTCTTCTTCTTCAAAATTAGATTCCACACTGACTGCTGCTCTAAAATTAGGCGCTGTTTGTTCAGTTTCCATTAAAAAAGCTCTTCCCAGAAATCCCTTTGTGTAGACAGCAGGGATTGCAAGCGTCACTTGGTATCCAATGTGAATATCTGATTGATCAGAAAAGGCCTGAACTAAAAGGTTCACAAGTAAAACAATCACATAAGTGTTCATGAGAACTAGCTTATGTTTTTTCAGATAAGCTAAGGCTTTTCAGATAGTGTTTTTCCATTTGAAAAAGAAAAAAAAAAGCATTATGTGGGTAGGTAGGTATGTGTTAATTAATTAGCTAGAATTAGTACTAGTACAACTGTACAAGTACAACCCATTCCTTAAAAGCTTCGAAATACACTCTGTACTGAAACTTTTGCACTTGTATGTATGATTTATGGAGTGAACATGGATTGGTGCCAACTAATTGATTTATGTTTTTAATATTCTAATTGACAAAAACATCCTTGTATTGTATTGTATTGTTAATAAATGTCTAACTGTGTTCATAATGAGAATCATTCTTCTTTACAGTAAGAGCAATTAATTCTTATTTATGAAATCTGAACCTTCCTCCCTCCAATCAATATGAAGACATTATAAAATTTCACTACAAGTTTCTTAATCCCTGAATTTCGATAGAAACATGGTCTTTTTTTTTTTTTTTTCAAAAAGTGTTTTCCATGCACTGTTGTCTAAAACTTTTATTAAAAGAAACAATAAAATGTTCAAATTCTTAAAATCCTACAACTGTTTTTAATTATTTAGAATGATATTTTTTTGTTTGGTGTATTTATTATAGTATTAATTAATATTATATCAATGTATATTTACTAGGTGATTTTATTTACTAACCTTTTTTTGATCGCATACTCTTTTAAAATATATTTTTGAAGTCAATTTCATGCAAAATTACATTGGATGTTCAATTCTTCATATATTATACTTTAGTTCATGCGTATAACTTGACACATTTTGTAAGATTTAAATTTCATATAATTTTCTTTTCTGTTTAATAAAAATCGAAGGAAATAATGAATAAAAACATTATTTTATGCATAAGGAAAATTCCCATGTATAGAAAATCTCCAATTATAAATTTGCCAACAAATTTTTATGGTGTTGTTCTACTCGTCGGTAAGGAAAGTAAAGAAATTTAAAATTACATTAATAGGAAAGAAAATAATCGTTCATTTAACATGGGTAGGATAGGGATTAAATAAAAATTGCTCTGGCATTATGGATATAGCTTTGGCTATATCAACAGCCATATTTTATAGATATTAGGGGTTAGTTAAGATATTTCAAATAAATTTGTCAGGTTAATGTCCCTACTTTAGACATGGACAAGTCTTAATTAATGGGCAAAATGGTCTATTCATATTGTCAAAGGATTATCAGTGAGCTAGTAATGAGAGCATTTGGTCATTTCACAGTGGCGGTGGGGGCACAAGGAGGGGCCCTCTCTTTGTCTTTGGTTGGGCACCAAATGAGTGCCTTTGAGTTCTTTTTTGGTGGAACGCATGCGAATCCCTAAAATCAGGGTGTTGGGAGCCACGTGGATTGTTATGATGCCTATCTCACGTCTGGCTGACGTGTAAAACAAAATTAATCTTGGATAATTTGAGGTTCTAATGGGCTGGCCCGGTCCGGTCCATGAAGTTATTTTACAGTCCATGTCCAATTGTCATCTCATTTGCAATTTAACATTTGGGCCATTCTCGTAGGTTGGAGAATAGATCCCCTGCTATTGTTATTTATTCAATTCGTAATGAGAACAAACCAGAAGCTGTGCCTGTGGCGAAATCGACGATTCTATTCTGCGACAGTAAAGTGCGTATGTTCTTCTCCACACTGTGAGATTTAATCATCATTATCAATAATCACATATATTGAGCAATTTGAGCGCCTGTTCAACTGATGCAATTGTACTTGTCAACTTCTCCACTGCCTTTGAGCTTTGTCTTGTAAATCCATTTGACACCAATAGTCTTTTGATTTTCTGGAAGATCCGTCGTCAACTCCCAAGTGTTATTTCTCTCAATTGATTTAATCTCTTCATTCATCGCGTGCTGCCACTTTGGATCTTTGACGGCATCTTTAAATGCTATAGGATCACAATCTGAAAATAAAAGCAAAATGAGTAACTGAATTTTCAGATTGACCAATTCTATATACCTCATAGTCCTCCATCCACGTAGGTGCACTTCGACTACGTTGAGGACGTGCACTGATGGGCTGAACATCATTGGATTCACTTGCTATTGGAGTTGTAGTAATTTCAGCACCTCCATGGTCTTGAACTGCTGGGCCAATTTCTCCATTGTTCTCCAATGGTTGTTGTTCTCCTTCCTCATCATCAAAGCTTGCTGAAATATGATGGTGATGACCATTATTGCTCCAATTCCAAGTCGCCTCCTCATCAAAAATTACATCTCGGCTAATAACAATTTTCTTGGTAATAGGATCAAATAACTTGTATGCTTTTGACTCATCACTAATTCCAAGAAAAATACAGTTTTGGCCTTTATCATCCAACTTCTTTCTCTTTGCATCTGGTATCTGGGCATATGCAATACACCCAAAAATTTGAAAGTAAGCCACGGTTGGTTTGCGTCCACTCCAACCTTCATGAGGAGTGACATTTTGAACAGAAAGTGTAGGACTTCTATTTAATATGTGAATGCTCCAACAAACTGCTTCTGGCCAAAAACTTTTCGGTAAGCCACTTCGTTTCAAAAGACTACGCACCATATTAAGGACAGTGCGATTCTTTCGCTCGCCGCATACACCATTTTGCTGAGACGTGTAGGCTGCTGTAAGTTGCTTTTTGATTACCTGCTTCTCACAAAATTCTGCAAATGCTTTTGAGTTATATTCTCCACCACGATCAGTCCGCAAGCTTTTTTTTTTTTTTTTGATCTACTAGACTGTGTATATACAGCTCGGACCGAAGAGCGCAAATGGTATAAGTCCTCCCCAGTGTGGTGTCTCCAGTAGGATGCATATGATCATCAGTTGACATGTTCTAGAACCATAATATCAACGGTATCTTATTTATGATTCTAGATCATGTCTGGTCCAGTCCTATGTAATCGAATTACACAAAGTATCTCCACCTTCGATGTCTCTACATCAGTAATTCGGATCAAATTACTACATTGTAAATGTTTCGTGGACCGTACTATTAGAGTTTAGTTAAAGATCCCAACTTTAACTCACTACGGACTTTTTAGTCCATTAGCTATAACTTTAATCCTCCAGTATAACATATATACTTAAGTCATAGTATCTTTAATAGATTTAGAATTTTCTGATGTTTATATTATGCATTAAATGCATAATCGAAATGATTATATGAAAAATGCACTATTAAATAATAATACACTAAAAACTAAAGAAAAAACAACAAACAAAAAAATTATGCATAAACGCGCATGTCGAGATAGCGATAGTTATGGAAAGAGTTAAACTCCTCCCATAACTCACTCAAAGATTCCTACTAGGAAAAGAACTCTTCTCTCTCTTACCTTAAGAGAGTTATTAATTAAATACAACTCTTGTAAGTAATTAAAACATACATAAACATATTTATATATATATAATTTCGAAAATTACATATATAAATATATAATTTTTCATTTTATTACACCTAGCTCTAGTTACGAATCAATTATTGGAGGATCAAATTGCATGTAGTGATTATATCAATGTACTATCTTGATCTTTTGAGTAAAATATATTGTAATGACAAGAGTGTAATTCCAAGTATTTAGTGGAGTCACTTGGAATTAATAGATAGAATTAATTATATTAAAGAGTTTGATAAATTATTCGATTTATTGGAGTTTGAAGTTACATGTCCATAGGTCCTCAACCACGGCTCCTGATAATCTACATTTGAACTCAAGAAATTAGAACGAATTCATTCATGTTGCATTTTGAAAATAGTTTCCTAGAATAGATACTCCGACCTGTTTCAACAAGCACTTTAAACTTCTTAAAAGTTTCGAATGCTTCAGATTTTTCTTGCAAGAAATAAGCCCATGATTTTCTGCTGTAATCACCAATGAAAATTATGATGTAGCGTTTACCTCCGTTAGATGTAGGAGTTATAGGACCACAAATATCAGAGTGCACCAACTCCAATACCTTTTTCGCTTTCCAAGATTTGGTTGTTGGAAATGGATCTCGATGTTTCTTGCACACAACGCATTCTTCACATACTTCTTTGGGGGGCTCAATATGTGGAAGACCTAACACAATATTCTTCTGCTGTAAAAGTTTTCAAGCCACCATAGTTCAAATGCCCATATCTAAAATGCCATAACCAGACATCATCCTTCACTTTTGAAGAAAAACATGATTGGGTGGTGTTATGAAGGTATAAAGGGAACAAACGATTAGACGACATATTAATATGAGCAATTAAGCCCAAATGAGAGTCTCAAATTTGACAAACTCCATTTTTTATATTAACCTCGTATCCTTTTTCTTGCAGCTGTCCAGCACTTAGTAAATTGGTCTTCAAAGCTGGAACATAGAATACATTACTAATAGTATGAATAAAGTTGTCTTTGGTCGAGATTTGAGCCTTCCATTTTCTCATGATAGAGACGATAGAGTATCTCCAAACTTCACTGTATTCTGAAATGATTCATCCAATTCAGAAAAAGCCATTTTGTTCCCACACATGTGGTTACTGCAGCCGGTATCCAGATACCATAAATTTGAAGAAATTTTCTCCTTGGGATGACACGCCATCAAAAGGGAAACCTCTTCTTCTTCCTTTGTCTCCGCAAAGTTAGATCTTCCACCATGATTTTTATTCAAATTAGTTCGACATTCAGAACGATAGTGTCCATATTGATTGCATCGGAAGCATTTCACTTGGGACTTGTCACGCTGTTTCTCTTTACCTTGAGAATCACCAGCTTTGTTATTTTCATTTTTGTGGTCCCTTTGCTTTCCCTTCCATTTGCCTTTCTCATGACCGTCTTCTTTTGAAACAATTGCTGCCTTCAATGCTTGTTCCTCCTTGTCTTGTTGGTTTATCTTTTGCTCATGAACCAACAGAGAACCTTGCAACTCATCAATTGATAGGTTGTCAATATCTTTGGATTCTTCGATGGAAAAAACAACATAATTGAACTTTGATGTCATCGAGCGTAGTATTTTCTCAATGATGGTAACATCCTCCAGCTTTTCACCATGGATTCGCATCTTATATGCAATAGCCATGGCCCTTGAGAAATACTCCGTAACCGACTCTCCTAAGTTCATACGCAACGTTTCGAACTCTGCACGAAGAGTTTTAAGTTGCGCCCTTTTCGCCTTCGCCGTCCCTTGATACTTCTTTTTCATGGAGTCCCATATCTCTTTGGAAGTATTCTTGCAAAGAATAGTTTCAAGTATTGAGCGATCAATAGCTTGAAAAAGATAATTCTTTGCTTTGAGATCCTTCAACCTTAGTGCTTCCAATTCTGCTCGTTGTACATTGGACAAGGCAGTACCAGCCGTTGGCTCTTGCAGACCATTACTAACAACTGACCAAAAATCTTTGGACCTAAGGAAATTCTCCATCAACATGCTCCAATGATCATAATGACCATCAAAGCGAGGGATAGCAGGCTGAACAAAACCTTCAGAAGCCATTATTGATTGTTGCTGAAAATATGACTAGATTTATAGCACTCAGTGTTTCAATCTCTATACCCACTGTTCTCTTGTTGTGGCTCTGGTACCACTATTAATAAAAGGCAACAAAAGAAAACATAGAGAAAGTAATTTATGTCATTAAACAGATCAAAATTACATAATCGCCTTAAATATTGAAATACTAATAACTGACTTACACTAGTGACTCCTAAAAAGAAGGACAATAATAACAAACCACTAAAACAATAGAAGACTAGGTAAACATAAAACTAACCACTAGTAATATAATAAACATTGAGCAATTTGAGCGCCTGTTTAACTCATGCAATTGTGGTTGTACCGTACAACCTCAGCACTATTCTCGCAAAGAAACCCTCCTGATCTGAAATAAAGTTTCATTCCCTCTCTGCCAGTATTAGGATTAGGATCTTGCACTTTGTTTTGACGAGAAAATTCGGGTGCAAAATGTACGTGATCGATTTTGTGCTCATTTGCATTTTTATGTTGGTTTCGTCTGGTAATGTTTGCATCTCCTAGTAATTAGTATGTGACCTCATTTGACTGTGTACATGAGAGAAAATCTTATGTAGACTGTTATTGTTGGCCCTGTCACACAAATTAACAATCAAGATTTTAATTGGTCATCATAAATTTAAGCTAAAATTCGTCAATTTTCTCCTCTGTTTTATCACATAATATGCTTAGTTGTCTTTCTTATTTCAATTTATCTAGTTAGAGTACTTGATGAAGAATGAAATTGCTCAAATGATTAGATACCGTAGCTATGATATCACCGTTAGACTTAATCTACATGTTATGTTAGTATTAGGATTGTTGGTGATTGTGTTTCGCAGTATTAATAGTGTAAGGTGTTTTTGTTACGGTTTTAGGAGAGTTACATGATGGTATTCAGTATATGTGAGTCTTATATGTCTCATTATATATACCCCTTTGAGTTATGATGTGACATACACAATCAAATACCATTTGAATGCAAATAAGCACCTATTCTCCTACTTTTTCTGCATATTTTATAATAATGAATTGAGAAATTGAAGTACAATTGTCTGTGCCACTATGTGGCTAGTTTTTATACTTGACTCGCCATGAATGTAGCTAGGTTCGGAAATTCAGCTGTATAGATGTTTTCACCATAATAAACACACTTTTTGTAGAAATGTACATGGGATTGAATACATTCAAATTCATGAATAAAATGGGGGATAAATATGCTCTTGCTGTCTTGCAGCGTTGACACAAAATGTCCTTTAATTAGCTTCATCTTTTTTGATTGGCTATATAAACTTATTTATTGCTTCACAATTATGAAATCATCTGTCATATATACAGGATATGATGAAATCCTCGAGAGGCCAGTCTTGGTCTGTGGATCAATCGGGTTTAATTTGTTGTAAGTTACCCTCTCAAAAAGATTCTTTGTCTTCAATTCATTCAACTCCCAAGAGGAAAAATCAATTTAGATGAACTTATTGAATAAATTAAGTTATCTAGTGAGTTGTGTAGTAACACTGCATTTTACTTCCAATCATAATTCTGTGTCAAGTAGAAAAAGTAGCTCTCTTTTTACTAGCCTTGCCAAATGTTTAAGGCATCAAGTGGAGCTCATATAGTTATTGTTATATTGAAGTTGTTTGCTGCATTTATCAAAAGTTGCAATAATAATTTTGGTAAGGAAACACCATATGGATCCCAAGGCAATAATTCTTATCCCCAAGTCCCTAGTGCACTTGGTGTCTTATGATATGCTAAACTAAATACTTGATGATTGCATGCAACATTAACTTTTGTCACATATGCTATGTCGGGAGTAAGGACAATGTGTGATTTGAGTATTAGGTACAATAGTTCAATTTAATCAATTCAACTTTCTGCCCAATAATTTTACACAACTCTGCAATTGATGGAGACGATCTGCTGCACAGGTTGATGTAGTGCAATACACGAAAAATATCACTTTACTCCCTAATTTTAGAGAGTAGTTATGCTTAGGATCTCATCATCACTACCGTGTATTATTTGCAAAAACTGAGTTGGCTTCACGGGATAATCTCTCTTAATTTGGATACTTGGTCTTTAACATTTTGGTATCACACTTTTTGTCTTCAATGTGAATATTTAGATATACACACTTGTTAATTAAGATAAGAATATTTTGCTTATTATGCCCCTCATCCAACAGTAAAGAGCACCTTCTATATTGATTGGTTGAAGTGATATTATTCTTTACAAGTGGATACCAAAGTTAACCCTTTTGGCCATGGTAATTAGATTGAACTAGAAACCATGCATTATAATATCTCGATCGTGTGTTTTTTTTGTATTGAAGGGGCCTAATACATTTGTACCAAGAAGCCAAAAAACAGCATATATATCAAGATGACAGGCCTAACAGCTCACGTTTATTTCTTTCAGGTATGTCCATTTCAGGTACTATGTGAAGTTAAAGTGCCTCTATTCCTTAAAATTTTGTCTTTTAAGCCTTTAAGTCACGAACTAATGCCCTAAATTTGGTGCTGTTTTCTAACAAGTGGGTGATATGTGAAAATTACAAAAAGTAAAAATGAAAATTGACACAATAAAATGATCAATTAATAGCTAGAGTGAAATTTTGTTCTGACTTTTCATGAAATTATAAAAAATATTTGCTCGATCTAAAAATTGTCTCATCACGTGATTGGAAATTTTAGTCCGAAATTGATTTGGCCGAACTCATCCACCACAAGACAAGTATAGTACACTTGTTACTTACTTGAATACTTTTAGTTCGATCAAAACCCGTAGAGTCAACCGTCTGATTTGCTTCTACTTATCATTACTCAAAACTGATTGGATAATTAGGAATCCGAGTAGGCAAGAAGTGGGTAACTGCCAATGCCATTAATTATGTTATTTTGAATTGGAAGTCACATTTTCATTGGGAAAAAGAATTGTACAGTCATCGTAGTTATCATTATCTCACACATTATAAAATCTTCTGGAACCATTATTGTCATGATGACTACAAACAAGAGCCACAAATCGCTCCCTTAAATTCAATTGTTTTCTCCATTTTAGTTTTGGAGTTCTTTTAGGTAGGACAAAACGTTTTTTGTTTAAACTTTAATCAGCACAAACGAGGTTACTTGCCTTGATGTAGTAGTGTATTGAGGCAGGCACAATTGCAAGTGGTTCAGAAACCCGGCCAAATTCATTGAAAGAGATTTTTTAACCTCTTTTGGCTTTAAGCGTGCATGATTATATTTACCACTATATGGTATCTTTATTAAGATGCATTTCTTTTCTACATGGAAATGACAACTTTAGTTCAAAATTAAACTCATGAAATATAAAATAACAGGACGTATAAGACAAATTCGGGGTCTTTTAAAATCATGAAAATAAAAGAAGCCGCGCCCTAGTCAACTAATTAGAAAAAAATTCCTGAAAAAAGAAAAACTAATTAGAAAATTGAATATTAGTATTAATAATATAGCAAATAGCAAAATATATCCATATTATAAGTCTAATGAGCTTTTTTCTACCACGTCATAAATGAAAAGGCAAAAAGACTCATAGCATTATGTATCTTGCCAGTCTTCATTAGTAATTCAAATGAAAATTAATTTTTAAATGAGAGAAAATTGCCAATGCTTAAATACTAAAGAAAAAAAAAAAAAAAAACGGGGTTGGTGTTATAATTATTCTTATTTTTTTTCTGAATTTATATTTGAAAAATAAATAATGTATTTAGATATTATATATATGATGAGGGAATGGTATTATTATTTTTTTACAAGTTAGGTGTACTTTTCCGTGCTTTGGACAACTTCACAAGCCTTATGGAGTTATTTTACCCTTTTTTGTTATCAAGAGAACAATTGGCCTCCTTTCATATATATGACATGGAATTAAGTTGCATGTAAGGTATTTACCGAGGGATAATGCAGAACTTCCCTTAATATTGAGAATACTATGCATCAATTAAATACATCATTGGACAACTTTTATATTTATAATATGATAGATTACATAATATGATGGACACAATCAGCCTAATTTTATAAACCTTTTTTAATTTAATTATAGTTGTGGATAGATCAACTAATCTCCTAGCATGAAAAAGCACCTAATCTAACTTCCTTTAAAAAGAAAAATAATAAGAGAAAAACTAAATTATTAATCAAAGAAATTCCCATAAATGAAAAATCTCCTACATGTAATTAAGATATACATGTATATATATTCTATAAGCTTTCTCAAGGCATAGTGCTCATCTCTTTCTTCTTTCTTTCTAGATCAACTTATTTCTATTAACATTTGTATACATATATTTATGTGTATGCCTTTTCTGTAAGAAGTATATTAGCTAGATTATAGTGAAAGAAGATGAAAAGAGTTGTAATGAGAAGGGCAGTATGGGAATCCAGACATTTCCGAAGCTGTGGACGTGGGTATTCTCGGAGTGCCGGTGCATGCACCGCAGCTAACGACGTCATCGAAGTATCTCCAAGAATACCCTCGTTCGACTACACTCCGCCAGCATACACGGGTCCCACTGCCGATGAAATCTTGAAAAAGCGGAAGGAATTTCTCAGTCCATCCATGTTTTACTTTTACAGCAAACCCGTAAGTCGAACACTACATATCCACAATCACATTTATTTAATCACATCCTTAAATGTTTATTTGCAGCTTTTCATGGACTTAATTAATGGATCAATTGTTAAAGCTTACATATATAGCTCCATCCAACTTTATATTGTTTTTAACATGGGTTGCTCCGCCTCCTAACATAGTGTTAAGAAGAGAGACTATTCTTGCTAACATTTAACAAAAATGATAAATGGAATGGAATCACTTAAATTAAATCAGGGGCATAACAGCCCCGTTTGGATCGTTTTTGGCCTTGGATCTTCGATATTTCAATATTTGTTTGAATATTTTCAAGATTCCCATGTCTATCTTAAAATGGAAAAGATAATGAGTTTTTCTTATATACTAACGGGTGTTCAGGTCAACTTTCTTGCACCTCGACAATTATGAATAATTATATAATTTACTATTGTGGTAGGTGATTCGAATGATTTGAACCCAAAAAAGTTAGGGAGAAAGTGAAGCTTCTTAACCTCATAAGTCTACTTGTGTATACAATTGTTAAGGTAGCAGAATTTAAGGAGAATTATTAGAATCGGAAAAGTTATAATTTGTCAAGAAAATATGGGTTTAATATTCTAGTCGTATAAATCGAATGAATTGAGGGCAATATTCCAACAACACTAGAAAATATATTGTGAGTTTACCGTATAAATTATATTACCACTTATAATGTTAGCATGGGAAAACATTATCTTGTAGGTGCAGAAGTGCATAAAAGTTTAAAAGCGATTGGGATCAAAAAAGCAATTTTGTGGGACTAGAAGTGTGATGATCCAACCATATAGAACTAAAAATATAATTCTCCTGTTTAATTACTATTCTGTAGAAACAAAACAACATGGTTGCTATATAAATTACGTAAGAGGATATCACCAATTAGAAGATACAGAAAACATGTATTATTGCAAAATAACCCGGAAAATAGTTCAAAATTAATCTGCATATATTGGTAGAATAGTGACCATAAATATGATCATGTTCCTCTTTTAAGGTGTTTGAATCCATCGATGATGTATTGGAAATGAATTTTTCTCAGGTGAATATAGTCCACGGCAAGATGCAGTACTTGTTTGATGAGAATGGTCGTAGATATCTCGATGCTTTTGGCGGTATTGCCACTGTGTGTTGTGGCCATTGTCACCCTGATGTAGTTAAGGCCATTGTTAACCAAAGCAATAGTTTACAACACTCGACTATTCTATATCTTAATCATTCAATAGCTGATTTTGCTGAGGCACTTGCTTCAAAGCTACCTGGTGATCTAAAGGTACTATATGTATGATCCTTTGATGGATGGAAATTAAAACTATGATATTAATTAAACATAATGGATTTATGTGTAGGTTGTCTTTTTTACCAATTCTGGAACAGAAGCAAATGAATTAGCTATGATGATGGCTCGACTATACACAGGTTGTAATGATATTATATCTTTAAGAAATGCATACCATGGCAATGCAGCTGCAAGTATGGGGGCGACTGCACAAAGTAATTGGAAGTTTAATGTTGTCCAGGTGGAAATTAATTGTAAAGTTTGAATTATTTTTGGGCAACATATGAAATCATGTAAAATTTAGCTCTAAAGTTATTAATTTAAGTTCTGAAATATTCTAATTGGTTTTATGAACAGAGTGGTGTCCATCATGCAATTAATCCAGACCCGTATAGAGGTCTTTTTGGTTCGGATGGCGAAAAGTATGCAAAAGACGTTGAAGATCTAATTCAATTTGGTACTTCTGGTCATGTCGCTGCTTTTATGTCTGAAGCCATTCAGGTACTATCAGTATACCACATGTGTTAACAGGGCAAAAAATTAAAATATCTCATTTTGGTGTCAATCTTCTCTTTTTCACGTGATCCATTGCTATATAACATTGTGTTAACTTTAAAACCTGGTAGCGAAAATTCAACATAGAGCTAAGAAGAATAAAAGAGATGCATAATTGTGATCTTGAAATCATATCAAAGTGTTAAATTTGATTTTAGCCCATTTATAAGCAAGATATAGAATTTTGTGTGTGTTCTCATATGAATTGTCGTGCAACAGGGTGTTGGAGGAATTGTTGAGTTAGCTTCAGGTTACTTGCCTGTTGTATATAACACCATAAAGAAAGTAGGGGGCCTTTGTATTGCAGATGAGGTACAATCTGGATTTGCTCGAACTGGGAGCCATTTTTGGGGATTTGAATCCCATGGCGTTGTACCCGACATAGTTACAATGGCAAAGGTGGTAATCAATCATAATGCATAAACAAAAATTGACTCATTTTACATTTCAATTAAAGAAAAATATTAACTCATGCATTTTTCATGTATAGGGGATTGGAAATGGAATTCCACTTGGTGCAGTAGTGACTACTCCTAAAATTGCTGAGGTCTTGACTCGTAGAAGTTACTTCAACACTTTTGGGGGAAACCCCGTCTGTACTGCAGCAGGACTTGCTGTTCTTAAAGTGATCGAAAGAGAAAACCTTCAGGAAAATGCTCATGCAGTAGGTTCCTATCTAAAAGAACGACTCAATGCTCTCAAAGCCAAACACGAAAGTAAACACAAAAAAACATGAAATATTTTGCATATGAATGTTAATTATTGATTGATCATTTCCGATCCTCTGTTTATAACATGTATATGCAGTAATTGGTGATGTAAGGGGAAGAGGATTAATGCTTGGAGTTGAACTGGTCACTGACCGCCAATTGAAAACTCCTGCAAAAGTCGAAATTCTGCAAGTAATGGAACAAATGAAAGGTATCTAATCCTCTTGGTTTCCTTTCCTAACAACTCACGTCGAATGTTTATGAAATTTGAAATAAGTATTTTGGTTTGAATTTCAAGAATTGGGAGTATTGATTGGAAAAGGAGGATTCTATGGAAATGTTTTCAGAATCACACCACCACTTTGCTTCAGCAAAGAGGATGCTGGTAAGTTATTACTGCAAAATTATAATTTATGCAGTCGTATATATTTGATTTTATTATTTCTTTGAATACAGATTTCCTTGTGGATGTTATGGACTATGCAATCGCGAAGCTGTGAAGTTGGAATCAACTTAAATTTGTTGGATCCATTTGTCCAATCTGTAATATAATATAAGAAACACTACTTCTTAATCATGACGTACATTAAAATGTTCATATTATTGTTAATCAAATAGATTTCTTATAGAACTATATATATATTCAAGATGCAAATTAAATCTAAGTTACATTGTAATGGTAGGAAAAGATTATCCCATATAGTATAAGAGAATATTAAAAGCTATGGTTATGTTTGTTTCTCTTAGATTCGTTTGGTTTTAATTGGGATCAGGGCACAAGTTTTGGTTTTAATTAAGATTTAACAACCCAAGAAAACAGTTTGTCCGAACTTATTAATCTGAATAACATTATATTTTTCTTTAACAACACTAACATTAAAATTATTACTATAATCTTTCTTCTTCATCAGACACTATTAAAAATTATAAGATTTCAAGAATTGCTTTTATTTATTTATTGACGAAACTTTAGATCAATTAAAAATTTATAATATTATTCTTTTCTTGATTTGATACTACTAAATTAACAATAATCGCACATTACTGTTTCAAAATTGACCAAAACATGTTTCCAAACTTTGAATTATAATAACCTATTGATTAATTACATGCATTAGACACTACTTAATAATAGTCAAAGACAAGAAATCCAAAAATATACCCTATGCCTTGCCAAAGTATAAAGATAAAAAATAAAAAATAAAACATGTGTTTGGTCAATTTCAAATGGATTTTTTTGCTAAAAAAAAATCATGAAGCTTTTTGCTAATAAAAATAATACAGTGTATTCTTATAATTAGGCAAAGTATAGGAAATATTTTAGCATTTAACTCATAATCAAACATGATTAAAAAAAAATCACACATAACTTGGATACAAATAATCAGATAGAATGTTCCAAACCACCAAACAAACCAAAATCCTTGAAATCAAACCAAAATAGATCCAAAGAGGCCCTATATATATGATCACTAGACAAATTCAGTGACAATGAAGAAAAACAGTAATTAAATTTAAACCTTCTTCTTATAATTATTAATTAAGGTGTGATTCTGAGATAGAAAAAGAAAATTTTAAACTTACATAAAAGCTTTCAAAAATCCACCCATCAATACCGAAGAAACATCGATGATCTAGGCGATCTAGGTGAGTAGTGGCCTGAAAATGTGTCCGATCTTCTCAAGTACAAGCCAGAAAATTGAATAATCGAGTTAAGCACCAAATAAATATCCACCACCATGAACGCTAATTCGCGATAAATGCGAATGCTCTTCCTGAATGTGAAATGCACAAGTACAGACAATGCATCTTCAAATCTCCACATTTTTGGTCTATTTTCTTGTCTGAATGTGTAAACAAGTACTAATTTGATGTGATCAAAGTAGTTGACATTAATTAATAGATGCTTTTCATTCTTGATTTTTCAATTATTGGATGCAAATATGAATTATATATGGTATCAAAAATGTACTATAGATCAAGAAATTAATCATAGCTACTGAAATTACTCAAGTGCCCTTCATTTGAACTTCAATTTCTTATTCAATTCACTTATAAAAAAAAAGTGGTAAAACTTTGCAATATATGAGAACATGGAGCAAACTACTAATAGTAAGTAAAAATTAACTTAATTACCTGAAAAGTAATATATATGTATGTGGCCAGTGAAAATGAAGAATGTATAGGCTCTAATTAGATTGACAGTGTAGGAAGGATGATGATTGAGCCGATGGTTGAACTTTTTGTAAATAGGGGTAGTGATGTCATGAGGGAAAATTGGTGGGGGTAGTACAGTAATTAACAGATGATGACATTATGTGCTCATATTGAGGTGGGACTGCATTGTTATAAAAACCGTTCGTACATATAATTCGTAGACCTTGCATGAAATATGTCGACATTTAAATTAATATACTATTTATCTATCTGTCTTTCATTTGTTTATGCAAATTAAGCTTTATAACCTATTATTGATGTCTAGGTGCATGCATAGAGTGGTGAAAATGAATGGAGTTATTTAATATAGTAATTCTAAATTAATAGAAGATTAAGCTAATACATTACACAAATTATACAAACTATAAAACTTCGAGACTCAAACTCAGCTCTATTTGACATGCTTATATAGGCCTTTTGAATTTATGGCAGGCATACAAAAATATTGATATTCTTTTTTAAATTACTACAATAACTAAGATATACTATATACTATATATGTGAATAGATTATTAAAAAAAAGGGTATACCCCCCTCAGGTAAGCCCTAATTACAAAAATCACCCTCACGTATTGGATATTACAAAAATCCCCCTCAGGTTTGTCATCTTCTTACAATTAACCCCTTGCCCCTAAAATATTCCAATTTTGCCCTTGGGTGTTATTTGTATTGTTTGTAATGTCTTATAAATGTTAAAACTTGGGATCTAATTATTATATATTATTAATTAGAAAAGAGATAATTATATATTTACTAACAGAATAATTGATAAAATTTATAATTGCCCATAAGTTTTAATAAATATTGCAAAAAAAAGGGTATTTATATATTTATTAGCAATTTAAATTGTAAAATATTAAATTAAATAGAATTTTAATAATATATTTTATACATATGAATTGTTTACACATTAGTTAAATGAATTTATTTGTTAAATTAGTAAATTTAATAAATTATATTGTATTATAAATAAGATATTTTAATTTATTAAAGTTTATATTGTATTATAAATTGAAATATTTATTGAAATTTATGGGAAATTATAAATTATATCAATTATTTTGGTGGTAAATATATGATTATTATTTTTATATTTACAAGATATAACAATTAACACCTGATTTTTAAAATTTATAACATATTATAAACATTACAAATAACTTCCAAGGGCAAAATTGGAACATTTTAGGGACAAGGGGTTAATTGTAAGAATGTGACTAACCTGAGGGGGATTTTTGTAATACCCAATACGTGAGGGGGATTTTTGTAATTAGGCTATACCTGAGGGGGGTATTCGTAATTTACCCTAAAAAAAAAAAGAGAGAGATATATACGAATATATAGTAAGAACCAGAAAACTCCCTTATGTTTGATTTTAATTACCACACTCAACCCAAGTAGAATTTTACTTTTGACTTTTGGCGGAATGATAAAATTACCCCTCTGTGTTGTTTTTTTTTTAAATTTATTTATTCTTTTTGAAAACATAAGTATATACTACTTGGGTCGAGTGTGGTATTTAAAACCAAATACAGAGGGTTTTTTGGATTTAAAATAACACATGGGAGTTTTTTGGGAGTTAGGCAAAGCATAGGGAGTTTTTTTGTCTTCGATGTCAGGGGTAAAATTGTCATATCAAAAGCAAAATGTGAACAAATACTTGCAATTTTTCGCGTTTGAATCACACTCTCTTTTCCGGGGGTGTATTTGGCACTTACTTGAGATCACAGGGGGGGTTTTGGAAGTTAAAATAATATAGGGGGTTTTTTGGGGGTTAGACAAAGCATATGGGTGTTTTTGTCTTTCGCTCGAACCAGAAGCCTTCTTTTTGCGAAAATGCAAATCCTCTCCGATATGATAATATCCAAAAACAACCTCTATCTTAATGAGATAAGCCAAAATGATCCATATATGTTATAATAAACTTCTAAAATAAAATACAGAAGCCTCTTGTTTTAATAAAAGATCACAATAAGAGCTCAAATACTATTTATAATTTCTTTTCTTACTTTTTAATAACATTTCAAATTTAGCAGGCTATTTATAAATAAATTAAATAATATTCTGAAATTTAAATTTTGACTCTATTTTCCTTGCATAATTTTGTTATGTTGATAGTTAACGCTTTATGAGCTGGCCTTTAGCGCTTATACATAAGGCCCAAAAGAGAGTAATGTGCATTAACCCCAGCCAGCCCACTTTTAGCCTTCCCAAAATCAACAAAACTATCACCTATATGTTTAGTTTATCGGTGGTCGTTTATATTAGGGCTGTCAATGGACCGGACTCGGACTTGGACTGGATCAGGACAGATCCGGATCCAAGTCCGATTTTCATTTCTTCTATTCGGATCCGGATCCAAGCGGATCTTGAATATTAGCAACCGGATCCGAATCCGGTGGATATCCCGGATCCGTTTAGCACATTAACAATAAAAAAAATATCCGTTTTTCTTCAAATCTCTTGCAGATTCCAGAATCATGAATTAAAAATGTAATATTTTACTTATTTTATCAAAACTATTGCCTGAAAATTGTAGAAGATGGAATATGGTGGGCAAATATAAACGATTAAAATTAGAACAAAAGGAATAAACAAAAATATAAGTAAAAAAGATATAAACTGGGACCAAGAAGAAGAAAACTCAATATTGAGAAATGGAAGAGAAGACAAAAATTGAAGGATGAATGGTTAGGGTTTTGATTTTTCTTATTAAATAGCATAAACTAATATGTTGTAGGTCCAATTAGTTATCAGGCCAGTCCAACAACATCTCTCGTGCATTTCTTTTTAAGATTATTTTTAATATAGTAAAAAAATTTGGTGGAACATAGATAGTTTTATTTTTATTTTGGTTTAAATACATAATTTATAAACAACATATAGTAATATATATCGGATACGGATATGTAACGGATCGGATCAGCCTAGATCCATATTCATTCCATATAATTTGGATTACGGATCTTCTTAATCGGATCAGGTCCATCTGATCACTAATCGGACAATTATCCTAATAAATCGGACCGGATTCAAATCGGATCCGAATTAAAATTCGCCCCATTGACGGCCCTAGTTTATATTTATACTGTAACTTGGGCCTTCCGACTTTCTTCAATAATACTATGTAACTACAAGGCCCATTGTAATATTAATTTTTGTTTATTTTTCTAGTCAATTAAAAATACCTCCTGTTTAATTATAAAAAAAGAAATTCTATATTATTTTTTTAACCAAAAGTCCCCATGCATGTGCTAATTTTTATTAGCAAAAAAACTCCCTTCGAAGTCAAATGATAATTATACATCACCAAATTATGCAAAAACATCCCTATTCACCTAAAATATGTGTAACGCTGCCTTATTTAGACAAACATAATACATATGACTTTGGTTTGATAATGCATGTAATGGACTAGTTCTATCTGTCGAAGGCCATTTTATTGTTGATAAATTGTTTTATATTTTCTGACGGAATACATCTTGGTTGAACTAGAGTGACTTGTGTTTTAAATTTGCAATTAGATATATTTATGCAAATCTAGACTAATGGCAAATTTCATCAATTGGGGGGGGGGGGGGGGGGGGGGGGGGTGAATGAATAGGATTTCAATATTTCATACATATCCGTTACAATATTCTTTCCAGAATATTCCATGACATTTATGATGTTGTACATCAATTAGCATCATTTGATGCTTTCCTGCTATAATGATGCACCGGACATAGAATCGGACATAACTCGATCATATTTAACGCATGATGAAAATGTGCGCATTTAATTGTCAATTGTCATATATACCCGTAACTATTGATTATAAATTGGGAATCAACTGTATTCTAAAAATACAAAATAATAGTATAAAAAAAATTACAAAACAAATCCGATTGTAGGTTGAACTACACGATAGAGGCATATGGTATGTTGGGGTGATGGGCAATCCCATGTCCTTGTGGGTTAATTATTCTGATATTATGTGATTTAAAATTTAATAATAATAATTAAAAGTAAACATTGTGATTAGTTTAAATTGTCATTACTATTCAGCTATAAATAATGGGTATTAGAAAAATATAGTATGCGAGGCATTGTCATTGTAAAATATACCTTTAATCAATGAGTAGTGATATTCCTACGGCCCACAACCGGCTGTATATATGTCTACAGCCGCTTGTGGCTTTTTTTTTTTTTTTGTCATTTATATATTTTAATGTGTATGAAAAAATTAATTATGAAAAAATTAATTATATGACACATAAATAATTATCAAAAAAATATAGATTATGTTTGTAAATATTAAACCCTAAACCTTGAAATTTTAAACCCTAAACCTGTTAAACAAGTAGTAGATAATACAATTAACCTTAAAAGCCTAAAATATAGGTTGTACAAAAGACTGTCGAGTTTGGGCGGTCATATAATCGTTTTCCTTAATTAATTATAATCGTTTTCCTTAATTATATATAATAGATATGGAGTTTTAAAATAACATTAATAACATAAGTTTTTAAGAATTTGTTGGAATTCAATTCCTACTTCAGTTCATAAATTAATTCCTACTTCGGTTCATAAATTAATGAGCTCCTGAGTGGTTTGCTATATATTGAAAATAGGATATTGTTATAATTGTATGCCATAGAGATAAATAAATAAAAACTCTGATAGAAGTGCTTTTGTACCGTATTGACCAAATTCTTTTTTTTTGAGAGAATATATTGACCGATTCTAAAATTATATTTTAGCGCTATCTTTACTTTAATTTTTATTTTATTTTATTATTATAAAAATGCATTTTATCTCTATCTAACGAATGGCTACGATCTATTTGAAGCTACGATTTCATATAGAATTATTTGAGTTTGAAAAATGAGTAATTTTCTTGGTATCTAGGGTTGCTCGTGCCTTACATTACGACTATCTTTGTAGGTCAGAATATATACATGAATAAAATGTTAGTAATAATTTTTGGGGTCTAATTAATGGCTAAACCAACATGGCGAGCCACTCATTCTTGTTCTTGTATAAACAGGGTGGTATAGGTATATACTACTTGAGAATGTCTGCATGTTTTATATTTTTCCAGGGGTGTGTGCTGTGTACATCATAATTGTTGCCATCTAGCTTACTCAATACTCATCATTTAATACTTCTTCCACCTATTTAAAATAAAAAAAATTAAACATACATACATACACCCTAATTTATGAGATGCCAAATATAATTTTTAGGAACAAAAGACCGCCCATTTTAGGGAATATGAAAAATTCAATAATAAAAGAGATATTATATAGATCAGACCATTAAATAATCCATATACTTGTATGGTAATGATAACTATGGCTGAAAATCACATCAAGTTACTTGATACTTGATTTGAGATCGTTCGATAAAAGTTCGTTTGATCTCGGTTCGTCATATTTGTAAAACAAACTTGAATATGATCATTTTTTGTTTGATAACTTTTGAAACTCCATTCGAGCACGACTTGATCGATAAGCTTAAAATTAACAAAATACATGTAAATATCAAGCTACTGATACTCGTCTCGAGCCCGCTCGAGCTCGGTTCGTCAAATAATCAAAGCAAGCACAAGCAAAATTTCAAGCTCGATACATGATTTAAACTGAGCTTGAACAAGTTATCGTTCGACATTACTCGATTGATTTACACCCTACGAGAAATGAAAATCCATACCTAGACAAGTTGACAAAAATGTTTCACAAATATTATGTATATAGTATATACCATTTATTTTATCAATGGGATCCCATACATGAGTGTGTCTGTGTGACATAATCAGAAAGAAGAAAATAAGAGTGTGAACAAAGATATTTACTGCCAAATTAAATAATTTTGAATGTATGTTCAAATTCCTAGATTTTGGACGTTAAGGTTCTTAATCTTGTGGAAACATTTTTCTTTCCCGAATCAAGATGTAAAATCACATCAAACAAAATTGTTATATAATACCAAACAATTAGATTGCAAATATACAATTTCCGAATAAACAAAAGAGCACTAAGTGATTGGATCAATAAACACATGACTAATTTATATAAAATAATGCGAGTTTTGTTCATACTGAACAAATTCTAACATATTAAATAATGAAAATAATATAAGAATATATCCAAATTTAAATTTTATAATATCATAATCTGATCTAGTGGAAATGATTAATCACTACAAAGTAGTGAACTCAAATTCAATTTCTTGTTGGGAGAGGTTCCCACGTCCGCCTTGAAAGAGATTAATTCAGATTTAAGACCTTAATACCCTTGGATAACAAAAATAAAAAATATAATCATGTTATACACCTATTCATAACACACACAATATCACAAAGTATCAATGATACAGGGTGGATATCGAATTTTCCGAATCTGGTATGCTCTTCTTCAAAAATATGGATAACATGTATGTCAAGACCTGCAAAATAAAGACTGTAGGGTTGGTGCCGATAGAGCTTCCTCCGATGTTTAAGTCAGCAAGATTTGCAGGTGACTTAAACAAAGTGTTTGTAGAGAAGAATTAGGCTATGAATTTGTGTATTAGCATTTTTTAGTCATAATATTTGATATATATTTATACCAGAGTCCTAGATCTTACATAATCCTCGTAATTGTAGGAAACTTCCCATGCATGCAGATTTGTTTCCTTGTCAGGAAGATTTCTTATACGGGTGGACACTTGTTCGCGGCATAACGATGCCAAATTGGCACCGCTATCCATTTGAGCCGGTGCACCTCCTTTGTATGGCTTTCTGGCGGCATGCAAGGGTTTTACTTCTCTTGCGTACATGTTTCGTATTTCTGGTGCGATTAATTCGACCCGTTGAGCGGTTTATGCTATATCAATCAAAATTGAGTATTTTCATATATTTTTTCCAATTTTGTTCTGTTTATTTTAAAAAATGCATATAGCATAAATATTGGATACTCATATGAGATTAAAATCAGATTCGAAGACTTTCTAGATGTGTATTATGATTTGCGGGATTGTATACCACACATATTTTGGGCACTGAATGTTGCTTCCTTTGCTCAAAACTATTGAAACTTGTTGCAACAATCAAAGGCTTTAGTTAAAACGAGGAAGATTGCTACTTATTGGCGACCACTGACCAACAGTGATATAATACTGGGTTAGCGGATAGGGAGTGGTTGCACGAACAAACTCTGGTGTGTATTGGCTGGGCGTTGAATTGCATATGTCAACCATTAGATCCCCTGGCAATTGAAGCTCGAATAGCTCTCTTTGCGGTCGAATTTTCTCGTGCTCAAAATTGAGATATACTTATACTGGAAGGCGATTCAGGAGTAGTTATTTCCGAGATTGGTGGAGAAACTGGCTCTAGATCGGCCAATGGAAATATTATCGAATACCTCAAGGCTGTATCATCGAACTTTGCTTCCTTTTAGGCTCGGCACATTGGAAGATATGGAAATCGAGTATATCAGGAGGTGGCTCGCCTATCTTTTTATTTTTATGAATCTTTTGCTATCACCTGAATCGATTCTTGATATAATTGCCTTCGAGCTTGTGATATGAATGAAATCTATTTTTTTTATTTTAAAAAAAGGGCTTAATTTGCAATCCACCGAAAGAAGGTAAATACTAAATACTAATAGAAAGAAAAAAGGAAAGAAGATGTCTACTTAAAAATATTGAAGGGAACATATCCCATAAATATAATATTCCTATTTACGCACTAAAAATTCCATACAGTGTGTAAAATTGCAATTTACAGAAGATAACTAGAATGTGTTAATAGACTTGGTAATAAAAAACCCCAATTTACAAACAAGTTTTGATCCAACAGCCCCTCTCTCTTTCTGTCTCTCTGTATATACGTACACATGTATATCTACGCCTCCATCGACTCATCGACCAGCGCCGCCGCCATTGCCACCAGTTGCACCACCGAGACCTAGGGTTTTCCAGAGCTGGATTCTCTCCTCTCTTCTGTCCCTATATTCTTATGCCGTTCTTTCACAGGCTTCGTCGATTGATTCCGCCGCCATCTTTCCAAACCTAAACTCTCTATCTGGCTCTGATTCTGTCTCCATTTATCTCTTACTCATCATTACAACTGAAATTGCTTCAAGAACTTTGTGTTTTCAGATTATTTCTGCGGAATTAGGGTTGCTGTTATGAGTTGTCCTCCAAAATCAGTTCGACTAGGGCAGGGCTGAAAAGAAATTCAGAAGTTAGAGTATTTTTATGGCATTGGGGGATTTGATGGCAGCATCTCGATATTCGCAGTCCTCAGCGGCGGTTTCGAATCACTTGGAGGAGGTCTCCGCGAATGGTAATCACGTGGAGGAGGATGGCATTAGGACTTTGTACAGTAGCAATATCGTTAATAATAGTAATGCGCAGGATTTATCAGAGACCGCGAGCAGTAGCTATGCATTTACCGCCACAAGCATGGCGTACTTGCCGCAGACTGTGGTGTTGTGTGAGCTTCGGCATGATGGATTCGAGAGCTGCATTCCCTCATGCCCGTTGGACAGTGGTTTAGTTTCCAAATGGAAGCCTCGAGACCGAGTAAGCTTCAGCCTTTTTTCATTTGGTTATGTTTTCACAAATTTATAATTCCTGTTTATCCCTGTATACATTAACAGTGCATATCTTGTGTACTTTTGGTTTCTGGAATACTCTGGTTGACATTAGACCCTAGGTTCTTGAACCATTATGCTGATAAGTTGATAAGCAAAAGTGATGCAGTATTTTTCACATAACGATGCAATTGTATCTTGTTGGAAGTGATTGTGTTAGTCAATCATATATAAAAGTATGAATGAGCAATGTCGTGGAAGCAATGGTTGGTGATATCTGAATTCTTTGTGATGATCTTGGAGTAAGGGGATTGAAATGAAAGAAATAATTGGTGATAGCTAAATTATTTATGATCATGCTTGGGCCTTGGAGTAAGGGGGTTGGAATGGGCTTCAAGACAATTTTGTTGTGTAATGTATTACTATGTATGATAAATATTTTGATGTTTCTGATGTGTCGAGAGGTTGGATTTATTTCTAATAATGACTAGACATCGGATTTTGCGAGGATGCTATTATTTTCTTGGTGAAGAGTGTGAATGTTCTTATTCTTTTATGGTGGATATGTCTTAAAAAGGTTGCTGTATTCAAAACATTGCATTTTTCTGTGATTTGTCAATGGTAAACCAAGAGGTGTTCTTGGATTTGCCAGAAATAGAACCAGAAGGGCAAGAAAACTATAAAATGTTATTACCTTGATCCATTAGAAAAACCCGATGTTATATCAAGGAGAACTAGATTTGCATTTGTTGAGATAGGATAGTGCCACATGGGGATATTTGTCTAGCCTTTTACGCATTTCTCAGACTTGTGCATTTTAGGACCCATTCTGTATGTGTCTGATTGGTACTTAGAGTAAAAGGGAGTTAGTTGCCAGGACACTTCATTTCTGTTGATTACTATCATTTGGTGATAGACAGTTGATATTTCAATGTAAAATACTAGGGCAAAGTGTTTTTTATTTAATACTTCACCCAACACTTTCAGATTTTTGAGGCTTTGATATGTGAACTTGTGAAGAATGAGCTCCCTCTCCACTTCCTCCCTCCTTTTTTATAATCCTTCTGAGGAAATATAACCAATAGGCTCCTGCTCCTCAGCCAACCTTTCCCCCACCTTAACAGCCGTGAGCCTATTTGGTACTTGAACCCCTTGTTATGTAGACAAGGAAGTTTGAGAAAATAGTTTTTGATTGCTGCTTGGGGCACTTTTAAATGTATTTCCTCTAGTCACAATCAAATTTCGTATGTTTTTAATAAAACTTATAAATTTATGTGGGCCCTTGATCTGTTTTAATTTTTGTTTATCTGGCTTATCTCTTGTTTTGTCTCTAAATTCATTATTCTTTTCCCTGAAATTTCTACTGCAGAACTTCTTAGTTTTTTTATGTTGTTTGAGACTTTGAGTTAACTTTCACATTGATTGCAGATGAAGACGGGATGTGTCGCTCTAGTTTTATGTTTAAATATAAGCGTTGACCCTCCTGATGTAATAAAGATATCTCCTTGTGCCCGAATGGAATGCTGGATTGGTACAATAAATGTTCTTCCTTTCTTTATTCGCTAATTATTTTCTTTCATATAATCATGTTGTGATTTTGTTGTATCTGTACTCACTAGTTGTTGCTTGGACTTTGATGATACTGTATGCTTTTCAGATTGCTTTACTCCATCTGTTCATTTTCAGCCGCACTGAAATTCTCATTCTTGTAATTTTTATTGGTCATCTTGTACCTGTTCATTTTATGCATATGCAAGAGACCTCTTGATGGCATGATACTTTATGCTAATATCATAGTGGTTAAAGGTGAGCGCCTTGCTCGCCTTTGCGCAAGGCGAGTCGAGCCCTCATCGCCTCGCCTCGCCTCGCCTAGCTTCGCTACGACCATCCCCAAAGAGCGCCGCCAAGGCGTCGCCTTTGCGTAGCCTTAAGGCGGCGCCTTTTGGGGTGGCTTTTAAAAAAAAAAATTAAAGACTTAAAAGTCAATCAGACTTTTTGACTTTAATTAATTTTTTCCCTAATTTGCCTTCACTCTCTCTCTCTCTCTTCGACACCCTCACTCTTCAACACTCTCTCTCTACAAAAACCCTAACCAAGCTCGCTCACCTGCGCCGTCCTCTGTCCAAACCCTTAGCAGCGGGCTCCCCTAGAGAATTTAAGCTGCTGCTGCTTCTCTATTTATATCCTCTATTGAAGACTTTTAAGTAATTATATTATATATAACATTATAACTAACTACTAACATATATTTTAATTAATAAGCTAATAACAATTAACAGGGGAGTTAAATTGGAATTGGTCATCTAATTTAATTGTCATATATTACTTAAATTCAGTAATTACTCCACATTTTTATCCATATATACTATTATACTTATATAGAATATTATTATAATCATTCATATATACTTATTGTAGAATATTTGTTGATAATTTGATATATACTGAAAATTTGTATACAAGCGCCTTATCCCCATAAAGCCCTCGCTTATCGCCTCGCCTTGAGGCAAGGCGAGCCCTCATAGCCTCTCCTTACACCTCAAACAACTATATGGCTAATATAATAGATTACCATGCCGTAGTTCAGAATCTGCTGGGTCCCCTATGAGATAAACACATGACATCTAAATAATTCTTGGTCGGTAGGATAATGGAAATTTGACAGCAAGACAGATTTCTCTGAGTACTATGGTTTTGTGGTAGCTAATTGGATGAAGGCAATATTTTAATTGTGACAGTGTTTTTGCCTAGCTCTTAATCTATATCTAGAAGTTTGCTTTTTACAGTCTATTTTAGCATGTAGGATTGGGCAGTTTTCTAGTATCGGGAATCTGTGATATTCTAAGTCTCTAACGGTGTATCCGCGAGACCGAGCCAAAACCCTTTCAAATGAGTTTTCGCCAAACCCATAAAAGCATCAAAAACCTATTCAGAAACTCACATTCAAACTCTTCGAACCTATAAAACATTGATTTGACACCTATCACCTATTTTCCCCTAAATCTCACTAAAAAATACATTGATTTGACACCTACCACCTATTTTTTCCCCTAAACCCCAACATCCAAACTCAATCCAAGTGGTGTTTCAACTTATTCAAACCACAAAACCCAACATCCAAAACCCATCCAAATGAGGTCTTAAAGGTTTCATCGAAACCACCCAAAACCAATTTTTTTAAACCGAGACCCGCGAGACCGAGCCAAAACCCATCCAAATAGACCCTAAGAGTTGTTGGATAGGCTTGTTCAAGGGGTTGGGGGAATCAGAGTTCATATTGGACAGAGTAAGCAAGAAAGTTGTTTATTGATTTCTACTCACAATTCAGAAAATTTCTTTCTAGTGGTAGCAAACTCAAGGAAGAAATTACATGTATTGCTATCCTTGGTTGCTTTTCTACGTCTTTTATTCATATTGGACCCTGATTTTATGGGGGATGGTGGTGAAGCAGTTATATAGTTCTATAAATGCTAGCAAATTAAGAAGATTGAGAATCTGCCAGTTGGAGGCTTGGTGCTAATGAGATGTGGAAGAGTCTACAAGTCATCTGCTCTGCCATAGGTGTTCGTAGCTGTGCCTATAGGATGGAGGTTGATGGTTTTTTACTTGATGATAGACAGACAAGGAGACTTGTTATATTGTCTCATCGAAGTGGCAGCCATAGAAGGCAAAAGAGACTACTCTTAATACTTTCAATCGTTTTAATTTTTCGGGAATTAAAATTCTGTCCCATTTGATCTTAGGTAAGTTTGTTTCTGAGTGATGTTACATGTCACTGATCTACTTAGTTCAATGTTATAATTCTTGTCCAAAATTGTATGAAGTTTTTGGAAGTAGGGACTCGAAGTAAAGAAGTTGAACAACAGCTTTGAAGTTTGGCTTTGTTGAAAATAAGTCAATCTACGACATTCAGGAATTGCTTGATTGTGTATATAATATATGGATTCTACTTTGTTCGTAGCTCATAATTAGGAAGGCAACATAGTGGCTTTAGCAATATGCCTAATGTTGATTCATTTGTAATTACCCCAAGAAGCCACATCAAACTTTGCTTGTCTAGGTTTACTATATTTTATCCTAAATAAATCTGTTGCTGTACCTCACTATAGTACTGAAGTTTTGTGTGCCATGAGGATACAATAAGTCTTATGATGTTCATACTGGATAACTGATAAGCAAACAATAAATATAAAGATTGATCTGACTAATATGATATCAGTATTCTGTTAAAAAAGTTTTAGTGGCACTTGGATCATGCCTATGCAGTATGTCTGCCAATTTCTTAATTGCAGTTATGTTGCTTAGGAGAAAGATATTTGGTTGCGTGTATGAATAATGATATTTCTCTGTGTAGATCCATTTGCCATGGCCCCTCAAAAAGCTATCGAGACCATTTGGAAAACCTTGGCCAAACAGTATGAGAGATGGCAACCCAAGGTATGGATTCTTTTCTCATTGGCTGACATAATTAACCGATTCTTATGGAATTTATCTAATATAATTTGCAGAAAAGGAAATTGACACAGAATGAAATTGTATATTTTGTACATCTAAATGATTAAGCATATCTAGTTTCCTTGACTTTTGGGCAGGCTCAATACAAACCTTCATTAGATCCCACAATTGAAGAAGTAAAAAAACTATGCACTACATGCCGCAAATATGCTAAATCTGAGAGAGTTCTTTTTCACTACAATGGACATGGTGTGCCAAAGCCAACACTTAGTGGTGAAATTTGGCTATATAATAAGGTCCCTTCAAAGTTTTCTTTTCCAGTACATTTCATCCTTACCCCATGGTTCCATGTCTTATATAGCTGATTACGCAGAGTTATACGCAGTACATCCCTTTGAAAGCCAGTGATCTGGATTCCTGGCTGCAAACACCATCAATATATGTTTTTGATTGCTCTGCTGCTGGGCTGATTGTCAGCGCATTCATAGAGGTACTCTGCAACATGGTGTACCAAATCGAGGTTGGTTGTATGAATCTAATATTGTAACATGCCCTAAAATAATCTTGTTTTGTTGCAGCTCCAGGATTATAGCACTTCAAGTTCTGGATCTTCTACGAGGGACTGTATTTTGCTTGCAGCCTGTGAAGCTCATGAGACACTTCCCCAGAGTGTTGAATTTCCTGCTGATGTATTCACTTCCTGTCTCACAACACCGATAAAAATGGCATTAAGATGGTGATCCATGTCTTTAACTCTCTGTCTTAACAATTGAACTGCCATTTGAATTTCTTATTAGTTTCTATGTCATTAGTTTTTAAAATTTGTATATAATATCCCTTCAAAATGGCTAGAATCTGTTCTGCCTTTTATCTGGTGAATGTAAGTTTTATTGGTGAATATAAGTTTTCTGGGTGAAGAATTGTATTCACCTGCATTCTTTCCTTTTTAATTTCTTTTCTTTTAATAATAATACTGGAGACTTCCTTACTCGATGCTGCTATTATATTTTCAGCTGTTTACAAGTCGTTCACTTTCTATGTCTGCTCAGTTTTCTATGCCTTGTCAGCATATTTGGAGCTGCTCCCAACCAGAGAGATTTCTGAACATTTCTGGTTGTGTAGTTGTGCTGCATGATTCTTTGTCTCATAATATCATTTATGGTGGTCTTTTTCTTCTATCTTAAATTAGTTGTTTGGAATGACTTTCAGCATAAAGTGTCTTGTAGTGCTCTATTCATGTGCCTGTCTCATATGATACTTATATAATCATTGTCAACTTCTCTCTTGTTTGTGTTTGTTCTTTGTGTGAATGCTTTGTGATTATAACAGCTGTTAACTGATAGTAAAGTGAATTTATTTCTTTCAGGTTTTGCACTCGCTCATTGCTCCACGAGTCTTTTGATTATTCACTGATAGACAAAATTCCTGGCCGCCAAACTGACCGAAAGACCCTTCTTGGAGAGTTAAACTGGATTTTCACAGCTGTGACTGACACTATTGCTTGGAATGTACTTCCCCATGGTAATGAAAGAAGTTTTTGTTTTCGAATGACTTCTGTTATGTTATTAGGTTCTACAGCATCAATGGTAATATTAAGCCAATGTCAACTTGTAATTCCTCAGATTTGTTCCAGAGATTGTTCAGGCAAGATCTTTTAGTTGCTAGTCTATTCCGCAACTACTTGCTTGCTGAAAGGATCATGCGCTCTGCAAATTGTTCACCTATTTCATATCCAATGTTGCCACCCACTCATCAGCATCATATGTGGTAACTTCCTGTTCCTGATACTTTCCCAGTTTGCATCTTCAAATTCTGTGTTTCTCCTGCGTTGATATTCATCTATCCATTTTTTTTTCTTAAATCTTTGTGCTCTACAGGGATGCATGGGACATGGCTGCTGAAATCTGCCTCTCTCAGCTTCCAAATTTATTGGAGGACCCCGATTCAGAATTCCAGGTACCCATGATTAATTTATTTCTTCTTATGTTGGACATATATCTGAGGTAACAGTGTGGAAACAATAATGATTAGTTCATCTTATTAGTAAATTATCGACTTATCGTATCCAACTTGATTGTAAGAATTTCCTTGTTTTTTTCATCAGCCCAGCCCATTCTTTACAGAGCAGTTAACAGCCTTTGAAGTCTGGCTTGATCATGGATCAGAGCATAAAAAACCACCGGAGCAGCTGCCAATTGTTCTCCAGGTAAGGCATATAATATGCTCCTAGTCAATTAATGTGCTTTAATTTTTTTTGTCTTTTACATAATACGAACATTGAGATTCTGGAATGTAGCTCTCATCATATTCGCGTCTTCTCTGTATTTTTTCCTTCTAGTTATGGCATAGTTTCTATTCTATGGTCATCGCTTGTGCATTTTGAGTCGCTCGATAAATCTTTGCTCTCTCATTTAGAAACGTATGAATAATAGAATATAAATATAGTGATGATGCTCATGAACGACTCCTGTAGATAGTTGATGGTGCACTTATTACTTTTTGTAAATGCTGAGTTTAGATGAATAACATGCAAGTACATTTTTATTTTAGGTAGATATTAATGGAAAACCAGATAGCTTCTGGAGAGAGTGCGAAAAAAAAAACTTGTTATATGAAAATGAGATTCAGTTACTAGTGCTTGAGATACTACTGCATTCTCAGTTGTAGTGCATCCTCCTTGCAACTAAGCACACTGCTACTAGACCCCCTCCCAAAAAAAGAAGATTTTAGTTCTTGCTTGACTTGGAGGTTCTGTTCAGTGAATGTATCGTGTTTTATATGAATTTGCTGATAATATTTGTTCATCTTCTCCCTGGCATTACTGTTGTTATTTACATCATAATTTTCTTGTTTATTTATTTTACTTCAGGTTTTACTTAGTCAATGTCATAGGTTTCGTGCTCTGGTACTTCTGGGAAGATTCTTGGATATGGGGCCTTGGGCTGTGGATCTGGTACTTCTTATTGGATTCCTGATTTCTTAGATGTTGGTTATTAATGTACTGGTTCATGCCTCAAATGTATTTATGTACTGCTTCTATTCCCCTTTCAGGCCTTATCTGTGGGAATATTTCCTTATGTTTTGAAGCTTTTGCAAACAACCACTCCAGAGCTTCGACAGATTCTTGTGTTCATTTGGACAAAAATCCTTGCACTAGATAAGGTAAATTCAGAAGTTCTCTCTTCTCTCTATGTGTCTCTATTTATATTATCATGTGGTCTTTTCAAAGTGAACAACAAATTATCATCCATTTATTGCTACGGTAATCTCCATTACATTACATCATCAAAATACTTAAAAGAAGCCTGGAAAGTGATTCCATATTCTTGTGCAGCTTTAAAAAGTTCCTATATCATAAGTTCCAGCTGTTCTGCAGTGAATGGAATACACTTAAATTACAACAGGAAATCGCGCTTACAAATGAAACATCAATGGCTAAGCTGCTCGAATATATTCTTAGGGACATCATTACTTCAATCTCATTGATTCATATTAACAACACTGTTGCCTGTGTGTGCATCTTTGTATGTCTATTCATATTAACACCTCATTGCATGCATATGCTGGGTGTGCAAGTGTGCTTGTATATTTATGTACCCCATTCTTTAGGATCTCCAATTCCTTTAATTTATAAAAATCTTTTCTTGTTTATAGTCTTGTCAGGTTGATCTTGTGAAGGATTCCGGGCATATATATTTCATTAGGTTTCTTGACAGTGTTGAAGCTTATCCGGAGCAACGTGCAATGGCTGCATTTGTTTTGGCTGTCATTGTAGATGGTTACAGGAAGGGTAAGGAAGACTGCATTGAAGCTGGTCTCCTACACGTCTGTCTAAAGCACCTTCAAGGCTCGTATTCGAACGAGGCACAAACCGAACCTTTATTTCTTCAATGGATTTGCTTGTGCCTTGGGAAATTGTGGGAGGATTACGTGGAGGCTCAGATGATTGGATTACAGGCTGATGCTCCTGCTATTCTTGCACCTCTGCTATCCGAGCCGCAACCTGAGGTTTGCCTCTTTATATAAATGCGTAGAAGGTAGTGCTGCTTTATGTGTATGATAATCATAGACACTGTTTTATTGTATTTTGGCTTGGGTTTCGAGTCTTCAAGTTTTCAAAACCCAAAACTTTTCCTTTTCACAAGAAAATACATAGCCCCACATGTACCTAACTTATCCAACATTTAGATCACATTCCAACACATTTCCATATTTTAAATAAAAATCTCTAATGGCCCCACCTGTTCCTAAAACCCAACATTTAAACCTATTTTCACATTTTCAAACACGCAAAACATCAATTAACCCTACATCCCCAAACACCTACATTTCCAATTTTTTTAATATTTATTCTCGCTTGAAAACTCTGAAACAACTAAACATAGGAGCCAATATTCATCCAAACAGGGCCATAGTTCTTTTGATGTAATCCATAAAATTAATTAACTGTAAAAATATTATGTGCATATACATACCATCAAGTCATCAACTTACACACTTTATTTTGAAACCACATTTTAAAGGTACGTGCGGCAGCTGTTTTTGCTCTAGGCACTGTGCTTGATGTTGGGTTTCACACATCGAGAGATGGTCTAGGAGATGAAGATTGTGATGATGATGAAAAAATTAAAACAGAAGAAGGTATTATTAGAAGCCTCTTAACTGTTGTTTCTGATGGTAGCCCACTGGTGCGAGGTGAAGTCGCTGTGGGTACGTGCTACTTAACCTTGTCCTTACCCATGTGGTGATGCATTTTGTTGTCTTATAGTAATAGAATCTCTAACACTCAACTTCCTTTCCACAATATCTTCCCTCTTCAGTTATCTCTTCCTGGGTTATTGGTGAAACACATCATCAACTAATTAATATGTGGATTAACTTTGTTCCTGTGTGCAGCTCTGTCTCGTTTTGCCTTTGGTCACAACAAACACCTAAAGTCAGTTGCCGCTGCATACTGGAAGCCCCAATCCAATTCAGTGCTCACTTCCTTGCCGTCGTTTGTGGTCAAGGGTTCTGGTAGTGGCTATACAACTCCAACCCACTACATGCCACATGGAAGTATAGTTCCTTCTGTTGCTCCTTTATTGCGATTTGGGAGTGACAGCCAGGCAATTGCTCGTGAAGGGAGAGTATCTACCAGTAGCCCACTGGCTACCCCTGGAATAATGCACGGATCTCCTCTTTCTGATGATTCGTCTCAGCTCTCTGATTCTGGGGCATTGAAAGATTGTGTTAGCAATGGGGTTGTCAACCATGCAAGGCGAAGAGCACTAGATAATGCACTATATTCAGAATGTGTATTAGCTATGTGTACCCTGGTAAAGGATCCATCACCACGTGTTGCAAGCCTTGGGCGACGAGTGTTATCCATTATTGGTATTGAACAAGTGGTTTCAAAATCAATCAAGTCTGTCGCTCGTCCTGTTGAATCAATGACTGCGAGCACTAGTCTTGCTGGATTAGCGCGTTCATCTTCTTGGTTTGATTTAAATGGAGGTAAAACTATGTGTTGCATGTTTTATTGATCAGCTTTTCTCTCTGCATCTTTTAGTCCATTGTTTGTCAAAAAACCTAGTGTTGCAACCTTAATATTGTTGTTTTGTTCTTTATTTAAGTCTATCATTTTCTTCTGAGTTGTTGTAGGACTAGGAGGCCATTTGCCACTCACTTTTAGAACTCCCCCCGTCAGTCCTCCTAGACCAAGCTACATGACAGGAATGCGGAGAGTTTGCTCCTTGGATTTTAGGCCGCATCTGATGAATTCTCCAGACTCAGGACTAGCTGATCCACTCTTGGGTTCTGCTGGACCATCTACAGTTTCAGAACGTAGTTTTCTTCCACAATCAACAATCTATAGTTGGAGTTGTGGTCACTTTTCAAAACCACTTCTTACTGCAGTCGACGATGGTGAAGATATAATTGCTAGAAGAGAAAAAAGGGAGAAACTAGCCCTGGACCATATAGTCAAATGTCAGGACACCTGTAAGTTCTTATTGATGCATAAATGTCCCCTCCACCCCACCCCACCCCACTCCACCACTCGTATTGGTATCTTAAAATGCTCTTTTCCTTGGCAGCTGTGACTAAACTGCATAATCAAATTGCCAGTTGGGATACAAAATTTGAGACTGGAACCAAAACTGCTTTATTGCAGCCATTCTCGCCCATCGTGATTGCTTCTGATGAAAATGAGAAAATTAGGTGGGTAAATTTAGGTGCACCATGTTTATGCATGAGCTTCAGTAACATTGGATGGTGATCAATGATCCTATGGTTAACCCATGGCTTAACATTTTGAACTGATTGCTTTTAGTACTGTTTTGGTTGTCTGCAAAAGGATAATTAAACTGACTTAATATAAACAAGTACCTGCTTGACATGGAAGAATACGGACATGTTTCTTATGTCAAGCCTGTGGAAAATCAATTTCAACCTTTTGGTTATTAGGATCACTTGATATTAGTAACCATGAATAAATTTCCAAAAGCATTTTTGGGTATCAGAATAATCAAAGCATGTAAGTCATCCTAGAACAACATGTGGGAAACAAAGTTATGGCGTATGGAATCATGTCAACATACCAAAGTTCTTTGGTATGACAAAGTTTCTCTCTCCCTCCCTCTCTCTCTCTGGGGGAGGGGGGGTATTACAAACCATGATTTGTGGAGTTTTGAGCTCCTTGTTTTGCTGTGGGTGGTGTCTTTTGAAATATATTCTCTGTTTATTTAGTATTGAGTGGACTTGTCACATCTCTTGTGTGTTCTTATTTTTTGAAATGGTGTGGTCCTTCTCATTTATAAGCTTGAACTTAGCTAGTGGTATATCTGGTGTATTGCCAATGTGATTTCTTGGTTTTTAGCATTTTCTCTAGCATTTTCTCTGACATTTTTCTTATATAAACTAATTTCGTATCTGTTAGGGTGTGGAATTATGAAGAAGCAACTCTGCTCAACAGTTTTGATAACCATGATTACCCTGAGAACAGAGGAGTTTCAAAGCTCTGTCTTGTAAATGAGCTTGACGAAAACTTGCTTCTAGTTGCATCAAGTAAATCTCTGATCTCTAGCTGTCAAGTTGTATTATTTGATATTTGTTGATATAAGTGCAGCTGAATTCTACTGTGTATGTTAATTTAGATGATGGAAATATCCGAATTTGGAAAGATTACACTACCAAAGGACAGCAAAAATTAGTCACTGCTTTTCCTTCAATTCAGGGTCAAAAGCCTGGTGTCCGCAGCTTGAATGCTGTCGTAGACTGGCAACAGCAGTCTGGATATCTTGTATGTTAGCATTCTATGGTGTATCTTTAATTTCCAAGTTAGAGACACTTGTTCACATTGGCTTCTTTATTATCTGTTATGTTTTTCTGATACTTCTCCGTTTTGCTGCCATTCCTAAGTTTGCATCGGGCGAGATATCATCTATCATGGCTTGGGATCTGGACAAAGAGCAACTTGTTAGTAACATTCCATTAACATCAGATTCCAGCATTTCGGCGTTGGTGAGTCTCAACTTTCATCGCTCTCGAGTAGACTATTGTTTTACATTGAGAAGTTACCTAATTTGCTGCTTTTAAAACATTCATGTCTTGACTTGTAAAAAAAAAAGGAAAAGAATGGTCCACTCTTGTGAATTGTCAGAGCACTTATTTTCCTATGGCTATTTTTTTTTCATGCATTATTATAAATTCTCAGTTATATGTTTTAATGCTTGCTGCTCAGCAGAAAACTTTCCCTTTTTTCCCTTCGGCATTTGATGGGTATAATTGCGTCTCTAATATTTTTATGCTGTCTTTATGCGCTCAATACTGGATAGGCAAAGTAATTAGTTTGATAGTCAGTTGCTCCTATCATTCTTTTGCATTGACTAACATGTTTAGCTGCATTGCATGTCATTTCACTCTGCCAGTTGACTATGTAGCTCTCTCTTTCTCATTCATCAATTCATTAAATGTGGCTTCAATCAACCACTGTTGGTAGACTATAATCTGTGTCCCTTCCTGGTTGTTCATTGTGGACTAACCCCCATACTTGGTTCACTCTGTCTTTTTCACGAACTGATTATGAAGTTGCTGATCTAGCAATTTGATCTTCATCATGTAGGCTGCTTCTCAAGTTCATGGAGGTCAATTTGCTGCTGGATTTGTGGATGGTTATGTCAGATTGTATGACATTCGTACTCCTGAAATGTAAGAAATTTATTTCTGATCTAAAGTGATTTTGAAGGCCATTTTGAGCTCTGTAGTAGTTTCTTGCTTCCATAAATGATTTACATCTTAACAAAGTTAAATGAATATATCCTGAATTTCGATTCGGTGCTAGTGCTCACACTTGTATCTCTAATACGGGTTATCCAGCATTTAGATACAGCTCTGACGGCTTTGCTTTAATATTTTTGAAAAACTAACTCTTGAGACCTTTGTAATAATTATCATTTCAAAATAATATGTTTTAGTATTCAGTAATATTCTACAAGTAACAATTATTTTGTTACCTTGTCTTATTTAGGCTTGTTAGTGCAACTCGACCTCACACCCAACAAGTTGAAAGAGTTGTAGGGATCGGCTTCCAACCTGGTCTCGAACCTGCAAAGGTGACTCTTCCTGCTACTTTGATGCGTTAATATGAGAATGAATTTGTAGTCAAAGATTAATGCACGTTTATAACTCTTCTATATCTTTATATCCAGATTGTCAGTGCATCACAAGCAGGAAATATTCAGTTTCTTGATATGAGAAGTGCAAAAAATACGTACCTCACAATTGATGCCCATAGAGGATCACTTACAGCTCTAGCCGTTCATAGGCACGCACCCCTTATTGCAAGTGGCTCAGCCAAGCAACTTATCAAAGTCTTCAACTTGGAGGGTGATCCATTAGGCACCATTCGGTATTATCCCACTTTTATGGCCCAGAAGATAGGATCTGTCAGCTGCCTTACCTTTCATCCCTATCAGGTATTACTAGCTGCTGGTGCTGCTGACGCGTGTGTTTCAGTATATGCCGATGAAGTCTCTCCACCAAGATGAAGCATTATTACCAAATTCAGTGAGCATTCAAAGGTAATCGTGGGACTCGCTTCTGAAGGTGTATAATATATTTATTAAGCCCCCTTTTTTAAGTCACCAGAGAAGCTACAAAGAATCAATTCATATTTTGGAGGCTTGGGGAAATAAATCTGTTTATAGGTGAAGAAAAGTGTAAATAGTTTGTGTTTTTGGTCTTTTTGCTTCTTTTTGTGTGCTGTTTATTTTCATTTGCCTTTTATTTTTCTCTTTGCTTTGTCTTTCTTCCCTTTGTTCTCTGTTTCCTTTTATAGGGGTAACCTATGTTCAAATTTGTACAGTCAAATAGTATTTGATTTATATAATTTAATTATTGCTCATCAACTCTTAATTTCAGCTTGGCAGAAACAGATATAACTGTACAATAATTTTGGGAGGATTATGTGATGGAATCATTGGTAAGGGTGAAGTTGTTCATGATTTGTGATTTAAGGGATGCATGTTTTATAATTTTTTGTGTAGCACACTGATTTTAGCTTCTTGTGAAGTTTGGATATTTAATTATTAAAGGATCAAAGAAAGGTGAAACAATTTTCTTAACTGAATCAATTATAAATCGAGCTTGAGCTACATGCTCAAAATTAGTTACATTCAGACGCATTAACCCATGTTCTCACCTAAATTGTTTTTCAGTTTTCACCTAAATTGTATGCCATAACCTTACCAGTAAGAGAGAGAGAGAGAGAGAGAGAGAGAGAGAGAGAGAGCAACATATAACTTGCCTCATTTCGTATTATGCCTCAACCCATGTTCTCAAATTCGAGATGACATGGCTGACCCACCTAGAGGCACTCAACCACAAAGAGCTATGAATATACATTGTATCATGTTGATGAATGGATCAACCACCATAACTTGGGCAATTGTACCCTGATTTGCATGATTTTATTATATTCATAAATCAATTATACAGTTCTTACAACTTCACTGCTTGGATGAAAGCCAAATGACATTTTCTGGAGCTGTAAATTGGCAATAACAGATCAGTAGCACCAACCAAATTATGTAGACATTACATTCTTCCATGAAGATCAAATCCCACTAGTACTTTTTATTATAATAATGATATACATTACATATCACACGAAGCTGGATTATGGTATCATTAACATGCCAATCTAAACCACAAACCTCTTATTTGTCCACAACAAAGATAATACATACACATATTAAAACTCTAGTCATGATCCTCTTGAAGTCAGTCCTCATCCTTTCTGTCTGCATTAATTTCCTCAAGAATTACGATAAGTGCAACTATGAAGGCATAATCGACATTTGGATAAACAGTCACCCCAAATGTATCTTTCCCTAATAGAACACTTTGGACAGTGTGTTTCTTTTTCATCTGCAAGTTTCATCAAATAGACCAGAATTAAATTCAAATTACAATCTCAATCAAATTACAATTGTCTTTACCTGTGCAATGATAGAATTAGAGTCCCCAGCGTATATAACACACGACCTTTCAAACCAACTGCCTTCTATTTTGAAGTCACAGGCATTCTCTTTAGTATTAGAAGCCAAAAATACATCTAATTTGGTCTTCATTTGAAGGAGTGAAGATTTCCTAACAGTGAAAAGTAGATCCTTTGAATCTGTACTTTCTCCTCTGAAGACATGCCATCTTCTGTGTGCAGATATTAGCTGAAATGTGAGAAGCAAATTAATTGAAATTATTAATCAACTCAATTAGTTTTACATCAAGAAACAGAGGACTTATATAACAACATCAAGTACAAGGCAATACCAATTAATATTTGCAGAACACGCCTCCTGTTCGTTCTAAGTAGCTAATACATTTTACAAGTATTAATTTTCAAATACCCCTTATGTTTATAAAAATAAAAAATGTAGCAAAACTTTGTTGCTATTTTTTCTCACGTCCAAACTAATGTGGCTGGTATGAAACGACCTATACACCCACAAACACTTTTACAAAGTTGGAAAAACACCAAATGCACTAATTTTTAGTTGGCAAATACGCTGTGGCTTTCGTTTTTGTTGGCAAAGATTAATAACCTTTTGTTATTTGCAAAATATATCACTATACTCATTTTCATCGACCAATATACTATTGTCTTATATGCATCAGGGCAGGGTGTTACACTTTTAATAACACAGGGATTACTTGTTTAATTAGAGAAAATACAAGGTGCATTTTGCAAATATCATAATAAACCTATGATCATCTTCACAAACAGGAACTAGGGCTTAATTACTACAATTGTCATCATTCCAAAATTGATCTAGAAAAAAAACAAAAGATGAAAAAAATATGAATTACCTTTTGGCGGAAAGTGATGAGGGGATTATCGGCAGCATCATACAAGACGCGGCGGTCATGGAGGCTTAAGAGTTTGCCTTTGACTTTGAACATTAAATTTCCATTTAAATCTGTAACACCGAAATTACATTCAGATAAAGTCATCATCTTCCGAGCGATGGTGAGATCCACAGGGTAACCCACGCAGAATTGAGGGCTGATCACCGGCGCCACTTGGGTCGGTGGAAGCGGCGGCGCGGCCGGATAAGGATAGCTCGATCCTCCGGCCATCGATATATTATTCTCCATCGATTAAATGGAGTTGTACGCTATGAATAATTTTATTGAGATATTATGTAAGGAGTGGATTGTGGTGGACCATCAATTATAATACTTATGCTTTATAATAGCTCAACTCAAATGGAGGAAATGAAGGCGAGTCGGTATTTGTGTTTTTTTGCAGCTTTTGGAAGAATAAAAGAGAATTTAATTCTAGATAATTGGTCCAAGTTTATCCAAATATTTTTTTTTTTTTTTTTTTTTTACAATTGATTATTTGAAAATAGATTTATTATATTATTTCCATGAATAATCTATAATACCCTATCACAACGCCCTGTACAAAAGAGAAAAAAAACACAATATTTAGAATTAATTTATTATCATTATTACTGAATAAAAGTTGGAGCTAGATAGTATAACAAATATGTATTCATTTAATTAGATACAACCATAAAACATTATAGTAAGTTTTTTTTTTCAGAGATATATATGTTGAATTAATTAATTAATCATCTTTGTCCTGGTTGATTTCATAGAGTATGACGACGAGAGCCACAATGAAGGCATAATCAACATTCGGATAAACATTCACATCAAAAGTGTCCTTTCCAAGCAATGTACTCCCAATTGTGTGCTTCTTGTGCATCTGCATTGAATTCCATCATATATATGTTAACTTTGGAAATTAAATATTTTTTTTTATTTTTTATAAACAATCATGCATCTTATATACGTACGTACGTGTGCAATGGGTGCAGAATCTTTGTTGTATATGACGCATGATCTCTCAAACCAACTGCCAATTACTTTAAAATCCCAACAACTTTCTTCATGATTTGAAGCTGAGAATACATCCAATTCAGTTCTAAATTGAATAATTGAAGATTTTTTAGCACTGAAGAGTAGATCAGCACTAGTACTATCTCCCTTGAAAACTTGCCATCTCTTGTGTGCACTTAGAATCTGATCGAAACATATATATATATATATACCACCAATAACTCAAATTCACACATAGTAGATCCCCTACTGTTTCAGAAATTAATTAAACAAATCTCCATATACCTTTTTCTTGATTGTAACAATGGGAGGATTATTGTTTTCATCAAAATCCAGGAGGATATGGCGGCCATGAATGCTCAAAAGTTTTTCTTCAACCTTTAGTTTAATATTGCCTTTGTCATCCGTCACCACAAAGTTGCCGTCAGTAACAGCTATAGGCTTCTTCACAACGCTTAGTTTAACTTGATTTGAAACGCAGAATTGTGGACTAATTACCACACACTGCAGATTATCCATTTTAATTAATTAATTCTTGTGTTGCTCTATATATATAAGTTCATTTAATTAAAATCAATTTATTTATACTATTCATGATTAGGAGGGATTTAATTTGGTTACGTACGGATAGGAGATATTACATTACAGCACAACACTGATTAGGAAGGAAGGTTCTCTTTGTGACTTAGAGATCGATTATGCTATGCTATGCTATGCTATGGTTTAATCAAGAAATATATTAGCAGATCAAAAGAATATTTCTCTTGATCAAAATTACAGATTTTCTAAAAGAAACTATAATAGTATTACATTTCTGGTAAAATTAATTAAAATGGGCAGCACGTAAACTTTATATCCTCCCTTTTGTGTTACTATATATTATTCTTCTCTTATATATCATGTCTTAAAGATTTCCTAAAGCACAATAAATCAATTAAGGAAATAGACTACGTCTTGAAGTTTAGAATAAGGAATTAAGTTCTGGTTCTGGATCAACCTGCATATTTAATTTTTATGTAAAAAAACGCAAGGTATTGATTCATATATATTTTTTCTATATAAAAGTGGCCGATCGATAGATCGATGATTTGAAACTGCAACAAGGCCGGCCCAACTGTGGCAGTTTAGGCCCATTTATATATGGATTGGATTGGATACTGCCCATCGCCCCAAGTTTCTATGTTAGAGTTAAGAGTCTCTTTACTTCAACAATAACATAAAATTTAATTTTTTTTCATCGTAAATGTATAATTGCTTATTATCCCTTATTTATGAATATAATATATGTGGGATCCTTTTTGTTGAATTTCTAAGGTAAACTAATTAGGGGAGCTAGCTAGCTGAAGTAGTTTGTGAATTTGTGGGCCGGTGTGGCCTATACTATATATATCTTTGTCGATCGGTACTAAATATGGAAATATGATGTAGTACGTACTAGTTAAATTAATTATTACCCAACACACTAGTGACTAGTGAGTATATTTCACCACCGCCAAATCCAAATGCATAAATACAATCATACATTAATTATTGCTTTAAGGACGACGACATGATATACTGTAACAAACCACCAACCAACTAATTGAGTACTACTTCCCTTCTTTTTTACTTCTCTGTAATTTCTGCAGGTTTTATTTTTCGACCCGGGGTAACAAATTAAATACAGATACGTACTATATTTTTTAGTTTAATAATGTCTTTTTCCCCTGTTTTCCCTTGCACACCTTTTCACAAAAATCTGCACTAAATTTAATTAAAGATCTATGTATATGTAAAGACGTTCAACATTATATATACATCGCTCTACGATCACTAATTCTCTTTGGAGTTATGCATTCGTAAATTAATCAATATGCAGATCATAATTCTCTTTCGATCGATAATTTCATTATGATAAAAATCGTATATATATATGAGGTCGGGGGGCGGATCCTGGATTTTTGGTCGGAGGACTAAACTTACACAAAAAAAATAAAAAAAATTCAATCAAGCAGTTAAACTTAAAGCTTATATTATTCACCCGAAAATATACGACGCAATACAAAAACAATTAATCTAGGTGTTGTTTAACTCTAATCTAGCATAAGCTAGAGCAATATCGATCGATCTCGTAAGCTCCGATATGAGATATTCGGGTCGGATTATACGAAAATGTGTTAGGAATTGAACGATTGAATGTCGGTGATGGAGACAGGTGGTATATTGTAAACCGTCAGATGACTGATGAAGTCCATACAAAGAGAGATCGGACTTCGTGGTGGTTGGAGGATCGAACGATCTGGGTGGGGTGGATCGAGGTAAGGCAAAGTACGGCTTAGACTACCGGACTGTGTATTTATCCGATGAAGATCCATGGAGGAACATTGACCTTATTTTGACTTGTCTTCCTTAATTCCACGTTCAAGTAAGCATACCAAAGTGTAGTAAATCAATATATATAGCAAATAAAAATCGTGTAACCTAATATATATAATATATAAGACATGGTTATTGAAATATATAGGGTTTACCTGGAAATGAAATAAAGGTGAAGAGATATTGAAATAATAATAAAGGTTGAGTGGTCATGATGGGGAAGAAAGGCACATGAATGACTAACTCTAACTCATGCTGATTAGTTGTAGAGTTAGTAATGCACGTGCCCTGCTTCTCCATCTTGTTCAACACTCACCTTCAATTCGATCGATCTACCTTAGCCTTTCTAGCTACCTACATATTTCTACTTCAAACTTCATTATTTCATCATTTTTATTATTTTCATTGGTGGGTACGTGTGAATAGCTAGGGAATTGCTTGATATATAATCTAAGGACTAGCTAGCTAGTGTTCTCAACTCAACTATATATATATATATATATATTTATAAAAAGAATTAGATTGGAAAAACGGAGACTATATATGTTTCTTGCATTATATGTATATATATATGTGCTGCTAGCTGTGTATGGGGATGGGGGGCAAATTTAAGCTATTCCTAAATCCTACATTAGACTTCCTAACATGACTTGTACAAGCTAGCTGCTGGCTATACAATCAATTGAAAATGTATTAACCTAATATTCTTTCTAAGTACACTAGATCAGATTAAGTCAACATTAATGCTTTGTATTCTCTACTTAAGGATTAATTATATATATATATTTGCAAGAATATTAGTAATTCATTATATATGGATTAATTTCAGAAAAAAAAAAAAAAAAACTAAAAAGGCTATTGCGCAGGCAGAATCCTCGTGGGTACGTACGCGCCCACTTTATGAGATAAATTGAAAAGATTAATTAGTTGAAACTTAAAAGTACTAGCTAGCTAGCTAGCTAGCTAGCTAGGACCATGCATGGTTAGCTAAAAATGTTTTTTCATAAGAAAAATTGGACAACTCTCAAGGGTTTCATTATGCATTATTAACTTTCGATTATTAAATTTATGGATGGTGAATTTGTTTAGACAAAGAGATGAAAAGATTAGACACCCAATTCAATTTACTATATATATATACACTAATTTAATTAAAGTTAAAGGCTATCTACCATCTTTATTGAACCAGTCCATCTGCAGGTCCGCTCTGTTAAATTACCAATATAACTTTGCAATTCTTTTCTAAATCTATCACGGGAATTTTGCTTACCTCTTCGGATCATGTCACGTACGCCACATTTTTACAGTTTGTCTTTGGGACACGTATACATATGCCCGGCCCCTTCCTTTCCTAATGTAATAACATATATTGATATGCAGCAGCAAGGTCATTTGAATAATATAATTTATGTTATTATAAGACCAATGGTAAATTAAAGAAATACTCATAGTTTAATCTCGTATCAACTAATTAATAAATTCAGAACAAATTCCTGATTTTCTTGCACTCAAATCGCTCAGCTATGTTATGTGCGGGAGGAAATGAAATGACGCGTTTCAACATACACAAAAGATTATGTTACTTCCTAAAGTGTAGTTGTACTTGTACCTTAAAATCTCATTTTCAGATGTATTTTAATACAGTACCAGTGTACAATCATTGCGCGAAATAATATTTTCTGGTCGAGACATTCAATTTTAATTAAATTCAAATTTTAAAAATTACCGTTTAAGACTTTAAGTATCTCGTGTATGTGGCTCGATCTGAGTCCTCCACGGCATTTATTGAGACTAAATGTCCCACATAGATTGAAAACAATAGTTAACTCCACCTTATAAGGTCTTGGACAATCCTCACCTTACAAGCTAGCTTTAGAGGTTGAGTTAGGCCCAATCCATGTAAGTGGACTTAGCCCAATCAATGTGGTGAATTCTAATATGGTATCAGAGCGCCAGGTTGAAGTGGGTCACCTCCTTCCGTGATGGGCTCCTCCTTGCGCGCATGATGGGATTTATTCTTCACCCACACGGTCTGGGAAATCCGCGTGTTGGACTCTTACCCACATGTTAATAATTCGCAAATGTTGGGCTTTAATATGTCACGTGTTGGGCTTGTTTCACCCACACATTTAGCCCGCCCACACGTGAAGGGGGAGTATTGAGACTAAATGTCCCACATTGATTGAAAACAATAGTTAAGTCCACCTTATAAGGTCTTGGGCAATCCTCACCTTACAAGCTAGCTTTAGAGGTTGAGTTAGGCCCAATCCATGTAAGTGGACTTAGCCCAATCAATGTGGTGAATTCTAATAGCATTCAAGCTGATGTAACAAAGAAAGCAAGTTCGTCATCGATGTGGCATAAAGATAGCATGTCAACTAATATCGCTAGTCGTTAGATCAGTTACAATCGGATGAGGTGGCATGCCCGAAGTCGAACTTGTAGAGATTGACTAATATACCCTTGCCTAACTTTGGAAAGTACAACATACTCCAAGATTAATTTGCGCTTCATTTACTAGAGTCGATTTGGATAAATTTGACTGATCGAGTCAAGCACGAATATTAATTTCACCATTCGTTAAGCCCCCCCCCCCCCCCCCCCCCCCCCCCCCCCCTCAATTTATGAGAGCTAATACACATGCATAATTACTTAACTACTCACAAATGTTCGGTTATTATGCTCAAATTTATCTAAGTTACGCATTAAACCAACGAGCCTAACAATCTTCCTTAATTGTAGCATAGTTCCATCAATGTAGTAGGAGTTGAAATGATCGATGTTCGACCAAACTCCATTATGATCACAAATTCGAGTGGAAAAATGTTGAATTAGGCCTGTGTTTAGATTTTTGTTTCCATTATGCTATTCTTGGAACTCTACTACATGATAGTAAAAGGTGGTGTTTGTTGCAATTGAGGGAGATGAAAGCAATATTATTAGTGGACATTCCATATTTCCTTTCAAGAATAATGATCAACCTATAAAAAAAAGCAATAGAGTTTCTAATATAATCAATCTAGTACACGCTGGAGAAAAAGTTAGTAATTTATTGGTGGATATATTTAGAGAATGCAAACACCTTTTTGTATAATGCCTATCAGTTCTCTCACAAAATGGAAATGGGGCCCTTCATACATTTAATGTACATCAATCTCGTACGTACGTATCAGCTACAAACACTATGTTAAATCGTCAAGTTTAATTCATTAACTAATACTAATGAGTCAAAATTGAAACTCAAAATAAATGATCGAAATTTGACTCCTGGGAAATTAAATACTAAGAACATAGGAGTATTTTATTTCACAAAATTATCATCTTGGACAAATTTTGTTACATGAACATTCCTTCAGTTTAATTTTAATTAATTTTCTTTGTACGAAACACCAATTATGGAGTAATTATAGTAGCCTAAATCTGGCGGAAAAATTTATGTTGAAAGGTTAATTAGGACTCTTACTCTTAAACCATCTTCTTCCACATCCAAAATTTTAGGATGATTTGATCTGCGCATGCATAAAAAATGGCCAGTCAGGAAGAATCTAGAATGTTTATGGCTTCAACTCTACGATTCTCATATTAAAAAGTTTCAGCCAAAATTTTAAATTAGAGAATATACTTTATGAAATTGAATTTAATGTGAATTGAATATCATATTAAATCTGTATGCAATAATTCTAGCATTTAAAGTTATTTCGAACACTTTTCAGCTCTAAGAAAAATAATACTCCCTCCGTCCCATTTATTTTGCTCCCTTTGCTATAGAACCCGGTCAAACTTTTCAATATTTTAAGTAACTTATCATATTAAACTATTCACATTTATGGTGTATTAAATATTTTGAATATTAATATATATGGTGTCATATGATATTATCAATTTATTAGTGAAATATATTAATTAAATTATTTATTATAAATTTTATAAATTTAATCAAATTGACCAGTTGACCGTACCAATGTAGCAAAATAAATTGGACAGATGGAGTTGTAACAAATAAAATTTCAAGTTTAAAAATATATTAAACACGAAATAATTGTACAAATTCGAGGTTTAATGATTTAATGGGTACAATCCCTATGATTCCTCTTATTATAATCTTCTAAGTAATAATCATGAAAAATGTTGATTTGATCTCCTCCAAAATAATTCCAGCTTTTTAATAACGTTAATCCAAGAGCAATTACGCTTAATCTTGGATCAAACGTGAAATGATTTAGATCTCCTTGACGAACGTCTCGAACTCCGTCTTGGATACTTCGATTTTTTAAGGAATTTGATCTTCTTTGGACCTTCGTGAATTTCCAATAACGTTAATTTGAGGGCTAAATAGCTTGATCTCAAATTAAACGTTGGACTTTTCTTCAATTTTGGAAGAACACCATTGAATATCGCGAAGAACGCCTTGATTTGAGGAACGCCTTGAAGAAACGCCTTGATTTGAAGAATGCCTTAAAGAAACGCCTTGATTTTGAAGAACGCCTAGAGAGGATTTTCTTCTTTCTTCTTGAACTTCTTCGTGCTTTTTGAATTGTGTTTTGAGTTTGATAGGAATAGTGTCCGGCAAGCTAACTGTATGGCTGTCATTTATTGTAATAAATAAAGGAACTATTCAATTTAGATTAATAAATGCATTTTTATATTATATGGTCAACTTTATCTTATGTAATATTAATTATCTACGCATAAGGATAGAAGTCCTTAGATCACAGGGCTATGGGACAACCCGTGAACTGATCTCCAAGGCCGTGATCTAGAACATATTCAAGAGTCATAGAATCCAATCGAGATAGGACATTGTTGGATTCGGTTAGACTCTCACTAATGTGTATACTCCGATGAACTGGAGAACGCTGGGGTCCACGAGCGTGACTGGGATAGTTGATACACATAAGTGGGTGACTTGCTGGGATGGCAAGTGCACTGAATACCCCAATTAGGAAATAACTCACCATGGAAGCGGTAGTCGCATATCGGAGTTGAAGTTATTCCAATTTACAATAGTATACGAGGAATGATCCCTAAATACTTGAGGTGATAGGGTTTATCTGGTGCGAGAACGTCTATACTTAGATGTGAGTTCAGACCGACTGGAGATTACCAGAAAGTCTCTGTGGATTCACGTTGGGTATAGAGGGACTCGTATGCAGGTTCATATCATCAACAAAGGATCCATTGACCCGACTTGATAGGTTGGGAAATTCTCCTATGGATTTCTGTGAGAAATTAATTCTGGTAAAATCCTTGGTCAAGGTATCTGACGGCTTTATGAAAGTAGCTCATAAAGATTAAGTCAAAGAGAATTATTTCAAGATCAGAATGCATAAGGTCAAAACAAATTAAAAGGGAACCGATGAAAAATCCATGCCCTTAAGTCTTGACTGGGAGATCGATCGATGGAGAGATTATAGCGTATATGGAAATTGTAAATGATTAAAAGGTTCACTGAATTAATTCACCAGTGATTGGGCTCCATGGGCTTGTGGCCAGACATCGACCGTGGAGTGTGGGAGAATTCCCAAATTGGCAGGGGTGCTAATTTTGGAATGATCAGTCGACAGAGTGTTCGATTGATTTAGAGTATTTAATACTCGAGTAATTAAATAAATATATAATTATAACACACGGCCAATTATGTGGTGAACCTACGGGGGCATACACAATACACATGAAGCGAAAGCGAGGAAATTGAGAACAACTGAGTCGATTGGGTCGATTGAGTTGACTAGGTCGAATGGGTCAACTGGGTCGACCCAATTGGAGCGAAGATGATCCGATTGGAATTGGATCAAGACTATAAATTAAATTGGAATTTAATTTGTGAGTTAATTAATTAAATTAGATTTAATTAATTATGGGAATATTTGATTAAATAGACTTAGAGTCTAATTTAATTAAATGAGAGAGAAATAAATTAATTGGGCCATTTAATTGAGAAATTAAATAAAGACCCAATTAATTAAATCAAGTATGGACCATAAATTAATTAGAAGACTTGGTCTTCCAATTAAAAGGGCCATGGCCCATGTAGGAGAGTTGGAAGACTTAGGAGTCCTAATCCTAGGAGGATTAGGATTATGAGATACCTATAAATAGGAGACTTGAAGTCATATCTCATACACACAATTCAAGAGCCAAAATCTAAGTCAAGAAAAACTCTCTCCCTCTCTCTCTCTCCCTATTCGGCCGAACTCTCTTTCCTCTTGGAAGAGATTTTCGTTTTTCGATTCTTGCTCCATATTGTTCTCTAGTTTTAGATATTAATATATCTTATGTTCTAGCCGATTAGGATATATTAATTTTCGTGATATTGTGGTGTATCAACCCGTAGAGGCGCAACACGTGGGGCACTACTAGGAGCTTGGGATCGAGCCAGTCGAGGGAGAAACACAACGACTTTGCTGACAGTTTGGATTTGCAAGGAGACATGTATAATTTAGATCTGAATTATTCCAGTCGTTTTATTATTCATATATATACAAACAGTTTAGTATCCTGTCAAGATTCCGTAAGAGGTCCTAAAAATTTTAATTTCCACTGCGTTAAGGGCTGTTTATCTTACCGAATCCCAACAGAGTTGTCCTTTCAGTTCTTGAAGATGACCCCTATTTATAGGTGAGATTTAAAGATTTTGTAAAATTCTCTCTAGGACGTGGCACGATTTGATTGGCTTTTCATATCTTGTATGACAAGAAAATAGTTGATTTTATATTCTTGTCATATAAAATATATTCCATGCACATATTGCATTGTATAAAAAATTCCTAGGCAATCTTTCCTTGCTTGTAAATTTCCTACACAAATTTGCCTTCTCTGTAAAGATTTGATTTAATTTTCAATATCTCGTAAATCTGGCAATATTTAATTAGGCAAAAAAATTTACTATGACATGAATGTTATATAATCAAATAATTTAATATAATCCTCACTTTTTTCTAACAAAAACTAATTTTTTTGAAGTTTTTTCACGAATTAAGCTGAATTAAATTAATAAAATTCGATTTAACAAAAACTAATTAAACACACTAATAAATTTGTTATCTTTTAATGTATATTTAGAAACAGTCGGATCTTACCTATTAGTGGTTAACTTATCTTCATGAACGTGTTATGAATGGGCTGAAATATTATGTTCAACTTCCTAAAATCTGATTTACTGGGCCTCTACGTTTCAAGTTGGGCAAAACCCCAATAACATTTCTGGTCTTGGTTGATGGGCCAATGGGTTTAAATACATAACACTATAAGTAGGCTGTCAATGGGGCGGATTTCAATTCGGATTCGATCCGATTTATTAGGATAATTGTCCGATTAGGGATCGGATGGACCTGATCCGATTAAAAAGATTCGTAATTCGAATTATATGGATCTAGGCTGATCCGATCCATTACAGATCCGTATCCGAAATATATTACTATATGTTGTTTATATATTATGTATTTAAACCAAAATAAAAATAAAATTATCTATGTTCCGCTAAAATCTTTTACTATATTATAAATAATCTTAAAAAGAAATGTATGAGATGTGATGTTGGACTGACCTGGTAACTAATTGGGCCTACAACATACTAACTTATGCTATTTAATAAGAAAAATAAGAATTATAATCTTACAAATGACCTAACTACAACAACTAAAAATGTCTACTGACCCCCTAGAAAAATCTGCAACACTTCATGGGGGGAACTACATCAAGAGTGGCCTTCTCTCCCAACTGAATGTCCAAGTTTAGCGAGTGCATCCGCACAAGCATTTTCACTTCTCTTCGTATGCACGATCTTGCTTTCCCACGGCATCCCAAGCAATCGATGACAATCTTCAATAACAGCTCCAAGGGGGTGTTGTGAAGTATCCGCATGACGTATAAGAGTTTAACCACAACTTCCGAGGCCAACTCCAAAATAATACATGGGAGGCGACGTTCCCAAGCCAAGCTAAGACCTTCACGTGCGGCCAAGAGTTCCGCGACATTCATATTTTTGTTTATTCATTTGTTCTATTTTTTATCGTTTATATTTGTCCACCATATTCCATCTTTTATAATTTTCAGACAATAGTTTTGATGAAATAAGTAAATATTACTTTTTTAATTCATGGTGGTGGAATCTACAAGTGATTTGAAGAAAATGAAAGATTTTTTTTTGGCTAAATATGCTAAACGGATCCGGATAATTTATCCGGATCCGGGATATCCACCGGATTCGGATCCGGTTGCTACTTTTCAAGATCCGCGCGGATTCGGATCCGAATCCAGATAGAAGACATGGAAATCGGACTCGGATCTGGATCTCCCCTGATCCGGTCCGAGTCCGGCCCATTGACAGCCCTAACTAGAAGTAATAATTTTCAATGGCCACCGTAGGTTGTTGAAACAAAATGTGGTTGAAAATCATAACTAAGTTCGTTTTATAAGGGAGGGAAAAATACTTTTGATATCAAACTTTAGTTCAAAAAACACATTTGATACCAAGTTTTTTGAATAAACACATTTTATACCATGATTTACACCCTCTTGACACATTTAATTTTGTCGTCAATTTTCGGATGAAATTCAGCACGTGCCACTCATGTGCCCGTTAAGCTGACAATGGGAGGGAAAACAAGCATGGGTTTTAAAGAGCCACCATTGTTAACTTAACGTGCTGAATTCCGTCCTAAAATTGATCAGGAATATTAAATGTGTCAAGAGGGTGTGAATCATGGTATTAAATGTGTGTTTTTTGAAAAGCTTGGTATCAAATGTGTTTTCTGGACTAAAGTTTGGTATCAAAATTGTTTTTTCCTCTTTTATAAGGTATTGGACAATTATCACCTCTTAAGTTAGCTTTTGAAAAAAGTTAAAGTCGAAATCATGTGACAAAATTCTAAGATGCTACTAGAGCCACGGGTTAATATGGGTCACCTTCTTGTTCGCATGATTGGCTTCATTTTTTTTTCACATACTTTGCCCAGATAACGAAACTTGGACTATCATTATTCCCCCAGTTAATAAGGCTTGTAGTGTCATTATTCGTACGTTACCCTTCATCCACATGTCACAATTTGCAAAGTTGGGCATTAATTTATCCCGTGTTGGGCTTGCTTCACGGGCTTGCTTCACCTACATATTCAGTCCGCTCACACGTGAAGTTGGAGTTTTGAGACTAAATGTCCCACATGAGTTGGAAATCATAATTAAGATGAGTTAGACCCAGTCCATATAAGTGGATTTAGCATACATGTGGTGAAATTCTAAGATAGGTTCCGGAAAAAAACAAAACTAAAATTAATTCTTTATGAAGCAATTGGAACTTGAAGGGTGAAGACTTAAATGGAAATTAGTTAATTTCCCCAGACATTAAATTTCAAAGTACACTACTCTACATATTGACAGTTAAACCTAATGCTCTTGAATTTATAATTAAATACAACACACGAACTTGAACAAGCAGTACTTAATTAATTAATGGTACATTATTTCTCCGGCGTCGCCGCCATCCTAATGCAAAATGATCTCAGCCGTACGAGGTCAAATGGGCAACATGAGGCCCGGAAACGATCGTTTGGCAAGGTCTGTAGGGTGACTCTGCCACAGAGTAGCGGACCTAAAGCAGTTGAGAGGCCTCAAATCCCACACCGTGAGCCAAGTGTTGAAGTATTCTCTGAACTGAGTAATTACACCATCCTTTAGGGTCCACACGTGCACCCAATACACCTGAGCCCCCTCCCATCCTTCCACGATCACACAATCATCAATCGCGTCCACGCTTCGGGGCTCGAACTTGAAATCCGACCCCGAGAATTTCCCGGTGAGCTTTTTCATCATGTGGTGGCAGTTTTGTGGCCCGTGGAACCACCACTCTAGGTCACTAGCAATCAGCCCTGAAATTTCTCTTTCGCGGCTACCTAACGCCGTGTAAAGGTTGCGGACGGTGGTGATGTTTGGGTTCTCCGTGATGATGGAGTTCACATTATTAATGACATCCATTTAGCTAAAATTTTAGATGTACTTAGTTACTAATTGTTTGAATTTGATGACTGGGAATGGCCAACTGGATAGGTATTTATACTCAAAGCTTGGGATTTCTAAACAAGAAAAAAGAGAGTTATGGGGCCCAGTTAATGTAATTGTAGTGCGCAAGGATCATCTGTCACACGCTATTGTCACATGATAGATAGTTTATGTGTGGACCCACACAATATTTACAATAACACACTTGTCAATATGTGTGAAACAAACATGTGATACCCACACTTTGGTGTCACGTGATAGATAGTTTATGTGTGGACCCACACAAAATTTACAAAAGTACACTTGTCAATATGTGTGATACAAACATGTGACACCAAAAATGTGTCGCACTTTGGTGTCAGATGATAGATCCACCATTCCTCAAGTATATGTGTGGACCTACACAAAATTTAAAAAAGTTACACTTGCAAATAGATCTATATGTGTGACACTTTGGTGTCACATTTTGGTGTCACGTGATAAATTCACCCTTCAAGTGTGTGTGTAGAGTGTAGACCCACACAAAATTTAAAAAAATACCCTTGCCAATAAATCTATATGTTTGACACAAACATGTGAAACCAAAATATGACAGATGAACCTCACCCAATTATAAAGTATCATGAATCATGTTAAGCTCGTATGGATGTGTATTGGTTTCACTTGATTTTTGATTGAAAAATTGTTTTGCGTAGTTTCAACAATATTCTAAAATACGGTTATATTGATTTGGTGTGATTTTAGGGAAAAATTAGATTATAGATGACAAATCCGTTTTTTTTTTAGAGTTAATAGATGAAATATGTCACTCTCTAAATTCAATTTGATCGAACTTATCTAACCACAAAATAAGTGTACTTGTTGTCATGCGATTAATTACTTTCTTGGAAGTGTTATACGGAGTATATATGTTTTCAATCATAAAAAGTGTTATACATGTGTATCAAACCACAATAAAGTGTATTTCAGGACTTGTTTTGAGTATGTCCTGATCTGGTCCCAAATTTTGAATTTGTCATGCACTGGTCCCCAAGAATTACTCATGATTAGGATATATAAATATATGAGACTTGATCTAAAACCAATAAATAAATTAGAAAATAAAAACACCTCCTCCAACCTAACCTCAATTGGAATGTAAAACTAGTTGAATTCATGCATTATTTAAACAGGACAAGAATGGTTATATAAATAGTGTACGTACGTACAGAATTAATTGAGGGGCCTGATGCATTTAAGAATACCAGTTGGATCCAAGCTGGTGCCGCTCGTGTGCACAATTTGGACATTCATTCATTCCTCAAACTCATCCCCACATACACAGATCGACGACAGTAACCAAATTCATAATTTCAATTAAATGTGCATGTGTACAAGCTTGTACAATGAATGAATTCATCAATATTTCAATGTTGACACACAACCCACCCCCCCACCGGATGGGAACTGCTCATTAGCCATTTAGTCCCCATCATTTGTTGGTTACTTAGTCTTGGAATTCTTGTTGGGTTGGGTGTATTATTATTTTTTTGTTTTTTAGAACTGTTTGGGTGTATGAATTGTGTATGTGAAATATGTAGCAAATTACCTCTCCGTGTTCCTGTTAATAGGTAGTTTATCACATTGTGATAAATAAAAGGGTAGAATACCCCTTGTGTTTTTGTAAAAGACGCACACTGTCTCCCTCTTAGTTTTTGCATTTTCACAGGAAGGTAAAATGTATATTAAACGATATCGGGTAAATATCCATATAGCAATATAACAAGGGATAAAATGTCCATTATATATTATACAGGGGTTAATTTGTCTGATTTATTTTGTCAATGTAGGCTCAAATGTGTCATTTTTAACATTAAAATAAAGTCACAATTGCATTTCAGAACATGTGTGCAACACCTCATGACAAGAGAGGTAAAATTTTCCTTATCATATATCCTAAGGAGGTAAAATGCATTTTTTTTAATATCACATGGCTGTAAATTCCCTATTAATATCATAAGGATATAACTTACCAAAAGCCATAAAATTTCAGCACAAAAATAAAAGTATTTTTATATATTTTGTATCTTACGAAGTATACATTTAAACTTTCTTGAAATTAGAAAAAAAAAATCGGTTATGATATATATATATATATATATATATGCATTAAATTAGTTCACTGTGTTCACGACCCTTAACTAGAACATTGTTCATGGGCCAGAAAATTCTTGTGCAGAGTATGTTGTTGTTTCTGTCTCTTCCAATATCCACTTAGAATTTTGAGTGCATGCATATCATATATGGCAGTAATGACAGAGATCGAATTACACGCGCGCACCATAAGCTTATTGAGATAAGATAATTTTATAATATTAATTATACTTTTGCATAATTAAACTTCTCAGTTTAGGAGTCCGCAATTAATCCAATTCAATGACATGCATGAAGTTTATGATACTAGTATTAGGTGAAGCAGAAGATGCTTCCAGAGGGAATCCAATAAATACTTGAAAATCTTATACTCCATAAAATCCGTTTTGTTTAATTTTGTCCTTTTTTTTCCAAGTGAATAGCAAATTAACTCCTAACTCATGCCGATTTGATATTGATCCAATCTTGATCAATTTCAATTTTTTATTCTTTTTTATTGATTCAGATTATTTAACATTAATTAATACACGTTCCAATAACGAGACCAGGATATGTATCATCCATACCCCCATCGGCCCACCCACCTTGGCCTGATTTGAGCAGTCGCAATCCTTTAACAATATTATTTCTATTATTTTTTTTTATCCGTAAGGTGCAATTATTGCCTATCTATATCGACTAGCTTCTTTATGGAATCCGGAAGTTCTTCCATCCAGTGCAGTCATTCGCCCATTATGTGTAGCGTCCGCCACCCGTAAAGATAAATTCCAAGGCTTAGCAAACAAATTCCTACACCCCTCCAATTTAAGATTCAACGGATGTTCTCTAGTATCAGTCTTTTGGACCAGATTGTAAATGACCTATGAGTCAATTTCTACAATATTATTATGAAGTCGTCTTTCCCAAGCAAAACTCAAACCATCATAGAGAGCCAAAAGTTCGGCCTAGTCAATAGAGCAAGCGCCCACCCTACGACGAAGTCAAACTATCACATACCTTCATCATTTCTAACCACACCTTCGATTGTCGCAGAATTCGATCTCTCCACCAACTTCCATCCGTATTGAGCTTGGAGCAACCTTCTTCAGGACGGGACCACTGTTGAACCACAACCTCCCTATATCGTTGATCCAAAGAATAAGACCTATGGATGTCAAGAGCAAGTTGTTTCACCTTGAAGATAGTCCTATGTGTTACTTCTTTTTTTTCCCTCAAATACCCTGAAGTTATGCGCTTTCCATGATATTATTTCTATTATAATTCAACGTCTAAGTCTAAATTCTATTAATCAACAGATTAATTAATTTATTTTTACTTGCCCATATTCAATTTTAAATAAAATCACTGGACCCACTCAAATACAACCATTAAAAATGAGGAGCCATGTCAGATTCTATGGGCCTGTTTGTTTGGCGTTTGAGAAAGTAGTTTGGGAGAGTAGTGGAGGTTTGTGAAATATTCTTGATTTGCGTAATGTTGTTTGTTTGGGTTTTGAGAGAGTGGTTTGAGAAATAAAGTAGGTGTAGGCTTTTTTGGAAGAGTTGGGTTGTAGGTGTAAGATGTGTAAGACTTTATGTCAAATCATGTTTGTTATGTGAGATAAATTGTGTAAGAGATATGTTACTTTATGTCAAATCAAAGTAGAGTTTGTATAGGTTTTGTTTAGAGATAAGAAAATTGTTGTTTGTTTGGCTTTTGAGAGAGTAGTTTGAGAAAATTAATGGATGAAAAATTTATTTCGGAAAATAGAAAACATGTTTGTTTGGCATTTCCCAAACACGAAAAAAATTTGGGAAACGCCAAACAAACAGGCCCTATATATTTTGGCAGCGTTAGTTACGGCCCTACACTAATAAGTGCATTATTTTCATGAAATTAATTATTGCATGCATGCTGATATATGTATTATTGGCAATAATCATTTTTCATATCATAGAATTAGATAAATTTCACTTTTTATACCAGACTCGCAATAAACATAGCAATACCCTACATACGTCACAAAAATGATAGATGAATTTAACAAAATGACATTCCCACATATTGAAATTATAAATATGAACCCCACCCCAATTTTGAATTTTTTTTTCTTAACTTTTTCTACTAAACCCTCTAAAATCTCATAAACACTCCGTCAACTTTTAGTAATATTAATATTAATATATTAAAAAAATTATAATTTTAAATTTTAACGGCCACGTGGGAAATTTCGTCAAAAAACTAAAGGCGGTATCACTTTTGTGACGTATGATTGGAATTAATACGTTTTTTGTGAGTTTAGTATGAAAAGTGAAATATGTCCAGCTCTATGGTATAAAAAATGAATTTTTGTCATGTATACCACATGCCCAACCATGTAATGAAATGAAAGATGCTGGTAGTTGCGTTAGATCACTACTGAATAATGAATTGTGGCAGATAAATTGGAAATATATATACGTACCTAACATGCAAAACATTTTATTGCACAGGGACCCGTTTTATATTTTGTTAATAAAAAGATTTGTACATAAATTGACTCGTACTACACAAACTCAATAATTTCAATTTTTTATGTTCGTGTGGTTGTCGTTGATGATGAAGGACTACACCTAAATCATGCATGCATCTACCAAGTCAAAATCAAATTCATTATTTCAAACCAGTCAATTTAAGTAGGTGCATATACACATTTTCATCTGAATCAAACAGGTCTTTAATTTTATGGTGAAATAATTTAATTTCTCTCTTTAAATGGAGTATTAAATAACTGCAGCCCGGATATATATAGATGGATTGGAGATTGTTTAAAATCAAGGGTTGATTGTGAAATACTATCATATATTTATTTTAATTGACAAATATACTTTTGATATATGTACATATATTTTTGGGGATAAAACACACATTCATTAATCAAAAGGAAATACATTTTCACCAAAAAAAATAAAATAAAAAGGAAATACAAAGAGTGTCCACGAGGGGATGAGTCCCATCTAGGGCTTTCAATGGGTGGATTTCAATACGGATCCGATCCGAATCCGGTCCGATTTATTAGGATAATTGTCTGATTAGTGATTCGTGGACCGGATCCGATTAAGAAGATCCGTAATCCGAATTGTATGGAGCGAATATGGATCTAGGTTGATCCGATCCGTTACAGATCCGTATCCAATATATATTTATATGTCATGTTGTTTATACATTATGTATTTACACTAAAATAAAAATAAAACTATCTATGTTACACTAAAATCTTTTACAATATTAAAAATAATCTTAAAAAGAAATGTATGAGAGGTGTTATTGAACTGACCTGGTAACTAATTGGGCCTTCAACATATTAATTTATGTTATTTAATAAGAAAAATCAAAACTCTAACCATTCATTTATGTAGTAGCCGCCATCTTCCCTTTACTTTTTCCTCCAATTTTTTTCTTCTCTTCCATTACTCAATATTGGGTTTTCTTCTTCTTTTTCCCAGTTTCTATCTTTTTTCATTCATATATTTGTTTATTCCTTTGTTTAATTTTTATCGTTTATATTTGTCCACCATATTCCATCTTTTACAATTTTCAGACAATAGTTTTGATGAAATAAGTAAAATATTATATTTTTAATTCATGGTGGTGGAATCTACAAGTGATTTGAAAGAAAATGAAAGAAAAAAATTATTGCTAATTCGGGATATCCACCAGATTCGGATCCGGATCCGAATAGAAGAAATGAAAATCGAACTCGGATCCAGATCTGCCATGATCCGGTCCGAGTCCGGCCCATTGACAGCCCACCCCATCATAAGAAACCTAGACAAAATTAAAGAAAAAGGATTGACATTTAAAACTAGCTAGAAAAGCCTAGGCGCCAACTTTTTGTCCGTCATTTTTTATCGTACTCTCTTTGATCCAAAAGATAATATATGGACCATTCGAAACCCAAAGTAATTGGGCCAACATAGTACCCAAAAAAGTTTTTTTCTTTAATTTGTTTTATGGGCAAGCCCAAGCCCAAAGTCAAAATTCTGATTCTGAGCATTTGCACACTTCCTGACAACTAATGAGCAAACTTTAAAGTGCTTTCGGTCGAGAGTCGAGACCAGTGTACGTACGTATGTAAAGTGTAAACTTTAATACAGTAATACAGTATATAATAATGATCCCAATTCCTTTGGAGATGCTACTGAATTAATAAAGTTGGTAAGTATATAAAGGAAACTTGGTTCTTTCTAAAATAAGATTTTATGGAACATAGGTGTACATGAGATGACCCATCTCAACCACTAAAAAAAGTCAACAACAAATCTGAACCACAAGTTTTGGTCAAAATGTCCAATGATGATGTGGCATCGGACATATAGAAAAAATAAACATATGTTAAATTACATACTAACCCTTTAATTAATATGTTTAAAAATTTCTCCCTTATCTCTAATTAATTTCATCTCTTTCCCCAAAAAAAAAATATCAAGTAATCAAAATTTTATATGAAAAATAGTAATCAAATTTTTATACGAATTGACAATTAAGACAGTATAAGATCATTTAAAATATTTTGAGGGAAAATGCACTTTACACCCCCTCTCAAAGTTACATATTTTGAACTTTACCACCCAAAAGTATAAATTAAATAAGCACGTATAAAATTAATTGCACTTTTTCCCTCAAATAATTTTAAGCCAATTCCGTTCACCAAAAAACATAGACATGCGTCTCACTTCTGTATTTTAAGGGTAAATTAGTTCCAACATCGATTTTTCGACCAAATATTTCACTGACGCGCATTTTTCCCTCTCTTTACAAATAAAGTTTTTTCTACTTAACTTCATATTTTTGGTTCACAAGACATAAATCAAGTTTTGGTCAAGTAAGAAGTTATGTGACTAATTTACCCTTTGAAAATTCATGCGAGGGGCACATTTACATTTTCCGTCAAACAAAAATTCCATAAAATCATTTGAGGGGGTAAAGTGCAACTAATTTTAGTTTTCAGGAGGTAAAGTGTTTATTTTGTACATATGGGTGGTAAAGTGCCAAAACATGTAACTGTTGGGGATAAGATTTTTGTCAACTTTTTGATATGAGATTCATAAATCATATGGAGAATTTTGTCAATTTTTTCAAAAAAAAATGGGGAGGAGGGGGTGTATTCCCAATTTTTAAAGTTACCAGGGGTTATTGGTAACCTTTTAGGTAATAGGGATGTATTTGCTTTGTTTGGTGGGGTAAAATTTTTATTTCGACTTGAGAGGGGTTTTCTTTGTTAATAAAAAAAGTACAAGGTTTTGTTGCTAATAAAAATAACATAGGTTTTTTTTTTAGTTAGACAAAACACAAGGGGTCTTTTGAATTCACTCATTAAAAAGGATAAATTTGTCTATAAGAAAATAAATTATTTAAAGTTAAATTCTAAGGGGACATGTGTCACCAAGATAAATGATATCTTATATGCTCTCCATCCCTCAAAATCTCATTTTAGACAGACCCAGGAAACTTCTTCGTTTCTATACAACTAATAGAAAGAAAACTTTCCCTTTCTAATTGCAAGCTGGATTATTATAAATTATCTAGTTAAACAATTATTATTATATTTTTTGTCCAAATTGAATTTGATTCCTCTTAAATTATTTACACAATCTTGTGATAAGAGAATTAATGTGGGTAAGTCCGTTCTTAATTAGAACAATTTTTTTATTAATGATAATATTAAAAGAGTTATCATTAATTATAAGACACCAAGAATACACTTATTTTGTTATTAGATGATTGCGGCCAACTAATATGTTATAATGTTATCTTGAGATAAGATATTAATTAATACACTACTTTCTCATCATATGATCAATACCAGAATAATATGCTATCTTGTGAATAATATATACATATGAATTACAAAATAATTTTTGTTATCATAACCTCTATATATGGTACATGGATCTTGATCGAATTGGATCCAGTCCAATTAATTTGCTATCCCATCTTACTTTATAATAAATTTCGTCTAAAATTTTCACTGCGGGGCACCACCAACATGGATCCAATCTGTACTTGCATGGTAGAATAAAAAGTAAAGGAGAAAGTTAAGAAATAATAAACGGGTTAATTCATGATCCCGTACTTTCTTGGGTCTGTCTAAAATGAGATTTTGAGGGATGGGGAGCACATGAGATATTATTTATCTTGATGACACATGTCCCCTTAGAATTTAACTTTAAATAATCTATTTTGTTAAAGACAAATTTATCCTTTTTAATGAGTGAATTCAAAAACACCTATTGTGTTTTCTCTAATTATAAAAAAAACCTATGTTATTTTTATTATTAGCAACAAAAGCTTGTACTTTTTTTATTAACCAAAAAACCCCCTCTCAAGTCGAAATGACAATTTTACCCCACCAAACATTGCAAAAGCATCCCTATTACCTAAAAGTTACCAATAACCCCTGGTAACTTTAAAAATTAGGAATACACCCCCTCCTCACCCATTTTTTTTTTTTTTTGAAAAATTGACAAAATTCTCCATATGATTTATGAATCCCATATCAAAAAGTTGACAAAAATCTTATCCCCCACAGTTACATGTTTTGGTACTTTACCACCCATATGTACAAAATAAACACTTTACCCCTTGAAAAATAAAACTAGTTGCACTTTACCCCCCTCAAATGATTTTATGCAATTTTTGTTTGACGAAAAATGTGAATGCGCCCCTCACATGAATTTTCAAAGGGTAAATTAGTCACATCACTTCTTGCTTGTCCAAATACTTACTCATGTCTTGTGAATCAAAAATCTAAAGTTAAATAGAAAAAAAATTATTTGTAAAGAGAGGGGGAAAAATGCGCGTCAGTGAAATATTTGGGCGAAAAGTCGATGTTGGAACTAATTTACCCTTAAAATACACAAGTGAGATGCATATCTATGTTTTTTGGTGAACGGAATTGACTTAAAATCATTTGAGGGAAAAAGTGCAACTGATTTTATACGTGCTTATTTAATTTATACTTTTGGGTGGTAAGTTCAAAATATGTAAATTTGAGAGGGGGTGTAAAGTGCATTTTTCCCTAAAAATATTTTAAATAATCTTATACTGATGGTCTTAATTGTCAATTCGTATAAAAATTTGATTACTTGAGAGATTTTTTTCGTATAAAATTTTGATTACTTGAGATTTTTTTTTCTGGGAAAGAGATTAAATTAATTAGAGATAAGGGAAGAAATTTTAAACATATTAATTAAAGGGTTAGTATGTAATTTAACATATGTCTATTTTTTCTAAATGTCCGATACCATGTCATCATTGGACATTTTGACCAAAACTTGTGGTTCAGATTTGTTGTTGACTTTTTTTAGTGGTTGAGATGGGGCATATCATGTACACCTATGTTCCATAAAATCTTATTTTAGAAAGACCCTACTTTCTTTATGTACTCCAAACACATAACTTATTTTTTTGGCTTTCTTTTCTTTTGGTATACATATTTTTTTTTTTTTTGTTTTTTTTGAGGAACTTATGGTATACATATAAGCGCAACAAAGAGCGTGATGGAGTGTCTAGGGTGCAAATATATTTATTCCTGGTTGGCATTTGGTACGTAAGGTCTTATGTGCAAAGTCCAATATTTGGTGAATTTCTAATCAAAGTCCATATGATGTGATTCTAAATTGGTTGTTGTACTTATGGTCGTTTACAATTACTTGAAAAACACTTTAAAGTTTACAATGCAATTTTTTATTCTATATTTCATAAAAAAGAATGACAAAATTAAGTCTGCAAGCACCTTTCCTGCTTGTGATTCCTCAATATTTTTTAATAAAAAAGAATGAACAATAAAATTAGGTGATCTGGACAGTGAGCACATCTTCTGCTTGTGATTTTTCATGGACTTTTTCGACCATATTGCTTACTATTAGCTTGTTTTTAGACTTTCACATATAAGTAAAAGCATAATTATTACAAACATTCGTTTAGTGTTCATTTGTTATCATCGTCATGTTGCATAAATATGCAATGGTCGATTATGTAAAGAGAGTGTAAATGTAATACCCTCACCTCTCTTTAAAAACTAAGAAGAAAAACAATGTTGTATTCTCATCTGATTGGTTATGTAAGAGAAGTATGGATTCTTGACATATAAGTAATATTGTAAGAGAAGTAAACAAAATGTATCAATCTATAATTGAAATTTGTAATTACAATGATCGATGTAGACAATGAAATCATAATAATAAGAGTTATGCACATTAACTCTAAGGAATTACGAAACAAAATATATATAATTTATAATTGAAATCCATCCAGTAGCTATAATCCAACACAATTCTTAGAGGTAGTAACACCACCATCAACCACAAGATTATGACCACTAATATACCTCGACTCATCACTCGCCAGAAATAGCGCCGCCTCCGCAATATCCCTCGTCCTCAGCGTCTCCCCTTTCAAATTCCCCAAACCCCTCACTATCTCCTCCATTTTCTCCACCTCCTCCTCACTCACGCAATCACCACCTTCGCCGCCGCCGTCCCGCCACGCGTTCACCAACATTCTCGTCGCCACCCCGAACGGCGAAATACAATTCACCCGGATCCCGTACCGGCCCAATTCACAGGCCGCATTTTTCGTAAGCCCAACAATCGCGTGTTTCGAAGCCGTGTAAGAGTGGGGCCCAAGCCCACCTAAAACCCCTGCCACGCTGGCAGTCGATATTATACACCCGCCGCAGCGGATCATGGCACGCGCCGCGTGCTTCATTCCTAAAGCACTCCCCCTTACGTTGACTCTCATGATTTGGTCAAACTCGTCGGCGTCGAAATTGAGGATGCTTTTGTGCTTGGACTGGTTCCCGAGGATTCCGGCATTGTTGAAGAGGATGTCCAGCTTGCCGTACTTTGATACGGTGGAGTTTATTAGGTTTTCGATGTCTTCCTCGGACGTGACGTCACAGTGGACGTAGGTGACGTGGGAGGAGATTGAGTTGGCGAGGGAATTCCCTAAAATGTCCTCCACGTCCGCTATTATTACGTAAGCGCCATTGGCGGCGAAGAGCCTGACGGTTGCCTCTCCAATTCCTCCTGCGCCTCCGGTTATGATTGCTACTTTTCCCTCCAATCTGTATGTACCAAAATATTCAAGGTTAGATTTTGTATTTTAAGCTTTTACTTCTTCCTTTTTAGTGGGGGTAATTGTTTTTGCTGTATGTGTAGTTTTTTTCCTTTAATTGCCCAAAAATGTTATAGTAAAGCAAAATTAAAGGGAATTGGATTAATGTACCTTTTGAAGGAAGAGGAAGGGATTTCCTTTCCGAGTAATTGAATTCCTGGAAATATAATCTCTGGAATCACTTGTGCAGGCATTTTTTATTTTATTTTATTAGATTGAATTAGATTTAGTAGTAATAATTATGCAGGGGAGATGAAATTTATTTTGGAATGGTGGTGTTAATGACAGGACAGGACAGAGATTTATAGTTGGGGGTGGGGGGTTGGATTTTTCATATACTATAATTTTTCTGTACGATTGTAAAGTGCATCCTTCTTAATTTGACATTTTTTCTTAGTTGGCTTTGTCCTTCACTGCAATAATAATAATAATAACCCTTCTGCTTTCTCTTTCCAATTTCCAACTTAGCTACCAATATATTTAAATGCCATTCATGTGACAAAACCATCCTCCACATTTACTGGGAATCATACATTTATATTGTTAAAAATCTCCACATTCCATTCCCTTTTACATGTTAATTTTGTAACAAATTTAATTGATTTAACTTTACTACATGGATTTTGGTTGATGAATAAATAAAGTTCACCATATGTGCATTGAGTAAAGTGTTTAGATCCTAAGATCATTTCCAACGGTGAAGTCTAAACATGTAATTAAATCCAAAACTCAAAAAAAAAAAAAAAATCAATATATATGCATGTATATTTGGAGGTTAAATTATAGGCAAATATAGTATCATATTTAATTAAGACAACTTTTAAGTATAAGTGCATAAAGCACAACCTATTTGAAGAAATAAATAAAAAACTATGCGTCTATGTAGAAAAATATGATATAATCCAAATACATATCTAAAAAAATTAATTTTTCACTTCGAAATATGCAAAAAATAAAAAATAAATAAAAATAAAAAAAATATCAAGAATGTCTAACAAAAAAAAAGTTTAGAAAAATAATATTTTTAGCAAATTATTAAAACTTGGGATCCTATAAAGACCTAAATTTGAGTTTTTAAGTGTTGGGAGAAAGACTTTGTGTATAAATAAATAGTGGTATTTTTGGAGACTAAAATATAGGTTTAACCTGCCAACCATTGAAAATGGTCGAATATGTTAATGGATTTGTGTAATGGGTAAAACCATTTGATACATGGGTTAGGTCCCATTTTGTATCAATAGGCATGATTATTACTTAAGTACGTACTCGACATGAAGAGAAATAGGTACTAAATAGACATTCATCTGAGATGCTATAAATATTGAAAAATCATGTGAATAAATGTGAGTGTGTGGAGTTACTTTATTATAATAACCACAACGATTTTTTTTTTTTTTTTTTTGATAATTTAATAACCACAACGATTAGAACCTGGAATTAATTAATTACTATTATACGGTAACGCCGTAACGGTATGGTTTTGTAGTAATGTAGTGTGTTTTACCGATTGTCTTCTTATATCTCGTAAGATGACCTTGGCTTTACTAAATAAAATATCCTACAAATTTATCAACTCATTAATATGTCTCTATAAATTGTCACAATTTCCATTTTATTTTCTTTATGTCAATATAAGTGGTTCGATTGAATCTCATCTATATATCCTTGATCTTACTCTAACAATCGATTTTAATGTCAAATTAATGATTGGAAATTGTTAATGACCAACACGTACGTTAAATAATCAGAAAACTTGATATGGTTGTCTCTCTTAGTAAGCAAATCAGTTTTGTTTATTAGCAACTAAAATTAACAAATAACCATGCTAATAATGCACAAAAGTGAATTATTGGTCGATCCTTTTTTTTATAATATAAGTTGATTGATCAAATCAGTTATTACACCCAAAAAATTGGAGTTCGTGACTTGTAGATATAGCTTAAGAATTAAATTAAATAACCATCTTAGTCATGACCATATATTATTGGTCGATTCTTGTAGTCAACTATATATGAGTTGCTTTCATGAGTGAGTTGATTGAGCAAAAGTAAATTAGTATTGTTTTTGGTCAAATCCTCAATTGTTTTGATTTGTTGTGCCCCAGATTAACAAGCTGTCTCCAGCATTCCTAAAGATGGTGGCCTGGAAGACACTGCAGGTTAATTAATGAAATAAATAATACAATAAATATACTAGCTAGTATAAGATATGCTACCTATTGGATACTTCATTGTTACTAGCTACTAAATATACTTGCAGTAATTCTTAATAACTCTTGAGAGCAACAAAATTGAAGAAAATTGAAAAAAAAAAATGATAAAAGTGGTGACTTTTTACTTTTATATATTTTACTTGCTATATATTTATTTATCGACATTTGTCAACATAATCTAGTAATCTCACCTGATATTCAATTAATTAACCAAAGTTATTAAGAGGTTAATGTGCGTGTAAACACACCACAGAGAGTGTAAATTAAATTGCAGAACTTGTAAATTTTTTTCAAGAACAATGTCATGCTCAACTTTATAATTATAAATCCCTAAAAAACAACTTTATACTTTATAGTACTATTCTGGCACCAAGTTACAAATTCTTAATTAAATACTTAAAACATTAAAGGCTCTGATCCAAGAGAATGTAATTAATGAACGAACATCAAATCAATGCATTAATTAAGGATGATCTTCTTGCATGTGAAGATGGCAACATTAAAATGGCTCAAAGCAATAAACAACTAAGCTGGATCCAGATCGAAACAAGATTAATTAGCAAGTTAATTGGGATGGGAGGTTAATTTGAGCAATGATCTGTAAGTTATAAGTTTTTTTTCTAATTTTACATTAGTCTATAATCTCAAATTAATTAGATACAATTCCTTGACAATCTATTACTCCCTCTGTCCCATTATTTTTACTTAATTAGCTATAGTACCCGGTCTTTAAGTGACTTATCATCTTAAATTATTCACATTTTTTACTTATTAAATTTTTAAATATTAATATACATAGCGTCATGTGATATTATCAAATTATTAGTTCAATATATTAATTAAATTATTTATTATAATTTTTTTAAATTTAGTCAAGTTGACTGATCAACGGTACCAAAGGATAAAGAATAATGGGACGGAGGGAATATTTAGTTATTATTACATCTAAGCAACAATAATATCTTTATTTATTTCTCATGGGTAGAATCTTAGAAGATTTTGTTTATCATATATAAAAAAAAAAAGCGTAAAAGATTTTGCTTTATCCAACAAATTAAAGATACACTAAATTTTATAGTAGATATGAGATCTAATTGAAATATATTTCCTTGAAATTAATAGATATGGCGGCAACAGAAGATGTGAAATTAATACATGGAAATTTGTGTTTAAGAATTGACCACAAATTAGTAAAATCTTCTTGGCATTATTTAGGACACTGATTTCGGAGAAGCTAAGCGAAATCTATATAGAGATTGAATGGACTATAGATTAATGTGCTAGTACAAGAAAATCTCCAACCTACATATTTACATTTATTTAATTGATTGTATCACACAATTACAATTAACTTTGACATTTACATAGTTGTATAATCTAATTAACGAGACCTAATTAATTAGTAATATTTTTTTGCAACCCATTAACATCATGCTGACTTAGGCTTCTCAAGAGTTGGATATAGTATAATATTAATTATATATGAAAATTTTATTATGATTGTTTCTCTCTTAACTTTTCCATCTTTAACTTAAATTTAAACGTCATTCGACTAGTTGGCCTAACTAATTTATTATAGCATTGTTTTCAACGAACTGAAATGTGGCATTAGGGCCTATCAGATAGGATTTTGATGCAAATATAAATCATATAAATAGAACTATATATGGAGCGGATTTAATTTAATTTGGATATGATATTCCCCGACTTGACTTTTAAGATCTTTATTTGATTTCTTTTGCAGTGGACCTCATTTGATTAAAAAGATTTGTCATTTTTTGAAACAAATGGAACAAATATAAATTTATAAGTAAATAACTTACATATCCGGAGGTTCTAAATATGAACCCAGGTCCGAGTCAAATAAAGACCCGAATCCAACTCCAACCTTCACCAGCCCTATATTTGACTACGTGGTTCAATAAGAAAAGTTGTGTGCAAGTACAAACACAAAAGGGGGTTTTTGGGCTCAAGACCCATGAATTCCCATTAAAACAGCCCACTTAAATGAGCCCAAATAATAAAATGACATCCTTGCGGTCCAGCCTAAAGTTCTTCATGTCCGACGATACCAGCAGCACCAACGCGAAGATTAAGAAGAAGGGGCCTACGACGACGGCGGCCATGCGGCGGAGCATCAGCGGTTTTCTCTGTCGGAGATTGTTTACGATTGCACAATGCGGTGGTTCCAAGACACGCTCACAGAAACCCAATATGGTGATGTCAAAATGTAGGTGCTTGTGGGCCGCCAGATGTATAATTGTGGCGTCGCTTAAAACGCTAAAAAGGTTTGTCTTTATTTTTATGTTAATTCAGCAATACTTTATCTGATGTGTTGATTATCTGTTTCTCTATGTGTGGGCTTTGGTGAGGGTTAACATGATTTCCGATTTTATGTGTGGGTTGTGCTAGGATTTTTTTTTTTTTTTTTGGTCACATATTATTACAAATAGTATTATAAATATTTTTGCATCCATTTAGTCCGACATTCATACATAAATATTGATTAACTGGTAAATTATTGACATGCTTTAATATATAGATAATCATCTCAAAAAATGTTAAGTAATACTAAAAGTGAATTTGTTTGGTTGAATAAAACTAATCTTTCATTATTTTTGTGCACGCTTCTTTAATTTTGCGATTTTCCCTGATGTTTCCTAAATGTTTCTAGTAGGAGTATTTATTAGCTCGAAACCTTTAGTGGGGAAAGTTCACAAAATATCATTTTATTTTACCTCTTATGACTGATCTTGTCGTTTTACAGTGTGAGTGATTAAGACCCGGATGAGTTAGCTGGTGATTCTTGATCAGATAAATTCGAAATTTTGAGTCTATACCCTATAAAGGTAATTGCATTTGTAGCTCTACTATTTGCTTTCAAGGCCAATTCACTACATAATTTATGTAAACTGCAACTTTTCTTTTGTCGGTATCTGGGTCGCGATCACGTCATTGTCAGTCTCGGAGTATTATTGACTCCGAATTCAATAGACCTCTTTAATTGTCATTAATTGATCGTTTTGAAGTTTTTCTCTTATGCACATGGTTTTGCTTTTGCTTAAATTAAATCCCAAGTGCTAGAATATGGAATAAGGTGATTTTATGAAAGATTGTGACAAGGCTGCTAATAATTTGGCATTCCATTGATACACCTGGCTAGGCCCTCAACTTTAACCATTACAGTGTGGTATGAATTTTAGGATGTACCTTAATACTCTGTTTTAGGATGCACTAAGGCTTAAGATATAACATGACCTTTCAAGGTCTAGATGACCTTCAATCTGAAATCACGAGCGGCTCTAGGCTAAATTGGTAGACGATTATCATCCACGGGGCAATTATAAATTTTTTCAATTATTTATTCACTTTTATAAGATATAACAATTAGCACCCATCTTTGAACATTTATAATATATTATAAACATTATAAATTACACCCAGGGGCAAAATTGAAACATTTTAGGGCAAGGGGTTAATTGTAATAAGGTGACAAACCTGAGAAGGATTTTTATAATATCCAATACATGAGGGAAATTTTTGTAATTAGGCTTTACCTCAGGATATCCATAATTTACCCTATCATCCATTGGTTAAGTTAGGCCGATAAGGAAAACAATTTATTACAGAGCATATAGATTGAGAGCAATGTGTGTATATTGTGCCCATGAGAGTGACCCTAGTATGTAAGTATCCCACGTGTTAAATTAGAGTTGTTTCTATTCCACGTTTTGTGCAATTCACGAATTGAGCATAGCAAAAGAGTACTAGTTTAGCACGGACTCTGGTTGCCACTATGCATGTTCCGTTGCATCCCAAAAATGGGGATTTTGTATCTCAGTGGAAGGGACTAGTCACTACAAAGTAGCGGACTCAGGTTCGAATTCCTGTTGGAAGAGGTACCCACCTAATGTGTCCAACCCACCTCGAAAGGGATTAAACCCTTGGAAAACCAAAATAAAAATTATCTCAATGTTGTTAAAATTGCAGATAAATGTTGTCGAGTAGTGAGTCATGGTAAACGAGTCAAGTCCAGACCCAAATATGAAGTTCTCCATAACTAAAACTTCATAGTTGATCAAGGACAGTGATTCAGGAACTGTTCTGTAATAAGATTTGTCGCTACAGATGCTTTCTTCTCGGTTACTTCGTTCGTATTCAATTTTTGGTGGGATTTGACCCAAAAAGTTATACTTTTAGAATACATGGATAGATTATTAGTCACATGTCATCATTAGCACCTGATTAATCCATTTTTAACACTCACTCATTCACCATGAAACTATTCTTGAATATTAGCATATTTTGATTTATGTATGGGTGCCACATTTACTAATCAGCTCTGTAGCTATCGTTTTAACATTTAACTTGAAAAAAATAAAACTTAAATTTTGAATATACATTTATTATCTTCTAACAATTTTATATAACAAATATTCATTTGCTTAAATAAAACTTCCAAAGGACTTTCTCCATAACATGCTCTTTTTTGTTAATTACCTTTTTTTTTTTGTAAAGAAAGAAAAAGGTAACAGCATATTTTATGATGTATGCATGCACTATGCACTCTTAAGTCTTTAAACCTTAAAGTCAAACTAATTATTAAGAATTATTAAATAATTAATGTGGTGACAAAGCATGCACGCCATTCATATGCTGTTGCCACCATATCTATTAACTAGTGTTTGATGTTGTAAGCTACTTAAACAGTAACTTTTTTTGACAAAATACTAATAGAATTTACAGTGCTATTCTAAGAGTTGATTCAGAAAAATTACATAAATTCAAAATTACCATTGTCAAATTAACAAGTAGCCCATAGTAAATAATGGCTGTGTATTAACTTGTGTGGAATCATTTGCAGAAAATGTTTGATTCAGCCGCCAGGAGCCAGTCAAACCTACAATCTTTGACCAAAAAATTCATTTTCCACGGTCAAAACTCAGGTTAGCTTCTCAGAAGAAGCCATGTAATTAAATTAATCAAGTCTCCTGCCCTTTATATAAATAAAGTTGTTTTGTTCTTTTATGATTCATTCAAAATATGGCTTCATCAGGTGGCAGACTAAACACTTCTTTTAATTCAATTCATAATTATCATAATTTCTCAGCTCCTCGGTACTTAACTCCTTTCACTGACAATAAAGAAGAAGAAGAAGAACAGGAGATGAATCAAGGAAATAATCCATATACAGAATTAGTAAATAATCAATATAAAAGCATTGAAATTCCAAAGTACAAGTCCTTTACACCTGATGATTTTAGCCCTTCTATCTTTCTTGATTCTCCTTTACTTTTTGCTCCATCTTCTAATGTAAGTTTCCAAAGTCTCAATTTGATTATTTTAATCTTTTTTTAGTTTTTACTGATCGAAATATATATGTGATGGGATTGGACTAATTAATACTTGTATATTTTTCCCTCTAATGATATGATATGTTTGTTTAGGTTCTTCCATCTCCGACCACCGGGACATTTGCAGGGCTATTCTCCATGGAGGAGGGCAATAAGTTTTCTGATTTATCTTTCCAATCCCAAACAAGGCCTTCTGATTCTTCATCTTCTGCAGCAGGAATGAGTTCAATGGTACTCATGCTTTAATCCTTTAAAATACTCTTTCATATTTATGTTTTGGTTGTGTTTTCATTTCCTAAACTTATTGACTTTTATGCTATGTTGTGAAGTAGCAGTTTGATTATTTTTGGGGTATCTTAACCTCTAGATTTTTTGTTCAATTTGCTCTTAAAGTCAGAGTTGCATATTTGACCTTCTTCACATGTCTTCTTTCATTATTGCATGTCAAATAGTGAATGAAAATGTGATCTTTAGAAGCTAATTATGGGATTTAAACTGCATCTCTTGTTTGTTTAATGATAATAAATTATTATGAACAGGGTTCATTCAGAATTCAACAACAAAATGAGACATTTAATTCACTTAACAAGCAAGCCGAATTTTCAACAAACAAAACTGGTTTGAAATCAGAACCAAATAGTTTTTCTCGAGAATTTTCCACAAATCAGACAAACATACAAGGTAATTCTGCCCCTCAGCCTAGCCAGTATGTTAAGGAACAGAAAAAATCAGACGACGGCTACAACTGGAGAAAATACGGACAAAAACAAGTCAAAGGAAGTGAAAATCCTCGTAGTTATTACAAATGCACTTTCCCAAATTGTCCTACAAAGAAGAAAGTGGAACGAAATTTAGATGGCCATATTACTGAAATTGTGTATAAAGGAAGTCACAATCATCCAAAACCTCAATCAACTAGAAGATCATCTTCAAATAATTCAAACACGCTTCTTGAGAACGCTAAATTTGAGGCTGTGACGACCCCAGATATTTCGTCAGCTTCATTTGGTGACGATGATCTTGAACAGGGCTCGTCAATGAGTAACTCTAGAGACGAAGATGAAAATGAACCAGAAGCCAAAAGATGGTAAGCATGTATAGACTTTACTTAATGTGTCAGATGAAATTGAAGTCAATTAATAAACTGAATAACTTACATTATTGATGTTGTTTCTCAGGAAGGGGGAAAATGAGAACGAGGGTATATCAGCTTCTGGAAATAGAACTGTTCGAGAACCTAGAATCGTTGTCCAAACAACAAGTGATATTGACATTCTTGATGATGGTTATAGATGGAGGAAATATGGACAGAAAGTGGTTAAAGGCAATCCAAATCCTAGGTAAATATATATTATCAGCAACTGAATAAGAAATCCAATAGTCTCATTATCATGTAAAATGTCGTAAATACCCTTATGCTTTGAATTTTCCAAAATTGCCCTTTGAACACAAAATGAATTACACTCATCATTGAGGACACCTTAATTTCTTGCAGGAGCTATTACAAATGCACATACAATGGGTGTCAAGTTAGGAAACATGTGGAAAGAGCATCCCAAGATTTGAGATCAGTGATCACTACATACGAAGGGAAGCACAACCATGATGTTCCTGCAGCAAGAGGTAGTAGTGGCAATTACAACACCAGCAGTAGACCTCCTACAACTTCCAACAATAACGCAACAACCATAAGGCCCTCTGCTATAAACAGCCATTCAAACATTTTAAATCAAAACAGTAGGGTGCAAACAATGCAGAACCAAACACCATATACGCTTCAAATGTTGCAGGAGACAGATAATTTTCCATTCTCGGGTTTTGGAAACTCATATGTGGAGAATGGTGGCCTGTCTGTAGCAAAGGAAGAACCTAAAGATGACTTATTTTTTGACTCTTTTTTTAACTAAAGAGCAAATCTATGTTTTGTGTTGTATATGTGGATCATAGGATAGGAGTCAAGTTGATCAGGGGTATTTTTTCATTTGTTCTTAAGATTACAAAAAAGTGACCTCGTTTAAGGTTTAATACCACTAGAAGAAAAGTAGAACAAAGAAAATGTGTTGGGGAGCTTGAATTTAATTTCATTTTTTTCTATTTACAAGTAAATTTTGCACAATAGATATGTATAATTTCCCAAACCAACTCTTGTGGCTCAATCTTCTTTTCAGCATGAAAAAGTTACAAGTCTAGCTTAAGAGCAAAAAATTGCTGAAAAACTTGTGGATAAGGTCTTGTTTGCAAAATTTCAAAATTATTGCTACCAGCAAAGATAAGAAACTGAAAGCTTTTAAAAACTAAAAAGTTATAAATCATATTCCTTGAACTTTTCTTTCACAACAAGTCTCAATATATATTAAGAAGAAATACAAAAATAAGATACAGACATTCGATATTTTGGAAAAATACATGAATCTATAAAGAGTATATATCCATGTGGAAGATCAAAATAACATAATGACACAAAACTAATTTCGAGTTGATTTCATTTCAAATGTAAGATTGATTTGAGAGTTTGTATCCAGAAATGAGAGACGAAATAGCCAACGAGAAGAAAGCAAAGAACGCCATTGCAATTGCTGATGCAGAGGAATCAGTAAATATGTTGTCTGCCCCTTCCCTCATTCTATTTGTCAATGGCACCGCAGATGATGCCGATGATATCAACAAATAAGCCATAACCTATTACAAATTTATTTAATTTTTCTTAAAATTAAATTGGTGTATGGATGAAAATTGTTCCTTTTAAAAAACAATTAGCCTAACCTGATCACCCAAAAACTCAATCATGGCTAAATTCCTCCGCGAAAAAAATTCTCTAGCCGTATGAAATTGATGAACCTGCCTCAAAGCTTGTAACCCGGAGTACAATGTCGACAGAATTGCTATTGCCAATACGTAATTATATTCTTCATACTTATCAAAATCTTTCCAATCGCCGTGTTTATTACTAGCCATTATTATAAAAGCAAGCAGAGAGAAGACGAAGCAAAAACCGCGCGTAGCCAAACATCCTCTGTTCAGAAGATCCTCTCTCTTCCATCTCCTGATAATGTTCGAAATTGCGCCGCCTCCGCCCTCCAAATCGACGGCCACCGGCGGTGGTGGTGATTGTGTCACATTTTCTGGTTTGGATTCATCGTTGGGATTTGTCATGGCTAGTTATACAGACAAGAAAAATGTCTTCTTTCTTGTCTGTATGTATCTATAATCTATTCTTTCTTCCACCTGGTTTCTCTTCCACAATTAACTCTGTCAAAATTTGTTTCTTTATTTTTTGTTTTAATATTTTAATGTATATTTTCTGTTGCCTTTTCCTACGGTTGGGAGTTTGTGAACTGTAACGAACTTCGGTTTACAAGCTGGCTATGGTTGACTCAGTACTGGGTCAACTCAGCCATTTTGTAAATAATGGTATAGAGAATTTTCAAATTTGCTCTTAGCCTTCTAAATATTAATTAACAATTAATTTTAGAGTTCTAGAGCATAATTTATCAATAATTTTTAAACTTATTTAAATGAACATTCCACACAAACAACATATATTATACTGATTGAATCAAAATCATAAAACTGAAAAATATATATCCTATATATGTTTCATTTTTTGGTCAATTTTTTGCAGAATATTCCCAAAAGTTTTTTTTTTAAAAAAGCCTTTAATTTTAAATGATATTTATGCACTTAAATTATAACATATGTAAATACTAATTAGGCACAAAATACAACTATTATTTAGGTGGGAAGTTCTAAAAGAAAAAAAAAAAAAAGAAAAGGTGGGAAGTGAATTGTCCCACAATTTCCTACATAATATGTTTGGGCCGAGTGAGATTTGTCAATTTGGGCTTCAATTGGCATTTGGGTTCCATCTTCGTAGCCCGTATACTTATCTGAAGTAGGCCCATATTTATTTCTCCCCTTCTTTCTTAACAGAATATTCATTTTATATCCTTCCCCAAATGCAATAAACCCTAATAGCAAAACCCTACTGCAGAAACGGTTTTTTCTCTTTTTTGTTCTTCATCACTCTCGGCACCTAAGTTAACTTCGAAATTCGAAGATGGTTCGGAGCTTAAAGAACCCCAAAAAGGCAAAACGCAAAAACAAGGTCCAAATTCTTTTCTTTTAGAAATAAAGTTTGGATTTTTTTTAGCTTGGATTCCTTAAGCTTAGTGTTTGATTGATTATTTGGACTAATTTTTGTTTATAAATTGAAAAACTACTATAGGGTTCAAAAAAGGGTGAAGGATCAGCATCATCAAATCAATCGGTGCCTGCAGTTGAGGCAAAGGTGTGGCAACCAGGTGTTGACAAATTAGAAGAAGGAGAAGAGCTTCAGTGTGATCCTTCTGCTTATAATTCTCTTCATGCTTTTCACATTGGATGGCCTTGTTTGAGGTCATTTTCTATTTTATTATTCTTTTAGTAGTCTTTCTGAATTTTTTTTAGCCATAATCGAGCTGAATATTTCATTTGTTAGTTTTGAATCTGTTGAAAAAGTACATACAGCTCCGTGTGTATAATGGCAAGAGGGATTTAATTTATGGACGCTTATGTTCCTTTCTGTATGCTTTGAACTAAAATGGTTTCGATATATCTGGTTATTTTGCTACTTTTTTCCTGTAAAGATAATATTATTATAAAGTGAAATTAGTCTTTTATTGGTTTATGGCGCAGTTTTGATATCCTGCGTGATTCATTGGGGTTGGTGCGTACTGAATTTCCCCATACAGTGTATTGTGTTTCCGGAACACAGGTGAGCTTTGAATATGACTTTCTCTAATATTTTTTAATTTTCTTATTAATTGATTTTATATCTCCATTCTTTCAGGCAGAGAAATCTTCATGGAACTCTATTGAAATATTTAAAATGTCTAATATTTCTGGAAAGAGACGTGAATTAGTGCCAAAGAAGAAAAATGAAGATGGTTCTGACATGGAGAGTGATAGTAGTGACAGTGATGAGGATGATGAAGAGAATGGTGGTGGACCTGTTTTGCAGGTATACATCTATAAAGCAATCATTTATAATTACTAAAGATTATTCTAATTTTATTTAGTCCATTTGAATCATTCTGTATCTTTGTTTGATCAATCTAAAGGTACGCAAGGTGTTCCATGAAGGTGGTGTTAACAGAATTCGTGCTATGCGACAAAATCCCCATATTTGTGCTTCTTGGTCAGATACCGGTCATGTTCAGGTAAAAAAAAAAAGTACTATACTTATTTTTTTTTGGAATTAGTATTATTTTTCTTCAACATTAGTTTATAGTATTAGTATGGATATAAAGTGCAAGAATAATAAATTTATGACTTCTGTAACAAATCTTGATAGAGCTTAAGAACGATTGTGGAAATTTTAACCAAGCAAAGTCTTTTAATCTGTATGTTTTCTATTTTGCGAGTTAATCTAAACCAATCAAGGTATTGCGCAAAAGCTCAAAATTTGCTAATTCCTCCAAATACAATTGGTTGATTTGCAGGTATGGGACTTCAGTACTCATTTAAATGCTTTGGCAGAATCCGATAGTGATGCGACCCATGGAAATTCCACTGTCTTAAATCAAGATCCTTTAGTTAAGTTTAGTGGACACAAAGATGAAGGCTATGCCATAGACTGGAGCCCTCTTGTTACTGGAAGGCTTGTTTCAGGTATTGCTTGATGGCTTTCTTTCTTTATTCGTATAACTCGTTCTGTGGCAAAAATTAGGTGAGATTATGTATTTTTTAGCTTAGATAAATAAAGTTGGTCAAACTATGTACAAGTGATAAACCTACCTGCCACTTTTAGACATTAAGCAGTCAATATTTAAGATTATGTGAAAGTATTTTATCTACTTTAGTGTCTTGTTCGACAGTGTTACTTATATCTCTTGTTTGACAGAGTTGATAAATTGAGCAGGTCAATCTGCAAACAAATGATAACCCACCGTTTTTAGGCCCTGATATAATATAATCTTTATAGCCCAACAATATAATGAAGGGAAATTCCTTAACTGGTCCTACATGTGTTGCCTCATTTCACTAATTTGCCCACCAAGTAGGTGTCAGAGATGAGATTTTAATCTAATTTGTGTTACTACTAGCAAATAAGTCCAAATATTCGGCATTTTACACCCCGTAAATACATCATTTTGGTAATTTGTTACATTGCACCTTGAAATTGCATTTCTTTGGCTAAATGCACCCTATGGTGGTGCAAAATGCCAATTACTCAAATAAGTCCTTAACACAAACAAAATTATCATATTGCATGTTCAACCATAGGATGGTATGATCCGCATGGTCCAACAACAAATTTAAGTGGTGATTTATACGATTTTACTAATTTCACGCTACAAGTACAAGTATTTTATCATCTTGTTCATAATGACATAATTAATATTTTCACCATTATTATGCTTTCATCTCCACAGGTGATTGTAAGAATTGTATACATTTGTGGGAACCAGCATCAGATTCAACATGGAACATTGATAGCAAGCCCTTTGTTGGACACACTGCAAGTGTGGAAGACTTACAGTGGAGTCCAACCGAACCATACGTGTTCGCCTCATGCTCTGTTGATGGACATATCGCAATTTGGGATACCCGCTTGGGAAAATCTCCTGCAGTTAATATCAAAGCCCATAATGCTGATGTTAATGTTATAACATGGAACAGGTGTTTAAAATAAACATCCTGAATTCTCGTAAACTGTCTTATCCATTTATTTTCTAAATGACTTCCTTATGGTACTTCTTTTTAATAGCTTGGCGAGCTGTATGTTGGCATCTGGCTCCGATGATGGGACATTTTCCATCCGAGATCTGAGACTGCTCAAGGTAATATTTTTGTCTCTATTTTTTTCCTTGTTACCTAAACACCCCCTTAGGTTCATAAAATACCAAAACTACTCTACTTTTAGTTTCACCATGCAAGTACCTATCAAAAGTCAAAGTCAACATTGACCACGGATAAAATGATTTCTTGCCGGAGTTTAGACAATTTTTTAGTTATGTTTTACTTTCCATGATCTTAAAGGGAAAAGAAACAATGTACGAATTTAAGTTTGTTTATGTAATCATATTGGTTAAAAAGGAACTGCCTGCAACTTTTTAACTTCATGTTTTCCTTGCACAGGAAGGAGACTCAGTAGTGGCACATTTTGAATACCATAAGCATCCCATTACATCGATCGAGTGGAGCCCACACGAGGCTTCCACATTGGCGGTTTCTTCATCAGACAATCAACTTACGTAAGATCTCTAGAAAGAAACCACTATATATTAATTAATTAAAGAACTGTTGAGTACTTGCATCCTCAAACTTCTATTTCATCCTCATTGTTTGAATTTTCAGAATATGGGATCTTTCTCTTGAAAGAGACGAGGAAGAGGAGGCCGAGTTCAAAGCTAAAACAAATGAACAAGTAAATGCCCCTACAGATTTACCACCACAGCTTCTCTTTGTTCATCAGGTGATCTACTCTTTTAACTTCTTTCTTTAAATAGATAATATTTATTTACTACAAATTCTATAACCTTAATTTTGTTTGATTGTGTTTCAGGGTCAAAAGGACTTGAAAGAACTTCACTGGCATACACAGATACCTGGAATGGTCATATCTACTGCTGCAGATGGTTTTAACATACTAATGCCTTCAAATATTGAAACACCACTTCCTGCTAATATTTAGTATTATTTTGAGGTATAATGTTACAGATGTTACATATTATCAAATATTTTTCTTTTCTTTTTTGACAAATGTTGTAATGTCTATTTATTTCATTGGATGCTTTATTGTTGCTTTTTCTTTGCTTGTTTGATTGGGTTGAAATCTTATCTACTAGAATTTGTAAATATTTGATTTATTTTAAAGTTAAAGCGGAAGGTTGTTTTAAAAAATATCTGACCTCTTAGTAGGAATATTTTTTTTCATCATTAATAAGTGATTCATTTTCTTTTGATAATATTTCTTTCCTTTCCTCTTAGAAATTAGGACCAAATCATAACATCAATATAGAAAATGAACGAGCCAACCTTCACCGGTTGATATTACGGCATGTGTTTATTTAGGTATATTAAAACAGTAGTTCTTCAATTGATATTTTCATTTAACAAGATATAGTGTAGTTTCGCTTGAAATATATTAAAAAAATAGAAATATAAAAGAGAGACAAATATGATTATGTAGACTCTAAATGAAATAAATGAGTCTATAACGTCATCCTATTTCAAGTATTCTTGGTGTTGTGATCTAACTTTACAATCTTACATGTCGATTCCATGAACCTTGCACATGTTTTAAATGCAATATGCTGAAAACCTCAAATCATCATAATTAAGTGGGTTTCAACTCTATTTCGCCCTAAATGTGTTAATTGCTTCAAAATGAAATTCAACATAATCATATATGTCCCCATCAAAAACGCCAAACATTCTTTCTTTAATCATACAAGAAAATTAGTCTAATTGTACTTTGCATGTGTTTCCCTTCTTTGGTATGATTAGTTCATGTCACCATGACTCTTAAATCAAATCAAGATTATTACATCTTACTTTTGTCTTATTTTGTGAAAGTTTAGAGATATCAATAAACAACGGGTTTTGGCATTTTGCACTCTGAAAATATGGGGTTTTGGCACTTTGCACCCTGACTTAAAACTTTCGGCACTTTACACCCTGAAAATATTATTTATTTGGTATTTTGCACCCTAGTGTGTGTTTTTATGAGAAAATTTCCATGTAGGAAGGGTATAATTGTCATTTTTGAAATTTTATGGCACTTTGCACCCTGGAAAATATAGGTTTTGGCACACCTTAAGAATATAAAACATTGGCACTAACTTTTTGCACTTCCCATCCCGACTTAAAAATTTTGGTACATGTTTTATTTTAACAAAATTACTAGCTTTTAGTAATTAGGTAAGAACTATTTTTTTTTTCTTTTTTTTTTGTAATTCCTAAACTTAACATGATAGTAGTTAATAATTATAAATTTGTAGAGCATGTCGTGTAAAAAAAATTAGGAAATATTTGTTTGTCTTATTACAATAATATCATGCAATATGATAATGTGTTAGATTTGTAAACTTAATTTTTAGATAAATTGTCAACAATCTAGATAATACCCGGAAACAACACGAAGATACTATCTTTTTTCACTTGATCGATCTAAGTTTTATTTAGAGAAAATGTTAAAAGAAGTTATTCAAACTAAAATAAAATTAAGAATAACATGCAAAAAAAAAAAAAAAGCACTATGATTTACATTTGTGATTGAACTCAAAATAAAATAAAAAATTAATTTTCATTTTTTATGGTTGTACAGAGAAAATGACCATTTTGTCTCTCCACTGACGACATTCATGGGCTTTTTTCAAAGGATAACACAAAAATTTATATTTTTAGGGTGCAACGTGTCAAAAAATTTAAATCATGGTGGAATGTGCCAAAATTTTATATTTTTAGGGTGCAAAATGCCAACATTCTATATTTTTAGGGTGCAAAGTGCCAAAATTTATATTTATAGGGTGCAAAGTGCCAAAAATATTCAAAAATGACTATTATACCCTTCTACCAACAAATTTTCTCACTAAAACACACATTAGGATGCAAAGTGTCAAATGAATTTATATTTCTAGGGTACAAAGTATCAAAATTAAGTCAGAGTCCAAAGTGTCAAGACTCTATATTTTCAGGGTGCAAAATGCCAAAAGCTCATAAACAATTAATTAAATAAAACAAATATTTATGTAACAATACTTAAATTAGAGTGATTAAATAATACTTCCTCCATCCCATTTTTTTTTATCCATTGGTACAATTGACCGGTCAACTTGACTAAATTTACAAAAATTATAATAAATAATTTAAATATTATATTTCACTAATAAATTGATAATATTATATGACACCATATCTATTAATATTTAAAAAGGTTTACTACACCACAAATGTGAATAATTTAACATGACAAATCACTTGAAAAATTGAAAAGTTTGACCGAATATTATAACTAATGGAATAAAAAAATAATAGGACCGAGGAAGTATTTAAAATTTTGATTCAGACTCAACCCAAATATAGACCTTTATGTCAGTCTTTTATTCAATGCTTCTTAAAGATCACTTAAATACTTAATTTAGGTTTAATATTTTTGTTCGAAAGAAGAGTTATATGTATAACGTTTTCGTTTTATGAATATTTTATATTTGTAATTAAGATTGTGTAGTTTCTCAACTTTTTTCTTTCCTTGAACCTTTTTTTTTTTTTAATTTAACAATTATTTATAATTTTATAAGTTTCCGAAATATTTATAAAAACTTCTAGGAGTAATATTTACATGGTCAAACTAGGACAATAATTTTAAAAACTGTGGTTGTATTCCTTTCTTTATCATCAGCTCAACTCAAGTGAAGAAATAAAACTAGATTCTCCAAATCCATCCTTAGCTTTAAATGATTTAATGCTAACACGCTCTTAACTTTCACTGCTCTTAAATGTTAAGGGCCCTTTAACTAAGAAAATAAATTACTAATATGGGAAAGCAACGAAATTAACGGAAAAGAGACTAACGCAACGGAAAGCCGGAAAAGGAATCTAAAAAAGGGCCAGCTGTCTAATGGCAAAAACGTTATTACCCATTAACCTCGTGTCATTTTCACCACCCCATTACCATTTCCAGCTCCTTTCTCCGCGTGTCCTGTTCTGGCCAGAGGATATTATTGCCTGCATGTGCTCACAAATTTCTGTTAAACCAGCCAATCAATGGATTCCGTGAACTTAGTAATTTATTCCATCAAAAAGGGAAAATTTCATTTTTTTTCTATTCCATATTAGTGGTAGTGAACCCCATAAGAAAATTAAATGTGTATCCTAATTTTCAATATATTTTGCATATTTAGTTCTATTGCCCAATTTTTATTTATGTAACCAAAAGTGTAAAATTGCTATAGTCATATTAACCAAAAATACAAAATAAAATTTATTATATATGACAGTAAAATAGTATCGGTTATTAAAATTATAATTTTTGTCATGTTTCTTATTATCGTTAAATGGTTATTAAATCTAACATTATAATTTTTCAAAAAAAACATGTGTATGTATACACTATTTTAAGATGATCTGATTATGTATATGGAATTTCTTATACTTTTAGATTTAGTATCTTGATATTCTACAATAGTGTAAAAGAGTTTAATAGACTCGAACATTGTATCGTTAAAATTTGGTTTGATTTTAATATTGAGTCTAAAATTATATTGAACTTGGTTTATTTTTAAACATATTGACTATGAATATCTTAATTGAGTTGAACTTGAAAAGCTTAAGATTTTTACATGCATTTTGTTATTTTTAAACATATAGAGTCGAATTCGAATTAAGTTTTAAAAGTTATGAAACAAGAATATTGTTCAATTTTATTTTATATGTAAATAAATTGAACTCAAATAATATTTTAGCAATTGAACCACATTCGAAAATCAAATACATTCCCTAATAAAAAAATTATACGCAATAGAAATAATAAAAACAAAGGAAATAAATTGAATATATTATGTGATTATAAAGAGAATTAAGAGATGTGATGAAGTTGTCGGATATGTGACAATTTAATTGGAGATGATATATAGTTGATAATGGAAAGTAAATATTTACAATAAATTAGAGAGAAAATATTGACATTATTATAGAGTTGGATTTAAGTCAAACTTAATTAGTATTCAACATTAGAGATAAAGTTGAAAAATAATTAAATTTGCTGTGACAATAGTTGTTGCTGTGACAATATCGACATTATTTAAATTCATCCATTTGACATATACAGTAATACATCAACCCAAATACAAATCCAATTTAATTGAGCGAACTCGAAATATTATCCATTAATATGGTTTGATTTTCATCAAAGGTGCTGTCATAATTAATTACCTAAGTGTGCTGCATGTGATAATTACTCATACACGTAACGAGAACAACCGGCTACTCCAGTCACCCATTCCCCCCTCGTCTTCTTCCTCTGTTCTATAGTACACTACAGACAAATACTATGAACAGAATTTAGAGTGTGTTTCGTCATTAATAACAAATCATCCAATAACTGAAGCATGTTTTCCCTTTTTGCCCCTCCCTATCCATTCAATTTACCCTTCCCTTCCCCTACCCCCCTCCGCTCTCTCGTCGGTGCTAACCACACTTCAGCTCGCTTCTGCTCCAGATAAATATATTACTAACATTTACTTTTAATTTTTTTTTTGTTTTGATATTTTAGATTATATTGCTATACGTAATTCACACACAGATTCTTTGTTTCTTTCTTCATCTTTTGATTTTTTTGTTATTTGATAATGGAGCCGAGTTTGGGGAAACCGAGCTTTCTGAAAAATAATTTGGTGCGGCTGTTTCTATTCTGCGTGTTTATCATCGTTCTCCGATTTGCTTATGTGGTGACAATTAGAGGCGAATCGTGTGACGTCGGCAATTTCTGTTTCTTCTCCTTGCCGGATAGTTTGAACGTCGTTGCTTCAAGCGTAGGTCAGCTGGAGAAATCCTCGTATTCGGCGGTTATTTCATCCTCCGGTAAATCTGCGCCATCTACGCCGAAGAAAATTCCCGATCTATGGGCAACTATAGGGTTCCAGAAAGCCGTACGGTTTTACTCCTCTGTGTTTCAGGATCTGATATCCGACGCCGTTTTAAGCCCTAATTTTAAAACCCTGTGCGTTGATACAGCATCAGGAGCTGACGTGTACGCACTGAGAGAAATTGGCGTGGAAGATTCGATTGGTATCTTTAAGAAGGGGTTCAAGCCGTTGGTGATTTCAGGTCAGGGTTTAAAGCAGCCATTTCTTAATGAAAGTTTTGATTTCGTGTTTTGTGGAGGTGGAGTGTTGGAGAAATCGGTGAGGCCGGGTGAATTCGCGGCCGAGATTGAGCGGACATTAAAGCCCGAAGGGTTTTTGGTCGTCCACACTGCGGCAAATGATACTTATAGTTTTGAATCTTTGCTTGAATTGTTTAATTTTTGTAAATTGGTGAAGAGTAGGGATTTTGCTGGGTTTGATTCCCAAATGCCTTTTATTCACGAATTTGTTTTGCAAAAAGTTACTGGAAAAGGAAATATTGAATCAATTGTGGAAAAATCTAGTGGCGGTTCAGTTAGTAAATGCTCTGTTCCTGGTTATAAACAGGAGTTGCTAAAGAAAGCAGAGCCATTGATAGAGGAAGAACCGAAAAAACCATGGATTACACTAAAGAAGAATCTGCAGAACATAAAGTATTTGTCTTCAATGGTTGATATTAGTTTTAAGTCGAGGTATGTGTATGTTGATGTTGGAGCTAGAAGCTATGGCTCCAGCATAGTGAGTTGGTTCAAGAAGCAATATCCAAAACAAAACAAGACATTTGAGATATATGCAATTGAAGCAGACAAGACATTTCATGACCAGTACAAGTACAAGAAAGGGGTCACTCTGCTTCCATATGCAGCTTGGGTTAAGAACGAGACCTTGTTCTTTGAGATAAACGAGGATCCAGGTGACAAATCAGTAGAGAAAGGTAGAGGTATGGGGAGGATTCAACCTGTTCAGAACTCTAATGGTTCTACTTCTTCCGGTAATGTTGATGAGATTAAGGGATTTGATTTTGCTAATTGGTTGAAGAATACGGTTTCTGAAAGGGACTATGTTGTAATGAAGATGGATGTAGAAGGGACTGAATTTGATTTGATTCCGAGGTTGTTCAAAACAGGAGCTATTTGTTTGATTGATGAGCTATTTCTTGAATGCCATTACAATAGATGGCAAAAATGCTGTCCAGGTGAGAGGACTACAAAGTACCAGAAAACATATGGGCAGTGCTTGAATTTGTTTACTTCTCTTAGAAAGAGTGGAGTTCTAGTGCATCAATGGTGGTGACGACTGGTAACGGCATTCTTCTACTCGTTCTGTAGTATTTGCCATTTTATACTTTTTGTTTACTTCTACAAACAGATGAAGATGTTGCAGTTGTTCCCTTCCTCCTTTTGGTTTGCATTTGAGTTCCATATGTATGTATATTTCTTCTTTTTAAAGGAAAAGTCATAGTTAATCTTTTACGAGTTCAATTCTTCAGCGGTGAACAATTTATTTATTAGTAATTTATTCTTGTTGTTATAATGTAATTATTTATGAAAGGGCGTTTCAATGGAAAAACATGAATTAAGATGAACTTTTCTGATTCATGCTAGCATTGTTTGTTGAGACTGCAATAGTGTTCTTGTCAGAAGAGTTTGATCTTAAGCTTTGATTTCTTTTGATGAGGATTAATATGTTTCTTTTTTAACTGATCTGTATCCATGTCTGGTTACCTTCTGCTAAGTGCAAGAAGTTCTCTCTTCTGGGGATATATCTTTTGACCCCAACAGAGTTTTAAGTAATTCTGCTGACTCCATATGAGGATCTCCTTCTCTTCTGCCCAACAGAGTTTTCTCTCTTCTGTTCAGTGGATATAGGGTGGGCAGCAGGTACCTATATATGATTGTTTCTGTCAAATCCGGATGGTCTACAAGGAAAAAATCTTAGCTTATTGATCCTACAAATATAAAATTCCGGCATTTCATTTAATTGTGTGGTTTTTCGTTGGAAAATAGGTATTCTAATTGGCAATTATGTATATAGATTTTAGATGAGCAGGTCATGCAGCCTTTTGTAGTTTTTTTATTTTTATTTTTTTCCTACAATATTAGGATCGTTGTAGTTTCTGTTCATTAAATATAAATTGCTTTGTCAATCTCTCTACATTATATCAGTTTTTGGTTTTAGCAACTGTAATTTGGAAAGGGAAATTAAGTCCTAATAAATATAACCAGGCTGTTCCAGTTGGTTCTTAGATAGTTCACGCAACAGAATTCAAACTTGAAGACTTTTATTATCATGCACTGGTTTCAGTTGGGCTGTTTTTCCAAACACGTCATTTCATTTCAATTCGTCGTTTTCCATGTCTTTTTTCTTACTGTGATTTTTTAATATGTTAAACCCTGACGTTTATTTTCACTCCAGCCCGTTGTTTTCTGGGCCTCTGCCTATATCACCAACGGGAAATAAGAAATTTAGAGGTCGTCTCTTTCAATGGATTTTTAATAGATGCATGTAGTCTAATTCCTCCAGCATTGGCATTTAATTCGGCCCACAAATTGCTATCATTACACCTGGGCCCCTAAAGGGCAAAAAAAAAACTTGAACCAACATCGAAGAATACAAATTTAGCCCATTGCCCCATGTTTATACTAGAGCCCACCAAAAATGGAAAGTAATACTAAAACAGAGAAAAATGGTGGGGATAATGAATTAGCCCACAAAAATCCCAATAATAACCAACAACATGATTCTCTTCCAGAACTCCATAGAAATCCATCATGATCACCAGAATATAGCTATACTCAAGAAATTTAATTCTAGTATCAGTGATATTTTAATAAAAAAATATTCCATATTTTTTATCTTATCTTACATATGTATATTTGGTATCAAAATAGTAATAATAAGAAAAGAAAAACCACTGGACAGAAGAAATTATTTTATGCAATAACTACTACATATGATGTGATAAAATAATTTATTTATTTTTATGATTAAGATAAAATATATTTAATCTTTAGAGATGAGATCATAGGAGTAGTCTTGTTGTCCTAGTTTTAAGGGAACTCTAATGTTTGATTGGTATCTAAACTAACAAAAAAGATTATAGTGATTGCTTGAGAGAGAGAGAAAATGTCAAGGGCAAATATGTGCCATTGCTGCATGAATGTATCTGAATAGGCATTCTGTCAACCATAATTGGCTTCTGCCTTCTTCTGAGATTTGATCATATATCTGATTAATTGTAATGATAGATATATGATTGCGACAAATTCAATTCTTTTTATGCCATAACACATCCCTATCTCTTGATCAAGTCATGCATTTATGAAGGAAATATTATTTTGTGTATGATCATTCTTTCTTCTTGAATCCTGTGCGTCTTTTACAAATTCGTCCAGATTTACCAAAAGGGTCTGTTTTTTAACCACAAGAATCTGATTTTGTAGCATCTAGGCTCTTTTTTATTCATTTTCTTTATTCCTCACCCCTTGAGACAAGAGATCGAGGGGCGGATAAATGGGTGCATGTTGTTCATGTCAATTGGGTGGTGGCAAATTTGAAGGCTTCTATGTTGAGGAAGAAGATGAACAAAGAGAGGTTGAACATGAAGATATCGTAATGAGAGGTGACAATGGTGCACATATCCGGCTGCAGGGATCGTCTAATTACGTCTCTATGTTCACCAAGCAAGGGAAAAAAGGGGTCAATCAAGATGCCATGACTGTTTGGGAGGTAAGAAAGATAATTTTTTTTTTTCTTTATCAAGAGTGTCATTTTGAAACATTTAATTTTGCCTTTCGCCTATGTTCTGTAATTATTCTGTTTATGATACGGAATATTTGTTATATAAACTGTTTGTTGTCTGCAGAGCTTTTCAGGTGACAAAGATATGTTCTATTGTGGTGTGTTTGATGGACACGGGCCATCGGGTCACAAAGTGTCACATTATGTCCGAGATTTATTGCCAGCAAAAATTTCTACGCTTTACAAACAATCAAGCACTGATGGGAAGGATTGTGCTCTTGATATTGATTATGTAAACACCGAAGATGGAAATGAAAATCCCGAACTCAAAAATCCATTTTTCTTATCATGGAAAGCTAGATTGACTAAGTGCTTCCATGAAATGGATGAAGAACTTGAAGGAGATGGTTCAATAGAGAGTTATTGTAGTGGCACTACATCAGTTTCTGTGCTTAAAAAGGTACAATATATGGTTAATTGAATGGACATACATAAGTTCTGATTTTTAGAATTATAGTACAATTAGTGATAGGTTCTTTATTAATTTTGTATATTAAACTTTTCAGGGCGAACACCTTATAATCACGAATTTGGGGGATTCACGTGCTGTTCTTTGCACAAGGGACGAGAGTAATCAATTCATTCCCGAGCAGCTAACAGTTGATCTCAAACCAAATCTTCCAAGTTGGTGTTTCTTTCCCTCTTCTTCTTCCTTTTGGTATAAAATCCCAAATTTTGGAAACATAGTTTAGTACCTAAAGTTCTCAACACTTTTAGTCTCATCATTTTGAGAATAACACTTTCGATCTCGATTTTTAATGTTTTATGCACATTTCGTCCTCAATTCCATCCAATTTAAGAAGGCAAAATAAAGACAGACTTTTGGGACCAAAAGTGCAAAAATAGACATGGTTTATGAGGCAAATAGATAGAGATGTGGAGGAAAGAAGTGCAAAGGTTGGGAATAAAAGTGTCAATTTATAAAGCACGAGACTTAAAAGTATTGAGTGTCTAGCCGTGCAGGACTAAAAACGCATTTTTCTCGTTTAGTGATGTTATTTCTAAACTCTGACTAGTATGCAAATTGATTAGGTGAAGAGCAAAGAATAACAAGTTGCCAAGGCAGAGTACTAGCAATGGAAGAAGAGCCAAATGTGTACAGAATATGGATGCCTGATCAAGATTGCCCTGGCCTAGCCATGGCTAGAGCTTTCGGAGATTTTTGTTTAAAAGACTTCGGCCTCATCTCAACACCCGAAGTAACTTACAGAAAGCTAACTGAAAAAGATGAATTTGTAGTCTTAGCATCCGACGGGGTAAGAGAAGGATCCTTTTCTTTTCTTACAGAACGACAAAGTTGAATTTTTAGTTCTATTATATGACAGGATCCTTAGTGCTTCTGGTCCCATACTTTATAAGATTGCACCTTTTTATCATATATTTTCTTTTAAAAATTATGCATTTTTCGTCCTATCTTCATCTTTCCATCTAATTTTGTACCAAAAGTGCAAAAGAACTTACTAGATTATTGCATTTTCTGTTGCTAGATATGGGATGTGTTATCGAACAACGATGTAGTAAAGATCATAGCATCAGCAAGAAAACGATCCACGGCTGCTAAGTTACTCATTCAAAAAGCGGTTAGAGCATGGAGATACAAATACCCTTTTGCCAAGATTGATGATTGTGCAGTCATATGTTTGTTTTTCAAAAATCAAAAGCCTTTGCTTACAAAATCTTTATCAGAAGTGTCCCAACTTAGCTTGAACTATGAGGAGCTTGGGGCCAATGGCTATGCCGCGAAAAGTGATGATGGGCTTGACACAGTTTTGAATTTGAATTGTAATGTTAATGAAAGCTCTGAAGGTGGTGAAAATGGAGGTGATCAGCGGCCCCGAAAAAGAAGGCCGGGAAGGAAATTTGTTTATGGTGCAGAGTAATGGCTTTAACTGATGTAAATGAAACTGAAATGACTTTAGTCAAATGAAATGTTATTCGAGTTTGATTTGAATTATTTAACGGAGATTATATAGTTTTGAGAGTGATTTGTGTAACAATTGTACATTACTACTATTTTATTGAACCAACAAACAGTAAGTTTCAAGTAATTTGTATTCTTTGTGTTGTAAATTTGAAGCAGCAAGAGGGAAAACTTACCTGTGTTTATCAAAATTTGCTTACAGCTTCCCTTTATTCTTAGTATTTTTTATCTTTTCCTTTCACACACACTGTGTGTATTTCAACTTATATTTTTGAAAAATCTAAAGGCATCTTTGTATAGGAAATAAATCATAATGAAATCTTGTGCATTTTACTCAAAAATAAAGCTGAAAACTATGATACAAACTGCCATTATTAGTTAATCAATAATGGAGATTGTGGCACATGTTATACAATAAATTCAGCTGAAACTTTATCCTTTGCACACTTCGGTCCGAGCTGTATATACAGTTTAGTAGATAAAAAAAAAATCAGAGGAAATTTTATACAACAACAAATAACGTAAGAAGTTCAGTACACTTACGTTTAACACACAGGAAATTCCATAAGACAAGGTAACAGGCACGAGCTTTAATATTAAACAACACAAATAATTACATCACATTAAATAAACATAACCAACAATTGAACGCAAGTTTATCACCTACTGGGCCTCTCAGGACATAAGCAAAGGCCCAAAACTACTAATATTATTCAGTCTTCATGGTCCCAAACATCAGCTGTACTTCTAAAAGGCCCGTCAGTCTTGTTCACAAACAAATCTTCACCATCCAAAACGCGCTTCTACAACAAATGAAAGCGTTCAATTAATTAACTCTACATCAAATATAGCAGTAGCAATACCAAATGTGTTGATATAAACAGACAAACAAACAATTCGAAACCTGGTCAGAAATGCTGCAAAGAACTTGGAAGTCTTGCTCTGGAATTTCCCAACCAAAAACACGAATATTCTTTTTGATCCTATCGGAATTATTCGACTTGGGAATTGTACTAGTCCCCCTCTGAATAGCCCATTTCACTAGCACTTGCCCTGGGCTCTTGTTCAATTTCATTGCTACCTTCTCCACAACTGGATCATGGATCAAGTCTCGACCCTCGTCCTGGGAACCTAGTGGCGAATACGCCTGCAAAAAACATTTTTGCCTTATATATAAATATCCAAAGATTAATAATATATCACTAAATTTGTAACAAGAATAAATTCGTACAGTGACGTGGATGCCATTTTTCTTACAAGCCTCTAGCATTTTGTCGTTCCTCCATCCAGGATGCATCTCCATCTAAAATAAAATAAAATTATATTTCAGGATCAATGTCTTTTTCGTATAACAAGTAATTAATATATATATATATATATATCTACCTGGCAAACAGAAGGCTTAATATGAGCAAAAGTGAGTAGCTTATTGAGTTTTTTCAAGGTGAAGTTACAAACTCCTATGTCTCTTACAAGATTGTCTTTTACAAGTTTCTCCATTTCATTCCATACTCCTTCCATGTCGAAATCTAAAATGTCCCCTGGTTTTGGAGGTCTACTTGCTTCATCTCTAAGCCGGAAAGGCCAATGAATCTTTTCTTTTCACACATTGAATTGAAAGAAAAGAAAAGAAAAGAAATTATTGGTTGTCACAAAATTATGTGTTGTATATATAATTATTAAAACATATTACTATGTATGTAAGGAAATTAAATAACCAGATAGAGATCTAGGTAATCAAGCTTCAATTCTCCAAGAGTCTTTTCGAGTGCTGGCCGAACTCTTTCAGGAGATAACTCGGTACACCTGCATTGCCATGTAGTGGTAGTAGTAGTAGTATTAGTAGATAACATAATTAAGTAACCTCTAACATAAATGTGAGCTCAACTTTTAAGTAGAAAAAAAAAAAAAAAAAAGGCTCACCATAACTTGGATGTAATAAACAAACTTTTTCTTTCTACACCTGCATGTATAGCTGCCTTGATTGCACTTCCCACCTGTAATATATATAATTAATATGTAGATTTCAGTTTTTCCACAATATTATTACTAGCACAATCTCTGTTTTTTTTCTATATTCAACTTATAAGTAGTAGCATATAAAGCAACCTCTTTTTGATCTATATGTTAATATCTCACATAATATACACAAGAAAAGTCGAAAAATTAAGAAATTGAAAGCAAGTTTTAAGCAACCTCTTTTTGAACTCCATACTCCGCGGCTGTATCCACATGCCTATAACCAGCCTACAAAAAATAAAAAAAATAAAAAAAATAGATGGAACCATATAAAACTTTTAGCAAAATTAATCTAATGAAATTACACTGTGGAAATTAATAATGAAGAAATTTGATTACATACCTCAACAAGAGCAGTGAAAACAGAGTCCTTGGGGGATCCTGATTTCCAAGTTCCAATTCCAATTGAAGGTATTTTGTGCCCACTCAGCACACTAAAAGTTTCAATCTTTTCATCATGAGGAGTGAATGTTGCCTGTGCCATTATTTTCACTTCAATAAGTTATGGGTTAATTTGATAATCCGACTCTTTCTTTTTTTTAGAAATTTGATAATGGCTTTTCAAAGTTGAGATTTTTAGTTTATGCGTGGATTTATTTTGCCAAATTGTTGCATGTTCGACACGTTCTGTTCCAAACGCCAAGTTCTTACACGTTTGCTACTAACTCAGAATTTGTATGTTATTTTGCCTCTTCCTCTTATTTATAAATTCCATTTTTCTCCACGTAGAATCATCCATCTAACTTATGGTTATTGAGAATAAAATGGTGTTACATAGAATTGGATAACAAAAATAAGTTCAATTTATAAATTATTGGGCAATCTTCAGCTCATAATTTTATCAATTCATGTGAAAAAATATAATATGAGAATTTAAATATAAATTTTTATTTGAGTTTTTTTAGTTTAGTCAGAAAATAAGTATATTATATTTTCTCCGTCTCATTTATTTTGTTCCCTTTGCTACAATATATGGTCAAACTTTTTAATATTTTAAGTGATTTATATATGAAATTATTCACATTTGTGATGTGTTAAACCTTTTAAATATTATTATATATGGTGTCATATGATATTATCAACTTACTAGTGAAATTTATTAATGGGTGATTTTCACTCAGATCCCCCCTCAGGTTTGGGCATATTACAAGAAACCCCCCGCTGTTTAAAAAATTACAGGGACACCCCCTCAAGTTTGGGCATATTACAAGAAATCTCTTACGGCGTTAAAAACGGACGGAATTTGATGACGTCAGCAAAAAAAATTTTGATTTTCCAAATTTATCCCTGACTAAATATACCCACATGGGGTGTGTATGTAATAATATTATACCACAGGGGGTGTCTATGAAATAATATTATACCACACAAGGGGTGTCTATGTAATAATATTATACCACAAGGGGTGTCTATGTAATAATATTATACCACATGGGGTGTATTTGAAAGATTACAATAACTTCAGGGAGTTACTTGTAGCCAACTGTCATATTTTAAAAAATGACCATGTTTTAAAAAATGACCGTTGAATGTTACTGTTGGCCACATATTTTGGTTATAAATAGCAGTCCAAATGACCGTTAATATTATTACATAGACACCCCTGTGGTATAATAATATTACATAGATATCCCATGTCTGTTTTTAATGCCGTAAGGGATTTCTTATAATATGCCCAAACATGAGGGGGTATCCCTGTAATTTTTTAAACAACGGGGGTTTCTTGTAATATGCCCAAACATGAGGGGGTCTGAGTGTAAATCATCCTTTATTAATTAAATTATTTGTTATAATTTATAAATTTAGTTAAGTTGACCAGTTGATCGTATCAAATGATCAAAATAAATGGGACGGATGGAGTAATTAATTTGTGATTGAATTGATATGACGAGGCACAATTCAAATAAAATCTAACCATCGAACTCCTACATTAGCAAAAGTAGAGTGAAAAGTGAAAACGAGGCAGACCCTTTAGGATGAAATGCAAGTACAACAGAACTCTGCCCCCCACACCCTTTCATAGTTCACATAAAAAGGGAAAAATTAATTGATTTATTTATTGGATATTGAATTCGTCGGGACTGGCGGGGCAGCTTCAGCCTTGACATGGCGGTGCTCTAACCTGAACTACAATCCCGGAAAATAAGAGATCTAGCAGAAAATTTAATTTTTTTATCTTTGTATGGAGTATTTCTAAAGCACTAAGGGGTTATACCATCTCATTGTATATTGGAGAATTGTTCGTCTGAGTTGAATTTGAACCAACGTAGATATATTGCCAACGAATTTAAAGTTTGTCCCCATTAACCGCTCGGGCATCGACCTTGGAAGAATAAATTTTAGACTTATTAGTAATCCATGATCAACTTCATTTTACTCCCTAGGGAATTCAAATCCCCGTTGCCTCCTTGACAAAGAGATGTCCTAAACCACTAGACGATGGGGGTCAACTTGTCCAACCGCTCTCATACTATAGATCATATTATGATCATTTTTTTGAATTTATCAATATAATAATGGAATGGTATAATTAGATCCGAGGGATGTATCAATTTTTTAGAATTTTTGGATTTGTGATTCATATTCATGAATCATTTATTAGGATTGATATTCTCTATAAAAATCTAGTAACTAGTAAGCGGGATCAAGAATTTATTAAAAAATTCTCTAAAAACTTAGTTCAAGGGGACAAATGGAATATCTTCCTTACCCTGAATTGGTAATTTTATTATTATGTATCAATCAAGTAAAATTTGTTTTGATAGGAATAATTTTAATAAAAGAAATTGGGCCAAACAATTCATAAGAACTAGCATAAGAACCAAGTACAAAAGAACAGAGTAGTACTATAAGATTCCACATGAAAGTAACCAATTACCCCCTACACTGTTTCTTTTACTTCTTTTTTCCTTGTACTGGTACGTACCTAATTATTTGGTAATTGATATGTTCTACAGTGCTCTCCTGGGATAAAAAAAAAGGTGATTCTAAACTATGAATCCATTTAAATTATGGAAAATCACACTTTTTCCCTTGAATTTATGGTCAAAATTACATTTTCTCCTCTGAACTTAATTTTTTTGCATTGTTCATCATAAACTTACATTATGTTGCACTTTTCTCCCTGAAATTCTTTTCCGATTAATTTTCCAGCCAAAGTACATCACGTTTGTAGGATATAGAATTAGGGGGGAAAGTGCAACACAGAAGCTCAAGGGGAAGTGAAACTCAGCTATAAATTCAAGGAGAAAGTGCGATATTTTGATTGAATGTATTATTTTGCTTCTATAATTAATAAGTTTGCCTCTTTATTTCTTTACAAGTCAGTTACTAACAAGAAAATTCATGATTTCATATTGCCAAACTATTATTATTATTTTTTTTTTTAATAAATTTTAACAACTTGAAACCTCATTTAAAGAATGTGATGCAAAACTTACAAAATTAACGTAAACATGAAAGTATAGTGCATGCTCGAGTTAAGGAAGGACAGTGTAAGAAATATTACTGTAACTTAAGGGAGGACAGTGTAAGAAAATTCAGTTCATGTCATGGGGTAGAGTGATTACATACAGAGTAAAAGAAAAGAATAAAAGGCAACACAACACAACACAACACAACAGATATCGAAATTGAAAAGCAGCAGAGTAGACATTATTACCATAGAGTAGACAAACAAGAAAAGAAAAAGATCCAGTCTCATCTCATCAAAATAAATAGTACTAGTATATCATGACTACACGATACACCTAAAAAAAAAAAAAAAAAAAAAAGGCAGAGATCCACCTACTCACTCTTTTCTATATTTGAATAAAAGGATACCCAAAAGGAGCTAGACCTTAGACCCAGACCCTCCCGTCCCTCTCATTTTTTTCTTTTCAGAAAATGTCCCGAAAATAAACCCATCCAGTCTATAGACCCCTACCCCCACCATCTCGTTCACGAAATCCAACAAGGTAGGCATGCATAATGTCAGAGCAGTAGAGATTGAAGAAAAAATCAAGCAACCAAAGCAAAACTCTGATTTCTTTCTTTCTTTCTTTCTTTGTCAAAAAGTACTGGCCCAGGCCGGATCAGAACAGACATCATGCTTCAAAAGTCTTCTTTTCCTTTCCAACACTAATCATACAATTTGTTGGTTTGGTTTTCACCATGCCTCTGCTTTAATTATTGCTTTGCTACCACATTTATAACCAAATCTAATTGAAAAAATAAACTATAGCTAAACAATTAGAGTGAATTCAGTTTAAAACTATTTTCAATTTCTATTCATGTTTCTTATAAATGTATATACTTCTCCAATTTAGAATATTAACAAATGGTACAGCAGCAATTTGACTGTTACCAAGATAATACAACACTATATTCATATTTATCATATGAACAAAAGATTGACGAAGTAGATTTTTATAAAATAAAAAGCTTACTCCAAATTAATCTTGTGATAAGGCAATTCCAAAGCTTTCTAATTTCTCTTCCCAACTCAGCATTATAATAACATCAATTTACATTACATATCACACCCGATCACGTAACTGTTATTAGCATATATAGGACTTAGAGCATCGAATCTCCCAAAAAAAAAAAAAAAAAGAGCAACGAAAAAAGAAATAAAACGCTGTCAAAAGAACCATCTTCTGGATTAATCTTTCGGGACCACGGTAGATTTACGGACTACATATCGGTAAGCGCCCACCTTGCGCTTGTCGGAGAAGAGGTTGTCCACAGAGAGCACCAGTTTTCCGGCTTCTTTGGTGGTGAACGAGTTATGAATAGCCTCCTCATTGGCGGTGACACGCCGCGGCTTCTCCACAGCAATGGTGTAGCTAGTTACTTCATTTGGCACAAACTCCGCGCTGTAATCCAACTCCCAGCCCCCCACCACTATGTCCCACGTTATTGTCGCACCAGCCTAAAATCAAATATAGTAACCCAGAAACAAAATTCCAAATAATTTAAGGCCGGGTTATTTGCAATATTAACCTTTATATTTGATCTAGTTAACAAATGACAAGTTTTTTTAGTAGCAAATATCTCCCTTATGTTTAAAATAATGTAGCAATATTTTAGCTTTAAGACCACTGTACTAAAACAAGAAGAAAAACATCATAGATTTTGTCAATTGACACTAAAAATTAGATTACTATATTTTATTTCCAGAATAAAGTCATAATTTTGTCTAATTGTAGTAGTTTTTTCCCAACTCAATGTGTCATGATATATTACTGCATTCAATTTAAATGATACTATGTAAAAGGGTATAAATTGCTACATTTTTATTTTTTTATGAATAAAGTTTGATTCTGCTAAAAGGAATAACATAGAGGGGGTAAATAGAAACAAACATGTACAGGAGTGTAATAATATGCAAATAACCCAATATTCTTAATTACCACAATGCCATCAATTTGAATGTTGACTTTCTCTCCCCCTTTGACTGTGAACTCGGATGCGGGTTTGGGTGGCCCGTTAAGCAAATCACCGGGTCGACTCAGCCCACCATACTGAACCGGAATATACTCAGGACTAATGAATCTGTTGAAACAGACAAATTAAAATGCAATTTAAAAAAACAAATTATTCGTGAATGATTTATTATACAGTGTAGGCACTGTCCATATATTCCACGAATAGACTACCTAGATAAATACAAAACACAATCTGCCCTAAAGATTTGTCCATCAGATTATATATTTATTAAAACATGTCATTATCTCAGCACAGAGCAACATTAATGACCAAAAATCGAAATAAAAAAATTTAAATTAAATGCAAAATGAAATAAATTAAAACTTACTTATAAAGTGTCTCGGCAACATTTCCCTCCTTGGATATCACAAATTTACTCTTGGTTCTTTGAGTCAAAAAGGGACTAAAAATTGAGTACAACAAACTAAAGTACCACGGTACATTTACAAAGATCTGCAACAACAAAATCATATCATAAAAAATAATTCATAGAAAAATTATTAAAACTAAATTAATTAAAATCATGTAGTATACCTTTTTAGCAACCATTTCAGGGTAATTATCTTGAAAGAGTGATAAAATGTGATTAGAAGCAACCCTAAGCTCTCTCTTAGGCATGTCTTTAAGATCCGTAACCTGAATTAAAGAATTAATCCCACCAGGCTTAAAATTCAAAAGCTTAATCCCTCTTTCGAGTACTTGAACTCTCCACCTCAAAAACTTGTTCAATTTCTCATCGTCACCAAAGAATCGCTCATACATTTCCTTATCTTTAAAGACCCCATACGCATTGTAACAAACCGGATGCCCTTCCTTATCGAATCCGTGCATGTAGGCTACAATTCCTTCTAATTCCTTAAACCCTAATTCCTCTTCCAAAACGGCGTCGGTTTGGAAGTCTTTCCTCCAGTTTAGACACTTGAGGAGCATGCTGAGAGAGTCCTGGACTTTGAAGTCTCTGGCGCGGAGGAACTTGAGGAGAACGACGTCGGATCGAGGTTCGTCGTCTGTATTGTGGAACAGGGGGATGCCCCACATGGAATCGAGCGGGCCGGGGGTGGAGGAGAGGAGCCTGGCTTTGAGGTCTTTTAGTGCTTTTTTTTCGGAGTTTTTGAGGTTGGAGATGAGGTAGGTGTCTTCTTTGAAGGAAGGTGTACGGAGTGACGTGGCTTCCATTAGTGAGTTGATGAAGGTGGTCTTTTTTAAGGGGGATTTTGGGGTTTGTTGTTGCAGTGAGGAGTTTGGGGAAGCAGCTTCCATTTTCTTTCTTTTTTTTTTTTTTTTTTACTGTCTCAAGTTTTGAATGTGAAATCAATTTGAAATACTCCTATTTATTATTGAAAGAAGCTTTATAAAGGGAGGGGAACAAATTCAGACTTCAATTTGGGTTTCCACTTCTCCACGCACAACACTTTCTTATTTATTTTAGGAAAAAGGTCCACTATTTACTTTTAAGTTTTAATAATAATAGTAACGAAACGATCTCTAAATTTTTTTATGTTGCTTATGGATTTACATGTTTTTTTAATATACTTCATTTACCACACCTATTTGCCAAATTTACTATGTAGTAGTCTACACGCAATTTTCAATCTATTTCAATCCCAAACACAAAAAAAAATATTGAATGCATGAATTTCTCGAAAACTACCTTAAAAAAAACAAGCACTTAAAAAACCAAACCTTGAACAATTAATGGCACCTAAATTAATACACTGTACTATTTCACATGTTTTGTGGGATGGCCAATCCATTTTATGTGAATTCTTTATTTTTTTTGTAACCAATGCAGAGAAAAGGGTGAGTTAATAATTGAAACAAGGATATTATATTTTATCTTGTCTTAGTGATCATCGTCCTAAATTATTTGTAAAGTAAATATTAGTCATTTAACTGAATAGATGTGATCTAAGTAGAATTGGCTAAAATTTAATGTTTTATTGAACACGAGTTACTATTTAATATTTTAGTTTGTTATGTAAATATTTAAATATGTTTTAATTGAATAACTTTGGTGTTTAAAAAAAAAAGGAACGCTTTTGGTTTAAAATATAGGATTACTTTATCTACTAAACTGTGTATTTACAGCTCGAACCGAAGAGAGAACTAGGTATAAGTCCTCCCCAATATGGTGACTCCAGTAGGATTCGAACTTGAGTTTTGTCTCCGGAGGTCGCAAGCCTAGACAAATTGGCTCAATCACCTTGGGTAAAATATAGGATTTTAGTTCTTAAATAGGCAAAATTTCACTTTTGATCTTTTAAAGTAGCTGCATTTAAAAATTGGCTCTTTATTGTACTACCTTGTCAATTTACGTAATTTATTGTCATCAGCGTCAATTTATGTCCTATTTAATTGAAAATTTTATTTTTTGCCGCAAATATTATGTGTCAAGCACGTGACACTTAAAACTTAAGGATTTCGAATTATGACTCCAAAATTTGTATGTCTAAGTTACGTGGTGGGTTTATAACTTCCATTTTGGAGGAAAATCATGTTTAAAATCCCTAAAAAAATTAAAGATGCCTATTTTTATTTATTTTGAATAAGAAAATTGATTAAATTATTGATCTCAACATTGGTTATTTATTGTAGTATATTGTCAATTTCATTTTTTAGTGTCACTGGTATCAATATATGTCCGATTTGATCGAGAATCTAAATTTTGCCGAAAAGATCATACGTCGAACACGAAACACACTTCAAGATTGGAAAACAAAAAACAAAAGTCAATAACTAAAAGATAAAAGACATGAATCTCTCAATTACATATTATTTCGACATTGTTTTCATTTGCTTTGACTTTGTACATTGGCATTGTGATGAAATTGATTAATTTTGACGGTGTTTAGGTTTGCGCATTTGCTCTAATTATTGTTTGTGTCTTTGATTTGCTTTCGTAATTATTTTGCAAATTGTGGTGGCTTACAATTAATTAGATTTGAATTGTACGGTAAAACTTAAATTGCTAAATTGTATATCAAGTTAAAATATCATTACATAGTGGAATTGATAAATATGATACAAATGTGATTTTAAATTCTACAAATTTTGTTTTTGTTATTTTAAATGAAAATATGTATCTACATTTTTAGGAATCTTTAACAGTTTTTTCCTTCAAAATTGGAGGACATGCAAATTTTGGAGTCAGAATCTAAAATTCCCAATTTTTAGTGTCCAATAATCGGCACATGACATTTTCGGCGAAAATTAAAATCTTCCGGATAAATAAGACATATATTGACAGCGGTGACACAATAAATGACGTAAATTGACTACCATAATAAATGGCCAATTTTGATACGCAAGCAATTTAGAGGACTGAAAATTAACTGCCTTCTTAAATACTAAAATCTTGAGTTTGAGACTTAACTTCATAATTATAGAAAAATGATATCTTGCACATTTTCTCAATTTTTTTTTTTTTTTAATTTTTATCTTGCACATTTTCTCGAAAAACAAAAGAGTAAATACTTAATTAGACATTCTTAATATAATTAGACTTTCTTAATGGGAAAATTATTTTTTTTGGTACCATATGATAGGCTAACTTGCACTTTTGGTACCATTAGATACAAAAATGCAAATTTGGTACCATATGATAGGTTATCATTGCAATTTTGGTACCAAACCCAATTATTCTACAAATTAATGGCAATTTACCCCCTATGATATGCATAATGTTTAATTTACCCCTCTATAATTTGGAAATAAATCAATTTACCCCCTGTAAAAATTTTAATGAAGCAATTTACCCCCTTCAGCCGGAGAGTGTAACTCGCTTGCCGAAATTGAGAGTAGACATGCAAACTATTTTCTAACATAGGAGGATAAATTGCCACATTTATCATAACACAGGGTAAAATGCCACATTATCGTAATAAAAATGGATAAAGTGCCGCCTATAAAAATATCAGGGAGGCGATGTGAAACTTTTACAAAATTTTAGGGGGTAAAATGCTCTTTTTTAAACCACGAGTGGGTAAATTGAACATTATGCATTTCATAGGGGTTAAATTATCATTAACTTTGAGGAAAAATTGGGTTTGGTACCAAAGTTGCAATGAAAACCTATCCTATAGTACCAAATTTGCATTTCGTATTCAATGATACCAGAATTGCAAGAAAGTCTATCATATGGTACCAAAAAACAATTTTCCCCATTCTTAATTGTTATTTAATGATGCTTTTTACTTGATTGGCAAGCGCATGCTTTTGTTATTTGACTTTTCACCAGTTGATTAATATCATTGCTAGTGATGTTATATATAATTCCCTTGCTTTTGTTCCGTGGTTCTTTAATTAGCGAAATGCAAGATAGCATGTTGGCCCCAAATAATTCATGTTGCATGTTATTTAAGCGACCAAAAAGCAGAAAATTGGCGAAGACATCTGCCGGATGAATTATTAATCAAAAGCTTTAGCAATGCTAGCTATCACATGGAAGGTGAAACACGAAAACATCTAGGGTGTATGTGAATGGGTTTTGGCCCGGTCGCAAAACCGGGTCAAAACCCTTTCAAATGAGTTTTCGCCAAACCCATAAAACCATCAAAAACCCATTCAGAAACTCACACTCAAACTCTTCAAACCTATAAAACATTGATTTGACACCCACCACTTATATTTTCCCCCAAATCTCACTAAAAAAGACATAGATTTGACACCTACTACCTACTTTTTCCCCTAAACCCCAACATTCAGACACAATTCAAGTGGGGTTTCACCTTATTCAAACCACAAAACCCAACAGCCAAAACTCATCCAAATGAAGTCTCAAATGTTTCATCGAAACCACCCAAACCATTTTTTTTAAACCGAGTCCCACAAAACCGAGCCAAAACCCATCCAAATAGACCCCTAGTAAAAATGTGATATTGTTCAAAATTGGAAGAAAAAAAAAAGTCTTAATTTCTTCATGTGCACCAATTGCGACACATTACTGAGAATGAATGTCCTTGAGAATTTATAGGGATTGTTTATTTGAAATTAAAGTAAAGCAATGTTAATATTATACTGCTAAAGTGCTAATATGCAAAAAGATTACGACTTCTGCGATGGTCTCCCTCGTAGATTCAAATTAAATAGAGATTAATTTTTGGGTTAAATACAGCTTGTCCCCCTAAAGTATTAGGGTATATCAATTACCCCAAAGTATTACTCACACTGATCCCCTTCTATGTTAATTTTGTTGATATTATATTTTTTACCAAACTACCCTTCCCCTTTATTTATGTTAATGATTATTAGTTGTAATCTAATACCAAATTTGTTCTTAATCTCATATTTTACATCCATTTGTATTATTCTTGATTTTTTTTCATACTTCTTCCCAAAAAAAGTTGTCATTATTATTTTGCCTATTATTATATAGTTATATTCATTATTATTTTACTGGTTCTTATAATTATATCCGCCATGCATTATTCAATCGGTTATTATAATTTTACCTCCATTATTATTTGAACAATTGCAATCTTTATTAATTACTATTATTTAAATTTCTAGTAGCCCTTTTGAATTCCTAGTAGACACGAGATTCATATCGTTATTATAACTATTACACGTTTAATTTTTCCAGATTTTTATTGTAATTGTTCGAAACCTGCAACAGTTCGTATAACATGGACGATAAAAAAAAATTGTTTGTAGATTTGTTAATTATGATAATTGGAATAGAAGTAACAATTAGATGCATAATTGTTAGAATTATGATTTGAATGGAATGTTCGTATGGCATGGACGAGCTGTTGCAGGTTTCGAACAATTATAATAAGAACCTGGAAATTAGACTTGTATTGGTTAGAATGACGATTTGAATTTCATGTCGACTAATAATTTGAAGAGCTATTTATATAATAATGGAGAAATATAACAATTGTTCAAATAATAATTGAATAATAATGAATATAAATATAATAACCGGTAAATAATAGCATATAAATTGTTAAAATAATAATGTGAACTTCTTTTTGCAAAAAAATAATATGAAAAAGAACTATCAATAATAATACAATTGGATGTAAAATATGACATTAAACAATTTTGTTATGAGATTAAAACTAACAAGTAACACAAATGAAGGGGAAGGGTAGTTTGGGCATAAACAATCTAACATTAGCAAAATTATCATCGGAGAGGGTAAGTGTTACAAGTAATATTTTAGGAAGGTAATTGATGCACTCCCCACATTTTAGGGGGGCAAACTTTATTTAACCCTTAAATTTTTTGTTTTATGATGACATTGAACTAGGTGAGGCCACATGATCACTTATTGTGATTAAAGGAATTGATCACGTATATTTCTGGTCCATGGCATTGTTATCCGTGAAATACTATAAAAGTAACACTATCATATCTTTTAACCTGACTTTTTATATTTCACTGTGACAAGTCTGACGTATCTTGAAAGAAATTAAATAAGGTATAATATTTGAACATCATTGAATACTAAAAATATACGTTTCAATGTGAATTTTCCTTTATATTTATCTATTGTGCAACATTGATTAAAATCTCGTTCCCGTGTTATGTTTCAATTTGTTAAATATTAAAATTTTATGGTGATTTTTTTTCTTCTGAAAATTTATAAATCAAAACATTTTGAAGTATTATTCTATATATTCGTTTTAGTTTACTGGAAAAGAAAATGGTATTTCGCTGTAATTGTAAATATATGAAACTTGTATTCATGATGTGTCTTGACTTGTTTTCTAGTCGTTGTTATGTTGAACATCAATTTCCTATTAATGTGATTCTTTTATTCAGGATATTCTTGACTAGACCAGATCTAGAAGATTTTCCTAAACTTTGTGGTTGAAAAATATACTACATTATCATTGTGAGAGCATTGCAATTAATGATGTGGTGCATTTTCAACCACAATCATAGACCAAATGTTACTTACCTTTTCCCTCAAGATCCCAATATCCAAACTCAATTCAAATGGGTTTTTAATTTTTTAACCTAAAACTCAACATTCAAACTCAATCAAATGAGATTTCAAATGTTTCACCAAAATCGCCTAAACCAATTTTTCAAAGCAAAATCAAACAAAACCGAGTCAAAACCTAATTACATAGGCTCATAATCTCTCAGCTCTGAAGCCTCAACTTTGACATTGACCTACACACTTGTTGACATTAAACACATCAATTGAAAGAAAACAATTTATTGAAATAACATTTAAGTCAAATCGATTGCCAAAATTACCATTTGTTTGTTCTTTTCTTCACCCCTGAATTAATTATTGAAATAGAATCATTATTTTATTTATATCTCCCTCCATTTCAAAATATCTGTCTTTTCACATGTATGCACACAAATTAAGAAAATCATTGAATATAGCTGAATTCTAAGAGGAAAAAAATGAAAACGACTAAGATACCCTTTTAATTAATTATCCTCCACTAATGTTTGAGAAAATTTATGAGCATAAAGGACAAAAATGGAAAAAGAGTAATTAATGCTTTATTGAAAATATAAAGTGACAGATAATATGGCACAAGAAAAACTCTTCAAAGCGACAGGTATTATGAAACGGAGGGAGTACCTTGAATGGGACTTTTATTTTTATAGTGTCAGCAGCTAAAGTGCGCAGGGAGTGAAGGGTTACGAAACGAGTAGTAGTATTAAAATTTTCCAATTTCGCGCTTTTCTCTCTAGACTGTTCTCTTTTCAGTAAGTGCTTTTGCCTCTACACAACATTGCTATCATTTTTTGCATGTTGCGTGCAATTGCATTTATGTATAAACATTGTATTTAGTTTGATTATATATGATTGAATGTATTCTATGTTTTGGCTCGTTTGATTAGTTTTTCAGGTGGGTTTTAAATCAAAGTATTTTGCTTTTGCTTTCCTTTAATTTGAAATTAGTTAAAATAATACTAAAGAGGAAAAACTAGTACCTCTTATTCTTCATTTTTGTTTGTGGGATGATCAATTTTGATATGATTGGTCTTCTTTTTATCTTTTGGGGAAGGTTGTTTGGTATTGTGATGATCTTCTCTGTGATATAGGTGGTAGGTAATCTCTTGTAAATTCCTATAAAAGCACAAGAATTTTGATTTAGTATGTAACTATTGTTTGGAGTTAGATTTAATTTTTGCAATTTGGTTCGTTAACCAACCCTGTTGTGGAAGTTTTAGGAAGGAAACAAGTAGGGTGATAAATAAGGAGTCAGTATTATAGTCAATTAAGGAAGAATGTAATGGCTTTAACAATTTAAGAAAAGGATTTGGGCCTTCATATTTGTGTACCTTATGGATGACAATAAATAGCAATACTGGATTACATACCTTTTTTGGGTGAATTGGGAACTTCGTGGCTACCCCTCAGTTAGCCACCCAATGGCACAATATTTGCGTAATTCTTGCACGTGTTAATGTGTAATAGTTCTTCAAATATGCATTTTATGCCATTGGGTGGCTAACCGTGTGGTACCTACTAAAATCCCTGTGAGTTTATGTATGGTATCGATCGTATCGCTTCTCTTTTAATGTCTTATTGATTTCTATTTAATGCTCTGACATACCATTATACCTGTATTTTTCTAGCAACCAGTTGTTGCAGCAGATACTATCCATGTCTAAAAGGCAAGGTAGAAGAAATGATTCATATCCTGAAAATTCGAGTTTAAATTTTACTTAAATCATTTCGCCACTAATTTAGTTAGTTATATACGTGTAAGGTTTTTTGTTTCTTCATCCCCAAATTTTTAATTGAATTGCAACTTTTTTGGCTCGTAGAATATAATCTTGGTTGAGTAATCAATGTATATGTCAGTGCTTCCGTGATTTCATGTATAATCTTATTTTGGAAGAATTAATGGTTGTTGTATCTTTTTATGTTTTATTTTCCTTGCTATTGTATTACGTCTCATTGATGTTGTTGTATGAAATTGATAACAATAGCCAGATTCATCGACATTCATTTCCATTTCCCAAAAACCTTGTCCATAAGTATTTCTTGCTATCTTTGTATAGATTTATTGACTATAAATGTATTGAATTGTTATGCTTTTGCAGATACGCGAGTCAGTATTCAACCAAAGATTTTCAACCTGAATGAACCTTCTTCTCCGTGGATGGCTTCTAATGTGGCATGGGCTAGAAATTTGAAGAAACATCAACTTGGAGGTGTCATATTTGGTTGCACAAGCAACACTATGAGAGAATGTCTTTCTAATCAACTCTTTGGTTAGTTATAGAATTTGTGGTCTCTATTTTTCTGTAAATCTTAGGTGTATATTATATCAATCATGAATGATAATGATCTACTCTCACTAGTTTGTTAAATACTTTAAACATAAAATGTGTTATTCTATTTGGATTTAGACTTACGTTACCCCAATACTTTATCTTCTTTGTTATGCTTGATAGGCCTGCCATCTTCACACTTTCTATACATAAAAAACATCGAGCCAGGATTGCCTCTGTTTTTATTCAACTACAGTGAAAGGAAACTTCATGGTATCTATGAAGCTGCAAGCTCAGGGAAAATGAACATTGATTCATATGCTTGGACTGTAGATGGATCAGAGAAAACAAAGTATTCAGCTCAGGTGTTGTATGGGAAATACTCTTGCAGTTATTGTTGCTTATTTAAGTTCACTACTAATGTTGTTGTTGGGGTTTCTCTTCAAATAATGACTGGTATCTAATTTTCATTTTTTCTGCGTGTAGGTCCAAATACGTGTTCGCCTGCAATATCAAGCCCTAGCTGAAGATCAGTTTAAGCCAATAATTGCTGACAACTATTACTCAAAATCCCATTTTTGGTTTGAGTTGGATCATGCTCAAGCTTCAAAGTTGATAGCTAAAATCTCATCTTTACCAGTTGCTCCTTCGACCTTCTTACCAAAAAGTTCCCTAAAGTGGACAGCAAAACAGAGGCTTTCTTCTGACAATATGAGGGAGGAAAGTAAAGCTCATTCACCACATTCGAAGGATGATTTTGCCAATCCCCGTGATTCCATTGTAACATCTGCCACTTCAGATGATTTCCTATATTTTGATGGAAACAGTCAATTTGCGGAGGCATCATTAAGCAACCAAATGGTGGACCATGATGAAAAGGACCTTATCTACATGAAGCTTAAAGAATTGGCTTTTAGTAGTGAGCATGCGGATGCAAATATGATAGGACGTGTGGTAGAGGCTGCATCCGGAGATGATGTGGACTTGAAACAAGAAACTCTTGACAATACTATGATGGCTTTGGGAGAGACCAATGGAGAAAATTCTTTTGATCCAAATGATTATCCCACTATTATATCAAAGGTAATCAGAATCCTGCCATTGTGTTCTAGATGGGAAACAATCAAGTTAAGTTAGGTAGTCTCTTCTGCTTGACTTGGCAGTTGGCATGAAATTTGACGAGCTTGAGCAAGTACATATTGTTTCGCTTACTTGCAAACTTTGTATTTTTAGTGGGGTTTCTTTTTTAGTATTAATTAGAGATATATATATATATACACACATTTATAATCAGACTCAATTACTGTTTTAAAAAAACTTAACTACTTAATTTGGGTCATTCACTGACACTTGTAATCCTGGATGCTTATGTATCCATGGTTGAAAGACAACCTCATTATCTAGTTTTATGTTGAATGCAGATGTACAAGGAAATTGAAGAGCTAAAGGCTTTTAAACAAGAACAAACTCGTAATATGGGAAGTATGGAAAAGAAGCTGGTAATCCTTCATAAAACCTGTCTTAATAAAGCATTTCAGTAGAACATCTAAATATAACCCTTTTATACTTGGTTATCTTGTTGCTTAATGGGTATTATTGTGAACTAGCAACACAATAAGAAAGTGGAACTTGTTTCTTGTTTCGATATAAAAAAACGAGCATCTATTTAGAGACTTCATTCTATAGTGCATTTTGGTTTCTCTTAAATATAGAAGCCATCACGTGGTTTGGTGTCTGCATATATATACTGAGACCAAAAGTGATATTGTTGAGAAACTAGCAACAAGTAAATGTAGACAGTCTAAATTGTTCATTAAGTATATGAATAGAATTTAACTGAAGAAAGTATGAATGTTGAGTCCTTTTTTTCCTCGGTTGAAAATCATATGTCTGATCTCTAAGCACATTTCAGGCTAATGCAGAACAAGAAATTCACCGGCTGGAAAATAGATGGATGATGTTGGAGTCTATATCTAATCCTTCCGTGACATTTGATGGTGAGGAGTCACGTAAGGGATTTCACATGAATCTAAATGAGTCAATATTCATAATGGGTGGTTTCACTGGTGTATCATGGTTATCAGCATTACACTCCTTCTCACCTTCGTATGATGTCTTACTATCTCTTAAGCCTATGTCTTGTGATCGATCATATGCCTCAGTTGCCAAATTAAATGGTGACATTTATACATTTGGTGGTGGAACTGGTTCTATTTGGTATGATACAGGTATATCTTAGGTCTCTCTCTCTCTCTCTCTCCAGCTATTTTATGAATAGTCTCATTGTGTTTACATGAAGTTGAGTCGTACAATGTTGCAAACAACGAATGGACCATTCGTCCTCCCATGAATGCAAAAAAGGGTTGCTTAGCTGGTGCGGCTTTGAATGGTAAAGTTTTTGCAGTTGGTGGAGGGAATGCGGTTGATTGTTTCTCAGAGGTAGAAATGCTGGATCTTGATGTTGGGCGTTGGATTTATGCGCGCTCAATGCTACAAAAGGTAGTCTATACTCTATACCCTTGTCTGAATTTCGATTTGATGTTTAGTGAATTAGACCATTAGGTATGTTGATTAGATGAGGTTGGCTTTGACATTTGACTAGTACCACGAAGTCTATACTCAATGTTTGCTCCGCGTCGTTGCTTATAAATTTATATCTCTACGATTTTACTAAATGTTATTTTCCTTGTATGGTTCTTTCTTTCTATTACAGCGGTTTGCTGTTGCTGTTGTGGAGCTCAATGGTGCACTCTACGCTGTAGGTGGATATGATGGAAAAGACTATTTGAAGTAAGCTGTAAAGCAGCTTTGAACTTTCTAGCTCCCCCTCCCCACACACACGCACACGCACACCTTGGAAGATGTTGAATAAGATATCTTATAGTACTGCTGTTTTCTTGTTTGTTTTCATTGAATATGCATACAATATAGTCAGCAACGAGCCTTAGTTGCACTTGAAAGATGAAATTGTCCCATTGGGGACTATTAAATCTTTCCCACTTCATTTTTTAAGTGGCTTAAACTTGGATTGATAGGACTGCTGAAAGATTTGACCCTAGAGAACATTCCTGGACCAGAATTGGGAGTATGAATACAAAGAAAGGCTCTCACTCATTGGTAGTAATGAATGAAAAGATGTAAGTTCTTCCCCGCGACCTCTATTTAAATATATATATATATAGAAGTCTGCCTACCATCTTGATTCCATATATTCGAGGTATTTGCAATAAAACTCCCATGTGTTTATTCTAATTAGCAAACACACATTTATGTGATATTAATTAAACATATACCCCTCATGTTTATTGAAATGTAGCAATGTTACTCCTCTGCGCACTAAGTGCCTCTCCGCATGATTAATCGCAACATATAATTATTATGTTTCATGTCAAATGATCTCTAAATATTCGATGTCAAAGTATGTTGTGAGTCTGCTGGGATATGATCACTTACCTCTCAAAATAATAAAATTATCAGTGTTTGTTCTTTAATATGGACTCATAAATTTGCTTAATAATTTTTCCCCAACTGAATTTATGAAATAACAAAATGAGATAATATATTTATAATATTTATAGATGCGTAATCACAAATTTCATTGAATTTATTGTGTTAACTGCTGCTCGCCACTTACATTTCTGTTGACCTGAAGCGTATATATGTCAATGAACATAAATTTGAAAATAACCCTCGTTTATTAGGTTGTGCGACTATGTCAGTTCCATAATTCTTGTGTGTTGGTGGTGGTTACCCTGGATCAATGCCATGATACTTAAGATTCAGAATTTTATATTTTGCAGATATGCCATTGGAGGCTATGATGGAAAAAGTATGGTACCCAGCGTTGAGCTATATGAACCTCGTAATGGAACATGGATGACTGGGGAGCCTATGAACCACAACCGGGGATATTTATCTGCTTCAGTTCTTAATGAATCGATTTATGCTATGGGAGGGGTTAAATCTAATAAAGAAATTGTGGACACGGTATTGCAATAAACTGGTTTAATCTTTTCTCTAACATACTTTCCTTGGCAATGGTAATTTTACATTAACATTGATGCAATGGCAGATTGAATGTTACAAGGATGGCCAAGGTTGGGAAACAACAAATTTGAAAGCAATAGGAAAAAGGTGTTATGCTTCGGCTGTTGTTTTAGGATTAGACTGAATTGTAGAGATGTTCTTGAGAATTTTTCCGTAAGATCTCATCCTATTTTTTTCGTTTTGATGTCAATGATTTTTCATATAAAGCATGTGACATTGAAGTTTATAACTTTGTTGAGATCATATGAAAAAGTATGCTTGTAAAACGTAGACAATAGTTAATAGAGATGGATTAGAGATGAATGCCATTCTGAAATGAAGGAGAAAGAGGCAAATATGACCCCAAATTTACAAATCATTTAGATTCATCTCAAGTTCATTGCAAAAAGGTGGAAGCCTACATATTTTTAGTTATTTATATTATATTTTTAATCGTGTAAAATTTAAACCATATAAAAATAGAAAGACTTCAGGTCATAAGGTAGATCAATAGAAGCTAAAATAATTTGGACGGTGTGCAAAATCAAAATTCAAAAGTTGTTTTTGTTTAAGATTTGCATAAGCGATTATTTTCGTAAATTGGGGGTGTTTGCAAAGCAAAAAGCAAATCTGAGTTAAGCAACCAAAATCAAAAGAAGGGGTGTTCACAAATCAACTTTCAGCTCAATTTACTTGTGTAAATGTGAAGGTTATAATTAAGACTTCCATGTCATCAAAACTTAATAAATGGTACAACAAAGTTAAATTTAGGTCAACTCTCTTCCGAAAAACACTAGAGGAAGCAAACAAAACAGAATACAACAAAATGATTCAATTATTTAAGGTTAATTCCCTACTTATGAAGCTGTCATTAATATGGAAAAATTACCCGCAAGAGTGCTTTTCATATGTATTTTAACAACTTCTTTTTGAAAAAGCAAAAGTAGAGTTACATTGGCGAATAATAATAAAGCATTTTTTAACAACCGAAAAGCTCTGAGACAATTTGCATAAGCTATTGTAAATACCAACTCAACCAAGAAAATATTGCCTTATGTAATGCATTATTTCATTTCTATGAAAAATTATATCAATAATTGAATCGATTAAGGTATATTGAACTTTAAGTAATCTATATAAGATCAGATTTTGTAGATAGTAGTAGAGATTTTCGCTAGGAGATTTCATTGAATCGATTTTTCGAAATCAGATCAAAATTTGATTATGATTAGAAAATTTCGGAAAAATTCAACATGACTTAAATCTAAATCACATCAAAGAAGTAAATTGCACATATCAGGCTTGATCTGAATCAACCATTGACGGCCCTAATCTCATGAAAGACTTGAACATGGGAATTGAACGTAGGGTTCACATGTCACGTTATTGCCATACTCTGTTGGACCCTTAACCACTTCATTTACCATTAGGTGATTGGATACTGATATTCATTGTTGGGCTATTGAACTCTATATATGGGCTGAAGGCCCAACTAGTCCATTGCTAAAGTGGAACTGAGGCGGTAACAGGTAAATTTTTCTTCTTTTTATTTTACCGGCTCATTGAACTTCGACTTACCCGCCACAATTACTGAGAGTTTCATTGAATAAAAAAGTTCACCGCCTTCATTTTTTGGTGAGAAACAACGGAACACTACGAGTTCTCTTTATTCCTTCATTAAATTCATTGATTTCCTCAACGTATTTAAATTCAGTTGAATGAATAACTCAAATGCTTCGGTTAAGTGGCGTGGAATAATGGTAATTATGAAGCGATTCTACTCTACAAACAGGTTAGTCGTAATTGTAATGTTAGAAATTTGTTTTTTTTCGCTTCCTGTTATGTTCTCTTGCTATGTTTTTTCAAGCCTGCTTCAATTAGAACAAACTCTTAACAGAGACTGAACAATGCAGCATGTATAACATGACATTGGTGGACGCCCGCATTGTAAAAACAGCATTTGACCCAGAGATTTGTAACTACAATTTCAAGCTCAAGAACTTTCTGAGGACGGCCCAGATATCTGAGGCACGCCAATTGTTTGATGAAATGCCTCGAAGAAATACTTGTTCTGTAAACATGATGATATCCTGTTACCTGAAGTCAGGCAACCTTTCTTATGCTCGTGAGTTATTTGATAATATGGACGAAAGAACAGCAGTGTCTTGGACGATATTGATTGGCGGATATGCACGGAGCAACCAATGTATGGAAGGTTTTAATCTTTATGCTGAGATGTGTAAGTCAGGGATGAAACCGGATGCTGTCACCTTTGCAACTCTTTTATCGGGCTGTGATGAAACAATGTCCAGGAGAGAGATTAATCCAGTACATGCTCATATTACTAAATTGGGATATGGCTCTGATCTTGCAGTTTGCAACAGCTTGGTGGATTCTTACTGCAAATCCCAAAACTTTGATTTAGCTTTTCAGTTCTTTAAGGACATGGTTACAAGAGATACTATTACTTTCAACTCAATGATAGCCGGTTATTCGAAGGAAGGGCTGAATAAAGAAGCAATAAAGCTCTTTTCAGAACTGCAACATAATGGTTTTAGGCCTTCGGACTTCACCTTTGCTGCACTTCTACGTGCCAGTGTTGGATTGGCTGATGTTACCCTTGGTCAACAGGTTCATGGATTGGTGATCAAGGCCAACTTCATCTGGGATGTATTTGTTGGCAATGCATTGCTTGATTTTTACTCCAAACATGATTATGTTGATAGTATGAGAAAATTCTTTGATGAAATGCTAGAGCTGGATGGTGTGTCTTACAATATTATGATAACAAGTTATGCATGGAACGGTCATCTAGAAGAATCTCATAGTCTCTTTAGAGAGTTGCAGTTAAGCAAGTTCAGTAGAAGAAATTTTCCTTTTGCGACTTTGTTGAGTATAGCGGCTAATAATCAGGAGTTGGAGATGGGAAGGCAAATTCATGCACAAACAATTGTGACCTCAGCTGATTCCGATATTCAAGTGGAGAATTCTATTGTAGACATGTATGCCAAATGTGGTAGATTTCAAGAAGCCAACATTATATTTTCTAACATGACTGCCAAAAGCTCTGTTCCATGGACAGCCATGATATCGAGCTATGCTCAACAAGGCTTTAATGATGAAGCCCTTATACTTTTCAATGAAATGCGGAGGGAAAATGTTTATGGAGACCAAGCAACTTTTGCAAGCACTGTGAGAGCCTCAGCAAACTTGGCTTTGCTTTCACTTGGTAAGCAACTGCACTCATCCATAATTAGAGCTGGATTCATGTCTAATGTTCATTGTGGCAGTGCACTTCTAGATATGTATGCAAAATGTGGTTCTTTGAAGGATGCAATTGCAATTTTCAAAGAAATGCCCAATAGGAACAATGTCTCGTGGAATGCAATGCTATCAGCATACGCGCAAAACGGAGAAGGAAAATCCACACTGAGATCCTTTGAGGAGATGATAAAATCTGGTCTTAACCCCGATCCCGTTAGCTTCCTTGGTGTTTTGACTGCTTGTAGCCACTGTGGGCTTGTTGATGAAGCATTACAGTTTTTCAATTCCATGACTCAAACCTACAATGTTATTCCAAGGAAGGACCACTATGCATGTATGGTTGATGTGCTCTGTCGGAAGGGACGATTCCAGGAAGCAGAGTCATTAATGGCTGAAATGCCATTTGAGCCAGATGAAATCATGTGGTCATCAATTTTAAATTCATGCAGGATCCATAAGAATCAAGAGTTTGCTAAGAAAGCTGCGGATGAACTTTTTAATATGGACATGCTTAGGGATGCTGCAGCATATGTCACAATGTCTAATATTTATGCTGAAGCTGGAGACTGGAAACATGTATCGAAAGTAAAGAAGGCCATGAGAGAACGTGGAGTTCAAAAAGTGCCTGCTTATAGTTGGGTTGAAATTGAACGTAAGGTTCATGTCTTCAGTGCCAATGATAGGACTCATCCACTAAATGAGGAGATAAGAAGAAAGATCAACAATTTGGGGAAGCTAATGGAAGAGGAAGGCTATAAGCCTGACACAAGTGTTGTCCTTCAAAATATGGATGATGAACTAAAAGCAGAATCACTTAAGTATCACAGTGAAAGGTTAGCAATTGCATTTGCACTAATCAGCACGCCAGAGGGATCACCTATACTAGTGATGAAAAATTTAAGAGCTTGCATAGATTGCCATGCTGCAATTAAGGTGATCTCAAAAATTGTCCAAAGGGAAATTACTGTCAGGGATTCAAGTAGGTTCCATCACTTCAAAGACGGGACTTGCTCATGTGGGGATTTTTGGTGAAATATCTTAAGAAGTGGGGCCAGGGAAGATCATCAGATTTTTCTCTTCAGTGGTTGTTCAGGTTTTCTTCACATACCCATCTTACGTTGTGGTCTAATGCATTTGATTGAAGCAGAACATTCAAAATTCTCTATCAGTTGCAGTTCTTTTATGACTTTCACAAGCAAATATTGGTTTTGAAGAAGAAAGTTAGTTTACTCGTACATATATTAAAATTCCAATGAGGAGATGGTAGTGCGAGCTAAAATTGACCTCACACCCTAGAAATTGTATTTCCATCTTACCCAAATACCAAAAAGAAAAATAGTTTAAAATGAGGTATTGACTATTGCTTATGATTTAGAATTTACGGGAGATTTATGGATTCCCCAAAATCATGATTTGCAAATTAGAGTCGAGGTAGACAATTGTAACTTAGGCTACATCAGGATAAATACTTTTGCATGTCAATTCATCAGTTGGTAGAAAGGAAACAATAGAATTTCATTATATTGTAACTATTCAGAAACCTGCAACCTATTGCACTGGAAATGTGTACTTCATTGTTTTCATCTTTGCATACTAAATGCTAATATAACAAATAACATTACCTTTAACTCCTTTTTATGCTATTGGATCCATTGAAAATCAATCATTTGATTTAAGTGAGATTCATATGAATTTTAGATGGCAGTTACCAACTTACCACCTTACAACACACGCATATGTCCAGCAACCCAGTGGGCGTGACAAGAATCTTCGGTTTCTAGGTACAAGTTGTTCTACATAATACAAACCTAGGCCGGTACAGGTCTTCTTTCTTGTCTTTTACTTCTGGTTCCGACCTCCACTTTCTTCATTATGTATGTATGAGGTGGCAATGAGGAGTCTTGTATCTAAACAACACGGGCAAGAATCCGTTGGTCGACAATTCTCTTTTCAGTAAGTGGCTCTTCACATTTTTTTCTTAGCTTTCACTTTACATAACATTACTATCATTATTTTGCATGCTGCATATTCACTGTACAATTGCATATATGTTATAAAAATTGTATTCAGTTTGATTGAATGTTGTATGTTTGGTTCTTTTGTTTAGTTTTTCAGGCGGGTTTTAAATCTAAGTATTTTGCTTTTGCTTTTGCTTTCCTTCAATTTAAAATTAGTTAAAACTCGTACCTCTGATTCTTCAATTTTTTGTTGTGTATGATGAATTTTGATACGATTGTTAGTAGTTTTTGGTTTTTATTGAATGGGATTTGAGTTTTTCGTCTTTTTATAATTGAACACATTGTTTGGTATATTGAATGGTACCGAGCGTTAAGATATATGAACCTCCTAATGGAACATGGATGACTGGGGAGCCCATGAACCACATCAGGGGATATTTATCCGTTTAAGTTCTTAATGAATCGTTTTATGCTATGAGAGGGGTCAAATCTGATGGAGATATTGTGGAAAAGGTAATGCAATAAACTGGTTTCACCTTTTTTCTAATATACTTTCCTTGGCAATGGTAATTTTACGTGAACTTTGATGCAATGGCAGATCGCATGTTACAATGATGGCCAAGGTTGGCAAACAACTAATTTGAGTGCTGTAAGAAAAAGGTGCTATGCTTCGACAATTGTTTTAAGATCAGGTTGAATGTTAGAGATGTTCTTGAGAATTTTGGTAAGATCTCATCCCATTTTTGTCGATTTGATGTCAATGATTTTTCATATAAAGCATGTGACATTAAAGTTTATAACTTAGTTGAGCTCATATGTAAAAGTAAGCTTGTAAAACGTAGACAATAGTTAATAGGGATGGATTAGATAAGAATGCCATACTGAAATGAAGGAGAAAGAGGCAAATCTGCCTGGTCTTGTAGGGGCCCAAATTTACAAATCATTTAGGTTCATCTCAAATTCATTGCAAAAAGGAAGAAGCCTATATATTTTTAATTACTTATATTAAATTTTAAAACGTGTAAAATTCAAACAATACATAAATGAACAGACTTTAGGTGATAGGGTAGATCCATAGAAGCTAAAATAATTTGGACGGAGTTTGCAATAGCTTATGTGAAATCTAAAGTGATAGTGGAGATCTATAGAAGCTAACATTATATGGACGGTATGCGAAATTAAAATTAAAAGATGTTGTTTTTGAGTTAAATTTGGCATAAGTTATTATTTTTCATTAAATTGGGGGAATTTGCAAAACTAAACAAAAATCTGAGTTAAGCTACCAAAATCAAAAGAAGAGGAGTCAACAAATCAACTTTTGGCACAATTTACATTGGTAAAATATCAAGATTAGGTTTTTTATTTTTTTATTTTGAGAGAGGAAGATTAGCGTTAAAGGGAAATTTTTATCCACACCGGGTTTGGCCAAACCCAAAGTAATCATATGACAAATGCAATATACTTGCTTTGAGATTAGATGTAACTCCCAGAAGAGTGATCAATCATAAAGCAAATGCAATACACTTGTTTGTGGTTGGATGGGTTCAATTAATTATGAAATTGTCATTATTATGAAAAAGCACCCTCAAGTGTGCATTTCACATTAGCTTTTAACAACTTAATTTTGGAGAAGTAAAAGTAGAAGTTTTATATGCTAACATTGAAAAAGTAATATTTTGAAAATGGAAAATCTTAAATGAGTTTGCAATAGGTATCGCAAATACCATTTGTCCAAATAATATGTATTATTTCCAAGTTTTCTTGTTAACATTCTAAAATAAAGCTACCCAAAAATGAGATATTACTTCAAAATAGTAATTTCCACTTAAAAAGATGAAATATATTGAGATGCCTGCGTAAGTAGTTGACTTGTTGGCTAGTTTGCGCACCTGCACCCCGCGTCGTTTCGCCTTATTTTAGGCTATATGTAATATTGTAAGCTTTAATTCTCGTGCATAGCCAAATAAAGCTCAATCCTATTCAATATTTTATCGTAGTCAACGCTGAAGAATTCAATCCCACTCGGACTCGGTGTGAATGACTTGCACTAATAATAATAATAATAATAATAATAACAATAATAATAATAATAATCAATGAAGGTATATTCAATTTCACATGTTAGGCCACTAAACATGGAATATAATATGTTGGAGTAATAACTATTTTTTTTATACGAAAGTTGGAGTAATCACTCTTCATTAACCTAAATTACAATATATTCAGTTCACTTCAACTCGCTTACATCCATTAGTATTGTCCAAAAATTAAAATAAGAAATGCAAAAAATTATACCACAATAATAAAAAAAATTGATAAGAGGGTAGTCCGGTGGGCCCATGCTAGGAATTAACGGCGATATGATGAAAATGAAACTTATCCAATCTATAAATACTCTTATCAAACGTATAGAGTGAATATAGAAAAACACTCACAACCCACAAAAATTTTAGCTACAACCAAACAAGGCCCTACAGACAAAGAGCTAGCGTCAGAGGAAGAGGATGCCTTGTCTTGATATCTCCACTAACGTGAATCTTGATGGAATCGAAACTGATTCAGTATTTTCTGAACTCACAAAAGCAGTTTCTCAAATTATCGGAAGACCCGAAAACGTAAGCATATTAAGTACTATATATGTGTTTGATTGAATCTTGAAATCAACATGGATCAATTTTGATTTATGTTTTTTCTTTCAGCGTTTTTGTTTAATGTAAAATGGTAGATCAAACAGAGCATAAAAGAATTGGCCCTGTTTGATACTTATCCAGTTTCTTTCTTATGACATCCTTCTAGTTCGTTTATAACTACATTATTGGCGAGTAATATAAAATACTATTGTATATTAGTGATTTGGACATGCTATTTTTGGACTGATAGTAAAACTTGTAGCTATTTTAGAATTGTGATATTTTGTTCTTGTTGGGTTGATTTTAAATTAGTAATATATAGGTCTTACCTTATGTGTTGGGAAATGGATGGTGATATATGTCTAAAGTTAAATGCATAAATACCTTATGTGTTATTTTAACTATAAAAAACACTCGTGTTATCTTTTTATTAACAAAAAAACTCCTTTGAAATTCCTCCATAATCTTAGAGAGATTTTTGTTAATTGTTTTAGTGAACAAGAGGGTTATTATCAATTTTCAAAGTTAATGGATGTATTATTGATATTTTTTAGATTAAGAGGGGTGCTTTGGTATCCTTTTATGGGGTAAAATTATTTCGGCTTGGAAGGGTTTTTTTTTTTTTTCCCTAATAAAAAGAGAACATGTTTTTTGTTAGTTAAAATAACACATAGATTTTTTGTTAGTTAGACAAACCACAAGGGTATTTTTGTTTTATCTCATAAAAAAAGATAAACAAACTAATCAAAATGCCCAAAATTTAATTCTGGGTTGATCATCACTTCAAATCAATTATTATACTCCATGTAATAAAATCGAGTTGGAACATAGATGTTACATAACTTTAAATCATGTTTTAAGGTTTGAACTGATGAATAAACTCACCGAACATGTTTTTTATTAAAGTTTCTTTTGAGTTTAATTCTTGTAAAAGCAAGTTGTCTTCGTGTCAGTAGTTTTCTTTTTAGTGTTAAATCTTTTATTAAACTATATTTCACAGGTTTTTAATATGGAATAATTTGTGATGTATTGTTGTGTTTTTACAGTTTGTGATGATTCTATTGAAAGGATCCGTAGCCCTGACATTTGGCGGGAATAAAGAACCAGCTGCATTAGCCGAGATTGTATCAATGGACAACATCAATTCCGAAATGAAAAGAGAGCTAATTGCTACAATTGGTTCAATTTTAGAGAACAAATTGTCTATTCCTAGGACTAGATTTGTCCTCAAGGTCTTTGATATATCAATAATGCAAAAAGTCTCTAAATTGTAATTTTTTAAATCAGAATAATAAATTATAATGATTATGGAGCTTAATTGTGTTGAAGTACTTTAAGTCTATTTGGATGGGTTTTGGCTCGGTTTCGCGGGTCTCGGTTTAACAAATATGGTTTCGGTGGTTTCGATGGAACATTTGAGACTTTTGGTGAGTTTGGCCCAGCGGTGGGAGCTCTTAAAAGCACTTCTAGACATCCATTGTGATTTTTGAAGTGTTTGGCCCCAATTATAGAAATTGCTTTTAGTCAATCGTGATTTTAATGGTGTTTGACCCCTAATATTATAATTACTTTTGGGATCTTCAGAAGCTAAAAACAACTTATTTCATAAGCTACTAAAGTGTTACTTTTGCAAAAGCTATTATCCAAAAGCAATTATTTTATAATTGAATTTTATCATAATCAATTATTGCCAAAATTCATTTTAGTAAAATTAATTCTCCTATAATTAATTTTCGAATCGCTAGGTCAAACTCACCCTTTATTTGGATGAGTTTTGGCTATTCGGTTTTGTGGTTTGAATAATTTGAAACCCCACTTGGATTGGGTTTGAATGTTGGGGTTTAGGGAAAAAAGTAGGTGGTAGGTGTCAAATCAATTTGTATAGGTTTGAAGAGTTTGAATGTTAGTTTCTTAATAGGTTTTTTATGGTTTTATGAGTTTGACGAAAACTCATTTGAAAGGGGTTTGGCTCGATCTTGCGAAACTTGTGAGACCGGGCCAAAACTCATCCACATACACCCAGCTAAATGAAGTCATTTTTTTTTTTTTAGTTTCTCTAAATATGATATATTTTCAATTTTTCAAAGGTACTCATATTTTAGAGCCTAACTAATTACTTTTTGAGGTACGATCAGCGCTTGGAGTGAACTTTTATAAACATAGATTATAATTCAATATTAGCTAGAGTTTTTTGTTATGTATAAACCAATCTGTGTATATTAAATATTATAAATAATTTATATGGTTAAGTACTATAATTCAAAATATATTTAAATTATAGTATATTATTCTTGCAGAATATTAATTTATAATTAACTCTAATTATAAATCTTAACAAATTTTCTTTTCGCAGAACAAACAAAATCAATATTAAAATATATTTTAATCCGAATTTAATAATAACAATAACAATTATTGAATTAATTTTGAACCACAAATGAGTCGATCGAGGCTTGTTAAAACAATGACCTTAGGACAATATGTCTGAGCTGTCAAAGGTGCAACAATTCGTTCAAGTAGTCTCTCAAGATACAACAGTCGGATACTTGTTTATTTGCACAAAGAACAAGTCCACAACGAACTTTAATAAACATGATTATTCAACAATATTTAAAGTGAAGAATAGAGAGAGAAGATAGGATTATACTTTGATTGTTAGAAAACAGGATAAAATAATTGGTCAGATTCTTTTCCTATTTATAGGAGCATAAGTGTTTTCTGAAGGGACATGTATGTTCGAATTTAACTAGTAGCACTGGTTTGGTCCGAACAGGTGCCACCCATTCGGTTTGAATAAGGTTGACACACGGACCCTATTCGATCAGTTCGGAACCGCCACGCGGATCTTATTCGAGTCATTTGGATTTTCCACGCGAATCTATTTGACATGAATTTAATAATTAGACTTTTTGTTATGGACCAAAACTTTAATTAAAATTTCTCCTAATAGTCATATAAGTCCTCTCACCTTACAACATATAGATACGACCATGTACGGATTATGTTTTTGTAAATCATATTTGTATGATATAAAATGTAAGGACAATTTCTACAAAAAATACGTGTCAACTATTTGCTAACTATCATTAACAAGATTTAATTTTGAGAAAATAAAAATTGAACACATACTATTATTTAGAGAAAATACATTTACATTGCACACCCCTTGTGGCTTGTGGGGATAAACAATTTAACCACTTTCTATTGATTGGTCGAAATCCAAAAGAAAGAAGAGAGTGCGAGCAAGAGAAAGCAAGGGTTTTGCGAAACGATGCCGTGTTTGAACCTGTCCACTAACGTGAGCCTGGAGGGCGTAGACACCTCCTCCGTCCTCTCTGAAGCTTCTTCTACTGTTGCCAAGATCATCGGCAAACCCGAAGCTGTTCGTATCTCTCCATGCTCCTTTTTCTTCATTTTTTTTTGCTGGTTAAATTTATATAGCGTAAACAGTAATTTCTTCCTGGTTAGGGTTTTCTATCTGGCGATTGTTTCATGCTTGATTATTGGCTTAATTTAGGTAATATTAATGCTTATTGAATTTTAGGTTGCTTTGAAATGGATGCTCTAGAAAAAAAAATTCACGAACAGTTGTATATGGCCAGGGAATTCATATTAACATTGAAAGGCATATCTTACAACTACTTCACACTTGCCATTGATTCATAACTTCGTTTTGTTCTAATCAAGATATCTAATTGACTTTAAAATAACCTTAGGAAATTATTTTTCTTGCCTTTTTTTTTCTGGTAAATTGAATCTTCTAGGTACATATGTTTTTATGCAGTATGTGATGATTGCGTTGAAGGGATCTGTTCCGATAGCATTTGGAGGAACAGAGCAGCCTGCTGCTTATGGAGAATTGATCTCGATTGGAGGTCTGAGCGCTGATGTGAACAAAAAGCTGAGTGCTGCTATTGCCAACATACTAGAGACTAAGTTATCTATTCCGAAATCACGATTCTACCTCAAATTCTATGATACCAAGGTTAGTAAGCTGAACCTTTTGAGTTGTTGGCGTGCACTAGTATATTCTCATTGCATTCTTCTTGCTTGTTTAGGCCAATCAAAGCCAAGAATATGCACAATGTCTTCATGCTTTACACCAGTTCTAATCATGTATATGGTCTTTCACTATTTAGAGCCGCAATTGGAGATTCAATGTTATCATTATATCAAGTGTATTGTTATTGCATATTATAGTTTGATCTTCGTCTTTAAGTTTGTGCTACATGTGTATTTTTTCCTATTGCTAGCACTCATGAGTTCAACTTTCTCTTTGCAGGGCTCCAACTTTGGGTGGAACGGGTCAACTTTCTAGATTCCTTATGTCTGAGTTTGACATCTTGCCGTCTTTGTAAGCTTGTGCATTGAATCAACTGTATTGTACCTCATATGATGTATCTGGATTCTGATTGACAACCTGGGACATATTATTATGCCCATATTTTATCATGATTTGGGGTAATATGTTTAAAAAGTCAGCAACAAACTATTAACTCATAACTGCAAAAATGTGTATATTAGCCCTCAAAGAAAGGAGAAAAAGTGCTGAGAGGGCTAAGATTATTAATCTACATTGAAACTTATCATCCTTAAGAGTCATCGACAGTCTTCATTTTGATCTATGATTTCACATAGGTTCCTTGTTCATGGAGATATAGATTGCCCGACTCTTTGGTCTTAAGAACGCTGGTTTTAGGAATGAGTTATAAATTCAAGAGAATTGGATGAATAGCTTGTATGTAGTGAAATATCATAAAGTATAAGGTTAACAAACATGGATTTATTTCATAAAGAGAATCACGACATTATATTGCTTGCTTTCTAGTTTGATATATAGTTGAAAGACATTGAGATGTTTCAGTGTGTGCCATTGGTTTCTTTGATTTTGTTACTTATTTTGCTTGGGATAATTACGAGTATATTGCATTTTATCTTTCAGTCTATAAATACATATATATTTTATCTCCATCATTTTAAAGGTTGCAGTAAGTAACTCACTTTAGTTGCAAAATATATACCAGCTTCTCTTCCCAATATTGTTCAGACCCGTCATTATGACCATAAATAAAAAAATTATAATCCCATTCCATCCCTTCCAAAATAGAATTGAAGAGGGAGAGGGAGAGGGTAAATAGCAACTGGTTTTTCTCGGCAAATTCAATCAATTGTTTTCAACTAATTAAGGTGAGTTTTCAATTATCAAAAATAGAAAAGGTGAGTTTTTATTTTAAATTCATTGTAAATAAATGGATCCACCGACAAAATTTCCATAATGCCACTGCCATGCCGTATTAACTAAGCAATATTGCAACAATACCAACCAATGAAGGAAATAACTGTACCTCAAACGTCCCCTTAAATAAATATATATATACTCTATAAATAAGTAGAAAGTAAAATCATCTCTCTCTCTCTCTTCGAAAGTTCTCAAAATTACAATGGCAGCACCAAATTCATCCGCCCCCGCAATCCTCCCAATAACCAACCCCCAACAACCGGACACCCAACAATCCTCCTCCGCCGTACGCACATTCTTCGCCGGTATCTCCGACACCGTCCGCTCCGGCCTCGCCCACCGCCGTCCTTGGCCTGAGCTCCTCGACCGTTCCGCCTTATCCAAACCTGAATCCATCTCCGAAGCCACACTTCGGATCCGGAAAAACTACAACTACTTTCGTGTCAATTACCTCACCGTTATTACCGCCGTGCTTGCCATCTCTCTCCTCACGAACCCCCTCTCGCTCATCCTCCTCACCGCACTTCTCGCTGCCTGGATTTTCCTTTACCTCTTCCGCCAATCCACCGAACCTCTCACCGCCTTCGGCCGCCAATTTTCAGATCGCGAGACTCTCTTATTTCTGATTGTATCAACTGTGGTTGTGATTTTCCTGACTAGCGTCGGATCTGTTCTTGTGTCCGCGCTTATGGTTGGTGTTGCTATTGTTTGCGTGCACGGTGCTTTTAGGGCTCCGGAGGATCTATTCCTTGACGAGCAGGAGACGCAGAATGGCGTTTCTGGATTCCTCTCTTTCTTCACTGGTAGTGCCCAGGCCGCTGCTACAGCCGCAGTCGGTGCTAGGGTTTGATGGGGTAATGAATGAATTCAAATCATTTGTTCTTTTTTTAGGATCTTAGAAAAAATAAATAAGCTATTTTGTTCTTCTTGTTTCTTGAATACTAGTATGTTCTATAGAATTCTTCATGATTGATTTGTATGTTCCAATTTTGATACATGTATATGTTTCATATTGACAATGTACTTCTTAATAGTATCTTTAATTTCAAATTTGTCTAGCTGAGCTCATGTTTTACATTGAAATTAAAGGTAGGACCTGAATCTAGTAATTTAATTATGTGAATCTCTGTAGTTTAGCTTGCCCTTCTTGAGTTCTTTGATCAACGGATAAGAACCAGTGTGTTTTCTAATTTGTTCTTTCACTTGCCAAAACACAATTATCTGTATCTTACACAATTATTTTGTGAAACTGCAAGTAAAATGTAAGAGTATTGGGTGTTTGATCACTGTTGTTACATTGTAGAAACGTTAAGTGATCTCATAAGTGATTTAATTTGTCAGAGGAAATATATGACAAGTTTATATACTTTTTATTCCTTATCTCTCTGTATAAACTTAGTGTAGATCCTGTAGGGAGTACCTTATATATAGGTGATTGGTATCACAAGTGATTAAATTTGTCATAAGTTTCCTCTTTTAATGTTTAGTATTATGTGATGTAAAACAATTCGATTTAAAAGCATAAATGATGTCCTCATTTTCTTAATATTTCCAGGTTCCTCATAATGGTTCAGTAATTACACGAAAGGGATTATTCAAAATTGAACAAATCAGTGCGTCTGGCTATGCAAAGGTTGAAAGAGAATTATAAAAGAAAACACACATATGTAAACATCATTTTTTGTGTTTTGTTTTTGCATGTCTGTCGAATAGGTTGTTAACTGTTGACCACTGAATAGTCAATTGGTCATGGGATGCCTTCATGACTTGCTTATGTTTTATACACGACTAAATTATTACTTCAGTATGCAATTTGTTTATCTGATGACAAATTTTTGGCTGATTGGATGTTCTGGTTTTCATTATTTGTTCTTTTGTTTGTATCTGGCATGTTTAAAATAGGTGTGTTCTAAATGATTGAGCAATTTTGCTGGTTAACGAATCTTTGCGAGTCTACTTATGAGCAATTTCTTGCCGGAAATGAATTGGCAGTTTATATATTTTCACTTTCTTCTCCCATCAAAAAATGTTATTCAATATGGAATGTTGCTTGATATACAAAAGTTCTTGCAGTGATCTGATTATTCACCTGTTCAATGTCCTTGTTAGTTACGTTAATTTCTTTTGTAATTACAATCATCTTGGCATCGTAACTTCATTCCTTAACGTGTGGATTCATATGTGAGGAATTGAACTGGGCTTAATGTTTGAGAAGTGGAGTTGTATGCGATACTTGTGACCATGTTATCTCATGAACGTCAATGGCCAACTATACAGTGTTGTAGAGAAGACTCATGTTATCTTAAGTGTTCCATGTTCACTTTCAAGATTGGGATTATTTAGTATGATGATAGTAATGTTGCATTTCATATTTTGAAGTCAGTCAGTTATACATAAAACGTTGTTTTCAAATTGTGTTTAGCTGTTTTTGTTGCATCTTGATTTGCAGGAGTGGCTAGCCGTATATTCTTATTTCAATAGAAAAGAATACACTCTTCTGTAACTTAGATAAAGATCAAAATCCTTGTAATCAATTTTGGTGCTCATACATTTGCTGAATCTAATTCCATTATCTCCTACGCATATATATATACAGTATAAAACAAGTAATATATATATATATATATATTACAGTCATATTTATGTGTGGCAATTAATCACAGTCGTTTAATTCAAGAAGATTTATGATATGATAATTAATTCAGTTCAATTGTTAGATAAACTCGGTTAATCTTATTTGCATGTAATTTGGAGAAACCTTAATTCAGTTCAATTGTTAGATAAACTAGGTTAATCTTATTTGCATGTCATTTGAAGAAACCAACCATGCATTGCAAGCATTTCACCAAGTATTGTTAAATGGAACTATAGAACGACTCTTCACTTATCAATCAAAATAGATGAAAAGAAACTCAATAGGAATAAATGATTGTTAGTCTACATCGACGGACCAAGTGAATTCATTAGGTGTTAAATAATTATGTACGATTTTCTTATTTACATACATCAATAAATACCAATCAATACTAAGATGAGAACAAGTCTTCATTGGTGGATCTTTACATAATTGTGTGGCCTGGAGGAAAATGCACAGTAAGGGTATTCAATGTTTATAATCAAAGCGGTTATTTAATATAACATACACGACTCTATCAAAATTATAAAATAAAAAAAAAAAATGCATGACTCTACTCAGAGGTAACATGATTTATATAGATTGACATAGGAAAAATTGTTTTTTTGGTACCATAGGATAGGCTAACTTGCACTTTTTGTACCATTGGATACGGAAATGCAAATTTGGTACCATAGGATAGGTTTTCATTGCAATTTTGGTACCAAACCCAATTTTTTCTACAAAGTTAATGGCAATTTACCCAATATGAAATGCATAATGTTCAATTTACCCCTCTATAATTTGGAAAAAAATTAATTTACACCCTGTAAAAATTTTAATGAAGCAATTTACCCCTTCAACCGAAGAGTGTAACTCACTTGTTGAAATTGAGAGTAGGCATGCAAACTATTTTATAACATAGGGGGATAAATTGCCACATTTATCATAACACAGGGGGTAAAATGCCACATTATCATAATAAAAATGGATAAAGTGCCGCCTATAAAAATATCAGGGAGGCGATCTGAAACTTTTACAAAATTTCAGGGGGTAAAATTTTTTAAACCACGAGGGGGTAAATTGAACATTATGCATTTCATAGGGGTTAAATTATCATTAACTTTGGGGAAAAATTGGATTTGGTACCAAAGTTGCAATGAAACCCTATCATATGGTACCAAATTTGCATTTTCGTATCCAATGGTACCAAAATTACAAGTAGGTCTATCCTATGGTACCAAAACAACAATTCTCCTGATTGACATATCATAATACTACTAAAAGAAGTATATTGAAAAAACAATGTAAGAATATATTATTTGTTTTTTTTTTTGGTAATTTACAAATATATATGGTTTGTGTTTATTAACAAAATGGTGACCAAGGTGAATAAAAGTTCAGCAGTGAAAACAAATTCTGGATCTATTATCTTATCAAATAGGTATGATTTATTGAAGAGCATACTAGGTTACATTGACATAGGGCATTAGGGTTCCAAAATCCAACAAAGCAAATACTCCATGATTATTTAATTTATTGTCAGTATGTATAAAGAAGTCAAGGTTATGCAACGGCCATAGACAGGGCCGTATAACGTCCATTAGCCCATGTGCATCACTTAACCCTCCCTGCCCAAAATATAGCCGTTAGGGGTAGTAGTAGTCCCGCGTCAAACACGGGCTGTTTTTTCAACCCAGAATCTATTAACGGTTGTTGAAGAGGCAACCAAAAAAAAAAAAAAAAAAAAATTACCAGTGTAGTAAGAAAGAAAAAAAACTAGCCGTTGTAACTTTGCTCCATATCTCCCTCCAATCTGTCTTTGTCCTCATCTTCTTCTTACACAAACCCTAGATTCTCTCTCTCTATATCTTCAATAAATGTTCTGAAATCTGAACTCCAAGTTACAGTAGAAAGAAAAGCAACCAATTAAACCAGCCAAAGAGCTGAGAAAAAACAGGGGAGGTTTAATTCAATCATACACTTAATTCTTTTGCTCACCCATTCTTTCTCATTTTTTTGTGTGGTTGCAACCCATTCTTTCTCATTGATTAAACAGTCCAAACCCTCTTCATGAACGATCAAATTCAGTTCCCAGCTCAATTTTGGAGCTGGGATTCAAACAAAAAGAGGGAAAAATGGAAACTTTACCTTTCTCTGTTTCTATTTCTCAATTTCACCCTTGCTTCATCCAAGAATTCCGATGGAGTAATCGTAACCCAATCCGATTACCAATCCCTCAAAGCAATAAAACACGAATTTGTCGATCCCAAAGGAGTTCTGAAAAGCTGGAACGAAACTGGTCTTGGAGCCTGTTCGGGTTGGATTGGAATCAAATGTGTTAATGGTCAAGTCATAGCTATTCAGCTCCCATGGAAAGGATTAGGTGGTCGAATTTCTGAAAAAATTGGACAGCTCCAATCTCTAAGGCGGCTTAGCTTACACGACAACGTTTTAGTGGGCCCAGTTCCAACTTCTTTGGGATTTCTTCCTAATCTAAGAGGAGTTTATCTTTTTAACAATCGGCTTTCGGGTTCGATTCCTCCTTCGATTGGTAACTGTTTAATTCTTCAAACACTTGATCTTAGTAACAATCGACTCACTGGGTTTATTCCATCGAGTGTTGGTAACTCGAGTAGATTGTATAGATTGAATTTGAGCTTTAATGCTTTTTCTGGTTCTATTCCTTTAAGCCTGTCCCAAATCCCATCTTTGAATTTTCTTGATCTTTCACATAATAATCTCTCTGGGCTTGTTCCTGATTCTTGGGGAAGTTCTAATTATTCTTATCAGCTTAAAAGTTTGGTTCTTGATCATAATCTTCTTTCTGGAAAAATTCCATCTACTTTGGGAAATCTTGGTTTGATTGAGGAGTTGAATTTGAGTAATAATCAAATTGAAGGGAGTTTACCTAATGAGTTGGGTAATTTAACAAGGTTGAGTTCACTTGATTTATCAAACAACAATCTTGATAGCCAAATCTCATCAGAATCTATTCAAAGTTTGAGGAATCTCTCTGTTTTGATTTTGAGTAACAACAAATTTGAAGGTGAAATTCCAGACACAATTGGGAACTTCACGAGTATTACAGTTCTTGATTTATCTGAAAACAATTTCACTGGTGAAATCCCAAATTCTCTTGTGAATTTACAGAATCTTTCTTCATTTGATGTGTCTTATAATAATCTCTCTGGCTCTGTCCCATCTGAGCTAGCTGCAAAATTTAACTCGAGTTCTTTTATGGGTAATATTCAGTTATGTGGATATAGTAACTCAACCCCATGCCCTTCTCCCACATCTGGAAATCTGCCTTCCTCTCCTTCTCAAAGCCAATCAAATCACCGTAAACGAAAACTTAGCACTAAGGACATTATCTTGATTGCTGCTGGTGCCCTTTTAGTTGTTTTACTAATACTATGTTGCCTACTTATCTGCTGTTTAATAAGAAAAAAGGCAGCTGCAAAGGCTAAAAATGGTAAAACAGGTGGCGGCGGCCTCGTTTCCACCGGAAAATCAGTGCCAGCTGGCGGACCTGAAGCGGAATCCGGCAATGAAACTGGAGGAAAATTGGTACATTTCGATGGTCCTTTTGTATTTACTGCTGATGATTTATTGTGTGCAACTGCAGAGATAATGGGAAAGAGTACTTATGGAACCGCGTATAAGGCGACTTTGGAAGATAATAATTTAGTTGCGGTAAAGAGGTTAAGAGAGAAGATTACAAAGGGGCAAAAGGAGTTTGAGATTGAGGTTTCTGAACTCGGGAAGATTAGAAATGCAAATATTTTGGCCATGAGAGCTTATTATTTGGGACCTAAAGGAGAGAAACTTCTTGTGTATGATTACATGCCTAATGGAAGTCTTGCATCTTTCCTCCATGGTAAGTGTTTTACCAATTCTTTGATTTTCTTTGGATAATATATATGCAAATTTAGGATCAACACCTTTAATGTGTTATATTTATTGGGGTATGTCGAATTATGTTCATATAAAAGAAAGCAATGAGATTTCTATTTTATGCACGAATAATCGGATTTGATTTTTCTTCCTTGTGAAATGACCTTAGAATGTTCATAGAGTGAATGCAAACATACCCCCATGCTTTGTGTAATGAGGAATTATTGTGTTGTCAATGTTTGTTTAGTTTATATATAGTCTGATATTAATTAACATATATGTTTCATTTGTGTTCATATAATAACCATGATGCTCTTCTAATGTGCAGCTAGAGGACCTGAAACTATTATCCCCTGGCCAACAAGAATGAACATAGCTATCGGAATAACACGAGGACTCTCCTACCTTCACACTGAACAAAATATTATACATGGAAATCTCACATCTAGTAATATACTCCTCGACGAACAAAATAATCCCAAAATTGCCGATGTGGGACTCTCTCGACTCATGACAAGCGCAGCCAATACCAACATAGTCGCCACAGCAGGCACAATGGGTTATAGAGCACCAGAGCTTTCGAAACTAAAGAATGCAAGCACTAAAACAGATGTATTTAGCCTTGGAGTCATAATATTGGAGCTTCTAACTGGAAAATCGCCAAGTGAAGCTACAGATGGGCTCGATTTGCCTCAGTGGGTGGCTTCGATTGTGAAAGAGGAATGGACTAATGAAGTTTTTGATGTGGAGTTAATGAAGGAGTCTTCTAATATTGGTGATGAATTGCTTAATGTGTTGAAGTTGGCACTGCATTGTGTTGACCCATCTCCAGCAGCTAGGCCGGAGGTTCAACAAGTTCTTGAGAAACTCGAGGAGGTGAGGACCGAGGGGGCGGCAGCCCCCAGTTCTGGGGAGGGTGGTGAGGCGGTTCCAATCAAAAGTGAGTGAAGAGAAGCAATGATACACATACACACACACACAAGTAGCTGAAAGTGGTTATTTCATATTATTTATTTATTTATTCATTTATTAATTATATAGTATTTTTGAAAAAAAATCGGGTTTTTGTATATAATATAATATTAGTTTGATATATTGAGATTGTATCTTCGTTTGTTTTGTTTGCATAATTGCATGTAATAAGTTCTCATTGAAGAATTTGTTTTAGTGATACAACATTTGACATCAATATTTGGCCTCATTTGCTTGGATCTTTTAATAACTTTGGAATACAAAAAAAATATATACACATTAGTTCTTCAATGTGAGGCTTTGTATGGAAGTTGCAACAAAAATTTAAACTGTGGTATCAAATTTGTATTTTAGTGTCCAATTGTACAAAAGTTGCAAATGACCTATATTATATATATATATATATATATATATATATATATATATATATATATATATATTGTGGTACCAGAAGACAAATTTGCCTAATACTTATGGCTTAAGATATTGCGAGAGCAACATATAATGATGCTAGAGCAATATTTTTCAGTTCACAATTTTTCCCTTAGTAATTTTTTTTTAAGTACACTTATCATCAAGGGTCTTAAAAGCTTTAAAATTTCAATTCCCATAATACTCATTGTTACTTAATTATGGTAGCAGAATTTTGCTCTCATAAAAAAAGTATTTTTCCTCCAATCAGAATCTCTTAGTATGGAAAAATATCAACATCTTTCTCCATGGCCAATTACTGAAACATTCTTGCATAAAGCTGTCCAGAATTAACCTTGAAGATTGTTTTATACTTGGTAAATTTTATTGAAAAATCAGAAAAAAATCTCACATCCCAAAATAAATTTTTCCACAATTTTTCTTATCCTTAAATTTTATACATGAGTGTGATATTTGTAACAGATATATTATTATTTGGTACTCTGTGTTTTACAATTCTTGTTAATGGAGTGTATATGTTTTTTCCAAATATTTATTTGATTTAATTTTCTGTCATATCCCAAATCTATAATCCTATATATTCATATGGAACTTGTTATGGGTTTAAGCCCAATCCTAAATCAACTATTGTTTGAGCCCAGGCCCAATGGAAAACTACTTTGAATGTCCAATTCCAAACGTCAGCAAAAACAGGCAAAAGACCCTTTCTTTTTACACTCCCCTCTTCAAACACACAACAAAACACAGTAATAATTAACAATGGCTGATTTCCCAATTGACAAGATCCAAATATCCGGCGCAACCCTAGCCTCCCTCCTCCACCGCTGCTCCTCCTCCTCCGGTGACATCCACGGCTACCTCTTCGGCCTCACCACCCTCTCCAACCCCAACCCCCTCTCCGATCACCCAACCACCACAACCACGCCCACCACACTCCTCACCGCCTCCATCACCTCTTTCCTCTCGCTCCCTTCCCACTTCCCCCTTCCCCCACCACCACCACCATCCACGTCAGCCGTCCTCCTCGGCTGGTTCTCTTCCCGCCGTAAAACCCCTCTCCGCCCCTCCCTCAAAGACTCCACCACCGCTCTCTCCCTCTCCACCACCCCGTCACTCTTCCTCCTCCTCACGACGCCGTTTCAGGACCAATTAATCCACACTCATGAGTACAAAGCTTTTCAGTATAAAGGAATAACGTTTGAGCCCAAGGCTATAAATATAGTCAACCTGGGGCCTTCTTTCAGATCGCAGTACGATTCTTTTAGCCCTAATGTGGCGTTTCCTATGATGGATTGTGAGCTGAGGGGGTCGAATGCAATGGTGGAGGACAAAAATGGGGAAATTTTGGCTAATAAAAAGAGGAATTTGAAGGATCAGAAGCAGTTGGATATGTGTGCTGATGGGTTTGAAGTTGGGAGGTTGAGTAAATTAATGGGGTCCGAATCTGCGTATACGGGAGAGCTTGAGGATTTGTATGATAAAATGCTTGATAAGATTGATGGATTATCGAAATTGGTGGAGCAGACTAATTCTAAAGTTCTTGAACAGGTGATGATACTACTAAAGATTCGATTTTTTTTTATTGTTTTAGGAACTGCAAAGTCCATGAGTACTTCCATTCTGTATTTTGGAGTTGTTTAATTATGTAAAGGGATTATGTTGTTTTGGCAGGAGAATCATAATATGAGGCTGAGGTACAAAGTTGCTGGCTTGGAATAATTTTGCTGTTGATAAAGTGTTAATCGTTTTGGTTAGTTAAGGTAATGTCTGTTTCCCTTGCTATGGTTGCTAATTAAGCTCGAGTATTTATTTTTCAGATTTGTTTCTGGTTGTGACTTATGCATTGCTGGTTGAAATTGTCTTTCTTGGTATTAGCATTATTGAGGTTTTTTTAGATTTGTTTCATGATTGTGTTGTGCCTAAAGGTGGTGCATTATAAATTGTTCATAATTGTGTTGTGCCTAACTTGGTCATGGGCGAACTATATTTATCAACTTACCAAACAAGAGATCAACTGATTAAAGACCTAATCTTTGCTACCAAACGAATTTTCTGTTGTTAGATCTGTTTTGGATTAATTTATTTCCAACATAATGAGTTTGATAAAATTTCACTCCACTCTAAGTTCCGTGATGTAGCTGAAATTTCACTAGATATATGCTCAGCATTATATGTTTTAAGTTCAAACTTTAGATATTTTTTATGTGTTTTTGTTGTTTATCTGTGCTACAGGTAACATTTAATTCTTGCATCATATACTAAATCATGGTGATTGAGAGTGTTAATTCTTGTAGCTTAGCAAAGTTAAGGTTGAGCTCTATATACCTCACTATGAAATAAGGAGCAAATTTACACAAATGACAAGCGAGTCTTAATGCCATCTTATTGTGTTGAATGTTAATCTGTGTCCACCTTTAGATGCCAAGGCCCCTTCCAATTCCTAGTGTCCATTCTTTTGAACAACTTGTGCAATTTGTTGAGTGGTTCTTTGACATCTGTATGATATACAATTATAAACTAAGGTTTCATTTTTCCTAGGAAAAAGTAAATAGTATAGTAAGCTTGGTTTGTTTATTGTTTTTTCCGTATTTGTGTCATTCATTTTTCCTTCACAATTTCTGTAGATTCCCAGAAGCTTGAAGGTGTAAAACTAGATCTTGCAGCTGGATGTGTAAAACATAGTAATAATAGAAGTGCTGTTAGGTCACTGCGGATGAACGAGGTCTATCGCGTTCCTCATGTACACTACCTCGTGTTATTTTTCTCTATATTTGTGTTTCTACTGCCCTTTGCCCCCCTGCCCCTTTCACCTCTTGTATATATATAATCACCCACTTGTTTCTGTAATGAATCTTGTATTAAGAACTGAGGGCTTTTGTTCAGATGTCATGGCTATAACTGGTTTTGTTGCTCACATGATCTTCTGTTTTCCGGTTGATCATTGTAATATACTCATTTTTTTTAGTATAGTAACATCATGTCTTGTGCAAGTTAGTTCATGGTCAACTCATCCTTAAAAAAGAAATTATTTTTCTGCAAATATGTTGCTACCTTCCCATCAATTACAGACTATTTAGTACCACCCATCAGCTTTTTAATTCCAAGAACACCTTTTTTTTTTCATCTGTTTCAATTGTTTGAGAAATCGTTAACACCTCCACAGTCTTTCAAAAGTCAGAGAGATCCTAAAAGCATTTTAACTTTGATTTTCTTGAAGAAGAATAATACTCACTCCGTCCCATTAAAGCTATAGTATTCGGTTAAAATTTTAATATTTTAATTGACATATCATATTAAATTATTCACATTTGTGGTGTATTAAACTTTTTAAATATTTATATATAAGATGTCATTTTATATTATCAACTTATTATTGAAATAATATAATTTAATTATTTATTATAATTTTTATAAAGAAAAATTGGACAGAGTAAGTAATATATACAAAATAATGAGGGCATAATGGTCCATAAACCAATAGCAAACGATTGGAAAATACTAAAACAGTAAAGGGTATTCTTACGTTAAATAGTTTGAGGTTTGAGGGAATATTTTGTTATATTACCCGTGTTATAGCTAACAGTTAACAGGGGATAAGAGTATTTAACCCTGATTTCAAGTTCAATAAAAAAAATATCAATTAACTGAACAAATCGCGAGGTAAAACGAATTAAAATTTATACATAATAATCGAAGAAGTTGAAAGATACATCCAAAAAGATAGTTCCAAAAGTTTGTACTTCAGAGATCAACTTATGAACAAGTTAATCCAGCAAACATGTAAAGTCTCAGGATAGAGACATCTCAATATCTTAGCTCAGAAGAGCTATCACCTCCCCTTTACTCCACGACTATGTGTATTTATATGTGCTCGAAATACAGCTCAAGTCTCTGTGAAATTGTAGTAAGTCAATCAGCAAAGCCTCCTTCTGGTCAGTAGCTACTTACAGAAAAAGTTCGCGAGTGGCTTCTCATATAGTATGCTTAGATCCAGCAGCGATATGGATCATGCAAATACAAGAGGATTTGGGGATAATTATGTGCAGCTCAACTATTGTCATTCTCATCATCGGGCAAGAGCAATCTCCATGGTCCACTTCTAGTGCTTAACCTGATCAAGTTAAAGCTACATGATATACATGTTTATTAGAAAAATCGGCACTCTAAAGCATAGATAATACATCCTGTTATATCAGAAACATCCACTGAGGGGTTGCAACCAGTCCAAGAGTATTTCCTTTTACTTTGGGAGAACACAAACTGTAGTAATTATATTGCATGTTTTCCTGTTATATTAGAAACGGGCATTGAGGGGTTGCAACCAGTACATGTGTTTCGTGTAACACATCCTAGAACGCAAAGGGAAACAGAAAAGCTGAATATCTTCCCGGATATAAATAGCTAAAATTAACTGGAAAGTCGTGGCTACCCTCTGGGTCGCCACGAACGTAAAAAATTTAACTTAGATTTGAGCCATATAATAGGACGATTCAGTGTAAGGCACAGCTATACACATAATTTTCTTTAGTTTGCACGAGAAAGGGTAGTTTACCTTAAGACTCCAGCTACTACACGCAAAGTCATAAAGAGAAAAAGTCCACCCCATACACCAGCAAGACCAAATTTAGGAGCAGTTACCAGTAAGAAGACTGAAGATATCAATCCAACTAGCACCTGTTCATGATCATGAGACTATTAATTTATCAAAAGAATAACTAATGAGGCATCTGAACAACTTCTAGATAACATTACCATGGAATATGCAGCAAATCCAAAGTCTGAAACCCCATAATAAAGCCCATCAAGAACAAATGCAAGAGCATTCATTGGCTGAGATCCAGCAACAAACTGTACGCAGAATTAGTGATGAAGATATTTTAGTATGCATTTTCTGACTTTTAAATTTGCCTGAGCTTAAACACGTATATCACACAAATCAACAAATGTGCAAAACCGTCTAAGATACAACTAACAGAAATTATTTGGACATTAGTTTGCAATAGTATTAATCGAAATGATATACTCCCCGGCGTTAATTAGCTAACTGGGAAGAGTTTGTTCCATGGTATGTTTTAAATAGGAAAAATGAAAGACTCTGCTAAAACATCCAAGCTATACTCAGTACATTATTCATAAGTCAAGCCAAATTCAGGAGGGTAGTTCCAGTGAAGGTCAGATTCTTACCAAGGTTCCAGATCGAGCTATTCCAAGAACTTCTGAGTCTGTGCTAAATAAGCTGGACAAAGCACCAAATGCAAGGAACAAAATTACAGCCAAAGCTACTCCCATTATCAATCCAATCTGATTTATTCACATAGGAATGTAACATTCAGCAAGATAATCAATCTCGATGATCAATGCAATCAGCATTCCTATTGAGATTTTCAAAAAAATTATGGACATATACTAATCAGTTTTACAGACCTGTAGCACTTTGTATGTCACCTCGCGTGCCAGACCATAGTTCCCTTGTGAATATTCACTAGCAAGGAGTGTCTAAAAAGAAATGTCAGAAATAATACAAGGAAACCATTTATTACACTGCCTAGCATGTGGAAATTGTTCTGAAAGACGTAACAAATTCACAGACTATATCTTGAGAGCGACAAAAGTAAAAAGAAAAAACTCATTTACCAAAATAGACTTGGCCAGTATTTCAAGTTCATGTAACTCATTTATTATTCCCAAGAGGAATCACTAGATAGAAAATCATATAAGACAGGTTTGTCAAGATGAAGAGCTATATCAATAAGAGAATGAAATTGAATCATTTTGACTTTGTGACCACAAGGAAAAACACAAAGATAAACAAAAGAAACAAGTGCAGGCATATTACGCTAGATGAAAGAATCATTTGCAATTGCAATCTTAATCACCTCCAACTAACTCCAGAATCATAACTTCTATGTGTCTATCATGTCTGGTAACTATTATATACCTGTCCTGCAAGTGCTAAAGCATCATTTAGCAAAGATAAAGCCAGCCAGACTTGGAAACAAATCTGATGACCTGCCATTTGTATAGGGCCCTCTCTTGCTGCAATTGATGTAGCTAATGTTGTGGTTATCAGGACGGCTAACGTTCTCCCTGTCAAAAGGGCACCTGCCAAATGAAATTTCAAAAAAAATAATTATTTCCACAAGATATTGTGGCTCTTGTACATAATAATAACATATCATGACAATCAGAATGTATATAGGGCTATACAAGTGAGAGATTAGATTTTGTCATTGTTGACGTATAGTGATTGAAACCACATCATGAGCTACTAAAAGTGCTATTAGTAGGCGGCATTATAGGTATAAGTTGCTAATAGGAGTGAAAAGAGTTAATATGAGATGTGAATTCAAAGCCTTCAACTGTATCAAACTCAAAAATGCATTATTCATTTAGTTCGTGAATTCATCTTCAGCTGCTTAATAACTCATAACTTAAAAAGCACAAAGTGCCTCTTCACGAATTGATAAACCAAATTTGATCCACATATTTCTGGAAAATTATGAGCCATAGCCAAATATGTTCTGCCTAACATGTGCATATTAGGACGAATCAATGCTGTCGCTAATTAATTGTGTATTCTACCATTCTTGCTTTAAGTGAATGAGTCTAGCATTCTAAGTTAGTTTTCACTGTCAGCATTACTAATATTATATGGTGATAGTCTGATAAGCGCATCAATCAGAAATTCTGCTGAAATTTTTATTTTGCTTGTTAGCTGCATCGCAAGTGCGCGCATATTGCGTGAAACAGACTATACATTAAAATAATCGGAAGTCCTCTATCTCTATCTTTTGCTTCTCCATTTCCTCGTTGATGTCTTTGTAACATTGAAAAAAAAAATGACCCATTAATAATTCATAGCAGCACCTTTCAGAAGCCACAATTCCTATTTGTATGAAACTTGAGAAGTATCAAAAAAAATAAACCTTCCTATTTTACTACAGTTCCAGCAGACTTTTGCCATCTTATGATGACCTAGATGTCAAATTTTGAATTTAAAAGATCATTGCATTTACCACTTTTCTGTAATATTTATCAATCATTGATTTTGGTAAGAGATTAACATTCTATAACCAGAGGGCACATGCTAAAATTTATTTTATCTATTTATTTTTTGGTCAAATTTTTTTTTTAAGATACTGGTTTCTAGGAACATACCTGATTTAAGATACTGGACAATCCTTTGCCCTCTGATACTTGGTGCAATAAGAAGCACTTCACCACTCAACTTCCATAGAAGAATAAAAGCTATCAAATACCTGAAAAAAGTTACATAAGAAGTCCTATGAGACAAGGGAAAGCCGGTGTTGTTATGTCATAATGTTTGTGATGCAACTATGGAGTTAGTTTTACCACATCATTGACATACTCAGAAATCACAGTCGAAATTGCAGCACCACCAATGCCAAGACCACAAAAGAATATTAATACTGGATCGAGTATTGCATTTAGTAAGTTGCCAGCTCCTGAAAATCACGACAAATATAGCTGGAGATAAAACGGAACAATAGGACTTATGAACCTAAGTATCCAACTAATGAAGAAGCAAAAAGACTATAAGATGTTAGTAATGGTCCATGACAAAGAACATCTGTAGCACATCACAAATAATTGTATTATAATACTTGCCAACAGCATATAAAGGTGTCTTCGTATCCTTGAATCCACGGAAAGTTCCTTGAGCAGCAAGTGCTACCACAATTGCTGGAGCACCGAAGGCCCTCAGAGTAAGAAATTGTTCAGCTGGCATGCGCATTGGGGATTCCTGTGATAGGCAATATATGAGTGAGAGCAAGCAAAAAAAAAATTTCAAAAGATAATGAACCATTTAATCTGGAAATTACATTCAATTGAAGAGACTATTAGCTTTATATATATGGAGAACAGAGTGAAGAGATTTCATTTCTTCATGATTGAATAATGGAGAATTTAAATTTATATTTATAATAAAAAGATAAAGTTATGGGGACATCTTATGATGAAAATTCCGCCGTCATAATAAATGTCTTTATTTGGTAGAAGTCATAATATGTCACACCTAATTATATTGAGATTGCAATGACCACATCCAGTTTCATTTTCAAGATTTGTGCTGGGAAATTATTTCCAAATAAAACCATACTAATGCATCAGTTTTCATAAAAGGCACAACTACTGGACCAAAATATTGACCAATAAGAATTTTGAGAGCAGTAGGTAACCAAAAAGATGTCCATAATAAAGTTTCTTAATTAGCTTAACAAGACATACAACAGGTATACCCATCGTATTCATCAAAATACTGGAGCCTGTGGAAAGTACAACAGCTTCTCCGACGCCAAGGGCCGCAGCAAGCATTAAAGAAGTTGATACTGAAGGAAGAAACATCTTGCTTTGCTGGTCTGCAAGGCAATATCATTAAAAGGCCACAATATAAATACATTAAAGGGAACAGGACCACGAAAGATGTGATCATAGATGCTGATGAAAGAGTACCTTTGGCAGTTTGACTATTGTCACCAGCAGCCTTTGTAGCTAATGCCTGCTCTTCAGCGACAAAAGATGTTGTGATATTGAGCAAAGGTACATTGAACAACTTAGACACAAGATTGAATACTGCACCAGATACACCAACTGCTGCCAGTTCAGCCGATCCTAAACAACGTGACAGAAACAGTTGAAAACCTTATGTAAAGAACTTGGAGATGGCACAAATAAGAACTATACTGGGTTTATTGGAATATTGCATTCTAATTTACAAAATAGGAAAAACAGTCCAACTCTTATTAACTATTGAATGTAGTCAGTTCTAGCACAAAAGGCTCTATTAACTATGAAGCTTTCAATGAGCTAACAGAGAGGATAGTCGCAGTCTGACAGAAATATGGATATAAAAGACCATGCCTAATGCAGTCCATATTCTAGAGATTTTTTTTTTTTTATCTTAGTTTGTAAATCTAAAATAAAATGGGTATCATCAGTCCTTCAACAATTCGCCCAATACAGAAAGAAAACATGTATTATTGACGTCATTCTTCAACAAATTAAAATACAATTCTGCTGACAAATGATCAGACATGCACTGATGCACAGTTGCTAAAATAAAACCAATACTGAATGCAAAACCAAAAAAACCAAAAGAAATAAGTACCCAAATGACCAACGAATCCCGTATCAACAAGCGAAGCAATGGGGTCAGCCGCAAGCGCCAAAGCTGCTGGCAGTGCAATTGACAGAATATCCACTCCAAGTCCATCCAATTTAAATACCTCCCTGCAAAATCCACAAACAATAAATGCCTTTTGGTGATGAGGATTTAACAGAAGAAAGTAAAAAAGAGAAGGCATAATCAATGTAAAGAAATAAATATCCATCTCAAACAATTTCTCTAATGTGATTGAATATTGTTAAAACTGCAACAACGTGATTCATAGATTGATGTTGTACCACTGTAAAAGCATCCCAATACAAAGTCCTTTCTTAACATTAATCATCACTAAAAACTAGCCAAGTTCAAGACATGGTCTCTCTGCAAATTCCAACTTTCAACAACCTTCCTACCTTGTGCTATTCACACAATGGTACCCAGTGTAATATATACACGAAAGATATGACTAAAAAGAGTAAAATTATCTGTTCAACACTTACAATGATACAACACCTAAACATATATATTTTCGACATTTGGGCAATTGAAGTAGTAAGAGTGTTTTTGATAGTAAAATAACATAGAAATACTCTTGAATTTGATTTCAGGAAGTAATACCGAAGACGGTGCAGTAACGTTGGTAGTAATTTCGAGATATCATTTGGGTTAGGATCAGGATCCGGGTCCCGGGGCGTCCTAAGCCGATCTTCTGCGACCTTGGACTTTGATTTTTGGGTTCTGGTGCTGGGGTTTCTGTTCGCTGATGATAATTCCCGGATTGTTCGAAATCGACTGAAATTGTTATTATCCCCTTTGCCAAATTTCGTCAAATACGAAGATGACGAAACAGAGAAATATTGCAAACAATGGTAATTAGACGGAATGGACAAGGGATATTGGCAATGGTGATGGTGAGTTACAGCACAGGCCATGGTTGTTGTCGAAGAAAATATTTTTGTGAAGATATTACAGTGTGTGTAGCATGCAATGCCACAAAATAAATAAATATATATCGTATAATTTAATGTGGTTGAGATTGGACCGATTTGGATATTTTTGGATTGGGCCATTTTACCTTGATGGATAAGGCTGATTGGGACAGTTACTGCGGCCCAACAAAGAATAAGTTTGTCCCTCTTTTTCTTGAATAGCATAATTAATAAAATTAAGAGAAAAGTGGATTAAGGCCGAAAATCAAACTAAGTACTCAATATTGACTCATGTTTGTTCAATAATAGCTCGCTTGAATTTTGTCTGTTGTGCTTACAAAAAAAACTTAAACAATATTTATCGTTTGAGAACTTTGAACAGTAGTTAAGCTCAACTTGATAAAGCTAAAAACTGATAAATTACATGTAAAATATCATATTTAATCGATGTTCAACTCGAGCTAAGCTCGTTTTACAATGATACCAGACTTAAACACAATTTCAAGCGAGACTACAAAAAAATTCAAATCAAATACTACTCGATACGTTTACACACCTAAGTACAATTAAGAAACCCTTATTATATAAGTTTATGAAATTGTAATATGGAATACCTATTAGTGAGGGTTGCAGTTGGATGAATCGTTGTGGAATAGTTTTGAGTCCTAAAAAATCCCTGTTATTTGTTTCATTTGGAAGGCCCAAGTCCTTATAAACCCGGGTTGGTCCATTACATGCTACTTTTATCTTATTTTATTGAAATATGGATATTAATGAAAATCGACTTTTGGTCTAATTAATTGCATGTTAGCTCCGAGTATTTATTAACATTACTATGTTCTTGTTTTATCTGTAGTTTGTTGAGTAATTAGTTGTCACATTAAAGATCGATTTATTGTAATATATCAAGAAAAAAATCAAATTTCATATTAGGCCATCTCTAACCGAGCATGAGGAGGGTTATCGGCGGTGTTCGATTGGAGATGGCAAAATGCAAACCCTAAACGGATGGCAAAAGGGGGGACGAGGGTTAATGAGGATTGGGGGCAAGGGATGCCGGGTAGGCATGAGGGGGATTGGGCGGTCATGGACCGCCCAATTGTCTCTCATACACGCATGGGGGCGGTCTCAAGGTGGGTGGCCTCCAAGTTTTCTTTTTTTTAGTTTTTTTTTTGTTTTTAGTTTAGATTTAAATGTAAAAATAGTTTTATTTATTTTTAATAAATGAATTATAATTAGTTTTATTTATTTTTAATAATTTTTTATTTTTTATTTTTTGTGTCAGATTTAATAAAGTGATTAGGTTAAATTATGAAATTTTAAATTTCTATATTCCTAAAATTTATTTATTTATTATTATTATTATTAAAATAAGTGAGGGTGAGTGAAGAAAGTGAGAGTGGAAAAATTTGTAAAATTAAATTAAACGGAGGTTGATTGTTCTTCGATTGGAAATGAGTTTTTAAGTGGGTTGAAAATGGCATGAGGGCAAGAGCAAGAGGACAAGGACAATTGGACATGGAATTCGGTGTAAAACCACCAACACAATCATAATGCTATTTCCTTTGCCTTTTATTTTTCTGTGCCAACAGGTTTGGTGAAGCCTCAATTATACATACCTAAAAGAGGAAAAAAGGAAACAATGACTAATAGAAAGATGAAATGAATTAAACATAGCATGCAAGTATTGGCAGACACTGCAAAGAACCTAATTTTTAGCTTAGATATGGAAACCTAGCAAGCTATAAATTACTAGCAAGAAAAGACTGATCGAATTAAACTGCATTTTATTTTTTGATAAATGAATTAAAGTACATTACTTGCATAAAATTGGGTATAGGTCAACTTCATTGTTTCACGCTTCCAATAAAAATTAATATAATAACTTAGATTCTTTGTACCTTCCCACGTAAGAATTAAACCAAAATTTATAGGATATTAAAACTGAGGATTTCGCCAACGAGGTCATACTAGAATTTTGTAATTATTATTTTTTGTAATTTAATTATAATTAAATAGATTTCTGATTTAGTGATATTGATATAATGATATTATGTAATGATCGTTTTAAAAAAAATGAAAATTCAAAATTCATTGGCCTCCATATATATTTATAGCGATCGAGCTAGTGGAGTAGACGAGTAATGATAACATTATTTCATGGAAGACCAAATTTAATGACATTGTCCCAATTTAATTTCATGGAGTAGACGAGTAGTGACAACATTATTTCATGGAAGACCAAATTTAATGACATTGTCCCAATTAAAATTCAATGCATGTCGATCATGAAGAGCTAGCTCTAGATCGTATCCAAATTATTTGTTATATAGACGTGTAGTAACATGGAGAATCTTAAAAAAATTATTTACTTTTATTTGTTGGTTAGGAGTTGAATGTAAAATAAATTTTTTCTACCAATTTTACTTTCTTGTCAATGTTTGTAATTAATGCAGTGATTATTTGGTTAAAATGATATTTTAGAATTTTTACTTTAAAAAATTAATTATTTATTACATTAAAAGGGGGGGGAGTATATATTCTTCTTAAAATTTGTGTAGTAGACAATTTAAATGGATTAATATTAAAAAAATACTCTCTCCATTTCATAATATATATCGCTTTGAAAAGTTTTTCTTGTGTCATATTATCTGTTACTTTAGATTTTCAATAAAGCATTAATTACTCTTTTTACATTTTTGCCATTTATGTTCATAAATTTTCTCAAACATTAGTGAATGATAATTAATTAAAAGGGTATCTTAGTCTTTTTCATTTTTTTTTCTCTTAAAATTCAGCTATATTCAATGATTTTCTTAATTTGTGTGCATACATGTGAAAAGACAGATATTTTAAAACGGAGGGAGCAACAAATTAACAAGAAAAGGTTCCCGGATATATATGCACCTCATTCTTATATTAATTCAGTACAATAATTCACTTGCACTCCTGGATCAAATTTTGTATTCATTGGTATTCAAACTAATTGTAGGATACTATTTGAAAGTACCTTCAAATCATTTGAAAGAGTTGTATATTGAAGTGATTTGAAAAAACTATAAGATTAAAGAAATTTGTTGAAATACTAAAAAATTACTGTGTGTTTCTCTATTTCGATTTTCACAAAAAAATATAAATGATTCCACATTTTCGTTGGAAACGCACCTTTTTGGTGAACGCATTCCGAAAGTTTGATCCATCATTCATTGGTTTCCTTTCAATTCAGGTACTAAAAACAATTACTCGTACCTTCATCCAAAGTATTTACTATACTTAAATGCAAACATGTTGCATTAACGTTTTAAACATATTGTACTACCTGACATGCTTGTTGGTTCTTCAAGTTGAAGTCATAAATTAATCATATTACTGTATACTTAAAGTACTACTACTTTTTTCGATGATTATTGCTGTCATCCTCCAAAAATTTCAATAATAACTTCCATGACACAAAATAATTAAATAGAAGGACGATCGAATAAACATGAATGTGCATCGTACCCAATTTCCGAGCCATCAATTAAAATCTGTACCTAACTTAAATAGTCATCATATGTACATCAATACTAGTGCTGACCTAATCAAACGCCTTGATTTTGATAACATTCAAAAACTTTTGCTCTGAGAGTACGGGATAAAAACCATGAGACTCAGGATGGATAGCGCAATAGAGATCTACCACTGGCTAGTTAATTACAAGACAAGACCATCCGTGGCGCTATCCCTCCTGAGCTTTATGGATTCTCCATACTTTTGATACAAATATATATATATATATTTATGTATTAAATAAAATAATAAATTAGTGTTATAATATATATATATATGTTCTACAATATACTATATCTGCATGTACATATACTCTGATTCTGATAGAATAAAATTAAGAAGAGGAGAGGAGAGGAGAGGAAGGGAGAGGGAGGGGGCCGGGGTGATTGGTGAGATGAAATTGGGGGTGTATTTATAGGAGCAAAGTAACGTGGGGGTTGGCTGAGCAACGTCATCAAAATTTCTTCCGTATAAAGAGAGAGAGACCCCCCCAGCTCATATCAGAAATTAATCTTTGACTATATTTTCTAGGCATGTGTTTCAAGGACAATCAAATCAGTTGCAATTTTCAAATCAAACTCTCATCTTCTTTATATATCTGATATTATATTTTCTGATAAAACACATTTAATACCATGATTTTATCTCTCTCGACACATTTGTTTTCTCCATCAATTTTTTGGACAGAAACCGTCGTTAAGTCACCAAAATGGCACACTTATGTACCCTATATCATAATTGGAAATTAGTGTGGCATGATTCATTGTATATTACGATATATGATTTAATTTTGATTAATATTCCAAAACTTTGTTAATTTTCTGCGGATTGTTTATTGTGTTTCATGAATTGAAACGTGTACCGTTAGAAAGCTCTCGTCAAGAGCTTTTCGGCCATATAAATAACACAAAATTTTCCATCAAAAATTTGACGGAAAAAAGGAAATATGTCAAGGGGGATGAAATTATGATATTAAATGTATTTTTTTTAAAAAACATTGTACCAAATATATAAAATAGATAAAAGTTTGATATGAAAAAAGTAGATTGTAAGAGCATCTCACATGGTACACCAAATCCTATTTTTTTCACCTAATTTAGATGTTTTTAGCCTCCCACCCTAAATCACTAAATCACCATAACACCAAAAAATATAGGGACTTTGTTTTAGCCTCCCATGGTGGTCAACCACCATTTCACCATTTCACCAAATCCTATTTTTACACCAAATTTTTTGGTGAAGGAATTTACATCTCCCACCATTCCACCATTTCACCATTTTTTACACCAAATCCTATATTTATCACCAAATATAGGAAAAGAAATAGGATTTGGTGTAATTGTCCCTATTTGATTAATTAACATCTAATTGCATGATTAGCAATGTATTGACATGTTTATTATGATTTATATGTATTTAACTATATTTTAAATATTTTATCGGCTTTTATTAAATATATACATTAATTATTATTAATAAAAAATTATTGTTAGTAAAAATAAATATTCTTTACATTATTGTTAATTAACTGTATATTTTTAGGTATAATAATTAATTTATTGATTTTTATCAAATAAATACACTAATTATCATTAATAATTAAAATGCAACAAACGGCAACAAATCCTTTAATGAAATACATTGTTAATAAAACGACAATAAGCTACATTTATATTATTAAACCTAAATAATACATGAAAATAAAATACATGACGACAAACTCCCTAATGAAACACACATTTAATTAAACAACATAAAAAGAAAAATAACACGAAATTGAAATACTCATAAAAAACGAAAATGAAATTTTCGTTTTAATAACTTACCCACTCGTTCAAGTCTTGCCACCACTACTTAAAGAAAATCTTGGCTATCATAGTTCAAATCGGGAAAATGTCCATCTACTGGATTCCCGTCAGTATATTCACCAGAGTTGTACTCCTTGTTGTTAGGAGATTCCGGGACATACACATCTTCGTAGCTTCCTCCACTTCCTCCTGCACTAAAATCCAAGTTCCTAGCTGCTCTTGGCATGTTTCCACTATTAATGAGGGCTTGTTTCTTATTAGTCCAGAATTGTTTGCTAAATGGTGTGAGATTACTCAAGGAGAGATTTAAATAATACAATGTATAAGAATTTTCTTGGCCGACATCGGAATTTGATAAATCAAGGAGAGCACAATGAACTAAGAAGAAGACTGGTTGCACACTTGTGGGATAAACGTAGCCAAATAGGTGATGATGACGATGATGAGTGAGATGTTTTGTAATGAGTTACGATTATTTCGTTTTGCAATGTTGTTTTTTCTTTATCAGTTTGTAATGTTGTTTAATTATGCAAGTGTTTATGAAAATGTTGTTTATGTTATGATTTTATTATATGTATAACATTTTGAGTTAATTGTGTTACATGTTTTAATGATTTTTCATAACTTATAAAGCATAAAATTTAATTAACATAGTTATAAAAATTTAATACTTTTAAAAATGATTTGCAATTGTAAATAACACTTTAAAATTGATAATATTGTATTGAAAATTTAATGAAATAAAATTATGATAAACATCAAATTTATTATTTGGTGACACATTTGGTGAAATACCATGGGAGATAAAACCAAATCCTATTCTCTAAAAATGGTGAAATGGTGAAATATTATTATTTTATAATTTGGTGTAAATTTTGATGAAAACCATGGGAGGCCAAAAACACCATTTTTTCACCAAAAATTGTGAAATGGTGAAATGGTGTGCTAACCATGGGAGATCAACTCATCTCCATTACACCAAATATAGGATTTGGTGAAAAAAATGGTGATGACCATGGGAGATGCTCTAAGTATATATACACATTAATAAGAATTTATATAGTGATTCTATTAGAGCCGCTTGTCAGATAAGCTACTGGACTACTCTATAAAATTTAAGTATTTTTAATACGATTACTGCGTTGGTTTTAGTGGAAAATATCAATAAAAGAAGTACTAGTATAGAGAAGACTCTATATGCTAATTCAATGCGCTTAACAACCTAAATTAAATTAAATCTCCTTAAAAAAGAAAAACTAAATTAAATAGTACTAGTACTGAATATTGTTGTCCTTTCTCCTTTTAATGCTGAGTACGTTAAAAAATTTGATAAAAGATCTTTGTATTCTATTCTGAAAAAATTGACTTTGAGTGCTTGCTTAAAAAAAAATTCCTAGCTCGTCTACATATATAGACAATGAGGGACCATCAAATATGGATTGAAATTAAAAATTTGGATTGGAATTTGTAATAGCACAATGGTTTTGAGTGATGAGAAATCATAATCCTAGCTGTAGTAGCTAACAGGCATTGACATATAAATTTTCATTAAATTGGAAACTTCTTAAATTTGAGCTTTCAATTATTGATGGTGCCTGCAGGTAAAAATCATTCGTATATATCTAGGTTTGGTTTAAAAACCAAAAATAAATGCTGCAGCTAGCATGGTTAATCAGGAGACGGAATTGACTAGACAAACTCGAGAGGTCTCATACCCTATATAGCAACTAATAAAATTTTAATTGACCCATACCAAATATCTGGTTTAATTTTGGTCTATTTGATTGGACCACACGTGAGCTTCAACAATAACCACTTGTTTCACAAAAGAAAAATTAATTATGTGAACGCTGATCAAGAACCTAACCTGCATGTACAGATATACCATCACCAAAAGAATTCATAAAACAATAAATTAGTATAACGCAGCGTACGAAAAACAAATTAATTAAAAAAATTATATTTTCTTAATAAAGAACAATGTAAATTTGAAGGAAAATTTAAATACAGTTTAATTGAAAAAATTGAGAAAATCCAAATTAATATAAACAAAATTAAACTGACTTCTCTCCAACGTTTTACAATGATTATATAAATCAATAAACCTAGATCTTGAAAATACCAAAAGGACCCTAGAATTATTATAAAAATTATAAAAAACTTAATAAACTCTTAAATTGAACTTTTTCACAGCCTCTTCGTCAATTTCTCGTACTGCACCATAGTAAGTATGAGTTTTGCCTTTTGGAGCATTACCGATAACCTCTTTTGTATGAATCTGACTCTACTAGGTCCATACAAAGTTCAAACATGGACCAAAATTTATATCAAATTGTGTATATTAAAATTTAAAACCCGAAAAACAAATAAAAACGTAAAAAGAGGAAAATGAATGTAACTGTATACATAAGAGTGGCCATTTAGAAAATTTAGAGTTTACGAGGGTTGAAAATGAGAAAGAGAGAACATTTATGGGAAATCCCACATTCCATCACCGATCACCCTCTCACTGAATCGGGAGGACGTATTGGAAGTTGTACCCTGACTGCTATGACTCTCACACACCCACAAATACTAATTTAATACTCATAATTACAGAGACTAGTGTCACGACTTTTAGTAGGCTACTAGAGTCGGAAGGGTCTCTGTCAAACTAGTGTTTGCATAATACATGAAGGGGATAGATTATGGAACTAATTTTTCGTTAAATTTAAAGATTAAATTTAATTTTTTTTTGTATATTGTATCATGTCATTCATACAACGAATGCACCAAATAATTTTTCGATAAGGAGTTCTAACTTTCAATTGTAACACCGTTGTATTCAGGGCGATGTATATGTGGATGCTAGAAGCTAGCTTAATTTGGAATTCAAGTTTCTAATAAGGAATATAAAATCTTGAAGAGAAATGTATTTTTTTTATCAAATTTTATATCGATTCCCGTTTATGGTACCAAAAAAATTAGGTCAACACACTTGGTATCATAATTTATAAATCGTTCAACATTCAATATCGTCGTTAAAAATCACCGTTAAATGGTGACGTGGCCGTTAAGTCAATTTAGATTATTGTAAAATTGATGTCATTACTTATTATGACTGGCAATTCTATCACATAACATTTTAGACCAACAAAATAACCCCAAATCTTTAAATTTGCTGGCGATTTTAGTCCACATTGTTGCCCATTTTCAAAATTGGCTGAAATAAGAACACGTGCGGATCAATTTGGAGATTTTTCTTATTATATTTACATATTTATTAAACTAATTTGATTTTATAAACAATACATAATAAATTAAATAATAATTTAATATAAATCTGAAAAAATTAAAAAAACATATTTTTCTAAAATCTAAATTTTATGTAATATTTATTAAAATAATAAAATAATATCGTTAATAAATTATTATAATTTAAAAAAATAAATAAACCCCACCCACATAACCCCCCTCTCCCACCCCACCCCTCCACGACCACCAACACCACCACCCAAATCCTAGGTCGACATTGTTTATAAAATTAAATTAGGTAAATAAATATGTAAATATAACAAATAAAATTTTCAAATTGGTCCGCACGTGATCTTATTCGAACCAATTTTGAAATTGGGCAACAATGTAGACTAAAATCGTCAGCAAATTTGAAGATGTAGGGTTATTTTGCCAACTCGAAATGTTATGGAGTAGAATTGTCAGTCATCATAATAATGGCATTAATTTTGCAATAATCTAAAATGACTTAGCGACCACATCACCCACTTAACGGTAATTTTTAATGGCGGTATTGAACGTGGAATGATTTGTTAAATTATGGTACCAAATGCATAACCTGATTTTTTTTTTTTTTTTTTTTGTACCATAAGTGGGAATCAATATAAATTTTGGTAAAAAAATGTAATTCTCTCTAAAATCTTGTTAATAAATAATAACTAATGTGGGTTCGGGTTACGGGCCTAAATTAGACCGTGGATTAGGGGTGGGCGTTTGGTATCGGGAATTGGGAACCCGAACCATACCGATCGGGTTTTCCCAAAAAATTGAAAAATTGTGGATTTTTCGGGTTTCGGGAAACCCGATTTCCCGATTAACAAAAATGGGTACGGGTAGAAAGTCCTACCCGATCGGGAACCCGGTTTATGCATATGTTTAATTTTTTAATTAATGAAAAAATACATACAAGTTTTACAACTCCCTTTCTGCCTTTCACTTTTTCTCTTTAGGAACTTAAATCTCAACTCTCAACCTTGAACCCTGATATCGCCGCCGCCGTCATCTCTCCTTCTCCTCCTCACTTCAGGTAACTTGGTGGTGGTGTTAATTAAATACCTCCAATTTTAACAATAAAGCGTGAATAAATTAAACAATTAAGAAAACTACAGTGACTACTCACGAAGGATTGACATCATGTGTTTCCTGAACCCGGGACCCGAACTTTTTCGGAAACCCGAAATACCGGTTAGAGGGTAGGTCGGAACGGGTTTTGGAAAAGAAAATTGGAATCCCGAAACCCGAATACCGTTCCCGAAATTCCCGAATTCCCGAAAAACCGAACCGATCCCACCCCGATTGGATACATATATATATTTGGTGAAATTTAAACTATCAAAAAATAAATTACATATTTACAATCAGATTGAAGGTGATTTTAACTAAGTTCATTTAAAACTTCGATTATATTAAATTATTCTGAAAATTGCACAAGACATCTCAACAGAGGGGGAGGGGAGGGGAAGGGAAGTTTGGTCTTCAAGGGATGTGGCGCCACTTGCTTGTCCCTTTTTATTTTTTTTAATTATTAATATTAAAATTCGAAAAAAAGAAAAAATTATTTTAATTTTGTGTATGATTTAATAAATTTGTATTTTAAATTATCTCTAACATTGCACCTCACAACGATTTTTCTAATCGCGTCGTTATACTCTCAAACTATTTGTCATAAGTGGTGATATTTACTTTAGATGTCGTTGATTCGGTTGCGGGCTAACTCAAGTTGTTTTCTGGTTGGGCATCCATGTTAGACAAGATTAACTAGAGCTGAAATCGTAAAAAATGATCGTGTTCTTAATTATTACATGTGATACTCGAATCTTCTGATATTTTATCCTAAAAATAACTTGAGTTGGATATCAATAAAAGCACGCAATAAGAGATCGAAGTCTTGCTTCTCAATGTACTCATTAACGACTTGCTTATTTAGATAGTCGAGTTAATTTTCCATCAATAACACCGATTTGAACATAGATCAAGGTAAATCCTTCTAAGAATTAGTGGATATTTTGAAACTAGATTGCAAATTTTATTTTATTTTATTTTCAATCACATGTAGCATCTAATTAATTTTTGAAATTATTATTTACATTAGTTCATTATAAAAGGTGGTCCAAGTCCAGCCACGGTAGTAAGTAAATACGGGGTATAATTAAATTATTAAGCTTGTGGCGATACAAGTAATGCACCAAAACCACAGACCCGGATCAGGCGCCCTGTTGCCCCTGTTCCCGCTTCGACTTGCCATCATTTAACGCTATGGTCCTCCATAAATTCTCCCCATTATTATCTGTTTCTCCTAGCTGTAAATTTTGTGGTAGGCAGTCTTCTGCCCAAAAAGATGAATTAAGAACTACTCTTTCGAACAAATCAAAGCAATTAAATGTAATTCCATTTCTAAATTAAGAATTTTTAAAAATTCTTTGAGATTTTATCCATTTCCTCAAAAATTATATATATATGACCATGATCAAGTCCTACTACTGTTTTTTCCGGATACCAAATGAAAAGCTCAGATTTGATTAATTCATCGAAAAAAAAAAAAAAAAAGACTGTTTAGTCATTTGATTGAAATTCTTCATCCGATCTCGTTCTAAAAGTAATTCAAATATTAGTAATTAATTATAGGGTTAATTACAGGGACCTCCCCTGTGGTTTGGTGTATTTCGCGTTCAATCCCCTCGGAGAATCATAATTACAAATACCTCCCCTAACGTTTGCAAAACCTTACATCCGTCGGTCCACCGTTAGTTTTTGCTGACGTCATCACCTGAATTTTATTGAAAATCCCATTTTACCCTTAAGGTTACTGTAGCTATTTTCATGGACAAGTATACCCTTGTTATGTTTGTTGCATGTGAAGGGTTTCAATGAAATGATGTGGTTTGTTTTGGGTGTAAATGTTATAAATATTAGTGAAAATGTAAAACTTAAAATTATTTTATTAATATGTAGATATTAATTTCAATATTTTTTCATAATGTTTTTAAAATTGAAGTACAAATAAAAGTGAATAAATTATTGTTAATCATAAGAAAAATAAAAAGATCATTATGAAAATGCAAAAATATTAAGAATTACATATCCAAACCGTAATTTCAATAATTTCAATTTTTTTTAATAATTCTATTAAAATTTAACTACAAGGATAATAAATAAAAATTATGATTAACAAGGAAAAATTTGGACAGAAAAAGCATTATAAAAATGCTAAAATATTAATAATTAAGAAAATCAATTATTTTTTTAACAAAATTAAATTATACTCATTCAAATACCCATTTAATAAAATAAGAATTATTAATTTATTTATTTCTTACTTAAACCCAATATTATTAAATAATATTTACTATAAAATACTAAAATAAACCTTGTTTACATATTTAATAAATTATTTTTTACGCTATTGATAAATTATGTAGTATTGAAATATGCATTTTATAAAAATTTAACTAAAAAAATAATAAATATTTTTTTCGCAAAATTTAAAAATTCTCATTCAAATACCCTTTTATAAAATAATTATCTATGAGGTATTTGTAATTAATTAAATTTATGGGTTTTTCTAAAAAAAAAAAGATAAGCAATTATTTCAGTTTTAGACTTAAATATATATAAGAGTTTAATATTTTCAACAATAAAATCATAAATTTATGTCCTACTTAAATACAATACAATTAAATAATATTTTATTATAAAATACAAAAATAAAATCTTATTTTAATATTTATTAAATTATTTTTTACTATTAATAAATTATATGAGAATGATATATAACACTTTATAAAATTTGTTCTTATTTTGCATAATTAATAAACTATTTTTTTCTTTTTTATGTAATATACATTGGGGTGGGGTTAGTTTTTCTTTTCTTTTTTATGTGTAAATTTAATTTTATTAAAGTTTAGGGACTAATATGCAAATATAAATTTTTGTAAGGTTTTGTAAATCTCAGGGGAGGTCGAAGTAATTAAAATTGATGAGGACAAGAGAGTAATTTCACGCATTCCATCCACCTCCGTTAGTCTCCGTTAGGGTTTTGTAAGGTTTTGCAAACCTCAGGGGAGGTCTCTGTAATTATGATTTTTCGAGGGGATTGGACGCGAAATACACCAAACCTCGGGGGAGATCCCTGTAATTAACCCTTAATTATATTCTTATTTTCGTAGTTTTCTACCCGTATGGAAATTTGAATTGATTTTTCTTTTGGTTATATTATGGCTCATTCGTGAACATCACAATAATTGATTTGAACATCGATCTATAGCTCTTATATAAATAAGGAGCAGCCCAACAACTACAAAATAAGAATTTCAATAGAATATATAATAAGCATATGGAAAGTTTTCCATTAACAAATAATTTATGTTATTAAGTGAGAGTTGATATAAGAAATAGTAAGTATTTTTTGTCAAAGCACAAGTATAACAGAGTACATTAGTGTTAAAAAAGAATTAGGTACTTTGCATTTATATGAGAAACAAATTTTAATTAAATTTCACACTAACCGAGTTAATCATCAATCTCTATATTGGTAAAATAGACCCTTTACAAAACGGGTTTAGAGCCGGATTAGGTCCGCCCCGTTGAGAGCCAAGCTCTAATTCAGTTTATAGGCTCCAGCTAACATGGACCGCGAATTATATTGATTCTGAAGTCCACTAGTTTCTTGGCCCATAATTATAGAGCCCAAACCTCTAGCAGCACAAAACGCGCCACCAGTTTCAAAATATTTCCCGCTTTATTGAAAAGACAAATATCGAAATTCCAATAATCTTTTTCCTAATTCATACCCAAATTGACCTGGAAAAAGCAAAACCCTAGGACTCGACCGTGAATGTCGACGTGGCAATTGTTTTCCGACGCCGGAAACAATTTCCGGTGGGAAATTACCGATCACCAGCTGCGGAAAGAACAATGCGACGTCGTAGATCAACAACTCATCAATGCTAGTCCCCTCCCTTCAATGGCCGATCTCTTGCTCCAAGGCAGATCTCTGACTCTAAATAATTGCCTAATTTTGAATTGGTAATAGTTTCTCTCAATTTAAATCGTTAAAAAATGCAGGTTGTTCTAAGTTAGTAGAGAATGAGAAGGACAATATTGAGAATCCACCAATGTTTCGGACTGGATTGGGGAAATCTGTTTCTCTGAAGCAGTCTTCAATAGCCAAAGCGCGTTCAGTTCTCGGTGATGTGGACGACTTGTTCACTGATACAGGTACATATTCACTATCTTCAAATGTCCATACTTTACTTTTAATCCATCATTATCTTTTGTTATTTTGCAACCTCTCAATGGACGATAAGAGTTTTCTAATTTAATTGCTTTAGAGTATACTTGACTCTGAACTGAGTATTACCTTTTGATAATTTGCCACCGCTTTATTGGCGATAAGTTTGTTATTATTTAATTGATCTAATATATTTTTTCCAAGAAACAAATGTAATTATCCGAGGTCCATCTTTTACTTTTACTTTACTCATTTAAGGACTAGGCACTTGATTCATGAACTTGATGTTTTACTCTTAAACAGAGTTTTATTTAAAATCACTATGTTGCTGACAGATTTGAATTCATTGCTATGGTTGCGTGGTCTTTAAATGTTGCCTGAGAGTAAAGCTGTATTAATTTTGAAAGCAGAAGTGCTTATGTATATGACGTTCATGTAAAGTAACTTCCTAATCATCATTATCTCTAGAGTAAACTTTTTGCAACTCAGGGAAGCTAAAATTTAGTTTTTGCTGATTAAAGCTATAAAGTTGGTAACACCTTTTCAATAGCCTTCAATAGAATTTTTTTTAGCTACCAATCAAACAAAAGATTAATTTTTTAATTCAATGTGAGAAGTTAGAAAACTGAGTAGTTTGATCAAAAGCTACACAGTTCTGCTATTTTAATGTTTTGATTACTGGAGATTGGAAGCACAAATCCAATAGTTTGAAAGATATTGAGAAATACATAAAAACGGTACAGTTAATTGGATAAGGTGATGATGTTTCCCAGATGCTCTCAGCTTTCGTGTGTGGCCAACAATTTAAAATTATCTTATTTATATTTGGATTGTATATATCTTTAAGAAACATCACTAAGAATAACACTAAACATAGAGAACATCATTTCTGGGAAGAAATGAATGAGACCAATATAAGTTATTTCACTAGTCATGGTACTCAGTGTATGGTGGTAATATTTTTACTAGATGCAAGTTAAAACACTTTTAGATTTTTTTACCTAGAGAAAGTGTTAACATTCTATTCACATTTCTTGATCGATTGATGCATTCTATTTCAAAACAAATGATTCACCAGGCCAATTCGATGGAAGAGAAAATGGACATGATTTCTTGAAGCCAAGGAATGGAACGGGATCTTTGAGACCAGCCATTAAGTTGAAGTCTGGAATGCAGAATCCGTCAGATAATGTAGTTAATTTGTCAAATTCCATGTTCCAGACAGGATCGGGGAAAGCTGTCAACATATCTTCGGCTGGCCTACTTAGAGCAAAAACTTTGTTAGGCCTAGAAGAAAATTACTGCCCAGAATCTTTACATGGATCCACAAAGACACAGATGCAGTCAACTTCAACAGAGCACCCGCCTAGAGAAAATCCATCTCATTTAGAGAACGAGGACCCAACTAATTTAAATTATAGTAGTTCTACAGTGGCATTGGCATCTTTTGGTGTTACATCTAATACGCTCAGAAGTGAATCAATAGATTTCCCAGATTTCATGAACACTACTCACAAGCCTCCTCCCGTCAAATTTCAGACTGCTGGGGGAAGATCCATATCAGTTTCAAGTGATGCATTGCAACGAGCAAGGAGTCTACTTGGAAATACTGAGTTTGATTCTTTTTTGAATGAAGGAAGTACAGCTGATTCAGTGTTTCCGGTAATTGATGATAGAAAACCCAGTTGTTCTTCAAGCACAAATATTGGTTTTAGTACCCCATTTTCATGCAAGAGGGCAGAAAATGGTGACAATTCGTTGAGGAATTTTACATCTCCTCTTAGATTAAGTTCATATCAAAAACATTCGTTGGGTAGGTTTGAGAAACCACAACTAGGAAATAACTTGATTACAAAGTTTGATGAAGAGGCAGCAAATGACACCCATAATAGGCCTTATAATGGTATAACTTGCAATAGAAATCCTATAAAGAAAGAGAGAGTGGATTGCTTGGAAAATGGTATTCAGTCGAAAATTGACTCCTCAAAGAGGTCATCAAATGGGGCACTGGTGGATATATCCAACACCATCAATACAGACCGCATAGATAAAAATCAATATTCAGGTGAAAAGAAAAGGCTTGGAAGGATTAGTTCCGCTTCTCCTTTCAAGAAGCCCCGGAATTCATTTGTCACCCCTCTAAACAAAAACAATTCAGCTATTATTGGTAAGGTTTTAGTTTTAGCATATCCTTCTTGCTTCACAATTATATTTCTAGGTCCTGAGGCATTTATTTCCATTAGCTTTGTCTAGGCTAGCACCAAAAGAGCCCTCCTGCAAAGAGAGGGTTTCAATGAGATACCCGATTCAGGTTCCACGAGCATATCTCAAAGAATATATTTTACAGTCTCCGTCCATCCAAGGAAAGGTATATACATCTAAAAGTTGTTATCTTTACTTATTGCTCTTTCAAATATTGACACTATTTACTATGGATTTAGTTGGAGATATTGCCAAAATACATGAGACAAATGAACCCAAATTCTGCTGAAAGTTACATATTCCAGAACGAGCCAGCTTCGGATTACACTGGGACAGATGCTTTCCACAAGATGTTGACCCAGTCAGGAGCTTCAAATCAATACATAACTAAAGAGTAATACTATTTTCTTGCTATGTAAACTTCATCAACTTAGTTTTATGAGATGGTTAATCTTGAGTTATTGGATAAGTATACTGCTATTCGGAGTTGTATAAAGTAACTAGTACCCCTGAAAAAAGAGTGGAGTGGGTGCCTATATAGATTTCAATTTATTGTGTACGACCGATTCTTGTAATTACTTTGTTTTCCACATATTGTTGTTTAAAGTAACTAGTACCACTGAAAAAAGTGTGGAGTGGGTGCCTATATAGATTTCAGTTTATTGTGTACGACTGATTCTTTAATTACTTTGTTGTCAACATATTGTCTATGAACTCTATGTTGTAAGTTAGTTGCATCACGATGTACTAATAATTACTTTCCTTCATTGATAGATAATTTCCTGGGGTATTTTGGAGCATTTTTTTCGTCCTACTTTTGTTCAATCATTTCTATTTTTTCCATCTATTAACATAGGTGGGTTTTAAATCACTACAAGTGGATTGTCTGGAAACTTGCCTCTTATGAGAGGTGCTATCCTGCCACATTCTCTGGAAAACTATTAACAGTCTCTAATGTGCTTGAAGAATTAAAATACAGGTTTGCAACATGCACCGTCTTATTTATTCTTGTCAGAGCTTTCATGAATCTAATGATAACAATTCATGCATAGGTATGAGCGAGAAGTAAATCATGGCCATCAATCTGCCATCAAGAAAATTTTAGATGGAGATGCACCACCTTCTTCAATGATGGTACTGTGCATTTCCTCTGTTGATGATACTCATGAGCGCGAGCTTGGATCTCAATCCGTTTCGTTGGAGGGGGGTGGCGATGGCAGAGCTGCAAAAATAGAATTAACTGATGGGTGGTAAGGAAAACTTCACAATGTTTTTTTAACTAAGAAGTTTTCCACCATCATAACGCATAAATTTAATAGGTATTCTGTGAAAGCTCTATTGGATGACCTGCTATCTCAGAAGCTTGCTTCAGGGAAGTTGTTTCTGGGGCAAAAGATAAGAGTATGATATATTTCCCTGTTCTTCATAGTGCATCCTTTCTGTGTGAGGATGTTAGTCAATATTTCCTATTGCTAATTGCTTACAGTTTGTATTCTCATCTGAAGATCTGGGGAGCCAAACTTTGTGGCTGGGTTGGGCCTATTTCACCATTTGAGGTCATTGTCTGGTTTCAATTTTCAGCACTCTTGTTTCTTTAATTTTGTCTCGTGGTTATTGTCTAAGGAGTATCAAATTTGATTTCAGGCATCAAGGACAACAGCCTTATCATTGCATATTAATGGCACATACAGATGTCATTGGGCTGAAAAATTAGGATTCTGTAAGCACTTCCCATATTATTATGCTTCACTAAGTATTTTCTTTTGTATATCATCATTCTGCATTGTGTTTTTTATTTCCTCAAGCCTCATGCATGGGCTTCATGTTGAAATAGGTAAACGTGCTGGCGTCCCTTTAGCCTTTAAATGCATCAAGGCTACTGGGGGAACAGTCCCCAGCACTTTAGTTGGGATTACAAGGATTTATCCAGTTCTCTACAAGGAAAGGTAACATGATGGTTTCACAGTTTATTTCTTAACTTCGTTATTTTGACAATAGTAATGTCTCATCCAGGTTAACTACTGGGAGTTTCATTGTAAGGTCTGAGAGGGTGGAAGCTAAAGTGTTGCAATTATATAATCAAAGGTGATGCATTTCCTACTTTTAACTGAGTGCAAGGTAATATCATGACCTTGGATTTTAGTGTGGAGTGAAAAGAAAAATGAGAAGGATAAAACAAAATAAAGCACTTAGTTCCATTTTGAATGAAGGCTATCCTTTGAATCATCCTTTTCTCAATAAAATCCAAGGTCTAAACTTGCGAGAGGATACTATTTATTATGCAAATTTACCGATGTTCTTTTCTCGAATTTCTGATTTCAGTGTCACAATTTACTCATGTTCTCTCTAAGTTCGAAATATGCACTAGAAATTTCAGTAGCTAGATGAATAATTTCTGCCTGAGTTCTCAGTTCTTTTCTTTGTTCAGGCGATCTGCTGTAGCAGAAGAGGTTATGTCTGGGGCCCAAAGGGAATTGGGAGATGACTTTGACGGTGATCATGATTGTGAAGAAGGGGCCAAAATTATGAAGTTACTTGAGACAGCTGCTGAACCCGAAGTTTTAATGGCGGGGATGAGCTCAAAACAACTGACATCTTTTGCTTCTTATAAAGCTAAATTGGAGGTATGCCATGTTTCTTGACTCGCCATTTACTTATACACGAGTATTGTTGTGATGTCCCTGTGATATTAGGCTGATAGGCAGTCAGATATGCAAAAATCTATTGAGAAAGCTTTGGAGGCAGCTGGCCTTAGTGAGAGAGATGTCACTCCTTTTTTGCGAGTTAGAGTTGTTGGGTTGGCAAATAATTCCCATCCACAAAAATATTTTCCTCGGGAAGGCTTGATAACAATATGGAATCCAACTGAGAAACAGGTAAATTCCAACATAATCTGTGTAAATTTTCTTATTTAAATGCATGCTAGTATATTTTGATAACAAGTCTTGCGATTCATCTTTGGATTAACTATTTGTTTAGAAACTGGAACTCTGTGAGGGGCAGGCATATGGTGTTGGAGGTCTTCTACCATCTAGTTCTGATTCAGGTACCCTTTACTTACAAGCAAGGGGATCATCAACCAATTGGATACCTTTGTCACCCTTGATAATGGAAAATTTTGTGTAAGTCGTTATGGAGATATATCATTCTTTGCAAGTTCTTGTGAGAAATAAATTATTAACTATCAACAAATGTTTATTATAGGCCATTCTTCACTCCTCGCTCATCTACTGCAATATCAAATTTGGGTGAAGTTTCTCTTTGCAGGTATGTTTTGTGGATAATGGCTTGGAATTGGTGCTGCTTCTAAAATTGTCAAAAGGTTAACCATTGTTGTTTGCACTATTTTGCCCAGTGAATTTGATATTGCTGCTTTAGTTGTTTATGTGGGAGAGGTCTATATGCAAGGTCACCAACAAAAGCAGTGGGTATTTGTGACGGATGGATCTACACCTCAATCTTGCTCAAAGGAATCGTCAGATACATTACTAGCCATAAGCTTCAGCTTGCCATTTAGTCAATGTGATTCATTTTCACCAGTAAATTCTAATATTGCAGGATCCGTAGTAAGTTCTTTAAATCTAGTACTCTTGGTCTTGGTAGTTCACTCTCAATTCTTTTTGGGTATTTGGTTAATTGTTCAATTTTCTTGTAGCATCAATTCCCAAAACATTAGTAACAGAATTGCACATTTTGATAAGTTATCTAAAAAAGTTGCAATAAATCTAAGGAAACATATGCTACCTCCCAAGTCACAATGCATCTATATATTGCCTTTTTGAGGTTACTGGTTTGTGATTTTCGACTTCTACTTCTCTTGGCATTAAGAAGCTAATTTATACCCTTCTCAAGCTTTACTCTGATACATTAGCCGGTTTGTTTGTATTCTTTTCTTAACTTTTTCCCGAAAGTGAGTATCTTTGTGTTCCTTCCAATTTTTTTTGGTGAAAATGGATTAAATAAATACCTAAATGTTCATGCCGATTTGGTATAATTTAAACCTAGAGATTGGAACCTGAATAAAATATTTGTAGACTCTGAGGATCATCTTGTAATTTATTTGGAGAACAAAATCACTCATCTAATCTTCTCTACAGGTTGGATTTTGTAATCTCATCAAGAGACCCAGAGATCAAGTAAATGGCCTATGGGTGGCTGATGCAACAGAAAATTCGGATTATTTTCTAAGTTATGATCATGCAAGTCGCAACCATTTAAAAGATGCGGCTGCCTCTGTCTTCAAATGGGCAAAAACATCGAGCTTGGTAAGCCTGGTCATATCAATAACAAATTATAACATTCCATAAAATTATCCAGCCCTCTTAATATTTAATTTATTACTCTACATTCGTCAATGCAGATAACTGAGAAGCTTAAGGAAAACATTCTGTCTATTATCAGAAATTCAAAAGATGGATGTTGAAAGAATCTATTTAAACACATTCAATAGCCAGTCTAGTATTATGATTGTCAATATTCATGATCAAGATTGCATGAGTGTACCAGAGGCCCAAATCGAGTGTACATTTGATATAAAGCTTTGGTTCTGGTTTCAAGTTGGTTTATTCAATTTGCATATGCTCAACAGTTTTTTCTCTCTTAAACTTGGTAGACTTATTGTATATTCTAATATGTATAGGCCGAATCAAATGACTGTAATTTGTGAGAAAAAATGTTCTCAGAAAATCAGAGCTCTGAATCATGTTTGATCAGGTTTTAGTATAAATAAATGCATCGGTTAGTTGAACCTAGGCTCCAACCCAGCTGGAGCTTGTTATAAGCAATTGTGCTATTACGGACTAGACTATAGATTAAAGTAATACTTCATTTTATATATTTTGGCTTAACTAATGACTTCTAAAATTTTTAATAAAGTTTTTATCAACACCATTTGTTATTATTTGAACGGGTTAATAGCTCATTTATTCCATATGATATGCATAATGTTTAATTTATCTCATTTATGGAGGATAAAGTTTTGCATGATAATAATATAGGGGTAGAATAACACAAGGGGTGAATTGCTTAAATAATTTTCAGGTTTAAAATAGGTCTAATAAATATATAGTAGTATCTAATGGAGGGTAATTTTATCAAATCATATTCTATTTAAGATATAAAAATGCCGGGAGGCAATGTGAGTGTTTTATAAAAACATAGGGAGGTAAGATGCACTTTTTAAAATAGGGGAATAAATTAAACATTATGAATATAACAGGGGGTAAAATGCCATTAACTCTTATTTTACGTTAAAAAGGAAAAAAGATCGTGGGAAAATCTGAAGCTCAATATTTGGCATTGCCTGATTGCCTTTTTGACTAGTGGTTCCCGAAGGTGATTTCTTTTGTAGCCTAAAACTGTAGCAAGTTTTGATTTCCTGTAGCAAAGAATATCTCCCCCTGCCCTGCCCTGCCCTGCCCCTGCTTCTAAAGTGAAATTAGCATCTCCACAGAGAATATATATAATTGCCAGCAGACCAATATTATGGGATTTTTTGTCATTTGTATCTCATGTTATAATAACATCCTAGTCCCGAAACAAATAGTAATTAATATCTAAACCAAAACCAGCAGTAAAAGGAAGAAAACACATTAGGCATGTGTTTTCATAGTACTGCATGTACTTTTTGTTCACTTTTGATTCTTGTCCTTGTAATTGTATTGTCTCCTCCTCTCCTATATATGTAATGTCAGTTTTTCCATTGGCAAAATGAAAACTCTTATTAGTTGCATATATATTCTAACACAAGGGTGGGTACTGGGGTAGTGTGGCAACTGAAAAAAGGTCATGGAACAAAATGGAAAGAACTTGATTAGAGGATGCATCAAAACAAGCAAAGGTCCGTGGCTAGTTCATCGGACCACAAAAAACGGCAGCGTCATCACCAAGTATCGATTTCCTACCGATAGAGAGCGTCATAATAATAAGGAGAGGGAGCGAAGGAGGAGATCCGTAGCCAACAAAATATTTGCCGGTCTCAGGGCCCACGGAAATTTCAATCTTCCGAAACACGCCGACTCTAATGATCTCCTTAAGGCCCTTTGTGAGGAAGCTGGGTGGCATGTAGAGGAGGATGGAACTCTTCACAGGAAGGTATTTAAGTACACCCATTTCATTTTCCATTAGTTATAATATATATGTTCATGACTGCGTTTTCTATATTTCCAGTAGATGAAAATTTTGTTTCTTTTGAGCTAAATGCAAAAAATACCCCTGTACTTACCTTAATTGCATATTGACTTAAGAAGGAGTTTTAAATGGGGTCTTTTGCTTTGCTAACAAAAATAACATATGGGGTGTTTTGCCATTTAGCTCAATACATTTTTGATTGATAGTTGGTGGTTTGAAGATTTGATTATGTTCATGTTTGTTTGGTCTTGATAGGAACATGTTTCAAAAATGACAAGCTTGAATGATATTGTTGATTCTCACGACCAGAAATTTGAAGATGAAGGATTTGGTAAATGTGGCGTTGACATTGATTTGAATTGTGTGGATGAGCCTGAAGAAATCAGTCTCACTCTCAAGCTATTTTAGAAGAAAGAATGTACAGTATACTTACTTCATTAGAAAATTAGTTAAGAAAAAGGTTACTTAAATCAATGAGTATATTTTAGAGGGATTTTGTGTTGGACCACATTACGTGAAGCTTAGTTTAATTTGGCAATATAGTTGTTAATATAACAGTTAATTACATCTTCTCAGTAATATGATCTAACTATACAGCTTACAATGTTGTTCAATTCTTGAATTAGATATTTGAACAATTGTTTGGAAAATATTAGATAGTAAAGTGTAAGTAACATAAAGATGACTAATAATATTTATCAGGATTCATAATATAAGCATAAAGTATCTGATTCCAAACATCAGGTACTCCCGGAAGACACCAATGTATACAATCCGAGTAACTCTCGGGATTTTTCAATCGGTCTTCACTTATCTCATGATTAAATTTCCTGTAAATAGAGGGATGAGCATCCTTTCTATAACCCGACAATTGTGTTATGTTTAAATATTGCACTTTCAGCCCTTTTTTCTGCAACTTGTCTAATCTTGATTCTGCTATGTTCATCATGCCTCGATTCGAAGGACATCCCCAATAACCCTCCTTTAAAATTGGCTCTGTTTGATTATAACAATGTTGTTGCTCCAAGCCTAAAATTTCACCTCTACGTACATTTGGTGGCCTTAAAAGAAAGAAATATTCATATGAATGAACTTTTTTGTGTTAATTATAAGAAAATGAAATCTTTTGATGAAAAAAAACCTGCAGTGCATAGGAGATAGGCTCATCAAGTATAATTTGGTCTTTGTACGATTGACATTGATTTCCAACCAATTGGACCAAGTGTTTAAAGCAATTTCATAACGGCGCATATTCATAGTTGTTTTCTTGTAGATTGCGTCAGAGCTCCCAAATGATCCCCACCTGATTTATTGCAACATTTTAGATATATATATATAACATAAGGTGAAAAAAATCAAAAAAGTCTAATTACTTACAAGATTGTGATTGTGGGTTCTAACCACCAAAGAAAGGAATCAAAGACGAGTATATCAGCATCAGTCCAGTGTCGGGCATGTTTTTCAATGGCCTTAATTCTAACCACACGATCGTCCACCCGATGTGATGCCATATCATCACAATTAGATTCGACCAATAATGGCGACCAATAGAACGCGATGGTAGCATTGTAGTCCTTGATTCAGATAAATACATTATCAAACATGAAATAAATGTTTGAAGTATATAGCTGACTAGAGAAAAAGTTATCTTACAATGGCTTGGAAGATATAAAAGTTGCCTTTTGAGATGAGTGATTTTTTTGAAGATAAGGGAAGATGAGTTGACTGAATTAAACAAAGCATTGACTGCCACTGATTCCTGTTTAAGGAATCTCCTACATAAACAACCTTCTTCCCCCTTATTTTCTCCAAAAATGCCCTGCCATTGAACCTGTAAACATATGCATAAATCAAAATGTTATTTACGAAATAGATCCCTGAGTTAGTTCTAATTGGTAAATTATAGGAGTGTTATTTTTATTAGCATAAATATATATACTCATTGGTTTCTTAAAAATATAGCAATAAGACCTTCTACTATTCACTAAATATTAAAATGCATGTGTGTTTAAAAAGCGATCATTATTCACGTTTTTCTTTCACAAGTTTTGCATTATGCTGTTATTAATCTTTTTGGATTTGATCACATATCTCCTAAAGAATAAAAAATAAAATTATACATTTTATTATTTTAATATAGAAAATAGATTCTTATTTTTTTTTTCCCAAATAAATCCATAATTTTATGGAACTGTTTTCTATCTACTCAGTTTTATGAAATAATATATTTAATATGAGCTAATGCCAATTTACCCCCTTGTGAAATGCATAATGTTCAATTTTCCCCCATGTGATTTAAAAAAGACTACATCACCCCCTGTGAAAATTCTAAAGGAGCAATTCACCTCATTCAGCCGGATAGTGTGACTCACTCATCGAAATTGTGATTGGACATGAAAAGTGTTATTGTAAAACATGAGGTAAATTGCCATATTTATCAAAACACATGGGTAAATTGTTACATTTATCATAATACAAGGGGGTAAAGTGCCACATTTATCATAACACAAGGGTAAAGTGCCACATATAAGAGGGGTAGTTTTGTCAATCATATTTATTTATGTTTGAAAATATCAGGGAGGCGATGTGAAATTTTTATAAGATTACATGGGGGTAAAGTGCTATTTTCCAAATTAGAGATATATAAATTGAATATTATACAAATTATACGGGGATAAATTGCTATTAGCATATATATGCTAATAGAAATAACATAAGTCATCAGTGTATATGCTAGAACTAATATTGAATATTCAAATGAACCAAAAATTAGGAGCAAATTAATTATTAAGTGAGAGAGAACAAATAAAAATAAATTAATTATTAAGTGAAGTGAAGATTGAACCTTGGAAGATCACAATGATGAGGTTGCCATCGCCAATTTTGATAATTTAAATTATTTCTTCCATATTTTTCACAGGCAAAACCATCCTCGATAAAAGAACAATCTTTCTCTTTGTATGAAGGGTATGATTTGTTGTCATAAACCCATTTGCCGGAAAACAAATTGCAGTAGTATTTTCGTGGAATTTGATCTGATTCTCTGAAAAGAACCTGAAATTTAACTACGTTCCAATAAATGACGTCACCTAATTTTAGATGAAAAATTGCAGTCACCAATGCTACGAGGAAGAGTCCAACAATCTTCCATGCCTTGAGTCCCATTTTCGTTGCATATATTTTTTCATTAAATTTTTATTCTGAAGCAAATTGCTTTTTACATACACTTGATCAAATTATTTTATGGATTAGTAATTAGGTAAGTTGTTAAATGTCTTTTTTTTTTGGGTAAAATAGTGTGTTGAATGAATTATTAATTACGTGAAAGTTATAGTATGACCTTATATGTGATGGAAAATTCAGCTTTCTATATGCTACACAGATTGGCTGATCTTTAATTTTAAATGATGGATACGAGTACCCAAAAATGCATGTTTTATGCTAACCAACCATGCCTTGGAATTTTGTGCATTATGCTCTTAATTGGTGCCCAAACACCAACACTAACAACTTAATTACTAGCTAAAATAGAATAAAAAGTAATAAATTTGCTAGAGAAATATATATTTTACATCTGTTAAAGAAATTATATGTGAAAATTCTTCACATGGAAAACGTTCTAATCAAGTTTTAGTCTAATTATATACATTAATTTTCTGATATTCATAAATTAGCTTTAAGCACTTGTTATGTAATTGAACATTCATTACTCTAGATCTTTTAAATTTAAGTATTGTTAACATTCACAAATATAAATAATTTGGATATATTTAGACTGAGTTCGGAAATTTATTTAGAAATTAACATATTGAAGATTGGAAAGATTTTTGTTTAACATTTTTGGTCTGCGATTTTCAATTTATTATGTTTTATTCGATTCTGTATGTAGTTTGATTGAGTTTCGTCATTTACCATGTAGTTCTAAGAATTAACAACATACTCTCCTCCTCGTGACAACTTTAAGAAATCTGACATATTTATGTTACCTTTTATTTTTTACTTTCCTCTTTTAAACTTATACCCAAAAGGAGAATATATAAAGCTTTAATTATTTGAATCACCAGTAAAGTATTTACTACAATATACACGTGTGTGGTTTCATATGTTTTCTTTTTGTTAATTATTGGTAATTAATTTTTTTTCATATATATTAATCACGGGTAAAATGAATCAAACCCACCTGTGTTTTGGAAAACCTGCACAAAATCCTTCCGTGTTATTTTTTTTTGCATAGAACCTCCCATGTGTTTTACCAAATGTTGCACACTCTCCCTTTGACCTTTGAGTTAAATACTTGACACCGTTAGTTTGTTTAGGTTAAATACTATTTTATCCTCTATGTTTAATCTATTTACCTATCTATTATATTAATTAGCTTTTGTATAGTGTTTGTAAAACACAAGGGACACAAAAATATAACACATGAGGGTTTTGCACATATTTTTCAAAATACAAGTGAGTTTGATGCATTTTTCCCTATAAAATATCTTTCAATTTAAATTAGATACAATATCCGTCACCAGACCCAAAAGGAGAATATATAAAGCTTTATTTGGATCACCATATGTTTGGTGGAAAACATTTACTAAAATATTTATATACATGTATGTGGTTTCATATGTTTTTTTTTTTTTTTTTTGCTAATTATTAGTATTTTTTTTCATATATATTAATCAATTACATTATGGTACATGGTTTCTAGAAAATGATTAATTATAAAAAACACCCCAATATGTTCATAGGATGGATAAGAAGGTGAAGAGTCTTCTTGTCCAATCAAAATAATGAAAATGTCCTCAAGCTCCAAACAAGACCAATCTTTGTCAAGGATATATAATATACATACTCAATTTACTAGAATGTCATAAATAGTATTCTTGTATTAATATTTTTAAAAATATAAATTAATCGTGCAGTACCAATTTATAAAATAGCGTTTTGGGAGGTTTAAATAAAAGAAAAATTGCATATACGTAAGAGAACATGTTTGAAACACTAAAAATAGTTAAATATTCAATAGAAAGTGTACGTTGGAGGAAAGTTGCTCAAACAAAAACTCAAAAAAAAAAAGATGGATTGTAAAATTTTGTGGCTTTATAAGATATATATATATATATATATATATATATATATATATATACATGATTGACATATCAAGAATTCATGATATAGGCATAGAGGATTTGGTTCCAAATATCGGGCACTCCTGGAAGACACCAATGCATACAATCCGAATAAACTCTGGTGCTATTTGAACTTGGCCGTGTCTTTTTCTTATACTTTTTCTTAAATGTAGATGGATGAGCTTCTTTTCTGTAAGCCGACAAATGTGTTATGTTGAGATACTGCACTTTTATACCTAGTCTTTTGTCCAGCTCATCAACTGCTGACTCAGCTACCTCCATGAATTCGTAGTTAATTAATCTTTCCAAATACATCTCTTCTTCCGCCTGTATTGGCTCTGTTTCACCATAGCAGTTTTTTTCTTTTATACCTCCCCAATCTTCCCCTCTGCAATTTAATAATTATTAATTGTACTAGCTGGCAATCGATCAAATAAATGAAACTTCCAATAATACGATCAATACCGTGAATGAATAGGAGACATGCTCATGAAGAACAATTTAGTTTTTGTTCGATTGAGGTTGAATTCCAACCAATCCGACCATGTCCTAAGAGCCATTTCATAGGGACGCAGCCTCATGCGTATATTTCTGTAAATTGCATCACTGCTTCCAAATGACCCCCACCTGAATTGCATGTATAGTATAATTCATGAATGAATGAAAAATTTTATAAAAAAATTAAAGTTAACTATATACTTACAAAAGGGTGACGTTGGGTTCGAGCCACCAGGTGTAAGAATCAAAGACGAGTATATCAGCTTCAGTCCAGTGTCTGGCATGCTTTTCAATTGCTTCAATTCTAAGTATACGATCGTTTGAGTGGCCGTGTTGAAAAGGATTGTCGTGATTTGACTCAATCAGGAAAGGTGACCAATGAAATTCGATTGTCGCATTATATTCCTTCATTCAATTTTAGGAACATATAAAAAAAAAAAAAAAAAAAAAATCAAGCAGGCGAGATATATAAAGCCTAAAGTGAATAGGAAAATTAAAATTTGCCTAGCTGATGGGAAAATAATTAAGGGGTAAGTTGAGATCAAAGTGCTACTACCAAAATGATGAGTTTTTAAACTTTTTGTGTGACTAAAAATGGATTTTTGTCATTTATTTATTATAAAATTGACTTACAAGGAACAAAGTGCTCTGCTTTTGTTGCATTATGAGTGATTTAGACGATGGAGATATCGTGGACTCAACGAGACACACCATTGATTCCCATTGGTTTCTACCTAATGAATCCCCAACAAACATGAGCTTTTTTCCTCTTATTTTCTCCAACAATGCCTCTCCATTGAACCTATATTGATAAATCAAGGGAAAAAAAGAAATAAGAACATACCGATTTATTGTAGAAAGACTCGATCTACTTATTATACTACTACAAGTTAAATGAATTTGCACATGTTTTGTGATTATTTATTTTCCTAGGAGTAGTATCTCATCACAATATAAATATATTGCACTTGACATAGAAATTTTGAATTTAAACTAAACATGCTAGCTCTATTTTAATTGACACTTGAACCAGTTGAATTAGATCAGACCAGTTCAAACACGAGTCAAATAAGAGATGAAACATTGTATGTACGTCGGCGATTTAAAAAATAAATGATGATGGTTGCAGCTTAACTTGGCTTTTGTATTTAATTTTTGTTATTGGATCGAATTTAAATTGAGCCATAAATCCTAATAATTAATATTTAAAAGAAAAAAGCAATAGTATTAATTGGGTTGTTTGATATAACCTTGGAAGGTCACAATGATGAGGTTGCCATCGCCAATTTTGATATTTGAAGTCTTCCCTCCAAAACTTTTCACAGGCAAAACTATGCTCAATAATAGAACAATCTTTCTCTCTGTATAAAGGGTATGATTTGTTGTCATAAACCCATTTTCCTGAAAACAAATTGCAGTAGTTGGAGGAATCTTTTCGTGGAATTTGTTCAACTTTAACTATGTTCCAGTTAATCCTGTCGCCTTTCAGATAAAGAAGTGCAGTCACCAGTACTACGAGGAAGAGTCCAACAAAGTGATGATACTTGTACACAATCTCCCATGTTTTAAGAACCATTTTTCACTATTTTTTCTTTTCCAACTTGGAGAAACTATTTAAATACTAGTATTTTGTTACACAAGTTGCAAGCCATGGGCTACATATCAATTAAACATTAAGAACGCGTTCAACATTTTATTGAAAATTGTTATTTGCTCCATGATTTTCACATGGCTTATAAGAAAATGATGGAATTGGAGAACTCAATCCTTTTTTACCTTTTTTAATTTGGGGAAATCATTAGTTGATTAACTACTTTAATTTCGTTTCCTTATGTACCTTTTGATACTTATATGACAAGTAAAATATTTTTCTGAGTTTGAATGTGATAATTGGCTGGCCTTTCTTCTCTAGTACACCAATGAAGAGGTGTTTAGTTACTCCAATAAAGAGTTAATGCTTTTTATCCCCTGTAAAATACATAATGATCAATTTATACTCCTGTAATTTGAAAAGATCATTTTTTTTTAGAGGAATTTGAAAAGATCACTTTACCCTCTATGAAAATTTTTAAAAGAGCAATTTACCTCCTTCAGCTGGAGAGTGTAACTCACTCATCGAAAATTGAGAATGGGCATGACAAATATTTTTATAACATAGGGGGTAAAGTGCTACATTAATCATAATAGTAAAGTGACACATATAAGATGGGTAGTTTTGTCAAAAAAAAAAATTAAAGTTTGAAAATGTCAGGGAGACGGTGTGAAACTTTTATAAGATTACAGGGAGGGTAAAATGCTCTTTTTCAAATCACAGTGAGGTAAATTAAATATTGTGCAAATTATAGAGGGATAAATTGTCATTAACTCCATCAATAAACATCCGGACTGTTTTTATTTTTATTTTTTTATTCCGAGCATAAATTTGAAATATGGGCCTTCTAAACCAGTTAATTTTAGCAGGATTACAGTGAGCCCAACTAGTCATGGATGGTCCACGTAATAAATGACCCATGTTATAATTTCAAATTGAGCTAATCACACCAAATGGCCTGGGATTAGTGACGTTTTTGTTCATAAATTTTGGTACCTTAATTAATTGAATTTAGGTACATAATTAAAAATATGAGCATACAAGAGTTCGTTCCAAACATCCGGAACTCCAGGAAGACACCAATGTATACAATCAGCATAGCCAAGAGGGTTTGACATTTGTTCTTCAGTCAAAGGCTCCCATTGTTTCCTGTAAATTGAAGGATGCCCTTCTTTCCTGTACTCTGAGAGTTGTGTTATGTTTATCATTTGTACATTTAGTCCTCTACTTTCAAGTTTATTAATTGTTTCTTCGACTATTTCCATCATTTTAGGATCTGATCCTCTTCCCCTGTACCCTTCTTCTAATATTACTTCTGTTTCATTGTAGCAGTTTCCCCCTTTTGAACTTCCCCATTCTTCTGCCCTGGATATATAATTATTAGCATTGACAAAAATGCAAGATTAAGTCCAAATTTAAAACAAGGGTTCCAATTCAATTCAATTAATACCTTTCATGTGTAGGGGACATGGTCATGAAGAACAGCTGAGTCTTGGTACGATTGATATGAATTTCCAGCCAATCTGACCATGTCTTCAAAGCCATTTCATAGCTTCGTAGCATTTCTACATTCTTGTATATTCCGTCAGAACTATTGAATGGACCCCATCTGAAAAAAAAATAATGTTCGGGAATTAACACTAGTTTATTTTAAAAAATAATTATCTTTATTAAGTTGAAATACTTACAAGACTTTCATTTGAGGCCGGCGCCACCAAAGATAAGTGTTGAAAACAAGAAAGTCAGCGTCGGTCCAATGTCGGGCATGTTTTTCAATTGCTTGGGCTCTCACTATTCGATCAGGTAGTCTATGGTTTGTTGGATCATCTGAATTGGACTCTACCATCAACGGAGCCCAATAAAATTCAATTCTTGCATTGTATTCCTTCATCACAAATACAATTTTAGGACAACTTGGTAATTTCATTTTTAATTTACAATGTTTTTACAATTCATACATAACAATTTTGAATCTCCAAGAAACTTTGCTATTCTCTTTCAATAGGTAATTAAACCGTGAAGCTTAGTTCATTAGAAATTATCTTTACTAGTATTTATATATGACGTGGTGCAGTCAATTCAATTATTTTTACTTTACATAGTGAGGATAAGGTTTTAAAGTCTCTTGAATTTAGATAATTTTGTATCCTAAACATTGTGTTGCACCACGTTAACTATGCAACGATCACGTCTGCATAAAATAATTTTAAAATATAGTTATATTCAAAAAAAAAAAAATTAAAGTGGGACTTACTTTGGCCTTGAATGTGATCAATGAACTTCCATTATTGTGCATGTACTTGAGCCCCGGCGGAATCACTTTGTCAAGAAGACAAACCATAGAAACCCATTGGCCTCTATTCAAAGAATCTCCAACGAACACAAGCCTTTTGTTCCTCAATTTCTCTAATAATGCTGTGGCATTGAACCTTTATAATTAACATAGAAAAACAACATTCCACCATATTCAAAATTCATATACCATAAAACAAAACCCTGCATATAATTCCTTCAATTTTCAAACAACATTATTCAAAATCATTAAAATAATTTGAGAAAGAGATATATTGGACCTTGGGAGGTCACATTGATGAGGTTGCCATCTCCAATTTTGATAATTTAAATTTTTTCTCCCAAATTTACCACAAGCCAATTGATCCGACATGTACGTACATTCCTCCTCTTTGTACAGAGGATATGATTCGTTATCATAAACCCATTTCCCTGAAAATAAATCACACTTGGAATCGTTACTGTTATTCCTCTTCTTCTTCATATTAAGTACTAAATCATCTTCTTTAACTAAATAGCCACTCTCCGTCGTCAAATAAACGGCCCCGACAATTAACGCCGTCACGAGAAGCGCTATAAGGGAATGAAAACTACACCGTATGTCCATCATTCCTGAAAAATATGAAGAGAAAATGGATTTCTTGGCCATTTTAATTTGATTGGCGAATGTGCCCCTGTACCTGTACCTGTACCTGTACCTGTAGTAGAGAATTATTTGGATTGTATATGAAGCTGCAGGGTGGTTCAATTGTTTGGTGGGAATTAGCTATCCGGGTTTGTTAGGATGAATCTGGATCAGTTGGATATAACAAGTGAATTTTTATTGGTCGTTTTAGTGAAAATCAACTTTTTAAGTTTTTTTATCTATTTTTAGATCTTACATTCATTTTCTGTAAAAAAAAGCGTGCCAAATTAAGTTTAAGTACTTGTGTTTAAAAGGAGCAAATCATGTAACGTTTCTTTTCATATTTTATGAAAAAATTGTACTCTAATCCAAAAAATTTAAAATATTTTGTGCTTTTGTCATATGCTTCATGATATTGTGTTTTCTTATTCCATTTTTAAAAATTAATTTGCATTTTTAATCTCAATTTTAGAAAATATTTTAGACCAGATAGTAAAAGTAGTTTTAAATAAGACTGGCACGAGTTCAATTATGTATATGAGAACAAGAAATGTTGAAAGTCCAATCATATGGAACCGAAAACGTGATTTTCCAAACCTCATTAGGGTGAGTTTGGCCCAACGATGGGAGCTCTTAAAAACTACTCCTAGACATCCATTGTGATTTTTGAAGTGTTTGGCCCCAATTATAGAAATTATTTTTAGTAAATCGTGATTTTAATGGTGTTTGGCCTCCAATATCATAATCACTTTTGGGATCTCCAGAAGTTAAAAATCAGCTTATTTAAGAAGTTACTAAATTGTTACTTTTGCAAAAGTTATTATCCTAAAGCAATTATTTTATTATTGAATTTTATCATAATCAATTATTGTCAAAATTTATTTTAGTAAAATTAATTCTTCTATAATTGATTTTTGAATCGCTAGGCCAAACTCACCCTTAATTAAATTGACCAATCAATACCCTAAATTCAACATTATCCGTAATTGGGTGTTGTATAAAGTATAGTATGTACTTTATTGGTGGTAACAAGTTGGATGTTAAGGTAATTATAAAAAGAAAAAAAGAAAAAAAAAGGTTGGATGTTAACTGTTAAGGTGGGATATTAGGTAGGGGCTGTTGGATAATTGGTTAATTGAATCGTTGACGTGAAGGAAATTTTATTCTCCAGCACCACTCCTCAGACAAAAAGCTCACTAAAACGAAAAAAGAATTAATTCAATAAATGTATATATACTCATTGATTAAATTTGTATAGGATGATGATGGCTAAAACAAAAGCTGCGTGATACAATTTAAATATGACATGTATATCACATAAACCGATATTGAAGATTTAAATACCAAAAGAAAAATGTGAAGGTGGAATGCGATTAAAGGAAAGTTTCGATAATATTTTTCTTTTTGGGCCTCAACTTCATCATGATTATGTTCAACAAATTAATGATATAAATTCATGACATTATTCTTTTGGAAATTAATAATGCATTCATTATAACTTTTTCTTTTGGGAAAATAATGCATTCGTGAAAATTGAACTTTAATGAAATTCCATGATATGGATATTTTCTCCAATAAAAAAAAAAAAAAAAATGGATATCGGACAATCAAATTCAAAACAACCTATAAAGTCCAAATACAAATGTGGCAAATCTTGGATATGTATCAACTCGTACATACACATACTGGGCCTGGAAAATATTCTTAATAAATTTATAATATTAATGGCATCAGTTTTATGTGTTATCATATTATGTACATTGGGCTGTCAGTAGGGCTTAGCACAATTCGGGAAGAATCGGACCGAATGTTTCGGTCGGGATTGATTATCGAACTGAATATTAGGTCTGGTAATCGGTCTATGAATTTCCAGGAGAACTAGCTAGGAACCAAAAATTCGGCTCGGTTCGGACCGTTCGGATACAATGCTCACCCGAATCATATCCAGAATCCATAAATTTGATTGTTTGTTTGGATCGAATTGAATCAAATTGGACCGAATTGGACCAAACCGTTAAATTTTGTTGTAAAAAACGGGTAAAATCTAGAATTCGGGAAATCGTGGACCGAACCAGATCAAACCGGACCATTCAATTTTGTACCGAATCGGACCGAATATTTCGATCCGGTAAACGATCAATGAATTTTCAGGACTGAACCGTCCAGGAAACGAACTTCGGACCGAATGCTCACCCATAGATGTTAATTAGGTTAGACTAGTACGGATTCAAATTCATCCATATCATATCAAAATTTGGGTTGAAACTTATCAAATCTTGAACTCTTCTATTCCATTCAATCTCCCTAGGTGAATTTGTATGGTTAATGGAGAATGGAGATGGTAACGAAGATGTGGGGTTTTCGGGTTTCGGATCTTGTACTCAGATCTTGAATATTTGTCGGATTCGAATTCGATTTTCATTTTGAGGAATTCGAGCGAATACGTATAGGATCCGGTTGTGATTCTCGAGAGTGGACTCGTGCCCGGATTGAGTCTAATCCGATTTGAGTTCGACCCATTGATAGGCTCAATCTCGCCTTGAGCTTATTGTATTTTAGAATTAGTAGAATTTTTACTTTTAAAATTATCATCAATATTTATTTTTAAACAAGTTTGTTGAAATTATATAATCATCTCATTAAGTTACTTCACGTGTTCAAAAAATCTATTAATTTTATTAATAGTTGTAAATTTTATTACACAACGCACTTTAAAGTTTTTTTCTTTTTTTTTTTTTAAGAAAAAAGGAAAATAATGAAGGAAGAAAAGTGAGAATGGGATTGCGTGAAGAATCAAGAAATAGGACACAAGTAGACAAGAAGGCACGAGATAATTAAAGACCCGCACGCCCACTTGCACTCCAACTTGCACCCCTCAAAACCGTCCTATTCTTCCTTCTCTCTGTATCATATCACATGCCATTTTCTGTTTTTCTTCTCTCCTTTTTTCTTTGTTAAAAAAGCACAACACAACAAAACCAATAAAAATGGAAAAAAGAAAAAGAAAAAAGAAGGCCAACTTGCATGCTTTTTTAATGAAAAAAACACGATCACAAATAGAAAAATCAAAATAAAATAAATAAACAAGTTGCAACTTGCTATTCTTACGTACAACTAGTTGTATCCTTTTCTTTATTTAACAGCTAGTTGGTCTCACCAAAACCCCAACTTGCAGATAGTAGCTGTTTAAAGTTTTCTTTTTAATGTACAGTACATCTCCCCATGCACAAACTTCAAAATTTTGAAATTTCAAATCATCCTTTTTTATTCTTCTTTTATTATTATTTAGACCTTTTTAATTATATATAGTATTTCATAGTTCTTAATCTATATATAACGAAGACCAACATTAATAAGGACATAAAAGTGGAATTAGTTTTAATCCCACTAACTAAATGGTAATTAAAAATTTCTCATTAAAAAAATTATGAATTCATATATATAACCAATTAATTAAATTCCAAAACTTGAACATCATACATTGTTAATTTGTTGTCACATTTGATTTGATTGTGTTAATAATTATTACAAGAAAACAAGGTTTCAAAAGGTCGAAGAGTTAATTATGTCGCGAACATATATATATTTTTTGTTCGAACATTCAACAATGTTCTTCTATTATCAAAATAAAGGTTTATAGAAACTAATAGGCCATGTTAATGTTAATTAAAAAGAATAACTAGCTAGCTATGTCAAACATACAGTGTGTTCTTCTCCTTAATTTTACATAATTTTCTTCAAATTTTCTGAATTATATATATATATATTCAACTAATTAGTTTGTAAAACCAAGCTCCACAAAACACTAGTTCAAATTAAATAATATCCTCCACTACATATAGTGGGATCGGTAATTTATATTTTTTAAATTCAATGTTCTCTGATTATACATTCATCTTAGCTAGCATTTATATATATATATATATATATATATATATATATATATATATATGCCATCTTCTTATATAAGTATATTTATATATCACCAGCCGCCTTAACTTCTTCTCATCATAGGTCGGTCGTATCACTAAAAACTTAAACTTGAATAAAAAGTAAACAAAATTCCTAACTTTTTCTTATGCAATTTTAATTTTATGATCATAATGCCCAGTACATTTTTCTCCTTTAATTTTAAATGTGATGATCAAACCATAAAATTATGAAGACTAGTAACAATCGAAACCAAAATATAAATGAATCCTACTTGGTATGTTTTTTTTTAATTTAAGATGCTTTCAAATGTTATTCGAAAAAATCAAAAAGAATCTTCTATATAACTAATCGAAATATACAGAGAAGAGAAAAAAAATGAAACTTTAATTCATGTTTATTTTACACAAGAACACGATAAACGAAAATAAGAAGGAAGAAAAAAGAACAAATGAAGATGGATCCAATTAATATGGTTTATAATACAAAATGTCATCAAAGATATATATATTCTTGAACAACGTAACTCAGAGAAGTAGTAATTCTCTTGAGAAAAAAAGTGGCGGATGAATTTTCTTTTAGGAGAAGGTATTATTTATTTTTCATGGAGAATTAGGATTCCGTCTAGCTAAATTAACAGCGATCTGCGCTAAGGACTGGAGATTACATTTGACAATGGTGTCCACAAAAAAACACGTTTCTTCCTTAGTATTACCTTGAGGCACGTCTACAACGTACGACTCCACCACCACCGTGCCACCGCCGTTCGCCGCCGCGTGCAGGGTGGTCACTGACCGGTAATTAGCGAGCCTGTGGTCCCCACCCACCACACTAAAACTTATGACGTGTTGCTCATCGTCGAGGATCTCTAACCGTTCTCTGCTGCTGACCGCGGGCAGACCGGATATCACGTGGACTTCCCGTAGTGTCCCAACGTCGCCGTTTCCTAGCAACACGTGGCAGCTCTTCACGAAGTGTTTGTAGGCCTGCGGGTTGTCGAAGCGGCGGACGACGGACCATACGGTGGAGATAGGGGCGGAGATGTGTTGGGACACGGAGGAGCAACACTGGTTGGGGCCTAAAGCGTGGGTGTGATAGCGGGCGACTTGGTCGGGGACTTGGGCGGCGGTGGGGTGGCGGTAGGGTGGTTTGCAAGCTGTGGCGGCGGTGGTGCTGGTGGGTGTTTGATTGATTCTTTGGAGTAGAAGGGATGATGATATTGGATGATTTGAGGACATTTTAATGTATATAGAGTTTTGGTTGTAGTATATATATTTCTTGAATTTTTTTGGGTGTTTGTGTAGTTGATCTGTATGGTTCTTGGGTAATGAATGAATTTGGTATATATATTGGCTGCTAAGGAGAGAGAAGGGAAAGTTTTCAACTCTTTGGGTAGTTGGATTTTATTTTATGAGCAAGGGGGAGAGAGAAGGAGAAGATTCATGTGAGTGCAATAAAAATAGGATCTAGTTGCTTCATGTGAAATTACAAGAAACCCCAATATTCAACTCACAAAAATTGATATTTTTTCATAGCTCTTGCATACATCTATTTTGCACTAGAACACACTAATAATTATGGTTATTGAATCCTGGATCGTACCACGTATCGTTTTCCTCTTGTATTATAACGTCTCTTGAATCATATCGTGAATCGTAAGATACATAATCAGTTATTAGGAATAACATAAATATATTTTAAACATATAAAAACTTCACAAAAATATTTCATATCCGCGATTTTAAGTTGTTAGTAATTGAAATTTAGGATTTTAGAATAAAAGTTCAAAAAAAGTTAAGTGAATGAGGGTTATGGTTCGCCTATTTACTTAACGGTGTGAAGAAAGGACGAACAGTTTTGCTAATCGTGTCTTTTTTTTTTTTTTTGTGTCGTATGTATCGTAAGAGATGCATCATATCATGTACAACTCATAAGATACAAGAGACTGCATGATACGACTTGTATTTCATATCGTTCGACCTGCGTATCGTGTCTTGCCGCATGTTTCGTATGGTGAATCGTAAAATACTACTTAGTAATTAATGAGAAATACGAGTCTTTGTGATGTAGAAAACTCAAGTTTGAACTCCCGTTAAGGAAGTGTAATATACGTGTTTGATTGTACTCCAAAAGAAAACTAGTTAAGATCGATGAGCATAAGATCACTTGAATATTCTTGATAAATAGAAAAAAAAATTAATAGTATTGTAAGTTCTAATATAAACCATGTACTATACAAAATACAATAAACTAAATTAATTGCACCACATTATATATAATCACTCTTCATATCAACCATGTTAATCTAGCTCCCAAAAGTTTTGGTTTGAATCATTCTGAAATTCTCCAATAGAGGTTCAAATTACAACTCGAGAATATATATACTTTTAGGGACAATATTTTTTTTGTATCATATTTTGATATCATATAGCTTATATGCAGTTAGAGACAAATCATGCTCCGAATCGAGCTATTTAACTCCCTCTTAATTACTTGATGAATGTTCAAATCTAATTAAACTAGTAACAAAAGGTTGGATTTTGTGAAAATGATCAATTTCTCACAATCTAGCTAGCGATTTTATGTTTAGATACTTGCTACGGGAATTTTTCGATTGGAAGGAACGGCTCTAAATCATTATTCATTAACCTTTATTCCAAACTATTCTCTAATTTGAAAAAAAAAAAAACTTCTCTATAGGAGATTTTACATAATATTGAATTCATAATAAAAGGTTGATATTGTAATCATCTTAATTATATTACAAACTAATTAGACACACAGTTTACATCAACGTTTACGTCACACGTAAAATTTCAATCATTTTTCATATATGAAGACCGATTGGGGGGGTAGATCAACTTGTCATTTATCATAGAAAAGAATGTTTCCCACTATGCCAAATTGAAGTGAAAAACTATTGGGGGATAATGCAAAATAAAGGAGCAAATAGCTCAACTAACCCCAAATTCAATTGGTTGATTATTAATTTTTCCTCCTTGTCTGCCTCTTCCATTTAATTCATAGTAGGAGAAATTCATTGCATGAATCTCCCATTTGTTATTCCTTTAGTCATGGTTCACGCGTACCGAGTACCAAGTTGCAAAACTCTATTAAGAATAGTTTTTTTAAACGGAGATTGACAAAATTCATGAAATTCAAGTCAATTTATTCACAAATTCATGAAATTCTAGTAAAATGTTTATTTGACACCTACCATTTATTTTTTCCTCTAAACTTTATAAAAAAATATTGATTTGACTCATGCCAACTACTTCCAAACCCAATCTAAATGGGGTTTAACTTTTTCAAAACAACAACACCCAAAATTCAAACTCAATGCAAAAGAGATTTCAAAAGTTCCAACGAAATAATTCAAACAATTTTTTCAAAACTAAAAACCTCGAAACAGAGCCAAAACTCTTCGAAATGGACCCATGAATTCCTAGCGCCAACCCATCCAGTCAGTTTAAAAATATTGCTCTTTAGTCAAACTTTTTTCTTGCATAGTTCAGATAAACCTAGTTTCAATGAGTTTTTTTTTTTTTTTTTTTTTATTTCAGAATATTTATTTGAGTGGTCTTGGTTAAAAAAAATTAAAATGGGATTTAATAGTTTACATTTAATTTTGGGTTAAATTTCGCTTCGTGTAAACACAAATTAAATGGATTCTTACCAAGTTTGTGGTTTGACGAAACCATGCAAAACTAATCCACAAAGTTAAGTTGAATAGCCATATTTCTCGTACTTTCTAAATTCTTTCAAACCATGCGGACACATGAACAAGTTAATGATAATTTACCCCATGTGATATTCATAATGTTTAATTTATTTCATTGTGATTTAAAAAAGAACACTTTACCCACCTTAATCTTATAAAATTTTCACACCGCCTCCCTGATATTTTTATATCTGGTATTTTACCTCCATCTCCCCCCATCCCCAACAGTGTTATGATAATGTGGTAGTTTACCCATTTGTATTATGATAAATATGACAATTTACCCCCTATATTACAAAAATATTTTTCATGTTCACTCTCAATTTCAACAAGTGAGTAGTTACACACCCCAACTGAAGGGGGTAAATTGCTTCTTTAAATTTTTCAAAGAGGATAAAATGTTTTTTTTTCAAATTATAGAAAGATAAATTGACACGGGTAAATTGACATTAACACCACTTGAATTGTGATTATCACTGGGCAAAAGGAATGGGAGTCGTGATTTTAAAATATTTGGCTCAAGTCTATATATGATGACCTATGCGCACGATGTAATTAATTTAGCAGGTAATTTAACTCCAAGTTGTAATTGAAGGGTTGGAGACTTGGGAATTAGATTTGATGCAACGCACGATGGTCTAACAAAAGTTGAAGGCAACAGATTCGAATAATAAAATCCGTCCTTGCACCAATTAATCATCTGTCGATTTAAAACAATTAATGAAATAGCCTTTTACGAACTTACATAAATACTAACACGTGATTAATTTAGTGAGAGGGAAGTATGTCGATTTAAAAAAATTTGAAAAAAAAGGATAAAAAAAATTATTAAAAAATAGTAGTATTAATTTCCACTCTAAAGTTATTTTATTTTGGGGGACTTATTTGTAAATTAGGAGCGGAGCTATACCATTTTTTTTGGCGGTGGGGGGAGGGGGAGGATTTTTTTCTTTTTCTTTTTCTTTTTTGTGGCGAACTCGAGATTTTTTCGATGTGTTTGATAAAATTGTTTTGGTAAAATGACAAGAATAAGAATAAGATAAACCAATACTATAATTTTATTTAACAAAAGATTTAAAAAATATATTAGCAATCATTTTAAAAGTACAAACTCTTAAACATTCAATACAATATGTCCAAGACACAATTCGGTTAAACATAAAATAAATACTTAATATTGCTCGGGCGCCCAAGCGACGACCCGGCGGCATTTTTGAATTTTTTTATAATTTTTCATTAAATATAAAGTTAATTAATAGCCTAATCTAAGTAAGGTTAATTTTGCAAATAAAAATTTAAAAAAGCTAGTTTTACAAATTAAACTTTCCATAAGGCCATATATGCAAATGACTCTGTATATTACCCCTAACACGTGTTCAAGGCTGGCCTGGCGACTTATTTTCTCTACTATTATAAAAGCATGAATATTTCTTAATTTTTTTGTGCGGACTAAAATACCCTTTATTTAAGTTGTAAAGTGATATTTAATTATTAATTAAGTGGCAAACATGTAAAAATAATTGAAGAGGTATTAGACGTGAATTCTTATTATATTTATCTCATACATAATCTCCTAAAATTTATAATTCTCTCTTACATCAATTTTTATAATTTTAATCTTAAAGAACCATAAAAATAAACACTATTACTATCTCAAATAGCTCCTTAAATGTATAATTTATTATATTTTAGCATCAATATGAATAAGTAAGAAGATTAATTTAGTGATTTAGTACAACATAAGTCGTAAGCACTCTAAATACAAAAATTTAAATTGAAATTACCTTAAATATCATTCTGTCATAAAAAAAATTATAACTGAATTGTAGCCTACCTATAAATGAATAAAAAATACGTATGACTTAGTTAAGGAATAACAAAATATAAAGAATACTCAATAATATCAAGACATGAATAATCTCAAATTTCATGAAATTCTTTTCGTGAAAAGTGGATGAAAACGGTGGGAAAATGGTGAAATCAATGAAAATTTGTGAAATCAATTAAAAAAATCCATGAAATCGTTGAAAACATGTGATTGAAAATTCAAGTGAAATTGGTGAACACCGGTAAAGTTGGTGAAAAAATGGTGAAACAGTAAAAAAAAGTGCCCCTGAAATGATAAACACATTTGAAATCGATGAAAATTCAGGTGAAATTCGTGATTAAATAATCAAACAGGTGAAGGATGACACCAATGAGAAACGGATGAAATCGATGAAAATAATAATAAAGTCAATGAAAAAGGATCAAGTCGAAGAAAACATGTGAAATCAATGACAATTAAAGTGAAATTGATGGAAAGAACATGTGAAATCAGTGAAAAAATATGCGAAATAGGTGAAAAAGGGTTAAGTTGATAAACAAGTGAAATCAGTAAAAATATGTTTAACCGACAAAATTATGGTGAAACCGGTAGAAACAATGATTTAAAAGGAAAAAACAAAAGTAATCGACGAAATCATAAAAAAAAAATGAAAATAGGTTATAAATGAAGAAAAAAGGGGTAAAACTGTAAAAAATAGTATTACACTGGTAAAAATGAATGAAATAGGCTAAAAAGGGTTAAACCGATAAAAAATAAATTAAAGTGATGAGTTAAATAGGTGAAAAACGGGTTAATTTGCTCTATTTTATGATATAATAAAATTAATTTTACTCTAATTTATAAAACTACCCATGAAATTAACTAGACACTAACGTTCGTACATTTTTCTAGTTATTATAAAAATGTTAACAAAAATGTAATAAAGGAGTAGTATTATTCCAAAAAAAATACTTCGTAGTAGTATTAAAGAAAAATAATTAATGATAAACAAAAAAATAAAAAAATAAAAAAGGAAAAAGAAACTAGCTACTGCTCTAGTCTAGTTTAAAGTCAAGTCGGCAAAATTTTATTTTTGGCCCTCTAAAGTGGCTGCATTTTAAAATTGGCCATGTATTGTGGTACCTCGACAATATACGTCATTTATTGTGTCAACATCATCAATTTCAGTCCTTATCACCGATTTCTTTTAATTATCGCCAAGAAAACATCAATTTATGTCATATTTGACCTATCACATGGCTTGGTCTTGCAAATTGTGGAATCAGAATATGGAATTCTTAATTTTAAGTGTCACTCTACAAATTATATTTTTGGCTAAAATTAATTTTTTTGGTCAGATTAGACATAAATTGGTGATTTTTGACAAAAAAAAATTTAACTTTCCGGTCAATTAAGACATAAATTGATGATTTATGGCGATAAATAAAAATTTCCGACAATAAGGACTGAAATTGATGATGATGACAAAATAAAGGATGATTATTGTCGAGGTACCACAATAAAGGGCCAATTTTGAAATGCAGCCACTTTAAAGGGCCAAAAATGAAATTTTGCCAAGTCAAGTCTAAAGTCTAAACTCTCGCTTGGAAATTAAGCTCATAGATGATAGAACGCAGTAAAGAAGAAGAAAGAGGCAAAATTATCCGCTGATCTGAAAATACTTGTCGTTTCACCCCAAAAATTGTTGAAATTATTTATTCATAAATGGATCAAGTACTGAACAAGGTGGGTTCATATTGGCTTGGTAAAAGAGCTAACAAGGAATTTAACTCTGTCGGCGATGATATGAATGTAAGATCTCAAAATCGTTGTTTTTACTATTCTTTATCTAAATTAGGGCGTTATATTTGCACTTATAAAAATGCTTGCTGGATTTGGATTTTGGATTTTTCGATGTGAAGTATCTAATTATTGTGTATTTTGGTGCATTAATTTTGATTTTGGGAGTTAATCTATCAGTTTGCATAAAAATTGAGATGATTCTTTGTAATTCATTAAATTTTTATCTTGACATTAGTAGGTATTAGTATTGTTTAAAAGTTTCCATAGAAATATAAAGATTCACTGTGTTGCCTAATTTCTTGCTCTTTCTCTTTGTTGCATTCTGTTAGTGTTATCGGGTATGAGCCTAGAAACATCTTTAAAATGCTACAAACTGAATAGAACATCTTTAAAAAAGGGCTTTTGTTTGATGTTGTGATGTAATTGATGAATTTTGATGAATTTTTTTATAATTTACAGAATAAATACAAAATGTGCTCTGCAATTGTCTTATGCTATTTTATTTTAATTTTTATGTTTGGTCAGTCATTGTCCACCAGTATTGAAGGAGGAGCCAAATGGTTGGTTAACAAGATTAAAGGTTAGTTTTCTACTTCCAGTGGTTCTGTGTCTACATTTATGATGTTTCTGCTTATTTATGGAATTTTCTAAACCTCTTTCCTGCGGAATAAAGCTGATGCTCATATGCTATTATAAGCTGTAGTATTGAGCTTCTTCTGTTGTAGCTGTGAAAGAGCGATAATATCCTCTGGATCGGGGAAAAAAAAATGGAGCTTGTCCAGTCAAATCTTCTCATTACCACAATGTCAAGCATGGCCCTGCAAGAATTTCGCTTACTCGACTTACTGCTAGAAAGCCAACCTTGTCCCTTTCTAGTATCTGCAGAATGAAGTTTCTTAGCAGTTAGCACTTCTAGTATCACAGAATTTATGAAACTTAAAAGCATCAAAGGTTGCAAAAATGACGTGATGAACCCTTAGGCTTCATTTATACTGAGGGATTTGGATTTGAGAAGGATTTCAGATGACTCCAATATTGAGTGGATTTTAAATCCATCATTTTTATTGAAAGGATGGTATAAATGGTTACTTTAATGATTTTAAATCAATCCCAAATCGAAGTAATTCGAACAAGAGTTGTGAGTTTGTTAGTCTGAATTTGAAGTCCATAGCTCCAGATTCATCGATCTTAATGAGCCATTAAGTAGATTTTCTTTTGGTGTGGATTTGCATATATTTGATACTGATATATAACCACACTATTAATCAGAAGATTTTGTGAGGTCTTTAGACACATCACCATATTAATTAATGATGATATTCAGATGAACCTGTTCTTAGGAACCCTTCTAGCTGGCGAATGTCAATGGCAATGAAAAGTGGAATAACTGCAATCATTCTAGTAGAGTATTATTTGTATTTTCCAAATTATACTATATAACAATTAAATGAATATTCTCATAGAAATTCAAATCTGCTGCTTTTCAACCTATGTTCATTAGTTGGGATGCATTGTTCTGATCATAGGACATATCCTGTGTCTTTTCCTTGTGTTCAATAGTTTACCTTGTCTAGTTCAAGTTTATTGCATTAGTTATCCACACAAAACCTGCCCTTTTTCAGGAAAAATGCAAAAACCATTGCCAGAGCTTCTCAAGGAATATGACCTCCCAATAGGTATATTCCCTCGTGATGCAACCAATTACGAGTTCAATGAGGAGACAAGAAAGCTCATTGTTTACATTCCATCCATCTGCGAGGTGGGTTACAGGGATTCATCTGTACTGCGTTTCTCAACCGTTGTAACTGGTTATCTTGAGAAAGGTAAATTGGTCGATATAGAGGGAATTAAAACCAAGGTGATTGTTTGGGTCAAAGTGACTTGTATTTCATCCGAAAAATCAAAACTCTGTTTCACTGCTGGTATGAAGAAGTCAAGAAACAAAGATGCTTATGAAGTTCTTAGAGATGGGATAACTGTGGAAAAGTTCTAGGATGTGGTTTAATTGTTGTTAGCTGTTGTAACCTTGGATCACATGTGTGGCAACTATATGATCTAGCACTGTAATAAGAATTTCGGGTGAGCATACTTGTATTAGTCATCTGCATTTGTGATTCTTTGTTCGAGAAGTGTTGCTGAAAATTTGTATATTACCGGAGAATGCAAAATATTAAGCTAATGATTTTGCATTTTGTTTTTACCTTTGCTGTGGAAGTCCTATTTAGATAGCTCCATAGTTTTGGAGTTTCAAGTATCTATATAAAAAACTTTAAACATTTTTTATTAATTTTTTGAAAAAAAAAAGGTGAATATTGTTCTAATACTTAAATGGAGTAATATATATTCATTTATATTTCTATTTGGTAATAAAAAAAAATAATAATAATAATACTTATAATCCATAAAACCTCTGATTTTAATATTTTTCTCAGTTAATTACTCATAAGTTCATAACCGTGTAGGCTAAATAAAATCCATCATATTTGTTCCGGAATGCTCTTCATTTTTCCTAGAAGCTGGTCACACAGTAAAAGGATGGTAAAAAGAAATGCACCAGCCGGGAATCGAACCCGGGTCTGTACCGTGGCAGGGTACTATTCTACCACTAGACCACTGGTGCTATTTGTTGGAAGTATAACCACTCATATAAATTTATATAAACATCAAATGTTTAAAAACTTGCACTCTAGGCTCTAGCAGATATATTAAGTTTCCTTGTTTGAACTCGGCCAAACGTGACACACTAATGTTTGACAATTGACAATGCTACGAATAATTCTACTCTAGTGAGTTATAGTCAAATAAAGTTAATTCACAAAAGAATTTCTTCGAACACGAGTGCTAGAAAATTTGCAACTTAAAGGCAGGAGCAGTTATAGTACATAACTGTGGTATACAAGTTATTTGGAATTCCTTGTCTGTACAACATTATATTAATAAAAGGCAGATAGAGATAAAAACCTCTCAATTATTAATTCAGTTGTTCTAAGCTTCCATTAATGCTCAAGATATCCTTAGTTTATAGAGCCATCTTCATCTTCACCATTAAGTTTTTGGAAGAAGGTTTTGAGTGCTTCATATGTTGACCAGCAGATTGCTGCAGCTGGTGCATGGAACAACATTCTTGGAATCCATCCTCTCATTAGTCCAGCATATCCATCCTTCTTCACAATCATTTTCATAACATCCTTTATCGAACTACTCGAAAATTGTTCACATCCACATACACCCTGTATTTAATATAGTCAAAGAAAAACTCATAAATTATAACAAGAGACTTATTTGATCAGCATTTTTTATCCATAGTTTTACATAAATTAAATTAAACTTCTGGTTGCAGTTTTATTTATCTAGTATTGTGAAACTAAAGTTCAATTTTACAGATTCCCTTACCTGGCATTGTAACTGAGTTTTCACAACATCAAGCGGAGTCGTAAACCCAGCGGCCAAAGCCCCAGCCGCAGCTCCGGCAGTCGCATGAACCACAAAACTCTCCTCCTTATCGCCACCACCACCACTCTCCATCTCCACTTCTTCCATCAACCCCTTTTTAACCCCTTCATAAGTAGCAAAATGTAGAGCAGTAAAAGGCGCATTCATCACAACAGTCGTCCTATAACTCACATAAAACGCCCCAAACCCTTCTTCAATCAAGACCCTCCTCACACAATCCACCACTCCCTTATAAGGACTACCCTTTAATTGCATCCTCTGCTTCACCACATCCATAGGTGTTATTACAGCATCACTTGCCACGGTGGCAACCACCCCAGACAACGCGTGGGCCATTGAGTTATTTGGGTTTAACTTTTTACAAGATTCGTATACGGAGAAGTATACTGCATGGGCTGGGCCTGCACCTAGGCCCATTGCTGCTATGCCGCGGTAAAGGCTTACTGGGCCTTCGAGTTTGATGATTGAGATGAGGGATTGTCGTAGAGTAGTTGTTCTGTGTGAGGAATTGATGGCTTGCATACGAGTCTTGAGAGTGTCGATTGGGAACATGGCCATGTGTTCGATAGAGCCAGCTATGGAACCCGAGATCATGAATTGATAGAAATATAGGCCATCGTGTATCGGTGCATGAGGGGCTATGACTTCCGATGTGGGATGAAAACCCATGGTAGCAATTGAGAATTAATTCAACTTGCACTTCAAATTTCAACTCCCAACTATTGAGGATCAGAATCAATCAGATAAAAGGAAGTCGGGATAAAGGAAAGGAAAAGAAAGGAATCTAGTGATGGGACATGAAAAATGTTGAGGCAAATACAAGCAAGACAATGATAATAATCCAAAATCTCCATCACCATCTCTCAGCTTTTCTCTTCCATTCAGCTTAAAAGAAAGAATAATTTCATGTCGATTACCATGAAAATGATCCCGGATATATTGTAATCAAGATTGATTCCTTGCGTAATTCTTGTAAGCTGTATACAGAATCTGAACAGTACATAAATGCAGAGGGACCATCTCATCCACTGCCTTTTCTTCTTTTGCTTACTAATTAAATTATAGTGAAGGGACTCCAATCCATAAGCCATTAAATTCACAATGGCTAGTGACCAAAACTGAGACCTTAATTCAAAGATAAGATGATTCCTATTCATATTCATGATTCATTTTTAAAGATCAAAACTGAGACCTTAATTCACTTGTCAAACGTACTGTTGTTAGTTCTTTCCACTAGCCAACTATATTTAAAACAGAACAACTATTTAGCGTCTTGGTTAGATGCAATTAAAGCATAAATAAATGATAGTTAAAGAGGTTAAAATGATGTAATTAATAGTTGAGAATTTAGATATCCAAAATAGTTGGAATGACAAAGTAAAATTTAGCCTACAAATATGCTTCACACTCATTGAACACCCAATGACATGTCCGTAACTCCATATCTTATCCCTAAAAATAAGGACAAAAAACAAAGGCTAAATTACGAATATCCCCTTGAGGTAAAACTTAATTATAAAAATTCCCTTCACCTACTGGGTATTATATAAAAAAAACCTCGTTTGTCCCCGTCTTACAATTAGCCATTACCCTGGAAAGTGCCAACTTCATCTTATCAAAAAAATCTTAGGGAGATTTTTGTAATTAGGTGTTACCTTAGGGGTATTCATAATTTACCCATAAACAAAAGTTGTATAAATCTAGATTGTGGATATTTTTTTTTTGTTTTCCAAGGGTATCCAGGTTGATGGTGATAATTTATGTTTTAAGGGCATATTAGTAATTAACATAATCCCCTATGTATTAAAATAATTAAAAAGAGTAATATTTATTGCACTCTCCAGAAAGACTAATTTACCCCTATTTATGTATACGGTATTAATTATGTGACTATTCCCCTCCTACATTTTGCCCTATAAATAGATCATCATACTCATTGGAAGAGGGAGGTGGAAGACAGGGGAGAAGAGTAGCTAAAGATTTTCCTCGAAGTTCGTCCCGTGACGTTAGAACGAGATTTGAAGACGATCAAGATAGGAGGAGACAATCCCGGAGATACCCTTGATCATTTTCGTGCAACATCATTCTGTGGGAAATTTCTGATTGGCACGTTGAGATGGCGAATGAGAACGAGGAAAACCAGTGGGAAAACTTGGAAGAACCAGAAGGACCACCTGAAGGAGGTGGAGGTGGTGAAGGAGGCGCAAGAGGCAATCCAACTGGAGGAGGCACTAAAGTCAATCCAGTTGAAGGAGGCGCAAGAGGCAAAACAGCTGAAGGAGGCGCAAGAGGCAATACAACTGGAGGAGGCGCACGAGGCAATCTGACTGGAGAAGGAGGCGCACAAACTCAGATGTCTGACTCTGAAGCAGCGCCTGATGCGCCAAAAATTAAGCAGTGCCTAATACGCCAAGAGCTGAAGTAGCGCCTGAGGTGCCGAAAAATTAAGCAGCCTCTGATGCTCCAAAAGCTGAAGCAGCGCCTGAGGCATAAAAAAAAGAAGCGGTGTCTGGTGCGCCAAAAACTGAAGCAGGGTCTGATGCGCCAAAAGCTGAAGCAGCACCTGATGCGCCATCCATAGCACCCATAATTCAAATGACTTAAGAGATGCTGGATGCAATGGTAGCAACGGTCGCCGCACGAGCAGTCGCACAATATGTGGCTGAGCAGCAAATAGTGCGTGCTTCACCCATGTTCCCTCACAAGGCATCAGGAGCAACAGCGAGAGAAGAACAAAGACCGATGGAACAACAAACTTCAGGACAACCTTTGAAGGAGGAAGAAGTTAATAGTAATGATCCAGCAGGAGAAGTGGAATCCATCAGAAAACCTCACTCCGGGATTAATCGAGAAGATGTTCCAATAATAAATAAATGAAGGAAGGAAGGAGCGTGAGAAACATAATTACGAGCAACCGAGGTGAGGATAAGTAGGAGAACCATATGCAACCATAATTCCAATGAGAAGAAGTCTCTGTGCTCCCGCAGTCCTTTCAGAACCCTTACCACAAGGGTTCAGGATCCTAAGCCTCACAGAGTATGATGGAACGGGAGATCCCCAGGAGCATTTAGACAAGTTTGCGGCCAAGGCATATCTGTATGCAATGAGCGATGTAGCCACCTGCAAATTTTTTCGCACAACTTTAGTCAAGGTTGCCCTCACATGGTTTAACCAGCTACCGACAGGCACAATTACCAACTTTGAGAAAATGAGGCAACGCTTCCTTCATCACTTCTCAATGAATAGGAAGACTCAGAAGACTGCAGCGCATTTGTTCACTGTGAAGCAAAGAGCAGGAGAATCGCTGAGAGAATATATACATCGCTTCACTAATGCAGTGTTGGAAGTACCTTAGGTGGATCCAGAGCTTTTCGCCAGTATATTCCAGCAAACACTATTGGATGAACGACTGAAGGAGTCTTTAGTAGGAAAACCCCCAACAATCCTTGATGTACTCTTAGCCAGAGCAGAAAAGTTCATCAGGATCGAGGAAGCATTGGAGGCGAAAATGGAGAAAGGAAGCAAAACAAAGATCAGAGAAGAGGATAAGAATGATCACCCGAAGCGAAAGGATAATCGAGAGGAAGAAAGAAAAATTGGATATACCCCCAGGTATGCACAATACACACCCCTAAATGCTACCAGAGAGGAGGTTTTTTCGGCAGCAGTCAGACAAGGGTTACCTCAATGGCCACAACCACTGAAGGAAAATCTAAACCGTCAAAGATCGAACAAGTATTGTCGTTATCATAGAGCTCAGGACATAATACTGAGGATTGTTATCATCTGAAGAATGAAATCGAAAGATTAATACAGCGAGGTAACCTTCAAGAATTTGTGGAAAGAAGAAGAGGAATAGATAGAAGAGATGTAGCACCAACTACCTCGCAGTCTGGAAGAAACCTTCCACAGAAACGAAGTGAAAGCAAGAACCTAACAGGAATAGTTCAATGCAAGGAATATATGATAAGAATATGCCTGGAGCAGGCATTATCAACGTAATATCAGGAGGACCAGCTGGAGGAGATTCAACTAGTGCTAGAAAAACGTTGATAAGGTCAGCAAAAGCATTTCCAGAACTCCCACCACAATCTGAGCAACAAATTCAGCAAGCTGCGGAGAACATTCATTCTATCACCTTTGATGATAAAGATTTAGAGAATGGGCAGTTACCTATCCAAAATAATCGCTCATCAAAAGAGCATTACACCTCTAAAAGAGGCCAAAATAATCGCTCATCAAAAGAGCATTACACCTCTAAAAGGGGCCAAAATAATCGCTCATCAAAAGAGCATTACACCTCTAAAAGAGGTCAAAAAGCTTCTGCTTTACATCGAAGCAAAATAATATAAACCGCTCATCAAAAGAGCATTACACCTCTAAAAGGGGTCAAATAAAAGAAGCACCTTCATATCGAAGGTAGAATAAAGAACTCTTCAAAAGAGTATTACACCTCTAAAACGAGGTCAAAATAATATAAACCGCTCATCAAAAGAGCATTACACCTCTAAAAGAGGTCAAATAAAAGAAGCACATTCATACCGAAGGTAGAATAAACAACTATTCAAAAGAGTACTACACCTCTAAAAGGGGTAAAAAAAAAAAAAAAAAATGCTTTCATATCGAAGACAAAATAAGAAGAAACTCTCCAAGGGTATTACACCTCTAAAAGGGGTCAAGCAAAAACACTTTCATTTCAAAGGCATAATAAATCTCCTACAATGACAAAACGTTGTACAAACATCTCAAATGGAAAAGAAATGATGAATAATATGAAGGTGAAAAATCACAAGTTCAAAAGCAATTGAGATCAGTCACAAGTGACTAACCAAACATCGAAGAAAATAATCAAAACAAGTGTCAAAGCATAAATAAAAACCAAGCTACATAGAGGAGAACCCACTCCCGAAATCCAAGTGCTCATTCGAGAAATATTGTACCTCCAATATATATATATATATATATATATATATATATATATATATATATATATATGTATATAAGTAAAGAGGGGAAGTCGAGGCAAGAACGCCTCGACCGAACTACTGCCGAGGCAAGAACGCCTCGGCAAAACTACTGTCGAGGCAAGAATGCCTCGGCCGAACTAGAACTACTGCCGAGGCAAGAATGCCTCGGCCGAACTACTGCCGGCAAGAACGCCTTGGCAGAACTACTACCGAGGCAAAAATGCCTCGGCCGAACCAGAACTACTGCCGAGGCAAGAATGCCTCGGCCCAACTACTGCAGAGGCAAGAATGCCTTGGCAGAAGTACTGTCGAGGCAAGAATGCCTCGGTCGAGCGAACGACTGCCGAGGCAAGAACGCCTCGGCAAAACTACTGCCGAGGCAAGAACGCCTCGGCCGAACTAGAACTACCGGCCGAACTACTGCCGAGGCAAGAACGCCTTGGCAGAACTACTGTCGAGGCAAGAATGCCTCAGCAGAACTACTACCGAGGCAAAAATGCCTCGGTCGAACCAGAACTACTGCCGAGGCAAGAAGGCCTCGGCCCAACTACTGCCGAGGCAAGAATGCCTTGGCAGAAGTACTGTCGAGGCAAGAATGCCTCGGTCGAATCCGAACTGCTGTCGAGGCAAAAGTACCTCAACCGAGCCTGCCGAGGCAGGGATGCCTCGGTCGAGCCTGGGTTAAGCTAGCCGAAGCAAGTGTTCCACAGATTCCCACAAATGAATATAAAAAAAAGGAGAGTGAGAGAAGGAAAAGAACATGAGAAATATTACTACAACAATGCATTAAATTTTGGTAACAACTACTTCGTGGTGATATTTTGGAGGATTTTTAGCAATGACAACTTCTAAAGGAAAAATATCATGTTGAAGTTTTGAAAACTATAAGTTAGAAACTCTATTTGAAAAGTTAACTAATGAAAGGATTTGCTCTTTAGAAAGAAAAAAAAAATGATCATCCTACAATAAAGTCACAACATATTTACATGAAATGATGTTCTATTGAGTATTATTATCACTTAAATTCCACAAGTAAATATTCTTTAATATTTACCTATGGAACTGGGGGGCTTCATGATGGTGATAATTTATGTTTTAAGGGCATATTAGTAATTAACATAATCCCCTATGTATTAAAATAATTAAAAAGAGTAATATTTATTGCACTCTCCAGAAAGACTAATTTACCCCTATTTATGTATACGGTATTAATTATGTGACTATTCCCCTCCTACATTTTGCCCTATAAATAGATCATCATACTCATTGGAAGAGGGAGGTGGAAGACAGGGGAGAAGAGTAGCTAAAGATTTTCCTCGAAGTTCGTCCCGTGACGTTAGAACGAGATTTGAAGACGATCAAGATAGGAGGAGACAATCCCGGAGATACCCTTGATCATTTTCGTGCAACATCACAGGTCTTGACCTGACTTAATCCCTTTCGAGACGCAACATTCACATTAAGTGGGAACCTCTACCAACATAGATTATGCATTAACAGAAACCGTCGGTGCATTTCTGGAGAAGATTACCAGAAAGGTTGAAACAAATAAAAAATTAAAGTATTCATAAGAAAGGGGTAACATTGAGATTATAATAAAATTGCTCTGCCGTTATATTTTGGGTGAGTTTGGCCTAAAAGTTTGAAAAGCAATTATAGGATAATTAATTTTACTAAAATGGATTTTGACAATAATTGGTTATAATATTAATTAATTATAGAAAAATTGCTTTTGTATAATAGTTTTTGCAAAAGTAGCACATTGAGAACTTCTTAAATAAGTTGATTTTTAGTTTTTAGGGATCCCAAAAGTGACTATGACATTAGGGGTCAAACGCCATCAAAATTAGGATTGACCAAATGTAATTTTTATAATTGGGGTCAAACACTTTAAAAATCACAATAGAGATCTAGAAGTGCTCTCACGGCTAAATCAAACTCACTTTTATTGCTCTGGCTATATCAACAGACTAATTAAAGCAAAACCATCCCAAAAAAGAAAAGGTCATTAAAGCTGAGTTAACGTGGATTAAAAAAAAAGAACAACCTTCATTTGTTTAATACCATTTACACTACAAAAATTTAAAGGGAAGTTGTTACAGAGATTATTTTATAATTTCCTTACATTAATGAAAAAATGGCTTCGTTTCTCAACGACAATTTTCTTAGTTATTTTTCAAATCTCTCCTAGTAATAGTTATATTAATATCTCCTATATCTGCAAGCATCAATAATGATTCTAAAGGACAAAGGTAATATACCTTTGTACTATGAATCTCTATAGCCTTGTTCTTGGGGCAACACTCAAATTTCATCCAACAATTCATTTCTTGTTCTTGTTTAATAACATGGTTGTATTTAGTAGTATGAATAAGACTGGAATACAGAGGTGGCAATTGAATGGGTTGGACCGGGTCTATAAGAATTCAAAATGGTACAGTTGTTTTCTGGATTGGAAAAAAGATTCAGTCAGGTTGGGCTGGACCAAAGGTGTAGGCCCAAAAGTCAATTTGGTTTTAGAATTTTAATTATGTGTATTTTGTTTGATTAAACTTTAGAAGCAATATTTAAGTTCACTAATCTAACTTATAAAGAAGGAAGTAATTTAAAGAATGAGAAGTCGGTATATGTTTTTTTCGTGTTCTTTCAATAATTTTAACGGTTATATAACTAATATTATAATTTATTCAAATTTGAAAAAAGAATTGTTATCGGATCAAAATTAGGTTCAGATCAAACTGTATCACATTAGATCTGGGACAGTTATATTGTTTGTTGACTAGTTGCGTGTGAGGCTACTTCCTCTTTTCGAGTTTGTGACTAGATCGTCCAAATTCAAACTTAACGATCGCTGAGTTTAGTAAAATGAAAAATAAGAAATGTACTCGTATAAGATTGGACAGGGTTGACATGTGATCGCAATATATTTTGTCATCGCTATTGAAATTGTTATACATTATACGATATGATGTAGCTGAATGTACTGATAAAAAAAATGGCGTGGATGAATGTCAATTGAATCTTGCACCATAAAAACATGGCCTAGAGTGGTGGTACGTGCCACCATCCACTGCCAACTTTCATAAGTTTCATTTCACGATACTAAATAAATCTTGCTCTATGATTATTGTAGGGGACGCATTTCAAGTATATATATTGCATAGAGCGTTTGAATTTAATGAACAAACACATCACGGGTGGCACATGAGCCATTCTTTTCTTCTTCTACTTTATTTTCTTTCATATTTTTTACTATGGCCACAGGATTATCCGGAATTTTATTGCATACGTTTGCGAACCGGGTTTTTTGCACTTTGCACCCCCGAAACATGGAAAATAAACACTTTACATCCTCGAAACATAAATTTAGCACTTTGCACCCTCAAACTATGAACAATTCAACACTTTGCATCCTCTTTTATTTTCCTCAAAAAACCTAGGGACAAAACATGTAACTCATTTTTGGATCTTTGGCACACTTTACACCCCCGAAACACGAGAAATGGGCATTTTGCACCCCCGAAATAGAATTAGCACCCTCGAATTAAGAATAACTCGTCAACTTGCACCCCCGAAACACGAAAAATGGATACTTTGAACCCCCTAAACACAAAATTAGCACTTAACACCTCAAATTAAGAAAAAAACTCAATAACTAGCACCCCTCGTTTTTTTCGACAAAGTTGACCACCGGGGGCAAAAAATATAGGGGCAAAATAGGTAATTAATTTTGTTTCCTTAAATTTGAAAATACAATTATGAATACTAGAATAACTATTTCTCTTTCCATCTTAAAATTTATTTTTGTAATATGATTCAGTCAATTTTGTGTATCAAATTCTTTTGGATATTTTGAGGACATTTGAAAAATTGGTAATTACAGAAATATGTTAAAATAGATTTTGCAGATGAATATTCTAGTATTCATAATCGTATTTTGAAAATCTTAAGGAAAAAATAAAATTAATTACCTATTTTGCCCCTAGTTGTTGAGTTTTTCTTAATTTGAGGTGTAAAGTGCTAATTTTGTGTTTAGGGGGTTCAAAGTGCCCATTTCTCGTGTTTCGGGGGTAGAAGTTGCTGAGTTGTTCTTAATTCGAGGGTGCTAAGTGCTAATTCTATTACGGGGTGCAAAATGCTCATTTCTCGTGTTTCGGGGATGCAAAGTGCCAAAGATCCAAAAATAAATTACCTATTTTGTCCCTAGATTTTTTGAGGAAAATAAAAGAGGGTGCAAAGTGCTGAATTGTTCATATTTTGGAGGTGCAAAGTGCTAAATTTATATTTTGGGGTGCAAAGTGTTTATTTTTCATATTTCGAGGATGCAAAGTGCAAAAAACCCATTGCGAAGCTTACCAAGGGAATAACACACCAAAGGCCTGCAAATCAACTTCATTTGGAATAAACTTATCTTATGCAACGACTTAGACGCCTCAACACAGACGGAGAGGAAATCGGGCTAATTAAGAAGCTTCAGACACAATTTAAGCATACAAATAACTAGAAAACTATTTAGGGTTTTCTATAGCGATGATTTTTTTTTTTTTTTTTATTGTTATTAACAAATAACCAAGATCAGGATAAATGATTACAATTTCAACTTCAAGAACCAAATTAAGTTGCTCTGAATATGCAAATTTGAGCAGAGGTTCATTTGTATCTTTTTATTTTATTTTATTGGAGATTAGGTCCATGTGAGTCTAAATACAAAGCTCCAAATGGATTCATCAAAAGTTTATCATCGTTGCAAGTATCTAAGTTGGTAAATTTTGACGGATCGAAATCGAATTTTCCAACCACTTTCTTATCTCTCTTCACAATATCTAGAACATTTGATTTTTTTTTTTTTTGAGAAAGTAGAACATTTGAGTTAAAAGGAAGGAAATCCTAGGGTTGTTCATCCGGTCAGAACCGAACCAAACATCTTAATTCGATTTTCACCGAAAAAAATTCGGTTCGATCTGGTTTGATTTCGTTTAACCGAAATTTACGAAAATTATGTAATAAAATAAATAGAGTATTTAAGGAAAAAATCAAATTTAATACTAAACAACATTAAATGTTATAGAATCCATATAATTAGATGAGCAGGCTCGATTGGGTAACTTAATATTTGAAAATATTCTTTTTTTGTTTTTTGATTCGGTTTGGTTAACCAGACAAAAATATCCGAATCGAATTGTTCAAATCTGAGAACCGAAAATCGGACCGAATAAATTTGGTACCGAACTGAATAACTTTGGTTCGATTCAGTTTACACCGAATTGGTTCAGTTCGATTCGATTCGACCGGTTAACAAAACCATGAAAAGCCCTAGAAAATCCATTGACTAGGCCAACCTTTCTATTATAAACCCTTTACTAATTAATAAACCCCCATTTCACTCTGAAAAAAGTAATTAAATTTTTATTTCCATTTTCTTTATATACTTAGAGCCGGTTTATTTGTTGTTTGGGAGAGTAATTTGAGAGAGTAATGAATGTCTGTGTATTGTTGTTTGTTTGTATTTTGGGAGAGTGGTTCGAGAAATAAAGAAGGTATAAATTTCTTTGAAAGAGTGTAAGTTGTAGGTGTAAGATGTGTATGACTTTATGTCAAATTATGTTTAAGTTGTGTAAGAAGTGAATTACTTTATGTCAAATCAAAGTATGCTTTGTGTAGGCTTTTTCTAATTTGAGAAAATTTAGAGAGGACAAATTCATTTAAAAAATTATATAACATGTTTGTTTGGCTTTTCCCAAACACGAAATAATTTTGGAAAAAACCAAACAAACATACCCTTACAATTTATTTACTATGGATATTGAGGTTATTAAACGCTGCTCGAATCTAATGCTGGTAAATAATTATTCAAAATCATATATTAAAATTTTATTTATTTTTAAATATATTTTGATCACATAAAAATTTCCACAACATTACAAAATCTCTTCATAAACATTTAATTTTTTCTGCAAATTAAAGAAAAATATTATATAGAAAATACTCTATAGTTTCATTTCAATTTATTGAATAAGAAATATCAGCAACGTATAGAAATACTGATTCAAGTTCAAGATTACATTGACACTTAGGTCGATACATCTAAGTAACATGCGTATTTCGGTCGACTAATTATTGCAAGCATCTCAAAAGCTATTCGAAAACATTTCATAAATTTCATATTTTTTTTCAAAAATATCGAAAAAAAACTTTTGAATAATAATGCGTTTCGAAATTTTATCTTATATATTAATTCAATTAATTCAAAAACTAAAGGGCCTGTTTGTTTGGTGTTTAGGAAAGTAGTGGAAGTTTGCGAAATAATATTGATTTGCGTAATGTTGTTTGTTTGGGTTTGAGAGAGTGGTTTGAGAAATAAAGTAAGTGTAAGTTCTTTTTGAAAGAGTTAGGTTGTAGGTGTAAGATGTGTAAGACTTTAAGTCAAATCATGTCTGTTATGTGAGATAAATTGTATAAGAGATAAGTTACTTTATGTCAAATCGGAGTAGAGTTTGTATAGGTTTTGTTTAGAGATAAAAAAAATTATTGTTTGTTTGACTTTTGAGAGAGTAGTTTGAGAAATTGAGAGATGAAATTTTAATTTCAGAATTTTTTTTGGGAAACACCAAACAAACATGCCCAAAATATTTCTGTATTTTCTACGAAAACAATTAGGGCCTGTTTGGCATCTCCCAATTTTTTTTTGTATTTGGAAAAGCGAGACAAACACAATTTCTAATTTCTGAAATAAATTTAACGTCTCTCAATTTCCCCAAACTATTCTCCCAAATCCAAACAAACAACAATTTTCTTATATATAAAAAACCTACAAAACTCTACTTTGATTTGAGGGGAAAATGCAAGTTACTCCCCTGTGTTATGCTAAACCTGTAAAAAACTACCCTCTGAAATTTTTATTGCGCCAAACTTCCTTGTGTTTTTAAAAACCCTGCAAAAAACACCCAATTAGTAAAAAATAAGTCGTTTTTTATCGACATATTTCAAGAAATAATTTTAAAAATATATTACGTGAAGTTGTAGGGACCAACTTGAAGTATTTTAAAAATGGTTTCTTGAAATATGTCGATCCAAAAAGACCTATTTTTTATAAATTGGGTGTTTTTTGCAGGGTTTTTGAAAACACAAGGAAGTTTGACGCAATAAAAATTTCACAGTGTAGTTTTTTGCAGGTTTAGCATAACACGGGGGAGTATTTTGCATTTACCCCTTGATTTGACATAAAATAACTCATCTCAACTTATCTCACATAACAAACATGATTTGATATAAAATTTTATACATCTTACACCAACAACCTAAACTCTTCCAAAAAAATTACACCGCCTTATTTCTCAAACCACTCTCCCAAAATTCAAATAAATAATTTAGGTAAATCGAGATTATTTCACAAAACTCCAGCATTATCACAAATTATTGTCCCAAATGCGAGACAAACTGACCTTAAACATTCATGAAATAAACTCGACCATTAATTTACTTCATTATCATTCACCCCACCGCCAAACAAGGCTTATTAACCACGCTTTCCCATTCCCACTCGCAGATCAGACAATCCCACCCCCGAACCTCATTTATATTTTATACCATTCCTCCTCCCAAACCAAATTCCCCAATCCCTTCCTTTCCAAACCCCCTCAAACCCTAACCATCATTTCTCACGCAATACATCACTTCCTTTTTTGGTACGCTCTCTATCTCTCTCTCATTCACTAGTTATCTCATTTCATTTCCTCAGAAGAAAATTTTCCTCTCCCCTCCCCCTCTCCCCTTCATTTTTGTTTTATTTAATTTCTTTAGATTAATTGTTTAATCGTTGATTTTTAAAAATTATGGTGAATTTAAACAGTTCACTGGACTGTATGCTTCCTGTGAAGAGAACTACAGCTGGAGCGGCGCTAGGAGTAGTTGTTGATTCCGAGTTGACCAAGAAACACTGTGCTAATTTCGCATCCACCGCTGCTACGTCATCTACTGTTAATATGGCTGCGGGAGGGACTGTTAACGGCTCTAACGGCGTTGGAAACAGCAAGACGCCGATCAGAGATGGTCAGCCGCAGGAGATCGACGAAGATCTGCACAGCCGTCAGCTCGCCGTTTACGGACGCGAAACCATGCGCCGATTGTTTGCATCTAATGTTCTCATCTCTGGCATGCAAGGCCTCGGTGCTGAGATAGGTATCTGTATTATTTATCTTATTTAATTATTTTCTATTTAAATAGATGTATGTTTATAGAAATATGGTTTATGCATTATTTTGTTATTTTCTATTTAAATACAGTTTGTTATTTATGTTGTTTCATGTCTGTGCTATTCGGATAGATCATTTTTATGTAAAATCATGCGTTATATCTAGCCTCATGTGTATATATGCCAGTCATGTTTGTAGTTTGTAATTTAGTTTTTTAATGTGCGTACAGCAAAAATGGATGGATGTTTGTGAGAATGGAGATGATATGTGTATATGTGAAGTTGCTTTGCTGTGAGTGCTCATAAACACATTGCTATCTATTTTGTTTCATGTCTGTGGTTTTTGATAAGATGTATTTTTATGTAGAATCACATTACATATCTTAGCCTCATATTTACATATGCCAGGTCATTTTTTGTAGTTTTTTTATTTAGATTTAGTGCGTGTAGAGTAAAATTGGATGACTGTGAGTGCGCATACTTTTTTGTTTGAGATGAATTGTACTGTATTATGTGTGAGTGGCGCTGTGTGCATATAGTTTGTCATATGTATTGTTTAATGCTTCATGTTTAAAGTTGATTATATTTTTTATGAAATACTGATATACATTTCATCCATATGTACATTTGCTAGACCCCTCTTTTATCTGATAGGATCTTTTATTTAGTTTGTCTATATTTTATTTTCGACTTATGTTGGGTATAGCATTTTCATTTTGCCAGTCGTCTTTATCTGTGCACGCATCTGCAGACTGACTCCTGCATGAGGTGTGTTCATGATGTTGGTCTTGTATGATTGGTGTCTGACTATGATTATCTTCATCAATTTTATGATTCACCAACTTTACTCGTGGGATGAATTGTGTACAAACTGTTAAAAGACTCCATCAGTTTGAGTTTGGATGGAAGTATGCCACTTAATCCTTTCAAAGTGATCTATAGTGTAATACCCTAATATGTGACGTATGAACAGTATCCACATCAATGTTTTATGCTTTGTGTTGAGTTTCCTCTAGTATGTGAAACACATTTGTCTGCTTTATTGTGATATCCTGGACTAACGCAACTTGTGTGCTTTGCAGTTTTTCCTGGACTGATGTAATTTAATATGTGGAATGTGAATTTATGTCATTATTGAGTGCAGTTCTATATGTCGGAAGTAGTTGTCTCACAGTTAGTGTGTTTGTGCAGCAAAGAACCTTATTCTTGCTGGTGTTAAATCTGTTACCCTGCATGATGAGGGTACTGTGGAGTTATGGGATTTGTCTAGCAGTTTTACTTTCACAGAAGAAGATTTGGGGAAGAATAGGGCCCTTGCCTCTGTTCCTAAATTACAAGATCTTAACAATGCAGTTATCATTTCAACATTAACTAGTGAGTTGACTAAAGAGAAGCTCTCTGATTTTCAGGTACATCAGTCAGCTTTGCTTTTTCCTATAGAAGCTTTGCTTCTGTTTGTGGTTGCAGTTCATCTGGGTTTCTAATAAACATACTCTATGCGCGGACAATTATACTTGTAGAACATGCTCTTTTCTTTTCTTTGTTTTTATTGTTCCTTTGATGAATAACAATAATCTGTTTGGCATCTCTATAGGCCCCAACCCTTTCTTAGCCAGATGTCTTTATAAAACTTAACTATTTGTTTTTAGTTGGGTGTCCCTTCCATTGGGCTCTTGTAATTGTCTGCATTGCCCCAAAATGCGAGTCTGAATACACTAACAACGTCTGTATACAATTGTAGCTAACTGAAATTCCCTCTTGGTTTTTCTGATTCTTGTTTTCGTGTGACGCCTGTTTTACAGATAAGTTTTGTGTCTATAGTATGATATTTGCTTGCTTGAGATACAACCTTACATTTTCACATTTGTTCGCCAGGCTGTTGTATTCACTGATATCAGCTTAGAGAAAGCTATTGAATTTGATGATTATTGCCACCAGCATCAGCCTCCAATTGCTTTCATCAAATCTGAAATTCGGGGCCTCTTTGGAAGTGTATTTTGTGACTTTGGTCCCGAGTTTACAGTTTTTGATGTTGATGGTGAGGATCCCCACACAGGCATTATTGCCTCTATTAGCAATGACAATCCTGCTCTTGTGGCTTGTGTTGATGACGAGAGGATTGAGTTTCAGGACGGGGATCTGGTTGTGTTTTCTGAAGTGCGAGGGATGACAGAATTGAATGATGGAAAACCGAGAAAAGTTAAGAATGCGAGGCCTTACTCTTTCTCCATTGAAGAGGATACCACAAATTATGATTTGTATGAGAGAGGTGGTATTGTCACACAAGTGAAGGAACCTAAAGTATTGAACTTCAAGCCATTGCGACAGGCTATTAAGGATCCTGGTGATTTTCTCCTGAGTGACTTTGCCAAATTTGACCGTCCACCTCTCCTCCATTTGGCATTTCAAGCATTGGACAAATTCATTGTAGAGTTGGGGCGCTTCCCTGTAGCTGGATCAGAAGAAGATGCTCAGAAATTAATAGCTTTGTTTACAGAAATTAATAATGGTCTGTCTGATGGTAGACTAGAAGAAATTGATCAAAAGCTTCTTAGGAATTTTGCTTTTGGTGCCAGGGCTGTGTTAAACCCCATGGCTGCCATGTTTGGTGGTATTGTTGGACAAGAAGTTGTTAAGGCTTGCTCAGGGAAGTTCCACCCACTTTATCAGGTCAGTTACTACTTTGAGCATGTATTAAGACACACTGATAGTTTATATAGTACTTGCAATATCCTTGATAGGTATAGCACTTGAAAAGGTAAAAGGTGTTTCTTTAATATTTTGCAATTCACACTTGTGATTTTTCAATCTTTTATGTTGAAGCTTGAATTATTTTTATTAACAGTGATTCATTGGTTTGATTGGCAGTTCTTCTATTTTGATTCTATTGAATCTCTTCCTTCCGAGCCCTTGGATCCCAATGACTTGAAGCCCTTGAATTCTCGTTATGATGCTCAAATCTCTGTATTTGGGTCAAAGCTGCAGAAGAAACTCGAGGATGCAGTAGTTTTCATAGTGGGGTCTGGTGCATTGGGTTGTGAATTTCTGAAAAATGTAGCTCTGATGGGAGTTTGTTGTGGTGATGGGGGAAGGCTGACTATTACCGATGACGATGTCATTGAAAAGAGCAACCTTAGCAGGCAGTTTCTGTTCCGTGATTGGAACATTGGTCAGGCTAAGTCAACAGTTGCTGCCTCAGCTGCTGCTTTGATAAACCCTCGTCTTCATATTGAAGCTTTGCAAAATCGTGCAAGCCCCGAGACTGAAAATGTGTTTGACGACACATTCTGGGAGAACTTAAGTGTTGTCATCAATGCTCTTGATAATGTGAATGCCAGGCTTTATATTGATCAGAGGTGTTTGTACTTCCAGAAAGCACTCCTGGAGTCAGGAACCTTGGGTGCCAAGTGCAACACTCAGATGGTAATCCCTCACCTAACTGAAAACTATGGCGCGTCAAGAGACCCACCCGAAAAACAGGCACCTATGTGTACGGTTCATTCATTTCCGCACAACATTGACCATTGCTTAACATGGGCTAGGTCAGAGTTTGAGGGTTTGCTTGAGAAGACGCCAGCTGAGGTTAATGCATATCTAAGTAATCCAAGTGAATATATCTCTGCTATGCAAAAGGCTGGTGATGCACAGGCTCGAGACAATTTGGAACGGGTTCTTGAATGCCTTGACAGGGACAGATGTGAAACATTCCAGGACTGCATTACTTGGGCGCGCTTGAAGTATAATTATCTTAATATTTTTTGTTTTTTAGTGAAGAAAAATATCTCCTACAATTTCCTAATCTTATGCTCATGGTGAAATCAGGTTTGAGGACTATTTTGCCAACCGGATGAAGCAGTTGACATACACATTCCCTGAGGACGCTATTACTAGTAGTGGGGCCCCATTTTGGTCTGCACCTAAGCGTTTTCCTCGTCCTCTCCAGTTCTCTAATAGTGATATGAGCCACCTTCAATTTGTCCTATCAGGAGCTATATTACGAGCAGAAACTTTTGGCATCCCCATTCCAGATTGGGTGAAGTCTACTGAGAAGGTGGCTGAGGCTGTTGACAAAGTGATTGTCCCTGATTTCATGCCAAGGAGTGATGTGAAAATTGTGACAGATGAAAAAGCTACCAGTTTATCATCTGCATCCATTGATGATGCTGCTGTCATTGACGAATTGGCCATGAAGTTAGAAATGTGCTGCAAAAAATTGCTCCCTGGTTACAAGATGAACCCTATTCAATTTGAAAAGGTCAGTCTTATTACCCTTCGAATATGTTTAAACACACTTATAGTTAAGTATTTGTTTTCTACACCATGGTTAATTATGCATCATTGCATGACTCTCTTCTCGATGCATTATAATAGAGTACCTGCTGAAGTTAGAATTGATGGAAAGATTTGAAATTCACCACCGAAGTAAAAAATGCTCAACAATAGTTGGTTTATTGGGGGTGAGTGTGTTGGGGGAGGGGGTGATGCATTCATTTTCATCAAAATACTGTGTGGGTCCATTCAAAATTGTTCGATGATGTTAAGCTGTTGAAATTAAGATTATTTCATGCAAATTGGGCTATAGTGGAATCATATGTACATGTTTAGATGCCAGTTATATGCCAAACATTGGAACATAAATTGGCCTTGTTTTTGTTGGCATTTTTGAGAGCGTGCAACCCCTAAAAAAAGGTGTACTTATTTCATTTTCCAAGATTTATCTGTCAATTTTTTCCCTCGTTCTTTACATTATCCCAATTTTTTTCAAAATAGCCCTATGCTTCTTAAAAAACTTGAAACATACAAGAAACATAATCACTATTTTTACATTTTCTCGCTTCTTTATCTACCTCTTTCTTATTTCAACTTTTTGAACCCCTCCTGACCGAACTAGGTCTCATAAACTATCTTTATCTTTTTTCCATAATTTCTCTTAACATTTTTGTCATTTTATAAAACCAAATCATTTTATCCATTTTCATCGTTAAAAAAACAAAAAGAGAAAAGAAACTTTTTCTAGAATGCACAAAAATCTAGGCCATGTCTAAATCTTGACCTCATTTCCAGAAATACAAACAAATATGCCCTATCTTTTGTAATGACTGGAAGAGGTTTAGAGCACAATTAATATATAAAATCTATTTTATAAGACCTTTTAGCAGTCTTGAATGATAAAGCATAGTTGTTATGGTAGTTTAGTTTACCTCAAATGTTTTCTTAGCATTATTACGACAAGTAAAGCTTCAGAAGAAAGTTAGCTTTATCAATCCCATGCCTTATGTTTTGACTTCTTCAAATGTGCAGGATGATGATACCAACTATCATATGGACCTCATTGCTGGTCTTGCCAATATGAGGGCAAGAAACTACAGTATCCCTGAAGTCGACAAACTTAAAGCCAAGTTCATTGCAGGTAGAATCATCCCAGCAATCGCGACCTCCACAGCTATGGCCACGGGTCTTGTTTGCCTTGAGCTATACAAAGTTCTTGACAAGCATCACAAACTGGAAGACTATAGGAACACATTTGCTAACCTTGCACTACCTTTATTCTCAATGGCTGAGCCAGTTCCACCCAAAGTCATTAAACATCAAGATATGAGCTGGACTGTATGGGACAGGTGGATTCTGAAGGATAACCCGACTCTGAGTGAACTGCTTCAATGGCTTAAAAACAAAGGACTTAATGCTTACAGCATTTCATATGGAAGTTGCTTGCTCTACAATAGTATGTTCCCAAGGCACAAAGAACGAATGGGTAAAAAATTGGTTGATCTGGTTAAGGATGTTGCTAAAGCTGATTTGCCTCCGTATAGGCGTCATTTTGATGTTGTGGTGGCTTGTGAGGATGATGAAGACAATGATGTGGATATTCCTCAGGTTTCGGTATACTTCAAATAGGTTAGTTGTTACTGATGATTAGTCATGTGACCTTGTGATGGCTATTGTGTTGTTGCTGACTGTCCATTATGATGGATGTATTGATTACGGAAGTGGATAATTGTTGGATGAACTTGCATACGAATTTGAATGCACTCTGCAGCTTAATGCAGCTAGCCGTGTTTGAGAATATTTCTCTGCTGTCATTTTTATTCATGAATACATGCTATGCTCAGGTTGAATCCTCCAATATACTTCTATGATTTAGTGATGTTGCTAAATTAAAATGACTGCTTATAAGTAGTATTCTTGATTGTTTGTTTTTGTATGTGAAGTCGATAAGGTTGTTACAGTGAAAATTACTTTGTTTAGCATAATTCGCAATGTGGGTGACTTTGAAAGGTCACATGGTAGTAGTATTTACTACTTAGTAAGAATCCAGGTATACTGCCGTTTGACATTTTATTTAATGCTCGACTTCTAGTTTTGAAACTTGCAATTTATTTTTAGAAGTTGTCCTATTGAAAATTTCACATCTATTGGATTCTTCGTACTTATATTGTTTAATATTTCAAAATCATATCGTACCAAGCTTCTATAATTTTTGGATTTAACAATTTGTCTATATTTTGAGACTTTTCTGTTTAATAAATCATATAGTTTCTCTTTCAAAAGGCATAATATGTACAGCTTTTTTTCAAGTCATTCTCTACTTACGTAGCATATTTTATTGAAGTTCAAAGTAATGCGCAATTCACCATTAATTGTTTTCTGTTGTTACACATACATTTTCACTCTAATATAGCAAAATACTATAATTTTATCAAAATTTCCTCCTTTTTTAAGCTATACGCCAAGGTTTAATTCGTTTAGATATGCTTTCTTTATCTAGTGAATGACAATAATCATTCATGCACACCTTCCTAGTTTCTCCTGTTTGTTTTGTTTCTCTTTTAGTTTCACCGAAAAATGTCCTCAACTTGTTTTGCATTTTTATCTTACAAAATCAGTCAGCACAGCACAAGGTTTAAAGAAAAATGATTCTAAAAACATAATAAAACACTTCCGTAACCCTTTACATAACTTCTGATGTATTCATGTCCAAATAGAAACTCTCACTAATGGAGTCTCCTTCCATTGCAAGACCATCTCATTTTGGCTCACCCCTTCAATCTTCACGCTGTACAAATTCTCTTTTTCATTCACCACATCTTTAGCTTCGGCCAAGCTTTCTTGGCTGACTTTTCGGCCCTTCAACCCTTGAGTATAGTGTTCTTTTTTCATCTCCTCCCAGTCTTCTGACCAAGCATTAAAACACATAAAAGGCGCTAAAAATAGACTTTCAAGTGCTATTCTTGCTTCTGCAAGATAAACTGGAAAATTCCTCTCCAAAGACTCAAATTGAGCTTTATAATGTCTCAAAAGTTTGTCAAAATGTAAAGTATAACTCGAACAAGAACTCAAACTCTGCCCTCCTCCATCACCAAGAATCACAATTCCTGCAAAATTTCCCAAGAGGTCCTCAGCAAATTTGAGAAATTCGGTCACATGTATTCTTGGCCTTCTTCTTCCCATATGTGGAAGTCCCACCATGCAATTGAACACCAAAAATTCTCTATTTTTCATTCTCGTCAATTCATTAGCAAGTTCTTTAATCCCTTTCTCTTCAATTAGTATTTTTAAACCGTATAGTAAGGCATGATTCTGTAGCCGTTTCTTCGTTTCTCCAAAATCCCAATAAGAAGAATTGCATTCCTCGTCTGATTTTATTGCAGTGAGCTTCAATGTCTTTTGTTTACGGCTCAAGGCCTCGATTACTAAAGGCCATTGAATCCCTTCTCCCATATCAAAATCTACTATGTGTACTGTTCCCACATCATTTGGCACAGATTCAAGAATAGCTGAGTTAGCTGTGAAATGAGCAATCTTCCCATTTGGGAGGCTTTGATAGGCCACCGTAAATGCTGCTATAAAATTCTTGATTGATTGCTGTCTTATATATTCTCCTTGATTTTCTTTAGACTGGAATAGATTGTATACAACGCGTTCCATGGTGTTACCCAACGGACTACTTTTCTCATTCATTGATTTGAGAATCACTTCAGTTAGCTCCTTTTCTCCATTCTTCATGGCTTCTGCATAAGCCTTTAGAAGGTGAATGAGACTTAATTCTTCGTCCTCTTCCATCTCGTTTCTTGGTAATAAAATTGACATGTCTGTGCTAGATTCTAAGGCAAGGCAGGGACTCGAGTCATCTTCTTCCATGGTGGATGGAGATGAAGTATTGTCTTGAGTTTCACTCCCATTTATCCATTCAAGAATTTCCGCAATTGTTTCACTTGAAATGTGCTCCATGTTTTTTAGATCAAGTGATTCTTTGGGGAACATTGTTTGGACATGTGAGTTTGAAGAATTCATGGATGAATCTCCGGAGCTTGGAAAATCACAATCCTCAATCGCGGAAAAAATCGTATTTTCTTGATTATATAGTGTGTTGTCAACTTGTCATTATAAAGGATTGAGGCTGGAAAATTGAAGGTTGGCCAGGAAGGAAGGAATAACTCTGATTGAATTTGCATCATGTTTTTTTTTTTTTTTTGGTTAATTTGCAGAGAAGAAGGGAGTATTGAATTGTGATAATTGGTCTCATTTATAAGTATTAATTGGGTTATGGATGTTGACATAAAATAAAATAAATATAGAGATGACTTTAGACTACTCTATTGGTCATAGTCATATGTTTTGGTAAAATTCCATGGATGTTTACATACTGTCTTTATTGGGCTAATATTTAATTATTAGAGTATTAATAATTATACTTATGCCTTTCAAGATTATGTCCTTTTGCACTCCAAGAAATTAGCTTTAACCTTTGCTTGACATATAGTTTTTTTTAATCATATGAAGAGACAAATTTTCCAGATTACGTATTATAGAAGCTTTGCTTGACAGGTCCGGTACCATTATTCTAAGGTTAAAAACAATATTTTCTTGAATAGAAAATTCATCAGAATCTTTTGGTACTAATGAACCATTTTTTTGGTATTTTAAATGTTGAACACTATGTAAATTTGTAATACCAAAATCTGATTCAATATGTTCGGTTTTACAGAATCAACGTCTACGGATGTTTTTGCTGTGTTTTTTTTCCTTTTAAATTCTGATGTATATTTAGATCTTACATCTAATTTACTTTATTTTTATGTACGATTGCACATTATATGCACACCTCTCAGTAGAACCATACAATTACATGGTTTTGGATTGGGATACATAATATTCGGTGGTGATCTAATGAATAGTTGTTTGAAGTAATTGTCGTTAAGCTTGTCTCACTATTTGTCTAATGTAGGCCTAATCAGATTATATCATATACTTATTAGTATTTTAGAACATTCTATTATCTGCCCAATTGACTTTTTTGTTGTATGTTTATGAAGCATGGGGCTAGTTTAGTAATTTTATGAGAACATATTCAATCTAATTAAGTAATCAATTATTCATTCTTATCAACTTCCCCCAAGCTAATGATCATTAGTATTTTAATCAATAATAATGCAAGTGATGTGCTGGCTGTATCATGTTTTACAAGGTTGTGCAATCCAAAAAGTAGGTACTTACTTGAATTTCTCTATGGACTGAATTAATCATCGATACCTTTTAGTCTCATGTTTTATAAACTTATATTTACTGTTCTAATTTTCAAAAATATTTGGTATTTTTTATCTTATCGTTCCATCCCATTTAATTTTTTTTAGAATTAAAAGTGCAAAACTGAAATAGTCGGATAAGATTGAAAATTGCAAACTAACGGATAACTATTAAAAAAAAAAAGATGAAAAATAGGGCTATAACCAGTAGTGCAAATTATTATAAATAAAAAAAGTGAGATTAAATGTGTAATTTTATTAAGATCAGGACTAACAATATTGAGGGTTCAATCCCCTAGGACCAAACATATAATTTTGTCTATTTGGGTATATCATGTGAAATAATTTATCATAGGAGTATGATCACTTAATTCATTCAATAAAATCTTCCTTTTTTCATTACAAAAAAAGACAAATTTCGATTCTTAAATTAATTGCCATTTTGACTCTTGTTGTGGTTGGTCCCTTTCTTGAAGGCCAGAAATTAGGATCTCCTCACTTAAGGAATCAAGTAAAATGCAATTTATATTGTCTTATTACATTGCCTACTTCCAACGATAGTAATATATTGTTTCTGTAATGAAGAAAACTTGGGAATAATTATAATTATGTTCCACTAATATGTCTTCTTTAATGATTCTTATGTTTTTAATGATTTACCTATTCCTATTTTGAATCTTGTAAACTACGAATCTTCGAGTTGAATGAAAGTTATTCCTTTCTCTAGAAAAAAAGAATTTGTTGGAAAAACCCAATTAAGAGAAAAAATTAACAAAAACCATTAAATTATCACTCTATTTATTTTTGAAAAAAATAATTATTGAGCAAATGCGTGATTTAATGCAATAGATGCCATTTTCTTTTAAGAAGAAGATATACGAGTGTGTTGGACCTGGAAGCTCCATAGAGCCCATACTAATAGCCCAGAGGACAGCCTTGAGTCGGCCCACTTGACCCAAAATAGTATCAACATCAGATTACGTCACAGGTAGTTTATTTTGAGTCGTGTTTGGGTACTTCGAGTTTCAAGGAGTTGATATTTGAAATTTTGAACACTCCAAAATACAAACTTTATTTATTAACTTGTTTATTAGTATCTGCTGCATAAAAAATAAAAAATAAATAAAAAAAGGTCTATGAATATCAATAATAGTAGTGTTATTATTATTTTATTATTAGAAGTAGCAGTATTGTTATTGTTACATAAAAAGAATTCATTTACGCGCCATTTTGCTTTTGGGCTGAAAAAAGCAGACTCCATGTTGTGGACTTGCGCCTCCTTTGCAATGTTTTCAGAACCGGACCGGACAGTGAACCGGTGAGTCAACTGGCCACTGGTTTTACTGGTCGAACCGGTCGGACCGCTGGTCGGACCGGATGACGTCATAATGATATAATAAATATATTTAATTTTAAAGTATATATAATATGCATAAAATTTAAACATTATCCAACAATTGATTAAAAATATATAAAATCTTAGAATATATTTAAATTAAATCACATAATATTTATATAACTTATATCATAATTGTAATATGATACTAATTTGTAAGCTCATATAAATATAATATGACTATATTTCTTTATAAAAATTTAAAAGTGTAAGTTAAAAATACAACTAACTAAGAAATAATTTTAAAATATGATTATGCATAAAAGTCTATTATTCAAAATCAAACTTGCATAATATATCGATTTGATTTTCAAAATTTGACACTCTTTATCCTAAAAATAATATTGGAAAGAAATATCTTATAGAATAAATTTTAATAAAAAATTATTATTTGAGTATTAATTTTCATTAATAATGTGTAAAATGTTAATTTGAGTTATCATAATCTAATTTATAAACAAATTTGGCTACAAGTTTTCTGTAATTTATAAATTTTTTTGTACTAGAAATTCAACAAAAATGATTAGCTCAAATGGTAAGGAAGTTATGTTCAAGCAAGAGGTTAGGTGTTCAAATCCCACCTTCTACAAGAATTTTTAGTTTATTTTTAACATTAATAAAATTTAAAAAATCGAAAAAAAAAAAAGAATAAAAAAAGAAAATTCAAAATCGGGTTGAACCGGCCCAAACCGGTTCGCCGGTTCACCGGTTTTGGACCGGTTCAACCCGGTTCACTCTGGTTTTTGAGACAAGTGGTTTTAGGGGGTAAACCGGACCGGACCATCCTCCGGTTCGCGGTCGAACCGGTCGGACCGGCCGGTCCGGTCCGGTTTTAATAACATTGCTCCTTTGTCGACTTCTCCTTTTTCTTTTTTCTTTTTTTATAATTTTTATCGACTTCTCCTTTTTTTTTTTTAACTCAAACCTTCAACTACATAATTTTAAAAGTCACTTGATTCACAGACATTTTCATAGAGATTAAAGTTATGATTATTTCAATCAATTAAAAAATATTAACCAATTAAAATTAATAGATGGGAATTTTTTTGTAAGCGTTAGAGTTACAACAAAAAACAAATTAATAATGTGAAGTATAAATGTCATTGAATAGATTATAATATGTGTTAATTAATTCCTAACTAATAAACACCTAAACACAAGACAACATTAAACATTTACAAAGAAGATGTAAGACATGAAAAGTGGGGTTTTTTGCACTTTGCATCCCCGAAACATGGGAAATAGGCATTTTGTACCCCTCAAAACATAAATTTAGCATTTTGCACCCTCTTTTATTTTCCTCAAAAAACCTAGGGACAAAATAGGTAATTCAATTTTGGATCTTTGGCACTTTGCACCCCCGAAACACGATAAATAGACATTTTGCACCCCCGAAATAGAATTAGAACTTAACACCCTCGAATTAAGAACAACTCAGCAATTTGCACTCCCGAAACACGAGAATGGACACTTTGAACCCCCTAAACACAAAATTAGCACTTACCACATCAAATTAAGAAAAACTCAACAACTAGCACCCCCTCGTTTTTTTGGGCAAAGTTGACCATCAGGGTCAAAATGACCTAGGGGCAAAATAGTTAATTCATTTTTTTTTCTTAAAATTTGCAAAATACGATTATGAATACTAGAATATTCATCTGCAAAATCTATTTTAACATATTTATTTAATTACCAATTTTTCAAATGTCCTCAAAGTATCAAAAAGAATTTCAAAAAGTTTCTAGAAAGTTATTACATAAAATTGACTGAATCATATCAGAAAAATAAATTTTAAGATGGAGAGAGAAATGAGTATTCTAGTATTCATAATCATAATTTAAATTTAAGAAAAAAAGAAAATGAATTACCAATTTTGCCCCTAGGTGTTTTGACCCCGGTGGTCAACTTTTCCGAAAAAAACGAGGGGGTGCTAGATGTTGAGTTTTTCTTAATTTGAGGTGTAAAGTGCTAATTTTGTGTTTAGGGGGTTCAAAGTGTCCATTTCTCGTGTTTCGGGGGTGCAAAGTGCCAAAGATCCAAAAATGAATTACCTATTTTGTCCCTATGTTTTTTGAGAAAAATAAAAGAGGGTGTAAAGTGCTAAATCTATATTTCGATGATGCAAAGTGCCTATTATTCATATTTCGGGGGTGCAAAGTGAAAAATTCCCTCAAAAGTGCACATAATAATTTTGTTATGAACAATATATTGTAAATTTACTACACAAAATATGTAAATGTGTTTGTATGTATAAGAGGCTGTTATTTTTCCTTCTAAAAAAGAAAAGAAAAATGCATGCAAAAAATCTTGGACCATATGGTCCAGGTAAGAGCTAACTCCTAACTGAAACGATATGTGACAACTAATTATTAAATACTACATGACGACTAAAAGACTGTTCAAATGGTTGACTGGATCAATCAAATCGGATCCGGGTCAGTTTGGATACGAATGCACTTCAAACGGGAACTCTTCCTGACGCGTCTGATTCAGAAGCCTGAAAGCCTAGAAATTTTCTTCGGGAAAAGGAAAATAAGAAATAAGAAATATCCAATTGTTTGACTCACTCCACAACCAATGAGATTACAGAAATAATGGGAGCGCACAATAATTTAATCCATGTCAACTGAAAAACAACTTAGTTAAGTTAAAGAAGTTGTACTCCCACTATTTGATAAAATAATGCAACAATATCTTTGAGGACACGTATATGTTCAATTGGAATATAGAATTTTGTGGTTAGAAGTCATGCTACAAATGGTATTGATAATTTAACTAAATTAATGTAGTCAATGGACATACCTACAAGTAGTTAGTTAACTAATCAACTTAGTAATCACCATTACTCATCATATTGAAAAGCACGAGAAGTTATGATTACACAATTTAAAACTCTTGATCTAATTGGTTAAATATATATACAACAATAATAATGACAGAAGTAATAACAACACAATAATCACAATTATTTAAAATCTAGAACCCAGAAAGAATAATTCAAACTGTTTTAAAAATGCATCGATCATTTTCTCTATTAATCCATCATCCCTTTAATTATAGCGTGTGGAGACATTTATTAAAGACTGTGACTCAACTCTCCAATTTTCATGCATACCTCCAAAATTTCATTGCCCTTAATACAAAGTCACTGCAAATATTCATTCATTTTACAAAGTCAAGAACACTACATCTTTCTATTTAATCCCAAAAGTCCCAAATTCCCTCTTCTCTATACAAGAAATTAATTCAATCCATCTCCTGCAAAATGGCTCAACCCAAATCCTTGATCCTAATACTCTATTTTTACATCCAATTCTTGTCATCCAAATCATTCAATTTCACATACCATGGATTCAATGATTCAAATCTTATTCAAGAACAAGCAACTGTAATCAAACCAAGTGGAGCACTTAGACTTACCAACACAACACAAAATGTTATAGGCCATGCTTTTTTCCCCACCCCAATTCTCATGTTCAACAACAATACCTCAAATGTCTCTTCATTTAGCACTTACTTTATCTTCCAAATAAGACCCTCGAGCAAGAACAACAATGGAGGCTTTGGCCTTGCCTTCACTTTATCTCCCTCGCCAAGATTCCTCTTCGCAGAAGGCGAGCACTATTTGGGTATTTTCAACTCATCAAATGATGGGAGCCCATTAAATCATATTTTCATGGTGGAATTTGATACCGTAAATGGGTATAAAGAGGTGTCAAATACAAATGGGAATCATGTTGGAATCAATATAAATGGAATGAATTCAATGGCTTCTCAACCGGCATCTTATTACAAGAACGGGACTCAAGCTACAGAGGAAGTTCATTTAGAGAGTGGAGATCCAATACAAGCATGGATTGACTATGATGGAGTGAAAAAAGTAGTAAATGTAACAGTTTCTCCTTTATCAGTTCCTAAGCCCATTAGACCTTTAATGTCTGAAGTTATTGATTTGTCACGTGTTGTAATGGAAAACATGTATGCTGGATTCTCAGCAGCCACAGGGAAAAAATCAAGTGCACATTACATTCTTGGATGGAGTTTTAGGATTAATGGCGAAGCCGATAAACTTGATTTGAATCGTATTCCTTATGTCTCACCTGAGAAAACATCTTCTACCCATGATAAGGTTAAAAAAGCACTTCTTGCAAGTTTTTCGGTTCTGCTTTTTATCTTGCTACTGGCTTTAGGTAGTATAGTTTTCTATAGGAGAGTTGAAGTTATGGAGAGTTGGGAATTGGATTGCCCTCATAGATTTCATTATAGGGAACTTCACAAAGCAACAAAGGGATTTAAAGAAAGCGAGAAAATTGGAGTCGGAGGATTTGGAGCTGTTTACAAGGGTATTTTACCATCCAATGGGACTGAAATTGCAGTGAAAAAGATCATTTCCAACAATCCACTGCAAGGGATGAGAGAATTTGCCGCGGAAATCGAGAGTTTAGGAAGGCTAAGGCACAAGAATTTAGTGAATCTTCAAGGATGGTGTAAGCATAAAAACGATCTTCTCCTAATCTACGAGTATGTCCCAAACGGAAGCCTATATTCTTTACTCTACTCTTCCAAGAACGGAATCTTTCTAACTTGGCAACAAAGGTTCAACATAATCAAAGGAATTGCATCTGGGCTACTGTATTTGCACGAAGAGTGGGAGCAAATCGTCATACATCGAGACATGAAATCGAGCAATGTGTTGATAGACAGTGAAATGAACGCGAAATTGGGAGATTTTGGGCTAGCTAGATTGTATGATCATGGGAAGACCTCACACACGACTAATGTCGTCGGGACCATAGGCTACATTGCACCGGAGTTGACTAGAACGGGGAGGGCATCTACGAGCACTGACGTTTTTGGGTATGGGATTTTGCTTCTTGAGGTGGTTTGCGGAAGGGGTCCCATAGTTTACGAGGCGGATAGGAATGTAATCTTGGTGGATTGGGTTGTGGAGTGTATGCAAAAGGGTAACATTTTTGATGCAGTTGATGGTAAATTGAATTTTGAGTATGAAGTTGAGGAAGTGGAGTTGGTCTTGGGGCTTGGGCTTCTTTGTTCACACCCAAGGGTAGAAGTTAGGCCAACAATGAGAGAGGTGGTTAAGTATTTAAATGGAGATGAGATTCTTCCAGTTTTTGATAAATTAAGTTGTGCTGGTTCAAGAAGAGTTGATGATATTACATCAAGATTATTGGCTTTAGGACTTAGTAGTGATACTTCTGTTTCAACATTGTTCTATACATCTTCTGCAGGAAACATATCTTCTACTTCTTTGGATACTGGTAGATGAAGATGATTTAGGCTCAACTAATTAATTACACAATAGGTTTTAGTTTTCTACACACTTATCTAGTCTAATTGTATATATATATATATATATAGTTGAATAACGTTTCATGTAATTTCTCTAATATGTGAGGTCTCATTGCAATTTGACCATACTTCAGGAGTAGTTACTACTGTAATTCACAAACATTCAACTTGGTTCCCTTTCATTTATGGTTAATGGCAATTTACCTCCCCTATGATATGTCTAATGTTCAATTTACCATTGAGATTTGAAAAAAAACACTTTACTCTTCACACTCCTTCCCTAACATTTTTAAACTTAAGAAAAATATGAACTGACAAAACTATCCCACTTATATCATATGAGGCTCTTAACCTCCACTGTTAAGATAAATGTGACACTTTACTCCATCTGTTATTATAAATATTGCAGTTTACCTCCCTGTGTTTCAAAAATACTTTTCATGCCTACTATCAATTTCGACGAATAAATTACACTCTCCAGTTGAATGAGGTAAATTGTTCTTTAATTTTTTAATGATGGTCTTTATGAAATTACACAAGATAAATTGAATATTATGAATATCACATGAACCATGTTGACATTAGCTCATATCATTTAAGTTCAAGAAGTTGAGACCAGCGTTATACAATTCAAATCATGTAATCACCAGTGGATTGGGTCATGACAAACTGATTGTTGACCTTGAATTCTTGAGTCAACTGTTGTATACGTATATATAAACTATGACGTCATAAATATGTTCAGAATACCACAATGTATTTTTCCAAGGAAAAAAACATCCTACCCATATGTGTTATAGGAAAATTGCGCAAAGCCCTCATGTATTATATTTATTGTAAGAAACCCCCTTGAATTTTACCAAATCTTGTAAGGAATCCATTTTCCGAAATAAAAAAATAGATGCGCGTGAACCCTATGCGCGTGTGTTGCGACTTTGCAAATTAAGGATAACACGTGGGGATTCTTTGCATAATAAAAACAAGTGACATATGTTTTGTAGCATAATTCAGGGGGTTCTTTGCATAATAAAAACAAGATTAAAATGTGAAATCATGTATGTATATGAAGGTTAAAATAGGATACCAGAATGTTGTTAATTAACAATTTACCGTTAAATGAAAAAGTGTGCAAGATTTAATAATACACAAGGGGATTCCTTACAATAAAAATAAACTTAGAAAATGGGTGGTTCACAATACCAAAAACCTACTACAAACTTAGAAAATACTAACAAATTAGTTAAAAACATGATTTATATATATATACTTACTGAAAGCCAAGAGAAGGAGAAAAGGCAATAGATATATGAGTCTTGTAGCCATATTTGTAAGATATAAATGTGAAGGAGAACTCAAGTAAAAAAAAAGTTAACAATTAGTCTTTGAAAAACCTGTATTAACGAAAAGATGAAAAGTCATGTAAATATAATTACTTAATTATGGAAGATAAATCAATTGTCGAAATATATGATATTCTTTTTATTAAAGAGAATGAAAAAAGGGTAGAATATTCCACTAATTTTGGTTTTTTCTTGTTATATCCCTTTGAATGATTTTATTTACTTATACAATCTACACAAATGGGACTTTATTATTAAAATATTATTGAACATAATTTTTGACTTTGATTTGAATGCACTGGTACGTACGTATCTAAAGAATTTTGTAAAGGATTATGTATTTTCCTCCTATTTTTTTTTTTTTTTATTTGAGAGATTTTCCTCCTTACTTTACGTTAGTATTAGTTAGTGTTAGCATGTATTAGTTAATGGCAATATAATTAGTTTCAAAATTCCTTTTTTTGTAGGATTGAAGCAAGAGACGGAAATAATTTTGTATTTTACTCCTTAAATTACATGAGTATTTAGTATAAATTTTATTAGTTAATGGTATAATAATTTAGTTTTGACATTCCATTTTTCTATGATTGAATAGATGAAAATGATTTTATGAGGTGGCCTATAATAGAATCTTTTGTGTATTGTGTTATTAAAAGGCAAATTAGCACCCCCATGATAAATCAAATACAATATACATATTTCTTGACACAATTTTTATAAAATAAAAATATCTACCGAAGATTACTAGTTAAAATGACCAATTTGTCAAAAGATATTATGAGGAATGAAAGAGATGATCAAAATGATGACATAGATATCAGTTTTCCTCTTAAACACAGCCTAGAGGTAAGAGACAAGACTAGAATTAAACATCAAGTAACATAATATTAATGCCACTGAAACATGGTTGACCATAATGCATACATATAGCGAAAAAATTTAATAATAGCAGATCAATGAAAAAGAATTTCATCATTTCAGTCTCTTCTTGCACATTACAAAAAGACTCAAAACCATACTTAACCTCAATCCACATCTTTGTGGAGGACCAGACAACCATGACATTACCAAAAAAGAAAAAGAGGATAACTGCATGAACAGAGAGTAGTAGCTTAAGAAGACAAAAGCTTAGCCAGAGACAGAAAATGCGCGTCCAATCATCCCCTGGGTCCAGGCAGCAGTTTCCTTCAGTTGTTCATCATCCGACTGAAGACACTCACCTAATAATTCTGTGCAGTTTGAACAATCTTTGAACATAATCTTTATGTTTGAGCCAAGCGCATCAGCTAAGTCACCCAAAACCGCCACTGCTGCCTTAGATACAGTCTCATCCCTGAACATCAAAGTAAGAAAACATCAGAAAATGCATAGAAGTTAGACATGATGAGGAATAAATAGAGAAGGCATTTGGTTAGAGTATACCTTGGTCGATCCTTGGCAACCAATTCAAGGAACTGAAGGAGATGAGGGGCATGTGGTAACATAAGTTGAGCCTTGGAATTCTTGAATCCTTGGAGAAGGCCGGAATAAGCTTCAAATATGCTGCGCCTGAGCTGGTTTCCGTAGTCCATCATCTCTTCATCACTGTTGTCAATCTGAGCACAAACTTCTGAAGCACTTTGCATCATTGGCAGCGCATAATTTATGTACTTTTCGAATTGCTGACCAATTGCAAGGGCGATGTCTCCAAAGGCGGAGAATATGGCAGGTTTAACTGACCGGTGCAGCTCACCACTGGAAAGATCCTTGAGGAGAAGTTCCATGATCTTATCACAATATGGCAAAATTTTGTCATCCAATGCACGGCAAATATCACCAACAACCCCAACTGAGATGGCACATACTTCATATTCCGCAAAATTCTGCAGACCCATCTCTAAATACTTGTAAAACTCTGGCATGTACTTCCCAAACTCTGGTCCAGTGGCATAGGCCAACGCACCAATAGCAAGCATAGCTTCTTCATGAACAGTAGAACTACGACAATCAAACACTCTGAGGAATAGCAGCATGAGCTGATCAGCAACATGTAGTATTACATGCTTAGTTTTATCTTCACTGCTCAGTTTTTGAATAATAACCTGAAGCACACCACAAAGTGAGGCTTGGAGATCTCCTTGCTTTTCCCTGTCATCTGAAGATACAACTTGAAGTTTTAATGTTTGGTCCAACTTAGACATTATAACAGGGAGAAGGTCGGCAATAATCTGAGCAGTCTCTGAAAGGTTTGAACACCTAACAACCTCATTCAAGGTTTCATAAGAAGTAGACCTGAGCTTAGAATCGCTGCCATCAGTTCGATCAGCTGTGACAATCAAACTATTCAAAATATTTGGAATGTAAGGTGTGAACAAGGAAGTGCTTGGACCAGCATCCTCATATCCCTGAGCAAGAAAATAGATAGCTCCACAGACCTTCTCTGCAACATGTGGAGCATCTTTCATGCTCTCCAACAAGACCCCCAAAATCCTCTGGAGGTTAGCAGGGGTAACCACAGAGAAACCAGTAGCTGGTGAGTGCAGTAACTCAAAGATACGGCTAAGAGTCCATGCAGTTGTATCTTTCACATGGCTGTTTTCATCGTTCATTGCATTCAGCAAAAATTCTAGACCAGAATTTACCATAGGTGATAGCTTCTCAATGCTTGGCCCTTCAAGGATTGAACCAAATGCATATGTAGCCGCTTCCCGAGATCGCCAGTCAGTCTTTGATATGTTGGTTTGAATAAAAGGCATTGCCAGAGGAACAATATCATCGCCAACAGTACGAGCAACAAGACCAAGACATGTGCCACCAGACATGGCTAGATTCCAAATTCCATCGTCCTGGTCTTGGTCCTCATCCTGTTTAAGAAGAGTTTCTAGCAACAAAGGCACTAGAGTCGGAAGAGCCTTCTGAATGAAGTGAGAGTGAAGTGCACTTGAATCCCCACTCTCAGGGACCTCATAGTCTTGAATCTCCAATTCTTCATCACAAATAGAGCTCCAAAACTCAACTGCTTGGAGGGCAACGGCCTCCTCATCTCCTTTGACTGCATTAGATGTGAGCTCGAAAATCCTTTGCATATAAGGTTCAAGTACCTCATAGTATGTTGATGCAATGGAAACTAGACACTCAAATGCAGCCTGTCTGATTTCTGTCTCTTTTGCTAAGGCAGCATCACAAACCACCTTCATTATGTAGTTTCTCTCCATCTCATTTTCAAAGTTGGTCCGAGCAAAATCAAGGGCATTATATAAAGCCCTAGTTGCAGCAAGCCGAACTTCAGGGTTCTTCTCAGTGATATTCATTCCTTGGACAACTGCTGTTAGAACAGCGTTAACTTCATCTTGCATAAGATCTTCATTAGAAATCTCCTCACATATATAACCGAGTGTTTCCAGGGTAGCCTGTTTGAGCAACGCAGGTCTATCAGACTGAGTCATATTGGCAAGCAATAATCCGACAAGGTCAGGCCATTCTTTTCGGGGGATTTCAATTGAAGCAATCTTAGCAACTACTTGGGCAGCAGTATGACTTGCCTCCGCAACAGAAGTTCCGAGGGTGGTCAGGAGAGAGTTTTTTATCTGGGATTTAAAAGAAATGTCAATCGCTACCCATTGCTGAACGAGTTGGTCTTTTCTCGTAGCCTCTTTAGCATCCAAGGAGTTCTTTAATACGATACCAGCAAGTCTACGAGACTCAGTAGGTTTGCCCTCATTTGAGAGTTCAACCGACAATGACAGCAGGAATCCTGGTAAGTTTTGGTCCCTGAACTGACCAAGAATAGTCTCCGCGTCATTTCGAATTTTAGCATCTGGTGATTGGGCAGACAATAGATACTGGGTAATTTCCAAAGCCATTTTTCCTACACATAAAACAAGCATTAAGGACATCACACTATAGAAAGTTAATACAGTATTATTAAATGCACAAAACATAAGACTATTTACGCATCAGAAAACGAGCTTAAAAAAGGTCTATCACAGCAAAACTCATTCCACCGATGCTTATATAAACCTAACTACAGATCATTTGAAAGCTTTATTAAGCTAAATACATAATCAGACAATAGATCTAGAAAAACAACAGATGTATTTTCTCAATGTTCAGCATGAACCATGTGAAATAATTTCAAACATATGAATCAATAAATCTCTAAAAAAAACGTAGAATTCGAAAATTCAATCGCTACACCACCAATAACAATCATAAACATATAATAAAATTAACTGAAATACAGACAGATCTGAAAGTTTACCACTTGGATTCCAGTAGCAGCAATTAGGGCTTGGGTTTTGGGCTTTCCCCTTCTCTCCCTCTTCAGGTGAAATTCTCAATCAATTACCGATACTTTCCTTTGCACACACATATACGAGTACTATATAAATACTAATTTTATATGTGAAATTTTGGCGTGTGGAAATGGAAATACGTGTTTCTAGGGTATTTCAAATGGAGAGAATAAGCGGGAGGAAGCGTATGAGGGGTGTATGCTAAATAGTAATTCTGAATTAAAATTAACGGGCAGCGTATCGGGGAGCTGCCGGTCTGCCCGACATCTTAAAAAACCCTAAAATCCGTGGGCTCAAGTATTCTACGTTTTTGGGCTTATTTTAATTTCACTTTTTAGTATTTGGACATTTAACTTCAATCGAGTGTAGCATTGGATAAAATTAGTTCTTCATATAAATAACAACGAATATCGACTCTTAAAAAAGAAAAAGAAAAATAACGAATATCTTAATTCTTATGGAATAAAAGGGAAAACTACACTTTGATTCTTATATTTTATGTTTGCCCTTGTCTCAATACCGTTTCAAATTGTTGTAATTCATAATATTTATTATTTACTATTATTTAATCAACACAAATTGTTGTAACTCATAATATTTGACCCTTTGACATAAGCTACTATACTTGATTTTGACTTTTTGAGGGTCCTCAGCCACATGATAAATGTAACATAGTCGAAAGCTAGTGTAGAAAATTTATTGTAAAATAATTGAAATACTAGGGAGCAAAGTGTGATTTTGTGAGTGAAGTTGAATTTGAAATTACCCTCTATATTTGGATGAATTATGCATCATATTTTTTTTAATGCAATAGTATTTTGTATCTTGATTCTAATTCAAATTTTCGCATTTTTAAACAAGGTCGTGCTATGATCGAATTCAACAAGTTCAGTGTCAACAATTCTAATTGGAGGGTTACTATTGCAATAGTATATAATTCTCAACTCCTAATCTTAGCAAATGTAAGGTATCATACATTAATTCTCTACTTGTGACGATTTGAAGTCACTTCCTCGTCCTCTTTTTCTGTCATATATTACTTTTCCTCTTCAAATCCTATAAATCAAATCATTAATGACATAGATAACTTTTTTATAATAATCAATTTTTAATTGTAAGATCAACGTCGTTATTTGCGAATAACATAGAAGAATCATGAGATCTATAATCTTCTTCTTTTTGCCTTGCAGGCACACTTGGCTTTGTAGATCTCCGTGAGTAAATCACCTAAAAAATAGTATTTGGTGCATCAAATGACGGAAATTTGGGTACGTTCTTTTTAGTATTATTTTATTTTCTTGTAATTTACTCAATAAATTTCAAGAACAAAACATAGCTAAAATAATCTCATACACTAATCTACAATCAGAATATTTACATTTAATTGTGCACAATATATATAATTGACCATGACTCATACAATCAATCACTGGTTCTGCTTTGAATTAACACCAATTATAGTATCACAAACTGGAGTTTTTACACTACACAACTTAGTCTTCATTCTCCATGGGAACAAACTCCCAAATCCATATCCCTTCAATGAAGAAGGGCATGACTTCTTTAAACCAACACCTCCAGATAAAGAACTCGAAAACAAATAATTATTATTTGCGACAGATTCCACAGCTAAAGCTTCAGCATCCGGAAGAAACCTCTGTATAATGAAATTTGATGCACTAGACGAGCTCCCAGTTGAGCTTCTGCCCTTTGTCGCCTTACAATGTTCTTCCACATCATCATCAACAGATTCTGCTAAAGAGAAAATATCAATGGCATCTGAGTAACATTCTTTATGACAATATTCTTCTTCTTCTTCATCATCATCATCATCGCCGTCAAATCCCACATCGTATTCACAGAGTTGATTGACAATGCCTGAAGGTGGGGGCCGCCACCGACAGGGGGGCGGTTTTGGTGTCGGAGGCACATCAATGCTGCCGGAGGTCTCATTTTCCTTAGGCTCGCCGGGGATTCGTTCCCACGAAAAGGGCACCCGATCTCTAGTGTCGTTTGAGGTGAATAAAGTATTGTCTGTGGTGATGCTCAGTGGGCGCTTAGTTGATAGAAGAGGCACGCTGAAGTTTAACTTTCTTGGGCATTCTGAGTGCTTCTTTTCTTTATCCATGGACATAAGGACTACTAAATAAAAGCTTTACAGATAATAATATGTGGAAAAGTTTGGGATTTAATTGGTTTATATGTGTGGAAGAGGTTTAAAATAGTAGTTGAAGAAGCCATACACATATTGAAAAACAGTTGGGAATTATGGGTTTCTCGTGGAAAAATTTACTTTTAGCCTTTTTGTACATAAAAACAGCCATGGATTTCAATTAATACAGAGAAGAAAGAAATACGGCACAAAACTTGTAAAACAAAATGGAAAGCACAAAAAGAAGCTTCTCATAAATTCATAATATAGACCTACAAATTCATGCTCACATAACACTCTAATCGAAAAAATTGCATTTTTAGTCTAGTAAGACTAGTGGCATATTTGGTCCAACAGTTTACAAAATTGCATTTTTGGTCTTAATTTTTTTGCACTTTTGATCTCATCACCTCCTTTCCATCCGATTTGGGACCAAAAATCAAAACTGTCATAGTCATATGATACAAAAGTGTTAAAACAGAGAATAACCTAAAGGACTAAAAATCTAAATATTCTTTTTAAAAAAAAAAATTAGGATCAAAAGTGCAATTTTATAAAGGACGGGACCAAAACTTCCAAGTATTTGTAAAATATTGGGACAAAAAAGTTCAATTCTGCAAAGTTAGGGACCAAATTAAATACTGAGAATTTGTCCAATTTTGCCCTTTCTAATGAGAGCATTGGAGTCATGCTGTCCATTTTCAATAAAACATAAACTCCGTACAAATGACAGGATCAAATTTGTTGAATGTCACATGAACTCTTTAGTTTACTACCAAAAAGGACAACGAAAAAAAAAAAGTAAGCGTATCTATTTACAGGACAATATGACCTTTCTTCAATTTTTGTTCTTTCTCTGATGTAGCTTTTCAGATAAATGACCAGTTGTTCTTTCTCTGGTATAGCTTTTCACCTATTATCTCTTTTTGCCAAATGTCATCACCATGGCCAATCTAAGCATACTTAAATGAGATATCAAAGTATCAAACAAATACTCTTCTCATTTATGAGCAAAATGTCTCTTTTCTGTCTCAACTTGGGTTTGTTCATTGTACCGATCTTGTGCTTTTCGATAAAGCTCGAGTGTGTCTGAATGTTTGGGATCGAGACATAGTGCTGCCTCACAGTCGCGGATGGTGCACGAGTAATTGCCCATTGAATCATGGAAAGCTGCTCGGAGATGAAGAAGCTGTAGGTCTGGCTTGAAAGCTATTACTTTTGATAGCTCCGCAATTGCTTCGGCTTCCTTATGATCATCCATCAGAACTAACAAGAATAATGTTATGCATAGTTTGTAGTGAGACCAATAAAAAGTTATGATAATTGCACTTTGCCCCCTAACTTTAAGATCGTATTGCACTTTATCATCTAACCGTTTTGCATTTGCACTTCTTGTAGCAAATTTTTAATGGCTGCAGTTCACAACCTTTTCAGTCGGTCGACACATATCTCCATGGTAATTCAGTAGAGCTAAATGCAAAAATACCTCATGTGCTTTGCGAAATTAGCAAAAAATCCTATTTCATATTCATTCACTAGTAAATAAGGAGGTTTTTATCAATTTCTCAAGTCAATAAGGGGGACATTTTGCACTTTTTGGTGGGGTTATAATTGTTATTTTTTCCAAAAAAAATATGTACTCCGACATGGAAGGGTTTTTTTTAGTAAAAAATTAGCACCAAGGGATTTTTGCTAATAAAAATAATATAGAGTTTTTTTGGTAAAGTTCTTCAGGGGTATTTTCACATTTCATTCTAATTAAAACAAAGAATAATCACACTTTATCACCTAACCTTTAGACCATATTTTTATTACTTCTGTAACGGGGAAAAAAAAAAATCATTACTTCCTCAACTTTAAAATATACACGTCTCCTCACATTAATTGAATATAAACAAAGAAAAAATCATACTTTACCACCTAATTTTTCAACCATATTTGCACTTTACTCCTTAAACTTTAAATAGTTTTGAATTAAATCCCTAAAGGCCACAATAAATGGCCAAAATAGTGAACTGCAAATATTTAGGGGGGCAAGTGCAAATGCAGAATGGTTAGGGACTAAAGTACAATTTTCCCAAAAAAATCCAAAAAACCATAAAACCAATGAGAAACTTACCAGCTGCACGATACCGATATGGATATGTCCTTAGAGGATCCAATTGAGTGGCCATGCTAAGATCATTTTTGGCCATCTCACGGTCACAATATTCCGAACGTTTCTCGTAAGCCGAGGCATTATACCTAGCCTTTTCAATCAACTTTGTCATCTCGTCATACGCAGCTTTGCGCTGATTTCTCAAATGGTACACACGTGCCAAACCTTGATGGGCTCGTGTATGCTTAATGTTCAAGGCATTCATGTAGCAATCGACCGCATGGTCTAGCTTATCCACTTCTACGTAAATACTAGCAAGGTTACTCAATGCCTGCCCCTTTCTAAGGCCATCTGATGGGCACCGAAGAGCTTCTTCTAGAAGTTGTATAACATATAATGAAGACTCGGAATCCGTGGTAGTTTCCGATAGAACGTATGCTTTTAAGAAAAAGGCTTCAAATGATCTTTGTATTGAAATTGACTCTTCAGCTTTTGCTATTGCTTCTTCACGGTAACCGGTGTCGTATAAAACCCAGCCTTCATAGATAAGTCTTTCGTGCTCCGAGGCCGCGTGGTTTCGAGCCATTCTTAGACTTCTCATAGCAGACTTTTGGCAATTTAATCTGTATTGAAACACAAGTTACTCTTTTGGTAAGACAAATAATGGAAATAGTTGGACTCACTTGATATGAAAAAGGGCTAAATTGAATTTTTCACCCCAAAACATCACTTATTGGAACCTTGAACCCCCAAGTTCCAAATTCCACCCTGGAATTTAATTTATCTAGGTAACGTGCAAAATAACTCGAATTTTGAAGACAAATTCAATCGGAATTGTGAAACTCGTAATTTGTATAGAGGCTTTGAAGGAAAAAATTGTCTTTTCGCATAAAAACGTGTGAATTTTGAGCTTTTTTCTCTAAAGGCCTAGTGTTCCTTTATTCCTCTCCATCATTATGGAGTCATTTGCAGTTTCTTGATTATTTCATTGTTTTCCAGCAACTTTTTAAATATATACAAAAAATCTCATCTACCCAAATAAAAACCAAGCAAACCATACAATGAAATAATCAAGAAACTGTATACAAAAAATCTCATCTACCCAAATAAAAACCAAGCAAACCATACAAAGCTAGCGAAGACAGATATTAGCAAAGGTGTGAAAACTTATAGCAACAATTTTCTCATACTTCAATTACTTTGCACCTTGATATCGAAAGAAGCATTAACCCCAAGCCAAGAGTGTAATCCTATATATACACAAGAAATTACAATAAAACTTTCATATTATTAGCACGATTTCATAAATACACAATCTGCAACAAACATAATCATAAATAGAGGTTCAAGCAAATAAAAATTGATAAGAATATACAAAAATAGTAGCATTTATACTTACCGAAGAAGGAGGAGAGATTGCCTAAACCGTAAAAGGCTCTTCCCAGGATCATTAGCTAACATATGGTGCACAACAGCTAAAGAGCCAATATCATCTACAGAAGACCACCTATCATAAAGGTGCATCCAACAATCAGCCTGGCTCCATTGCTGCACGTGATGTCGTAAAAGCTCCACCAATTGGTCACCATGTAACTTCCCAAAAAACATCATATATTGAGGATCCAATGTTAAAAGTGCACGTACATCTCTCAATGCTCCTTCATAATCCTCGAGCAATATAAAGAACCAAGCACGTAGCTCTAGGCAGTCAGGAGAAACCTTAAACCCGATTATCTTGTTAATTTCAGATACTGCTGCACCGATTTTATCCTCCTCGACCATTGAAACCGCTCTGTGTTTGTAAGGGTAGGAAAGTGTGGGGTCCATTTCAGTAGCGGTATACAAATCCATATTTTTTTCTTTCCCACTACTATAAAGGGAACGTTCTTGATACATCCACCCAGAGGGTGGATAGTCGGAGATAAGAGAGTTCATTAATTTATACGCTTTATACTTATGACCGCGCTTGTATTTTGCTCTTGCCACACCAACTAAAGAATAAATATGATTCTCATTAACTGCAGCCTCAAACCATTTTTGGGCATCTTTATATTCTTTCCTTTCGAGCATCACACAACCCAATTGGTGGAAAGCGAGTTTCTTTTGCCAATTCTCGTTCGCACATTCTCCCATTCTTTCTAACAACATTACGGTTGTATTTGATTTCATGTCTTCTTCCATTGCTATTTGGCTCAAGAAACTATATAATAAAAAAGAAGCATGCCCACATAACTCTAATCTCTCCCTAGCTTCCGAACTGCAAAAGAGTCTCATAACGTTTGGATTATGCATTGAACTCGGTAGTTCTCTTAGAAAAACCTGCAAACAAGCGGCAACCAATAGATTCGAGGTCTCCTCCAATCCATATTCAACAAGCAATACGGCGCTATCCATGTCATCGACGAGAGACGCTAGGTAAGAATCGCAAGCATGTTTCATTTCATCGCAACAAAACCTATTAGACAACATTAGGAGTTCCAAAACAACGTTTGGCTCGAATGAATCGACATTTTTCGTCCTACTGAAGATTTCCGCGGCTCGTAGTCCTTCTGGAGAAATCCCGTTTTGCGTGAAGTATATTCTCTCCTTTCTCGATTCCATGAAGCTACCATATAACATTTCTTTGAACGGTCGGGAAAGAGAGGCAATCTTGTACCTATTGCATTTTTATTTTTTTAATAATTAAACATTTCATTTTATCAAAAATTTAAACAAAGTCAAAGATAGGGTAACCCCCATCACGAAATACAATAAGAGGAAGCAAAAAAAACGGAATGAGCTAAATGCAAAAATACTCCCCGTGCTTTGTTTAATTGGCAACACCACCCCCCCCCCCCCCCCCCCCCAATAATTTTTTTAGATAAGCAAAAACCTCCCCTGTGCTAATTTCATTAGCAAAAAAAACCCTATGAAGCCAAATTGACAATTATAGCCACACAAAGAGATGCAAAAATACCCCTATTAACTTAAAAATCGACAATTACCCCCTGTTAACTCTTAAAATTGACGATAACTCCCTTATTACTTAAAAGACTGACAATAACCTATCTATGATTTATGAAGGAATTTCAAATGAGTTTTTTTGCTAATAAAAAAAGAAAACATGGGGGTCTTTGCTAATTAAACAAAGCACATGTGATATTTTTGCATTTAGCTCAAATGGAATACAGCAAAAAAATACCTATTGCATTTGATCTCTTCATCCCCAATGCAAAACCACATATCATAATCATCTTCCAATCCATCACCATAACCATCCGATGTCGAGCATTCTTGATCTTCTACCTTGGATTCTAAAGAACTTCGCGTACAAGAACAAGGATCATTTGCGGACTCAGGACTATACCCTGCAACCAATGAACTCTTTGGACATTCCATTTTCCACCCACAACAATCCATAGAAGAAACCCCAAACAACTCATCCTCCCTACGTTCAAACCTCAACCAAGCAGAAAGTACAACCTTAGAATGCACGTCCACTGCGTGTTGTCTAGCCGATCTAAGACATCTCCGAAACAATTTGGGATCAGGGGACCCCCTAAAGATTGCACATTGTTCCATATACACCCCTGATTTTTCAAGTTCAGAGCAATTTTCGAGTTTATTGTAAAGTTCAGCTAAAGTCCCAACAAAATCAATGAATTTAAGACTAGGATCAATTTGAGGTTCAATGAGATCCGTATTTGGAAGGCCATAAATAGAAAGAGCCTCAGCTAGAGCATTTGGATTCACATTATTAATTTGAGAGAAACTCTGATAACGTCGATGAGATTTCGACCTAATTGAATTAACCCTCAAATGATCTTGTAAATGTTGAAAGAATTTTTCACCCACACTACCGCCAACGCCACCTCCGCCGCCGTCGGTGGGATTAATGGCGAATACTTGGGTGCCTTTGCACCCATCGACCATCTTTATACTACGCATTGTATTGAATAAATGTTGCGGCATTTTGATTCAATAATATTATATCAAACGGATTAATTACATAAGAAAATATTTAGAATGGGATTTTATTAAAAGAGAAAAAGATTAAAACTTTACCTGCAAACACCACCGTTGATCGAGAAAGATGAAGAACAATGGTGCTGCAGGGGATTTTCTTTCTATCTCCGCAAAAGGAAAAGGGTGTTTTCAATTCTATTTTTCTGGTTTCTTGTTTGGAAATAAAAAATTAAAAAAAAAAAGAAAAAGTTTGAAGAACTTGATAAAGGTGGGGCTAGCGGTGGTTGCCGTGGCGTCTCTCTCTCTCTTAAATTCTCTCTCTTTATATATTACTCCATTATCTGTATCTAAAGTTTCTATAATTATTCATTTTGTCTTTTTAATTGAAAAAATTATGTAAATAGTGCGTGTGAAGATTGCGTAAAAGCCCGTTAGAAATGGAGAACCACTGAAGCAAATTAGGTCGCCGTGTGCTAAAGTTTTTTGTACGTATTTCCTGGGACTAGATCATTGGAGTCCAGTGTTACGCTCTTTGGTCGCGCGTGGTATGAGCTCTCTTTTCTGATTGGAGGCGGTAGGGACAATGATTTCGTCGAGCGTGGATAAAGGTTTAGTTTACACAGGATATGGCGTTGCACAACTTCTTTAACACGACTGCGTATAATTGGGGTAACATAAAAGACTAAACTTGATTAAGAAAAATGGGCTTCACTGTTACCTCATATTGGGCTTTAAGCCGGAGGCCTATGTTTGGGTTTAGTTTGAAACACTCAATGATATTTTAAAATTATCCAAATATAAATATATTTAGTAATTTTAACTAAGTAAAAATCTTATAAGCCTAGCTCACCTAAAAATTTACTTAATTCAAACCATTTCAGAAGCTGAATTCGATTGACATGCAAACATGTATTTTTACTTAAAAATATGTATGTTACTATCTACATATTCTCATATATATTTTTAATCAATTCACTTCCAATTTTTTTGTGCTAAATATTCTATTATGTGTTTCGTTTCCAAACTTACATAATTCGGCCTACAATTGTAATAGCTAGTAAGTACTAAGTTGACTGGAATGTTATTATGAATTATGAATGATAATTCTACTTCATGGTTGACTACCTTATGTGTGTCCAATTAAGTTGTCCAAGAGGTTGTGGCCAATTGATTTTGACTTTTTCTTCAATTTCATCAAATACCTAAATGATGGTGTGGGCCATTAATTGGCGTGGACAATTTCTTTCTCTTTGGAATTTCTGCATTTACATCTTGTGAACAAATATTAAAACTTGTAGATCAATATTATTTGAATATACTTTTCTTTGCTTTTTGGTTGATTAATTAAAAAATATTAGACGACTAAGACATAAATGGTGATCTAGTGACTAACCATTGACTTTAAGCAATCTTATATTTTGAGCTCAAATATATAAGAAATAAACCTTATTTTACTGTAGAATGCAATGCTTTTTCAAGTTCATTTCAACCATGCATGTCCGAAGAATTTATAGAGTCGTGGTATATCTAGTCTTTTTTTTTTTTTTTTTCATGTACTGCAAATTACAAAAATTATAATAATAAGCAAATGAAGAAAACTAATTTTGATGTATTTCTACTGTACAGATAAAACAACTTGTTAATTAATTTCATGGCCTATAGGGACGTCATTGTGAAAAATAAAAACCATTTGGGTGCGCAAAGGTCAAAGCCAGACTGTAGTTGGCCCGCATCAGATTTAGACGTGATTTAAATGAGCCCACTCCATAAGTATTTCCAGTCCGGTCTTTATTAAAACAAAACAAAACATCAATTTGAACATTTTCTAAACCTCGAATTCAAAAAAAAAAACAAAAAGAAGATTTGATTTGTGCCTTCTTCATATATACATACATATTGCTAATTAATTGAAAGTGGACCTTGAATCTTAATAATATGGGAATTACTATTACTATAAAAGATAGGTAAAGTGTAACATCAAGTGAGAACCACAAAAGTCATGAAAATTAGGGTGACAATTAATGTATACCTTTGACGTGGACATAATATTATATCTTATTTACAAACATATTCCTTTACCCCTATGCACTCGTAAGTATTGTTCCTTGTGTAATAAAATAACTATGACGATGATACAAGATGAAGAAATTCTCCATGACTCGTCTTGTAAACTAAAAGTAGAAACAGAAAAAATAAGGAATTATTATTTTTTTTCAAAATTAATTTTTAAAATATTTAAGCTTAATTGCATAATTAATGCACACTTAGAAAAAGTGATTGATAAATTTCGTTTCATGCAGAACCCATATCACTCTTAATTTTAGGTTTATTTTTAAATTAATTTTGCAACATAACATTTCTTCTAGGAGTTAAATAACCACATTAATTAGTCAAAGTTTAGAACCTCTTTCTGCTAAATTTTTCAAAGTCTACACAAGTACACATACAAACCTGAACGAGTAATAAAATGATGGTTAGAAGTAAACAATTGAAAAATTCACCGAAGAGAATCGGTGAATTATGCGGCCCATGGAAAAAAACATAGAAATTGATATATGTTTGGTCAATTAATTGTCCCTTATACGCACACACAAAATGACCATTTTATAATTTTTATTAGAGATTATTTGTCGTTACAGACAACTTGAAAAATACAATTTTTGTCATCTCTAGAAGATAGATTCAACCTTTGATTATAGTAGAATGCATCGAAATTGTAGAGAAATAAAGAGAATGTGTGCGGTGAAAATATAAGTAACCTTTTGAGACAAAAAAAAAAAAAAAAAAAAAAAAAACCGAAAAGAAATAAAATCTTTCATTAAAGAAAAAGATAAGAGTCTATGTATCACTAAGAACAAGTAGGAAAGTACAAAATCTTAAGCACACATATGCATGTTGACTAATGAACTAAATAAATAAATTTCACCCTTAATTCAATAACTAAAAATTATATTAACAATTGCAAGTGTTCATTTTGAAAATAAAGCTAAATAGATAAGAACATTCTTTTACCATATCATTCAAATTGTAAGTAATACTTGTTCCCAATTACTACATAATATTTCACAATTAATAAGGTTAAAAACTGAAGCATAACCTTGATCAATATAATTGACAACCAGCTATTGTTAGGGAAAATTCATTGAAAATTGGTCACACTAACTTTATTGTAACACGTCAATGAGACCGTAGCATAGTGATAATCACTGGCAAAATTGAGGCATCGAGACCAAGAGGTCCTATGTTCAACTTCCACTCATGTGGATTTTTCTATAGTTTAATTATACTAGTAGTATTTGATAGTGGTTTATTATTTGCAATTCTTTATACTTAGATAGTTATTGAAATAATTTATGATGTAAAATGTATTCTAAAAAAAAACTTTATTGTAACACCATCGTCTTACGATTAAATGTGAACAATTAATTAATTATAAGATTTTCATTGCTATCAAATACTTAACAATTTTGAATTGCTTGAATAGGGTCTAATATTTCTGAGAGGATTATAATTTTTAACTAACTTGTGCAAAGAGTCTAAGGACTCTGAACCAATTCTGACCGTATCAATATTGTTGGGTCCTATGAATGAGTCCAAAATGCATAATCATGTACAATGAGTCTAAGGACTCTGAACCAATTCTGACCGTATCAATATTGTTGGGTCCTACGAACGAGTCCAAAATGCATAATCAGATGTTGAAGAGTATGAGTAAATAAAGTCTTTAATTATTAACTATTCAAACTATTCCCCAACAATCAACATGCATGGAATTGATGTGTTACAAAATGAGCCTTACGTTTATATATAAAAAATTAATATTTTTTTATCATCTACATTTTCTTTTTAAACAAATATTGTCGCCATTTTCTTTAAAAATCTTTTTACAAAAATAAATGATTTTCATGGAATATACCTACCAGGAGAAGCTCTCTTGGAGTACTTACAAAAATATAATTCAACAATTGAAGGCTACAATTCAATTCATTTGCATTAATATACATAGATTTTGTATGTATGTATGTATGTATGTATATTGATGAAGGGAAATATCGTCTAAGTGTCTGGTCCACGTCTAATGTGCCACGTAATGATGTTTTCCGCTCCACAGTATGGAATCCTAAGCCGGTCAGATCGAGTTGGACTCCACTTCAAGGTTCCTAACCCTGTGCTCAAAGAAACTCGTCAGGTTGTGCCGGTGGTTGACCCGGCGCTGACCCTCCAATGCCTAAGTCAGATCAATTCAAAGCATAGCAGAATATAGCAGAAAAGTAGTAGATAAGTCGAGCAGAATCTCCCTTTAAATGTAACAAATGGCGGAGTATTTATAGGAGGGGAAATCGGATCTTTCGGATCGGTCGGATCTTTTGGGTCGAATCTTTCGGGTCGGATCTTTAGTGGTTATGTCGAAATAAGGCCCATATATATCGATATGTATGTGGGCATGTCGAATGGCCATGCTCGGATGTCGAGTGACATGTTTTCAAGGCAATTTGGAGATCAAGTACATGTATATCGATTTTGGTGTATGTCGAACATGTCCAGTTTGGTGTATGTCGAACAGGTCCAGTCTAGTGTATGTCGAACATGTCCAGTCTGGTGTATGTCGAATAGGTCCAGGTTTTGGTCTATGTCGAACAGTTCCAGATTTTGGTCTATGTCGAATAAGAGCAGATTTTAGTCTTAGTTTGACTTTATTCTGACATGTGACTTGCCATGTCATTGATTGAATATTTGGTATATCAATAGTCCCCCAAGTTCGAGAGTTCGATTGTAAATCGAAGTTTTGAAGTTTGTAATTTTGAACTTTATGATGTAATTGTCAATTCAATGGGTGTTCAATTTTACTTTCTTGATCGAACATGTTATTGGATGATATCAACCTAATTTTGGTCGATGCTTTTAATGCTATCGACGTCTTTCTAGTCGATGCTTTGATGTCGATCAGATTCTTCATTAACACTTTTGTAGTGTTTTTGGTCGATGCTTTTAAAGCTATTCGACCTAAATCTTTCTGGTCGATGCTTTGATGTCGACCAGATTCTTATTAACACTCTTGTAATGTTTTTGGTCGATGCTTTTAAAGCTATTCGACCTAAATCTTTCTGATCGATGCTTTGATGTCGACCAGATTCTTCTTAACACTTTTGTAGTGTTTTTGGTCGATGCTTTTAAAGCTATTCGACCTAAATCTTTCTGGTCGATGCTTTGATGTCGACCAGATTCTTCTTAACACTTTTGTAGTGTTTTTGGTCGATGCTTTTAAAGCTATTCGACCTAAATCTTTCTGGTCGATGCTTTGAAGTCGACCAGATTCTTCTTAACACTTTTTTAGTGTTTTTGGTCGATGCTTTTAAAGCTATTCGACCTAAATCTTTCTGGTCGATGCTTTGATGTCGACCAGATTCTTCATTAACACTTTTGTAGTGTTTTTGGTCGATGCTTTTAAAGCTATTCGACATAAATCTTTCTGATCGATGCTTTGATGTCGACCAGATTCTTTTTAACACTTTTGTAGTGTTTTTGGTCGATGCTTTTAAAGCTATTCGACCTAAATCTTTCTGGTCGATGCTTTGATGTCGACCAGATTCTTCATTAACACTTTTGTAGTGTTTTTGGTCGATGCTTTTAAAGCTATTCGACCTAAATCTTTCTGGTCGATGCTTTGAAGTCGACCAGATTCTTCATTAACACTCTTGTAGTGTTTTTGGTCGATGCTTTTAAAGCTATTCGACCTAAATCTTTCTGGTCGATGCTTTGATGTCGACCAGATTCTTCATTAACACTCTTGTAGTGTTTTTGGTCGATGCTTTTAAAGCTATTCGACCTAAATCTTTCTGGTCGATGCTTTGATGTCGACCAGATTCTTCATTAACACTCTTGTAGTGTTTTTGGTCGATGCTTTTAAAGCTATTCGACCTAAATCTTTCTGGTCGATGCTTTGATGTCGACCAGATTCTTCTTAACACTTTTGTAGTGTTTTTGATCGATGCTTTTAAAGCTATTCGACCTAAATCTTTCTGGTCGATGCTTTGATGTCGACCAGATTCTTCATTAACAATTTTGTAGTGTTTTTGGTCGATGCTTTTAAAGCTATTCGACCTAAATCTTTCTGGTCGATGCTTTGATGTCGACCAGATTCTTCATTAACACTTTTGTAGTGTTTTTGGTCGATGCTTTTAAAGCTATTCGACCTAAATCTTTCTGGTCGATGCTTTGAAGTCGACCAGATTCTTCATTAACACTCTTGTAGTGTTTTTGGTCGATGCTTGTAAAGCTATTCGACCTAAATCTTTCTGGTCATGCTTTGAAAGCTGTCGAAAGGATTGATGCTTTGAAAGCTATCAACTGTTCAGGATTCGATGCTTTGAAAGCTGTCGAAAAGATTGATGCTTTGAAAGCTATCAGTTGTTTCAACTTATCACTTTTATAGTGTAATGAATTGAAGTTTTAAAGCTTTTGATTTGTCGACTTATCACTTTTATAGTGTAAGGATTCGATGCTTTGAAAGCTGTCGAAATGATTGATGCTTTGAAAGCTATCAACTGTTCAACTTATCACTTTTATAGTGTAAGGAATTGAAGCTTTGAAGCTTTGAAGCTTTTGATTTGTCGACTTATCACTTTTATAGTGTAAGGATTCGATTCTTTGAAAGCTGTCGAAATGATTGATGCTTTGAAAGCTATCAACGATTCAACTTATCACTTTTATAGTATAAGGAATTGAAGCTTTGAAGGGTGTAGATCAATTTATCTTAGTGTTAATCGATGAAAGATTGATTCTCCTTTTCTATTGTTGAGTGATGATCGATTTACTTTTTTCTTCTTTTTGCTATCGAATTAGTATTTCTAGAAAGTCTATCAAATAAATAACTTGTAGTTGCATTTCATCAACTCGTTTATCGATGTGGCTGATCGAAGCTTTCACAGTTGTCGATCACTTTTTGCTTTCTTGTCGAAGATTATCGTCGAGCTCCTCTTAAGTAGGTAAATCAGGGCTTAGAGACAACTGATGACTGACATTTTGCTTATTGATTATCAAACTTGCATTTGATGATGTCGAAGAACACCTCCATAGCATTTGATGAATTTGATCATCGATGATGTCGAACAACATTTTTATGGTCATCAATGTTGAACAAGGCTTTCAAAGCTACTTGTGACTTTTTGCTCTCTTCTTCATTGATTTGATCATCAATGATGTCGAACAAGGCTTTCAAAACTGCTTGTGATATTTTTGCTCTCATCTTCATTGATTTGATCATCGATGATGTCGAACAACCTCTTTATGGTTGTTAATGTCGAACAAAACATTCAAAGATGTTTAATCTACTTGTGACATTTTGCTCCTCTTCATTGATATGTCGAAGAACATGACATTCTGCTCCACTCTTCATTGAATTTGTTTATGTCGAAGTACATGACATTTTGCTCCTCTTCATTGATTTGGTCATTGATGGAGTCGATCGAATGCTTTTCAAAGATGCTTATGTCGAACAAGGCTTTGAAGCTACTTGTGACATTTTGCTATGCTCTTTATCGAATTTGTTTATTTCGAAGAACATGAGATTTTGCTCCTCTTCCTTGATATGTCGAAGAACATGACATTATGCTCCACTCTTCATTGATTTGGTCGTTGATGGAGTCGAACGAATGCTTTTCAAAGCTACTTATGTCGAATAAGGCTTTGAAGCTGCTTGTGACATTCTGCTCTGCTCTTCATTGATTTTGTTTATGTCGAAGAACATGACATTTTGCTCCTCTTCATTAATTTGATCATTGATAGAGTCGATCGAATGCTTTTCAAAGATACTTATGTCGAACAAGGCTTTGATGTCGAACAACACATTTTACGTCGAAGAAAGGCCTTTTTGACAGTTGATGACTTTTTGCTTTCTACATCATCAAGCTTGTTATTGATTTGATCATCGATGATGTCGAACAACACTTTCTTTGATGATGTCGAAGAAGACTTCCATTGCATCTGATGAATTCGACCATCGATGATGTCGAACAAGGCTTTTCATGTCGAACAAAGCCTTTTACATCTAACAAGGCATTTACGTCGAACAAGGCCTTTTGCTCTCCTCTTTATCATCAAGCTTGTCATTTATGATGTTGAACAACACCTTTATGTCGAACAAGGTCTTTTGCTCGCCTCTTTTACGTCGAACAAGGTATTTTGCTCTCCTCTTTTACGTCGAACAAGTAACTTGTGCTTTTTTCTTTTACGTCGAACAAACAACTTTTGCTCCCTTCTTTGACGTTACGTCGAACAAGCAACTTGTGCTTTCTTCTTTTATGTCGAACAAATAACTTGTGCTTTCTTCATCATCAAGCTTGTCATTGATTTGATCATAAATGATGTCGAACAATGCCATCGATCATGTTGAACAAGGCATTTACGTCGAACAAGGCCTTTTTGGCAGCTGATGACTTTGCTTTCTTCATCATCAAGCATTTTATTGATTTGTTCATCGATGATGTCGAACAAGGCTTTTATGTCGAACAACACATTTTACGTCGAAGAAAGGCCTTTTTGACAGCTGATGACTTTTTGCTTTCTACATCATCAAGCTTGTCATTGATTTGATCATCGATGACGTCGAACAACACTTCTTTCGATGATGTCGAAGAAGGCTTCCATTGTATCTGATGAATTTGATCATCAATGATGTCGAACAAAGTCATTAATGTCCAACAATGCATGTCGAACAAGACCTCTTTTTATGTTGATGACATTTTGTTTGCTTCATCATCGAGCTCGCACATCGATGTGGTCGATCAAGACCTTGGGATTTCGATTTCGACTCCAAGAGTATTTTGCTTGCTCATCCAATATACATGGGTGTTATCGATGAGTTCCTTCAACTCTGCTCGAGTAACTTGATAAAGTCTCGTTCTGGTACTGAAGGTCTTTATATTTGGTTGTTCCTCATCGCATATGCTTATTCGATCAACTTAAATGTTGTCTCCAATCTGATCATACTCTAGTGTTGCTGCTACTATCCTTGATCTGATTGTCGTTCTTGTTCGAGCATTGGTTAGAGGTTCCCACAGACGGCGCCAACTGATGAAGGGAAATATCCTCTAAGTGTCTGGTCCACGTCTAATGTGCCACGTAATGATGTTTTCCGCTCCACAGTATGGAATCCTAAGCCGGTCAGATCGAGCTGGACTCCGGAGAAAGTAAAATTGAACACCCATTGAATTGACAATTACATCATAAAGTTCAAAATTACAAACTTCAAAACTTCGATTTACAATCGAACTCTCGAACTTGGGGGACTATTGATATACCAAATATTCAATCAATGACATGGCAAGTCACATGTCAGAATAAAGTCAAACTAAGACTAAAATCTGCTCTTATTCGACATAGACCAAAATCTGGAACTGTTCGACATAGACCAAAACCTGGACCTATTCGACATACACCAGACTGGACATGTTCGACATACACTAGACTGGACCTGTTCGACATACACCAAACTGGACATGTTCGACATACACCAAAATCGATATACATGTACTTGATCTCCAAATTGCCTTGAAAACATGTCACTCGACATCCGAGCATGGCCATTCGACATGCCCACATACATATCGATATATATGGGCCTTATTTCGACATAACCACTAAAGATCCGACCCGAAAGATTCGACCCAAAAGATCCGACCGATCCGAAAGATCCGATTTCCCCTCCTATAAATACTCCGCCATTTGTTACATTTAAAGGGAGATTCTGCTCGACTTATCTACTACTTTTCTGCTATATTCTGCTATGCTTTGAATTGATCTGACTTAGGCATCGGAGGGTCAGCGCTGATGAAGGGAAATATCGTCTAAGTGTCTGGTCCACGTCTAATGTGCCACGTAATGATGTTTTCCGCTCCACAGTATGGAATCCTAAGCCGGTCAGATCGAGCTGGACTCCACTTCAAGGTTCCTAACCCTGTGCTCAAAGAAACTCGTCAGGTTGTGCCGGTGGTTGACCCGGCGCTGACCCTCCGATGCCTAAGTCAGATCAATTCAAAGCATAGCAGAATATAGCAGAAAAGTAGTAGATAAGTCGAGCAGAATCTCCCTTTAAATGTAACAAATGGCGGAGTATTTATAGGAGGGGAAATCGGATCTTTCGGATCGGTCGGATCTTTTGGGTCGAATCTTTCGGGTCGGATCTTTAGTGGTTATGTCGAAATAAGGCCCATATATATCGATATGTATGTGGGCATGTCGAATGGCCATGCTCGGATGTCGAGTGACATGTTTTCAAGGCAATTTGGAGATCAAGTACATGTATATCGATTTTGGTGTATGTCGAACATGTCCAGTTTGGTGTATGTCGAACAGGTCCAGTCTAGTGTATGTCGAACATGTCCAGTCTGGTGTATGTCGAATAGGTCCAGGTTTTGGTCTATGTCGAACAGTTCCAGATTTTGGTCTATGTCGAATAAGAGCAGATTTTAGTCTTAGTTTGACTTTATTCTGACATGTGACTTGCCATGTCATTGATTGAATATTTGGTATATCATATATTTTATGTGTGTGTATGCCACATGCACTATATATATGCCATGAGGGGGATGCATCGATCGGCATGATGAATTATATATGGAGTAATTATTTAAACACATCAAATATATGTAGTTTGGAATTTGAAGTGATATATGATGAATGAATGATTAATAGTATTATATATATATATATATATATATATATATATATATATATATATATATATATATATATATATATGTAATGGGAATCATAAAACGACAGACATGCCAATTCTCAAATGGTGCTAGATCCGCATTAATAGGCCGACACACATATTCCTAAGGAACATTGTAAGAATTGCAAAACTCACTGGAAAAACACAGGTCCCCTGTTGGATAGTTGACTTCACAACTTGGACTCTTGTGGTCTTATCTTTTCAATTTTCCAAGGAGGCCAGGGTCACCTTTTTTTATGAGTAATAATAAGAAATCCAATTAATTAAGTTGAGGGCTAGCTGTGAAATTTCTTTTATTTAAATTAATTACTAAAATATGCATTTCTTAAAATACAGATCGATGAAAGTGAAAGGAAAGAAATAAAAGACTCAAAAGTGATAGAGAATATCATAGGATAGGATATATACTAGTTCTTTCTTTTTGATAAATTTATAACCATGCATAAATTGATCATTATTAAGTAACTAAAAATAGTAAAGCTAGCGTGTCAACAAGATGAGGGTAAGTCCTCACAAAATATATTAAACGAAAAAAGAAGGGGCGATATATATTCGTTCAAAATATAGTTAGTAAAATATTAATTTGGAACCGATATCATAACTTATTGACTCCAAGAATTGCATATAATATATATATTAATAAAAGAATAAAATATGGTGCTTAAATTGTACAAAGCCATGCGGCCAATTTAGGAAAAAATAAAAAATTGATCATAAAAATTTAGGTTAAGGAACGTAACTAAGTTCACAATTAATGCACATATTTCCGCCCAATAATGCATACCATGAATTTTTTTTTATCAAACCACCTGTAATGTATACCTACTATTCGGCAGCAAATAATCCTAATTTCATCCGTACATCCAGGGCTGTAAATAAATCAAGCTACTCTATTAACAATCAAACTAAACTCAAATACAAAATTAATTTCAAGCTCGATAAAATTCAAATTAAGCTTCAACAGTGTGTCATTCAACACTACTCAGTTCGAGTACACCCCTACATACATGTAATAATTTCGTGTTTAAATAAATGAATAAAACAATTAATATTATATAACATGTAACCAACTGAGCCATATGACCATTTGGATGGGTTTCGCGGAAAAAAAATGGTTTTGGTGGTTTCGATAAAACTTCTGAGATCTCATTTGGATGGGTCTTGGCTGTTGGGTTTTGTGGTTTGAATAAGTTGAAATCCCACTTGGATTGATTTTGGATGTTGATGTTTAAGGGAAAAAATAGGTGATAGGTGTCGAATCATATTTTTTAGTGAGGTTTGGGGGAAAAAGTAAGTGGTAGGTGTCAAATCAATGCTTAAGGGTTTGAAAAGTTTGAGTTTTTGATGATTTTATGGGTTTGACGAAAACTCATTTAAAAGGAATTTGACTCGCGAGACCGGACCAAAACCCATCCACATACACCCATATAATTTTAAAGGATTTCATTATCAAACGTCTCAAGAAGCCCGTGAGAAAGATCAGTCCATTATATATCTAGTTGTAACAGAAGTAAAAGAAAAATAAGCTACAAATTAAATTATTTAATAAGTAGTTAAGTTTACGCTTGGCCTTTCCTTTCCTAGAATAGTCACGGTGTAGAAATATATATATACCAGTTAAGCTTATACACGTGGGAAGAATAAATTAAAAGGTAGCGATCGATAATTAATGTTTCATCTTCCTAAAGGATTATTTTTGCTGGACTGGATCTTCTCTAATCATGGGATCCCCATGACAATATAATGGAAGCTCTTTTTTTGTTCCTCATCAGGTTTTCCAAATAATAGCTAGGTCACTAAATTTGATGCATGAAATATTTGTTTCCAAATTTCATAAGACAGAATTTTTGATTAATTGGATGTCACAAAACATATATATATATATGAAACCTGGTAATTTTGACAAATTAAGCATGACTTAAATGCGTTTAAAAAAAATCAACAATTTTCAAATGTATATGTTAATTAACCATATCATTATAACATATCACTTAATTAGAAATTACAATCAAATTACTATGAAAATCAGTCATAAAACATTAATATTAAACTAGAGAAGTACCTACATTAATGAGAGTTGAACCCAAAACCTCTTGATTATGCGGCATCGGCCTTACCAGTGAGCATAATCAATTAATTTCATCAACAACTTAATTATAAGATTTTATTAAAAAAATAAAGGAAAATGTCATCATATTTTCTGGTAAAAGTAATCGGTAGCTAGTATGCTAGGTCCCAATAATATTCCAGCTTAGTTATACGAACTAAATCCCGTGATTCCCGACGCAAAGGCAGCTGCAAACATGCATGCAGCTTATGTTAATTTATTAATTTTTCTTGAGTTTAATACTCAAATCATCTATATTTGAATCATCAACACCAATGTGAGTCATGACTTGAGATTTGAAGAAAAAAAGGTTTTAATAATTTGGACATGGACTTTATTCTCTCAAACAGCCTACTAAATGTGTATCTTCATATCCTCCTATGCAGTTTTGTAGAGTTCAATGAAAACTCAATTTAATTTAATTGTTATATATCTTCAATATCAAGGATCAAGATTCTATCTTAATTGGACCGATGTAGGGTTATTATAGCTGTGAGGAATGTTGGTATATATACAATTATTATTGGAATCTATTAATCAAGGTTGAAATTAAATCAGTTTACCGAACACGTTCGAATTTACTAAATTATCTTAAGCTAAACTCATAATAAACAAAAAGTCTAGTTTAATAAAATTTATTGTTTTATAGCTTTTGAAATCTACAATGAGCAAAAATATGTATGTACCTGTCATAATTAATCCAGTCTTTATAACCATGAAACCAAATATGAATACAGGTTCAAAGTTCGATAATAAAATCAATCAAATTGAGACAATATTATATATTTGATCGATCAACTCGACACAAGTTTAATTTGCTAATTAAATCCATTATTTAACTTAAAAATATTAGGTTAAAATTTACCCTTTGAATTTTCCAATATTAATATCTATCCTTGTATTGACTAAAATGATAATGACATATCGATCAGAATTAGACATCGGAGAAAAAATGAATCCAGAAGTTTTCTCTATCAATTATAGAGCACCAAATGTGAAAAGCAGGAAATTTTGGGGAGACTTTTCCATAAGCCAATGTCTGATATTAGAATCTCTTGAAATTGATGAAATATATAAGATGGTCCCAAGACTTGTTTCCATCAAGTAATAAGAAGACAAGAGTGCAAAAGCTTAACTTTGAATTTACTTAGACTCCAATTTTCAGTGATGTCTGAAGTTGAACTAGTCCACAAATTCATACACTAATATTTTGGAGTCTGTGAAAACTTCAGCGCGATGTATTATCGCATTTGCATTATAAATGAATATACAATTGAAAATATCTGAAAAAAACAACCAAGTCCGTTGAAAATTGCTTTTCTAAGAAGGTGGACAATATAATGACCTGGCTTCACATGACTACTACATATACTATATATATATATATATATATTTGATTTTTCGAGCTAATAGCACATTACACCCGTGTGTTATCCTTAGAAGACAATTTACCCCTCCGTGGTAAATTAAAGGGAAAAATACCCCGTTGTGTTTTTGTATTCACAGGGAGAATAAAATGTTCATTACGCAATCACATGAGAGTAAAGTGCATGGAGAGTGTTGTGAAGGTATGGTTAGATTAGTCATATTCCACATCAAAATAAAGTTTCAATCATATTACAGAACGCGAGTGCAACACCTCCTCGAGAAATTGAGTAAAAAGCTCATTTTTATACATAGAAGTAATATCTTTTTTACTATATCACATAAGGGTAAATTGCCATCTATATATATCAGAAAACTAACTTGTCAATTAAAAAACCCTTTTAGTTTTTGCACCCTTACATGTTAACATTAAATGTTGATGCATACATACATGTAAACATGCATATACACGTTTATATGTTGAGTATATATATTATTGCTTGACAGGAGAGAGAGAGAGGGGTCATTCATCTTCCTCTCAAATATATTCTAGGGTTTCATTCTTCATTTATCTTATGTAGAATGAATATTACAATCATTCTCAAGTCTAGGTAATGGGATTCTTACATACTACTTCAACATTTGGTGATCTAATGTTTTAGCCTTGTCTTGTTGAAGTAAAGAAAAAATCTTAGAGCTCTTACAAATTCTTGAAATTTGAGGGAAGCCCTAGTTCTAAAAGTATAGTACCTTTTGTAATTATCATAGTAGATAATACTAGCTAGATTTGCCTTCCCTTTTTTTTTTTTTTTTTGCAATCGTCAAAGTCTCAAATAATAAAATCATATATGGAAGGAAGTGGTGAGACAGATGAATATTCAAAGACAAGCCCTTTTGATGAAGATGAAATTAGTGAGATTAAAAATGAAAGCTTGAAGAAAGATCATGGAGGAAGCTCAAGCAACAGCACAGTGGAAGAAAGCGAAAAGAAGCCTTCGTCTGTGAGGCCTTATATTCGGTCCAAGATGCCTAGGCTCCGTTGGACGCCGGATCTTCATCTCCGATTTGTCAACGCCGTTGAAAGACTTGGAGGACAAGAAAGTGAGTACTTATTTGGAATTTTAGCACAAGTTACTCAAAGGCTTAATTGATTGATCTAAGAAATTTGAATGTTTAATTAATTACCCTTTTTTTTTTGGGTTTTGATCTATGTAGGAGCAACACCAAAATTAGTGTTGCAATTAATGAACATCAAAGGACTAGATATTGCTCATGTCAAGAGCCATTTGCAGGTAAGATTAACTTAATTATGATGGATATATATTGAAATCTTGAAATCTTGAAATCTTGGTTTGATGTTCCTATGAACGGTTTTAGTTTGAGAGCTTAATTTATCATTTTGGTTATGTTTTCACAGATGTACAGGAGCAAGAGGATTGATCATGAACCTAACCAAGGTAATTAAAATCTCGTGCATCTTTTTCTTGATCTTAATCTATTTTTCCCAACTAATCCTTACATTCAATTAAATATTTAAATGTATAGCTTCTTTGCAAAAGCTTTTGGAAAATGACTTTTAGCTTCTAACTTCTGAAAAGTTAATTGTTCATGTTTAGAACAAACATTTACCAAAATCATTTCTAGAAATACAAATTAGTATTCGCAAACAATTCAACCTTTAATAAGGATGTATATATATAATTAGGGTTCCAATTAGTCTAGCTTGTATATATCTAAAACAAGCTTAATTTTTCCATGACAGGAATGGTGGATCAAAGGCTTTTCATGGAAGGCATAGATCGGAACATATACAATCTAAGCCAGCTCCCTCTTCTTCCAAGTTTCAATCAAGGCCATACTACTTCTAATTTCAGGTATTCTTTTTACTGGAAATATTCTAAACTCATTTTTTCTTCTTCTATTAGTTAGGGTTCAAAACTATACATATATTTCAAATAATCAATTAATATATATATTTTTTCATCATAAATAACCATCTAATAATTTTCCAAATTAATCAAGATACGGGGATGCTTCTTGGAATGGCAATGGAAAATGGGTACAGAATAATATCACAAGTAACAAGACCAATGTACCACTAGACTTTTATAGCACACTCATGACACAAAGGATCTTGGGATCAAGCCATTACAATATCAGGTCATCATCAAATATTGATCATCTTTGCTCCATTAATGAAAAAGGATCTACTTGGAGAACAAACAAACATGAATTTGGATCACTACTTAATCAACAACTCTGGCTAAGTCAAGCTAAACAATTCCCTATTGAACGGAGCGTTCATGAATCAAAAATTTCATCGGGGATTAGTGAACATAAAGAGATTGGGTTCAAAAGGAAGGCCTCGGAACTTGACCTCGATTTGAATTTGTCGCTCGGGCTAGAATCGAGGAACGATGGGAGGCAAGGCGTAGTGCAGGAAGTTGAGACATTGTCGTTGTCGTTGTATACTAGTAATTCGTCTAATTCGTTGAAGAAGGCGAGTAAGAAGGTGAAAGAAGATTTTAGTAGTAAAAATGCAATTAGAGGGGCGAGTACTCTGGATCTGACTCTATGAATTAATTTGGCAATTCTAAGTGAGATCCTGAGGTACTTGTTTTCTTGGTATGCATTTTTTTTCTTATTAATTATCTTGTACTAGCATGAAGGTAAGTTAATAATAATATAATGTTGTATCCTTCTCAATGTGTTTGCAAGATTTGAATGCTTTTACTGGGGAGGTCGATGTTATTCTTGGATTCAATTCTTTTGGATAGATGCACTTTATATATGTTCCATATGACTGAAAACAACATTTTAATCTCATGCTTTTAAAAGTACTAGTTTGGTTCGAATTTTTGATGCACATTATGTCCTCGATCTTATCAACATCCATGAATTATACATCATAGATCGAACCGCCGAATCAGAAAAATTGGGTGTTATCATATAGCTTTGGATTGGCCCCATCTTATCCAGTTTGAGATTGAAATTATGAGATAGAGATTGTCCTATGGAAAACTAAGGAGGAAAAAACACTTTTCATACCAAACTTTTATCAACTCGACACTTTTCATAGCAAGCTTTTTCAAAAAACACATTTCATACCACAATTTCAGAACTTTGGACACTTTTGCATTTTTTGTTAAAAATTCGACGGAATAACACGCGTGTGCAACACGCGCACACGCGCCCGTTAACTTCATAAATGAGGGAAAACACTTTTCATACCAAACTTTTTCAAAAAATACATTTCATACCACAATTTAATTTAAATTTTGGATACTTTTGCATTTTTCGTTAAAAAATGGATATAATAACGCGTGTGTGCAACACGCGTCGGTTACGTCATAAACAGAGGTAGAATATCAGGTGCTTATAAAATAAAATTAATGTAGAAATTTTGTTGTTGTAGAAGGAAATCAATGGAGAAATTTTTGTTGTTGTATTGGAATTCACCATATGATTTGGGTCAAGTTCACTCACATGGCTTGGGTTTAACCCAACCACAAAAGCTAGCTTGTAAGTTGAGGATTGCCCAAGACCTTATAAAGTACACTTAACTATTATTTTCAACAAATATGAGGCATTTAGTCTCAATACCCCATTCACGTGTGGACATGCTGAATGTGTGGGTGAAACAAGTCCTACACGTGACATATTAAAGTCCAACCTTGCGGATTACAACACGTGAGCCCCAACACACGAATAATGACCGTCCATGCCTTTTGTTAACTGGACGAAGAATGACAACCCAAGCCTTTGTTATCTGGGCGAAGTGTGTTGGTGATGAATAACCTCATCATGCGAACAAGGAGGTTGCCCACTTCAACCTGGGGCTCTGATACCATATTAGAATTCACCACATAGTGTGTGTTATCCACTCGCATGGCTTGGGCCTAACTCAACCTCAAAAGCTAGCTTGTAAGATGAGGGTTGCCCAAGACCTTATAAAGTGGATTTAAGATTTTCAACCAATGTGGGACATTTAGTCTCAATATGTTGTATGATTTGGTAGAAGGAAAGAGAAAGGAAATTAATGGAGGTTTGCTAAAGAAAGAGAGAGGAAATTAATGGAGGAATAGCGTATTAAAAGGAGAAAAAATGGAGGGAAATGGTGTATAAGGAGGGAAAAATTAGGTTTTCCCTGCCCAAATGCAATCACCTCCCTGCCCGAAATTGACACGTGCTCAACACGTGATTTTCTCCCTATGTTTATGAAGTTACATGCGCATTATTCCGTCCAATTTTTAATAGAAAATGCAAAAGTGTCCAAAGTTATGAAATTATATTATGAAATGTGTTTTTGATAAAGTTTGGTATGAAAAGTATCGAGTTGATAAAAGTTTGGTATGAAAAGTTTTTTCTCTCGTTTAAGAAGTTAACGGGCGCGTGTGCTGTTCCGTCCAATTTTTAACGGGAAATGCAAAAGTGTCCAAAAATCTGAAATTGTGGATTGAAATGTGTTTTCCGAAAAAAACTTGGTATGAAAAATTTTGAGTTGATAAAAGTTTGGTATGAAAAGTGTTTTTCAAATTGGATAAGAATATAGGGGGAGGGCGGGGGGGGGGGGGGGGGAAGATGAAATGTGCAGAAAAAACTTTAAAAAGTTAGGATCAAAGGTGTTATATACACACTAAAAAATGTGAAAAAGATCGAGGATGGAAGGGTTAAATACTTAGGCAAAAGATGGTTATTCATCCAATTAATTCCACAAGTATATAATTAATTAATAATTGTAATTATGTGAAGATCCATATATAGTTATGAGTACTGTGATGTCCTAGATAGCTGTAATGCTTTTTGTACAAGTCCAGCTTCAATATATGATTATTAAAGAACTTATACAGTTAATAATACATAATTGAGATTGTATTGAAACAATTTGGGGGAATTAAAATTAAAACAAAAATAAAAAAAAAATCTGGCCCATGCAGGTTTCGAACCTGCGACCTTCGCGTTATTAGCACGACGCTCTAACCAACTGAGCTAATGGGCCTTGATGTACTGTTTTCTTTTAATTTTAATATCAAACATACAATTTTTGTTGCTTTTCTTGTTCTCCTTTTCGAGTGATTATTTGGTGGGGACACCATTGTTTAGTATTTATTATCTCATAACACATGTCAAAATTATGACATACAATATTTTGTTTATAAGTATGATGAAATAATAGTTTAATTTCACTAAAATATAACTGTATGGAAACTGAATAACAACCTCAAAAACCTACATGTTATACCTAGCCAAGACAAATAGTTCTTTTCTTTGGACCAACCATTAATTTTGTTTTTCTACAACAATTGGACCAACGATTAATTTAGCTGGGAAACAATGCATATATGCTTTTTTTTTTTTTTTTTTTGAGATCAAACAAGGCATATATGTTACTTTAACTTTATCGTCGACCAATTTCCTTCGTTAAAATTGGAATTTCTCACCAACTAATCAAAGCATCCACGTGTATATATATTTAGTCAACATCTTTTTTATTTATAAAGTCTTGATAGACTTTACTTCATGTGATTAAATAAATTCTCGATTATATAAAAAATAAATGAAGTTATTTGTTATGTAAATATTTTTTTCCAAATCAAAACATATACTTTCAATAACTAATATGGATCACATTTGAAACAGATCTTTCCATGCATGTTCAATTGTTCATTACCTTTCACTGACAAGCCCACTACTAGTCTACTACGTTGAAGAAATTATTTAAGCCCATGGGCTGAAAAACGGCCCGAAACTTCAGTTGTATTATGGGCCTGTCAACCGTCTAATATTTTTTTCTTGCTTACTTAAGTTAGACTTCATTCGAAATAACAGACAAAGCTAATGGGTATTTACGGAATTTAATCCTCTGGTCTAAACCCTAGCTATAAAGTTGGTCACTTACATAACAGCACTCTTCTTCATCGGCCTTCGCGATTAGGGTTTCACAGATTCGAGAAGTAACGAAGCTCTTTCCTCTACCTCAAGCGTCGAAAACATGGTATTTTCCCCTAAAAACACTTACATGCGTTACATTCTCTCTTTTATGTACGAATGAATATTCATTTCTGTAATTTATTGGATTGAAGTGAATTCAATGGCCGTGGATGTTGTTGTTTGATAATTGACGCGGTTAATTTCTCTAGAAAAAACTAGATGGAAATTTATGATAACACATTGGCCTTTGATAATCATAGATCAAATTTTAGTATGAGATAACGTTATTAGTTAGCTCCTTCCATTTTAATCCATTCAATCGTTTATGTCTAGGATTTATATTTAATGGCCGATTGATTATTTTCATACGACTTGTTGCTGCTTCTGCTTTATTCTCTTCTCATTATCAAATGTCCCACCCCCGTCCCAACATTGCCATATTTCTGAAAACAGAGTTTTGGAAGTTGCAGTGGGATCTTACTAGTCTGATTAGTTCGCCTGTTGATCATTTATTTGTAGTTTTTCCCTTCTCCCATGGTAATGATACTCTATTTATCTTTCAGTGATATAACTATTGTCAAATGGTAGTAGATATAAGGGTTGTGAATCACTTAGTTTCATGTAATTTGGTTGCTGCATTTTATGATAACTACCTGATCTTTTTTATTTGTGTACTATCTTGGTATTAGTATGATCTATAAGTTTCTGAAGTTATTTTGTCTATTTTGTGGCATATCTTTTATATTTTGAATCACTTAGTACTATCTTGTGTAATGTCTTTTCTTGAGTCTTTTTCTCACTCCTTTTTTATTTTTTTCTCTATTGTTAAACAGGCTAGAGGTTTGAAGAAACACTTGAAGAGGCTCAATGCCCCCAAGCATTGGATGTTGGACAAACTTGGTGGTGCTTTTGTAAGTTATTTACTGTTTTTTATCAACTTTATAATGTTATTTCAGTTTCTGTAGGCTTGTCATTTATGCCCCTTGGTGGTGTTTTTCTGCTTTACAAGTCATTCATGTACCTTCTTAACTGTTGTCTTTCAATTTGTAGGCCCCCAAACCATCATCTGGACCCCACAAATCCAGGGAGTGCTTGCCATTGATTCTTATTATCCGAAATAGGCTAAAGTATGCTCTAACTTACCGTGAAGTCATCTCTATTCTGATGCAACGCCATGTGCTTGTTGATGGGAAAGTCAGGACAGATAAGACATATCCAGCTGGTTTCATGGGTATGTATTACTCAGTTTGCACATTAACTCTCTAAGGATATTCATTGCAGTGTTAAACTATAATTAGTGGACATGAGACATTTCAGTTATCTACATTAATGAAGCTAGTGTCCAAGGAATCAGGCACTAAATATAATTGAATTGCTTATGTATTTCTCATTGCACTGAGTTTCTTAGTTTCTGTTTTTTATCAAAATTTGTAGATGTTGTCTCTATTCCTAAGACCAATGAGAACTTCCGTCTGCTGTATGACACCAAGGGGCGTTTCCGTCTGCATTCTGTCAGGGACGAGGAAGCAAAGGTTTACCTCCCTTATCTTCTTCTTGTTTATTGTTTTTGGGAACTCTCTCGTATTACATTTGATGATGAACTAATATGGTAATGGTTATATTGTAATAATTAAATTGTAAAATTCTGAATCTACAAGTTCTCAAATTTCTCGAAATATTTGATCAAATTTATGATTTTTTATTCCATTGTTGTGCAGTTTAAGCTATGCAAAGTTCGATCGGTTCAGTTTGGCAAGAAAGGTATTCCTTACATCAATACCTATGATGGAAGAACAATTCGCTATCCCGACCCATTGATCAAGGCAAATGACACCATCAAACTAGACTTGGAAGCAAACAAAATTGTTGACTTCATCAAGTTTGATGTTGGGAATGTTGTGATGGTGACTGGAGGTAGGAACAGGGGACGTGTTGGAGTAATCAAGAACCGTGAAAAGCATAAGGGAAGCTTTGAGACTATTCACATCCAGGATGCTACTGGCCACGAATTTGCCACTCGATTGGGCAATGTGTTCACTATTGGAAAGGGTACAAAGCCATGGGTGTCTCTTCCTAAGGGTAAAGGTATTAAGTTGTCTATCATTGAGGAGGCCAGGAAGAGGCTAGCTGCTGCGCCAACTGCTTAGAAAAATTTGTTTATCTTCTTTCTTTGTCGAAGTAGTTTGTAGCTCTTTGTCAGCTGAACTTATGCCGGTAGAATCCATCACTCTGCTGTTATAGGATCCTTTCTCTTGTCTGAAGTTTTGACTTATTTTATCTCATTGGATACTTTTATATTGGATATCTGGTTGAATTTGACCAGTTTCATTTCTTCAGCTCCAAAGTTGATGACGTAATGTACCCTAGTAACCTAATGATTTTGAGTTGTGTACAAGAGTCAGGGGAGTCGATTACTTTGGTAATTGTATTTTACGTTACAGTTTGCACTTCTTTTTAGTATGGTTCTTGAAATGAGGGCTAGGGTGAGGATTTAATTATATTCTGTGTTATGATAATGATTATTACCTTATTTTCTTATCTCATCTTTCTTTTGAAATTTCGGATTTTTTTAACTGTATTTGCACATTACCAAATGAACAACAGTATATTTCTTTTGAAATTTTTTGAGTTTTTATTGGATATAATCGTTAGTTTAACACACTCGTGTGAACCACTACTGTATGAGAGTGAGGTAAAAAGGATAAATCAGCTTATTTTGCTACCCCCAAGTATTTTGTGTTACGTGCTTGTAAATGATGTACTTGAAACTATGGAAGTAAAAGAAAAGGTTGATTATAACATGTTGATGTTCTCTGGAATCTTAGTTATTCAATGGCTGAAAAGCAGGGGATCTGAACTCATCAGGAAATTACACTAAAATGATAAATTATTCAATGTGATACAAAATCTTATTAAATGATTAGTCGTGAAGATTTCAAACAATTTCAGCACAACATCACATTGTCTAAAACTACATAAAAGAATTAGTAATTAACATTGAAAAATGAGATGAACATCTTTGACGACATTAAAATAGAATGCTTGAGAACTTGAGCTGAGGACATCAGGGGCAGTATTCTAACCACCGATGCTGCAGGAAGTTCTGTAATACTATATAAAATATATGAGGACAAAAAATGACTATTCAAGCATCGCCCGAGTAGTAAGATCAATATATATGGAAGGTTTCGGACAAATTTAGAATTTCTAACATCATTTATCCAAGCTATAATAATCATAGCAGTGAATATTTGATGCACTTCATCTCTTTTTATCAAATTTCAAGATTCAGGATCCACTACTCAAAATGTTCCCAGTCTTTATTTACCTTTCCAGAAGAAGGATCGTAAGATTGCATAGGGGAAGGATCATTAGATGGAATGGTAGTAGGAGTATGAGATGAAGTAGCGTAAGGATTGGATGCATAAGGGTTGGGCGCATATGAATTTGGTACATGAGGGTTAGGATTATGTGAGGAAGGAGCATAAGGGTTTGGTGCATGAAGGTTATGATCATGTGAGGAAGGAGCATAAGGGTTAGGATCATGTGAGGAAGGAGCATAAGGGTTAGGATTATGCGAGGAAGGAGCATAAGGGTTTGGTGCCTGAGGGTTAGGATAATGAGAGGAAGGAGCATAAGGATTTGGTGCAGGAGGGTTAGGATGATGAGAGGAAGGAGCATAAGGGTTTGGCGCATGAGGGTTAGGATGATGAGAAGCATAAGGGTTTGGTGCATAAAGGTAAGGATTATAAGGGGAATGAGCATAAGGGATATGATCATGAGAGGAATGACAATAAGGGTTATGATCATGAGGGGAATGAGCATAAGGATTAGAATCATGAGGGGAATGACCATATACAGGTGGGGTATAGGAGTAAGGACTATAAGATGGCACAGCTGCAGGAGCATAAGACGGTGTAGGGGAAAGGTTAGAAGAGGGCATAGGGGAATGGGCAGAGGGTGGCTGAGGCGAATGGGAAGAGGGTGGCTGAGGCGAATGGGAAGAGGGTGGCTGAGGTGAAGGAGCGGAAGATGGCTGAGGTGAAGGAGCAGAGGGTGGCTGAGGGGAAGAGTCCTCCGCACTTCCACAAGCAGGTTCAAAACTCTCCCACTGAGTGGTTTCAGATTTGATATTTTCCACATTGCTTGAAGGATTTGAGTTTCTTGACTTCAAAAGGTCCACCGTATCCACAAGGCTCTGGACCCTACGCACCTGAATGGAACCATGATAATGTCATGCCACTATAAGATCACCGTAATATTAAGACAATACAGATAATCGTAATAATATTGCAACATGCATATTGGAATTCGGTTGAAATAAGATTATTATGGCATAAATGATCCCTTTCACAATTAAAGTAAAAGAAATTAACACACATAGGATCCATGCTTAGCAGAACTTAAGTAAATGATATTGAAGAGCTAAATGTCCCATCTTTCAATAGACTAAGCACTTTCCAGCTATTAGATGGAAAACAATCCAAGTGAATTGTGTGTTGTTTTGCAACTTGTACTGGCAGACTCAATGAGAAGAATAACTGCCATAATTTTTTTAATCCTTCAAAATTTACTCACCTCACAATAAAAATTAAAGAATTTAAAACATATGGATATCAACACGGCTTGTTGCTTCAGGAGGAGGATGCTTCAGGAAGTTGAGTCAATCTAAATGTTTGTCAAAAGTGAGTCAATCAGGTTATCATTTTCATTGTTTTAGCAAACTAGTGATTTGTGAAGATTAAACAATTCTAAAAGTCTGAATTTATCATCATCAAGGACTAGATTTTGTATGATCGCTGAAAAAATGCAAACGGGAGAAACATAATCCCACTTCCTATTCCTCTTCAGGAGTTTTTTATAATCCCATATTTGTTCTGCCAAATGGTGTTGTTCTTACCTTCCCATATGGAAAACTATGAATAAGAATGTAGTGCCAGTTACGCAAAACTTATACTTTTGATGTGTGTCAATCAAATATAGGTGTCAGCAGCCGGCCAACAAAGTACATTGAAACTAAGAAATAACAAAAGCTCTTTTGAGCAATAAACATTTGAATGATGACAGAACATATATAACTGGCCAAAAATTGAATGAATAGATGAACGATTTTACAAATTAATCTGTTCTTAGAGTAAGCATGATAATCTTATCTAATGTATTCTACATTCCTTGGTCAAGCAAGACTGAAAAAATGTGGATGCACACACTAAGGGTGAATTGGCAGAAACAAAGCAGGGGTTAGTACAAGTGCATAGACAGAATACAAAAATGTGTGGAGAAATAATTAAATTACTATTTGCTTTTTCACTTTTTGAATAGACAAAAAATTACTAACCTCCATCTTTCTTTGAACTCTTCCTTCTCCTTCAGCATCAATGCCATCTAATTTAAGCAACTGCCTCATAAGCATTTCACTCAAATAAATAATTTCCTTCTCATCAACCTTGGCTCCACTATCCACAACAGCTTGCAGTGCATAAACCTATAATCAAATAATAGAAGGCCACATCACAGGAGAGAGATGAAACGAAGAAGTAGAAGAAAAAGGACAAGTAAACAAAGGAGAATAGATCAACCTGTTTAGAGAGCTTGTCAACCTCTTCCCTGACTTTAGCAACAGCTTCACCTCCCCTTGAGATTACACAGGTTTCCTCTACTTCTTCAGGTTTTTCCTGCTTGCATGTCTTATCCTCCATGATCAAAACTTTAGAATTTTCCTTTACACCTGCTGTTTGGAGATCTTCATCATCTTCTTTTTCTTTACCTCTAAACAATAGTTTAAGTGTCTCGGGATTCAAACCAATTTTTTTAGCGATAACTGATTTCAGATCACCTGCACCCATTGACATTATAAACAACCAAACCATTGTAAAGAAAGTATATTGAACTTAAAACTTAGGTATACATATAATCTTTATTCTATTCTACTCCATCCATCTAAAACAAATTAGATGATTCGACAATTCCTGGCATTCCTAGATTGTCCATAAGCAAATAATCTTCAGACTGCAAATATTGAAAACACACATAAACAGCAGGAAGATCCTAAAGTCCCTTTTCGGCATCGAATGTCAGCATACTCAGCACATTAGGTAATCAGGAAAAGAGAACAGTTCAGATAAACTACAGGAATAACATATAGCAAAACTAGAACATACATCCAAGCAAACAGGAAAAACAGCCATATGCAAATTCCAGTCCTGTAATAGCTTTAGTCGATCAAAGGAAACTGATCTTCCTAATAAAGCCACTAGTCTTTGTATTAAACTTTGATCAAACTACCAAGTAATAAAATCTTACACAGACTACAGAAAACAAAAGAAAACAAAACGGAGTTAAGGAAACATCTAAAAACAATAAAAAGAGATCGCTATAACATTTTTGTTTGGGTACATCAACGAATGTGAAAAAAAAAATGAACATTAAAGTATCTCGTATCTAGAAAAATCGCATTATCTAATATTCCCCGCCAAGTTAAAAAAAATGTCGTCAATTGAGGAGTAAATATTTCCAAAAGAGGAAAATAAGGAAATACCAAATCTAGAATTTGAGGGCACGGAAACTTCATACTCGTTCTGAACGTGAGAGACCTTGATGTTAATATTAGTGGACGCATGATCGGGCCTCAATCCCAGCCCGACAACTCCATTTCTCCTGCCGCTTTCCTGGCTTGGATTTAAACCCTTCATTTGCCAACGGTGAATTTTCAGCAATCTATCAATGTTTTTCCGACGAGGGTTTTGATATTGGGGGAGAAAAGGGATAACGGAGTAAATTTTTAGAACCAAATTCTTGGTGGGCCGAAACATCAAAATTGACAGCTTAATAGTAATAAAATGGAGTATATTTTAAGTCAAAGCCCAAAACTTTACAATCACGTAAAATCGATAAAAGAAACTTTAGCTAAAAAATGTTTTAGTAGAATGTTTTACATTTTTACTTGGTGTCGCCAAGTTGCCAACCAATTAAATTTGGGTCTAATCAGTCCAGATTTGGGTCCATCCATTAAGGGGATCGATTTGAGTTTACACCTTGTCAAATTGTGTTTAGAATGAAATAATCCATTTATTAAGGGGTGGATTTGAATTTATACCTTGTCAAATTGGGTTTAGAATTAAATAAGACGGATGTTTGGATTCGATTAGAAGTTCAAATTAACTATAATTTCCACAATTCCACTAATAAGTGAATTTCACTATAAAAATTCAATAGTAGTCTTATTTAATCATATGTTTTGAAGTGTTAATCAGATCTCGATGAAAACATCATTGTTGATATGTATTTAAGCAATTAGTGTTATTTGTTGAGAACTGAAATATGAAAATAGATAATAAATGAGAAATTCTAATTCATATCTTTATTAGAGTGAGGATAAGATATGGTAGATATTGTTATTTGTAATACAATATTGTATATGCATATTATTTACCTACAAATCTTTTAAAGATGGCTAAATGACACTAATGGTTCCTCAAGTTTTTTGTTACATTTTCTGACTTTTCATCTCTCATAGATAAAATGTTACATTTTCGTCCCTTTTAGATAATGAGTTATACCGATCACTTTTTCTGCAAAAATATAATTTTGGCAAGGGTATTTTTGGAATAACATGTTATCTAACACTCCCTCAATTTCAAAATTAGTGTAACACTAAAATATTAGATAACATGATATTTCGAAAATACCCCTGCCATAAATATATTTTTACCAAAATTGACTGAAAAATTAAGGGTGTAACACATATTATCTAAAAGGGACGAAAGTGTAACACTTTATCTATAAGAAACAAAAGTGTAACAAACTTTAAACTTTAGGGATCATTAGTGTCATCTAACCTTTAAAGATAGACCTAAATCCAAGCTCATTCCATTTATTTAAGATTTTATCAGATTAAATTATTAATTTTTTATTCAATTAAAGATTCTTACAAATTGAACTGACTTTATCCAGACATTTGAGGTGTATGTTTGTAGTGAAAAATTGTAATAACATAAAGGGCTTGTAGTGAAAATTTGTAATAACATAGAGGGCTTGATTGGAATACTTCCAAATGGGGTTTCCCAAAACTCATGAAATTCAACTCAAGTATATTCACAATATTGTTTTGACGTTACTTTTTCTTCTTAAACTCTATAAAAAATACTGATTTCATACCTAACATTTCCTTTTTTTCCCCAAAAAAATGAGTTAATGGCAATTTATCCCCTATAATATTTGTAATGTTCACTCTACCTCCATATAATTTGAAAAGAGCATTTTGTCCCCTATATAATCTCATAAAAGTCTCACACTGCCTCACTGACATTTTTATAAATGACATTTTATCCCCTGTGTTATGATAATATGGCAGCTTACCCTCCTTATGTTATGATAAATGTGACAATTTACCCCATGTGTTATGATAATGTGGCAATTTACCCCTTCCCCATGTACACAAACACTTTTCATGTCCATTTTCAATTTCGGCAAGTGAGTTACACTCTCTGTGTGAAGAAGAAAAATTGTTTTTTAAATTTTTTTACAGAGGGATAAAATTTTTTTTTTTTCAAATCACATGGGGTAAATTGAATATAATACATTTGACAAGGAGTAAATTGACAAACTTCAACATTCGAACCCAATCCTAATGATATTTCAGCATTTTCAAAACCACAAGCGCAACATCCAAAACATAAGTAAATAGAATTTTAAAGTTTTCACAAAAACCATCAAAATCATTTTCTTGAAAATCGAAACTCACACAACCGAGTTAAATATCTTCCAAATAGGGCTATAAGTACAAAATGGATGATAAAAATATATTCGATGAATAAATCCTGAATTGTGTACTATTTAGGAATGAAATAATTATTCCTGCAAAAGAACTGTTTACTCGTCATGGTTTTATCTACTTTTGATGATGTATCTATATGGGTTTAAGTTTCAAACTCAAACAGCAGCATGTCACGTTTTATTATCATCATCAAACATCTCATACGTAAAAATTGTCTGAGTGATGTGAAATGACACTTTATAAAGCAGGTAAATTTCACTTGACCAATTAACAATAATAATTAGTGTTCTACCCACTCCCTCCACGCACGAGAAACCTGGAAATTCATGTGATTTTTGCCTGCAGTACAAATCTTTTTAACACTTCACAACAGTAAATGGTACAAAATCCTATATTTCTATTTATTTATTTATACGTGTTCTTCCTTTAAACCTCCTTTCAAAGAAGTGCATATAAATATATAGGTAAATTATTTGACTTAAGAAATACGCAAGTCGATAATTATCTGACTTATAAATATATATGGTGACATTAAACTTTTAGCCACACCGCTACAAGTGGCAGTTTGAAAAATATCGTTACATATAAAATATCACTAGCAAAGTGCCACCTGTAGCGGTGTGACTAAATGTATCAATGTCACAATTGTAGTTAAAAATAACATTATAAAATATCACTATAGTATAAAAATGTCACTAATCAGTATAATTAACATTTATAGTTTGTGACATTTATCAAAAATATGACTATATTAATATTTTGTGACATTTTCTTTAAAATGTCATCAAGCATGGTGCCACCATAGATCATATTTGTTGTAGTGAGGTTTAAAGAATTGAGTCAATAAGCCTTTTTTTTCTGATATAAAACTTGATTGTATTTACTTTGTGAATAATCAAAATCGATGAATAAGCACCGAAAATAAAGACCAAAAAATATACTTCGTAAATATCTAGGAACTGTTTGGTCGACATGGATTGATTATCAAATTAATCCCTCACTTTGATTTCGGGGAAGCCCCTGCCGCAGGGTTTTCTTGTTCTTTGAAATTCATTATTTTTCCTTGGAAATTGTCCCCCTTGTATTCCTAACCAACCTCAAACAGTATATTTAAAAACATGTCTTTTCAATGTTTTTCATCATTTCACCACTACTCCTCCAAACGGCACGTTATTTATTCTGAAATAAATTCAGAAGACCCACCTCATTAGCTAAAGGAGATTGTTAAATCTGGTAGAACATTTATTTGTGAAGAAAATAACTTTGTATATTAAAATTGGAGAGAGAATTACAATATGAAAAATACTTGAAAAGAATGAATTGTTATTATTTCCTAATGCTAATTACAGCTATTTATAATAAAATATACAACAGCTAATATTCTAACTAACAGACTCTAAGGCGGTGAAGAACTAAACATCAGTTAATTAGCAACACAGTTTTTAACTGAACTTAAATGTAAATAACACTTCTTGCTTTAATCTGTAATTTCATATCTTGCAAACGGTCATTTGCTATTTTCCTTCTTCTTCTTCAATTTGTGCCTTTTCTTCTGTAATCACCAAATTGTGCTCTAATACACCCCCGCAAGATGGAGAGTGAATGTCCATCACTCCCATCTTGGATAAAATCCGTTGAAATGGTGGTCTAGGCAACGCTTTAGTAAATATGTCCGCTAATAGGGCAGCAGAAGTGATTGGAAGAAGCTTGAGATTCCGGCGAGCAATGTGTTCACGGACAAAGTGGCAATCAATCTCGATGTGTTTAGTGCGTTCGTGAAATATAGGGTTCATGGCCAAATGCACAGCGGAGGCATTATCACAAAAAAGGACTGGAGGAGATGAAGGTTGCTCATGGAGATCCCTTAATAACTGGGTAAGCCACATAATCTCACTAGTTACTCCAGCAATTGATCTATATTCTGCCTCTGCAGACGATTTAGATACCGTTTGTTGTCGTTTTGATTTCCAAGAAATTAGGGATTCTCCTAGAAATGTACAGAATCCAGTTGTAGTACGCCTAGTGACCAAGCAATTGCCCCAATCTGAGTCACAAAAGGCAGATAGATTAAGACACTACAACAAAAATGATCTTTGGTGGCATCAAACTTGATGGCATTTTGAAGAAAATGTGAGAAAAAATGAATACAATTACATTTTTTAAAAATGTCAGGAATTATAAATGTTAATCATACTGTTTAGTGACATTTTTATATTATTATGGCATTTTATAATGTTACCTCTTGTTATGATAGTGACATTTAACTTTTAGTCACACCGCTACAAGTGGCAGTTTGAAAAATGTCGTTACATATAAAATGTCACTAGCAAAGTGCCACCTGTAGCGGTGTGGCTAAATGTATCAATGTCACAATTGTAGTTAAAAATAACGTTATAAAATATCACTATAGTATAAAAATGTCACTAATCAGTACAACTAACATTTATAGTTTGTGACATTTTTCAAAAATATGACTATAATAATATTTTGTGACATTTTCTTTAAAATGCCAGCAAGCATGGTGCCACCATAGATCATATTTGTTGTAGTGAGATTAGGAGATTTAGAATAGAAGATTCCTTGACCAGGATTACCTTTTAGGTATTTGAGCAAATGGTGAGCTGCTTCAAGATGAGTGTGAGAAGGTTTGGATAAAAACTGACTTAATTTGTGTACTGTGAAGCATATATCAGGCCGAGTGATAGTTAGATAGATTAATCTACCCACTAATCTTCTGTAAGAAGATGGATCAGGTAATAGGTTATCATTATCCATAGTAAGTTTGTTATTAGGATCCATAGGTAAGGGCATAGGTTTACAAGCTAAGTACCCTGTGTCCTCTAATAGTTGTAATGTGTAGTTTCTTTGAGATATAACTAAACCTTTATGAGAGTAGGCTAATTCTATTCCAAGAAAATACTTGAGCAATCCTAAATCTCTAAGTTTGAACTTGTTGCTTAGTAATGCTTTAGTTTCAGATATTAATTTCAGATTAGGACTAGCAAGAATTATATCATCTACATGGACTAAGAGAGCAATAAATGAATCAGCAATACCTTTGGTGAACAATGAATAGTCTGAAAAGGATTTATTGAATCCCATAGATGTAAGAACTTCAGTTAATTTGGTGTTCCACTGTCTACTAGCTTGCTTTAAACCATAGATAGACTTGTTTAGTTTACATACCTGTCTAGAAGAACTAGTATGAATAGGTGGAGAGTAACCTTTTGGTAATTCCATGTACACATCTTCAGACAAGTCCCTATTTAAAAAGGCATTGTTGATGTCAAGTTGGTGTAAAATCCAATTCTTAGCCATAGATAGAGCAAGAAGAACCCTGACAGTAACCAGTTTAGCAACTGGTGAAAATGTATCAATGTAGTCCACCCCCTCTTGTTGGTTAAATCCTTTAGCCACCAACCGGGCTTTGTATCTCTCAATAGAGCCATCTGGATTTCTTTTTGCCTTAAATACCCATTTACAACCTATAGGTTGCTTGTTTTGTGGTAAGGAAGTAACCTGCCAAGTTGAATTAGATTCCATTGCTTTAAGTTCCTCCTGAATGGCTTGAGTCCATTCTGGGAACTTAATAGCTTGTTTATAAGTTTGGGGTTCAGAAACTTGAGAAATATTAGCAATAAAAGAGGTGTAAGAGGGGGATAATTTTGAATAGTCCAGAACTGAAGACAAGGGATATTCAGGATGGGAAGTAGATTGTTGTGCAACATTGTTGCAGTGATAATCATTGAGATAGGATGGTGGTCTGATGGGTCTGGTTGATTTTCTGACTGGGGGGGATAAAGTAGGGGGTACAGTATGGTCAATAGTGGCAGAGGATGAAGGTGATGGAAGATTAATATGACTGGTGGTATGGGTAGTATAAAAAGGAGTGATGTCCTGAGGAGGAAACATTGATTCAGGGGAATGAGAGGAAGAGGGAGTTTGTTTAAGTTTGAAAGGAAACACATCCTCATAGAAGGTTACATCTCTAGAGATAAAAAATTCATTAGTGGAGTCATCATAACATTTATAACCTTTTATACCTGGGGCATAACCCAAAAAAATGCATTTTCTGGCTCTAGGTTGGAATTTTGTCCTATGCTCATGAAGAGTGGAAGCATAGGCCAAGCATCCAAAGACTCTAAGAAAATCATAAGTGACATGTTTATTATATAGTAAAGAATAAGGACTTTGATTATTTAAGAGGGGAGATGGGATCCTATTCATTAAGTAAACTGAAGCTAAAATACTCTCAGACCAAAATTCAATTGGTAAGTGAGATTGAAACATCAAAGACCTGGCTATGTTAAGCAAGTGTTGATGTTTCCTCTCAACCACTGAATTTTGTTGAGGAGTTTGAACACAGGAGAATTGATGTAGGATGCCCAATTTAGAGAATAAATCAGTGAATAAAAATTCCTTAGCATTGTCAGATCTAAATGTTTTAATAGTTTTCTGAAATTGAGTTTGTATCATCTTGATGAATCTAGGAATTATAATAGAGGCTTCAGATTTGTGTTTAATGAGATAGATCCAAGTAAATCTAGTATGATCATCAACTAATGTAATGAAGTACCTAAAACCAGAATGAGATGAAATATGATGGGGGCCCCATGTATCACAATGTATGAGATCAAAAGCATAATGAGTAAAGTTATTGACAGAAGGAAATGGTAGCCTTTTTTGTTTAGCCAATGGGCAAATTTCACAATGTGTATGTTCATTGTTAGTTACATCAGAAATATGAAGTGAGTCCTTGATAGAAAACAATCTCTTAAATGATGGATGTCCTAATCTATTATGCCACATATTAACAGAAATTTTATTGCAGAATGACTGAGCTGTAGGAGCAAAAGGAATCTCTGAATGAAGAATGTAAAGTCCAGTGATCAGGCTACCTTCACCAATCATCCTCTTGGAGTGGAGATCCTGTATGTAGAGGTTAGTATGCTGAAAACTGATGCTACAATTTAGATCATGTAGGAGTGCACTGACAGATAATAGATTGAATTTGAAGGAGGGTCCATATAGGACATGCTTTAGTGTAATGTCTTTGTTTAAGTAGACAGATCCAATGAAATAAACAGGGATGATAGAATTATTAGGTAATGAAACAGTAGTATGCTTAGCAAGGGAGACTGAATGGAACATTTTAATGTTAGTACATATATGATTAGATGCTCCAGAATCTATTATCCAACTGTTGGGATGAATTAAGTGAGAATGCACAAGAGTAGAAAAGATTGTACCTGAATGAGTAGTGACATTGAAAGTATTGGTGTTGGAATCACCTGTCTGATTTTGTGAATGTGATTGATGTTGTTGTGTGGAAAGTAAGTTAGACAGGTAAGCATGTTGGTCTGGTTTGAGAGCTTTGACAAAGTCAGTGAGGCCAATGGATGAAGGTGAATCAGGAAAAGTTGAAAGAAATTGATTTGATGTTGGGGTTTGTTGTCTGTTGTAGGAAGTTCTGTAGCCAGGGGGGAACCCATGAATTTTGAAGCAGGTGTCAACCGTGTGGCCTGCCATGTTGCAGTGAGTACAGAAAGGCCTTTCTTTTCTTTTGAACTGATTGTTGAAAGGTGGTCTAACTGAAGAGAATGTCTGTGTGTTAGGGGGAAGAGGGGGTCTGGGATTGGTATAAGGGTTGTTTGGTCTAGTGTACTGAGGAACATAAGGTCTTGGAAAAGAATTAGAAGGAGGTCTGGGTGGTTGAAAAGCCTGGGGATTCTTAACAGAGAATGCCATTGAATTATGAATGGAGGGGTCTTTGTTGGATGATCTAAGAAAGAGTTTTTGTTCCTCTTGAATTATTAAATAAAGAGCTTTATTTAGAGGTGGAAGGGGATCCATGATCAAGATTTGGGAACTGATATTGGAATAGGTGTCTTGAAGTCCCATGAGGAAGGACATCAATTGTTCATGCTGGAAATAAGAGTCCAATTTGCCACAGGTGCATTCAGGCCTGCAATTCTGAATTTCATCCCAAATACTTTTGAGTTTGGTGAAGTATGTGTTGATAGAGTCATTGCCCTGTGTCAACTGGACAACTTCTCTTCTAAGTGAAAACAATCTAGGACCACTTCCCTGCATAAAATTTTCTTCAAGTTCCTTCCATAAATCATATGCAATTGAGTGGTATCTAATGCTTGAGTTGATGTCTTTAGAAATTGCATTAAAAATCCATGCTACAACAATGGTATTGTTCCGTTCCCAAGTATTGATCATGATTGGATCTTCAGTTGGTTTAGGGAGAGAACCATCAATGAATCCAACTTTATTTTTAACTTTAAGACCAAGAATCATGGAGTGGCTCCAAGATTGATAATTGGATTCTGTAAGGGGTTCAGAAACAAGTTTGAGGCCAGGTCCATCAGCCGGATGAAGAAAATAAGGGCTAGATGGATCTTCAAGTTGGTTTCTTGATGAAGGGGTGGTGATGGGAGTGGAGTTTGCTGGTGGTGTAGTCATGGTAGAATGATTTTCTTGAAAAGAAAGTAATCAAGAAAGAAAGAAGAAGAAACCTGATGAGGGCAGAGGATAGATTGGGTTGTATGATAAAATTCTGAATTTGTGCCAGTGTTTTCTGAATGAAACTTGATCCTGAAAATTGATTGATCTGATAGATTGTCTTTTCCGAATGGCAGGTGTGGAGAACCAGAAGAGAGAAGAAGAAGATGAATCTGGAAGTATTGATGAGTTTTGATATGAAGAATTTGTTAAAGATTCTGTAATGCAGAAGGTTTCTTGAAATTAATCCAGAGAATAGAAGATGCAGCGGAGTGTGTTGATCTTTTTACTGCTGATACCATTGTAGAAGAGTAAATTTTATTGCCAAATTTGAGAGATATTGCAAATTACATTAAATCTCCACAAAGAAGGCAATTGTGTGTAGGAAAATTTCATACAAGGCAGATTTTCTTGGAATCTTCGTCACAATGCAATATTTGCATATAATATATTTTATTGGGCAAGAATATCAAATTAAATATATTTCTTGTCATAAAATATATTGATAGCCAATCAAATCGCGCCACATCATAGAGAGAATTTTACAAGATCTTCAAATCCCACCTATAAATAGGGGTCACCTCCAAGAAGAAAATCACAAGAAGAAATTCAAGGATAAAATAAACAAATTCTCTCTAGGTGTTCTTCAAATCAAGGCGGTTCTTCAAGGCGTTCTTCAAAATCAAGGCGTTCTTCGCAATATTCAAAGGTGTTCTTCGAAAACTGAAGAAAATCCAACGTTTAATTTGAGATTAAGCTACTTAACTCTTAAATTAACGTTATTGGAAATTCACGAAGCTTCAAAGAAGATCAAATCCCTTAAAATACCAAATTATCCAAGACGTAGTTCGAGACGTTCGTCAAGGAGATCTAAATCATTTCACGTTTAATCCAAGATTAAGCACAATTGCTCTTGGATTAACGTTATTCAAAGGCTGGAAATATTTTGGAGAAGATCAAATCAACCTTTTTCAAGATTATTGCTAGGAGATTAGAATCAGAGGAATTATAGGGATTGTACCCATTAAATCATTAAACCTCGAATTTGTACAATTATTTCGTGTTTAATATATTTTTAAACTTGAAATTTTATTTGTTACAAATTTTTGGCACGCCCAGTGGGACAATCTTTACCTCTCATCTCTTTTCTTCACTAAGTGGCGCCAATTATGACGACAAATAATCCAACCATGGAAGAACAACTTTTGATGTTGACAAAAGCAATGGAGAAGCTCACGAAATACTTCCAACAACGAGATGTTAAGCTCGATGAGTTGTTAAACAATTGGGGCAATGTTGCGGCCATCAACGCAGAGGAGAAAGAACTTGAGGAGCTTGAAGAAGGCGATAAATCCGCAAATCAACTATTGAGCAAAGGAGGACATGTCGAGGTGAAACACCTGATGGAAAAGTTTCCCAAGGAGCTCGATGATGGTGAAGCACCCATAAAGCGACAATCAAATGCAAAGGACAAGTCTTCTACCAAAGGAGGTCATGTCGAGGCGAACCACCTGATGGAAAAGATGACCAATGATATTGATGATGGCAAGACGCCCATAAAGCAACAATCAAATGCAAAGGAAAAAATTTCAACCAATGAGATTCAAGTATCATATGATGGTATAATCCAAGGTAGCCAACTGAAGGAGTTCATTTTGGAGGCCATCAAAAGCAAACTGCATGGGAGCTCGAAGTCTTCCCTCACATACACCAAACCTTACACTCAAAGAATTGACAACTTAAAGATGCCAATTGGATATCAACCCCCGAAGTTTCAACAATTTGACGGCAAAGGCAATCCAAAGCAACATGTGGCGCATTTCGTCGAGACGTGCAATGATGCTGGAACACATGGAGATCAACTTGTCAAGCAATTCGTATGTTCTTTAACAGACAATGCATTTGACTGGTATACTGACTTGGGGGCAAACTTCATTGATGGATGGGACCAACTGGAGCAAGAGTTTCTCCATCGCTTTTATAGCACTCGAAGAACTGTGCGAATGGTCGAACTCATTAACGCTCACCAATGGAAGGAGGAGTCTGTCATCGACTATATAAACCGCTGGAGAAATTTAAGTCTCAATTGCAAAGATCGACTGTCTGAAGCTTCATCCATTGAGATGTGTATCCAAGGAATGCATTGGGGTCTTCGATACATTCTCCAAGGAATAAAGCCAAAAACTTTTGAAGAGTTAGCCACTCGAGCCTATAATATGGAATTGAGCATGTCTAGAAGTCAAATTGATGAGCCGCATGTGCATTCTCCTAATAAAGTTCAAGACGATTCCACTACCAAAGAAGGGGGCAAATCTTTTGATGAAGCTCCAAACGAAGAATCCATCTGAAAATATAGCAACGCTCCTAGATACGAGCTAAAACTATCTGGGATCTTCAAATTAAGATCTCTTCAACGCTCCTAGATATGAGCTAAAACTATCTGGGATCTTCAAATTAAGATCTCTTCAATGCTCCTAAATATGAGCTTAAACTATTTAAGATCTTCAAATAAGATCTTTATATATTGCTCCTTGATAAGAGCTTAAATTGGCAATATAACTCCTTGATACGAGTAAAAAATGTCAACAAAATCTCCAAAGTTCAAGTGAAATCTCCTTAACACGAGTATAAACTGTTTACAAGTAAATTCATTACTCCTTAACACGAGGATAAATTGTTTACAAATCAAATTCATCACTCCATAATATGAGTATAAACTGTTTACAAATCTCAAATCAGAAGTCTCCAGTAGACGAGACAAATTATTTAAATTGGCAATATAACTCCTTGATACGAGTAAAAAATGTCAACAAAATCTCCAAAGTTCAAGTGAAATCTCCTTAACACGAGTATAAACTGTTTACAAGTAAATTCATTACTCCTTAACACGAGGATAAATTGTTTACAAATCAAATTCATCACTCCATAATATGAGTATAAACTGTTTACAAATATCAAATCAGAAGTCTCCAGTAGACGAGACAAAAAAAAAAAGTCTACAAAACTCAAATCAAGTTCTCCCAGACACGAGAAGAAAATGTCTGCAAATTTCAAATTAAAGCTTCTAGTAGACGAGACAAAAATGTCTACAAATCTTAAGTCAACTTCTCCTGGACACGAGTCAAAAGGGTCTACTAAATCTCAAATTCAAAATGCTCCTTGACACACGAGCCTAAAATGTATGTTACTCTTCCTTCACATGAGTATAAATGTGAACAACATCCATCAAATCAAATTTAACGCTTTGAACTACGTTATGACTTGATTCCCTTTTTGGGATACGTAGGCAGCTTGAAACAATTTTGAGCCCAGTCAAATTCCTTAAAAAAAAATTGTTGGCTTCAAATTTTCCAAAGGCGTAAAGAAAAGTCGAGACTTATCTACTCAAAGCAAATGCATTTCGTAAACAAGTCTCGAGGGGGCATTTGTAGAAGAGTAAATTTTCTTGCCAAAATTGATATTGCCAAATTTGAGAGATATTGCAAATTACATTAAATCTCCACAAAGAAGGCAATTGTGTGTAGGAAAATTTCATACAAGGCAGATTTTCTTGGAATCTTCGTCACAATGCAATATTTGCATATAATATCTTTTATTGGGCAAGAATATCAAATTAAATATATTTCTTGTCATAAAAGATATTGATAGCCAATCAAATCGCGCCACATCATAGAGAGAATTTTACAAGATCTTCAAATCCCACCTATAAATAGGGGTCACCTCCAAGAAGAAAATCACAAGAAGAAATTCAAGGAGAAAATAAACAAATTCTCTCTAGGTGTTCTTCAAATCAAGGCGGTTCTTCAAGGCGTTCTTCAAAATCAAGGCGTTCTTCGCAATATTCAAAGGTGTTCTTCGAAAACTGAAGAAAATCCAACGTTTAATTTGAGATTAAGCTACTTAACTCTTAAATTAACGTTATTGGAAATTCACGAAGCTTCAAAGAAGATCAAATCCCTTAAAATACCAAATTATCCAAGACGTAGTTCGAGACGTTCGTCAAGGAGATCTAAATCATTTCACGTTTAATCCAAGATTAAGCACAATTGCTCTTGGATTAACGTTATTCAAAGGCTGGAAATATTTTGGAGAAGATCAAATCAACCTTTTTCAAGATTATTGCTAGGAGATTAGAATCAGAGGAATTATAGGGATTGTACCCATTAAATCATTAAACCTCGAATTTGTACAATTATTTCGTGTTTAATATATTTTTAAACTTGAAATTTTATTTGTTACAACATGTTAAATCTGGTAGAACATTTATTTGTGAAGAAAATAACTTTGTATATTAAAATTGGAGAGAGAATTACAATATGAAAAATACTTGAAAAGAATGAATTGTTATTATTTCCTAATGCTAATTACAGCTATTTATAATAAAATATACAACAGCTAATATTCTAACTAACAGACTCTAAGGCGGTGAAGAACTAAACATCAGTTAATTAGCAACACGTTTTTAACTGAACTTAATGTAAATAACACTTCTTGCTTTAATCTGTAATTTCATATCTTGCAAACGGTCATTTGCTATTTTCCTTCTTCTTCTTCAATTTGTGCCTTTTCTTCTGTAATCACCAAATTGTGCTCTAATAGAGATGTACATTTTATGAAATCATCGACTTATATCCCTATCCGTCCATTTATCAAATGATTTTGAAACTATTTTGTTCAAATTAATAAATGAAATAGTAAAAAAGAATCCAACCCTCATCATTTAATTAATTCATCGTCTAATTAAGTCAAATAGCTAGGCTTTGGTACAACCTAGTAATTTCTTACATAAATAAAAACCTCAATCTAGACTCCTAGCCTAGATATTAAACACCCGTATCCCAAGCAATATATTTGCTGACTTCATATTATATAATATAATATAATGTGTATGAATTCATTCATGTCGACCCTCATTTATTTTCACGCACCTACTTAAAGATCTATATATATCCCACATGCACAACAACGATCCTCGCTTCATTTCCAAATTAATTTATAAGAAAACTAAATTCAACATATATATAATTATTGATCTTCAATGAATTCCTGCAGCGGCAATGGGAAGTCGAAGAAGACGACGAAGAAGGGTACTGTCGCCGCCGCGAAGCTGTCGACAGACCCACAGAGTGTGGCGGCGAGGCAGCGGCGCCACCGCATAAGCGACAGGTTCAAGATTCTACAAAGCTTGGTTCCGGGTGGGTCGAAAATGGACACTGTTTCTATGCTGGAGGAAGCTATACAGTACGTGAAATTCCTCAAAGCACAGATATGGCTTCACCAAGCCATGATCAGCAGCTTTGTGGAGATTAATAATAATAATAACGATCCCACATCGACGAATTTTCCACCAAATAATTATAATTGTTCACCGGTATTTGATCCATTTTATAATCAACAGCATGTTGGTAATTTGTTTAGTAATTATGAGCACTCTTGTGACAATGAAGTTCAGACGAGTCAAGTAGGATTTCAAGATGAAGAAAATGTGCCTTTTGAATTTTGATCGATCATGCCTAGCTCCTTAATTACAATATATATCTTTTTGTACCTAGTGCTATTGCGCGCCTATATATAAATATTCATTGTGTTAATGTAAAATCGTGTATGATATAGTATATTTTTATTAAAATTAAAAGATCATGTATATTGTTGTGTGTTCTATCGAGAGAAAAAGTATGGCCAGGTAAATTTAAGACGGCCTTCATTTCTGCATCACGACATTAGCTAGTTGAAATTGCGATAAATTTGGGAAATTGGAGATGATGTTAATATATATTATGAGTGAAGAAGAACAGACGTGATAGTCCCGTAGCTCAGTTGGTTAGAGCGTTGGTCTTATGAGCCGAAGGTCGCGGGTTCGAGCCCCGCCGGGACTATCATCTTTTTTGCTTTTTGCATCATTATTTCAAACAAGTGCCAATTGGGTGATCTACCAAACATATCTTTTATTCTAATTTCATTAATATAATAAAACGAAAGGAAAAAACGTCAACCAGATCGGCCAAAATTAGTGTTCTTGCAGACTTTTTTAAAGTGCCAACAACTAAAATAGATAATTTGATAATGATCTAACATTTGCTTTACAATTTAGTCAAATACCTTTTTGTCTTATATAGTTCATAATTACAGCATGCCCATCACCTATTCGATGAAATTCCTCAACAATATGCTGATTATTGCTGAATTCTGGATACTTAAGTATCTTAAAGAATCTCGGTTCATCACACATTCTTTCTGGGGTAATGCTTATTCTATCTGTGTATCTATACAGAGTAAAAAGATTCAATTATTTTGGTTATTTAGAATACGTGTGGTGAGTAAATGGCACATACATTCAGGATTGTGTATTGCAATTTTCATCTGAATATCAAGCTTTGTGCAAAACACACAGTACCCACCAAGAGATAATTCATCCCCATGGCCATGATCATCTTCTACCTCATCATCATGAATATTTTCCATGGCTTCAACCTTGCCATCACACCGCACATAATTGAATCCATATTTCGGATAAATCAACTTTAGAAATCGATCAAGTAGCTCGTTCCATTGTTTGCAGAATGCTAGAGGTGCAATTACTAATGCTGCTCCAATCCCATATCCCAAACCAGTGAATATGAAATGCCAATCAAAAGCTCTTTCACTCGAGCTAGGTGCTAAATTTTCTGTTGGTTTCTCGGAATCACAGCTTGTGTTCAAGGGAAACCCGCATAGCCCCGTGTTTCCTGCATAGCTTGCTGAAGAAAATGTTTGAAATTGAGAACCAATTGGGATCATTCCAACTAGTTTGTTGTAGGAAAGATTCAAGACTGATAGGAATGTGAGACTTGTAAGAGCTTCCGGTATCTCCCCTGTTAACTTGTTCGTTGAAAGGTCCAATGATCCAAGCAGTGTCAAGTTTCCGATTGATTCTGGAATTGTACCTGTGAATGAATTGTGAGATAAGTTGAGCACATAGAGTGAGCTCAATTCACCAAATGTATCTGGTATCTCCCCTTGAAAATTGTTGCTTGAAAAATCAATTGATGTAAAGACTGTCAAAATCTTTAGAAGCTCCATCTCAAGTCCTTTAATGGTTACAGTCACTGTATCTTGATAGTACAAGTTGTTTAGACCCAAGTAAGTAAAGTGCAGGTGAGTTCGAACAAGTTGTGCATTGTTATTGAGCTTCATTCCTCTCCAACTTGAGATGCTTCTTGGAGAAAGAGAGCTATTGAAGCTATTAAAAGCTATGTCAATGATTTGAAGATTAGGCCAGCTTTCATTGACCCCAGGACACCTTACACCACCGTAAAACTCGTTAGATCGCAGAACCAGAACTTTCAAGCTCGATGAATTTTTCAAAATACATGGGAATCCATCATTAATTTTGTTGTATCCAATGTTCATTACTTCTAACAATTGGCAGTTGGCTAAGGATGTTGGAATCTTCCCTTCTATATTGTTCCAACTGAGGTCTAAAGTTTTCAGACCACAGTTGACTGAAAATGAATCGGGTATTTCACCGGTGAAGTTGTTTCTACCAAGATCCAATACGCCAAGAGTCTCGATATTTTGAACAAGACAAGGCGGTATGTCACCACTCAAGAAGTTTCCAGATAAATCAAGAACTTCAAGATCAATCGCACTGCAAAATGATTTTGGGATTGCTCCAGTAAGTCTATTGTTTGCTAGAGAAAGGAACCTTGTAAAGGAAGTGAAGTTCCCAATGTCGACTGGAATGGATTCTTGAAAGTTATTACTCGAGTAATCCAAGTAGATAGAAAATGCTGGTGGCATAGGCAAGGTGCCATTGAACTTGTTTGAGTGTAAGTCTAATACACTAAGTCCACCGGGAATGTTATAAGGCTTTTGAAGATCAACTAGGGAATTACACGAAAGATTCAAATAACCTAGTGCTCCATTTCCAATTTCCCATATCCAACTAGGTACTTCCCCTGTAATCTTGTTGTTTGAGAGGTCTACAAATATCAGTTTCTTTTGATTTGTCAAGTCAGGAAATTCGTGTAAATTGCAGGAGGCTAGATTCAGCTTAGTTAGCTGCGGAAACTGGGAAAATTCCGAACTATTACTCCTTACTTCAACTGACAAATTGTTGTAAGCAAGGTCCAGTGTTGTAAGAAATCGAAGATTTTGAATCTTTTCCAGCATTATGGTTCCATTGAAGAAGTTGGAAGCAAGTGAAAGAACGTTAAGCCTTTCAAATTTGAAGAAAGACTCGGGCATAGAACCTTCCAGTCGATTACTGCTCAAATCTAGTGTATCTATGTTAGAAGAATTCAAAATGGAAATTTCATTAAGTTGGTCACTGAGTTTGTTATGAGAAAGCATAAGTTTCTGCAGTGATGGAAGATTGAATAGAGATTGTGGAATGCTACCATTTAATGAATTGTACCCTAAGTTTACATATGAAAGATTTGACAGGCAAATGTTTAGATGAAAGTGAACCATTTAGACTATTTTGACTGAGATCTATGTATGCAAGTTTCTTGGACATTCGAAAAAATGGGATTGAACCTGTGAAAGAATTGAGTGATAAATCTAGATGAACCAGTTCAGTTAATTTGGCTATTGTCGATGGAATTGGACCCGTAAAATTACAAAAAGATAGATCTATTACAGACAGCATGGGAAGAATGCTAAGAGAATCTGATAATGTACCCGAGAAATTCGTGTAGCTAAGAACTATTGTCCTAAAAGATCCGGTTTGAAGAAAAATGGGCATGGTGCCGCTAAGTAACAAATTGTGGGACAAATCAAGAACCTCTAGAGTATGTACCTGAAAGATCATCTCTGGAAATGGTCCTTGCAAAGAGCAAGAGCTCAGAGTCAAGATTGTCAAATTTCCGAAATTTGCAAAGAAATTTGGAACTGTACTCGACAAATTGTTCCCATCCAGGCGAAGAACTGAAAGAGATTGAAGTTGTGGAAGTGAAGGATTGACAGGTCCCGATAGATCACAATCGCGTAAACTCAAATTTCTTAAATTGGGTAATGACAAAGACAAATCTTGCCACCAGTCACCCTGATTCGAAATATTAACCCTGTCCAGATAGAGTTCTTTGAGAAATGTAAGATTTTGAATGAGCTTTTTCAAATTTGGGTTCTCAAGTTTCAATGGAATAACTCCCTGGAATTGGCTTGAGAGATCAAGAGTACTTAAACTTCTCATTTCAGAAATTTCAACTGGAATCTGCCCACCGAAACCAGAATTTGACAAATTCAGGTACGATAAATTGGTAAGATTTTGAAGTCCCTTTGGAATTGGAATACTGTTGAAGCTGTTATAAGCGAAATTTAGTTTCTCGAGATACTGAAATTTGAAAAGAGCATTCGAATTTTCGATCCCTCCTTGAATCGACTCATTATCTAGCTGTAAACCGATCACATGTCCTGAGATATCACATGCTACGCCTTCCCAATTGCAACAGTCTTCTATTACATTCTGGTTCCAGTGTACGATTTTCGTTGAAAAATTTGAATTGTAAACGAGGTTGTTCTTGAATTGAAGTAACAAGGTTCTTTGATCGTTCATACATTGACAAGAAACGAAGAGAACGGGTAAGATTTGGAATATAGATATTAAAAAAAGCCATGAAAAAAGTAGAATTCTCATTGAATTGAGGTGTTAGCTGGAAAAGAACCATAAGCCTGTTACGTGAAGAGGTTGTGGAATTATAAATTTATAATCCATCAGTATCAACTTTGCTGCTGAAAGACGACGTATTTATCAAAAATAAAAAGTGAAAGACAAAGCAAGTAACTTTCGGTTTTAGGCTGAGAGGAGAATTGGGATTGAAGCTCGAGGAAGTTTGAAAGAAGGAATGGTCAAATTTGTCTTTTGTGCGCAAGTATTCAACGATTTTAATAATGTTGCCTCCCTTATGTTTTATAGCAAGCATTTTGATTTTTTAGAATAGCATATGTGTGAACTGAGAATGACATTAGTATTAAATGAAGAAGAAGAAGAAGAAATTGTACAGCAAAAGAGGGAAATTGAAGAACCCTAATCTCCCTTAACTAATTTGAATTATAACTTAATTAGAAACACACGGCTGCTTATGGCAGTTATTTAGTTTGATAGGTATATTTACTATATTACCCCTCAGTTAGTTAGTGGTTATAAATAGGGGAAGTTGCTTGTAAATTAACACACATTCTATTTCTCAATCTCTGTAATTCTCTGTATATACATACAAATAATTTTTCCAGTTTTCTATTTTACATTCAAATTCATATATGAATACAAGGAAATAGAATTAACAATTAGTCTTGTTTCAGTGAAAGAATTATTTTATGCATCCGTTGAATTACGTCATAAATGCATGATTCATTACCCCAATTATATGATTATATATGAAGTAAAAATTCATAGTTACACTATGTTCTGGTCAACGTGGAAATAATTTTCAAACTCACATTATAAAGAATATGAAGTAAAAATTCATAGTTACCCCTATTTCTCATCACTCACCATTTTATTTTGATGATTTTTCTACTGATTATCCTAATCCAGATCTTCATCCAGTCTCTTCTATTCCAGTTCCACACACTAATCAGTCTACTTCTCCTCCTCCTGAGCCAAGAAAATCAACCAGGCAACATAAAATTCCTACATACTTACAAGACTATCACTGCAACTCACTTACTACAAATACCACAGTTAAATATCCTATTTCCTCTGTTTTAGATTATTCTAACATATCTCCTTCTCACCTTCAATTTATATCCAATATAACCAGCTCAAGTGAACCTACTACCTACAAACAGGCTGTCAAACATCCTGAATGGATCTCTGCTATTAAAAATGAATTAGAAGCTATGGAATCTAATAACACTTGGTCTATTGTTTCTCTTCCCCCTAACAAACATCCCATAGGATGTAAATGGATTTTCAAACTAAAAAGGAACTCTGATGGAAGTATTGAGAGACACAAAGCTAGGTTGGTAGCTCAGGGTTTTACACAGCAAGAAGGCATTGATTATAGTGCCACTTTTTCCCCTGTGGCTAAATTAGTCACAGTTAGAATGTTATTAGCTTTAGCTATGGCCAAACAATGGGATTTACACCAATTAGATATTACTAATGCTTTTCTCAATGGGGACTTAGAGGAGGAAGTCTATATGCAACTACCTAAGGGATACACTCCCACATTATCTAACATTACAGGTTCATCAGAAACTTTAGTCTGTAAATTACAAAAATCAATTTATGGACTAAAGCAGGCAAGCAGACAATGGAATCACAAATTAACTGAAGTCCTATCTTCTATGGGATTTTCTCAATCCAGGTCAGATTACTCTTTATTCACTTCAGGTAAAGATTCAAACTTTATTGCATTATTAGTTTATGTAGATGACATAATCATTGCTGGACCTAACACTGAACTTATATGTTTAACCAAACAAAGATTACATTCTAAATTTAAACTCAGAGATTTAGGAAAATTAAAATATTTTCTAGGCATAGAACTAGCTTATTCTAAACATGGTTTGATCCTTTCTCAGAGAAACTATGCTCTCCAAATCCTACAGGATACTGGTTACTTAGCAAGTAAACCAGTTTTAGTTCCTATGGATCCTAAAAACAAACTCAAAAATGCTGATTCTGACTATCTTCCTGATTCTTCTCCTTATAGGAGACTTGTAGGGAGACTTATTTATTTGACAATTACAAGACCAGATATATCATTTGCAGTTCATAAATTGAGCCAGTTTTTATCTAAACCTACTATCAATCATATGACTGCAGTTCATCATCTTCTAAGATATTTAAAAGCTACTCCTGGTCAAGGTCTATTTTATGCAAGAGATCCTAACTGTTCTCTAACTGGGTTTTGTGATTCAGATTGGGGTTCGTGCCTTGATTCCAGAAGATCAACCACAGGTTATTGCACTTATTTAGGGAATTCACTAATTTCTTGGAAATCAAAGAGGCAACCTACGGTATCTAAGTCTTCAGCAGAAGCTGAATTTCGAGCTATAGCATCAATTACAAGTGAGATACTGTGGATAAATCAAGTGCTTAAAGACTTACAAATAAATCAATCTTCAGCTCCAATGGTCTTCTGTGATAATACTTCTGCCCTTCACATTGCTCAGAACCCAGTCTTCCACGAACGGTCCAAGCACATTGAAATTGACTTATACTTCGTGCGGGATCATCTCTTGAAGAAAAATCTTAAATTGATTCCAATTTCTTCATCTTCTCAGCTTGCGGATGTCCTCACCAAACCGCTTCCACGAGTGCAATTAATCAGTATTTTGTCCAAAATGGGTGTACGAAATTTGTACACGCCAATTTGTGGGGGGGTATTAAATGAAGAAGAAGAAGAAGAAGAAGAAATTGTACAGCAAAAGAGGGAAATTGAAGAACCCTAATCTCCCTTAACTAATTTGAATTATAACTTAATTAGAAACACACGGCTGCTTATGGCAGTTATTTAGTTTGATAGGTATATTTACTATATTACCCCTCAGTTAGTTAGTGGTTATAAATAGGGGAAGTTGCTTGTAAATTAACACACATTCTATTTCTCAATCTCTGTAATTCTCTGTATATACATACAAATAATTTTTCCAGTTTTCTATTTTACATTCAAATTCATATATGAATACAAGGAAATAGAATTAACAATTAGTCTTGTTTCAGTGAAAGAATTATTTTATGCATCCGTTGAATTACGTCATAAATGCATGATTCATTACCCCAATTATATGATTATATATGAAGTAAAAATTCATAGTTACACTATGTTCTGGTCAACGTGGAAATAATTTTCAAACTCACATTATAAAGAATATGGGTAAAATATAGAAGTATTTCAGGATGTGTTTTGTAAAGTTGATCCTATTTTTCTCTCTAGTATGTATTTGATTTGGGCTATAAGTGATTTAGATTTAGATCGGATCGGCCTATAATCCATTTATTTTAAACGTTTTGGATTTAGGTCCGTTGTATGCTCGGGTTGTTACTCGGGATTAGCCATCTCAATTTGTATTTTGTACAAAGTGAAATCTCCACCTCCTATGTCGATCACTATCCCCGTCTATAAAAAGTTATTAATGTAATATAATCAAATGTCATTCAGCTCAACTTAAATAGTTCAAACTTTTTTCATTGCACTAAGCTTAAAATAAAATTCGATCAACAACGAATTTAACCATATTTTGAATTTCACTGGAAAAAAAAACGTTGTTGATAATATATGGATCTTGATTCACAATGTTAGTTGAATATTAAGATATTAAAATGAAATGGTGAATGAAATACTAATCCATGTCTAATGGTGATAATATTTTGTAAATATACTATATCAACTTAGATTCATATTCGTTTCACATATTTTGAATCATATATATTTTAATCGGATCATATTTATCGAATTTATAATTGGTAAACATTATTATAACTCAAATTAACATCCGTTCCATGTATTCATCGAATTTCTATTTGTGTAAATTGTGAATGACATTCATCTTATTTTAAAAAAATTATATAAAATTCAGAGTGTACCACGTTAGTTGGGTGGGTTGCTTAGTTCTACTAAGGGTGAGTTTGGCCCAGCGGTGTGAGCTCTTAAAAACACTTTTAGACCTCAATTGTGATTTTTGAAGTGTTTGGCCCCAATTATAGAAATTACTTTTAGTCAATCGTGATTTTAATGGTGTTTGGCCCCTAATATCATAATTACTTTTGGGATCTCCATAAGCTAAAAATCAACTTATTTCAAAAGCTACTAAAGTATTACTTTTGCAAAAGCTATTATCTAAAAGCAATTATTTTATAATTAAATTTTATCATAATCACTTATTACCAAAATCCATTTTAATAAATTAATTCTCCTATAATTAATTTTCGAATCGCTAGGCCAAACTCACCCTAAGTAATTTCTTTTGCATTTCATTGACCAGTTAACATTCATGTCTTGCTTTTGTTTTATTCAACAACATAATTCGTGTGACCAAAAGGGTCCAACTTCCAGTATAGAATTATAAATTATTAGTTCTAAATTTCAAATGAACTTAACTTGGACAAATTTGTCTTCATTTGAATTCCTTTTATTCTTCTACCAAAATCTACCCTGAACTGACCTTTGTGCGTTGCTGACTGGAATATGTTTTTGCCACAAACTTCTCTTTTTTTCTGGTCTTTTTGCACTAAAGTGAAGTTAAGTTAGTCAAACATTCTCATTATCTATAGTATTATTTCATACAATAATTTGTATAGGGTCCACCAAACACAGAATTATTGAATTTTTTTTAATCAACTGAAATGAACAATATAAAGTAGTTTCTAATTTAACATATTTCTTTGATTTATAATTTATATAGTTTCTAATATCAACTGAAATGTAAAATAACAACTGAAATAAATAAAGAGAATATGCAGGGCCAGCAGGCAGGCTGCAACATGACCTGAACTGGGCCAAATTTATTTAACATGAATAAAACCCAAAACTTTAGGCCCATTATCTTCAAGTAAATATCTCGCTATAAATTCAATAGAAAACCCTAGGGCTTTATACAGAGTACAGACCATCGACTCTTATCATTCCCTTCTTCTAGGTTTCGGCAAAAGGAGGCGTTAGGAGTTCATCGCAGTTCATCTTCAACCATGAGAGCTAAGGTAATTTATCCTCATTTCCTTAATCAAGCATTCGTGATTCATCTTATGTTTTGTTTGTTGATTTTTAAATATTTAGTTCTGACATTTTCTATTGTGTTTAACAGTGGAAGAAGAAGCGTATGAGGAGGTTGAAGAGGAAGCGCCGAAAGATGAGGCAGAGATCCAAGTAGTCTACTCCTTTTCTGGTGGTATTTCCAAAAGCTAGTAGCGTCGGGGCTTTTTTAATTAATGTTATGTTTTAGTTCCGTGAATTTCAATATGTAATAGCGAGTTTTCTACAATCGCACCTGGATTTGGTAGATTAACATTCATCAATGTTTTTTGATACAATTTATGTTTAATTTCATAGCCCTGATTTTTGGTTAATATGCACAAGTATAAATCCTCTGAATTAATGGATTAATTAACTGAATGTGTATTCTATGGTTCTATCCATATGCATATAGGTGTTAACATTCGTTTAGTAACGTTTATGTGAGGCTATTTTTTTAGTTATTCATTTATCTGGTAATGCTTTAATGTGGGTATGTCACAGTGTTAACTAGTGAATGACATAGATGTATGAGTTCGAATTCTTCTTACAGAATAATCTATGTGGCATAATCTCGTATACCTTTTTTGTTGCTTGTAGTCTAAAATTCTATGGCATAAATGTTAGTATTTTCTTTGAAGTCCAGGGTTGGGAATTTTTGCAATCTGGTTAAATTTAGGTAGAATGTTTAGTTCTTAGTCTGTTTTATTTAATTATTCATCGTTTAACCACGAGAATCCTGATTAAAAGTTTTAAACACATTGGTTGATAAATTAACTAGGCTGAGAGAGCCTCATCTTACAGAATGAATTTTTCTTCTAGAAATCATTTTTGAGCTATGCTACATTTTATTTTCTGCTTATTTAAGTTTTTGAGCTTATCTTATGGTTACCTAAAAGACGTCTTTTTGTCTTGATTTTTCCCCGTGAAGCTGAACTAAAACCAATTTCTTCATGTTTAGCTCACCGAATTTTTATTTATGATATTTCGATCTTATGATATTTTGAGTTGGTCGTCCATTTTCCTCTTTCAAAATCGTGTGAAATCTATCTCTAACAATTTTAGGTTCTACTAATTCTTATACAACAGTGATCAAAATTAACTTAAATCATAAGTTCTGCTGAAATTATACAAATAAATTTTGCGAATAAGCAGCGGAGTTTTGTTACTTAAACATCCCAACTGCTTAGAAGATTTACAACCTTATTTTTTCTTGATATTAAAAAAAAAAATTATTTTATCAACAAAGGAGAAATTATTTCGTGCAGATGTACATGATAAGGTGCACTAATTAAATTTTCTATATTGTCAATGTGAACATTATTAATTCATAAATTTGTAAAATATATCTTGAATATTTTTTTAAAACTCTAATCTCTTTCTGGAGATCGATCATCTATTAGAATTATATTCTTGTTATTTCTTTTCATCAGTGTAGGCTTATGGTATTTCACTAACACCTCAATTCAATGAGAATTCTACTCTTTTCATAGCTTCTTTTAATATCCATGTTCCAAGATTGCCTGTTCAAAAACAAAGTATGAACACAATTTCCTAAACTCTAGTTCTAAACCAACAATTTCTCATACTTCAATTACTTTTCTAATGGTCTCGCCCGTCTACTGGTTTTAATGTTGTGTTTAGCCGTTGGATCAACTGGAGGTGGAGGTTTCTTATTAGTCTGACGGGGAGACCCACCGTCTACCGGCGGCTTCTTTGGTGCGTGCGTCCTTCCTTCATTATAGTTGTTGGATCAATTTTAGGTGGAGCTTTCTTATTAGTCTGAGGGGGAGACCCGCCATCTACGGGTGGCTTCTTTGGCGTGTGTCCGTCCTCCACTATAGTTGTTGAATCAACTGGAGGTGAAGGCTTCTTATTAGTCTGAGGGGGAGACCCACCGTCAACCGGCGGCTTCTTTGGCACGTGTCCATCCTCCACTATAGCCGTTGAATCAACTGGAGGTTTCGTAACCTTAAGAAGAATTATCAACACTCGGATCATAATTCCAAACTTATAATACGGTATGCAAAAAAATTATATAGTATGCAAAATTGAATTATTTGTGAAGAAAAAAAGTGCAATTGTGCTCTTACGTTTTGTGTCACCTTATTAATGTTTTTCTCTAGTGCAACCACCATTTTCCTTTTTTTCTTTTTCTTTTCTGCTTGATGTTCTTTGATTTGTGTTGAATTCGGTTGATTCTGCTTCTATGTTGTATATCAATTGATTGATATGAAGTCTAGTTCGAATCAGTAATCTATATATGAATGCAGGAAAACTCAAGATGGGTAAAACTCTATTAATAATATCGATAATAATAAACTCTGAAAAAATAAATATACAAGTTACACTTTTATAGCAAAAAAAATAAACTCTTAAAGAAACAAAATAGCTTAAAGATAAGGAAACAAAAATACTCAAATTAGAGAAAATATTCTATGAAAACTAATACTATTTGTTATTCTACCTAAAAATTTCCTACATCAAATTTACTTCTAATGTCTCTTTTTGGTTATAAATATAAATAAGGTAATATAAAGACATGTTAATTGTACATGGCCATATGGGATATGTGGTTTGAACTATTACTTGCACTGAAAGTATGGCAATCAGCCTAAATCAAGAAATTCCAAAACACAAGTATACACAATAAATATGGGAAGTGATGTGATTCCAATTGGCAATGGTTTTCTTGGAATCTGCTTACCATTAATTGACTACCATCAATGTTTCCTCAAAATAAAAAATATATATAAAAAAGTTGATACTATCAATTATGGGAAGTGACGTATTCAAATTTGCAATGGTTTTCTTGGATTTTACTTACCATTAGGCATTAACCGAGAGGGTGTATGTTGATGGATTTTGGCCCAGTCTCGCGAAACAAAACCCTTTCAAATGAGTTTTCGTCAAACTCATAAAATCATCAAATACCTATTCACAAACTCATACTCAAACTCTTTAAACCTATAAAATATTGATTTGACACATACCACCTACTTTTTCTCCCAAATCTCACTAAAAAATACATTGATTTGACACCTACCACTTATTTTTTCTCCTAAACCCCAACATTCAAACTCAATTCAAGAGGGGTTTCAATTTATTCAAACTACAAAACCCAACATCCAAAACTTATCCAAATGAGGTCTCAAATGTTTCATCGAAACCATTTTTTTTAAACCGAGACCTGCGAAACCAAGCCAAAACCCATCCAAATAGACCCTATAATGCCGGAGAGTTTTAGGATATTATCGTGGACGGTTCTAGATCTAGAGGCAAAACTCAACGGTGCTGATGCATTCTTCCGAGTTTCCCGCGCTTTTCTATTCTAGTCAATAAACCCCAGGGAACAGTAAAAGTGGGCTGTCCCAACTAAAAGCCCAAATTCCGGCCGAGATGAGATGGGCCTTCATTTTTCATGTTATTCCTCTCGGTCCAGTTGAGGACGTACTCGATAATATGCTAATATAAGATCATAAGAATTTGGATGTCATCTCGAAGAGTAAATTGATAAATTCTGAATTTATCGTCAAAATTAAACAAATAAATAAAAGTTCTAAATCAATCTTGGATTAGAATTCTAGAAGTTCTAAAATTTCCACAATACAATTGACTTCGGTCAGTCAAGACAAAGTTGTCTTATTCAATTTAACTAATAATTCTATCATAGAAGTCAAGTGGTCAATATTAATATATTACGAATGCCATATCAAATCCATGCTACAAAACAAAAGGGGGCCGGCATTATTATAACGCGTCCAATGCTGTAGGACTCGTTTGTGTAGATATTTCTTTTTAGAGATTTTGAATTTTTTTTTTTTTTTTTTTTGTTTTTTGTATTTGAAAGTAGTTATTTGTTTGAGTTTAGGGATGAGAATTAAACTAAATTATGATATTCAACTTGATCTTGTCAGATAAAACTCATTTGAGTCTGGTTCGTCATACATATCGAAGAAACTATAACATTTTTTTTTGTTCGGTAACTTTTGAAGCAGAAAATTGACATGTAAAATACAATTTAAAAATGAAGCTTGATATTCCATTTGAACTCCTTCATTAAAAAAATTAATCAAGTTCAAACACGATTTCAATATCGTATAATGAGTCTTTTGATACTACCCGACTCATCTACACTTCTATTTGAGTTTTCATGTAAGCGGAGAACAAATCTCAAGAAATGACAACTTATCGAGAAATTGAGAATATTTGGGTTCCTTAATAAGTTAAAACAATAAGGTCGTAAATTTACGATCTCTTTCAAACTTTCTAAACTACAATCACATCCATGGCTCCTCCAATCCAAAATCGAAAATACATTTACTTTGACTTATCAACCAATAAGACAAGAAAAGTGATACTGATAAACTATTTAAAACTTCATAATCTATTCTTTACTTGACAAGCTTAAGTTCTCTGATACCTCATAGTACCTTCAATCCAATGAGAATTCTACTCTTTTCATGGCTTCTTTTGATAACCCTTCTCCAAATCTTACCCGTTTTATTGGTCTCTTGTCAATGTCTGAAAGACCAAAGAACATTGTTACTTCAACTCAAGAACAACCTCGTTTTCAATTCAACCTTTTCAACTAAACTCGTACACTGGAACCAGAATGTAACAAAAGACTGTTGCAAATGGGAAGGCGTATACTGTGATATCTCAGGACATGTGACCAGTTTACTACTCGATAACGAGTCCATTAAAGGAGGGATCGAAAATTCAACTACTCTTTTCGAATTTCAGCATCTCGAGAAGCTAAATTTAGCTTATAACAACTTCAACAGCATTCAAATTCCAAAGGGACTTCAAAATCTCACCAATTTATCATACCTGAATTTGTCGTATGCTGGTTTTGTTGGGCAGATTCCAATTGAAATTTCAAAAATGAGAAGTTTAATTACTCTTGATCTCTCCAGCTATTTCTATAAAGTTATGCCACTGAAACTTGAGAAGCCAAATTTGAAAAAGCTTATTCAAAATCTTACATTTCTCAAAGAACTCTATTTGGACAGGGTTAATATTTCGAATCAGGGTGACTGGTGGCAAGATTTGTCTTTGTCATTACCCAATTTAAGAAATTTGAGTTTACGCGATTGTGATCTATCGGGACCTATCAATCCTTCACTTCCACAGCTTCAATGTCTTTCAGTTCTTCGCCTGGATGGGAACAATTTGTCGAGTACAGTTCCAAATTTCTTTGCAAATTTCAGAAATTTGACAATTTTGACTCTCAGCTCTTGCTCTTTGCAAGGTCAATTTCCAGAGATTGTTTTTCAGGTACCAACTCTACAGATGCTTTCTTTATCCCACAATCCGTCACTTGGAGGCACAATACCCGTATTTTCACAGGCCACATCATTTAGGACAATGGTTCTTAGTCGCACGAATTTCTCGGGTTCATTACCAGATTCTCTTAGCAATCTTACCATGCTGTCTATAATAGATCTCTCCTATTGCAATTTTACGGGTCCAGTTCCATCGACAATTGCAAACTTAACAGAATTGGTTCATCTGGATTTGTCACTCAATTCTTTCACTGGTTCAATCCCATTTCTTCGAATGTCCGACAAACTTGCATACATAGATCTCAGTCAAAATAGTCTAAATGGTTCACTTTCATTTAAACATTTTGAAGGTCTGTCAAATCTTTCATATATAGATTTGAGCAACAATTCATTAAGTGGCAGTATTCCACAGTCTCTGTTCAATCTTCCTTCACTGCAGAAACTTATGCTTTCTCATAATAAATTTAGGGACCAACTTAATGAAATTTCCATTTTGAATTCATCTAACCTGGATACACTAGATTTGAGCAGTAATAGGCTAGAAGGTTCTATACCCGAGTCTTTTTTTGAACTCGAAAGGCTTAACATTCTTTCACTTTCTTACAACTTCTTCAATGGAACCATTCAGCTGGAAAAGATTCAAAACCTTCGGTTTCTTACGCAATTGGATCTTGCTTACAACAATTTGTCTGTTGAAGTAAGCAGCAGTAGTTCTGAATTATCCCAGTTCCCGCAGTTAGTTAGGCTGAATCTAGCCTCCTGCAATTTACACGAATTTCCTGATTTGGCAAAGCAAAATGAACTACTATTTTTAGACCTCTCAAACAACAAGATTACAGGGGTAGCACCTAATTGGATATGGGAAATTGGAAATGGAGAACTCTTTCATTTGAATCTTTCGTGTAATTCCCTAGTCGATTTGCAAAAGCCTTACAATATTCCCGGGGAACTTCTTTTATTAGACTTACACTCAAACGAGCTCCAGGGCACCTTGCCCATGCCACCAGCATTTGCTATCTATGTGGATTACTCGAGTAATAACTTTCAAGGAACCATTCCAGTCGATATTGAGAACTTCACTTCCTTTACGTCGTTTTTCTATCTAGCAAATAATAGCCTTACTGGAAAAATTCCCACGTCACTTTGCAATGCAATGGAACTCAAAGTTCTTGATTTATCTGGAAACTTCTTGAGTGGTGGCATACCGCCTTGTCTTGTTCAAAATATCGAGACTTTAGGAGTATTGGATCTTGGTAGAAACAACTTCACTGGTGAAATACCCGATTCATTTTCAGTCAACTGTGGTCTGAAAACTTTAGATCTCAGTTGGAACAATATAGAAGGGAAGATCCCAACATCCTTGGCCAACTGCCAATTGTTAGAAGTAATGAACATTGGATACAACAAAATTAATGATGGATTCCCATGCATGTTGAAAAATTCATCCAGCTTGAAAGTTCTTGTTCTTAGATCCAACGATTTTTACGGAGGTATAAGATGTACTGGAGTAAATGAAAACTGGCCAAATCTTCAGATCATTGACATAGCTTTCAATAGCTTCAATGGCTCTCTTTCTCCAAGATCCATCTCAAGTTGGAGAGGAATGAAGCTTAACGATAATGCACAATTGAGTCGAACTGACTTGGACTTCTCTCCTCTGAATCTAAACGTCTTGTACTATCAAGATACAGTGACTGTAACCATGAAAGGGCTAGAGATGGAGCTTCTGAAAATCTTGACAATCTTTACGACCATTGATTTCTCCTCCAACAATTTCCATGGGGAGATACCGGACACTATTGGAGAACTGAGCTCACTTTATGTACTCAACTTATCGCACAATTCATTCACACGCACAATTCCAGAATCAATAGGAAACTTGAAACAGCTTGAATCATTGGACCTTTCAACAAACAAGTTAACAGGGGAGATACCAGAACAGCTTACAAATCTCACATTCCTCTCGGTCTTGAATCTTTCCTACAACAGACTAGTTGGAATGATCCCAATTGGTTCTCAATTTCAAACATTTTCTTCAGCAAGCTATGCAGGAAACACGGGGCTATGCGGGTTTCCCTTGAACACAAGCTGTGATTCCAAGAAACCAACAGAAAATTTAGCACCTAGCTCGAGTAAAAGAGATTTTGATTGGCATTTCTTCGCAGGTTTAGGATATGACACCGGAATATTGATTATGGTATCTCTTGCATTCTGCAAACAATGGAACGAGCAGCTGGATCGATTTCTGAAGTTGATTTATCCGAGATATAAAGTCAATTATGTACGGTAAACTGTGAAAAACATAGAAAATGAATAAGACTGATTATCATGATCTAAGAAATGATAATGGAGATGTATAATCTCTCTTGGTAGGTACTGCGTGTGTGTGTGAGTTAAAGAAATCTTGACATTTAAATAAAAATGCAATCTAAGATCCTGAATGCACGTTCCTTTGATCACCGCCCATATTCTCATATTTTTCATAATTATATATCACCAAGACTGTTGACTGTTGAATCATAGAATCTACAGATACACACAGTTAGCACATTCATTACCTCACAAGGGGAGGGTGGTTATGACACCAGATAATATAAGATGTTTATGTGACCAGAATTCAGCAAATCTTGGAATTTTTTGGTGAAGAGTACACACAATTTGTTGAGGAATTTTATCGAACAGGAGATGGGCATGCTATAATTATGAAGTTTAAACTAAGGAAGCAAAATAACATGTTAGACCATTTCCAATGCACCGGGCTTCAAGCCCAACCCTCCCACCTCCATAATCGTCTCCAACCGAACCCCTCCCCTCCAATTAATTTCAATTCACATTCTCCCCTACTATCACTTAATAATAATAATAATAATAATAATAATAATTGTAATTATAATTATAATAATTTCTTTTTTGGCACGCAACAATAATAATAATAATAATAATAACTGTAATAATAAAAAAATGGTACACAATAATGATAATAATTGTAATAATAACATTTGGGCAACACACGGTCCAAATAGTGGTCGTATGCTAGGTTGAACGGATACTCCGAAAAATGGTCCCGTGCAGTATCCAGTACTCCGGGGTTACGCGTACGATACGCCATCTGGAGTATCCTAATTAAATTAAATAAAAAATAATTCGGATACGGGTACAATATGTTTTTTTGGAGAATCCTGCATGTTTTGGACACGTTTTGGATACGCACTGGGTGTTTTTGTTAGTTTTTTTAAGTTATGGGCTAAAAATTAAAAGTTAAAAAAACGAGTATTTTGAATGGTCTTGGATATGGGTATCAATACTCGTGATGTTTAGTTGGAAATTTCAAATCAATACGGGTCTTGGACAATTTTAGTATATAACTTTTATGTATTGTTGTCCAACCCGAAATTAAACTAGTAGACAATATATATTTTGAATATGATCTTTTGCTTTTGTGGTATAATAGAAGGATCAAATTAGTTATGTTGTTATGCATAATATAAAATTATTTTATTTTATATGCGTATCTTTGCCGTATCGAATCCTATAAATTTTAAAAATTCGTATCACCGTATTCGTATTGTATCGTATCGCCGTATCCGTATCCGTATCCGTGCAATCTAGGTCGTATGTAAATTTGGGTCTGGCCGTATGTAATCGTAGTTATTTAGATGTTTAATTATGAATCCAAGTGTTTGAATATAATTTTGTTAAATTATATCGTATATAAATGAAGTTATTTTTTTATTTTTATACTAGATATTTCGTAGTTATAAATTTTGTCTTAAAAATTAAAACTAACAATGTTTAAACTACAATGTTATTAAAGTTTTAAAATTAAAATTTACATATTGTACATTTTGTACAAATTTTAGGATCGGAGACAAATTTTAAATATGGGTTCATTTTACATACCTTCCCTGTACTTTTATCAATCATTCACCTACTACGCCGTACTAATAAAACCTTCAATTACTCCCATGCCGTTAACTTTTCTGTTAGAAGACCGTTAGCATTTGCTAATGTGGCGAAAAACTAACTCTACTTCGACTTTTACTCTTAATGTTAATTTCACATACATACCATCTATATACGCTTATATGTATTTACCTACCTTTTGCACTATTAAAATTTTCAATTACCTCACGACATAATAAATGCTAAAAAAAAGATTTTCTTTAACACACTTTTACTTAATTAAAACTAAATCACTTTAATTAACTTCACCCCCCATTAGAAAATCGTGAACACGCAATTATGTCAAATTTTTTTTATATTGCTCATTTTTTATTAAGTAAATTGCACAACTCAAATCAATTGCATGTCTTTTAATTTGTACAAATATTTAGTGAATGTTTCAGGTGGATCTACTTTGAATTCATCAGTAAAAAAATAATAAATTTCCTCCCAGCTTTGTCGTTGTCCATGAACGAGAGCTTGATTTCCAGATTTATACCGTGCTCCTGAAAAAATTGTTACATTGTTGCACTTATAAATTATAACCACTTAAAATATTTACTAATTTATAATATTTGTAATTACTAAGAAAAGTGCAATTGAATTTGGATCATGAAAAAAACAATAAGAGTCTAATTTAGTTAAAAAAAAAGAGTAAATTTTTCATGAAAAGAATTAGTAGAATTGTGAAGTTAGCTAGGGTAATTTAAGGTTTTAATTTAGTAGAATTGTAACAAAGATAATAGAACTTTTATGAGGTAATTGAATGCTTTAATAGTGCAGAGGTAGGTGAAGGCATATAAAAGTACAGAGGATATATTTGAAATTAATCATTAAGGGTAAAATCGGGAAGTTGAGCTAATTTTTCGTCACGTTAATAATTGCTAACGGAAAAGTTAACGGCAGGGGGTTACTAAAGGTTTTAATGTGAAATTAACCCTTTAAATCTCAAAATTAAAACTAATCATTTTATTAATATTTCAAAAAATTAAAAGTACGATGTCATTAGATGTTACACAAAATTTTAAAATAATGTTTTTTAATTTTTTGTTAAGTATTTTTTAAAAATATAAAAAAACACATTTTTATTTTTTTTATTATTGAACAAAAGAAACAAACATAAAAAGGAGAAGAGGAAACAGATGGCCGCCAAGTGGCATCCACCCACAGGCTAGACGAAATGCACACACCCGTCCTGGCAAGTGATCCCCCACCCCTCCCCCTTCCCCGGGTACGTTGGAATATATCACCTTTGAGGGCCTCGGGGGTGGGGGTGAACTTAGATCAATAATAAAGGTGAGGCATGTAACTGCGATTTTTCAAATGTCAGGGGGAAATTAGGAAAAGCTCTAAATGATAGGGGAAAAGTGTTTTTTTTTTTTTTTTAAATTTTTAATTAGGAATAAAAATATAAAGGTAATATAATAGTTTAACTCTCAATTTCTAGTTGTGACCGGGGACAATGACCATTGTGCAGGTCATTTGTTCTTTTTGATTTAATCCTATGGCCAAAATGGCCTACCTTGTGAAAGGTTTTCACAAGTTGAACTAGTGGGAGACAATCTCAACTTTCTTTACCAAATTACTATGCAACTAACTCTGTAATTTTCAGTATCAAATCTTCACATAGTAAATACTAAGAATTATTTTTTTCTAAAACATATGACAATGATCTTTCCTTATGATAACAACATATCTTTGAAGTGATATTGAAATATATATTAACCTAACTATATACTTTCCTTCATATTTCAGAATCAAAGAGATGTACAATCATGTCAATGAGATGACTAAAATCTCATTTAATTGCATATGATGCCTCTGAGATAATAATGAATGTATTAATTTATTCTTTAAGCATTCATCAAATTATAGTTTCAATATTCATTTTTGCTTTTTGTTTGCCCTGTTAATTAAGTGTTTTGTTATATAACTAGAAAACCGCACGTATCTTGCACGCAACTAATTAATTTTATTTGTTAATTGCATCATATAATAAAAGAATTGTCAATTTTTTTTTTATCGTTAGTTTTTATTTGATTCAATTTAGTATTTGGAATTTGCTAGAGATTGTTAGCCTAACTTTAATTGCAGATGATGTTTTGAGATAATAATGAATGTATTAATTTGTTTCTTTAAGCATCCATCATATTGTAGTTTTGGTATTAATTTTTTTTATCATAGTTTGCCATGTTAATTAATTGTTTTTTTTTATATAATTAGAAAATTGTACGTGTTTTGCACGTAATTAATTAATTGCATCATATAATAAAATAATTGCTAATTTTTTTCTTTATAATCATTAGTATTTATTTGATTCAATTTAGTACTTTAAATTTGCTAAAGATTGTTATAACACTTATCTCTAACGCGTAGTTTTGTCAACTATGAATTTGATAGCATCAGTTGCAACACATGATCTTATATAGTACATTCATGTTTTCAAACCCTTCACTTTCAAGGTCAAATGGGCTCTCCGTTGGATAGAAGGCTTTGAATCTTTCACCGAGAGACTCATTGCCTTTGCCTGCGTGGAGAGGATATTCTTTTTCGAAAGCTTTTGTGCGATATTCTAGCTGAAGAAGCGCAAATTGATGTCGGGCTCGCTTTCTCGAATGAGTTGATCTCGCGAGATGAAGGCTTGCACCGCGACTATGCGTGTTTGTTGTGTGGCCTAATGAAGATGAAATTGACTGAGGAGAAGGTGAGGTGTATAGTGACAGAATGACCAAGTATATCGAGTTTGTGGCAAATAATTTGATGGAGGCTCTAGGATATGAGAAAATCTACTAGGTGCAAAACTCGTTTGACTGGATGGAGCTCATTAGCTTGGATGGGAAGACAAACTGTTTTGAGAAAAGGGTTGGAGAATATCAAAAGGCATCCATTATGTCCGTCTCAAACGAAGGAAAGAAGACACTGGGATTTTTAAGTTGGAGGAAAAATTCTAGGTAGTATATATAATAACAGTAGTATTAATGTTTTTCTAATATTAATTTGTATAGCTAAATTAGTGTTACTAATGTTTTTTAATACTAATTTGTATAGCTAAATGAGTAGTATTAATATTTTAAATATAAATTCGTATAGCTAAATTAGTATTATTAATGTTTTTTAATATTAATTTGTATGGCTAAATTAGTAATAGACGTAAAAATTGTCTTCATAATTTTTCAATAACAAAAGAACAGCATTATAAATTTTTAGTTAATGTTTTTTTCATATTAGATTAAAGACAAAATTATTGAAGCATCAACTCGAAACAATATTAGAGTAAAGACAAAATTAACAATGAGACATCAAAAGTTTTACTAGCTGCACCGGTAAACCATTGCAAGATAAAAAAATATTTAGTTACATTTAAAATTTAAATTTTGAATTTTTTACATTCATATTTGGGATTAGGAAATCTAAATGTAAATGGAATTTTTTTTTGAAAAAAATAAAAAATAATAGAAAAATACAGTTCGGTTCGGTGAAATCCGAAAAAAATACCAACAAAATACTAAAAAATGACAAATTATAAAATGGAACTAAATACTATTCGGATAATTCGGACCGGTGCACCAAAATTCTGGTTTCGTCCGATTTGTTTAATCAGCCAACTCTGTACACTTGTACCTTCCAGCTCAGAAATGAGAAAACTCACCGAAACTCTTTCTCCGCCTCCCACTACCGCTAAACCCTTCACCGGAAAGTTCTAACTCGCCGCTTCGCCACTTACTCTTCAATCCATCCGCCCCATAGTTTGATAAAACCCTAAAATTCATCATTTTCCCTCTCGCCAAATACGACAATTTTATAACATTTCTCAGTCAACACGTTGATCTAGAACCACTATCCATTTTCCAGACTAAACGTTTGCCTGTCTTGCGGTACACGTTTTAGAAAAGGAAATGGCGCTCTCAGTTTCCGACTTGCCTGCTATATACACACTGCTCCGTAATTCTTTGAGCGGCGACATAAACTTGCGCAAGCCAGCGGAAGATGCTCTCACGCAATTCGAGAGCAGACCGGGTTTCTGCTCTTGCCTTATGGTATATAGAAATGTTTGCGTTTGTTTGTATTCAAAACATGAAGTCTTTGTTAGCTGTGTAAAAGAGTCTGAGCAGTCTCGAAAGAGATTTGGTTTGAATTTGTATTCAGCTTGAAATTGTGTTTGTCCTTTGATTTGATTGTTAAATGAACCGAGCTTGAACGAGCTTTTCTCGAACGAGCTCGAGTCGAGTATCAATCGAGGGGCTTGATATTTTTACATGTATTATTGAAATTTATAGCTTGACGAGTCGAGCTCGAATCGAGCTTCAAAAGTTATCAAACAAAAACGAAAAATATTGCTCAAACTTGTTTGATATGTTGACAAACTGAGCTTAAACGAGTTTTATCGAACGAATAGCTTGTTTGATTTTCAGTCCTAGTCTTTGTATTTTCTGTGAATGTGATAAGGTTTTTTTAATGTGGTGGTGCAGGAAGTGATAACCTCCAAAGATCTGGTCTCACAGACCGATGTTAGATTAATGGCGTCAGTGTATTTTAAGAACAACATCAGTCGTCATTGGAGGACCAGGCGTAATTCAACGTAGGTGACTTTATCCTTTTTATCCCTTGCATTGTTGTTTCCATACCTTGTATTAGCTTTCTGGCTTATTGAGTTATGTGTTTATCACCTGAATTTTGGTCTAAGAAATGTTTGATGGTGAACTGGTTTTTTGTTAGATTTGAAGTTGAGGAATCTAATGAAGTCATTTGTAGTTTATGAATAATTTTATCCAGTGTATACTAATCTTAATTTAGGTGCCATTTGTGTCTTTCATTGGCATGAATGGTTCTGATCTGGCTATGGAAATTTCTATGCAGGGGAATGAGCAATGAAGAGAAATTGCATTTGAGGCAAAAGTTGTTGTCACACTTGAGAGAAGAGAATTATCAGGTAAGCTTATTTTGCATATAAATTGTTTTGGAATTTAGTTTGTATGGTTCATTGGAACTAGTCATCCCTTTGTCCCTGCTTGAATTTATGTTACTATATTTACATACACATTTCTTATAGTGGATTGTGTGGTTGATGCCATCTGTACAAATTGTAGTTATTCTGAATTCTCTTCTTTATCAATAGCCCTCAATATGTTGGCTCCGTTGTTTAACAAATGTGTATATTTTACAGATTGCTCTTACATTGGCTGTTTTGATCTCAAAAATCGCTCGCATTGACTACCCAAGGGAATGGTATGCCTTTTCTGTTCCAATTACAACCTTACCTGAATGAATTTAATGGAAGGTTATATGTGCTATTGTTATTTATTAATACCTCAACATTTGGAGCAATTCTTTTTAATCATATAGGAATATATGATCTAGCATATTCAAGTAATCGCTCGCTGTTGTTAAACTATTTAATGTCACATTTGTTAATTTTGATGTTGATATTTCTTATGATCTATTTTGGGTCCAACCTATTTAGTACTACCAATTAGTTGAACCATTGTCAGCTTAAGCCTTAAAGGCATGAGATATCTCTGCTTTTCTGTCTTTAATTGTTACCTCTGGTTTATGATCAAATGATCCATTAGTTTAGTTTACAGAATCTGGCACATTAGAATGAAAGCAAGATAGTTTGTAATTTTTGTTTAAGATCTTATAAGATATAATTTATGTGCTCCTACTAAATTCCACCATGTGATCCTGGGGGGAAGTGGTATTATATTGGTTAAACTGGCACTAACCAAATTAGGGATTTGAAGTCACATATCTAGATTTACTATGAGCAAGTGTGCTATAGTCAAATTACTCCTAGTTTGGTTAGCCTCATGCTTGTTATTTCAATATCTAAGCTGTTAGCAGAGGAGTAGGACTTAATACTCATGTACCTCTTGGAGCAATTATTTTACATAATTAGCTACTCTTGTTTTTCCTTTTCCTGTCATTTCACAAGTCACAATGCTCTATGTTTCTAAAAATGTGGTGGAAGCATTTCTGATCTTCTTATTATGTTAATTTCTTGCACATTGTTAATAAGGAAAACGAAAAATATTGATATTAGCAGTAATTTTTTTAGGTCATGATAAAAGAAGTTTATTTGAGAATGTAGTGTACAAATTGATAGGGAATTTACGGTGACCAATTGGTGTTGAACCTTAACCGGGTTCCTAATCACACTGATAAAGTCGTGTGGGGAGGAATGATCTGAAAAACATACTTTCGAGTCACAAATATATATCATATTCATACCTAACGATTTTCCACAAAGTGGTGGCATATTCATACCTAATGATTTTCTACAAAGTGGTGACATAAGTTCTATGATTCTATCCATATAATGTTTTGATCTCGTGTGAAACTAAATTGTTCGAATGAAGAGGAAAATAAGAAGCCTAATTCTTCTTCTGATGATTGATTCAATCTCTGATAAAAAGATATACCCTGGTTATTTAATCTCTTCAACAAGTTAAGTAATGAGCATAACGGCCCTACTGTTTGAGGGAGAGAAGAAATCACTTTTTCGGTGTGGCCGCGATAAGGTTGCCAAATCGAGGAAAACTCTGTTTGAAGGTCATCTATTCACTCATCTAGATAATATTTTTCCTTGCTCTCGTTGGGGCTTCAGTAGCAGATTGAGCTGACATCTGATGCGATCGTTATTCAACTAAAAGAATCTCCGTTCCAGAGCTCGTCTTGTAAGGAGCTTGAAAGGCTCCTTTTAGGAAATTTTATCCCAAGCCAGCAACTGATAAGACAACAGATCTTGGTGTTACAGTTGCAAAACCGATAATATTTAAATGTGGGACGCGGAGATAAAGACTGGTTGGTTGGAGTATTTACGACTATAACTCTCCTATTCTTAAATCAGCGTGAGAATCGGAAATTTATCTATATTCAGAATATTAGTGTGAAAGTAACTTAAACTAAGGGTTAATGGGGTATGTATATATGTAGGGAATCATTTAGCCATCTGTGAAGACCCTCTCTTTTTGGGGCTGATACTTGGCCATTTTCAACAGATATGGATTTAGTTTCCTATGAGTAATAACCTTAGGTAATGCTTCGGTTTTTGGACCCTGCTGTGCTGGCCGTGGAACCAATTGGTGTCATGATTCTTCATAGTCCACGATCCATATTTAAAATACCTCACAGTTCATATTATGGGCTTTCAATTGATTGGGACCATGATGGCTTATTCCCCATCACACCTATATGCGTATAAATTTATGTAACACCAGAATTTTAAACTTCATACTTTCATTATTTTGCAAGTACCGAACAAGGAGTATATTTGAACAATTTTGAATTATTTTAATCAATCTACCATTATGTAGAAGCAAGTAACAATCATTAGTTCATAAATAATTGAGGGCTAAGGCATTATATTGCTAATTACGTGTGTCAAGACCTATTGTGCATTTGCGGTGCTATCATTTACTGTCATTAAGTCATAGGCTGTAACAGGTGGATGAGATTATTGTGACTAATTAAATTAATTTATTATAGCGACAGTTGGTGTTCCATACTTTTTTTTTCCTTTTTCTACTCCTGTTACTTTTGATGATGTTATACTTATTTTCGACATATGTTAAACCAGGAGTAAGTTTGATAATTTGATCATATTTGATAAATATTGAGTCAACAAAGCTAATGCAGAAACCAACTGTTTGTAATTCACAGTTCTTCCTTACCTAGATTATGGATCCACTCTTAATTTATGCCCCTGTTCTTTAAATTCCCATAATACGGAGAGTAAGAAATGAACCAAGATCCTTTTTTGTTATGGAAATCAATAGCTTTTCCTACACTGTGTGTTTTTTTTTTGCTTAGTTTACAGTTATCGTAGCACGATATGATGATATATTACCTAAGTGTCTTAGCCAGCCGGATCTGATTATTCATATCTCATACAGGTCAGATTTGTTCTCCGTGTTAGCTCAACAACTTCAGTCAGCTGATATATTAACTTCTCATAGAATATTTATGATTCTTTTCCGGACTTTAAAGGAGTTATCGACCAAACGTCTTACTTCTGATCAAAGGACGTTTGCTGAGGTAAACAATTTAATTTAATTTGGTTGTCCATTTTTTATGTGTATTTCTAGTTATTTTGCTGCTGATTAAATTTTAGATTTGGATGCTGAGGTCTCATGTAGCGGCAAAAAAATTGTTTAAAGAGAAAATCCTTTGGTATTTGAAGACGTACGTTGAAGTTGCATATTGTAAAAGTATATTAGGCGAGGTTATTTATCTATTTTACAGTAATTATAACCACCAGATATTACATTATAATCAGTAGCAAGTCAAAGTCTTCTATGGAGTGCTTTAAGATTGGTCAAGGAGTTAGTTCATTGGTTGTTAAGTAATAAAATAGTAAATGTCTCTCCTCTCTAAGCTTTCAGATGAGGTAGTCATTCCATATGGTATCAGAGCCCGACCAAAAAGAGATCATGTGATTGAATCTCTCCGCCACTTATTGCTGAATTAAAAAAAGTTTATCATTTAATAATTGAGTATGGAGTATACTGCCTACACGTGAAGAGGCATGTTAAGTAATGAAATATTAAATGTCTCTCATCTCTAACAGTTTAAGCTTTTAAATGAAGTGGTCACTCAATATTGGTCATATCCTACTTGCAAACATATTCCTTATATAGAAGGAGAGTCGTCCTCTAAATACTATAGATGCTTATTAGCTAGCTGAAATGTGAATATAAGTTGAGGCCATTATTTATTTTTGAATAAGGTTCACTTTCTTGAAAACTTGATAAAACAGTTTTTTTTTTTGGGCCATTGTGGTCAGGCACATTGATTTTTTACTATATTGTTACTCAATTCTTTGTCTCATACCATGTAGAATTCATGATCTCACTTTGCTGCTGATTGTATCTTTGCCTAAGATTAGTTTTCTCGCTCACTGGTTATGTTCATGGTTGTACATTTGGCAGATAGCATCCCAGTTCTTTGATTTCAGCTGGAAACTTTGGCAGACTGATGTGCAGAACATATTGCATGGTTTTTTGATGCTAGCTCAAAATGCTTCTGAGTTTAATCATGATGATATTTACTTAACCTGCGAAAGATGGTTTCTGTGTTCCAAGATAATTCGGCAACTTATAGTCTCTGGTTTTCCTAGTGATGCATATTCTATACAGGTATGTTATGTCCTTGCTTTTAACTCTTATCTTGAAGTTTGCTCTTCTTGATCATCTTATTTCTTTACCTTTTATACTATGGCTGATTTAATTTAAATGTGTGGTGATAGGAGGTTCAACCTGTCAAGAAGGTCTGTCCTGATTTATTGAATGCCATCCAGTCGTTTCTGCCATACTGTAAGATCCCTCTTCTGATTTTTTTTAGTATAACAGTCATACAAGTTTTTGTTTCTTGTTCTGCTAAATTGAGAGATCATTTGTTTGCATTTAGTTTTGTTACCATTTGCATATTATGTAATCCATATTATTTGCAGTTGCTATCATTAATTTGGGAACAAAAACTTAGGCAGTCAGAAATACTAATTTCCATTAAATGATAATCCTTTCTTACATTTGCCTTCACACTCCAATTTACAATGAAAGGAATTTCGTTTAGCATCCCATTTTTTTTGGATAAATATTTAGCATCTCATTTCTAAGTTGATCTGACAGTTTTGATTAATTTTTTATGTACAGATTTTCTGGTACATAGCTCGTGGAAGTGTAAATTTTATCTGATTTACAATTTTTACGCAGATTCATCTTTTCAAGAGAAACATCCAAAATTCTGGGATTTTCTGAAGAAGGCATGCACTAAACTAATGAAGATTTTAATTGCAATTCAGCATAGGCATCCTTATTCATTTGGTGACAAAAGTGTCCTTTGGCCTGTCGCTGATTTTTCCTTAAATAAGATCACAAATCCTGAGCCAGATATAATGTCATTTGAAGCATTCTTGATTCAGTGTATGTCAATGGTGAAATCTGTTCTGGAATGTAAAGAATACAAGCCAATCTTGAGTGGTCGTGTTATGGATGACAACCGAGTTACCCTTCAGGAGATGAAGAAAAATGTGTCGAGCACGATTGCTGGAGTCTTGGCTTCTCTGCTGCCTAGTGAGCGTGTGGTGCTACTGTGCAACATATTAATAAGGAGGTAAGGATGAAGCCATCTAGAAACTATGCTCTAATTTCTTCAACTAGATATATCAATCTAGATCTGAAGGTTGTATTACAGGATAAGAAACTATTACGTGGTGCTTAACTTTTATTGATATTTTGCTCTCTGCGCGCTCCTGTCCCTCCATGTTTATATGTTACTTTACCTCCCATCAGGCATTTAGAATCTCTCATTAGTAACGTGCCTAGTAACTCGTTCCATATTTAATTATGTTAAATTAATTTGGATTTTGTTAAATACTCTAATTTTTTTTACAAGATAAGTCAACATATATTTGCCACAAGCCTTTTAGACTTTGATGTATCAACACTCTAGATGCTTGGTCCCTTCTCCTAGCCTGTGGATGCGCCTTCTTTGTCTAACCTAAGATTTCCCTGAACTGTTTTAATGATTCGGTTTTCGTGATGTCTTAAAAATGTACGTGACATTTTCTACATCTTATTGAAAGTCTTTTTTTTTCGAAATGAATATTTGGGGGATTGAAATGATTTTCAGGGATGCTAATGTCTCATCACGAATTTCAGATTCTGATGTTAATGACCTGGCTAAGTTTTGAGTAATTATATTTTCCATATTACTTATTGCCGACTTCTCACATTTAGCACATTTTTCCGCAGTGACTTTCATTCATCATGGTGTTTGTTGTATTTGTTAGGATTGATCTGAATTTGTTTGTGCAATCTACTAGCATTTTGCTTTATTTTTCTCAGAGCTATAATTTTTTCTTGAACAGGTACTTTGTTCTAACAGCACATGATGTGGACGAATGGTACCAGAATCCTGAATCTTTTCATCATGAGCAGGATTCCATTTTATGGTCCGAGAGATTGAGGCCATGTGCTGAAGCACTATACATAGTTTTGTTTGAGAATTACAGCCAAGTAAGTGTTCTTGACACTTCGTATATCATCTCACTGTTAGTTGGCATTTCAATACATATCTGGAAGGGGTTGATGCTCATGGTCATCATTTCCTTTTCAGCTGCTAGGCCCTGTTGTAGTTTCCATTCTTCAAGAGGCAATGACTGGATGTCCTTCTTCTGTTAATGAAATAAGCCCACCATTGCTTCTCAAGGACGCTGCTTATGGCGCTGCTGCATATGTCTATTATGAACTTTCTAATTATCTAAGCTTCAAAGACTGGTGAGTTCTTTCTCTTTCCAGATGTATTAATCAAACTTTGCACAGAATTTACGAACTGTGTTCTTTTGGTCCTGTTAACAGTAAACTCTTATTTCTTTTGTCAATAACCAATTGCGCCTGCACAATGGGCGGATGAGATACGATATAGAAATGATCTAGTACACCATTATGAACAGAAACAATTCCCCTCCAGTGTGATCTTGAGGTAGGTGACTTGACACAGCGCCATTTGTGAACTAGTTATGTTCAAAAAAATTCTTGTAGAAGTATTCATGTGCCTCCATGCAAGCTCTCTAGTGAACCCATACTGGAGCTACTGCCGGTCAAAATCTCTGTGCTAGCTGCAAGTTGGGACTTGAAAAGCTGAAATATGGTGCTAATCCAACTTAGACCAAATTGGTTTTGGGTGTCTTTGTATGTTTTGGATAATTCTTGAGCTGGGTCCACTTTGATTATTGACATAGTTTTGATGTATGAGTGTAATTCTATTAGTAATTCTTGACCTTTATCCTTGTTGCGCTTCATGTAGCTTCTTTCGAGTAGACTTTCTTACGAATGTGATAGTATTCTACTGTCCGTGCCTAAATTATGCTCTTATCCAAAGTCGTATACTTTTTTTTATCACTTTCAAACCTTTTTATTACGTTATTTTGCATGAGTTGATGATATATGCTGCCCTCAAATTTCTATGCAGGTTCAATGGTGCATTATCTATTGAAATTAATAACAATCATCCAAACATGCGGATCATCCATAGAAAAGTTGCATTAATTTTGGGTCAATGGGTTTCAGAGGTGATGTGCTCGTTGAGATGTTTGTATTTCATCAATTTACAACTTCTATTCCTACGTTTCTCTTTATTTTGTAGCTTCCTTCTGCAATGAATGTAACTGCATACTTGAAAATGGAAGTTTGTACTAGTCTGGTAACAAAAGCAGACTTTTGTAGATCTGAAGTTCAGTTCGGTCCAACAGTTTACCAGACAGATTGAGTATTCATTTAGGATTTGAGATTATATAAGCATTTCTTTAAAGAATCTCCATCTTTTTGGGATATAAGCATTTCCTAAGAGAATCGTTATCTTTTAGGGACGTAAGCTGCTTTCACTGGTGGCACTTTCTTTTGGTGAATCTAAATCTATTTAGTTCAATTAAACCCGTATTGTTGTGGTGATCTGGCTAGTTAATTTTTAAAAATGAGGTAATTTTGAATTTTTAGGGTTCTGTCAGCATCGCTTTAACTCTGTAGCTGTTAGCTCATTAAAAAAGGAAAGAATTATGGATCCCTAATTATGTTTTGAATAAGTTTAGCTTGAGCAACATAAGATTTTCAGAGGCTGGAATAGAAGTTATATTCTGGTTTACTTTTAATTTTTTACTAAATATGCATTTTGTTAATATCTTACTGTATCATGCTTGTTATTTTAAGCTGATGATAACAAGCAGTACTTCCAAGGGTCTGGCTGCTTTTAAACTATAATCCAAATTGAAATTTGGTTGATTGTCTAACTTTAGTTACCATTGAAATCTATGATAAAATGAGAGATGTACTGTGCATTGCATATGCTGCTTTGCATGTGCATGGTCCTATAGTGTTAACGTTGACTCGATGAGGAGATCAAGCAACTTTTGTTCAGATTTCTGAAATATTCCAGAGTAGATTTATATCACTTGAATATTATTTCAAAATCTAAAATAGATATTATTAGAAAGTTGCATAACATCAAATTATAAAACAATCACAACATATTATGGTCATGCTGCAGAAACTGGGATAGGTTGACTATGAGATTTTATATCCTACCAGGATCAAATCCTGGTTGATTTGATTTTAGTATATTGTTCTATCAAATATGATTCTCTTGAGGATTTGATTTCTGATTTTCATTTATTTATTCAGATTAAAGATGACACCAGAAGACCAGTTTATTGTACTTTAATAAAATTGCTTCAGGAGAAAGATTTATGTGTTAGGGTATGATGAATTGTTTAATAAATATTTTAAACTGCTTTGAACTTTTTTATGTTATTGTTTAAGTTCTTCTTCATTATTTTAGCTGGCTGCTGCACGATCTCTGTATTTCCATATTGAGGATGCAAATTTCTCAGAGCAGGATTTTTCGGATCTTCTTCCAATTTGTTGGGACTCATGTTTCAAACTGGTGGAAGAAGTCCAAGAGTTCGATTCAAAAGTATGTTACAGTCTTTCTTGTCTCATTTTTCTTTACAAAGTGTTAACGTAAGAATTCTACGAGCTTCTCAGTGTCATACTTGCTAATAACTATTGGGATATCCTGTACTTTTTAAAAAAGGTTATTCTTTTGTCCACTCAGTGTAACTTTGCTTTTGGATTTTCTTTCATACATAATTGGTGTATATCCCATATTTCATGTCCTATAAATATCGCATCAAGTCAATCTTCAGCTATGCCAAAATGTCTTATGGTAGATTATTGTATATTTTTTTGTTGGTTTTCATGAATCAAAGCTCACAATTAATTTGTGTCAACAAATCTAGATTTTATTTTACATATTTTCTATAATGGATGTGTTGGCTGTATCCTTATCCAGTTGTTATGGTTTCTGATTACTTGCCTTGATAGCATGTGCTTTTGTATGTTTTCTACCAAAAGTGGTAAGACAAATCCAAATAAATTCTACAGTAATATAACCACATATTGATTTTGTTTCTTGCTTTTATTATTTTTAGCTTGTATCTAAGTTATCTAACTGGTTACTACGCATTTTAGTTATTATTGAGACTACTTGCTGTGGACAATGCGATAAAGTACTTATCTTTCAAAAAGCAATTACTATGCTCTAATTGTCAACCTTGTACATGATCTCTTGAAAACCTTGATATTCCTGATGAATTGTCAACCTTATCTGTCATTGTGTTCCAGCACTTCCTCTCATTAACATCTTGTTGAAATTATATGTTCAGGTTCAAGTATTAAATACGATTTCTTGTCTCATTGCACGCATAACCGAAGTTATTCCTTACGCAAATAAGTTGGTGCAGTTTTTCCAGAAGGTACTTCATTTTTTCTTATCTATGAGTTTCTAGGGTCATAATCTTCTTTTTTGTAGGATATTCTGTTTTGATTACTTAAATACATTTGTCTCCATTTTCTCATTAGCCCGAGGAGAAGTTGAATTACATAGACTAATTGATGTGGGTTCTTTCTTGTTTTCTGAGAGATAAAAAATGGAATAATATAGATAAGAGCGGTCACTAGTAGACATGTTTACATGAATGTTTTAACATAAAGTGTGATTTCAGGAAGTAGGTTGGAACCAATCATGTTGGTGAAGTAGCAACTTGATTTCTAATTTTCCAGCATATTATCGTACTTTTTTTACCAAGAATATTATCTCGTAGGCCTGGGAAGAATCTTCTGGTGAAAGCCTTCTGCAGATTCAGCTTCTCACAGCCCTAAAGAACTTTGTAGTTGCACTTGGTTATCAGTCACCCATCTGTTACAACATTCTACTGCCCATATTACAAAGTGTGATCAATGTTGATAGTCCTGATGAACTTTTGGAAGATAGCATGCAGGTCTGTGTTTCAGTGTAAGCTTTATATTGAATTTCACCGACGATCTTTAGCAGCCAGAAGTCATTGTTTTTCTCCTGTATCATTATCATGCAGTTATGGGAAGCAACACTTGCTCATGCCACCTCAATGATTCCTCAGCTGTTGGGTTATTTCCCATGTCTGGTGGAAATCCTGGAAAGAAGTTTCGATCACTTAAAGGTATTTAGTGTTTTTGGGCAGTTGCATCTTCTTGATTTGTTAGGTAGTATCTTGAAGTTTATTTCAAAATATAGGTAGCTGCCAGCATCATCGAAGGCTACATAGTTCTTGGTGGATTGGAATTCCTCAATATGCATGCACCAACTCTAGTGAAACTCCTCGATTTCGTCATTGGTAATGTCAACAACAGAGGATTGCTTTCAATTCTTCCGCTTGTGGATGTTTTAGTTCAGGTAGTTGACTCCAAACTCATTGCTTGCCATAAGTTTCTTAGCTACTTATTTATGCTGGTATTTCCTTAGGAAGAGAAAGGGATAGATTTTGTTTGTGTCCTACATGAGTAACTGCATTACCCCTTGGTTTTGTTTAATTGCTCTAATATACAAGGTAATTTTAGCTGGACTTATAAGATGCTGCATTCGATTAAGTCGGTTTTTTCTTTGCTCTGGGATAAGATGCATTCAGATGGGATTTCTACTTTATGTGGAGTAAATAACATTAATCTTCTTTTGCAGTGTTTCCCTGCAGAAGTGCCCCAGTTAATTAGCACCCCTATACAGGTAAGTTGGTTCTCTCTTAGCTCTGGTTGTGTATTTTTTTAGGGAGAATTACACAAACTACCCTTGAGGTTTAGTGTAATTACACAGACCACCCTTCATGTTTGGAGAATTACTCAAACTACCCCTGAGGTATTGGATTCATTACAGTTTACCCCCTTACGGCGTTAATTTCATAATAAAATATTGAATTCCAGAAATACCTCTGAGTACCTTCTAAGGAACCACAAACCTCAAGGGTGGCAGACCGATTTCAACCATTTTTTCACTAATTCAACTATTTTTTTCACCGATTTAACCCAATTTCACCCTTTTCTTTCACTAGTTGAACCTGTTTTTTCACATCAAATTCTTTTCCTAGATGTTACTCAGGGGTATTTATGGAATTCAATATTTTTTTTGATGAAATTAACGCCGTAAGGGGTAACTGTAATGAATCCAATACCTCAAGGGTAGATTGAGTAATTTCCCAAACATGGAGGGTGGTCAGTATAATTACACTAAACTTCAGGGGTAGTTTGTGTAATTCTCCTTTTTTTTTATACCTGATTCCTATAGATAGTTATGTGGAATTTAATGTTATAAAAAAAAATGTGGAATTTAATGTTGCCATATGTTTCTAGAAATTAATTGTGATATGCCTGAGCGGCGGAGATGATCATGATCCTTCCAGAACTTCTGTAAAAGCATCTTCAGCGGCCATACTTGCTCGGATTTTGGTCATGAATACTAGTTACCTTGCACAATTGACATCAGAACCATCATTGATAGCACAGCTCCAGAATGTTGGATTTCCAAATGAAGAAAACATACTTCTTTGCCTGGTTGACGTATGGCTTGACAAGGTGAGACACAATTGAATTTATTATACTTAAATTTTATTAAACATAGGTGGATTATTACTTTAAAAAAATGGATTTTTCTTTACTTTTCTTGTGCTTGAAAGAAGAAATGTTGATTTACATAAGTTACTATTATACACTTCAATCTGTTCCTTCCATTAAGAAATAATTCAACTTAGTGGTTATAGCTGTCTGTGGACTTTGTATTATCAAAATTAAGTATCATCCAATTATTATTATTTTTTATTTTTTGGTAGAAAAGTATCACCCAATTAGGTAGGCTGTAAATCACTTATAGATGCCAAGGCTCCATGCAATTCCATACTTTTGTCGAATAAACCTATTTACTATATCAGAAGACCGTTTTGTTATTGTAATATCATGGTTTTTATGACAAGTTGCTTATAGGAGGATTTTATATTATTTAAATTGATTACATATATTTATTCTTGGCTCTGGGTCCCATGGATATACGAAGTTCACAGGGTAGTTATACTTGTTCTTTATCTCGAATTGCAGGTCGACAATGTGGTTTCCATGCAAAGAAAGACATTTGGACTAGCCCTTTCCATAATTTTAACCTTGAGACTACCTCAAGTACTCGATAAACTTGATCTGATCCTAAGGTATTCATCTGCTTGATGCTTTATTTACCTATTGAAGTTGGAACTCAGTTGAAAAATCAGTTTTAATTCTCATGATGCTGGGTATTTTATTTTATGATAGTGTATGCACGAGCGTAATAATGGGAGGAACTGAAGACTTGACCGAAGAAGAATCGAGGTTTATTCTTATATCACTCTCATTACCAAGCTTGATTAATTAGAGTTTCATGTTTTTAAACATACATAAAATTTTCTTATTTGGCATCTAAATTGTGACATTACTGTAGCGACAATATGCAATCCAGCAAGTTGCAGGTCCCTAGCAAAGAGTTAAGGAGGAGACAGGTATTCTGTTCTCAAATTTTTATGGAGCTGCAAAAAAGAATTTGTATGATACCTTTTATTAATCAAATTCTAATTTCTTTTCCAGATCAAGTTCTCTGACCCTATAAACCAAATTTCACTCGAGAACTCAGTGAGGGACAACCTTCAAACTTGTGCTACTCTTCATGGAGAATTGTTTAATACTGCTATATCTAGAATGCATCCTGCTGCATTTGCACAATTGAAACAGGCATTGAACATGCCATAGACTAATTGCAGCTTTTCAAGCTTGTGCTGGAAATTCTTTTTTTGTCTTCTGAAGGTCCTCTAGTTTGCCTGTGAGCCTCGTGAAGGAATGCAAATTCGGGTAAGGCCCTTCTTTACTAATTTTCTTTGTGCATAGAAAGAAATGCCATTTATGAAGAGGTTAATTTATTGGGAGAATTACTCAAACTATCCCTGAGGTTTAGTGTAATTACACTGACCGCCCTCCATGCTTGGGTTACTCGAACTACCCCTGATGTATTAGATTCATTATAGTAACCCCCTACGGCATTAATTTCATGAAAGAAAAGTTTGAATTTTAGAAATAACCCTGGGTACTATCTAAGAAATCAAAAGCCTCCAGGGTATCACACTGATTTCACCTGTTTCTCCATCGATTTCACCCATTTTTTCATTGATTTCTCGTTTTTCACACAGTTCTTTTGATGATTTCGGAATGCGCATTCGGAAATTAATGCCTTAAGGGGGGTAATTGTAATGAATCTAATACCTCAGGGATAGTTTGTGTAATTTTCCAAACATGGAGGGTGGTCACTGTAGTTACACTAAACTTCAGGGGTAGTTTGAGTAACGCTATAGTAATACATAAGTTGTTATCAGCCTTCAAATTATATGCAGTTCTTATTTTTTAATTCAAGGTTTCTAGAGATGTGTTTGATTTGATCTTTATCTTTTCTTGTACAGATGAGAGTGAAGCTTCTCTTAGTTGATGAGATGACACCCTCACATTTTTGAATTAGTTTCAGCCCCTTCTTTTGAGCTGGGTTTCATTTCCATTCCATTGATTTGTGCAGCAAAACCACATCGTAAATAGTGTGATCCCTTAATGTCATAGTTTTTTAGGCATAAGGGTGAGAGTTCGTATTTCAAGTTTGCTCAACGCAGTGAGTCCTGCTGCTGCATAAGAAGGGGTACAAAATTTGATGTAGTATTTTATATGAAATATGAAGTCACCCTGGAGGGATATGATATTGAAATCTTCTTTTCTTATTCTTTCAAGATTCGTTTTGGGTGAGTTTAGAAAATGTTTTTGAGAAGTTAATTTTATTGGGATTTCGAGCGGGGAAAAGACAGAAAATCATTCTATCAATGTTTCTCTCATTGTTTGTGAAAACATATTTTACGAAAGCAGGTGATATTCTATTGTGCAAGATTATTTTTATGTTGATTTTATGATCCAACCTGAACATGGATTAACAATAATGAGAGGTAGCCAAAAATTAAAAAAAACAATAATGAGAAAACATTAAGTCAGAACTATCGTGTTTGAAATAAATAAATCTTATGTATGCTCGTTCTAGTCAAAATTTAATGATTCGCAGGGTTCTATGGAAGTCAAATTCGATATTACAACAAGAAGTTTGTTGGTTTAGGAGTCGATGAGATTTTCACTAGTGAATTTTGATAATACAAATACAAGTTCTCAATAAACATTAGCACCTACTTAAAATTGGCTTGTTATTCACAACTCAAAATACCATTTAGGAAGAAGCCAGAGAAACAGAATACAAGTATCTTATTCCTAGTTCTCAATATCAATTGTTGGGAATTAAGAAAATATGTTTTCGATAATTGTAAGTATCTTATTCCTAGATAATTGTAAATATAACTGCTATCTAAAAACAAAATGGATACAAAGGTCAATAAAGCTGTGTACAATAAAACACACGTGAAAATATTTAGTTAGGATTGACACTTCAGGACTACAAGCAACCAAATACAATGGAGGATCGGCCAAAATTTCATAGAGAAAATACAAATTTAAAAGAGGAATTTTCTCATTCTTGGGAAGCCGTGCCATTTGGTGCCTCCTCCATAGGCTCAGCATCGACTGTATCCTCAGCCTTGTCCCCCTTCTTACCTGCAAACATATTTATAAACAAGATTTTTACTGATTGAACAGGGAAAACATATCTACAAAGCTATATATGAATACAAATAGGAAGGATTACAGAACAACACCTCAGGTTTAGTGTAATTACACTAACCACCCTCCATGATTGTGAAATTACTCAAAATCACCCCCGAGGTATTGGATTACACTTGTGATATATTACTAAAATTTAATTTTTTTTATGAAATTTGCGTCGTAAAGGGGTAAATGTAATGAACTCAATACCAAAGGGGTAGTTTGAGTAACTTCTCAAACATGGAGGGTGGTACATGGAATTACACTACAACTCAGGGGTAGTATGAATAATTGTCCCTACAAATAAATCAGAACTAAACTATCTGATCTGAAAGTGAACCTACCTTTCTTCTTCTTCCCACCACCTTTCTTCTTCGTCTTTGTGGCCAATGCTAACCAAGCCTTAATCTCGGGATCATCTACTATCTTTGTTGGTTGAAGCTCCTGAATAGAATGAGACGTGATTCGATCTGACCCGTTTGGCATTAACAAAACAGTGAACTTGATGTGTGCAACAAGGTCACCTGCAGTAAAATATAGTCATTAGGCTTTCACACAAGCAAAAGAAGCCGAACAATTTGACACTTTGCACCAAAAATTGTATATTCTTTGGCATTATAGTGAGCATTTTGCACCCCAATAGGGTGCACTTTGCCAGAGATTATGCAATTCGAGGGTGCAAAGTGCCAAGATTTCAATTCTATTGTGCAAAGTGCCAAACAAATGTATTTTTAGGGTGCAAGATGCCAATTGCTCAAAGAAGCCAAACAAGGAAACTTTGAGTCAGCTTTAACTCATACCAGGCTTTTCATGAAGTACAGGATATGGCTGTAAAAGATCGTGATTTACGCACTCTACTAGGCCCAAACGAGCTCGCTTCTCTTCCAAAGCCCTAGCAGAAAATGGCATGATTGGGAATTTCTGGCTTATCTCACTAAATATGAACCGGGATGCTTTCATCTTCAGGTGATAATTCTTATCCACAGCTCTTTTATATATAGTTGTTTGCTTCTCATCCAACAATTTTGGCTGCGAATTCCGTATATAATTTAGTTTCTAACCATAGCGCAAAAGATATCAACTAATTATAAGTTGGTTGGTTACTAACAACATCAGCATAGTAATTAATTACCTTGCCTTCACCGGTACTTGTAACAATGTCAATAGAATATACTTCATTTTCTTCAAATTCAGCTTCATCAACTCTTGTATCAGGGCCTGAGGAACTTAAGACAACCTTGTTTCCATCAATCACAAATTGTTTCATTTGATGACTCAAAACTCCTTCAACAATCTTGCAGTCGTAAGCAGCAGCAACTTTCTGAATGGCTTCAGTAACATCTTTGTTCTACAATCAACAAAATAGAAAGAAAAAAAAGGATTAAAATACATTCCAATAGGCAACATTGGGGTGTTTAACATATTGTCAAATCTCAGATCATTAAACCCAATACCCAAATCACGCAAGAATTTTTTTTTTGATTGATATCTAGGCTTAACCAGATGACAGGACTTACAGAATGTAAATCAGTCTCAAGTATCAGATATGCAGCCTCTATCAATATTGGCAACAGGGAAAAGAGGAAACCAATACAAAAATTGATCACCTGGCAAAGTTGCCATTCACCAACACAACAAGGAAATGAAAATAAACAAGTTCTGGAAAAAACATAATATCACTATCAGTGTAACTATGACTACAGAGAACTTCATCGGATACCAGATCCATAGCTCCTGAACATCATCATCATATAGAGAACCATGTTTACCCTTCATATAAGTAATGTAGACATTTTAAATAATAATACACCAGATCCAATATGCAACCGAAATATTGAAAATCACTTACTAACTCTTCTAAAACAACTTATAAAAACTAAATGCACGAGATTGTGGTTAATAAATTGAAAATTAAAGACAACAAGGTTCAATGTAGGCTCACCATATAGAGCTGGTGCCACTAAATACTACACCATCCCAATTATTAAAGTTAGCCAATTTCATTATAGGCAACAGGGAAAAAGAGGAGATTAACAAGGGACTAATATCCTCGGCAAAGTTGCCCTTACTCAATGAACTAACGTTCAATTTTTCCTATGTTCTATACACATGACAACTGAAAATAATGAAAACAGGGTTTGCTGTAGGCTTGCCAAATAGGGCTGGTACCACTAAATACTTCACCATCCCAATTATGCAAGCTGGCCAATTTTACTATAGGCAACAGGGAAAAAGAGGAGATTAACTAGGGACTAATCTCCTCGGCAAAGTTGCCCCTTACTCAAATTCACATCCAATTAACACGTAACAACTGAGCATAACTAGACCATAACATTAAAACCATGAGAAAAGCTTGATTTCCATTGAAATTAGTAATCATATATTCGTACTCATATGGTGATATATGATGTCCCCTATCAGAGTAACTATGACTATAGATAGCATCATCTGGATTTAAACCATAGCTTATCAAAATCTTCATCATTTAGGGGAGCTATGAATGATTTAGTTGATGAAAAGTTTTCACACAAGTTCAATTGAATCCTAAGAAACAATGTAATTCACATCAAGTAAACGTCAAAACAAGACTGCATATAATAAACCAAAAAGGAAAGTTTGGAAGGGAAAATACCTTCTTCCCTGGTCTCACAAGCCTCAAAGCAACCTCAGCGGCAGTATTTGCAGCAGCAATAACATCAGCTGCCCTGCCGGTAACAGGCCCTTGCTGAAGTACATGGGTGTGCGCAACTACAGCTATAAATCCATCAATGTGACACCCCATATCACTGCAGATTAAAAATTCAATCAATGTTTTCCAACCACTCCAAAATACAGCATAGCATAGTGTACTGCATATACACATCCATATACAGGAAAGCATGACAAACACTTACATCTTTAAAACATCTCCATCTTCCAAAACACTCTCATCACTGGCCAACGGCGAAAAATGGCACACTGTATTGTTCACTGATATGCAAGTTGGGAATGCAACACCTCTTTCAATTTTTTTCTTCACGTTCTTGTACATGTTCCCGGTTTCCCTATTACACATCCAATATTTTAGAAACATACACATATTTTAATCTTTAATACTATGTGAATATATAAATTTTCTTATAAATGGTAAATAGTATGCATCAGAAATGGGATCACTCACTCTCTGATGAAAGCATCTCCTTTCTCACAGAGGTCAACAATCTTAGCCTTGGGTTTGCAGTCGGACAATACTAGTTGCAAAGCCTCTGCGTAAATTTAACAAAAGATCCATCAATACAAAATCAAATAAGAAAAAGAAACCCACACTATCCCAGAAAGGACCTTAACACAAAATTCAATCTTTACCCTCAAAACCTGTCATCAACATAAAAATAAAACTCCCAAATATAAATAACGTCGAGAAAACTAACTGTTAACAATTTCAGCGGCGGATTTGTATTTGGTGACAACTTCAGGAGAGGTGAGATCCAACTCCTTCTCTTCTCTTTCGTCGTCCGACATCGTTTTAAACTTCGAACACATAAAATAACAAATTATTAAGCAGTTTAATGATGCAATTAAACGAGGTAAACAAGATTGAATCTTTACCTATTTAGACAGAAATTGAACAAGTTACAATTGAAGTTTGCTTGATGCTTTGATAGATGAGAATTAGGGTTTAGGGAATGAGAGAGGCAGTGATTGAGTGAGAGTTAGGGTTTGGGGTCGGCAGTGAGGTGTGTGCGGTGCGCTTTATATAATGTGGTTTCGTGTCACCAAGTGTGATTGGGGGGTGTAGGGTTTCAAGTTCGACGAGTTGTACACTTGCACTCTTGGCCTCCAAAAACAGTACGATTTCCTATTTCCAAAATTTCTTTAGGCATGTTTGTTTGAAATTTGAGAGAGTAGTTTGTGAGTGTGGTAAAAGTTTGTGAAATAATTTCAATTTACATAATATTATTTGTTTGAATTTTGAGAGAGTGGTTTGAGAAATAAGGTGTATGTAGTTTTTTAGAAGAGTTTAGGTTTTAGGTGTAAGACTTTATGTCAAATCATGTCTGTTACGTGAGATATATTATGTAACAAATATGTTATTTTATATTAAATCAAATAGAGTTTGTGTATTTTTTTTAGAGATAAAAAAATTGTTGTTTATTTGACTTTTAAGAGAATAATTTGAAAAACTTGAAAGATGATAAATTTATTTCAAAAAAAAAAGAAATGATGTTTATGTCGTTTTTTTCAAATATAATTTTTTTTAGATATGCCAAACAAATATGCCCTTATTTCCAGTATAATCAACAAAGAGTGCTAACAGTTTTTGTCCCATTTTTAACTATATATGAAATATATGAATAACATTTATTTTTAACTGCTTAAAATTTAAATTCGTTAACAACATTTAACTTTGATTAATGAATATGAATAATAATCAAAATGGCTAAAGCATTCATATAAATTTATTTATAGAAGTCTCAATTTTGTTGTGTAAATATAAAACTAGATGTAGCGGTGTAAACGAGTCGAGTAGTGTCAAACTATATTTTGTTCAAGCTCGATTTTTGTATCGAGCTTGAAATCATGTTTGAGTTTAATTTGATTACTTAATAAATCGAACTCGAACAAGTTGAAGTCGAATATCGAGTAGTTTAATATTTTACACGGGTTTTGTTTATTTTTAACTTATTGAACCAGGTTTCAAAAGTTATCAAACGAAAAAAAAGTTGTTCAAGTTTGTTTGATAAATATGGCGAACATAGCTCAAACGAGTTTTATCATCCGATCTCGACTCGATTTTTTTAGTAATTGAGTTTGATTTTCAGCCTTAACTAAATAAGATCATAAAGTTAATTTTTTCTTAAATTTAGAGACTGAAGCAATTTTCTTGTATGTGTTGCGCCACGTCATTTATACGACAATATACCAAATAATTTCTCTTGTGCCAAGGTTATCCATTTACGATTCTTCTTTTTTCCATTTTATGAATATCTACCCATGAATTCAAGCCTAGGACTAACAAGTAACAAACAAGTACTCTAAATATGTCATTCTGCTAAAGCGTGCCGAATGGGAAGGAAAAATAAACGTTTGGCATGCTAATCTCATTTATAATAACAAATCATGCTTTATAATCAAATAATTTATTATTATTAATAACTTATCAATTGCGTACGTATGTATGTTAATTTATAATCTAATTGATCTCTTATGATAATACCCATGCACTTCCTATTTCGCTTCAATCAGTTCAAGATTTGTTCGGTAAATAGCTGGACTTTTGAATGGTTGCTCTTGCTTCGTTATTCTTCAGGCCTTTAGGGAGCTATTGCGAATTTCTGGAAAAAAGGTGAAATATGTGATAAAGATAAAATAAATTAAATCAGTAAATGAATTAGTAAAATCGAGGTAAAACAGGAGAGAATGTGGGAATTGATTAACAAATGTGATAAACCACAAAAAATGGGTGAAATCAGTGAAATAACAAGTTAAAATAAACTTAATATAAAAGCGGGTGAAATCGGTGAAATAACATGTTAAAATAACAAAAAAAAAACTGGTAAATTCAATGTAAAAGCGAGTTAAATCGATAAAATATGTGAACTTGACAAAATTGAGAAAACATGTTAAATTGATTAAAATGGATTAGGCATGTAATTGAAAATGGATAAACTCAATAAAAGACCGACAAAACTGGTGAAATCGATTTTAAAATAAAAGGGAATTAAACCTATGAAAACTAGTTTAGATGGAAGTATCAAAGTCAAGAAAGAAAATAATTGATGTTATCTAATAGTTCAAAGGGTAGTTAGAATAATAGTGATGTAAACATATAGTTTTAGGTTAGAATGCTTAATTTTTTTTTGGATCTATTAGACTGTGTATTTACAACTCGAATCGAATAGTGCAATGGGTATAGATCCTCCCCAGTGTGGTGTCTCCAGTAGAATTCGAACCTAAGTTTCGCCTTTGGGGGCGCAAACCACTATCATTTGACCCAACTACCTTGGGTGTTAGAAATACTTATTAATTATACATCGTTTATTATTTTCAACTTTTTATTTTAGGTATTTATATTTACTTTAAATTCTTGATAATAACATAATAATTAAAGTGATTTAATCAAAAAAATTATGCGGTATGTCATAATATGATGAAAAATAATTATATTATTCAACTAACATATGAAATTAATTAATCACGTACAACGCACGTAGAAAATATATAGATGTGGTAGTGAACAATGTTGGTATTATCATTTTCTTGAAACAAAGTGAAAACTACTAATGCAAGAAAATAGACCAAGAAATGAATCAGAAAAGGCGGGCTTTTCCCCATTAATACACAACAAGCTAATTAATTTCAAAAAAAAAAAAACAATGGAAAACAAATGAACTTTTCAACAAGGTTTGTGATATATAGATGCACTGACCAAATATGTTGTCATGAGTAATTAATAATCCTCAGTTTTAAGATCAGAATTGAATCTAACAGTGTATAAATCTGATGGATCTTCGCTCATCAACCCAATCCCTTCTTCTTGAATTTCTTGCTCAGTCCAAGGATGTCTCGAAAACTGCCTTAAACTTTCAAGTTCCATTGCCACTTCATTCATAGTTGGCCTCTCTTCACCGTGTAACTTCAAACATCTTTTCACAAGCTCACCAACACTCTGAATTTGCTCCAAACTCCCTTCCCTTAAAACACGAGGATCCAGTATTTGGAAAAGTCGATTTTCTTTTAAAGACATGACAAAAAATGTAGCCAAGCTCTTTTCATCATCACTTTTTGTGTTAGAAAGTGGTTTCCTACCCGTCATGAGCTCGGCTAGCACCACGCCGAAGCTATACACATCACTTTTTTCTGTTAACTGACTTGTCTGAAAATACTCAGGATCTAAGTATCCTATTGTTCCTTGGACTAGAGTGGAAACCTGTGCTTGATCAAGTGGGACTAATCTTGAAGCTCCAAAATCAGCTATTTTTGCAGTGTAATATTCGTCTAGTAAAATGTTTGGAGATTTAACATCTCTATGAATAATTGGCATTCCTGCGGCAGAATGAAGATAAGCTAATGCTCCAGCTGCTTCTGTTGCGATTCTTAAACGACTGTCCCAAGAAAACCAAGGCATTCCTCCGTTATTATGAATATGGTGATAAAGTGTACCGTTTGAAACGTATTCATATACTAACATAGGAACTTCAGTTTCCAAACAACATCCCAAAAGTTTGACTACGTTTCGATGGTTGACCTGAGTCAAAATAATCACTTCGTTGATGAATTGTTCGATTTGTGTTTGATCCATTACTCGCGACTTTTTAATAGCAACGAGTTGTTGATTATTGAGGATTCCTTTGTATACTACACCATAACCACCTCGACCTAGTATTCGATCTTCTGCATAATTGTTTGTGGCCTTTTCAAGTTCTTTAGCAGTAAAGATCTTGGTTGATTTCATGCTACTTTCGTTTGAAGAAAGTTGTTGCTTTAAAAGCAGACCACCATTTTGTTGGAAGAACTTTTCTCTTAGTTTCATTAGCTTCCATTTTTTTGCACTGAAGTATATCACTGTCACTGCAACTATCATGGTTAAGAAGCCAAAACTTACACCTGCAAATTCATTCTGTTCAATTAGTACAAAATTTAGTGAGCGAAATGCTATGTTTGCCTAATTAGCAAAAATCCCGCTTATGTTATTTTTATTAGCAAAACTTCTCAATGTTATTTTTTTTTGGGCCAAAAAAACCCTCCCATGCGGAATACATATTTTTCAGGAAAAATGACAATTATACCCCAACAAAAATACAAAATCACCCCTCTTAAAATAAAAAATTATCAATAACCCTTATGTTCACTTAAAAAGTTGACAATAACCTCCTTATTGACTTATGAAGAAATTTCAAATGGGGTTTTTTGCCAATAAAAATGAAACACGGAGAAATTTTAACTAATTAAAATAACACGGGGATTTTGCCAATTATGCAAAACACAGGGAATATTTATGCATTTAGCTCAAGGTTTTGTAGTACTATCTAAGGCATAGTTCATCAGAAAAAACACCCACCCAGTGAAAACTTGATAACAGGAAATCCAGAATTATCAGCAGTGCAACCACGCCCATCTTTTATTCCATCGCCCCGGTATCCCTTCTTGCAAGAACATTGAAAACTACCAGGGGTGTTCGTGCAAATCCCATGTTCATCACATGGATTATTTACACATTCATTAATATCTGTATGTCCAAGAAAACTCAATAGTGTTTTATTAATTAACAAGAAAAATGGAATTTACTTATCTAAAAGAACTGATTTGTAATAAGCAAATAGTACCCGTGCATCCTGGACTAAGATATGGATTTCCTTCATACCCGTGTGAACAAATACACCGATATCCCCCAAGACCAGTCCCGGAATCAACACAAATGCTATTCCGGAAACAGGTATAATCATTTGATTTTGTAGCTTGACTACAATTTTGAATCCCAATAGCCCATTCAAGAACCACAGGCACATTTTGTATGATTCTCTCCTCGAAAGAAGAATCGCTAAGATCGGAGACACTGAAACTGTAGCTGTTAGGATCTCCAAAAAATGAATAGCCACAAGGGTTAAACGACCAAACATATACGTGATTGTCCAAAGAAGTAACACTTGCATTTAATTTCTTCAGACCCTTTGGGATGTCAGTTTGGCAACAACCAAGGCCAGAACATTCGCCTTCGATCAAAATATCTGTGCTGGGACAGAGAGCATAACACCCACCGTTGAAATAAGGCCCTTCCGAACCTATAATTATTCCCATTTCATCACATCCCACTACAATGAACTTGTTTGAATCGGAAAAAGTAAAAGGTGATGTTGCTAGATTTATAATAGCTTGGTCTCGGTATTCTCTGTTGCCTAATTTATCATAGCATGCTCCACCAGCTGTATTTTTAACACGTAAATTGTCTTCTGCGATTTCGAAAATTTCTAGGTGGGTTTCGGAAATAAAGGGCTTTGGAGGATTGAATGAAGTGTTGCAATAGACATCAAACCAGGGGTTAATGGAACAACCTGTTCCTCTGCCTATGCCGAATGGAAATGGAACTGTAAGGTTTCCACATTTGGTCTGGCAATTAGGCTTTGTGATGATTGTAACCTGGGTACAAGTGGTGGTCAATGCCAATGTAAGAAGAGGAAAGAAGAGCTGAAAGAATGCAGAATTTGAAAACATGCTTTAGAGGTTTAGTGAGAATAACTTAGCAAATATGTGGGCTAGCTGAGAGCTTATAAATAGAGCTAAAGATGTTGTAACTTTGTAAGTTGTGTAGCATAGCAAATGATGTTTAGTCTAATTACACAACCTATCTTTCAAGTATTGGATTCATTACAATTACATCATTAATTTCTGACAATGCATGCCAACATCATCAAAAGAAAATTTAATGTGAACAAACGGGTGAAATTAGTAAAGAAAAGAAGAAGTTGAAATCGGGTTAAACCAGTTAAGAAACGGCTGAAATTCAGTAAAAAGCGGGTGAAATCAATGAAAAAATAGGTGGAATCGGTTTACCACACTTGAAGTTTGTGATTTCATACATGGAACTTAGGGGTATACATAAAATTCATTTTTTTTAATGATGTCAGCATGAGCCATTATAAATTAGCAACGTAAGGGGTAACGATAATGAATACTACATGAATAGTTTAAGTAATTTTTCAAACATGATGAATGATCAAATATAATTACTTTTAACTGATGGGATAATTCGAGTAATTCTTCCATACGAATTATTTATCCATCCTTTTGACTAAATAAACCATACTCCGTCAGTTCCAATTGTAGTTGAATATTTAATTAAAGAACACATATCGTTTTGGCAATTCTGACGTAACTCGATTTGTTATTGATATGTATTCAAATTCTCAAATATAAGATGTATCCCACTATTTCATTAAAAAGAAATGAATTCAATTCCTCGTTGACTTTATTGCTAAAGTCTATTTTGAGCAAAGTAAACTCCATGTCTCCATCCTCACACTGCTGGCAATTTTTTTTTTTATTTTGTAGAATTTTCCAATGATTGTGACTGGGAATGGAATATTCCAAATCTGATAGTATATGACAATGATCTGATTAAGCCCATGGGGATCAAGTCATCAAGAATGCATGTCACCCAAGTGGAACGATGAGTGAGTACCAAATTAATTATGCTTAACATTAGATAAGATCAACTCCGACCTGTATTGACTTATCGATTTTTTCCAAGACTTTACATAATAAAATAAAAATATTCACATTGATCTAGGTGTGAAGTCCTTTTCATTGTAAAGCCACTTAGCATTAAAAGGTCACTTAGCTCTTAATGCTCACCAATCAAATTGTGACCTTTTCATTCTAAAGACACACTTAGATTTTATAAAATGTCAAAGGCATACCATTTCAAGATTCTTGCACATTTAATTAGTTAGGATAATTCTGTCGACAAAGACATACTCAATATAATATACACTCAAATTTCAACTCAACATGCCTGGCCTGGAGATATATAAGATAATGTTTTAAAAACTAAATAAATAGTAATGGAAATTAACCTGTGACATGGATCACAAGTCCACCAACACCTGAAAAGTCTACCACCCACCAATCAAATTTCACATATAAATACTAAGTATGGAATAATTGCAACTTGTACTAAAATTCAATTTCACAAGTGATGATCATGCCAAAAAACAGGCTTCTTCTGCAGTTAACTCGAACCATTATTCTTTGTGGATTGATTCTAGGCGCATTTGCGGCCAATAATTCCAATAGGACTTTCGTTAAAGACACCTCCGACATTCTTAAAGGCGTCACCATCACAAAGCCCGGCTGCCCCCGCCAATGCGGCAACTTGACGGTCCCGTACCCCTTCGGCATCGGAAGTGGCAGTGGATGCAGCCTTAGCAAATGGTTCGAGCTCAACTGCAGCACCGACTATGACCCTCCCCGAGCCTTCAATGGAAACATCCAAATATTTGGAATCTCCGATAACCATATGCGGATCTCCACCGTCGTGACCATAAAATGCTACGATAGAACTGGCTCTCTTGTCCTGAAACAACTAGGATCGTCGCTTTTATCCGAGACGCACAGCTACTCGGACTTGAACAAATACATCGTTGTCGGCTGCGACGATCTGGCCATCATTGGCGGATACGATGGCCGGATCTTCGACGCTGGATGCCTTACGCGTTGCTCGAAAGCTGAGGACGTGGTCAGCGGTCGATGCGGGGGGATAGGCTGCTGCCAGATGTCTGTGCCCAAGGGCTTCAAAAGCTATGTAACGAGTCTCGGTAGCTTTAAAAACCACACCACAGTCTCGTCCTTTGACCTTTGTAGCTATGCATTCTTGGGTGATCCGACACAATTTGAATTTCGGGGAGCTTCAGATCTTTCTGACCCGAATTTTCCAGAAAGAGTCAGATCTTCTGTCCATATTGTGCTTGATTGGGTGATCGGTAATTTGACTTGTGCGGAAGTACAAAGTCTGGATGATTATGCTTGCAAGACTAATAGTTATTGTGTTGATTCCAATACTGGGTTGGAAGGTTATCGGTGCAGATGCAACAATGGCTATGAGGGTAATCCGTATCTCGATCCAGGATGCACAGGTCCTTCTACTTTTTCCTTATCAATCTTTTTGTCGATACGATCTTTTGTCTGTAAGCCCTCTGTCCCTAAAATTTTACTAATATTTCCTTTTTGGGATGTTTCAAAATAACATTTCCTTTCCATAAATTGAATCATTTTTCTTACATAAAGTAATGATTTGACATTACTAACTTTCAACCGCTACCTTTTAAGGCATGCATATAAAAGTACATAAAAGTTTCACGTTTTTAAATTTTGCCTAAATCTCTGTGCCAAAAGGATAAAAAAAGGACGGAGGGAGTATTACATAAGCATAATCACGATACTAAATCGATTATAATCATGTTGCTTAATTAGACATAGAGATACATGAAGTCAGGTAGTAGACAGTACGTAGGGGAATTGCTGGTTGTGTGGAATACTTGTTTCTTTTCCCTGCAATAGTTCTAAGTTTCTAATAATGCCATGAAGTTATTTATTTTTTCTACTTTGATTAGATATTGATGAATGCGCGGATCCAAACACCAATAATTGTGAAAATACTTGCACTAACACTCCGGGGAGTTTCAATTGTTCTTGTCCCCATGGATACTCCGGTGATGCTATAAAGGGTGGTAAAGGTTGCATTGCTCCTAACTCTCAGTTCCCTATACTCAGTGTTTCTTTAGGTATTATATATTTATCTAGTTCATAATATATCCCATTGTTTAGATGATTCTAATTCTCTTTCTACATATTGTAATTTGTTCGTTTTCTTCACAATTTCAGGTGTAGGATTTGGGTTCTTGGCCTTAGTTATTTCAGTGACTTTACTATTCTTCAACCACAACAAAAGAAAGATCATAAAACTCAGAGAAAAATTCTTCCAACAAAATGGTGGTTTGTTACTAAAACAACAAATCTCATCAAGTGAAACTCCCATGGATTCAACAAAAATATTCACAGCTGAAGAGCTAGAAAAAGCAACTGATAATTACTCAGAAGATAGGATCATCGGCAGAGGTGGCTACGGCACCGTGTACAAAGGTTTACTACCCGATAAACGCATAGTTGCCATAAAAAAGTCCAAAGTCATGGATGAAAGCCAAGTAGAACAATTTATCAATGAAGTATTTATTCTCACACAAGTAAACCATCGAAACGTAGTCAAACTTTTAGGTTGTTGTTTGGAATCGGAAGTCCCTTTACTGGTTTACGAGTATGTCTCAAACGGGACACTCCTACAACATATTCAAAACAAAGGAGCATTGACTTGGTTATCTTTGGATAATCGTTTGAGAATCGCATTAGAATCAGCCGGTGCATTGTCTTACCTTCATTCGGCAGCTTCGACGCCCGTAATCCACAGAGACGTAAAGTCCGCCAATATTTTACTAGACCAAAATTACACTGCAAAAATAGCAGATTTCGGAGCTTCTAGACTAATCTCTTTAGACCAAACAGAAGTAACCACAATGGTCCAAGGAACTTTGGGATATCTAGATCCAGAGTACTTTCACTCGAGCCAATTGACTGAGAAAAGTGATGTTTACAGCTTTGGAGTCGTGCTTGCTGAACTCATGACAGGGAAGAAGGCCATCGATATGGAAAGGAGCCAAGATGAACGAAATTTGACGACTTGCTTTTTAATGTCTATGAAAGATAATCGATTATTTCAAATATTAGAGCCACGAGTCGTGAGGGAGGGGTCATTGGAGCAGCTTCAGGCGATTGGTGAACTTGTGAAAAGATGTTTGCATATGAATGGAGAAGATAGGCCCACGATGAAGGAAGTGGCTATAACACTCGAAGGTCTTAGGAAGTTTACTAGTCATCCTTGGGCTCAACAACCGGTACAACGTGAGGAGTCTGTGGGGTTAATGAATGACAATGAATCTATGGATCTATACACAACTCCGATTATGTCTAATGATCTCTACACTATTTCGATAAGTTCTGGGGATGTGTCTGGGCAATATCCTAGTGACCCGAAGCAAATGATTTTTCCTCGTGTGAATAGCCCTCGATGATGGAAATGTATGGTTCAAATTTTGTATCAACCTTGATATGCTCTTTCCCTTTTTCTTGCTCATTTGGGTTTCAATACTCTTATGTTTTGTGCATTTAAACAAAAATGTTACTTTTATTTTATTAGAAATAAAAATGAATAGAATATTAAGTGCAGATATTTTTCCTCGTGCTATAATTTTTGACTTAAAGTACTATTTCTACTAAGTCACCTCTTTTTCCTTTCTCCGTAATCTCTAAAATGTTTACAATTTTCATCTCAACCATCTCAATAACTTGGCACTTTCTGATGTACACAAAAAAACTGATGTACACTTGGAAATAGGATTCCATTTCTATAATTTCTCTTAGAAAAGCAAACCAAACCATCTCACATACTTTGGGATCAAAGTCTTTGGACAACCAATAGGAGCCAAAATAAATCCGAATAAATTAAACCTCTAAGTCTCAACCCAGTTTGAATATTCATGGTAACAATACACCATAGCAAGAGCAAGTGTGTATGCGTCGTACAAAAACTACCTAAAAGACTTCCAATTCCAGCGACCAATTTTGCAAACTATTGTTAAATTATTATATTTATACTAATAGAAGAAGCAAAGCGACATCAGTTATATATATAAATAATTGTTGCACGGTGTAGAAAAGATGAAAAAATTGTTATTTAATAACTGCATATATTGGCATTGTTGTATTTGCGTACCTGTAAGCGATTATCGTCAGCTTTAGAACTCAACAAGAAACCTTAAACTACGCCACAAAATCCAGTCTTCACAACTTCAGAAGCCAACCGGCGTAGAAACCAAAGAACTCAACAACGTTTTATTAAACTCTTGGAGCTAAATGCAAAACTACCCCTGTACTTTGCCTAATTGGCAAAACCCCTGTGTTATTTCTATTAGCAAAAATCCCCCCTGTGTTCTATTTTTGTTAGCAAAAAATCTTATTTGAAATTTCTTCATAAATACATAGGTTGATTATTGTCAATTTTTTAAGTAAACATGGGGTTATTGTCAATTTCAAAGTTAACAAGGGGGTTATTGCAAATATTTAGGTGAACAAGGGTGTTGTCGTATTTTTTTATGGGGTATAATTGTTATTTTTCGGGAAATAATGACCGAATCATCAATTTTTTCAAAAAATATCGATATATTTTCAAATTACGGAGGACTTAGTGTTACAATATTTCCATTATTTGATGTTACAATTTTTGACATATATTTTTACAATATCAACTCAAGTAATTGCAAAGTAGTTGAAACGAACTAAATTACAATTTGCAAGTATCTTTTATAAAAAATATTGTAAATATGTCAACTCAAATTTTGTTGGTGTGATGTAAAAAATAATTACAAAACTTCTTTGTTGGAACATTTTTTTTTAAATTATTCATTAATTTACAATATAACAATTTTCAAATTATACATATTTATTAACATTTTTTTTATAATTAAATATAATTATAAAAATATTTATTTGATTTTTAATAATTTAAAAATCTAATTAAAAAACAAAAACCCTTTACCCACCCACCCACCCCGACCGCCGCCGTCGGAAAGGCCGATCCTAGGCCGACAACGGCCTAGGATCAACGATTCCAGGCCGGCGACTGCCTGGGGAGAAGTTCCTAGGCCGTCGCCGGCCTGGAATTAAATTTCCGAGGCCTGCGACGGCTTCAATTCGGAGGCCTGCGGCCGTCGCAGGCCTCCGATCTGTCGTTCCAGGGCAGCGACGGCCTGGGAACTTCTCCCTAGGTAGTCGCCGGCCTGGATTCGGCGATCCCAGGCCGTCACGACGACCTGGGAAGGTGGAGGGAGGCGGGGCTTTGGTGGGGTTGGGGGTGGTGGCGGGTGGGGTGGGGTGGGGATGGGTTGAGGAAGATTAGTTTTTTTTTATTTTTAAAATGTATGGGTATTTTGGGTATTTCATGCTTGAGTAGGGTATGTACATGGGGACAAATGGCACAATTTAATTGATGTTGCTCATAACTCTCTACATCAAAGAGTCATTATAGACAATCCCACGTTTTATTACATGTATCAATTTTTTTAGAATGGAGTTAGAAGCGATACTAGCCCAAACTCTTGGAGCTAAATGCAAAAATACCCCTGTACTTTGCCTAATTGGCTAAACCCCTGTGTTATTTCCATTTGCAAAAATCCCCCTGTGTTCAATTTTTGTTAGCAAAAAATCTTATTTGAAATTTCTTCGTAAATGAATAGGTTGATTATTGTCAATTTTTTAAGTCAACATGGGGTTATTGTCAATTTCAAAGTGAACAAGGGGATTATTTCTAATATTTAGGTGAATAAGGGTGTTCTCATATTTTTTTATGGGGTATAATTGTTATTTTTTGGGAAAATTACGGTTACTCCCCTGAGGTGAGACCTAATTACAAAAATCTCCCTCACGTATTGGATATTACAAAAACCCCATCAGGTTTGTCACCTTCTTACAATTAATCCCTCGCCCCTAAAATATTTCAATTTTGACCTTAGGGGTTATTTATAATGTCTATAATATCTTATAAACTTCAAAATTAGCGACATTCCTTGGTCATCATATGGTTATTCGGGGTTTGATTTTATGGAGTGGATACGGGTTTTAAAGGCCAAGACAGACAATAAAAGTTTCAAATTATGTATTCTCTTGTGTTGGGCTATTTGGCACTCAAGAAATCAACTTTTCTTTGAAATGATAGAACCAAATGCAATGGAAGTAATTTATTTTGCATAGAGGTATTGGTCTGAGTTGAAGCAAGCTAATGCAATGGTCTTGAGTTCGAATATCTCTAACAGAAGGGGTACATTTAGATGGCAACCTCTGGGATCTAACACCATAAAAATCAACTTTGATGCGGCTATAAACACTTCGGGTGGAGTTTGTGGTCTAGGATTGATAGCCAGAAATTCTTCAGGGGCATGTGTTGGATGGGGCTCGACCTGTATTAGACAACCACTAGAACCGACATCAGCAGAAGCAAAAGCGGCTTTGTTCGCAACTGAGTACGCTCGTGCTCAATTCTGGAACAATATCATCTTGGATGGGTGCTCGAGTGTGATCATAGCCGTTGTTAATGGAGATTCGGTTTCATGTGCGGATTACGGAAACATCATCTTTTTTTTTGATCCACTAGACTGTGTATATACAGCTCGGACCGAAGAGTGCAAAGGGTATAGGTCCTCCCCAGTGTGGTGTCTCCAAATATACAATCTTTCGTCAGTGATTTTGGATTCTTTCAAGCAAGGCATATTGGTCGAAATCGTAGTCAGGCGGCTCATGAAGTGGCACGACTTTCTTTTAAGGATTCTTATTCTTCAAATGTTTTACCTATTTCAATTTTGAATATTGTGATCGATGAATCCTAAATTCAATGAAAGTTATGTTCCCCTAAAAAAATATAATACAATTTTAATTATCTCTATCTTTATACTATTATATACTATTATAAAAGCATGAATATTTCTTAACATTTTTGTGTGGACTAAAATACTCCCATGTGATTTTAAAAAGCAAAAGAACCTCAAGAAGTATGATTAGATTAGGAGACATTAAAAGTTAATTAAAAGACTTAACATAAACACAATGCTAACTAAAATATTTTAATAGGCAAAATAAACTTAAAAAGTAAAGTTAAATAAGGAATCACAAGATATAACTAGATTATGAGGCATAATAAGTTAAAAGTCGTTATAAGATAATACAATTTTAATTTTTCTCTTATAAAAGCATGAATATTTCTTTACTTTTTTGTGGGACTAAAATGCCCCTATGTGATTTTAAAAAGCAAAAGCAACACAAGAAGTATGGTTAGATTTTGAGACATTAGAAGTTAAAAGACTTAACATAATACAATTATAAATAAAACGTTTTAATAGGCAAAATAAATTTGAAAAGTATAGTTAAATTAGGAATCACAAGATATAACTAGATTATGAGGCACAATAGGTTAAAAGACTTAACATAATATCATTTTAGTTATAATTAAAATTTGAAACATACAAGATGTTAGTTGTATAATTGAGCAAGACCACGTGGCAATATCCTAAGAATGGCACATGAGATTTTACACAATTTGAGGCCATATTGTGTGTATTTGAATTTTGAATTCACTTTATTAAATATTTAAACCTATTGTCGTAAAATTAGAAGATAGAAATCTAAATGTGTTTGTAATTTATACAAAAATATTCAACTTTTATAGTTTTTTTATAAAGTCTAAAATGAATTATATAGAAAATAAAGGGGTTAATGGCAATTTACTTTCATGTGATATTAATAATGTTCAATTTACCCCATGGTGATTTGAAAAAGAGCAATTTACTCCCTTGAGCCGGAGAGTATAACTCACTTGCCGAAATTGAGAGTGGCATAAAAAGTTTTTTGTAACATGGGGGGGGGGGGGGGGGGGGGTAAATTGCCACATTTATCATAACACAGGGGGGTAAATTGCCACATTATCATAACACTTGGAGGTAAAGTGCCACATATAAAAATGTCAGGGAGGCAGTGTGAAACTATTATAAAATTACAGAAAGGTAAAATGATATTTTATAAATCACAGGAAAGTAAATTGAACATTATAAATATCATAGGAGGGGTAGATTGCCATTAACTCAAAATGAAGCTATGTATAATAATTTATAGTTATAATAATATTTATGTTTATATAATTTTATGATACGTTCAATATTTTGTTAATATCTATATTTATAATATTTTTATGCATAATATTATATATAAAAATTCAATAGTAACTAAATATTTACCATCAAACATGGATCATACGTCCACCAACACCTCTCAAAAGTCCACCGTTCATGTTCATCCATAAGTCAAATTTCACATATATATATATAAAAATACTACTAATGTAAAAATTGCAACTTGTACTGAATATCAACTGTACCATCTTTGGTTGTACCAGTGTAGCATCTTTGGTTGTTGACGTATCCTATTAATTGTTGATTTATATTTTTAATATAGTGATGTAACCACTTACTCTAATTAAAAACATCATAAAATGCTGGGATCAAATAATGTCTCCCTGTTCATGGGATTATTGTATTTTCGGTGCCACAACTTTGCTGGTGTTTATACCCTATAATTTTTTGGGCTGACACATTTGATGCTACAACTTCAACATCAGTTGTAATTTTAGTGCCAGTTGAGACCCAATTCTAAAATTGGCACGAAATCCCCCTTGTGCATGCCAATTTCCATGTCACGTGGCCCGCACGTGGGGATTTCAGGCTAATTTTGAAATTGAGTCTCAATTGACACCAAAATTGTCACCGATGTTGAAGTTGTGGCACCAAATGTGCCAGACTGAAAAGATACGGGATTGAAATGCCAGTGAGTTATAGTTGTGGCACCAAAAATATAATAATCCATATATTAATCTATATGACCATATTAATATGTACGAATGTATATTTTGATCCATATAATCATATTAATAATATGCAAGAAAAAAAATCTTAGATTATTTAAATAAATGAAAAATATCTTATTAATCACCGAAGTATAAACACATGAATTTCAATATCAGTTGGTTTAATTTAGTGAATTAGAGCCAAATTAGCGTCTAACCTTTATTTTTCCCTTTTCTTTGTCTACTTCTTGTTGGGGTGGTTTTTTTTTTTTTAATCTGAAATATGATTAAGTTATTTGTTAAGATTGATTACGCCATTGTTGACAATGACGGAAAAAACCTAGTGAGTTTTGGTTTGAGGGCGATATTTTTTCTAATAACAAACTCGATAAATTTTTATGTTGTGATAACTAGACGAGAATAAAGTAACGTTGTATATTTATCAAATAAAATGTGAAAAGATAAACTAGTAAAAAAAATTATCATATAGATTAATTTAGGGATTATTGCATTTTTGGTGCCATAATTATAGCTCGATGGCATTTCTGCCCATATCTTTTCGGAATGAAATATTTGGTGCCACAGTTTCAACATCAGTGACAATTTTGGTGCCAATTGAGGTCCAAATTCAAAATTAGCCTGAAATCCTCCACGTGCGGGCCACAAGACATGAAAATTGGCCCGCACAAGAGAGATTTCGGGCAAATTTTGGAATTGTGACTCAATTGACACCAAAATTGTCACTGATGTTGAAGTTGTGGCACCAAATGTGTCAGCCCAAAAAAATACGAGGTAGAAACACCAGCGAGTTATAGTTTTGATACCAAAAATGCAATAATCCCCCCCTGTTCATGCATGTATAATGGAAAATTTATACACAAATGTAATACGAAGTCGTCCTTGACCAACTACCAAAATCTTTTTTAAACAAGTAGACTCTATAATTGGCAACATTTCTGTAGGACTTTCCAGTTCCGATTTATAGCTGCATATGGCTAGCTTTTATTACACGCCAAATGGTCAACCACCATACCATTCTAAGATTATCTCACTGGAAGTTGACTTTTCTCAAGGTCCGGAATTCAGATCAAACATTTTCAATTAGAAAGTAATCTATTCCTCCACAGTTCACGTCTAAAATTTCTTTTCCATACCGCACACCACCTGGGCCTTTCAGGGTATGGTATCAAGTGTGAGTGCTAGAACAGCTTCGAGTCAGTCAATTCATCATATGCAACTACGTGATGCAGCGATTGTTCCCTTATTTTTGTTAAAAAGTGTTGCTTAACGGCATAGTTCATTTGCCTTAAAAATAACTTGAGTTCAATTCAATTGGATTTAAACTACAATTTTCGTATCAATCAATTTACAAAACTTGAGTCAATTTCAATTCATAGAAGTTTGTTTGAATTTGATTGGTTATACATTTCAAATATTCCAAATTCAAGTCAAGTTCAATTGATAGAAGTTCGCTTGAGTTTGATTGGTTATACATGGTCAAATAAATTGAAGAGTGTTCATCATGCGATGAATTTTAAAAATTCATTTGAACTCGACTCAATAATACAAATGGTGTCGAGGTTTTTCTAGTGGACATTTTGTTTTCAATGCGTAGGCTTCTATCTGTCTACACAATTACCAAAGTAAATCATGTTGTGGAGCAATAAGTCCTTCAAAACAATAAATCATCATTTACGTATTAATTAAACAAATCTCAAAGGTAACATTTTAAATAAACAACATCAAACATCGCTGTTAAATAAACACTATCATAAAACATTATCTGGCAACCCAAACCCTCAAAAGTCTACCCTTCACCAATCAAATTTCACATATTAACAGCACATAAATTGAAATTTTGTAACAGCCAGTCAAATTCAACTCTACCAATTGTAACCAACCATGCCGCCAAAAAACAGAGTAACTCCCATTGTCATTATCCTCTGCCGATTAATATTATCCGCATTCGCCTCCACCAATTCCACCACCGATACTCACAATATTCTGAAAGGCGGCGGCGCCACCATAACAAAACCCGGCTGCCCCAGCAAATGCGGCAACCTAACCGTCCCTTACCCCTTCGGCGTTGGCAGCGGCTGCGGGATCGGAGAATGGTTCGAGCTCAACTGCAGCACCCCGGCCGAAGCCTTGATCGGCAGCATCCAAATTAGAGATATCTCAGACAACCATGTCCGAGTTTCCAGCGTCGTGGCGAGGACATGCTACGATAAAACCGGTTCAGTGGTCCTGGAGAACGACGTGTCGCTTGGGCTCAGCGGCACAGCGTACAACTTCTCAAATCTGAACAAGTTCACCATCGTCAGTTGTGATGATTTGGCCTTTATAGTCGGATTCACTGGCATGAGTTCGGTCGCTGCAGGGTGCATATCGCAATGCTTGAAGGCTGAGAACGTGGTCAGCGGCTTTTGCAAGGGAATAGGGTGCTGCCAGTCGTCGCTGCCCAGAGGCTTCAAAACCTACATGGCAAGTCTCAATAGCTTCAGAAACCACACCCTAGTATCTTCGTTTAATCCTTGTAGCTATGCATTTTTCGGGGACACAACGGAGTTTGAATTTCGCGGGGCTTCGGATTTGTCTGACCCAAATTTTGTGGAGCGGGTTAGAGCTTCTGTACCTGTTGTGCTTGATTGGGCCATCGGGAACTTGACTTGTGTGGAAGTGCAGAGTTTGGAAGACTATGCTTGCAAGAGTCAAAGTTATTGTGTTGACTCCAATACCGGGTTGGGAGGTTATCGTTGCAGATGCAATGATGGCTACGAGGGTAATCCTTATCTCGATCCAGGCTGCACAGGTTCCACTTTTTCCCTTATCAATTTTTTTTTCACAATTTGGATTGAAAATTTTACAAGATATATACTCTTTTTTATACGGAATTTCTTTGTTCCATTGTTCAGATATTGATGAATGTGCTGATCCTAGCACCAATAATTGTATAACCTGCGTTAATACTCTGGGTAGTTTCAACTGTACTTGTCCCCAAGGATATCGTTGCAGATGCAACAATAGCTACGAGGATGATCCTCACATCGGTCCAGGCTGCATAGGTTATTCTCTTTCTTTCAGTATCGATCTTCTTCTCAAAGTTTATATTGAGTTTTAAGATAGTCGTTTGTTTTATGAGATTTGTTTGTTTAATTTTTCAGATATTGATGAGTGTGCAGATCCTAACGCCAGTGATTGTTTGCATACCTGCATTAATACTTTGGGGAGTTTCAACTGTTCTTGTCCTCGAGGATACTTTGGCAATGGAAGAGAGGGTGGCAAAGGTTGCAATTCTAATAAATCGCAGTTCATACTCAACATTTCTTTAGGTAGTATTTCTGTAGTTCATAATTCCATTAGAAACTCCTCTCTTTCTTCTTGTGGTAATTTGTTCCTTTTCTTGACAATTTCAGGTGTAGGATTTGGGTTTTTGGCCTTAATTATTTTAGTGACTTTACTATTCTTCAGCCACAACAAACGAAACATCATAAAACTTCGGGAGAAATTCTTCCAGCAAAATGGTGGATTGTTACTTAAGCAACAAATCTCTTCAAGTGAGACTCCGATGGATTCAACCAAAATATTCACAGCTGAAGAGCTGGAAAATGCAACTGACAATTACGCAAAAGATAGAATCATCGGCAGAGGTGGCTACGGCACTGTGTACAAAGGAATTTTACCCAATAAACACATAGTTGCTATAAAAAAGTCCAAAGTCATGGACGAAAGCCAAGTAGAACAATTCATCAATGAAGTAATTATTCTCACACAAGTCAATCATCGAAACGTAGTCAAACTTTTAGGTTGTTGTTTGGAATCTGAAGTCCCTTTATTGGTCTATGAATAAGTCTCAAACGGAACCCTCTTACAACATATTCAAAACAGAGGAGCGTTGACTTGGTTATCATTGGATAATCGTTTGAGAATCGCTGCAGAATCAGCCGGTGCATTGTCATACCTTCATTCAGCCGCCTCCAAGCCCGTAATTCACAGAGACGTGAAGTCTGCCAATATTTTACTAGATCAGAATTACACTGCAAAAATAGCAGATTTTGGAGCTTCTAGACTAATCTCCTTAGACCAAACCGAAGTGACCACAATGGTACAGGGTACTTTAGGATATCTAGATCCAGAGTACTCTCACTCGAGCCAATTGACTGAGAAAAGTGATGTTTACAGCTTTGGAGTCGTTCTTGCTGAGCTTATGACAGGGAAGAAGCCCATTGATATGGAAAGGAATCAAGAAGAGCGAAATTTGACGACTTATTTTAAAATGTACTTGAAAGAAAATCGATTGTTTGAAATACTAGAGCCACGAGTGGTGAGGGAGGGATCACTAGAGCAGTTGCAGGCGATTGGTGAACTTGTGAAAAGATGTTTGCATATGAATGGAGAAGATAGGCCCACGATTATTTCTTAATACGAGGGAGTATGTGGGATTGATGAATGATAATGAATCCGTAGATCTTTACACGGCTTCGATTATGTCTGGTGATCTCTACACTGTTTCGATAAGTAATGGGGTTTTACCTAGGCAATATAATCGTGACCCGAATCAAATTATTCTCCCTCGTATGAATAACCCTCAGTGATGGAAATATACATGGTTCAAATTTTGTATCAATCTTGATATGCTTCTTCCCTTTTTCTTGCTTCATTGGTTTCAATACTAATCTTATGTTTTGTACATTTCAAGAAATGTTATTTTTCTTTGTTTAGAGATGAAATTGAATAATAAGTTCATATTTTAAAAAAATTAAAATTTGTTTGAAAAAATTAAAATAGTCTTTATTTTTATTAAATATCGCAATTATATATGCATGCCCTACTTCGTTGCTCGTTTGCTCATCAAGTATGGGCCTTGTCCAATATTAGATGGGCTGCAGTTGAATCCATGGATGAGGATCCGTTGGTGTGGTTTACAAAGTTGCGTAAAGAGTTGTTTGGCAGAGAGCTTGAATTGGCTTTTGTGATTGCTTGGTGGTTATGGTATGGGCGAAATCAACGTATTTTTCGGGGATGGCATGTGCACGCCTTTTGACATCGTTCAACAAGCACATGTGTTTCTCAAGAGGTATAGAACAACCTATCACGGTAGTGTATTGGAGACGTCTGGAGAAGGAGGCTTGAATAGAAACATATATGGTTCAAGATTGTTGGAGGTCGCCAGATTCTAGCTGTGTGAAAATTAATTTTGATGCTGCTATTCTTTATAGGGAGGGTTATATTGGAGTGGGGGTAGTGGTAAGAGATAAGACTAGACACTGTCTAGCTTGACGTTCCTTACGTGTTTCGCAAAAAATTGGGCCAGAGATTGCTGAGGCTTTGGCTGCGAAATTTGCAGTAGAATGGGCTAGGGAGAAACAGTTGAATATAATCATTTTGGAAGGAGACTGTTAGTCTGTGGTGAAGAAGATCAACTCAACAGCTGACGATTTGTCTTCCACATGCCCCATTATTGCTAATATTAAGAGGATTCTTCATAGTTTTTCTTGGTTTCGAGTTGTTTTTATCCATAGGAATAGTACTAAGGTGGCTCATTCGTTAGCCAAAATTGACATATTTAGATAAGTTAATCGTTTTACCTGATCATATTAGATAAGATGTAATTACGGATATTCTTTGAATTATATATCTATTTCTTTTTCTCAAAAAAGAAAAATATTGAACTGATGATGAAGTGGATTTATTCTGCAGAGAAGATGAACAAATATTTTGCGGAAAATTAAAATATTGAATTGAACTGAATGAATAAAATTACAAGGCAGAGAGTTCCTATTTATAACAATGTAACCAACCTAAAAGCAGGAAAAAACAAAATAAAGGAAAAGCGCAAAAGATCAACACGCTTATTCTAATTAAATACAATCTAACGGTAACATTGATAAAAATCCCTAATTTACTCAATTTGCGCTTATTCTAACTAAATACTATCTAATGTTAAAAAATCCATAATTTACTCAATTTGGGAAATTCCGTTTCCTTCTTCAATTCTTTTGATGTCTTTTGATACTAAGTATCGCTATTTTGTAGTGACTAATCCCTTCTAACTAGACAAATTACTGATTGGTTCTAAAATGTTTTCATAGCACTGTCTGATATAAACAAAAACTGATGTACACTCAGAAATAGCCAAATAGGATTCAATTTCTATAATTTCTCTTAGAAAAGCAAACCAAAAAATCTCATATATTCTGGGATTAAAAACTTTGATCAACCGAAAGGAGCCAAAAATATATCTGAATAAACCTCTAAGTTTCACGTCTCACCCCCAGTTTGAATAAGAATCTATGGAATTCAAAGCAACAATACACCATAACAAGAGCAAGTGTGTATGCATCTTACAAAAACTAAGGGCATTTCAAAGTAAATAGCCTAATAAGACTTCCAATTCCAGGGACCAATTTTGCAAATCATATAAATTAATTTATTATATTTATACTAAGAGGCAAAACGATATCAGTAAGAAAATTGTCGCACAGTGCAGAAAAGATGAAAAAACTGAAAACTAATAACTGCATATATTAGCATTGTTGTATTTGTGTCTTGTAAGCAATTATCGTCAGCTTTAGAACTCATCAAGAAACCTTAAACTACGCCACAAAACGTTTTGTTGTAATCCAGTATTCACAATTCAAGAAGCCAACCGGCGTAGAAACCAAAGGACTCAACGTCTTAAAATGCATTTTTAAGAGCATTAAAACTTTCTGAAAAATGTCAATGAATCCAAACATTGTAGATTCATTTCGAATCCAAAGCACGTCACAAGCAATAGCTAAATCTCTACTAATATTCATAATTCCATAACAAATAATCAAGTTAGTTTATGTCAAAATCTACAAGCCATCAAAAGAAAACAAAACCCCAAATGATTACTATGTTCGTGTGGTTGAAATGATTATAATTTTCCTCCTAGTAAAAAAATCCATAAATAACATAACAAACATTACAATCTCAAAAATAATCATAATAATTGTCAAAAAACACAAAAAAATTGTAAGTTAGTGACAATTTAATACCATTTTGCGTAGGATGCGGTCGTAATGAGAGAAGGGGTTGGCGAAGGAAAGGAAAACAACGACGTCGGAGGAATGAGGATTGGAGAGGGAGCGCTTCAGTAAGTGATGGACCACACATCAGAGTTATCTATTTGTCTTTTGATTTCTGGTTCAACTTCTAGCTTAATTTCTTGCATTAGTTGTTTTCATTATGACCAGTCTTCATCCAAAAGGCATAGTATTTTCACTACTCAAATCGTTGTTCAAGCAAGAAGTACATTTTGGTTTCAAGAAAATCACAATACAATACCACACATTGTTACCACACATACTAATCAGAATTTGACCACAAGAACTCATTCAAGAATCTATTTACATATACATTCAAATCTTTTCAATTAGATTATAATCAAACATACACCTAAATCCTCGAGTAACACAAGTTATTCACAAGACATTTCAATTACAATTCACTGCCACACTGCCATGGGATTGTTAAAGCCTAAGGAAGAGTCGCAAATCATAAGATAATCCAACCAATCAATTACTGACCTCAAATGGAGTGACGATAACCAGAGATTATCGAGCACACCAGCCCCATATTCCAGTAGGCAGCAAGCATTCTGCCTTGGTTGCAAAGATTCTCTGCATGTGACACCTTGAAGGGTGGCTGTAGGACCGAACTGGACTTCATCCTGCTTGAGCGTCTGAATTGTGTGAATAACATCAAATGTTTTGCTAATTTCATAATGGAGAATGATCATAATAGACAGCATGAATTTAAACATATTTAAGGGAATTACATCAAATCAATGAGACCCAAAATGAGCCGTACAAGGGAAAATACCAAAATACTAATCATTAAAAAACAAAAAATGACTCTTATATAGTTTTCATCACCGAGGGGTGTTCACACCAGGAAAAATAATTTGACTTGGCTCACTATTTAAACTGTATTGCTCAGAGGAATCCCCAGTACTAATCGGAACAGTGTAAAGATCACCAGACGTAATCGGAGCCGTGTAAAGATCTACGGATTCATTATCATTCATCAATCCCACAGACTCCTCACGCACAGGCTGCTGAGTCGCCCAAGGATGCTTAGTGAACTTCCTGAAACCTTCGAGTTCCATAGCCACTTCCTTCATCGTGGGCCTATCTTCTCCATTCATATGCAAACATCTTTTCACAAGTTCACCAATAGCCTGCAACTGCTCCAGTGATCCCTCCCTCACCACTCGTGGCTCTAGTATTTCAAACAATCGATTTTCTTTCAAGTACATTTTAAAATAAGTCGTCAAATTTCGCTCTTCTTGATTCCTTTCCATATCAATGGGCTTCTTCCCTGTCATAAGCTCAGCAAGCACGACTCCAAAGCTGTAAACATCACTTTTCTCAGTCAATTGGCTCGAGTGAAAGTACTCTGGATCTAGATATCCTAAAGTACCCTGTACCATTGTGGTCACTTCGGTTTGGTCTAAGGAGATTAGTCTAGAAGCTCCAAAATCTGCTATTTTTGCAGTGTAATTCTGATCTAGTAAAATATTGGCAGATTTCACGTCTCTGTGAATTACGGGCTTGGAAGCTGCTGAATGAAGGTAAGACAATGCACCTGCTGATTCTGCAGCGATTCTCAAACGATTATCCAATGATAACCAAGTCAACGCTCCTCTGTTTTGAATATGTTGTAAGAGCGTTCCATTTGAGACATACTCGTAGACCAATAAAGGGACTTCAGATTCCAAACAACAACCTAAAAGTTTGACTACGTTTCGATGATTGACTTGTGTGAGAATAATTACTTCATTGATGAATTGTTCTACTTGGCTTTCATCCATGACTTTGGACTTTTTTATGGCAACTATGTGTTTATCGGGTAAAATTCCTTTGTACACAGTGCCGTAGCCACCTCTGCCGATGATTCTATCTTCTGCGTAATTGTCAGTTGCGTTTTCTAGCTCTTCAGCTGTGAATATTTTGGTTGAATCCATTGGAGTTTCTCTTGATGAGATTTGTTGTTTAAGTAATAGACCACCATTTTGTTGGAAGAATTTTTGTCTAAGTTTTATGATCTTTCTTTTGTTGTGGCTGAAGAATAGTAAAGTCATTAAAATAATTAGGGCCAGAAATCCAAATCCTACACCTGAAATTGTCAAGAAAAGGAACAAATTAATTATAATATGAAGATAGAGAAAATCATCTAAACAAGTTTCAAATGGGATTCCAGAAAAAAGAGATTTAATTACCTAAAGAAACATTGAGTATAGGGAACTGAGAGTTAGGAGCAATGCAACCTTTACCACCCTTTATAGCATCACCGGAGTATCCATGGGGACAAGAACAATTGAAACTCCCCGGAGTGTTAGTGCAAGTATTTTCACAATTATTGGTGTTTGGATCCGCGCATTCGTTAATGTCTGAAAAATTAAACAAACTATAATAAATTTTGGGTGCAAAAAACAATTTATTAAAGTGTAAACTAATGACTTCAAAGATCATTGTGAGAAAAAATTAGAGAGAAGAAAAGAAGAAAGAAACTGGGGACCTGTGCAGCCTGGATCGAGGTACGGATTACCCTGGTAGCCATTGTTGCATCGACAACGATATCCTTTAAACACAGTATCAGAATCAACACAATAACTATTAATCTTGCAAGCATAATTTTCCGAGCTCCGCACTTCCCCACAAGTCAAATTCCCAATTACCCAATCAAGCACAATAGGTACAGAAGCACTAACCCGTTCTGGAAAATTCGGGTCAGACAAATCCGAAGCACCCCGAAATTCAAACTTCGTAGTATCGCCCAAAAATGCATAGCTACAAGGATCAAACGACGAAACTAGTGTATGGTTTCTCAACGAGTTGACTCCCGTCGTGTAATATTTAAAACCATTAGGAACGGACGTCTGGGAGCACCCTATTATTAAAACGTAAAATTAGTTTTCTTGTTAAGAGCAACTCCAATGAAAATTTATATATTTGGGGTATAAAATGCCTTACATGAAATAGCCTGTATATACTCAAAGTTATTGATTCCACTAATGTGATGAATATATAAAACGAGCTTCCATATCCCTTTACCAATATTTTATAATTTTAATCAATATTTATATCCAATCACATTCATATACTTTTCTGGTGCCAGCCCAAAAATTTATATTTAGCCTCCTAATATTATTTATCTATATCTCTATGTTTATTTTATTTTATTTTACTATTATAAAAGCATGAATATTTCTTAAATTTTTTGTATAAACTAAAATAATCTTATTTAAATTGTAAAATAATATTTAATTAAATGGTAAATATATAAACGATTAAAAGTAATTGAAGAGGTATAGTTAGACATGAAATCTTATTATATTTATCTCCTACATAAACTCCTAAAATTTATAAATTCTCTCTTACATCAATTTTTGTAATTTTAATCTTCTTCTCTTATAATGGATAAAAACGAACCATAAGAAAACACTATTATTTTAAATAGCCCCTAAAATATGTATAAAAATTATTATATTTTTAGCATCAATATTTATTTAAGTAAGAAAATGTTAATTTAAAGATTTAGTACAACATAAGTCATAAATACTCTAAATATAAAAATTTAAAATAAAATTCTCTTAAATATCATTCTATTACAAACAAAAATTAAAATTGAATCGCATCTTATATGAAAGAATAAAAAATACTTATGACTTAGCTAATTACGTAATTTTACATTGGCTAGAATAGAAATATATAAAGAATATTCAATAATATCAAGACATGCATAACCACGAATTTTCATTGAATTCTTTTCGTGAAGAACGGGTCAAATTGGTGGAAAATGGTGAAATCGATAAAAAAAATCTACGAAATCATTGAAAAGTGAAAACATGTGAAACCGATGAAAATTAGGGTGAAATTGTTGAACACTGGCGAAGTTGGTGAAAATTTGGGTGAAATCGGTAGAATGTGCCCCTGAAATCGATAAATACATGTGAAATCGATGAAAATTCGTGAAAAAATTATTAAAGTCGGTGAAAACGTGTCAAATCAATTAAAATTCAAGAAAAATTGGTGAAAGAACATGTGAAATCAGTGAAAAAATGTACGAAGGAGGTGAAAACGGATTAATATGATTAAAACGTGTGAAATCAGTAAAAAAAAGTTCAACGACAAAATAAGGTGAAACAAGTAGAAAAATAGTTTAAAACAAAAAATACAATAGGAAAAAATCGTAAAAAAAGTGAAAATAACTTGTAACTTATAAAAATGGGTAAAACTGGTAAAAAAAGTATTAAACTGGTAAAAATGAATAAAATAGATTAAACCGTTGAAAAATGAATTAAACTAATGAATTAAATAGGTGAAAACGGATTAATTTGCTCTATTTTATGAGATAATAAAATTAATCTAATTTATAAAAAAATACCCATGAAATTAAATAAACACGTACAACATACAACGTACGTGCACTTTCCTAATAAGCATTATCAGTTTTTTTAGTTCAAATGGATAATAGACCATTAGCTCAATTTGTCGGAAACATTCATTATCCATCAAAGACTTTCTTTTATATTTAAGATGTTTGTGTTCTTTAACTTTTTTCTTTCTGAATAATTATTCCTTTTTTTTTTCTTCTTTCATACTAATTATTGTTTACAATTTTTTTCTTTCTTAAGGATACTTCCAAAAAAAAAAAAAAAAAAAAAAAAGTAATAAGGTTTTATTTATTTTTCTTTACTTTTTTTTTTTAGTATTTTGTTTACTTAGTACATTGCACAAAATAATCTTGCTCCCCCAATAAAATTTGTGTAGCTCCACCCTATTTAATTATGTATGTGATATTTTTTTTCAAATTTCATATATAATGTATTACTTGTTATGTTATGTATTTCCTCCCGTTAAAATAATGCTTTCAAAATTAAAAATATATTCGAGATTAATTATGTCAAAAAATTTAAGTGAATTTGTCATTTAATTATCTATCATAAAAATCATATGCTAATATTTAATTTGTATTTTGCAAATTGAATTTATTTTTATAACATATAGACTCAATTTTAGAATTCACCTAGGACCACCAAATGTCTAAGACGGTCCCGGTACTTATCCTCGCTTTCTCCTTGGAATTTCTAAATTTAACACCTAAAATGGGTTACATCTTGGATGATAAACACATGTACATAAGAGGATAAAATTGTCCTCTCATATACACTTGTCACTCATCTAGCACCCCAGTAGATTGAATCCACCGGGATATGCACATTATTTCCCCTAAAATGTAGTAATATGTAATCAGCAACTCTTAATATTTACGTGAATGCAATGTACTAATATATACTAAGTTAATTATAATCAAGGAGATTTAAGGAAAATTCACGTTCAAACACATCCAACAACCAATAAAGTGTATTGTAATTGTTTTGTGATTGGTCACTCTTCTGGAAGTTACATCCAATACCAAAAAAAGTGTATTGCATTGACCATGTAGTTACTTTGGATTTGCCCAAAGCCAATGCGGGTAACAATTTCCTGAGATTTAATATGATATTCATCAATTGATGCATATAATAGATTCCATATATACCTATCCCGGAGCACCGGCCGGGGATCACGTCCTCCGCTTTCACGCAGAGGGAGACGCAGCCAACGCCGAATGTCCGCCGGCCAATGGTCCCGGCCATGACGGCCAAATCGTCGCAACCGACGACGGTGAACTTGTTCAGATTCGAGTAGCTGTACGGGTCGCTGAGACTCGTGGTGGCGTCGATCTTCCGGACCACTGAACCGGTTCTATCGTAGCATTGCCTCGCCACGACGCTGGAAATACGCACCTGGTTGTCTGAGATATCATAAACTTCGATATTGCCCTGGAAAGCCTTGGGCGGATCTGAGGCGGTGCTGCAGTTGACCTCGAAAAGTTCTCCGATGGCGCAGCCGCTGCCGATTCCGATTCCGAAGGGGTAGGGGACGGTTAGGTTGCCACATTTGCTGGGGCAGCCGGGCTTTGTTATGGTGGTGCCGCCGCCGCCTTTGAGTATATTGTGAGTATCCGATTCCGTTGTGGTGGTGGAATTGGTGGCGGCGAATGCAGATAAAATGAATCCGAATAGAATGAAGATTGGAGTCATAATTACTCTGTTTTTTAGCGGCATGGTTTGTTACATACAATTGGTAGAGTCTGTATATTAATATGTAAGCTTAATTTTGATTGGTGAAGGGTGGACTTTTGAGGTTCATGCCAGATAATGTTCAATGTTTGAATTTTGTTATGTATGTATATACAGGGAAAATAAATTATATTTGGATATTGTTTAATCTACATTTGATGGACGATCTAACGTGTGTTAAGTACGTGAAATGTGAGCAAGTCAAGTTTCGTTGAATTAAAATTTGATTTGATTTTCTTATTCTTCACCATTCATGTTGTTTAGACTTGTTAACTTTTAAACGAATTAAATTAAAATGAATTTTGATCTAACTTATGTACACTAATCAAGTTCAAATTGCTTTGTAACTTTACTTATATATCATCAATTTTATCTTAATTTATCAAAAAACGAAATTTCAAAATTTATAAAACAATGAACATTGTTCAATTTTATTTGATCACGTTTATATTTTTCAAACTTAATGAGGTTTTATAAGTTGAATTTGGAGAAGTTCGGACGATATGGAAATCATAGTTCAAACCCAAGTAAATAGATTGAGAATGTTTGATCGTTATCATGGCCGGCTCAATAGCTCGACAAGCCAGACGGCCGCCTAGGGCCCCTTGAGTCTAAGGCCCCAAACTTTTATAAATGTGGTAGTGTTTTTTAATCATTTTATCTAAATATATAATATGTATTTATTTTTAAGATATAACATAATTGGAAATATAAACGAGTAAAGTAGAATATATTGCTCAAATTTGATTTTTTATATAGTTCGAGGTTACTTGCGAGCTTGATATTTTACTGAACGGTACTTAAATGATCTTAGATAGAACATGACACAAGCCGATCTCGAGTTGCTCGATTTTTTTTCTCAAATTTTACTAATTCTTAGGTTTATCAAGTCATGCTCGAATTGAGTTTTAAAGTAATTTTTTTAATTTTGACAAATTAAACTACACTAGTAAATAATTAATATGTATTTATCAGAGAATTATACTCACAATATTACCAACATGTGATTGGTCTAGTAGAAGAGGCTAGTCACTACAAAGTAGCAAACTCAGATTCGAATCTCTGTTAGGAGAGACTCCCACTTAATGTGTGACACGCCTCGAAAGGAATTAAACCCTTGGGAAAAAAAAACTCACAATTTGTAAAAGTTATTTTCGTCAAAAAGAGCTTTTCAAAATTAAAATTAATAAAATTGTAATATGCTATTTCACAAGAAAAACTAAAAGGAGAGTTTGACCTAGCGGTGGGAGTACTTTTAGATCTTTATTGTGATTTTTAAAGTGTTTGACCATAATTATAAAAACTACTTTTGGTCAATAGTGATTTTATGGTGTTTGACCCTCAATAAAAATCAACTTATTTTAGAAACTCCTAAAATGTTACTTTTACAAAAGCTATTATACAAAAATAATTATTTTATTATTGTCAAAATTCATTTTAGTAAAATTAATTTTCCTATAATTTTTTTTCGAGCCTCTAAGCCAAACTCACCCTAAGTAAAATATAAAAAATGCATTCGCATAATTAAAATTATTAGCATTTAACCGATATCCGAAAAACAAGATTTTTTTTTCCATGACATAGACTCCAATTTAAAATTTCGCCTAGCACCCACAATAGTATAGTGCCGACCCTCATCGTTCTTAATTTGGAATTTAAATTTTAATGCTTAAAGTCAACTCCAGAGGGACAATATATTGATATGCGGCTATAGAATGGGGATTCATTGGAAAGTCCTAGGAATGTTCCCAGTTATAGTTTACTTGTTCAAAAAGGGATTTAGTAATTGGTCAACGACGACTTCGTAATCCATTTGTATAAATCAACCATTATATATACATGAACAGGGAGACATTATAATTTGATTACAGGCTGTTGATGATGTTTCACTTTGACTAAATAGAATTATTCTCTCTCAAAAAAAAAAAAAAAAAAAAAAAGAATTAATCAATCTATTAAAATACAAACCCAATATTAACGGACAATTAATTGCACGTCAATCAATATATCTCTACTTTTTTTAATAAATTCAACTACAATTAGAATGGACCGGGCCGGGGCTGGACATTAATCGGCACGATCTATAAGTGTCTATCTTTTACATTCATTGATTAAGATTTCTCCTTTTTATTTATGCAATAATGCAACCATTAAGATGGAACTCGAAAGTGATATACGTAAAATATTGTATTTTGTACAAAAATACAAAAAGATCGTATTTTTGTATAATCAATTACATAATCAATTCAAGGATGTCAATAGGGTAAAATTTTACCTAGTTCCTCCCTCCGTTTTTGTTACTTGTCGTTTTAGCAAAAAAAATTATTTATTTTCATTTGTCGTTTTAGGAGTTAAATGTAAAAATTAATTTTTTCTATTAATTTTACCCTTCTTGTTAATGCTTGTAATTAATACTAATTAATGTTATGATTATTGGTTAAAAGGGTGTTTTGGAATTTTTGCTTCAAAAAAATTATTATTTATTATATTTCTTAATCTGTGTGCAATCCACCATACCATAAATAAATAAAAACGGAGGGAGTAGACCATAGCCTAACTCAAGCTATCAATCCAAATATTTGTAAGTCAATCATTGACAACATAGCATCGTAGCTTGCATCTACATGAACATAGCGAGTTTTCTTTTTCAATATAGCCTTCTAGACAAAAGTATTTTTTAATATGACTCAAACTGAAAAATATTTCCTTAAATGTACCTTTTGCGAATAATCGCAGTTGCCAACTGCGATTCTTGTGATTTTTCGGTTTTTACGAAATTGTGGAAAAAAAAAAGAAAAAAAAACCTTCTATAAATCGTAGTTAGTAACTGCGTTCTATAGAAGATTTTTTTTTTCTTTTTGGAATTTGACTGTTAATTTACAATACTATGTGCAATTGTTTGAAACTAAATATTTTTGATATTGGAATCGAGAAAATGTTAATTTAATTGATCATCAAATCTCATTACAACATCTCTTAATTAAAGATCGCAGTGCTATTAATTTAGATAGTAATAATTACACTTTAATTCTATCTTTTTGCAGATGTCTTTGACAACAAAACCAAATTAAGAAATCTTTATATATATTATAAATATAAACTACATATGCATGAGTGGAGAAGGTAAATTAGCATAAAATCTTCTTTTAATTCATCACCAACAACGTTTTACCTCTCAAACAACCATTTGAAATCAATCAAGTGCCTTTGTAAATTTATCTACTCATCTCACTACTTGATCTGTTTTGATTTCCAATACAATCTTAATATATGTTTAAGGAATCAAACAAGTTATTGCGAAAGCGGGACATGTAAATTAATATATCGCAATGAGCTTATGAGAATAGTTTACATGTAACCTGCCTCAGTTGACATTAATTATGAAAAATTATAGTTACAAATGACTTAACTTACATCATTTCTCTCCTCTTTTAACATGGTATTTTGCAATATACTTGTGATGTCTCATAGTATAAAAATATTTTTTTTATACTCATTCCAATAAATTTCGGAAAAAAAAAAATTACCCATAAATCGTACTAACTGCGATTTATAGAAGAAATTTTTTCCCCACAATTACGGAAAAACCGCCAACTGAAATTTTCTCCAAATTCCGAACATAGCTAGGATTTGACAATTATTTTTAACCAATGAATTTGAACAATGTATGCAAATCCAGCACACATTTTTTTGCAAGCTTTGAAAATTTCAACAACACATTTACATTAGAAATAGAAGCTTAAGTTCCTACTTATAACCTCTCAGCTGCATATTAGCTTGAGCTATTTTCATGTTCTGTAAGCATGTCTGCTTTCTTTCATCTCTTCTTCTTTTCTCTTGTAATTCCATTGACTTTGGCCACAACAAGTACCAAACTCATAACCCAAGGTACAACCATCTCAAAGCCTAACTGCCAGAACAAATGTGGAAACATAACAATTCCATATCCATTCGGCATTGGCACGGATTGTTCGATTGACCCCTGGTTTTCCATCAATTGCAACAGTACTTCTCTCAATAACTCACCAAAAGCCTTCATTTCCCAAAATAACTTAGAAATATTCGACATCACAGACGACAAATTACTCATCAAAAATACAATTAGTGCCGGCTGTTACGACGCTTTAGGCAACAGAATCCGCCGAGACAGAGTTATTATAAATCTAGCAACATCACCTTTCGCATTTTCCGATTCAAACAAGTTTAATGTCGTAGGGTGTGATGATCTCGCAATAACAATCGGATCAGAAGGGAGTAATTTTAGCACTGGGTGTTTTGCTCTCTGTTCCAGCACCGATGATTTGATTGAAGGCGAATGCTCTGGCCTTGGGTGTTGCCAAACTGATATCCCAAAGGGTATTAAGAAGTTCAATTTCAGTATTAGCAGTTTAGAGAATCACATAAACGTTTTTTCGTTTAATCCTTGTGGTTATGCCTTTCTTGGAGATCCCAACAGGTTTAGGTTCAGTGTATCGGACGTTAATGATTCGTCTTATAAGGAGAAAATCATACAAAATGTGCCTGTAGTACTGGATTGGGAAATTGGGATTCGGAATTGTAGTGAAGCTACAAAATCGAATGATTTCGCTTGTTTTGGAAATAGTATTTGCGTTGATTCTGAGACTGGTTTTGGAGGGTATAGATGTAATTGTTCAAAAGGGTATGAGGGGAATCCATATCTCAGTCCAGGATGTACAGGTAATATTTGTAATTGTTTTAGGTTATTTCTTGTTTTTCATATTCTCATTGAATCCCTCATTCATTTAATAACATTCAGTTCGGTTTGATAGATCTGATTTTATTAATAAGAACTCTTAAATTAGAAAAGTAAGTAGGATATTTATCCGCATCCTTAGGCTTATTACCGAACGAGTTAAGATAAAATCCTACTAGTATTTAGAATCCTATACATGCAACCTACTATTTGTAGAAAGTAAATCGAACATTCTCACGAAAAGTTATTAACATCCTAATTATTATAAAATAAATAATAAGAATGTTAGTTTGAAAGTCCAAAATCAACATTGGATCACTAAAATCCCTCATATAGCTTTTGATCATTTCCCCATTTAAGTTCGGAATGGATCAGGTTCAAATCGAAGCTACGATATACCCGTACTAGTAGAAATGCATGTTAAACTTTAGCCCAATTTACTCTTCTTCAATTTTGCTTGTTAATTAACTATGGTTTTCTTTGATAGATATTAATGAGTGTGTAAATAATCCATGTGATGAACATGGGATTTGCACGAATTCGCCGGGTAGTTTTCATTGTTCGTGCAAGAAGGGATACCGGGGCGATGGAATAAAAGATGGGCGTGGTTGCACTGCTGATAATTCTGGATTTCCTGTTATCAAGTTTTCACTGGGTGGGTACTTTTTCTGATGAACTATGGCTTAGATTGTACTACCTAACTATGTACTAATTAAACTAAATTATTTTTGCAGGTGTAAGCTTTGGCTTCTTAGCCATTATAATTGCAGTGACAGTGATATACTTTAGTACACAAAAATGGAAGCTAATGAAACTAAGAGAAAAGTTCTTCCAACTAAATGGCGGTTTGCTTTTAAAGCAACAACTTTCTTCAAATGAAAGTAGCATGAAATCAACCAAGATCTTTACTGCTGAAGAACTTGAAAAGGCCACCAACAATTACGCAGACGATCGAATACTAGGCCGAGGGGGTTATGGTGTAGTATACAAAGGGATCCTCCATGATAAGAAACTCGTTGCAATAAAAAAATCGCGAGTAATGGATCAAACGCAAATTGAACAGTTCATCAATGAGGTGATTATTCTGACTCAAGTCAACCATCGAAACGTAGTGAAACTTTTGGGATGTTGTTTGGAAACTGAAGTTCCTATGTTGGTGTATGAATATATTTCAAACGGCACACTTTATCACCATATTCATAACAACGGAGGAATGCCTTGGTTTTCTTGGGATAATCGTTTGAGAATTGCAACAGAAGCGGCTGGAGCATTAGCCTATCTTCATTCTGCAGCTGGAATGCCGATTATTCATAGAGATGTTAAATCTCCAAACATCTTACTAGACGAATATTACACTGCAAAAATAGCCGATTTTGGAGCTTCAAGATTAGTCCCCATTGATCAAACACAAGTCTCCACTTTAGTACAAGGAACCTTAGGCTACTTAGATCCCGAGTATTTCCAAACAAGCCAGTTAACCGAAAAAAGTGATGTCTATAGCTTCGGTGTGGTGCTAGCCGAGCTCATGACGTGTAGGAAACCACTTTCTAACACAAAAAGTGACGAAGATCAAAAGAGCCTGGCTACATTTTTTGTAGTGTCTTTAAAAGAAAACCGCCTTTTCCAAATAATGGATCCTCGTGTTTTAAGGGAAGGGAGTTTGGAGCAAATTCGGATTGTTGGTGAGCTTGTGAAGAGATGTTTGAAGTTGCAAGGTGAAGAGAGACCGACTATGAAAGAAGTGGCTATGGAACTCGAAAGTTTAAGGAAGTTATCTAAACATCCTTGGGCAGAACAAGAAGTTGAAGAAGAAGAGATTGGGTTGATGAGTGAACAAACATCTGATTTATACAGTGTTAGAGTTAGTCCTGATCTTAGCACTGGGGAGTACACAGGACCACAGAGTTTGGGAAGTACACCTTTGATCAATCCTGTTCACGGCCCTCGTTGATAAGTTCATATATTTTGTATGTATTAATATGAAAAAAATTTGAGATGTCTTTTGTTTTCTGATTCAGTTTTTCGATTATATTTCTTCCATTACAAGGTGTTCAAAATAATCAATCTTCTATATGTAATTTTTAATATCAGTTTATACTTTTGAAGAAGTTCCGACATGATGACCATTCTTGGCTAAATCATTTGCCACAAAGTTTGTTGATCTCCTAATGTGCCTTAAATGCACGACCCACGGCTTTCTAAGGAAGCTTTGGTAACTTTTTGTGGATCTAAACACGATGAGGCCCTTGTTGTAACAATAACAACTACTACTTTTATTTAAAGACATAATTTTCGGCAATGTCCCCACAGCCCCAAAGAGCTTCGCTCCTGCCCTCATTGGGGTGATGAAAGCTTGATGTTTACACTCCATTGATGTTATCAAAACCGACTCCAGCTCGACAGGAGTTGTTTGTACATGAGGTAATCTACTGTGGAAGGCCGGTAGCACCATTACCAGGAGCTAACGAGTACGGGCGCTGTGAAAAGAGTTTATGCCGTTCCCCACACATTTGACGCTCCCTATCAATGTGGAGTCCAGTTGGTCCTACAATCGGCGGTCAAGGACTCACAGACAAAGAATCTTAGCCACCAGGCAGAATGGTTAGCTAGATTCAAAACTCTGGTTATTGTCACTCCATTTGAGATTACATGACCCACACACGATTCAATTTGGCAAAGTAAGAGACTCAGGCTGCTATATGACTAAAATTGTTAAATTAGTTTAGTACATGACTTAATTAACTTAGATACATGACTTAATTATCAGTCCAAATCTTAAAAAGATCTTTAAGCCAATGAGTCTTAATTACATGAGGCTTTTTGCAATTCCCCTCCAATTAATTGATTCACATGACCTATAGGTGACTCAATTTGGAGAAATTAAGAATTCGGGGTGAAATTGTAAAATTAATTTTGCTTTAGGATTAAACTGTCTGTCAGTCCAAATCTTAAAATGACTTTCTTGCCAGCATGCCCGACGATTTGAGCAATTTTCCAGGCTTTTATCCATAAATAGATTCTTGAATGGCATTCACTCAGGCATTAGGGAGTTCTTAATTTGGATTAACGCGCATGGTAGGTAGGTAGTAATAGTATACTGTTATTTATTTTCTTGAAACAAAAACGTGCTTCGCGGTCGTGACTGTTACTTAGGTTCTGAAACACAATGCTTTTTGCAAGAAGACTCATCGCAGCGTAAACTACTACTGCAAGAAAATGGGCTGATTGAATTGGAAAAAAGCACGAGACAAGTTTTACATATAGACGAGGGGTTTTATTCTCTGTAACAATGGAAAAGAAATGAACTTCTCAGGGAGAGCTGTGAACAGGGTAGATAATTGATGTACTGACCAAAGTATGTTGTCCAGAGTACTCCCCAGTGCTTAGTTCAGGATTGATTGTGACAGTGTATAAATCTGATGGTTGTTCACTTATCAACCCACTGACTTCTTCTCCAGCTCCTTGCTCAGTCCAAGGGTGTGTAGAGAACTTCCTTAAACCTTCAAGTTCCATTGCCACCTCTTTCATAGTCGGCCTCTCTTCACCGTGCAACCTCAGACATCTCTTGACGAGCTCGGCAATACTGCTGATTTGCTCCAAACTCCCTTCCCTAAGCACGCGAGGATCAATAATTTGGAATAGACGGTTTTGTTTTAATGACATGACAAAATATGTAGCCAGAATATTTTCTTCTTCGGTATTCAGGTTCGCAAGGGGTTTCTTGCCCGTCATGAGCTCGGCGAGGACCACTCCGAAGCTGTAGACATCACTCTTTTCGGTCAACGAACTTGTCTGGAAATACTCAGGATCCAAATAGCCTAAAGTTCCTTGAACTAAAGTGGAGATCTGTGTTTGATCGATGGGGACCAATCTTGAAGCTCCAAAATCTGATATCTTTGCAGCGTAGTACCCGTCCAATAGTATGTTGGAAGATTTGACATCTCTATGAATAATTGTCATTCCAGCTGCAGAGTGGAGATAGGCTAATGCGCCAGCAGCCTCTGTTGCAATTCTTAAACGATTATCCCAAGAAAACCAAGGCATTCCACCGTTGTTATGGATGTGGTGAAAGAGTGTATCATTTGAGACATATTCGTATACCAACATTGGTACTTCAATTTCCAGACAACATCCTAGAAGTTCCACAACATTTCACCTCTTTTATGAACTGCTCTATTTGACTATAATCCATTATTCGCGACTCGTTTATTGCAACAACTTGATGGTCATGGAGGATTCCTTTGTACACGGTGCCATAACCACCTCAGAATATTTGTTGGTGGCCTTTTGAAGTTCTTCAGCAGAAAAAATCTTGTTTGATATCATGCTACTTTCATTTGAAGAAAGTTGTTGCTTTAAAAGCAACCCACCATTTTTATTTTGCCGCATTTGCTGGGGCAGCCGGGTTTTGTTATGGTGGCGCCGCCGCCTTTCAGAATATTGTGAGTATCGGTGGTGGAATTGGTGGTGGCGAATGCGGATAGAATTAATCCGTATAGAATAATTATGATTGGAGTCATAACTCTGTTTTTTGGCGGCATGATTAGTTAATATTTTGACTAGCAAATACAGAATTTCAATTTATTTCATTTGGCCCTCTCCAGGACAGCCCCGGGGCTCCGGAGCCCCGAGCCAGCCCTGCCACCCCCCCCCCCCCCCTCCCCCCGAGCCATGCCTGGTCGTCTCCAATGGCAGGGCTTCGAAATGAAATTAATTTCATTTTGAAGACTTGCCCACTCTCACCTATACTTTTAGTTTTAATTTTGTTTTTAATATTAATATTAATAATAGTAATAATTATTAGTACTTGTAATTAAATTATTAATTATATTAAAATATTAAAATTAAAGAGAGTAAATAATTAAGTAAATTAAAATTAATAGCCCATGTTTACGCAAAATACGGTTAAGCATGAATGTAATAGTTTGAATTTATTTTTCTTGTCTATTTTAGTATGTATTTAAATATTTAATTTAAGTATTAATCTAAATTATTTGTATAAGTGTTTAATTTTATTTTTAACTAATTCCGTATTTTTAAAAAAATATAGCCACCACCACCAATATTGTAGTTAAATGATTAAATTTTTAATTACAATAAAAGATATTAAAATAAAATGGGTTATTTATTTATTAATGATTTGTCCATAAATAAATTTAATTACAATTCTAATAAATTATTAATGATTTTAATTTTACAAAAATATAGCCACCACCAATATTGTAGTTAAATGATTAAATTTTTAATTACAATAAAAGATATTAAAATAAAATGGGCTATTTATTTATTAATGATTTGTCCATAAATAAATTTAATTATAATTCTAATAAATTATTAATGATTTTAATTTTAAAAAAATTAATTTTATTATATTAAATAATCAAATTAAAAACTAATGACTACATATATTTATTAAATATGTACAATAAATATACTAACACATTTTATTAAATAATTCAATCCTACAATTTTAATTTAATGAGGAAATTTTAATTTTATTAAAAATTACTTTAAATAATTAATTATACATATATTAAACAATAAATAACAAAAAAATAAAAGAAATAAAAAAAAGAGGAACCAATCAGGTGCCGCCACTTGGCGGCATTTGACTTAAAGAGGGGGCGCGTGTTTTACACGCGCCCCTCTTCTTCCCCAGCCCAGCCACGCGACCCCAGGGCTGGGCGCAGGGCTCCGCCGAGCCCTGCGCCCAGCCCGTTCCAGCCCGGTAGCCGCCCCGCCCCGCGCCCCTGCGTCATTGGAGACGACTCCGCCGCTGCAGCCCGGCCCCGCCCCTAGCCCGGCCATCTCCATCGGAGATGGCCTTAACTTTTGTATATGGTATTAATATATGAAATTTGATTGGTGAAGGTTTGGGGTAGAAGTGTCATTCATGCCAGATAATATTCCAGTAGTACTAGCTACTATTTAACAATTACAGCGATGTTTGAATTATGTTCTATTTTTCTTTTTTTGATAAGTTATGTTATACAGTAGTTTATTCATAATTAACGGGGTAAATGCAAAATACTCCCTTGTGCTAAATCTGCAACAAACTATCTTGTGAAATTTTTATTGTGTCAAACTTTCTTGTACTTTCAAAAACACTGCAAAAAACACCCCATTTGTAAAAAATATGTCGTTTTGGATCGACATTAAAATATTTCAAGTTAGTCCCTACAACTTCACGTGATATATTTTTAAAATATGTCGATCCAAAACTACCTATTTTTTATAAATTGGGTGTTATTTGCAGGGTTTTTAAAAGTACAAGGAAGTTTGATGCAATAAAAATTTTACAAAGTAATTTCTTGCAAGTTTAACATAATACAGGGGAGTATCTTGCATTTTCCCCCATAATTAACAATATCTTTGGATATTGCCCGTTGTTTTAATAATTACAGGGACACCCCCTCTGGTATGGCCTATTTACAAAAAAAACCTTTACTGCGTTAAAAATAGACGGAATTTGATGACGTCAGCAGTTTTTTTTTATTGATTTTTCAAATTTACCCCTGGTCAAATATACCCACGGGGGGTGCATATGTGTTTATGTAATAATATTATACCACATGGGATGTATTTGAAAGATACAATAAATGCAGAGGGTTACTTGTAGCCAACGGTCATATTTTAAAAAATGACCGTTGGATGTTACTGTTGGCCACATATTTTGGCTATAAATCAAAATATTCACGTGTAGGGATAATACAACACCTTCAAATCAAAATTTTTTAAAACAGCAGGGAGTTTCTTGTTATACGTCCAAACCTATGGGGGTCTAAGTGTAAATCACCATTTATTATATTGAGTCACGCTTTAAAACGAAATAAATCACCAAATTCATACAAGCTTTTATGAATCGAAATTGAGTCAAATTTGAAGTCATTTGGTTGATATGCAAATTGTAATTTAAATCCAAGTCAATTAAATCATAATTATTTTTTAGGCTAATGTAGTATGTGATTGAGTAACATTTTTAGCAAAAATATTAGATTAGTATAATTACATTACTCATGAATTGAAAATGTCTGATCGATCTGAATTCCAAATGTAAATTTTGATGCTTAAAAGTCGTCTTCCAGTTCCAGACTTCCAGTGGGACAATATTCTTAGACCATCTCCAAGGGACCATTTATAACTCAAATTATAAGAAAAAATATAAGTTTTGCCAAAAAATTGAGCTCCAAGAGAGCTCTTATATTTTAAGACCCACAAAAAATTATAAGTTTGGCCTCTTAAATATAGGAGGCCAAAGTTAATTGTTAAAAGCCCTTTTTGCATTGAAAGTACAAATCTTTTGTACTTTTCCCGTAGAAAATTAAAAATATTTTAAAATAGTAATTCATATTATTTTTTTGAAATAATAATATTTTAATTTATATTACTTTCACGAAATATTTAATTTAAATTCATAGAACACAATTATTTAATTTAAATTATTATTATTTTCTCAAAATAATAATATTTTATTATTATATTAAAAAATAAATTTTATCTTATATTAAAAAATAAATATTAAATATATATATATATCACTATTATTATATGTAAACATAATTAAAAATAATTTATTAAATATAATCTAAATATTGGAGTGAAATGGTGTTGTTGTTTAAAAGTAGAATCTTAAAATATAAACTAACTGTTGGAGTGCAGAGTAAAAAGTGGGAATTATAATAATATTCACCCCTTAAATTATAAGATAAGAGGTCAAAATTTAAGAGGTAAGATGGTCTTAGAATATATGATGGTTGACATTTTGGGCCGCGTAATGAAATCTAGCAATATGCGGCTATAGAAAAAGTCGTACGGAAATGTTGCCAATTGTAGAGTTTACTTGTTAAAAGAAGACTTCAGTAATTGGTCAACGACGACTTCGTACAAACCAACCATTATACATGCATGAATAGGGAGACATTATTAGATAAGAGCATTTGGATATAATCTTTTCAATTAGAATAAGTGGATACATCATTGTATTATAATTAAAGATGCTATATATATCTATATCTTTTCAATAAATTAAACTAAAATTAGAATGGACCAAGTCTGGTTATCAATCCGCGTGAACTAAATAAATGCTTTACATTGATTGATTGATTAAATATTCTCCTTATTATTTATTTATGCAATAATGCAAGCATTAAGATAAGATAGAATAGAACTTGAAAGCGATAGATGTAAAATATAATCCATGCCATGCCAACGTATTTTTGTACAATCATTTGTTAAAAGTAGCATTTTTCATGTCAAGTTCAAGAATGTCAACATGGTGAAATTTTACCTACTTAGATCATAAATATTTAGTTAACTCAAGTCTAATTTCCACTAAATTAACATACTTCATAAAAGTTTAACATGTAAGGTATATCATAACAATCCAGCTCATATATATTCCTTGTAAGTTTTGAAAACTTCAACAACAAATTTGCATGAGAAATTCAAGCTTAAGGTCCTACACTCCTACTCCCTCTGTTTCAAAATATCTGTCTTTTCACGTGTATTCACATAAATTAAGAAAATCATTGAATATGGGTGAATTTTAAGAAAAAAGAATGAAAAAGACTAAAATACCCTTTTAATTAAGTATCCTCCACTAATTATTACTCCATCTTCCAACTAACTCTATCTCTCTCCACTATCAAATCTTTCCATATTCCTTAATTATCTCATTAACCGCCTCAATTTGTATTCGTCACTCTCTCTCTTCAAAATAAATCTTTCCATGTCCCTTAATTATCTCAAGTATCATACTTTTATTATTTCTTCCCTCCAAAATTTGTTGTATATCCAGAATTCATTATCTGAACACTCCAACTTGATAATTCCAATTATCCCCTCCAAAATTTGTAGCCAAATAATTTTTTCAATTCGATTTTTTTGATTCAACCTAAAGTTTCAATTTTCCCCTCTTCATGCTAACAAAATTCAATTATTCCCTCCAAATTTCAAGCCAAAAAAGTTCCATGAATCTGTTAATTTTTTCTCAAATATTCGTGAATTCCCACCAAAACTCTCCTATAAAACAAAATTTAACTTGTTTCTTCAAAATTATAACAAAATGGATACACCTTTAGTTGAAATAGACCTAAACATAGACATACCACATTTTGATATTGATAATGATGTTAGACAAGAAAAGGAAGCTCACGTTAGTTTACCGGATCTCAATGTTGATATTGCACATTCAATTCCCGACCTTAATCTCAATCCAAATTCTCCATTTGTATGTTTTGAAGATGACATACCTGTGGAAATGGGATTACATAGAGGTACGATTTTTACTTATTTTTCATATTATTCGTATGCTTATTTTGTTAAATTTTACTTTCATATCATTGATTTTCTTGAGAATGAAACGTGAGAGCTATATAAATAAACCATTGCACTATGTACATGGAAAGAGTAAAAAATCATGTATTGTCCATTTAGAGAAAATAAGTTGAAGTCTTCCCTCCATTCCAAGTATATTAAATCTTCTTCAATTTTCTTTTTTACGTGACTTTGGGATTATGAGAACTGTTTTGGAATTGATAATGATTAAGAAGAGAGAGACAAAAAAGAGGTGATAAAGAGTCAGTTAATGTTTGAGAAAATTTATGAGCATAAGGGCAAAAATGAAAAAAGAGTAATTAAAGCTTTATTGGAAATCCAAAGTGACAGATAATATGGCACAAGAAAAACTTTCCAAAGCGACAGATATTATGAAACGGAGGGAGTATTTATTAACTCTCCGCCGCATATTAGCTTAAGCTATTTTCAATAAACCTCTGAAACAAGCATGTATTCAGATTCTGTTTACCTCCTCATATTTTCTCTTCTAATTCCATTGGCTTTGGCCACAACAAGCACCAAACTTATAACCCAAGGTACAACCATCTCAAAGCCTAACTGCCAGACCAAATGTGGAAACATAACCATTCCATATCCATTCGGCATTGGCACAGATTGTTCCATTGACCCCTGGTTTTCTATCAATTGCAACACTACTTCATTCAATAACTCACCAAAAGCCTTCATTTCACAAAATAACTTAGAAATATTCGAAATCACAGACGACAAATTACTCATAAAAAATTTCGTTAGTGTCAACTGTTTTAACACTTTAGGCAATACCACCCGCCCAAGAAACAGAGTCATTATAAATCTAGCAACATCACCTTTTACATTTTCAGATTCAAACAAGTTCAATATTGTCAGCTGTGACGATCTCACAATAGCAGTCGGATCGGAAGGTCGTAGTTTCAGACAGCGGGTGTTTTGCTCTGTGTTCGAGTACTGATGAGTTGATTGAAGGCGAATGCTCGGGCCTCGGTTGTTGCCAAACTGATGTTCCCAAGGGTATGAAGAAATTCAATTATAGTATCAACAGTTTAGAAGATCACGCAAACGTTTCTTCGTTTAACCCTTGTGGCTATGCCTTTCTTGGAGATGCTAACAGGTTTAGATTCAGTGTATCCGACCTTAACGATTCGTCTTATGAGGAGAGAATCATACAAAATGTGCCTGTGGTACTAGATTGGGAAATTGGGATTCGGAATTGTAGTGAAGCTACAAAATCGAATGATTTCGCTTGTTTTGGAAATAGCGTTTGTGTTGATTCTGAGACTGGTTTTGGAGGGTATAGATGTAGCTGTTCAAAAGGGTATGAGGGTAATCCATATCTCAGTCCAGGATGTACAGGTAATAATATCATTTGCTTATTACAAATATATATTTCCGTATATAACTTAAACCTTTTCTTTCAATATAAAAAGCTGATTAATTTTCTCCAAACCTGATAAATGTTAACAATTATTCTTTCTTCTTTCATTTTGTATAAGAGTTAATGGCAATTTACCCCCTGTAATGATGTGAAAAAGAGCATTTTACCCCATGTAGAACTTATAAAATTTTCACACTACTTTCCTGACATTTAAATTTAAACTTTAAAAAAATGTGGAATGACAATGTAGAATGCTCGTTTTCATAACACAGGAAGATAAATCTAACATTGTGCTATTCACATAGGGTAAATTGACATTAACCCTTTTGTATAACTTAGTTATTCAGGTTATCTTCTTGTTTTCATATTTTCAATGTACCATCATTGATTCCTTTCTAGTAGAAATTGCCTAGGTTCTCTATTCCTTATTCATTTACTGGTATTCGATTCTGCTTTCCTTTTTTTAATCGGTTTATTCAATTCTATTTGATATATCTAATTATTTCAAGAACTCGTATATCAAAGAAGTAAATATGATAGTTATTCGCGTCTATAGACTTATGACTGAACGTGTTAAGATCAAATCTGATTAGTATTTAGAATCCTAAGCAACCTACTATTTGTTGAAAGTAACTAAAGTCCTAATAATTATAAAAAATATTAAGAACGTTCGTTTGAGGGTCCAAACAACATCATTTCACTTGAATCCATGGTATAACTTTTTATCATTTGCCCATTTAAGTCCAGAATAGATCAGGTTCAAATCGAATCTATGATCGGTATTGACCATATATACTAGTAATAATAATTTCAAGATTTTGCCCAATTTACTCTTCATCAATTTGCTTGTCAATGAACTAATGGTTTTATGTTGAGTTTTCTATGACAGATATTAATGAATGTGTAGACAAACCATGTGATGAAAATGGGATTTGCAAGAATACCCCTGGTAGTTTTCACTGTTCTTGCAAGAAGGGATACCGTGGTGATGGAATAAAAGATGGGCGTGGTTGCACTGCTGATAATTCTCGGTTTCCGGTGATCAAGTTCTCACTGGGTACGTTTTTTATGAACTATGGCTTAGATTGTACTGAACTTTGTACTGATTAAACAAAATAAATTTCGCAGGTGTAAGTTTTGGCTTCTTAGCCATTATTATTGCCGGCACATTGATATTCTTCAGTACAAAAAAATGGAAGCTAATGAAACTAAGAGAAAAGTTCTTCCAACAGAATGGTGGTTTGCTTTTAAAGCAACAACTTTCTTCAAATGAAAGTAGCATGAAATCAACCAAAATTTTTACGGCTGAAGAACTTGAAAAGGCCACAAACAATTATGCAGAAGATCGAATACTAGGCCGAGGTGGCTATGGTGTAGTTTACAAAGGAATCCTCCATGATCAAAAACTAGTTGCAATCAAAAAGTCGCGAGTAATGGATCAAAATCAAATCGAACAATTTATCAATGAAGTTATTATTTTGACTCAAGTCAACCATAGAAACGTAGTCAAACTTCTAGGATGTTGTTTGGAAACTGAAGTTCCTATGTTGGTATATGAATATATTTCAAATGGTACACTTTATCACCATGTCCATAATAACGGAGGAATGCCTTGGTTTTCTTGGGACAACCGTTTGAGAATTGCAGCAGAAGCTGCCGGAGCATTAGCCTATCTCCATTCTGCAGCTGGCATGCCATTTATTCATAGAGATGTTAAATCTCCAAACATTTTACTAGACGAATATTACACTGCAAAAATAGCTGATTTTGGAGCTTCAAGATTAGTCCCCATTGATCAAACACAAATCTCAACTTTAGTACAAGGAACCTTAGGCTACTTAGATCCCGAGTATTTTCAGACAAGTCAGCTAACTGAAAAAAGTGATGTCTATAGCTTCGGTGTGGTGCTAGCCGAGCTCATGACGTGTAGGAAACCACTTACTAACACGAAAAGCGACGAAAAAAAGAGTCTAGCTACATTTTTTGTCGTGGCTTTAAAAGAAAATCGACTTTTTCAAATCATGGATCCTCGTGTTTTAAGGGAAGGGAGTTTGGAACAAATTCGGGTTGTCGGTGAGCTAGTAAAGAGATGTTTGAAGTTGCAAGGTGGAGAGAGACCGACTATGAAAGAAGTGGCAATGGAACTTGAAGGTTTAAGGAAGTTATCGAAACACCCTTGGACCGAACAAGAAGTCGAAGAAGAAGAGATTGGGTTGATGAGTGAACAAACATCTGATTTATACAGTGTTAGAATTAGTCCTGATCTTAGCACTGGGGAGTATACAGGACCACAGAGTTTGGGAAGTACACCTCTGATCTATCATGTTCACGACCCTCGTTAATAAGTTCATTTGTTTTCATGTATTATTAATATGTAAAACTTGTCATGTCTTTTGTTTTCTGATTCAAATTTTAGATTATATTTCTTGCGTTGGTGGTTTTCAATATAATCAATCTTCTTTATGTAAATTTTGATGACCTTTAAGTATCAGTTTATACTCTTGAAGAGGCATCAATGCATCTAAATTATGTATCCCTTTATAATAATACTAAATGGGGTCAAAGATCGATCCATTAGCATAAAGGGTGTTTTACACTTGGACCTCTTGAGATTTAGAAGTCTAACTAGGAAACCTCTTAACATTTCTTAAACTACAAGAAAAACTCTTGTGATTTAGATTATGTACTAAAACATCTCTTACAGCTTCAACAATCCTTAAAATGATACCCCCTACAACTGAAAATATTTACAAAAAAACCATTTGTAAGGGGTGTATTCTTGTCTTTGGTGAATAAATGGCTTTATTTAAGACAAGTTCCCTCTCATTCAACTCTTGAAACTTGAAAGTCAAAATTGCTCCGGTATGCTGTCTAATTTTTTGATAAATTTGCACTCTCCCTAGCTTCTTATTGGACCAAATTTAATTAAAGTTGGAATATTGTACTTTCTTGGGCTAAGTCTAATCAACAATCGACACGAATATAAACAAAAATACTAATAATATACTTCATCTAAAATTTGTTCTGGAAAATCATATTACAAGGCATAAAGCAAATATTAAATACAAGTAGGATACAACTGCTACACAAGTAAACAAAAACAAGGTTTCAAAGGAGCTCTAATTGTCCAGATTCTATATAGAAATAATACAGATACAAATAGAATAACATGTACAAAAGAAATTCATTTTTCTATCTACACTCAGAACCAAATAAATTTAACGAGGATGGGGAGAAATTAGTTGACCATCCAAACTATCTTGCACAGAATAAACTCCAGTACTAAATTCCGTACCAATATCAATTGCGTATAAATCTGATTGCTCACCTAAAAGTGCTTCACTTTCTTCAACGTTATCTTGTTCAATCCAAGGATGTTTACTAAATTTCCTCAATCCTTCCAACTCATTTGCCACTTCTTTCATTGTTGGTCTTTTCTCCCCTCTCAAATTAAGACATCTCTTAACAAGAACACCAACACCTTGCAATTGTTCCAAACTCCCTTCTCTCAGAATCCTAGGTTCGATAATTTGAAACAACCTATTTTCTTTTAAGGAAGTCACAAAATAAGTAGCCAAATTCCTCTCTATTTCTGATTTTTCTAGTGAAAGAGGCATCTTTCCCGTCATAAGCTCCGCAAGAACAACTCCAAAGCTATATACATCGCTTTTTTCAGTTAACTGACTCGTATGAAAGTACTCAGGATCCAAATACCCTAATGTCCCTTGAACAAGTGTAGTCACTTGTGCTTGATCCAATGGTATAAACCTAGATGCACCAAAATCCGATATTTTTGATGTATATGAATCATCCAACAATATATTACTCGACTTAACATCTCTATGTATTATAGGCATAGAAGCCGCGGAATGGAGATAGGCCAATGCACCAGCAGATTCAGCAGCAATTCTTAACCGCTCTTTCCAAGAGAACCACGCCTCTTCACCATTTTCATGGATATGGTGAAAGAGTGTTCCATTTGATATGAGCTCATAAACAAGTAAAGGGACTTCACTTTCCAAACAACATCCCAAAAGTTTCACTACGTTTCTATGATTGATCTGAGTTAAAATGATCACCTCATTTATGAACGGCTCTATTTGACTCTGGTCCATTACTTTGGACTTCTTTATAGCTACAATGCGCTGGTCGGTTAGAGTTCCTTTGTAAACTGTACCATAACCACCACGGCCAAGAACGCGGTCTTCCGAGTAATTATTTGTGGCCTTTTGGAGTTCTTCGGCAGAGAAGATCTTGGCTGAACCTACTGCATTTTCATTTGAAGAAGAAATTTGTTGTTTTAATAGAAGGCCGCCATTTTGCTGGAAGAATTTTTCTCTCATTTTTTCAAGTTTCCTCTTCTTGATTCCGAAATATATCCATGTTATGGCGATGAACATTGACAATAAGCCAACACTAAAACCTACGGTGAATTTTATAACTGGAAATTCGGAATTTTTAACAATGCAACCGAGACCCTCTCTAGTGCCGTCGCCATTATATCCATCTTGGCAAAAGCAACTATAGTTACCAGGAGTATTAGTGCAAATTCCGTGTTCGTCACACGGACTATTCGCACATTCATTGATATCTGTCAAAATATATAGAATAAAGTTAATAAAATCGATATTTAAAGCTCTCATAAAAATACAATTAAAAGAATCAGCGAACTCCGAGATTCCAGAATCAAACAATATGCAAATAGAAACGGTATTGGACTGAGTATGAGTTGATCCAACCTTAATACAGATATCCGACCCGGCGACTGCTCTAAAGTCTAAATAATTATAGCTAAAAGACTGAACTAACCTGTGCAGCCTGGACTTAAATATGGATTCCCTTCGTACCCTTCCGAGCAATTACAACTGTACCCTCCAAGACCCGTGTTCGAATCAACACAACCACTATTCTCCCTACAAGCATAATCCGCAGAGCCCCTAACCCATTCACAGGTCTCATTCCCAATCGCCCAATCAGCCACCAACGGCACATTCTCAATCGTCCGATTCTGAAAATTGGCGTCAGCAAAATCAGACGTACGCAACTGAAACCTGTCATGTTCCCCGAGAAACGCATACCCACAGGGATTAAAATCATGAATATGTATATGATCGTCAAGGCTTATAAGTCCAGAAATGAAGGCCTTCACTCCTCTCGGTATTTGAGTTTGGCAGCATCCAACTCCCGTACAAGGTCCGTCTAGCAATTCGCGGCTCTGTGAACAGATCGAAAGACAACCACTGCTGTAGTTTCTGCCGCTGAAGCCGCGGATTATGGCCAAGTCGTCGCACCCAACCACCGTGAATCTGTTTGAGTCCGAGAAACTGTACGGTGATCCGGTGAAATTGAATCTAATTGTGTTCTCTCGGGTGATGTTGCCGGTTGCATTGTAGCAAGCGGCGGCGACTCTGTTTTTTATTCTTAATTGGGTTTCTGATATGTCAACGATTTCGTCGCTTTGAGGGGTGGTAGTGAAAGGTTTTGAATCGGTGCAGTTTATATCGAATTGGGGGTTGATTGAGCAGTTCGAGTTGATTCCTATGCCGAATGGGTATGGGATTATTAGGTTTCCACATGTGGTTTGGCAGCCGGGTTTGGCGGTGTTGGTGGCTTGGGTGAAGGTTCTTACGGCGGCGGAGGAGGAGGAGGAGAGGTGTAAGAGAATAATCAAGGCTAATGCAGATTGATGAAGCATATTGTTAATCCTCTCTCTGTTATGTTTGTTTTGGTAAATGAAAGACAGTGGATTAATAATTAGATCTTCAATTAATCCATGGCTGCTATATATATATATATATATATACTACACGTACAGATTGACAATGTTGAAGAAATCTGCAGTGACAGCACGGCGGCCGGAACGGGTCCAACGTGATGGTATTGATACTGAGTCCTGACGAGTAAGATTTTCTCTTGATAAATATTGACGAGTTAGATTTCAAATGAAACAAAAGTATTAAACAAGAATTGAAAGACAAATGTAGTAGATAAAGTGGTGTATATATTTGATATTGATTATTGGTCTGGTATGATCTGGTCTCGGGCTAATCTGACCTTTCAAACATAATGTAAAAATATATATACTTGTTTTATTTTCATATGTAATTAATGGTGTCAGATCATATATTATATCATACACTTGTTTAAAACAAGAAATAGACTGAAACAAATGATGAGCCGCCGCGGCCACATGCTTTATGCAATGTTTAAAGAAGTCTTTTGGTGTCAGCAAGAGTATTTTTACTTTTATTTTTGATAATCAAATATTCATTGATGGGTAGTTTATTGCAACTATATAATAATTCCTAGTAATTTAAGTTTTACGCTCTATTATGAACGTTTTGATGTAAGTTTTTTTTTTTTTTAATGGCGAATATATTAATGCGTTGGTTTATTTTTGACATTTTGGCCACGTTATTTGTGTTTAATTTTTCCATGAAAATTTTTGGTTGTTAAGTGATGCCGGATGTTTTGACGATTTAGAGCCATAATAGCAATCAGTACGGAATTAGACCATCTTAATGATGGAGGCCAAATCTATACTATAAGATCAAGACTAAAAAAATATTCGTATTTTGCGAGGTTAAATTTTAGGTTGACTTATATATAGTCTTATATTTGAGACCAATTTTTAGTCTATATAAAGTAGATAAAACACAATCTATATGCGATGAGGAAAGAGGGAGAGGGAGGGAGGGGGAGAGAGATAGAGAGAGAAAAAAAATCCTTTGTTTAATTTTTTTTTACATTTTTGGTATGAATAAATAATTTACATCATATTTTCTATATTTTTATGTAAATAAATTTCACATTTTTTCTTATAATAAATATTTCTCACACATGTGCTCTACTTTTATCCGTATGTCAAAATATATTATATATCATGATCATGAAAACTTTACTTCTATATAGAAAAATGTTTCACTTTTTCATGTAGATAAATATATTACATTTTTATCAAAAAAATAAATTTTGAATTAAGAGACTTATTATCAAAAATTTAATTTTCTGCATCAGAATATGAGAAAAAGTAAATTGAGGACATATAACAAAAAATGAGTTTAAGAAAGTTAAACATGAAAAAAACAATGATTAAAAAATTAAAACAAATGTTTGAGAATTGTTAAAATTATGGACCTCTCCTTGGATGTAGCATATTATTAGGCCAAGTTAATTGAAGTTGAAATATTTTACTTTCTTGGGCTGGTCTAATCAACAATCGGCATTGGCTTATAAAGTAAACTTTCGTTAACCGCTAATGGTCTATTAAGTTAATTGGACTTGATGGGCTTAGATTGGCGAACATTATATAACAGAATTATTAACATTAGGGACGTGACTCATATCAATCCAAATTCGATTCGACCCGATTTATTAGTTATTTATTTTATTAGATATTCGATGATTATATTCGATTGTGAAACTATAATTCAAAATACGTGTAGTCAATATGAATTTATATCAATTAAATATGTTAAAGATCTATATCCGATAATATATATATATATATATATATATATATAATATACTAAATATTTTACTAAGATAAGTAACACTAAAGCATTCCAATCTAATATTAACTAATACTCCTTCAGGGTTTTATTTTTATGCATATCTTCATCTTAAAACATAAATATATACTCTTATTAGTTAAGAAAGTATGAACGCGTAAGCTAAATTATAGAAGTATGAATTTGTAACACTAACAAACTCAATTAAAAAAAAAAAATATATTTGGGTTTTGAAGTAGAGATTTTTGGATTCGAAAAATATTCGGTATCCGTTTGAGTCCAAACAAGATTAATTCGATGGCTCAAAAAATCTAGATCCGAGCAAGATTCGGATGCTACCTAAAACCAATTCGAAATAAATGGACTAAAATGTGGGTTAGGCTCGAATCCGACTCATTGATAACCCTAACTAAGTTATAATATTATATAAATAAGTTCATTCATAAAAGTTCAAGTAGACTTATCAGCAAATTAAATGGAAATTAAATTTCTAAACAAAGAAAATATTTATTGTAATTATTAACTGAATAAAGACCAAGTAATATGTCGAATTTGTTCCGGAAAATCATGATACAAGAAGAATAACATGTACAAAAAAAATCATTTTTCAATCCAAATAAACTAACGAGGATTTGGAGAAGTAAGCTGACCATCCAAACTATCTTGCACAGAAAAAACTCCAGTACCAAACTCTGTACCATTATTAACTGCATACAAATCTGATTGCTCACCTAAAAGTGCCTCACTTTCTTCAACGTTATCTTGTTCAATCCAAGGATGTTTACTAAATTTCCTCAATCCTTCCAACTCATTTGCCACTTCTTTCATTGTTGGTCTTTTCTCCCCTCTCAAATTTAAACATCTCTTCACAAGAACACCAACACCTTGCAATTGTTCCAAACTCCCTTCTCTCAGAATCCTAGGTTCGATGATTTGAAACAACCTATTTTCTTTTAAGGAAGTCACAAAATATGTAGCCAAATTCCTCTCTATTTCTGATTTTTCTAGTGAAAGAGGCATCTTTCCCGTCATAAGCTCTGCAAGAACAACTCCAAAGCTATATACATCGCTTTTTTCAGTTAACTGACTCGTATGAAAGTACTCAGGATCCAAATACCCTAATGTCCCTTGAACAAGTGTGGTCACTTGTGCTTGATCCAATGGTACAAACCTAGATGCACCAAAATCCGATATTTTTGATGTATATGAATCATCCAACAATATATTACTCGACTTAACATCTCTATGTATTATTGGCATAGAAGCCGCGGAATGGAGATAGGCCAATGCACCAGCAGATTCAGCAGCAATTCTCAACCGATCTTTCCAAGAGAACCACGCCTCTTCACCATTTTCATGGATATGGTGAAAGAGTGTTCCATTTGATATGAGCTCATAAACAAGTAAAGGAACTTCACTATCCAAACAACATCCCAACAGCTTCACTACGTTTCTATGATTGATCTGAGTTAAAATGATCACCTCATTTATGAACGGCTCGATTTGACTCCGGTCCATTACTTTGGACTTTTTTATAGCTACAATGCGCTGGTCGGGTAGGGTTCCTTTGTAAACTGTACCATAACCACCACGGCCAAGAACGCGGTCTTCCGAGTAATTATTTGTGGCCTTTTGGAGTTCTTCGGCAGAGAAGATCTTGGCTGAACCTACTCCATTTTCATTTGAAGAAGAAATTTGTTGTTTTAATAGAAGGCCGCCATTTTGCTGGAAGAAATTTTCTCTCATTTTTTCAAGTTTCCTCTTCTTGATTCCGAAATATATCCATGTTATGGCGATGAACAATGACAGTAAGCCAACACTGAAACCTACGGTGAATTTTATAACTGGAAATTCGGAATTTTCAGCAATGCAACCGAGACCATCTCTAGTGCCGTCGCCATTGTATCCGTCTTGGCAAGAGCAGCTATAGCTACCAGGAGTATTAGTGCAAACTCCGTGGTCGTTACAGGGATTATTCGCACATTCGTTGATATCTGTCAAAATATATAGAATAAAGTTAATATACAAGGAGCTGATAAAAAAAAATACAACTAAAGGATCTAGCGGACTTGGAAGTTCTATCCAACCCGAACCCAAATATGAACTAATTCGATCTGAATCTGACCCGAGAGTCTAAATACATACTAAAATAAACTACTTTTGATACTCAATAATAACAAAAGTCAAAAACTAAAGAGACTGAACTAACCTGTGCAGCCTGGACTTAAATATGGATTCCCTTCGTACCCTTCCGAGCAATTACACCTGTACCCTCCAAGACCCGTATTCGAATCAACACAACCACTATTATCCCCACAAGCATAATCCGCAGAACCCACAACCCGATCACAAGTCTCATTCCCGATCGCCCAATCAGCGACTACAGGGACATCCTCAACCGTCCGATTCTGAAAGGTTAGATCAGCAAAATCAGACGTACGGAACCGAAACATATCTTGGTCCCCAAGAAACGCATAACCACAGGGATCAAAATCATAGACACCGGTGTGGTTCCTAAGGCTACCAAGTGCAGATTCGAAGGTCTTCACTCCTGTGGGTATTTGAGTTTGGCAGCATCCAATTCCAGTACAAAATCCGTCTATTAAATCTGTTCTCTGTGAACAAAGCGAAAGACAGCCGCTGGTGAAGTTCCTGCCGCTCGATCCGCGGATCAAGGCCAAATCATCGCACCCCACCACCGTGAATCTATTTGAATCCGAGAAGCTGAAAGGAGAGCCGGTGAAGTTGATTAAAATCTGGTTCTGTCGGGTGACGTCGCCGGTTGAATTGTAGCAACGGGCGGCGACTCTGTTTTTTATTCTTAATTGGGTTTCTGAAATGACGACGATTTCGTAATTTTGACCGGCGGTCAACGCTCTTGATTCTTCGTTGCAGTTTATGTCGAATTCGGGGTTGATTGAGCAGTTGGAGTTGATTCCTATGCCGAAAGGGTATGGGACTATTAAGTTTCCGCAGGTGGTTTGGCAGCCGGGTTTGGCAGTGTTTGCGGCTTGGGTGAAGGTGGCGGCGGTGGTGGTGGTGGCGGGGGAGGAGGAACTGAGAGGCGGCGAGTGATTAGCTATTGTTAGTGACAAGTGTGAGAGAATAGTTATAATCAACACCAATGCAGATTTATGAAGCATACTGTAATTTTTCTGAATGCTCTGTTTTCTTAGGAGGAAAAGAAAGATAATGGTGGTTAATAAATAGGTCTTCAATTTATCCATTGCCGACCGGATCCATATAGTTTGATTAGTCAGAGGAGACTTGGTGTTGAAATTGACGAGTAAGAATTTTCAAATGTAACAAAGAGACGAAACAATTATTAAGACATATTCAATCAAAGACAAATGTAGTAGATGAATTGGTGTATGTATTTAACAATGATAATTGGACCTAGTCATAAACATGTTTACATAATACATATATTCTACTTAAACAGGTTGAAAATTTTGGTTTACGGTCTTCTCATCTATACTTAAAAAAATATTGTTCAAATTAGATATGCATATCCTCTGGTCTCGCATAAATCTGAACTTTCAAACAATGTAAAAGTATATAGATTTCTTTATTTTGACACTTAAAATTGATCAAATTGGATTTCCTACTCTATGGTAAATTTGAACATTCAAACATAAGGTAAAAATATATAGACTTCTTTCATTTTGACGCGTAATTAATGAATTGAATCAAATCTCTTATATGTAATACACTTATTTAAAACAAGAAATTTGACTGAAACAATAAGCCGCTTGACGCGTAATTAATAAATTGAAAGTCTCAACTTCACCATCAGACTAGACCTACTTGACTATTTGCCTAGATTCTTAGTTTATTGAAACTACATAAAACTTCCAAGTAATTAATTTAGATTCTAAACTTCAAAAGGAAATTTTAAATTATTTTATCAAGTGTCAATTTACCGTGTTTCATACATACGCATTATCTACTACGTTCGTTTTTTATTTTCTTTTCTTTTTTCAATTTGGCATTTCAGCTTTAAGTAATGCAGGATTGTTCTCGCACAAGCTTGGAGACGATTCGGAGCAAAGAGTAGCAGTGCACCCAATCGGGGACCAACAAGCTCGACTACACTTGTCTAATTACAATTATTTCTTATAGTATATGATTAGTTTTATTTTCTTGAGATTGTTATTATCTAATTAATAAGCAATATATAGTGATTTTATAAGCAACTAAAGTGTGGCTTATATGATTTTGTGTTGAGAATCAAAGTTGATCATTTTATACACAAGATATTTAGCAAATTGAGTACTATTCATATGATTCTGCTGCAGTAATATTATACCAATTGAATCGATTTCTTCTAGTAATTTTACACCTTATAGAATTGTCCATATATTTTGTTTCCAGTTGCAATTTAACCTGTTAATTGAGATCAAGTAATCGGACCACTTGTAATCATTCTTTTCAATTTGTTTTTCCTATAAAATATAGTAATTAATATTTATAGTATTTTGACAGTGTGCATGTCATCTCTTTTTGCTTTATCAAACTGACTCAGCAATGCCAACTGCGTGTCACCATAAAATCCAGTATTTCCCTATGCGTCATCATCCTGCATGCATTCCACGTGTCCGTTCCACTTATTCTGCATCTCATCTACTGATGATCCATGCAACCTCATTTCTTTTGTATACATATAATTAGATTTAGTGGTACATCGATCAACATATATATATATAGCCGCTTTCTTACTTGTAGTTAACGTAGGTGTGGTGAGTGTCCTTGAGGAAATTAGAGACATATTGAAAATAGGAAAATAGTATAAATTAATGGCATCAAAACAGGAAGAGAGAGCTGAACTGGACGCCAGGGCAAGACAGGGCGAGACTGTTGTCCCCGGCGGCACTGGTGGAAAGAGCCTAGAAGCCCAGGAACACTTAGCCGAAGGTATACTATACATGATTACATATAGTAGGAGCTAGTATTGTTTTAACTTAAAATCTTGATTAAAGATATTGAAATGGTTTAGTTAGTTTACTACATTTAAGTTGAGTTTAATTAACCACAGGACGAAGCAAAGGAGGGCAGATACGAAGGGAACAGTTGGGGAGTGAAGGGTACCAGGAGATGGGCCACAAGGGCGGGCAGACCCGGAAGGAGCAACTTGGCAAAGAAGGCTATCAGGAAATGGGCCGTAAGGGTGGCCTTAGCACTACGGACAAGTCCAGTGAAGAGCGTGCTTCTCCTGCTGAAGAAGGAATCGAGATTGATGAATCCAAATTCAAAACTTAATTTCGATGCTCAAGAATTTACTAGTTTTAACTAGATCTATAATCTATGTATATGTAAATTATTAGTGTTATGTATACGAAGTAGTAGCTATCTAACTTTGTTTCTTGTTATTAGCTTTAGTGTCATCATTTAGTACTTCAGGGTGGTTGTGATTTGTGAATACGTGAATAAAGACTTATTTTTCTTATTTGAGAAGTGATCTAGTCTTCTAGCCTAAAAATGTAGAAGCTTAAATGAAAACGGAAACGACTAAAAGTATAGAAAATTGTTGTAGAAATCTATCTACATACAGCAGCTGAGCAGAGGAAGCTATACAAATCTCAAGCAACACATCTTCATTTTCTGACGGGCATTATTCATCTCCAACACAAGAAGATCAATGATTGGTTGCTAATGCCGTGACTAATAGACCAAGTATAAGAAATGGTTGTGCACTAGCCTGCAAATTAAACCCAAAAAGAAAATGAAAAGCACAGGGAAAATTAGGTTTCTATTTTTGCTGCAAAAGGGAGGGAGGGAAGATAGATTACCTGATATTTGACGTCATATTTCACTGGATCTTTTAGGAAGTACTTGAACTGCATAAAACCACATTGGTTGTATATGTTCAGGTATTCATTAGTCATAAATATTAGAGCATTCAGATTTTGGAGTAAAAATTAACTCCTCCTTATACCTGGAAAAAGACTTGTGGTGCGATTAAGCCTAAAAGTGCTAAAGCGTAATATGGTTTACCAGAACCTAAAAGATAGCCTGCAAAACACCACAATATTGCCATTATTAGGTACTAGCTAGAAAATAATAATGGAAACATTAACTACGTCGTTGTATGAACATTTTTTTTTATTTTGCGCTTGTTTAGTGACGAGAGTTTAAATTATAAACTAGTGTCGAAATTAATATAATGGGGTAAAATTATCAACAAAATATGTTTTTTGATAAATGGAGATTATATGACATTATTGTGTTGGATGTGTGAGAATTGGGATAATTTATTTGTTTAAATGATTAAAAAAAGTCATCCGTTTATGTATCAATGTCTCTATAAAAGACCACTAACTTAATCTTAGCTAACAAATGAGTTCTTAATTGATAGTAAAAGTTACCTGCCACAGATAATTGAGTTAAGTCAATAGCACCAACACAGATCCATTTTGCAGCCTCAGAGCCAAAAGCCACAGGAAGTGACTGTAATAGAAAAGTCAAGAAATGTAAGGTAATAAAAACCTATTTTATAATACGAAGATTGAATATGAATCAATCAAATCAAAAGTTAGAAGTACAAGGTATACCTGAAGTCCCATTTTTCTATCTCCTTCAATACTCTTGAAATCATTTACAATTGCTATACCTAGCTAAAACATATAAAATAGGAAAGGCAAATACGAATATGTTTGTATGAAGCGTATAAATAGAATCAAGATAATAACAAAGAGGTATTTCATACACCAGCTATACTGTACAGCAGTGTTAGAACAACAATGTCAGGTGTAAGAGTCCCAAATAATGCTTGTCCAGCCCACCTATGATGGAGAGAATATAGTTATCATAAGACAACCTAGACTAGCTCACATTCTAATGTTGAATTCACATATAAAAACTTCACATGTGTAGCGATAGAGGATTTAATTAATGCTTACTAGGCAATTTTATACATGTCATTATTTTAGTTGGACACAAATTTTGTGTGTCTACAACATACAAATGACTATCGGTACAAAATTAACCGAATAAAATCAACATTTATTCTACTGACCATCTCAAGTGGCTACAAGCAATTAGGGGCTAGTTTGGATCAATCTTGGCTTGGTTTCATTATTTCGGATTTTGGTTGGGGGTTTTCAAGGTTTTAAGATATTGGTGTAAACTAAACATTTGAAATATGTATTCTGGCTGGAAGTTTTAGAATGTAAAATAATGTTAAAAGGATTGTGGAGTTTGAAATGTAAGATGTATTTTTGAAGTAATGAAGTTGTAGGGGTTTTGGGCGAAAATTAGGTGAAGAGATGTCAAATCAAATTCGCTGAGATCTTGTGAAGTTAAATTATATAGTAGGGGGTAGGATTATTCTATATATTAATTATATAGAATTTATAACATTTATAATGCTATATTCAAACCTTGCTACATCAACCATAAAGAACTTAGAACTGAGTCAAAAAGGGTTACCAAGGCAAACTTATATAGCTTGCTCCTAAAGCAAAATTGCCAATCCATCCATTTTGTTTGAGCTGCAATACAAAAAAAAATGGAGTTCACGTTTTACTTGGACTTTTCCATTTTTTGCAAGTGGATATTTATATATAAAGGTTGAAGATATAGTGAATACCTTTAAAGGTGGAGCTGAATATATGTAAGAAAGCAAAGATCCACCAACGGCAAGGTAAAATAGCACCGGAAAATTATGCCCTGCCTATAAAGTAAGCGCTATTTGAGAGAGAACTAAAACAAGGCCATGTTTGATTCTCGGACTTCAGAAAGTAAAATGTTTGTTTTTTGCGTATAACAGAACATTGAGCTTCACTTTTTGTTCATATATATTACCTTATCATTTTATTTACTGGAATCCAAGAACCAAACATAGGACAACAAATTTTGAGACTTACCCACACATCTAATAGACCAGCCAAACCAAGGCCTCCTAAAAGCAGCACCCATATTTGTGTAATAACCTGATGATCATATTCAGTGTTAATATCGGACAACATATTCAAATCTAAACTCAGACAACAACCTTGGACATTACATACCTCATTCTCAGATATTGCTCCTGAAGGAATCGGGCGATAAGGTTCATTTATTGCATCAATATCTCTATCATACCAATCATTTATTGTCTACAAGTTGAGATGTGGTAAACTTCGTATAAGGGATTCTGAAGCTTATATACGAGTTGAGAAAATAATCAAATTTAAGTTAATGCAGGAAGTACCTGTGTGTAGCCAGTTAGACAAGGGCCAGACATGATCATACATACAATTGATTTGGCTACGTCATCAATAGTCCAGTGGAAGTTGCCTGTGAGAATTTTCACCAGTATGTATAGGATTTGAAATAGAAATTTTGGACATAAGATGAAAAAGTTAAATGCAAAAAAAAAAAAACTTTTATTTTTATTAACAAAACCCCCATGTGTTCTTTTTGTATTAGCAAAAATTCCCATTTGATCATGGGGTGGTTATTGTCGATTTTTATGTGAACAAGGGGGTTATTGTCAATTTTTTTAAGTGAATAGGGGTGTTTTCGCATCTTTTGGTGGGGGAATAATGGCTTGGGAGGAGTTTTTTTGCTAATAAAAATCAGCATGGGGGGTGGTGGGGTGGGGGTGGGGTTTGGTTAAAAAATAATACAAGTTTTTTTTTGCTTGCGTTTCACTCTAAGATGAAATACCATTATTTTTATTTATCAAAGAAAAAAATCGAGTTCATCTTGATACTTTAGACTTGGTGATAGCCAGAATTTTAATGTTGCTTATGTTAATGTGTAATAGCATGAAAGAATACAAAATTACCTGAAGCAGCAGCTCCACAAACTACACCCCAAATAAGAGGAGGCCAAGTAACAGGCTTGGTGAGCTGCACTCGGATTTTCCACTTGTCCTGCAGAATTACATAACATTTATAAGTAAAACTAAGATATCGTGGTCTAAGGCCTGGATTGAGAGATTTGTAGCTACATATTTAAAATTTCTAATAACAAATCCATATCACTTGCGTCATTTTTTATTTCATAATAATTTCAAATCTTTACGTAGCTATTTTGTACTATCTTTTTAACAAAAAATATAACAATTACCCTTAAGGTTTGTGTTACGTATATAGAGGGTAATTTTGAAAATACAATTAAATTTTTGATAACGTCGTCAAATTCCGTTAGGAGCTAATGCCATATAGTTGTAAACATAGTGAATGAGTGAAATGCAAAAGGAAACCCTCACTTTTGTCTAATTGGCAAAAACTCCCCTATGCTATTTTTATTACCAAAAACCCTTCATGTGCTAATTTTTATTAGAGAAAAAAAAAACCCTCTCCAACCAAAATGACAATTATACCCCTATCAAAAGATGCAAAAACACCCCTATTAACTTAAAACAATAGACAATAATCCCTGTGTTGTTTACTCTGAAAATTGGCAATAACCCCCTCCGTTCACTTAAAAAATTGACAATAACCTCCCTATGATTATGAAGGATTTTAAGGGGGGGGGGGGGGGGGGGGGCTAATAAAAATAACACAGGGGAATTTTCGCCAATTAGACAAAGCATAGGGGATATGCTTGCATTTAGCTCATAGTGAATTGCATAGTTCAGGGAAAATTCGTGTAATTTCTCAAATATAAGGGGTTTCCCTGTAACTGTGTAGTGTTTTGTTCCCTTCAATTTATCCATTCATATGCCACAAGAATAAAATCATAACTATTCAGATGAAATCAAATCAAATAACAAAAAGTAAAATAAAATTAAAACTGATGACTCACAGTTTCTTGCTTAGCTCCTTTAATACCAAGAATCTGATTAATACTGGAACCACTCTCTGTCGGTGCCTTATCTGGTGCTTTGGCTATAACTGCCATACATTACTCAAACATCTCAAAAACCCACTTAAACCCACATCCAAACATGCCAGAATGCAATCTCTAACTTCATTTATTAATCTATATATATTTTCCTATATAAGTAAAGTAACTAGTAATAATTCATAAAATTTCTCCAAAAAGGGAACAAACAAACCTTCATTTGTATCAGTTTCAGTGGCCCTCACCACAAGCCTCCTTCCTAACAAAAACCCAATTAATCAAAATTAAGCACTCTACATAAGCAATTAACCAACTAATATGCAATTTAATACGGTAATAGAACAATTTCTTGAAATCATCGAAGAAGTGAACTTTACTGTTGAGAGATATAGAAATTGGTTTTGAAGCGAGAGCCGGAGTTCTGAATGTATTTGAATTTGAAGATAATGTTACTGAGTAGACAGTGTTGAGTAAGGAAGCCATAAGCACAAAAAAGGGAAGCACTGCATAAAGATTTATTGATTTGTATTGTGATAAATCTTCTTATTTTAATGGACTGTCTTTTTGCTTGGTAAATATCTTCTGCTTTGGGAGCACGGTGGTCACCGCTGCTTTATTACGTGGCGTTATAATAAATCTTCTGCTAGTTTAAGGCCCAAAGGAACATCCTTTCCATTTGAGAGCCCTTATAATCAACGAACATAAGCCCAAACAATTTTTGATTTATTAGATGTGGGCTGACTCAACCCAGTAGGCCCATATGTTTTGTACCAGAAAAATTATAGTAATTGAATTTTGAACAGAACTTCGAATCTTAATAAACTCACCCAAAATCTGGCAATCTGTAGTATCATTTCCATCATGGAAAAGCGTCTCAATACATTCGGCGGGAAAGTAACATCATATCCACGTGTATTTGGGAATCATCCACAAAACTCTTTATGTTATCTTAAGTTAGTTTAAGAAACAAACAAATAAAAAGCTCCACCCCTACACAGCTACACTGATAACCAATTATATAATTAAAGTTATGTTATAGTAGTATCTTGTGATTCAAGATTTTATGGGCTTGTTTGTTTGGCGTTTGGGAAAGTAGTTTGGAAGAGTAGTGGAGGTTTGTGAAATAATCTCGATTTGCGTAATGTTGTTTGTTTGAGTTTTGAGAGAGTGGTTTGAGAAATAACGTAGGTGTAGATTTTTTTGGAAGAGTTGGGTTGTAGGTGTAAGATATGTAAGACTTTATGTCAAATCATGTTTGTTATGTGAGATAAATTGTGTAAGAGATAGGTTACTTTATGTCAAATCAAAGTAGAGTTTGTATAGGTTTTGTTTAGAGATAAGAAAATTGTTGTTTGTTTGGCTTTTGAGAGGGTAGTTTGAGAAAATTAATGGATGAAAAATTTATTTTGGAAAATAGAAAACATGTTTGTTTGGCATTTTCCAAACACGAAAAAATTATGGGAAACGCCAAACAAACAGGCCCTATGAGTTTTATCAAAAAAAAATATCCTGTGATTGATCCGGTGAATTGGGTTCCTGAATCCACCAAACAAACTGAGTATTCTCTTCCATTAATACAATTGGCAACAAGTTCGGCACAAATTTAAAATATTATGCTAATTTTCCCATACAAATATGTCACGTTAATTACTACTAGGCCAAGAATCAAAATTTCTTCGTCACCCCAATTCTTTTTTGGAATTTTTGGGTTTGTTCTTTTGATCTCCACTCTCGGAAAATGCATTTTGAGAGATAAAATCTCAGAAAATATGTTATTTTAACAAACATCTCTGAAAAAATCTCATAAAAATATGAGGAAATTTACCTATTTCTTTTTATCTCAAGAGGTATTTTTAGAAAAAATCTGAAAATTTTCAAAGAAAAGACACTAAAAAGGGAAAGTAACTCTACATTTTTATTTAAAATAATAATTATGAACCTTTTTAAATTTATCAATTATTGAATTCATGGAATATTATGTAAGTAGTGAATAAAATAATAATATTTTAATTTATGAAAAAGTAGAACTCCATATGATATGATTTAGGGTGAATTAGGGATATCCCAGGTAAGGTCAAATTATAAAAATCTGCCTCACAAATTGAGTATTACGAAAATTTTCCTTAGATTTGTCATCATCTTATAATTAGTTCCTTACCCTTGAAAAGTTTCAATTTTGCCTCTAGGATGTTACTTGTTATGTTTGTAATATCTTATAAAAATTTAAAATCTCGGTATTAATTGTAATATCTCATAAATTATAAAATTAAATATTTACCACAAAAAGTTGATAAAATTGTAAAGTTGCATGTAAGTTTCAATAAATATTTAAAAAAAACTTATGTACGTATTTATTTAAAATTTAATTTTTATAACAATAAATTGACTAGAATTTCAATAATAATGTCATAAATATAAAAGTTGTATTTACACATTTAATTTTTAATGTTTATATTATTAAACTTTAAATAAAATTTATATTTATACATTCAATTAAATATAAGTATTTTTTAATAATATTTTCATGTTTATAATATTAAAATTCAATTATAAAAAATTAATTTGTTTAATTAAATGTGTAAATAAAGTTTTTATATTTATAAAATTTTAAGATTAAAATTCTATATAAGTTGTTATTATTATACTTTGATTGTTAATACATATGTAAAAAAAGATTTTTTTAATAATTATTGGAATATGTGCAATTTTATCAAGTTTTTGTGGTAAATATAAAATTATCAGTTTTATAATTTATGAGATATTATAATTAATACCCAAGTCTTAAAATTTTATAAGATTTTATAAAAGCATTACAAAATACAAATAACCCTTAGGAACAAAATTGAAACTTTTCAGGAAGAAGGGTCAAATGGCTAATTGTAAGACGGTGACAAACCTGTAAGGAATTTTCATAATATTCAATACGTGAGGGGGATTTTTTATAAATTGATCTTACCTCAGAGGTAATCGCAATTTACCCTACGATTGAGTATTAATTATCAAAAGATTTAATCTGGTCGAAAATTATCCAATTCATATAGTCTCATATAGCTACTCATATAAAATTATGTTAATTATTGTCCTTACTAAAAGACTCACGTTTATGAATGTATAGTGACACTTAAGCTTGAGTATGGTAAGTATATTTATTCATAGTTACCATGTTTTCTTTTTAAATATTTTTAGCACTGTAAAAACAGTTGTAATTATTAGAGGCAAGAAAATTGTAGTGATCAAAACACATTATAATTTATTTTGATATAAATTAAAATAAATGATTTGAATTTGTGCATAGCACGGGAATAAGCTAGTACTAATTTATAGTAAGATATCGGATATTTACCACTTAATATAGTAAGATATCGATATTACCATACTTAGGCTAGCAAAATTGCCAGAGTAATAATTGTTGCTGCCAGAACAAATATTTTTAATTACTCAATTTGCCCGTCATTTAGTAAAGGCTTGGTTGACCCATTAAATTCCCAACTCCCCTCTACATCTTCCATGGAAAAATAACAATTTTTCTAAGCAGCAGTCAATAACCCGGACAAAAGACTTATTTCTTCTTCGCACCATTACTCTGAATTTGATCTATTCCACAAACTTTTAATATTTGTGCTTGATTTTCTCTATCCCACAATGACATTTTTTTCCCCTAAAAAAAGATGCAAATCTGTAGGTAATATATATTGCCACATTTAGTTTAGTTAAAAATATTTTAGTTAAATTCAATAATGTCAAACAATCATTAATCAATACAGTTTTTTAAACATCACTCTGGTGTGTAATTTTTCGATTGTATTCTGATTTATTTATCCCAAAATTTGATTTTTAAAATTAGATTCCTTTTTTTTTTTTATGAATTAGTTGTTGTTATTTTACACTACTCCATCAAACGATTTGTATGAGTTAATCTGTTGATGTAAATAAACCATAGATTTGCAAAATATAACCTATCATTTAGTGATACTTATATACAAATTAATTTAATAATCATATTAACTAAAACATTAACAATGGGAGTTTAATATTGTCAAAGATGGTGGAGATGGAAATGGGCGAAAAACACTTGCACTTGTTTTCTGTTCAGAGAAGATGAAGACAATAACCACTAATCTTGCAGAAGAAATTGATAACATAAATGAACTTTGGGTTTAGAATTTAGAGTGATGATTTTTCTCTTTGTTTTTTAAAAGGAAGGTTGAGAATGAAGAGTCCCACATGGGAAATAGAGAAACAAGAAATCTGCTGACTTTAGAGGGGCATATTAGATAACTTAAAAAAATTGCTCTGACAGCAACAATAACTGTTCTGACAATATCGCTAGCCCCATACTTATCATGCGATCGGAATTTTCTTACAATATTGGATATTTACCACTTAGGGTGAGTTTGGCCCAGCGGTGGGAGCTCTTAAAAGCACTTCTAGACCTCCATTGTGATTTTTGAAGTGTTTGGCCCCAATTATAGAAATTGTTTTTAGTCAATCGTGATTTTAATGGTGTTTGGCCCCTAATATCATAATCGCTTTTGAGATCTCCAGAAGCTAAAAATCAACTTATTTCAGAAGCTACTAAAGTGTTACTTTTACAAAAGCTATTATACAAAAGTAATTATTTTATAATTGAATTTTATCATAATCACTTATTGCCAAAATCCATTTTAGTAAAATTAATTCTCGTATAATTAATTTTCAAATCGCTAGACCAAACTCACCCTTAATAAATATGGTTCAAAAAGTTATAAACCGTTAAACCTACGTAAACGCAACATGATGACATACTAGGTACGTAGGTAGTGAGGACCTGCACAATAAATGTCATAATTCCTACCAAATCAACCACTAAAAATGGTAAGAATCTCAAGTCACAATCGACACATTATTTTAATTTCCTTAAAGAAAAGAGAATATTATATGGTTATCCTAATTTATGAATAACCGCGTTGGTACAAAGATTACCAATAATGGCAAAATCTTACTGCATGCACCGCCACCATAGCATGTGCTATTTAAAAAAAGTAAAATAGATTTTACGTCTAGAAAATTCTTGTCAAAGTCTGGTTTGGTCAAATTCATCAAACCACCAAGCAAGTGTATTACACTTGCTTTGTGATTGGTCACTCTCCTAGGAGTTACATCCAATCCTAAAGCAAGTGTATTGCACTTGCCATGTAATTACTTTGGGTTCGACCAAACCTGATCTGGGTAAGAATTTCCGTTACGTCTATTGACATGAATGTGGGTGGTATTTTATTTGATTGTGTACAACCAAGATGTACTTAAATATACTTAATCTTAATTTATTTTTCTATTTTTTTTCTTCTGTTAATGTGATTGGCAAGTTAATTCGACTATATTTTAAAAGGATTGTTAACGATTTAGTGTAGATTTTCAATAAAAATAAAGAACATTAAATCCAAAAGATTTGATATATTACCAGTTATCAAAATATTATAGGTGTCAAAATATCAAAGCATACCTAACCTAAAGAGCAAACAATATGTAATATTTTGGCTATGTACAATAATATAATAATATTATTTACAAAACAAATATTTATTTAAATATAGTAAAATTATATTAGTAAATCCAAAGTAGCAATTGATGTCAATCAATTAAAATTAAGTGTATTACACACTCTTTTCTTTATAATATTAGATAAGTATTCATGACAAATTTCATTCATACAAACACAAAATAACGCTTTATATTATAATTCGACCAATTATATGAATACAAAGCAAAAATATATTACTTATTAGATAAAATTTTGAATTCTATCAAACTCCATTTAAGCAAGAAATTTCCCAAATCACATGATAAATATGATCTTCTATTTGGCTTAGTGATACAGTTATAGGCTTTAATTTCCAATTTGGAATTGATTCCCAATCAACAAAGAGAGAGGGGGGAATAAAATTAACAAAAACGAATAATCGAATATTATGGGCTATTTATTCTCTGCTATTCCTCCAGTTCTCTCTCCCTTCTCCCTCCCTATAAATACGGCCCTCTCTCCCCTTTCCCCTGTTTCTTTCCTCAATAAAAAAACACGAGAAAGAAAACAAACCTTCACTGCTACTCTCTTCACTAGTAGGGTTTCTCTTCTCCTTCTCTATCAACACATACACAAATTAGCAGTTTATACATATACGTTGTATTGTCGAGTGTACAAATACACATACATATACAGTCAAATGGACGCTTATTCGCTGCATCTAGCGATGGCGGCACTCGTCGGAGCGTCGTTCGTCGCGGTTTCGGCCTACTATATGCACAGGAAAACCCTAAATCAGTTGTTAGAGTTTGCGAAGACGATAGAGAGGGAAAGAGACGTCGCGGCGGCGGCGGAGGACAGCGGCAGTGACGCTGTGGAACATTTGAAGAAGTACTCTACTCGGAGGCGGAAGAAGTCGAGCGGTGTTTACTACCGCCGTGGTACAGCGCCTTTACCTGATGCGACGAAGTTTACCAGCGACGGAGGAGGTGGAGGTGAGGTGAACGGTCCGGTTCACGTGGATTTTATTCCGGCAGGTTTGCCGATACTTCAAACGCTTCCTGAAGGTACGAGAACGGCACACTTTACTTTTTCGGAATGATAAAATTTAATTGGATGTGAAACTAATTGGAATTCAAAAGAGTTTAATGTGCATTACTGGTGTACTGGTGACTAATTGCGAACTCTATGTGGCTACTCTTTTGAAATTTGTATGTAGCGGTTCAAGAGGGAAAATGTGGTATGTTGTGTTTGTTGTTTTCCTATTCATTACTATAATATATTGGCAATATAATCCATTAATCAAATTAGCTAAATTCATGGTTATCACATATCTGACTCCTTTCAAAACTCTTGTGAGATTCCAAACCACCAGTTTTTAAATTTAATCTCCATCACAAGATAAACTTGTTCCTTTTTGTTGGAAAACGTGATGAAATCTTAATATCATAGCGGAAACCATTCCTATTAATACTAGATTTGTTCTGAAAATCGAGAATGCTGTTTTTAACTCTGTACTAGTGTCACTATGAGCGAAAAAAGAAACTTGGAATCGTACTTATGTTCTGACACCAAAAAACTACCATGTCTACGGATATGCTATAAATGTATGTGGTCAACGTTAAGGCACGAGATCACACGCTACTTGGATCATTCTTGAAATCATTGTAGATTGTCAATATCCCACAGTTTCAATTGATTCAATTCGTGAAATATTTTGTCGAATAAGATTGTTGATGCACTATTTCAAGTTTAAATAAAGTACTAAACTCATAAAAAGTACTCATGCAACTATGTCCAGGAACATGTGGCAGTCACTTATAAGAAATGGAAGCTTAAGGATTCACTAATTTCTTTAGATAAAAAAGGGTGTTAATGCATTGTTTCTGAGCCTACTGTTTATTATAGCTCTGACTTATACTTATATTACCAAAATTTAATGTTATGTATATACTTGTGACGAAAATGATATTATCTTTTAAAGAAGAGATTGATTTTCAGTTGAAGAGTTGTGAAATAGTTCTCATATGGTCAGTGTACACCCTTAAAAAATCTGCAAAGCCTTTTCTTGGTGAAGCATGAAATATTTGCCTAAGAAAAATATTGCTCAATCAAGCTACTCCTCACTGCGAGAATAAAGGAAGTGATTTTGCTCATGAATGTTGTTATAAGTTCCTCTTTAAATAAATGGGATACTGCAGCTCCTCGTATTAGCTATTTGTCCTCAAGCGTGGTGAAGTCGGTAGTCACTTCTTATTAGCTCCTTTTTGCTGTCTCATACTTATTTTGTTTAGATGTCACACATGTCATGCTGGAATCTCAGATCATCTGTTTCTTCAAAAACATTAGATTTGTTAGATCTCTGTCTGTGTTATGCTATATATGCTAGCTGTTGTTTATTCTTAAGCAATTGCGAGTTTCTTTCCTCTGTAGTTTTTTCTTAAAAAAGAGGCTTATGTTTGTTTGTTATACTACATATGTTAGCTGTTGTTTATTCTCAAGCAATTACAAGTTTCTTTCCTCTGTAGATTTTCTAGAAAAAGAGGCTTATCTTACAGCAAATTAATTATGCAATATTGCAAAAATAGCTTTCTGAATCACTGCGCACTCACGCCTTCTAGTAAATCAGGCGTGCAGATATTCTGCTTTTTTCTTTTGTTATTTTTTTCAATTCTCAGTCCATCCTTGCATTTTATTCAACTGTAGTAGCGGTAACGTACTTTTGTTCAGGGAAGTCAGATAACATGAGTTCTACAACAAGAGCTGGACATATCATTCGACCCACTTCTCCTAAATCACCTATAGCTAGTGGAAGTGCATTTGAAAGTGCAGAAGGTTCTGATGACGAAGATATTATGACTGATAACTCTAAGCTAGACACTACGTATCTTCATACTAATGGAAATGCGGTAAGAAGATAAACAGGATGCTAATATTGGTTATTCTTCTCTATGTTCCTCTCTCTCCTCACCCACACACAAACATGAAAACTTGCACCACATGATGCTTGTTATCTGTATATTCACGAGGTGTGCTACACTTTCTGCGTTCTTTCAAAAAATTCCAGTATTTGGTTGATTCCTAGATGAACTCTTGAGCGTGAACGCATTTTCAGAATGTCAACGCAAATGGTGAACCAGTGCCCATGGATGCATCAAGCATAATACGTGCACAAAGTGTTTCTGGTGACCTGCATGGTGTACCACCTGATCCCGTAGCTGCTGATATTCTAAGGAAAGAGCCAGAGCATGAGACTTTTGTAAGATTGAGAATTTCGCCAATTGGTATTGTTCTCATCTCCATTTGATGCATCCCATTCTAGCAGTTGCCTTCTGTTGAATCAATACAGTGTTTCTCCTACTTTATACTGTATTGCATTTTGAATTTTTGACTTCATATTTCCATCTCGACATATTTAATTTTAGTTTCTGTTTATTATAGTCTTTTGCATGCCAATAATTCTAGTCTATATATCTTGAATGCTTATGCGCGGATGTTTGTAAAGTGATGTTATAATGTCTATGTAGATTAGTAATTCAACATATGAGGATTCATTTGCCTCTCTTATTGTCTTCCTTTAATATTCGTGAACTTCTGTGCTGAATAACTGGGTGGTCAAATTATTTTCTTGTATTAAAATTTTCCATGTGATGTCTGTAGAGATACCATCTCCAGAGGAAGTGGAGGTCTACCGTACTCTGCAAGGTTGCCTTGAGATGCGGAAAAGTTACGTATATAAGGAAGCTGTTTCTCCATGGGAAAAGGAACTTATAACTGATCCTAGTACTCCAAAGCCAATCTTGAACCCTTTTGATCATACTCCAGAGGTGAAATCTGATGTAAGTATTTGTATGAATTAATGTTATTGTTCTATTCCTTGTGCTTGATTATTTAAATCCAAACTTTTCTTTCTTTATCGTATAAATTTCAAGCCATTGTTTGCTATCAATATTTTGATGAATTGTATTTCAAACTCCCGCAGCATTATTTTCAAATGGAAGATGGAGTTGTTCATGTTTATGCAAATAAAGAATGTAAGTTGCAAAAAGTTTTGATTGACTTAGTCCTCCATAATTAGTTTCTTTACTGAATGTAGTTTCCCCTTTACTTTAAGCATTCATTTTTTTTCCCTGCAGCAAAAGATGAACTTTTTCCTGTAGCTGGTGCCACTACCTTTTTCACTGACCTACAACACATCCTCAAGGTTATAGCTGCTGGGAATATCCGAACACTATGTCACCATAGGCTAGTTCTTCTAGAACAGGTTGATGAATCCTTCTGATTGTAAACTATTCAATATGTTAGTGTTTGATTTTGAGATTTCAATTTCGTCTAATCAACTATGACATCCATGGTGCCCCAGAAATTCAACCTTCATCTGATGCTAAATGCGGACAGAGAGTTCCTGGCCCAAAAAAGTGCACCGCATCGAGATTTTTATAATGTCAGGAAAGTGGACACACATGTCCATCACTCAGCCTGCATGAACCAGAAACATCTTTTAAGGTTTATAAAATCAAAGTTGAGGAAGGAACCAGATGAGGTATGCTTTTTTTTTTTCCCTTACGCTTTTTATGTTTGCTACTCTTATTAAGAAATAAAGTATGTTATACCTGAAATTATAAAGTTAAAAGGAAGAGGGTTAAGCAACCACTCGTTGAAATATTCGTCAATTGTATAACAAGTTCATGTGATCATTTTTAGGTAGTAATATTCCGAGATGGGACATATCTAACCTTGAAAGAAGTGTTTGAGAGCTTGGATTTGACTGGGTAATTATTAAGCTTTTTAGGATAATTTTCTATGAAAAATTGTTGTTTTGCATTATCTCTTCCTTTTACCATTATCGTAATCATTTTCACCATGCTCCCTTATCACTCCTTTATCGCTATTTATTTTGTACTTATGTTAGTAATGTGCCTGTTTGATTCATTCTACAGGTATGATTTGAATGTTGACCTATTAGACGTCCATGCTGACAAAAGTACCTTTCATCGTTTTGACAAATTTAATTTGAAGTATAATCCATGTGGTCAGAGTAGATTGAGAGAGATCTTCCTGAAACAGGATAATCTCATACAGGGTACACTCGGTTTCTTTACTCCTTATGAGAATGAATGTGAAAGTTTTCACATAAAAACATTATCGCTTGCATGTTATATAATCAGTTTAAACATTCGTAATTAATGAGACAGAATTGGGGACATATATATTAATCAGTGACATTTATAAATTGTTATTAGATCTTTTCTTATAGCTTCGTATTCTGTTCAAACATATAGCATTTTCTGCTGATATTGACATGTTATCTGTTCACGGGCATACAGGTCGTTTCTTGGGTGAATTGACTAAGCAAGTTTTTCAAGATCTGACTGCAAGTAAATATCAAGTGAGTTTCTGGAGACCTGTTGGTTTATATATTTGTCATTGGATTTTTAAATGTTATGAAGCCAGACCTCTGGTTTTGGGAATGGGAGGAGAGTGGGATTTGGTTGAGCTGATATGCGTGGGATTAATGTAAGCCTAGTCAAAGTTATTAGTGACCAAGAGGGTTTCTTCTGCCATGTTCTCTATTAGTATTTTCACTTGTGGCAATGTTTGTAGTAAAATATAGTTTTTGTTACACATTGCTTACTCTGATATCTTGTTCATTTTGTATTTCTTCCCTTTAAATGGTGATGAATACTTTCATATTTCAAAATGGTAATGACTCTGGTAATCTAGAATTACATTTCTGAATTGTCTGTCTTCTTCCAGAATACATTCATATGTGCATTTCAAGTCCAAATTGTATAGTCCCTGCAGTTCATGTAATACTTTTCAGGATACATGCTTGTTGTAAATTATTCTATTATGTTTAATTGCTGGGCTGTTGTCTTGCTCTTATACAGATGGCTGAATACAGAATATCAATATATGGAAGAAAGATGAGTGAGTGGGACCAACTGGCAAGTTGGATAGTAAACAATGACTTGTACAGCGAGAATGTTGTATGGTTGATTCAGGTAAATAATAGAACAAATCTCAGTCATTTTATGTTGCAGCTGTGGCATATATTAAGTGTATAAAAATATAAGGGGTGTTCATATGTTGAAACTTGATCACAATTCAACTGAAAGAGAGTTTTTCTTATTTTTATCATACCGTCCTATATCCTGATATTTGAACTCGAAATCTATTAATCAAGCATTCAGTTCTTGCTGTGAGAATTTATGATTTAAGAAGAAAAGTACAAGTTCCTAGATATCATAAAAGGTGGCCGTTGGTGCCAAATTATGTATGATTTGTCAGATATTTTATTTCTTGCTCCCAAGTGGATTTGCTATACAAATTGGATTTTATTATCACCTCTTTAATCATTTGATTTAATAGCTGGTGGGGATGATGATCTTTATATATGTTAATCTCTAACCACTCATGTCTCCAGCCTGCAAGAACAATGTTCTTTTAATGTGAATTACTTAAAAATAGGTTGATAGTGATATGATATTAGTAGTCCTATAGCAAAAACTGTCATCAGGATCGTTTTTTTTTTATATGAGAAAAGTGTTATTGCAAAGAAATTTGTTGTTGCATCTTTCCCTTGTGTTTACGCTTATGTCAGACAAGTGAATGATATTATTTTCATTATGGTTTTTTATCAACTAGCTTCCAAAACTCTACAATGTGTACAAGGAGATGGGAATTGTAACCTCATTCCAGAACATCCTGGATAACATCTTTCTGCCTTTATTTGAGGTTACTGTCGACCCGAATTCACATCCACAGCTACATGTTTTCTTAAAGCAGGTTTGTCTGCACCCATCTTATATAATAACTTGATGCAATTTATGTGTATATATCTAAATCGTTTTCTAGCTAAATTATACCGATCAGCAAATATGGTAATTGTTCAACTGAACTTAGCACAGCCTAAAATACCAAAAATTGCAATTATTGAATCCGATGACAGATAAATGTCTAATGTTTATCCTAGTTTACTCCCGGGCAAACTAGTAATGATTGTGATCCGTGTTAATATGTTATGTGTTTCTATATTTTATGACTTTTTAGTTCAACCTCTAATCACAAATTTCTTATTTGTTGTCATGTTCCAAGTTTTTCTCACATTTGATTTGATAAACAACCATAATATTTTGTCTTAACAGGTTGTTGGATTGGATCTTGTGGATGATGAAAGCAAGCCTGAAAGACGGCCAACAAAACACATGCCTACTCCGGCTGAGTGGACCAATATATTTAATCCCGCATTTTCCTATTATGCGTACTATTGCTATGCTAACCTATACACCCTTAACAAGGTGCATATCACTCAGAGCTCTTGAATTAGCGTAAATATATTTAGAAACTATACTTCATTGGATATTTTAATATTATAGTTATTAGTTATCTGATGTTTCAAATATTAATTGGATATTTTCAGCTTCGTGAGTCAAAGGGTATGACAACTATTAAATTCAGGCCACATTCTGGAGAGGTAAGTGTTTTAAGTTTTCTTCTCTGCCTTTTTTAGTACACTGTATATGCAACTCAAATGTTACATTATCAGGCTGGTGACATAGACCATCTTGCAGCAACATTTCTCACAGCTCATAATATTGCACACGGGATCAATCTGAGAAAATCCCCCGTCCTTCAATATCTGTACTACCTAGCCCAGGCAAGTAGAAAAAATTAAAATAAGCAATACATCTGATTAGATTATAGTTTCTAATGTCCTGAATTGGTTTTTGAATTCAGATTGGTCTGGCTATGTCTCCGTTGAGCAACAACTCTTTATTCTTAGACTACCATCGTAATCCGTTTCCAATGTTTTTCCTTCGGGGCCTCAATGTGTCCCTCTCGACTGATGATCCATTACAAATCCACTTAACTAAAGAGCCTCTGGTGGAAGAATACAGTATAGCTGCCTCAGTGCGTATTCATATTCTGATTTTCTATCAACTTTTTCATACATTACATTACTGAAAATCTCTCTACTCTTCAATACAGGTTTGGAAGTTAAGTGCATGTGATTTATGTGAGATTGCTCGTAACTCTGTGTATCAGTCTGGGTTTTCACATGCTCTAAAGGTATGCAGTTTATTGTTGATGGTGATATGAAGTGGTTATAATACCATAATTGGAACGTTAAACTAGTTTTAGCTCTGCTCTTGTTGATTTTTTCAGCATCACTGGATTGGGAAGGAGTACTACAAGCGAGGTCCAGATGGAAATGACATTCACAAAACAAATGTCCCTCATATAAGGCTCGAATTCCGTGAGATGGTATGTCCTTGAATTTCCTTTTCTGATCCACTACTTATTGCCCTTTCAAACAAATAAAGCCTGGAACCTATATATGAACAATTTTCTCGTTTTTGGCTGAAGATATGGAGAGAAGAAATGCAACAAGTTTATCTGGGCAAGGCCAACTTTCCTGAGTTCATTGACCCATGATGTGCTTGGCTTATATGTACTCCAAGCATTATTGGTGGTTTACTCGGACCCATAGGTAATGCCATTATAGTTACTACGATCGAGCATTAATTTGAAACCTTTTTGTATATGGCTTGTCAATTTGGCAAACCAAAGCTTGTTTTTTTGTCTTTTACTCCATCGATCCCATTATTTTTGCTCCGTTTTGGTTTGGCACATAGTTTTAGGTAAATTGAAAAGGTTGAACTTTTCTGGGAAATTGTATCCCCTATCTGGTTTTGGCTAAACTCAACCGCAGGGCAAGTTTATGTAAATGTTAGGTTCCGACAAACACGATCTAGACAAGAATAACTCAATTTTTAGATATCTTGACATTTGTGTCCCCGAAAAGTAGTAGTTCATAATTAATAGTGTCAAACCTTATGTCAATAGTAGGAGAAGCTATTATTCTAGGATAGATGGATACATGATTAAAGTTGTTCAAGATTGACTTTCTTAACAATCAACAAAGCTCTTATATGGTCGTTTTCCCTGTCTATGGTCGTAGGGACTGGGAACCTTGACTATTGCTTATTGTAGTCAGAGTGCTGGGAAAGCAGGCACAAATTTTGGGTTTTGCTGAGGAGAGGAGCAAGGTGAACAATCATCTACTCAAATGACAATCAGTTTCGTAGTTCAGCTCACAGCGGAGGTTTTTTTTAACTTCTATATACTTCAGTGTCATATTTGTTTTCTTCTTCTTATAGTCATAGTTCACTGTTGGATGAAGTAATTTATCAGCCAGTGCTTGTGTAATATTATTATATTTGACAAATGAATTATATACAAATGAATATTTAAATAAATAAACTTTTATTCTCTTCCAGATCTCCAGCTGATCCACAGTTCAATAGAAAAGTTATTTGACCAAATCAATTGTTTAGTTAAGAAAAGTACATCACTATGTAGCCTCCATATTTTGATGTTGTGGGGTTTAGACATAAAGTTGCATTTTCTTTTCATTACCAAATTTAAATCTTCTTTCCGTCTGGCCTGCTAAACCACTCACTGATGAAATTAGGAGGGCTGGCAAAAAAAGCCAACACAATGATTTTCTGGGTGTTGTTTTTTGTGATGGGAATTTACCTATTTATGTTTTTTGTGATGGAGATTTTAATTTGTTAAACATTTTGCAGATTTCATTGAGTATTATTAATTCATTAAAAAGAAAGCAAATGGTTAATTGGCTAGGATCATGTGAAAACAAGACATTTTGATTCAGTACAATCCAAAAGTCAGAGTAGATCAAAACTTACATTTTGAATCCAAAAGTTGAAGGAAATAGACATCAGTGGTTTCAATATGTTGTTCATTCAAATAGTGGAAACCAAGTCGCCACCTTCAATTTCTTTCCAAGCACGGTTAAACTGTTAAAAGTAATATCTTCTAGAGATGCTGAGCTAAAAATTAGATTAATATTCTAGGATTCTCATAGCAGAAAATGCAAAAGGAATACTACGTTTTTACTTTCCCGTGCTGTTCTATCTCCTGTATAACTCCATCTGCAAATGAAGCATCATCTACAATCCTCCCAAATAACTTCACATACTGCATATTTGGATCCATCAAATACCTGCAATGTTTTTAGTATTTGTCAAACCTTATTTGTAAGGAAATCATCTCACCACACTTCATAGGAAAAACTTGCAAATTTTATCGAGTTGTTGTTGGACTGTAAGCAAATAAAAAACAAAACAATTATTCCAAATGTCAACGGTAAACTATTGAAGGGAAGACAAACAGGGCATGAACAAATGCTTTGGGATTGAAAAGAAAGTATAATACTTACAAGCTATATCAAATCACCATGCCAAACACAAACTCTGAAGTCATGCAAGGTGACTCGTGATAAAACAATTTGGCCTAATTTAAGCTAAGGATAAACTTACGTGACTCGTGCAGCTTTCTTGATTTCATCCTCAGCACCAGTAAGGCCAACTAAGTTGGGGTGGAACTCTGCACAGTTAAAAGGATCGATAATTATTTTCAGAAAAAAAGTATAGAAATAATTGCAATATAGTTGGCATCCTGTAAACATTCATTTAGCGATTTCATGTCGAAATTATACCTTTGACATACTCACGGACTCGTTCGACAGTATCTCTTTCTGGATCAACTGAAAGAAAGATGGGAACCACTTCTATTCCAGACTTTTCTTCTGCAAATTTAGAGAAATGATTACATAATATCAGCAAAAGAATAAGTCAATAAACCATCCTAGACAAATGATCATCACCATAGTACAAAGGTACGAAAATAACTTACTTATTTTATCAATTGCTAATGCCAGCTTTTGCAACTCATCCGGGCATAAATCAGGAGAATGAGTATATCCAAAATAAATCAAATTCCATTTCCCCAAAAAGTCCTTTTCAGTGACGAATTTCCCATTATGGTCAATGAGGTTAAATCCTTTAATCGTCGCCATCCCAACAGAAAGTGTCTCCAATATTGCTTCTAAAGCCTCACAGATTCCTGCATAACAACATTTGTGAAACTCTACTTAACATCAACATAAAACAGCATATGGAAGTGCGAATACAAAACTTAAGCAAAACAAATCACCTGTAAAATGTTGTTATGTGATAAAGTGGGCTAAAGTGTTTTTTTTCAAATTACAAGGGGTAAAGTGCTCTTTTTTAAATTACATAGGTAAATTGAATACTATGAATATCAAATGGTATAAATTGCCATTAGTTCGAATTAAAACACTAATATTCACCTTCACAATGTCGACAATAATTAACCATCTAACTAACCGTAGAAATCTTACCTTCAAGTTGACGCTTCTTTTCATTATGATTGTAGTATTCCAATCCTGCTCCAAATCCTGCTCCAAGCAAGATGCTCTTCCATGAGAGAGGCTATCACCAAAAAAACAAAAAAAAGGTAACCCCTTAGTTTAATCAACAATGAATACTCAGAAACTAGTTCAAATATAAAAAATTAGGACTTAAGAGTTGCACTATTTACCCCTCCTCTGACAGGCTTTCCTCGCTGAGATCGTGAAGCCTTCTCTGCTTTTCTATTTCCAGAATTACCCTTCGCGAATCCACTCCACGGCGTGGCATCTGCATTTGAAATTGACGATTGATAAACGCTACTAGGGTTAGTCGTAGTGGTACACAAAAAACTCTGATTTGTAATTGTATTGATGATTCTCAGTGGCGGAATCAAAGGAAATGATAACTGTGGCTAGATTTTTCCGGGAGAGAATGGAATGGAGTTTTTGAGGAACGCCATTGCAAATTGAGACGTGTGTAGACAAGGCGTAAGCGCGAATTTCGGGAAAATGGGGACGACCTTGCTAAATGCCGATTAATTTTTCCGAAGATTTCGAGATTCTAAAACCCTAAAATATTAGCGCAGAGGTTTTGTCGAGCAATGGACATTATTTATACCATTAGCCTTTTATATTAATATAAAATTATAATCTTTCTATTTTGTTTGTTCTTAAAAACATGTGCATCATGTTTAATACATATGTAAAAAGTTATTTGCGCGTTTTTGCTTAACATTCAAAACTATATTGTAGTTCTTTGTACTCTGACATGTTAATTCATGAAATTAAGCAAAAATATGATCTTTGATTTGTTGATTTGTTTGAAGTTCGACATATCTGAACTAATAAGTTGATTTAAAATTCTCTCACCTCACCTCACCTCACCTCATCTCACCAACGACTAATCACAATGACAATAAAGCATATTTTTATGAAATGCAATAAATATCCAAAAAGATTCTCAAAATTCAAATAAAATTTGATGTTTTGTTGATTAAAACCTTAAACTTGAGGAAATAAGATATCTAACTTCCATGTAAAATTCAAACAAAATTATATATCTTGTAATATAACTTAGCTCTATTTGGAATCATGTACATCATCAACTCAACGCATTCACTCGTTTAGATTGCCGAACCAATATAGATGAAGGTCGACACTGTTGATCGAAACTTATGTCTCACAATAAATGTAGCAATTATGTGCTTTTCTTTTGTTCAAAACTTCTTATTTTCGATAAATTACGTGCTTCAACATATTTATAAACGTTAGGCTTGTCGACACCACGGATTGGCAATTCATGACCTCCACATATTATCTACATATGTATAGGTGAGGTAATCGAGTCAATTTAGACTTTAAAGATCTTAATTTAAATTTAGGGGGCAGGGGGGAAAATTACGGAAAACAAAAAGAAGCAACCTAATTGCATATATGAATCATGTGGATAAATATTAGCATAAACGTAAAAAGCCATTAGAATCAATCAATCGACCCTCTAGGAGTCTAGGTTTTCATTTTCTAACAAGTACAACCACCTTCGCCGATAAAATCGATCAAATTACTACAGACTTGGGAGTATCATACTCGATCATATTACTACGGACTTGGAATACACAGGTTAATTTGATGACATAGCAACAATATTAAGGTCAATTTGCAAATTGCAGCATGAACATAATTTTTTTGAAAAGTATTGAATGACCAACTCATCTAAAAGCTTAAGCTGTTAGAGAGAGGAATCATTTAATATATATCACTTAACAAAAAGATAAATTAAGTATTCACAATACATAGGGAAAACCAAATATAAGAAAACAGAGATATAGAGTAAGGTCTATTAGCAATATAATACGGTTTAGGCGTATTGTCCAAAACAAAATGACCATGTAACAAATTATTTTGACATACAACAAGATTATTCAAAGATACAAAATATCGGCCTAAACCATATATTTCAAGCGAATAAAGGAGAGCTTCCTCATCATCATCATCATCATCATCATCTCTGTTGAAGCACAAACTAAAAAGGCACTGTACAACTACTCTAGTAAGGAGGAACGAGCATCACTAGTTCTTGTACGACTGCAAAAACATAAAGTAGCTTCCATTAAACAATTGACATCGTACTACATAATAAAGGAACTCAATGGAGGAAACACCACTTTAGGATGAAACAAATAAGATATTCTTAACACGCACCTCAAAATTCTTAGACATGTCTTTAACCTGCTCAGCAAATTCTTTCTTCTTTTGAGCAGCTACACGAGGCAGTAGGAAGATTCGTTAAAAGGCATCAGCATAATATAACAAAATATGAAACTAAAAGCAACACGATGAACATAATTATCTAGATACCTATATCAGAAACTTCTTCAATCTTCTTTGACGTCCTCACTGCAAACCTCTGGAATCTTGGACTGGCACAAAATTGGTATATAGGATTTTAATTATTCATCCAAAATGTCACATATTTTCAACATGGAATAGGGTTGTAATGATCATATAATTTATGTTCATTTCAGCAAGAAAATATTTCTATATCTCCCAAGACATAGCAAGGTCATAAGTATAATCTTTCAATTTGATAAATTTTTTAATGCTGCGAACAATAAGCTTCATGCACCCTACCAAGTTTCTGTTGCAGATTAATGATACCCGAATCATCTTTTCATATCACACAACTCACTATAGAAGGAGTACTTAATATTTTGGAATTAGTAATTATCTAGCAAAGTGGTTACTCTAGTATCATAATCCTATACCAGAAATTGTGCCATTGACATATATGCAGAATCGAGAATCAATGCAAGCTCCACAAAACCACAACTCTAAATCACATTGTTAACAGCAAACAGTGTCAAATAGGAGGAAGAAATCAAGTATGTTCATACTTATGATTTATCTCTAAACTTTGTTTTTCAAAATAATAACCTTTAAACATGTTTTAACTTGACAAAAACAATCAGGAAGAGCTATCCCAATCAACTGAGCAACAATAAGGTTAAGCTTGAGATTAGGAAGGTACAACTAGATTGCCTATATTATTATGATAAGCCCAAGAATCTGTCTAGAATAAAGTTACACAAAGATTGAATATTTGAATGGAATTTACATGGGTAACAAAGGAGATTCACATTCATGTTCTTACTTGGAAAAAGAAAAAGTAACTTAAGCTTTAGCAATCCATGAGTTCCAAACCGAAGATGTTGAAATTAGATACACATAAATCATTGAAGGATGAGCCTCAGACCGATAAAATTTGATAAATAATTAGCGTTCATCACCGCAATCTAACACAACTAAAGTCATCATCGGCGAAAACCCCAAATCACTCACCACAAATACATCATGTAATTATTTACCCTCAGCAAAAATAGAAGATTGACAATGATAATAATAAAATTACCTGTTGGCAAGTCCATTAACCACAAGCTCGTTGACCAAATAAGACATAACTCTGTGAACAAAATTACCCCCTCCTGCCATTCTTCTTCTAAATCAAAGAAATAAATTAAGAATGATTTCAAGCTTGATATTTTCACGATTCAAGAAAACAAAACGCAAATATCGCAGGGGTAAGATCAGATTTGATATACCTGCGGAGCTATTTGGATTTCGATGGCGGCAGAACGAACGAACAAGAAACGATCTTGCCTAATTTCGATGGACTGAATTTGGGGAATTGATAAGTGGGCCGTTTTATCGGATTATAAAAGATTTGGGCTATTGCGGTAACTTCTTAGTTCTTATTGGACCCAAGATAGGCATATTTGATTTTCAAAATAAATTTTGACATTTTTTTTTTTTTTTTTGGTTAAGTTGTGACATAGTATATCATGAAATTTAAATTTAAAATTTAGACTTTAATAGGCTTGAAGATTTCACATCAACATTCCATAATTCTCCCAAAAGTTAAGCTTCATGTTTAGTTGTTTCACTTACATTAAAGTTGGAAAAAGCGTGTTTCAAGCTCTAAAATTATTTTAGGAAATATTGAATGGCAATCTCAATTCAGTAAGTAATATAAAAGGGTAAGGAAACGAGAAAGTACCAAATGAATACTGGATATGTATAGTTGAAGAGTTACCTAGAGTGGCCTGATTTTGGGTATGAGAAAAGAAGGAGAGTGATTGTAATCAAAATTTAAAGTATATAAGTTGATTTTTACTAATTAAAATATATTTTACCCTGGAGCAGTCTGATTTTGAATATGAAAAAGAAGCAATTTTAATTGGAATAGAAATTTAAAACAATTCGAATTAACTTGTTAAATAATTTAATTTTAACTAATTAGAATATTTTCATAATAATAATAAATTTGTGTTGAATATCGATGTTGGGTTTTGGGTCCGCCCATTAAAGAAAAACTAGGTTACATGAGACTTGTATAAAAATACTTTTAGGAGTTGTCTTGGGATTTGTGAGAGATTAAGGTACCATTGGTAATTGATTTGGTTCAGATTCAGTTGGAGATTCTTCACAAAGGTGGCTTAAACTATCCTATTTGTTCGTTGTTTTATTCTCGGTTATCCAAGTTAGTGTCTTGAGGGTTTTCACCATGTCGGCGAAGTTGTTGTTGTTTAGTTCTTTGTGATCCAAGAGTGTTCTCTTGAGAACTTTGGTTTCGCTGTTGTTTAGTTCTTTGTGATCCAAGAGTGTTCTCTTGAGAACTTTGGTTTCGTAGTTGTTTAGTTCTTGTGATCCAAGAGTGTTCTCTTGAGAACTTTAGTTAGCCCCTAGTGATTAAAGAGAGGATTTTGTAAACTCATTATCATTATAGTGGTTGAGTTGGATCGATATACGATCTCGTGGTATTTTCCCGGTTTGGGTTTCCACGTTAATTGTTGTGTGCCTATTTACTTTCCTACACATTAATTCTTATATGAATAAGTGAATTAGTGCATGGATTTATATTTGATCATGTTATTCTCAAATATAATCCGTTGTTATTTGTGAGAAAGAACGAATTGCTTCAGTTGTGATATTAGTTGTTACTAATTTGGTTTTCTTTCCCTAACAATCGGAATTACATAATTTAAAATCCATTTTCAGATTAAGATAAACATATTAAACAAACAGAATTGAGACTAGAAATGAGAGATTAACATATAACATAGCAAGAAAACATAAGTAAAATACAATAATCTAAGATTTCTACATAAAAAAAATTAAAGTAACATACGAATGATCAACAAATGAATATATCAAATGTATGAAAAAAAAAAGCATATATCATTGACACTTTGTTGCCCAAATGACACACAGATACACATAATATCATTGTTTTCCCTCTTTATTAATTCTCCTACAATAAATGTGCGTAAAGTATTTGATTCCATGTATCAGGAACTCCAGGCAAACACCAATGTATGCAATCTGCATAATGTAATGGATCCTCCTTTTCTTCATCTGTCAACAATTTGCCTCCTAACTCGGTGTAGATCGACGCGTGAGCATCTATTCTATATTCCGAGAGTTGAGTAATGTTTATTAAAGTTACAGGGACCTTCATTCTTCCGACAACACCAGCCACCACGCTCATGAGTCGCTTGTCTGAGCCGGTGCCCCAATGTCTTTTCTTCAATATTGGTTTCGTTTCGTTGAAGCATTTGATCCCTTTGTCATTTCCCCAATCCGCACTCCTAAGATAATGAAATTGGTAAATGATGTACTTAAGTGGTTGTTCTGTTTATAGTCCAAAGGTACGTTCAAGCAGACCAAGAATCTTGAAGTGTGTACATTTTGGATTAACTATGTCACAAATAATCAAGTGATAGTTGTTGTTTTGAAAAAGCACGAGCCTAAAATGGTTAAGTGGCCATTCTTTTAGCATTCGAAAAACACTTTCACCATTTTACCAATTTGCCTATAGAAAAAATAAATTAGTTAACATTTTTAGATCTATAAAATCTAAACTAATTTTTTTTTCCTGGTTTTATAATTTAGTCTAGCCCCCCCCCCCCCCCCCCCCCCCTTTTTCGATAAATGATATAGAGAACTAATGTCTGACCTCTGGTGTGTAGGTGACATTGTAGTGAAGAACACTCTTGTATTGTTGGGATTGACATTTGAATCTACCCAATTTGCCCATGTTTTTAGTGCTATGTTGTAAGAAACATGCGCGTCTAGTTCTTCGTATCCTTCTTCTCCATTTGCAAATGAACCCCATCTGCAATTAAACATGTTGAACATTTCTAACAAAATGCTTTTTAATTATGCATATTTATCAACATTAAGGAGAGAAATTTACAATGATTTTATCCTGAGGCCACTCATCCACCAAACATAAGTATTAAATACAAGAATGTCTACTCCCATCCAGTTTTTGGCATGCTTTTCAATTGAATCAACTTTCAAAATTCTCTTCTTTGGGTCTGCTACTATATGAAGATCCGAGTTCGATTCCACCAAGAATGGAGACCAATAGAACTCAATTGTCGCATTGTATTCCTAAAAAAATCAGTGTAAAAAAATGGATTAAACGCTAAATTCGTTTAACGTGCAATTTTATGAAGTAAGGGACCAAAAACGTTAAATTCCAATTATGTGAAACTAAAAATGAAATCTAACCTTAGCTTTGAAGACTGTATGTAAGCGGCCTCGTTTCATGGATTTCTGCCCTTCTGGGATAACGGACTCAACTAGACAAACAAAAGATTGCCATTGTCCTCTTTGTAATGAATCTCCAACAAACATTAGCCTCTTCCCTTCAATTCTCCTAAGTGCTACTTTAGGATCAAACCTTTAAAACAAAATATCATTGCAAAAGTTAATGAAATATATTATTTTATGCAATGGCAGTGGATGCATATTACGTGGTGCAACTAATTCGATTATCTTTAACAATACACGTTGAGAATGAGATCTTAGACTACTATTAGGAAATAATGTATTCTATGTGGTTTGTTGTACCGCGTCATTTATGCAGAAGATGCACGGTAATAGTTTTTTCTATTTTATGACACTTTTGTAAAAAGGAAAAACAACCTAGGCAACATGCAATCATCAGGCTGCCATTCCCAATGTCTGTAATCAGAATCTTCTCTTCCATTCTTAACACATGAAACTTGTCTATCCAAATATGGGCATGTCCTGTCTGAATACAAAGGCTTAATCGTTTGATTGAATACCCATTTCCCATGAACAAGACTGCATTCTTCCGGATCAAACTCAAACCGATCATCTGCTGCATAGTTCAGTGCACCACTACCCGTATTTCTGTCATCTGTCGAAAATTCAAAAGTACAATCTCATCAAGCTTGTTGACTACATTCACACATGAATTAACAATGAGTATTTACCTGTAATTGACTTCCTGGCAGGATTTCTTTTAGGACAGGGCTTAATCTTGAGAATGTTGCTAGAGGAAAAAGAACTAATTCTTTCTGTGTACAAAAGCGCGACAAAGGCCAATGCGCAAATTATGATTGCAATAATCGATAAGGGTACCTTTCCTCTGAGGGGCTTTGGTGTGCCCATAGAAAAATAAGGATGTTGTTCACTATGGAGAAGAGAAATAGTGAAATGGAGAACGCCAATTCAAGTGAAACAGAATGATGAGGACATTAACATTGATTTGAAAGAAATTTGGAGATTATTTTATGGGAATTTGAGTAAGAGTGAAGTTAAAGTTATGTATGATTTAGGCTTTAGCAATACATTATAGTAGCATTATTGAAGCTAAAAGGGAATGGAAGTTACAAGCTCAACATATTGGGCTCCTCATGTCTTTTACGTATAATGGGAGCTATTTGGTGGTCCATCATTGAAAAATATTCAATTGTCAAATTTATAGCAACTATTTTCATTAAAAAATGTTAGAATAGTTGGTTTCTTAAATGACTTCAACTTACAGTTAACAATATTAAAAATGTTATTTCTGCTTTCAAAGGTTTAACTTATCAATCAAACACTTTCATTATGTCTCTCGTATGGTGAACGTACTTGTAATTCCATTATGTCATTTACTTGTATATGTATAAGCTGAAACTCCATAAGTTAACAATGTACTGAAAAAATAACATAGGAGTATATTGTTGGCCTGGGTATGGGCATTATTGTTGTTCTTTGACGGAGAGTCCCGGGATGTGGGCAAAATCAAAACATAACGCTTGAGTTGTTGTGTAGTTTAAAGATTTGAATTGCACCATTGTTATCGACTATAACTTTTGGCACATTAGCAAACACTCGATCCAACAATTGGTATATGAGTCAGGGTCATGATCATGGGTTTGACTCTCGGGTGGCAGTTGGTCGGGAGGAAATTGTTGGGCAGGGTATGGCAACAATAGCCCTTTGGCAGAGAGGTCCGAGATGTGACCCGCATAGTCGAAACGCGGTTGAGTAGTTATGTAATTTAAAGATTTGGATTGCACTATTGCTACCAGCTATGACTTTTAGCACATTGATAGACGCTCGATCCTACATATAGATACATTCAGTTAAAAGGAATTTTAGGAGTATCCATTTTGAGTGTACTAAAACCAAGTACAAGATACAGGTAATTTCTAAATTACATTTGACAGATTTTATATATTGACAAGAATCCGGGCAAATTTCATGTTAGAAATCTTGAAAAAGACTGCTCAGCTTCTTCAGGATTTTTTCACTGTTGGATGGAGTAATATGGAAGGAAGATGAGAAGTCAAATATGAAATATCAGTGAGACAGTACCTAAAGTGTGGTCCAAGATTAATCTTTCAATTTCAAGGTTGTTGCCAAATACTAACACATATTTGTTTTTTGGTTTCCCAATGTTTAATCCTTTTCGAGGCACATCAGACACATTAAGTGGGAACCTCTCCCAATAGAGATTCGAAATTAGATTTGCTATTTTGTAGTGATTAATCTCTTCCACTAGACAAATCGCATGTTGATAGTTTGAAGTTTGTGTAAACAGTCGTTTCTCACCTTTTCTTTTAGCAAATATAATAATGGTCTAATTTGAGATTATCTAAAATGAAAAACTAATAAGTGAGTTAATAGTTGTGGGTGCATACTGCAGAGAACGCAGTTGACCATGATGGTAAGATGTTAAATTACATAAAGAGCAAAAAATTGTCTTAAAATTGAGTTATAATAGGGTTATATTTGGTTCATAATAGGGTTATATTTTGGCTCTTGGATTCCCTACGAAAAAACCATCGAAAATAAATTTTATTTTTTATTGTTTTATGAACCAAACTGCAAAATGAAATTTCTTTAATATAAACTTGAACCTGAATTCAAAAGTTATGGAGTTGAAATTAAGTATCGTGATTAAAATAATTCTTATAAAATTTCCCTAATCTTTATATTTAATACTTTGAATTATAAATAAAAATGTATTGCTTTTGAAATTAATAAACGATTTTTGTTAATACTCTTTATCGCATATTGGACAAAACCTGAGTAACCTGAGAAACGACTTTTGACTGATTTTTGAGAGCCCGCCTGAATGACAGAAGATTCTGACGATTTTATCGCTATTGGACAAAACCTGAGTAACAGAAACAGAGAGAAAAATGTGTCAAGTACACTTTTAGATTCATTTGCCTGATACTCCCATCAGAAGTCTTCAATGGCTATGGCTGCATTTACCCTATCAACCCCAGCACATTCTCCATTTTCACTTCGAATATTATCCAATTTTTGCCCTTCCAGAAATACCCCTACTCTTTCCTTGTATTCCCTTCCCAAACCCGCCCTTACATTCCCTTCCACATCCCTTAATCACAGAACTCCTCTCAGGAATCGCCGCGTAAACGTCGTCGTTTCAGCGCTGAGGAAGCTTGCTGATACTGAGTTAGTGACGGTTTCTTCGGAAGACGACGGAATATTGCCCACAGATTCCGGTGTTTACGCCATTTACGACGGCAACGGCGACCTTCAGTTCGTCGGCATAACGCGAAACCTCGCCGCCAGCGTTCTCACCCACAAAAAATCCGTTCCTGACCTCTGTTCCTCTATCAAGGTAAACTCATGACGCAATAATTTCCGAAGTTACACGCGCATCAGTCGACAAATTAGCTTCAAAGTCTTACACAAAACTTATCATTAATTTTAGCGCAATCCAATTGAGTTTCATAAGATATTAATTAAACTAGAAACAGTGATATATGTGACAAATCAAGCTCAAACATTTAAACAATCTTAATTAACTTGTGTTAGTTTCTCACTATATGCCCAAATAGTCAAAAGGAATTCAGTTTTTAGGCCTTTCACCTTGTATATCTGTAGGTAATTCAAATAGCAGTGGGTAAAAATTTATTGGTTCTGGATAGAGTATCAAACAGTGCAAAAATGGGACAAAAAAGGATATGTGTATATGGGAATAAGATGTGTAGAATTGGGAAAAACTAGTTTGGACAATCATGGAGTAATTAATATCTTTTCTGAGGACTCATATTACATATAATTTCCTTAATATACTTAAAAACATTAAAGTCTCAAATTTTAGGTTGGGGTTGTAGAGGATCCCGATAAAACTGCTTTAACCGAAGCATGGAAATCATGGATGCAAGAACACATAGCAGCAACTGGAAAGGTTCCACCTGGCAATGAATCTGGAAACACAACATGGGTAAAGAAGGCTCCAAGAAAAAAATCCGATCTAAGATTAACACCAGGACGCAACACCCAATTAACAGTATCCTTGGAGGATCTCATTGACAAGCTAGTGAAAGAGAACAAAGTGGTAGCTTTCATCAAAGGATCAAGAACTGCCCCATTATGTGGATTTTCACAAAGGGTCGTGTCAATTCTTGAAAGTCAAGGTGTGGATTATGAAAGTGTAGATGTACTGGATGAAGACTATAATTATGGGTTGAGAGAGACGTTAAAGAAGTACAGCAACTGGCCTACGTTTCCTCAGATTTTCGTTAACGGTGAATTGATGGGTGGCTGTGATATACTGACCTCCATGCATGAGAAAGGTGAGCTTGCTAGTTTTATTAATCAATAGATCATTTTGGTTTTGTTGATTATATTGTTTTAGTTGGACATGAGATAGAGCATTGAGCAGACAATACTTTGTGTTTGTTGTAAACATTTTTGTACCCCATAAAAGTAGTTATTATCTTGTAAATGGGACACTGGTTCATGCAATTAGGGATTTCAGGATTTTAGAAACGAGGGGTATAAAGAGAATGGGGGGTAGATTGGTTTATGGCTGTCAATGGAGCAGATATTAATTTGAATATGGTTTAAATTTGATCCAATTGATAAGGATCTTTCCGATTAAAAATGTGATGAATTTAATCAATTTAAAATAGATTGAATATAGATCTATGTTGTTTCGATTTGTTAAAACCTAAGAATTTGATAGTAAAAAAATAAACAATTAATTATACTATATGTACATAGTATTATAATTAAATATGTTTTCTTGCATGTAATCTCAATTTTATGCCTTCCTTGATTGTCACTTGATGATTAATTTTGATACAAATACCAATATAGTTGGTTTGAGCCTTTGAGGAAATCTGGTAGATTATTTGAAGCAAGTTGTTAAGTGGTGTTGGAGATCGGTAGACTAAGAAAGTTTGACATTGTGATTTGAGTTCAATAATTATGTGGTTTCTTGTAGATAAAAATAGTTGGGTGATTGGAGATCCCTTCGGTTTTGAGTTTGGAAATTTCATTGTATTTGAATTATTTCAATATTCAATCATCCGATGGATGCGGATATGGTTAGAGAATATAAATAGCTTATAGCTAAATTCACAGTTTTATTTAATGCAGCAGTGGTTCCAGTGAGATTTTACATCAATTACATCCCAGTCCTTTATTCATGCTTATTTTGTATTGCTAAATGCAGTGTATAATTATGAATTTTGTATATTAAATCAAACACTGTGAGCACTGGGGAGCACTTTTGAGCCAAGGCAAGAGGTGACACAGCTAATATCACCAGTGCCACATCCTCCGAAGCAGGCGAGAGGCCCTGCCCCTGTTACTCTTCCGGTGGTTTCACAGTCTACAACACATGCAACTGTTTTCTCCCCACAGTCTATAAGACACTTCCCTATATCCGATTGCCCCTCTACACAAACCATGAGCTCGACAGTGCACATTAGAGCAAGAAGTGCGATAAATATTAGCCTTCTCTCCATTGATGAGTTTTTGGGAGCTTGAGCCTCTATTATATACTGTATATGATTTCTTAGTATATGTGTGTGTTGTGTTATAGGCTAATAGCTACTCCCCTTAATATAGCATGATGTGAGGTTCTACTTGCGTACTTTTGTTTCTTTTGTCTATCACCTTGATTTGTTGAATTAAGTTGTTTGCGTTTGGAACAATTGGTTTCCCCTCCTCCATGTGAATGGTGTGAATGGCATTGCGTTTGGCATACTTATTGAGTGTAAGTTTGATGTAGCACAACATATTGGTCGAGAAGGGAATCGAGTGGCTCACGGAATAGCTAGATTATCTTGTGTCGATACATTTTCGCTTGATGTTTTACCGCTTTCGATCCTTAACATTGTATAATCCGAAACTTCTATTTGAATGAGATAATATATTGCCTCACCAAAAAAAAAAAAAAAAAAAGTTTGATGTAGTAGTGGGAGCTCTGAAAATTAATTTAGTATCTTTTTTGTTGTTGTTTTGATATAGTGATTTTGAAATTGTTTAGTCTCTGAGGGTGAGTTTGGTCTTGAGATTGAGGCTATTAGAAACCATTTTATTTTTATCGTGAATTTAAGTGTGTTTGGTCCTCGCAATGGTACCTTTTTTTCTTCTTCTTATTAATCATGATTGTTTTCTATTTGACCCTCACTATTATAATCAATTTTGAGATTTTCGGTATCAGAAAAATATGTTTTCTTAAAAGCAACAAAAGTGTAACTTTTGCTAAAGGAATTATACAATAACAATTATTTTATAATCATTCTTTGCTATACTAAAATTATTATGAAAATTGATTAAGATAAAATTATTATAGAATTGTTTTTCAATGGCTACGCCTAACTCGTCTTTAATTTGAAACTACTCTTGACTTATATTTAGGACTGTCAATCGGGCCTTGTGAGCCGAGCTTTAAATAACTCGAAATCAAATACTGTCGGGTTTCATAGCTATAGGCTCAAACTCGGCTCATAAATTTTTTAATTTCTCTGGCTCAAACTCGACCTATTTAATTTTTCGGGTTTCGGGTCTATATCGTGTTTGTTAATATAAGCAAAAATAGCTTGACAAATAAAATATTTAGATTACCGATACACATATGAATAGACTACTATTTCTTAATACACAAGCATATATCATTAAATAATGTCTTAACTGAAAGATAGAGTTATTTGTCCATATTTTTTAAGATATGTTTGATTAACTTTTGTCTTCTTTTATCTTTGATTAAATATATTTTCCTTTGAGTTTTGGCCTTAAGTATGCAATTGATATGCTAACATATATGTGAGTTTACATTATAACTTTTTGTAAAGTTTACTTGCTTCAAAATTAAAACAGTAATTAGTGAATATAACTACAATACAAATAATTAATCGTAATATTTAAAACAATTATATGTTCGGGCTTTATTCGGGTTGAGCCGTGTTAGGCTCATGTTCAGCTCATAAATTGATCGGATTAAATATAATAGCTCAAACTCGACCCGGCTCACAAATATTCGGGTTCGAGTCAATTTTAATCGGGTCGAGTCATCGGACTTCGGGTAGGCCCGGCTCAATTGACAGTCCTACTTATATTATTCTGATTTGCCTCTTATAATAATTTTTGGAAGGGTGAAATACAACAATACCCCAAAAATTTGAGTCCTTGTCAATGGTTTATAATCCATCTCACATAGAAACACGGATTACAATCATCTCAATTTAACCGTCGATCTACACATTAAATCCAACGGCACAAGTCACCCTCCCAACAAGCTCTAAGGGTATTATGGAGAGCACAACTATGTTTTAACACACGATCCGCTCCAATAATCAAGCATCAGATTCAGAGCCATTGAATCCTTATCAATGGTTTATAATCCATCTCACATAGAAACACGGATTATAATCATCTCAATTTCACCGTCGATCTACACATTAAATCGAACGGCACAAGTAACCCTCCCACACAACTTCCTCTTTATAAAAGCTCCCATTTCTCAAAGCCTCAAGCTAAGAGCATCTCCAATGCTCCGGGGGAGGGGGAGTCCGTGGGGAAGGGGGGAGAAAAAATGAACTTTGGTGAGGAGGGGGAGGGAGAGAGGGGAGTGTGTGGGAGGTGGCAAAGGTGAAACCACCTCCCCACACACCTTTGAATGGGGCTGGGCACCATTATGTTACATTTTTTTTATTTAGATTAATTATAGTTAAAAAATGTATTTTTTTTTTAAATCTTAACATTAGTTTAATTTTATTAATTGTATAATTTGTACTTTTATAATTTGTAATATTGTAATTTTATGTACAATGTTTATTAATTGTTATTATTATTTAGCTCTATTATCATTAATTTTATGAAAAAATATTGGAAATATATGAGAATTGGAATTTTGTGGAATAAATGGTAATAAAGTTAACATTAATTTATTTTATTACTTGTAATTTTATAACTTTTATGTAATAAACTCAACATTAATTTAATTTATTGTTTGAAATTTAATCACATTGTAAAAAAAAAATATTATGGAAATTAAATACGACTAGTGGATTAAAAATATAATACTGGTTACATAATTTAAATACGATAAATTAAATTAGAAACGACATAACCCTATCAAATATATATTGGAATTATTACATATGACCACCATTTGGACCGTGTGTTAACCACGCATGTTCGACTAAGTCGGCTTGAAGTTGGCGATTGACTTCTACTGATCGTATCTGGTGACGACGGAACATATATTCTTCTAGGGATATGAGACTTGTTCTTGGATTCAAATCCAAAGTAGTGCCTCTTTCTTGGTGATAAATGGTGGCTCGGGCACTACGAGATATTGTGGGATCACTATCATCGTCGTCTGAGTCAACATCGGCGTATTCATCTCGTTCGTCCTCCACAATCATATTGTGAAGAATGATACATGTCAACATAATGTTCCCTAGATCCTTAGTATCCCATCCCCTGTCGGGTTGCTTTACGATGGCGAAACGAGCTTGAAGAATTCCGAACGCTCGTTCAACGTCCTTTCGATACGACTCTTGAAGCTTAGAGAACAATGCTTCTTTTATGTCGGACGGGTTTTTAATAGACTGGATTAACGTCGCCCATTTAGAGTATATACCATCTGCAAGATGGTACGTCATAAAATAGTCAGTATCATTTACAATATTATTAAATGCTTTTTATTATTAATGTCAATGCTAAATTAGTTATTATTAATGATAATGTTAAATTACTTATTATTAATGCCAATGTTAAATTTACTATTGACTTATTATTAATTTTTATTTTTATTTTATTTTTATTTTATTATTATTATTATTTGTTATTATTATTATCATTTTATTAAGTGAGAGTTGGGAAGTTTGAGAATTGGAATTAAATAGAATGGAAAGATTGAATCATTGAAGATGACTATAAAAATAGGAGTCTGAAGTGGAAGGGGAGTCTGAGGGGAATGTGAGTCTAAGGGGAAGGGGAGTCTGGAGTCACTGAAGATGGCCTAACGCAATTCCCTCCCTCTATCTGAATTTACCTTTTAACAAAAAGAAAAGAAAAACAACAAAAAATAAAATGTCGGGAAGAGGAAAGGGCGGCAAGGGCGACGCAAAACGTCACAATTCTATTTAATTCCAATTCTCAAACTTCCCCACTCTCACTTAATAAAATGATAATAAGGTGTTGAGAGACAACATCCAAGGCATCACGAAGCCGGCTATCAGGCGTTTGGCTCGTCGTGGCGGAGTGAAGCGTATCTTCAGTCTTATCTACGAGGAGACACGTGGCGTGCTCAAGATCTTTCTCGAGAACTTCATTCGTGATGCTGTTACTTACACAGAGCATGCTCGCCGCAAGACTGTGACGGCGATGGACGTGGTTTACGCTCTTAAGAGGCAGGGACGAACTCTTTACGGCTTCGGCAATTAAGTTCTTAGGGTTAGGGCTTCGTTAGATGTAGATTTAGGTTTTCTTTATTGTTGTCAAATCAATGTAAGATGATCTCTCTTAGATCCTTTTGTATTTACGCTACATAATTTGACGTTTGATTCGAATTTCGAGCGCATAAGGTGTTTTGCTAAATGTTCTTATTTTATGTTGTGATAATCTGGAATTATGGTTTTAATTAAATGCGGCTCTCTACTATCACTGTCAGCAGTTTTTTGGGCGGATGAGTTCTTGTCCATTTCTTTGTACGATTTCAAAATTCTCTTAGGTGAATATGTAATTGAAATTCTTTCTGAAATGCGTGTGTTTTATGTAATCAATTTTTTTTATGAAGATCAATAATTAGGATATAGAGTTGTGAAACATTATTTTCAGCACTTAATTTTATGTGAAATTTCTTTTGCTTTTATAAATTATAATTCTATTGTTTAGAATTTATAGATGATCTTCTATTATAATTATCGAATTTAAATAAAACAAAACTATATTTATTGGAACATTTGTAAATTCTTCCTGAAAAAGAAAACATATGTATATTATATTTTAACCAAAGGAACTGAAGAGGGGCCAATAATCTCATCATTTATCAAAGGAAATATGGAAATGTCAAACTTAGGGAAAAAAATATAGACTCGAATCTAAAAAAATAGTTTAAATCTTGTGTTTGAATTCTTCTAATATTTTATCCAAAAATAAATAAATCCTAGTAATATGAATATTTTGTAAGTTAAATATAGCTTTTGTAGATGAATTATCTTTGTAATAGTAATAGAATAAATGTAGATAAACTAACATAATGATGTACTTATTGTTTCATTACAAATCCCAAGTATTAGATCGTCATAAATGTTTAGTGCTAGATGTTTCATTTTATTGAACTAACTAATTATTGAATGGGGGTGTACTGGTGTACTAACTACTTTTACTTAATAGAACATTTCAAAGTACAGCTTTTGTAGGGCAAGGTGCAACAATAATTCCAGCATTATCAGCCTTCTCCTAAGTTCTTTTCTAATCAATTCCATAATTATCCAGGTTGTTGTACCTGAAGCACACCTACCTTCTATTTCTGTGTATCAATTCATATTCTTCTTGTTTATTCCAATAAATTAATTACTAAATTCAATCGTTGACTCAACTTTGCAGCATCATCCAACAATTTTCTTCTCATTCAGTTTCATTTTTTCCCACGGATATTAATTTGACAGAAAATGGAGACGGAAATCCAATCAAATTCGACGAATCATTTCAAGTTATGGAGCGAGTTGGAATTAAAGGAGTTTTCGGACAAATTCGTGATAAAATCCGTGGAATCGCCAGATCAAGGCTTCTCTATAAGCCGGTCTGACGGAAGCATCGACAAGCTTAACGGTCAATTTATTTATTTATTATTATTATTTTAACTTAGTTATTAAGCTGAGAAAGAAGACTATTCGTCTAATTTTGTAACGATAGATGAATTTGAAAGTCTTGAATAGTAAATTTGCAGGAAAATTGCTGTTTAGCTAAGATTAATGTTTTTGTTGCTATTCAGCTGATTAGAAGCTTATATGAAGTATAGTTATTTAACAGTAGGTTTGGCATGTTAGTCTCAAGGAGTTGCTGAAGTGTATTTATGTATAAAATTCAATAAATGTTCATCAATCTGTTTAAATGCCTAGAAAGTGCATAATGGAAAAAGTTGGAATGTTTAAATTCTGGAGGCATCTTATTTAGGTTTTGCTGGACATTTAAAGTAGTTCTCTTTGTTGTGTAAATGATGGATTTTTTGCTATATACTGTACAAATTTCTTAATTTTTAGATTTGTTGCCGTATTAGCTTATTCAGAGTTTAATTTAAACTCTAGTTATTTAATCGGTATGTGTAGCATGAAGTGAGGAAAATAAAAGCGAAATTCTTCAATTATTGATTGCTAGATCATGAGCTACTTCAAAACAGAAGATCCATTTTGAGATTGAGCAAGTGCCTAAAATCTTATTTACTTAAACCTTATTGTTACATTTCTACTAATGGTGAACTATATTGGTGAAAAGGAATGCACAATAGTTGGGAGTCAGAACCAGTTTGAGTAGATCTTCGGTTGTATGTGTGAGAACAATATGAAATCTCAGTAATGTTTACCAAACTTGTCAATGATACCATTGTATTTCATATTTTACAGGTGACGCATCTTCTGGAAGTCCTTCTAAAGTCTCTACTATATATGGGATAGCTGGAACTATTAGGCTGCTGGCAGGTGCTATATCCAACTAGTTATACATAACTCTCCGTCACATCTGAACATTAATTCTGCATTAGCATCAACCCGAAATAATTAAATTTTCTGACTAATCTATCCTCTTAATTTCTTTTGGTGACGACATTATTTTATTAAAAAATTGAAATAATTTTATTGAAAAATTTGAAGCATAACTTTTTATGCTTACTTTTTTCTCCTTTTGATGAATCATTTGCACTACTGCATCTTTATCCTTTTAACTTCTTGTAAACTTTTGAGGCCTCAGTGTTATATTAGGGCAGAGTGCTTGGAGGCAATTCTTTGCGATTTTCTTGTACCTTATTCTTGGATAGTGTAACTTTTGATATCTATTCATAGTGTCTTCAATTTTATAGTTCTTCCTTTCTGTGTTTGAGAAAACGAATGTAAACTGAAAAAATAACAATGGAAACCAAAGGCTAAGATTTTTTTTTCTTATTTTCCTTTCTCATCTTCTGAATATACAATGCTCAAACTAATTTCAAATTTCAATACTCCCTCCGTTTCATATTAATTGGCACATTTCTTCTTTTCACACAGATTAAGAAACATCATCATTACATACTTTTTGATGGTAAAATGTCTCAAATACCCGTTATAATGATGGCTACTTTTTAATTTTTTATTAGTGAGTGGTGACCATTGAGTTTCCCAACTTCAATGAGAGAAAAGGGCAAAATTGGAAAAAAATGCTTTGAAAACCCAAACATGCCAATTAATTTGAAACAAAAAAAATTGGCAAATGTGCCAATTAATATGAAACGGAGGGAGTATATAGCTAGTATGATAAATATGGTTGCAATTTATTTACAGGTACATATGTACTAGTTATAACTTCTAGGATGGAAGTGGGAACTTATCTTGGTTTTCCTGTTTTCCGAGCTACGTCGATGAAGTTTCTATCTTGCAACGAGGCTTCAAGATTCTTAACTAGTGAAGAAGTATGATTCACATATCTTGGGTTGTTGGTTTTAACTAATTCCCAGATTTCTCATTCCTTCTGCTATTAGTAAACTGAGACGTTCTTACAATTTCATATTTCCCCAGAAAAGAGATGAAGCTTACTTTATGACACTCTTGAAAGTAGTGGAATCAACTCCAGGCTTGTATTATTCTTATGGAACAGATATAACACTAAAGTAAGCTTTCCACATAGCAATCTCCTCGTTCTAAATCAGGTTTTTTATCAAGAAAACTGATATACTTTACCAGCCTGCAGAGGAGATGTAAACTGGCAAAAGGATGGATGAGCAAACCTATTTGGAAGCAGGTATAAAATTTAATTATAGAGTTTTCATGTCCTACTTGCTGTGGCTGATGCATTCATATTTGTTGCATTGTTGAGAACATATTTAAATATCTATAAATCGTAACCTTGAAATCTCCTGAGAGGTAACCAGTGCATCATTCTTATACAGATTGGTTTATTTAGGGCATCCAAAGACCAAATTAGAAGATTTAATCCAAATACTCAAATAATTGTCCATGCTTCAACATTGTTGTATAATTTCAAAATACTTGATTTCAATAGCTATTTTTCAAAAAACTGCTTCATCTATTGATTTTATTTTGTGTTAAATTGCAGGGTGACCCAAGATTTGTTTGGAACAAGAACATGTTGGAGGAGCTTATTGAGAACAAGGTTAGATATAAATGTCACATCTCATTTTTTTTAATCTCATTTCTGCTTGCAAAGTGGACAAGGAGCGTATTAATTTTATAATTTATTTGATATGTATTGAGGCTTAACATTGCTTAAGTCTGCGTTGTTTCCTTTTACATATAAAAGTTTCTAACTTTGTATGTTTTCTTGCAGCTTGATGGGTTTATCATCCCTTTACTACAAGGAAATATCCTTACCTTGCCTTCTCCTAAACCCCCCCCCCCCCCCCCCCCCCCCCCCCCCCCACCACCACACACACACACACACATAGTGATTTGATCTCTATTTGTCACCCTGACAGTAAATAGCAACGAAAGACCGAAACAAGTTTTATGTTTTTACTTGACTAAGGTTAAAGTTTCCAGACTGGAGAGATGAAGCTGAAAAACTCACCTGTAGTTATAAAATTAATCTCACGGAGATGTACACGGCGCCTAGGTACAAACATGTTCCAATTTTTAATTCATTCTAGTTGACATGGATCTTGAAGCCTTCTTTGAAATACTATTCTCGTTCTTCTGAATATAGGGACAAGAATGTGGAGAAGAGGAGCCAATTTAGAAGGAGATACTGCTAATTTCATAGAAACTGAGCAGCTGCTGGAGTTTGATGGTCATATATCCTCTTTTCTGCAGGTTTGCTTGATTCAAACAGGTTTATATATTCTGTTATGTGGGAAAATAATACACAATCTTTTTGCGATTGAGATTTTTAAATATATATTGAGCAGAGCAATGGCTTCTCAATTTCCCTAACTAAGAGTTCACAACTAGAACTACAACCTTGTTTTCTAATTAAGTGAAACTGTACTATACTTTCTTTCATGCATATACATCTAGCTATAGTTATTACCTTGACCTTGGTCGGTTCCTCGTAATTACATTGAATGGCTCAGCTATCAGAGAAATGGTCATGTTTTGAATCCATATATTATTTAAAATTTGAAGTGGCATCATCTAGATTAACTCTGCAGCATATAGCCATTTTAATTTGGTATATTTTATCTGCATGGAGGCTTGTTCTTATAAACTGTGGTACCCAGGTTCGGGGGTCAATTCCACTTCTGTGGGAGCAAATTGTTGACTTGAGCTATAAACCACGACTCAGTCTCATTCATCACGAGCAGACAGTATGTGCATGCTTCTAGATTTTGACTTTCCATCTCACTTTATTGTATTACTTTTACTCATTCTTGTTCACTGCCATCAGAGAGTTTAATTCCATGGATTGTGTTGTCAACATTATTCAAATTTTACTTTCCTCTTGTATTTTCAGTCGAAAGTTGTGGAACGCCATTTTAATGATCTTCTGCAAAGATATGGAGGGTGTGTTGCCGTTGACCTGACAGATAAGGTTAATTATTTGGTTGATATTTCACTAGCCTTAAATAGCTGAAGACTATATATAGGGTGTTTTCATTTTTTCTTTATTAATTGTAAGGTATATTTCAAATTTCACATGAAATGTCCTTGAATCCTTCAATTAGTCATTTTGGATAACTTCACTTAATTTTTATGATCTTGATATCATGCTTCGGTTCAAGTTGTGTGAATGAGTGATTGCACTTATTACCTCGTCATGGCTATGTAACTGTAATAAATTGTAGTGAAGCTATCCTTCAAACCAGTTTAATAAAGTTTTTAAAATCACTCTCTATGTTTAGATCTTATTTATTTCTATCTTGTAGCATGGGGATGAAGGTTTATTAAGTAATGCTTATGCAGAAGAAATGCAAAAGCTTCCTAATGTTAGGTGAGTTTTATAATTCTGATATAACACTTTTCCCATAGGAGGATTTATTTTTCTGTTTGGAATATAGAGATTGGCGTTGAAATCAAAATAGAAATGGTAAAATGCTTGCCATGTTATAATATCAAAATTTATAGGGCATCGTAGGACATGAAATTGATCTCGTGGTTGCTCCCGAATATGTATGATTACACAACAGATAACTCATAAATGGACAGTGTGAACAATATTCACTTTAGTACTTATCACATGTTCGGATTTTACATTGTTATGATCTCATCCAAATTCTGTATCTTCAGTCTCCATTCTCATCATGTTTTAGAAGTTGGAACAAATATAGTAAATTGTGTAATTTATTGCTATTGCTCCAGATACGTCTCATTTGACTTTCACGAATCTTGTGGCAACGGAAACTTTGATAATATTCAACTCCTGTATGATCTAATATCTGAAGACTTTGAGAAGCAAGGGTAATTAACTGACTTTGTGCCTTTGAATACTTATTTCTTTTTTCCTGAAATGGGTGCAAAAATGCTACCATGCTGGATCTTCGTAATACGATTTTTTAATAAATGTTATTCCAGCTGAGCAGATACTTCCTTCTAGATTCTGAAGGGAAGATTCTTGCAGAACAGGAAGGAATAATTAGATCAAACTGCATCGATTGCCTTGATAGAACAAATGTTACACAGGTTTGAGGCAACATGTCAAATTCTTCTACCTCTCAATTGTCAAATGTATTTGCTTAGTTTATGAAGGGTATTTATGTGGATTCTTCACATGAAGTAGTTGATATTTCATTTGCAGAGCTACCTTGCAAGGAAGTCTTTAAATTTTCAACTACAGAGACTTGGTGCACTTTCTCCAACCGAGAGTATTTCGATGTTCAGTGAAGATTATGAAATTTTTAAGACTTGTATGGACCACATATAGATCAGTGATTAATTTGTGTTTGTAATATGCGCAACATTATGCTTTTTTTGCTTGTGCTGAACATTGTTTGTTCGTGACAGTATGGGTGGAGCAAGGGGATGAGATAAGTCTCGAGTATTCTGGAACACATGCCCTGAAACGGGACCTTGTAAGGTAACCCAAGAAAAAAGGTTTTATGAATTGTATATTAAAATAAGTAAAATATGAAGACTCTGCCTTTTTGGGTGATTTATGTCTCAGGTATGGTAAACAGACAATGACTGGTATTATCAAAGATGGGATGAGTGCCATCTCAAGATATTATTTAAACAATTTTCAAGATGGAGTTCGACAGGTTTTTAACACGCACCCCCCATCCACCCACACCCACACTCACACCCACAAACTACCTGAAAGGTGATGGCTTAAAAAATGTTAACAAGATTCTGAATTAAATTATTGGTGTCTTCACAGGATGCAATTGATCTTATCAGTGGCCGCTACACTGTGAACAGAAATGGTCCCTCTCCATTCCAGCCTAAAGGATTTGAGTCCCTCTCTGTAAGCAATAACCTCTTCTGTATATGATCTTCTATTTCAGGTTTCATAGATAGCATCTCTTATGCTTTTACCGAGTCACATATTTTCTGCCTGTAAGATTACTGTGAGTCACATTATTTGCAATGTTGGTTGGCTTATTAAGTAACCTCAGTGTTCAAAATATGTAGTCAGCGGATGATGGATGTAGGAGAGAAACAGTCAATAGAAGTCGATAATGGATGTGCATGCAAAGCCAAAGGATTTTAACAAAAAATATTATAGGGCTTCATTTGGATTGAAATTTGGGTGGATTGAAATTCATCATTTTGGTTAATAGAACAGTACAAATTAGTTAATTAACTCTTTGAAATTCATAAAAAATCTAAATGATCCAAATTTGTTATATGGATTTTAAATTATTAACTCCAAATCTCTCAATCCAATCCAAATGAAGCATAAGCAAACAATCCAGTTCCATTTACCTTGATTAATAATGTGAGGCTCATGAAGATCCCAGACCTACCCTTTTGAGTTTTGCAGAATGTGTCACCCCATGAAGTAGGCTATTGGTAATGACTCTCAAGCAAGGTTTTACTAGAAAAGCGACTTCAACCTTCGAGGTTTATCTTAAGCTCAAACCCCTAAGATTTGTTCCTAGTAAACTTTTCCCTCCTAAGCAAGAGAACTTTTACTTAGTAAAAGATGTGTTATTTTCTCATGCTTTTTTCACATCAAGCTATATGTGTAAGTTTAATTGGCACCATTGGAGATGAACATTGGATATGTAATGACAACTTTCTTATATTGTAACTGTAAATTTCAGTATCTTCCGGTCGCTTCAGCTATAGTTATTGGAGGATTGACAGTGACATCAATCACACTAAATCAAGGTATCGGTAGGCTTTGTTAATGCTGAATGATATTAGGCCTCATTTGGATTGAGGGACTAGAAGCTACATATTTCAAATCCATCATATTGTTTGGATCATTTTATTTTAGTGCTAGTCTGTAAATCAAATTGGTAAATTTAAAATCTACACTATAATGGATTCATTTGAAATCCTTCTTCCAAATTCTTTCCCAAATCCAAGGTTCGACTTATGAGTTTTTTTCCAGTACATACAGCCATTCACACACTGCATGGTTTTTTTTTTTTTATAGCCGGAAGAAATGCACAACATTTTGTATCGTCTATGGTTTGTGCGGGCGTAGCTGCTGGACTGATGGCAATCGTCAAAGCCAATGGAAGGCAAATTTGTTCAAAGCCTCGCTTGTGTGGTTTGTTGTAGGCTTGTAGCTGACACTTTAAAAACTTTGTTTAATACTAGAATTTTTACAACATTGTGTCCAAGTTGTGGTCTCTAATAAGCCGACAGAAAAATAAATAAATGCTCGTGATATACCGTGAAGCTCCCAATTTAGTCTGCAAATCACTTGGCTACATTGAATTTGTGAGTTCTTATTTAAGTATTGTTTGTCAGTTTGGGATACATTTTACTGGAAACTCGTAACATATATGCTTACTTGATCTTTCTTGTATAGAAAAATCACAAGAATAATCTTTTGCACAAATTATTTATCTGCATTACTGGTCGGTAGTATTCGGTACCATAGAAGTTGTATTAGATACCATCCATGTTGTACTATAGTAGAAAACAATGCAGTGATAATTTTTGGAAGTGTATGGCTAAACATCATCCGGATTTAATTATGTATTGCAACTTGCAAGCAACCAGAATTAGCCATTGCCAATAGGACAGGTATGTACCACATAGTATGTTCTATGTGACTGCCGGTAATAGAAAGAGAGTTTTAAAATATTGAGATTGTATTAATTGTTACATTCGTGATTTAGTGCTTCACATTCACATTAATGTTAAGAATTTCTAAAGGTGGAGAATTATTAATCCAAACGTGTCAAAGACAAATAATTTCATTCTCTCTTCCTCGAATCAGTCAAAAGTTATCAAAACAAAATGACACGTTCTCCTCTGTTATATGAAATGTATGACCACCCAAAATTCAGAAGTACCTTCTGCATAAAATGATGAAAAAGGGGACATATTCAGCAAGAGAATATTCGACAATTCACATTGTGAATCCCGTGAATCATGACTTTCAAGTCATCTTGATTTCACTAGAGTTTTTTTTATCAATGCAGAAATTTATTTTATAGATAAATATAAATAATACTGGTCACGAATTACTGAAGTTTCTCTGAGATAACCAGCGTAATTTTTACAATTGAATTGTTATATTAATTCATTTAACCTCATATTTTAAAACCCCTTACGTCCATTTATTAAGAAGTACCCAAGTAGTTTCCATTAATACAACCAACACCATGCACGATTCTCACATTCAGAATCCTGTATAATTTAATTGCAAATTTACAAAGATGAGGGCCAAAGAGAACCACACGATATTCCGAGGTAACTCTACCTCATAATATGTTTTGGTTGTCAAGAAAGTTTAGGAAAATAATGATTATGATTGTGCAAGTTTTAAAAATTTAAGATGAGATTTGAATTAAGGTTGAATGTTGGATTTGAGGCGAAAATAGACCATAAGTGTAAAACCAATGACTTTTATATAATTTGAAACAAAAAAAAAAATAGCATGTGTAAAATCAATGATTTTCATAAAATTTGAGATGAGAAAAAGTAAGTGGTAGTTCTTATTTGTTGTTTGGTTGAATTTCACTTGAGCCTGATTCAAACGCGTGTTGGATTGATTCTGACTCGATTTCAGGGTTTCGCCACCAAACCAGAAAATATCTACAAGGAGGTTTCCAAGTAAAGAAAATCTATAGGTGGAGATTTCAAAAGATGTACCATGTACATCCTTGCTTATGGTCCTTTTTTTCCAGTTTCCAATATTTTTCTTTATTTCAAATTTCCTTCCTTTACATCACCTGTTGTCCTCCTCTTCATATCACATAAGCTTCTCTTCCAGAGTTGATGTTTTCTTGATTTTAACTTCCAGAAATATGTTATCTTTCCTTTTCCTCCCCAGCAAGACTTCATGTAATGAAATTTACAGAATCCATCCTTGAAATCGCTCTTCTTCAGGTCTGCATGATTTGTCTTCTCCAGTAGAAAAAAATGGTGCTTGTGTGTGCATAATTTGTTATTGTGCATGTGTGTGCAGCGATAAGTGTATATCACTTTGAAGATGGAACAATGGAGTTTGGTTTTAGCAGGTACCTCTCTTGTAAAGGTGAAAGTACTGTTCGTTTACATGATTTCATTTTCGCATATTCAGAAGCATCAGTCCCTTGAGTACTGCATAAGCTCAAACCACTGGACACAAGAAGCAATGAACAAAGATATTATTGGTCAGTTCCGACACTAAGAAATTAAATGTAACAGTTCAATAATTTTTCATCACTTGAACTCACTTGTCTCAAAAGGTCCGCGAGTGTCCTGGGAAGTGCTTCAATGTTCTTTAGAACAACGTAGAATGGGAACGGGAATGAGTCGAGATACTTTGAGACCTTGAAATCTGAACCTTGAAAAGTTGCTTCCTTCAGGGCATATGAAGATCAAAATTAATTAATATTTGGGTTTCTCGGTTTACATGGATAGAGAAATTACAAGTACGATTTACCTGAAGGTCAATGATGGATTCGTTTGGGCTATCCAGGACAAGGAATGCAACCATACGTTTTTTGCTCAAGATATCTCTCACGCGTTGCTTCAAATTCTCCTTCTAAAAGGTGTTTTTTTTAATCATTATAACACAAAAAAGTTTGGCAATATATCAAAGGAACAATTCCAAGAACTGATGAAGAAAATATTTATACCTTCTCATTGGAACGACCATCAGCTATAATTAGTACAAGCTGCTCGAGAGGATTATATCCAGATGGTAGTCGAGCATGCATAACTGCAGTGTCCAGCATGTTGTTCAAATATTTCAGTAACTCAGCCATGGGTTCATCCTTGATCGTGTTCTCTTGCTTAAAAGTCAAACTCGAGACCATCTGTCCAACATTAGAGAAATCAATAAATAGTTCAATATTAAAGATAAAGAAATACTTCTATAAGTTGCAGAGCAAAACAGTTCACAGAGAGAGTGAAGCATTTCTATTTCTAATACCTTGATTCCGGCCTCAGGAGTGAAAGGTTGGTCAAAATCTTGAAGCAATTTGATGTTGCCCTGCTGCCCAAAACTTGCAACGGCAAAATTTCCAACTTCGAGCTGCGACATTGCTCGACAGACTGTAACCAATGCTTCAATAGCAAAAGCACCACACAAACCTTCTGACATGCTGCGAGAATCATCGACAGCAATGACAACTTGGTAATCACGTTTACTTGGCCTGGTGCGCCTGAGCCATATCTTGTCTTTCCGATAATGGCTCGCAACATATTGAATCACCTGAAGAATTTAAATTATGAGAAATCTAACCTTAACTTCAACCACACACACAGTAACTGTTATTAAGGTCACAAAGCCAATCACATACCTTTTTCATGTTAATTCTTTTACCAGTCTTGTAATCTCCTTGGAGCTTGCTAGCCAAATTCGGTTCCATTACCAGACGCAACTGTTCTGCCAACTCCTGAGACAACCTCGTAGTACGCAATTCACATCTTCTCCATAGAGAAGAAGCATCATCCCTCGTGTCAAGAGAGGGTACAAACCCATTAGCTTTATCACTCACCGAAATCTTGCTAAGTTGATGTATTTCTTCACTCATGTATGACCTATTTACAGAAACCAAACTCTCGGAAAAGTTAGGTGAATCATGATTATTATCACCATCAACTTCCATCGACTCTTCAGGCTGCTTCACTAAATCTGATAGTTCTGGGCCTTCTGGCTGCATTTTAACATCGTTAAGAGAATTCAAAGCAGAATTTCTGATAGGAACAGTTTCAGCAGTCTGTTTCTCAATCTCAGTTTCACTAGTGGCATCTTTTCTGTCAGCGTCTTCTACATCCCTGTCGATATCACTCTGAGGCATACCTTCCTTGATTTGGTCAGCTGTTGCAGGTCCAAGTGCTTGAGCTGTACCCTCCTTAAACTCAGCAGTGAAGCCGTACTCATCTGCATTCTCATCCATCATATCATCGGGACTGTTTATTTGGTCCTCAAGGTCAACAGAGACTTTGACTCTCTGTTTCCATTCATCAAAAGCATCACCAACACTGCGACAAGGATTCAGCTGAGTTTTCTGAATAAGAGGTGCTGAAGTTCTGGATCGTTCATTGCTTACTATTTTGCCATTTGTGGAATCAGGAACCCTGACTTCGAGCTGAGGGGCATTAGGCTGGTCACTTGTCTGAGCAAGGTCAATTTTAAACTCGCTGAAATCAGAATATTTTTCATCTGGTGCAAAGTCTCCCATATCAGCTGTCTCAGAATCTTCCTTAGGCGGTCCAGCAGATTTAGCAGTTGGATTATTATCACCATCCGAAATAGGAGTAGGTGGCATAACATCTTTCTTTGGCATCCTAACGTCACTTTCGGTACCATTTTCATCTTCAGCGATATCTTTTTCGGCATTCTCCATAGCATGCTCAGAGTCTTCCTCTTCCAGAGACTCATCCATTAAATTGCCATCCTCATCACTCTTTAAGTCAGAACCACCAATATCTTCCATTGGTTCACTAGTAGCTTCCATTTCAGAGTCTTCATCAGGAAATTGATTTTGGTCTTCTAGATTTATTCCTGAAGGATCTGTAAATGTGTCAGCCTTGTCTATGTTCATATCTTCTGCTCCATCAGAACCCTCTTCATTGCCGCCATTCTCATCATTATTTTCACTAGATTCTTTTGCATCAAGATCTCCAGCACCATCATATGCAGAAGCAGAATCCTCCTTTGGACGAAGCTCTTCATCATAGGACTCCGTGTCCTTTACCGATGGTCCTTGCTCATATTTCTCATTTGCATCACGATTCTCATCATCATTCGTGTCCCCAAGTTTCTCATCAACTATATCACTTTCTGCACCAACTTCCCCCATGGCGGACTCGAGTTGATCATCCTCATTAACTTCGTTTTCCTCGTCGTCTGAGGAATCCTCGCTAACACTTAAAGCCTCACCACTGAAGTCCTGTTCCATCTCTATTCCTTTTTCAGTTTTACTCGGCTGGTCAGTCATATCTTCCTCATCTTCCTTTAGCTTCAGACGTGCACAAAACACTTATAAGATTTTCTTCTGAATATGAATAATAACTAAATGCTTTAAACATGAAATTCCCATACCTTCTCAGAGTTCCCTAGTAGCTGATCTTCGTCACTTATTTGATCACTGACATCATTCAATCCTGCACCCTCACCCATACCTGTTCCATTTGCATCTTGAGTTGTCTCTTTCGAACTATTATTTTCTTCGTCTTGGATTATGCCAAATCCTTTAGCAAACAATGAAGCAAAGACGTTTGCAAGCACATAAGTCACAGTTGATACCTGCATACAATAGAATTAAAGTGGATCAGGGATAACATTGAACTTTTTACGACTCCAAAAATTATCAAACCCATCTTTACTTCTTCCTACATTTTATTTCAACTTAGGAATTAATTTCTTTTTAGAAAGCATTTGTCATACTTAACAGAATAAAGATATAAATTTATTCGGTTATAAGGAAAACATAAAGCAGATTTACCATATCATGGATGGCTAGAAAATCATGCAAAAGATTATCCCCAAAGGCCAGAATCATTTTCACTAGCTCATACAGATGTCGCAATTGTGTGCAAGCAGAATCAAATATGCTAGAATTTTTGTCTGCAGAATAGTTGAGAAGTTCTCCCTGAGGATAAAAAGGAAGGGCAGAATCAGAATTTATATAATGGAAAATCTAGCAGCACGTTGATGAGGAATAAACTTACAGCAGATTGAATGGTTCTGATTACACCCTCACAAATGAGGTCCAACTGCAGGTGCTCTGTATCTCTTTCAAATAGGACTTTCCATTCATTGATGTTCTTCAGAAACTCTCCAGTAAAAGCAAAATCATTAATCAGAGACCCAACTCTCTGAAATGTACAGAGAATATGCTTATGTGTTCCTTTGAGTGCAATATCAAAACCAGATCTAAGTTGATTAATATATTCTTCCTCAAGGTCAGGATTCCTGTCCACTATATTTGAGTTTGTTTGCAGAGAAGAATAAAATTCTTCAACAATTCTAGCCTGCAAAATATCATGAAGCTTCAGTTGGAGATTTTTTGGAGGATTCCTCTTCACTGAAAGTTGGAACTTAGTGTTTTGCATTTGTATATTAATTTTCAACTTAAATTTAATATGATTAACATCAAGTACGAAGAATGTCTGAATTTTTGCAGTATAACATCTGTAAGTACCTTTGTAAATAAATCATCAAAATGCCCAAGCAGGATATATTCAACAGCTCCTTTCTCATCTTCATGCCCACGAAAAGAAGAAAGATTCTTCTGAAAGGTTCTAATTAACTCGAAATTCTGATTTGTCAACTGTTCCATTTCTTTCGTGACACCACAAGGATGCAATGCGATTTCTACCGTAGTAATATCTTCATTACTTCCAAGAAGGTGGTGATCCAGCGAATTCTGCCAGGAATTTATAGCACATGTAAGCTGAAAAACTGTTCAAACTTATTAAATAAAGATAGCAGAATAACTGGCGACATACCTTTGACTTTTGGAAGTCCGGAAGGACTTTCTGAATGAAAAGATGAATCTTTTCTGCTCCATGTCTGACACTTGAACAAGTATTCAAATGGTTTTTCTCAATTGTTTCTAACAACAAATGTTCTTCGTACATCATAACACAGAAAGCATCTAAGAGTTGCTGCAGTAATTATAGATTGTGAAGTCAGAATTTAAAGTAAATGACCATCACCAAAGGTACATCACATCAAGTCACAGGCGGAAGGTACCTTTTGTTGCCACATGCATTTGAAAATGGCATGTTGGTTCTTAACAAAAGAGCATTTCTCGCTGATCTCCCTAGTGCTTGAGAACAAATTTGATAAAGGCCATATACATCCTCTCAAGCACTTAAGTTGCTTTTCAAAATTATAGGCTACTAAACGTTGTCCTTGTTGTATTTCAATTAGATGATCAACATAAGAGCCCGACCTCTTGACCTACAAAAGACATGATAAACTATATAATGAACATGGAAAATAAGATGATGCATGCCTTTCAACCTGACAAAATTCAATTTACAATGATAGGAAATCTCAGAACTATTAACAAGTAGAAGCGAACTGTGAAATGGAAGAATTGGGTCATTGAAACAGCAATCAACAAATCACAAAGCAAAGATGTAGAAAATGTACAGATATAAAATTAAAAAGCTCTTATAAAGTCCATAATAGGCCAAGAAATAGACAGTGTCTAGTTGGCTTAGGTAACAAAATCTGTTGGATAGTAGAGACTTAAAACAACGAATCACTAGTCCATCAAATTGGGAACCATTTCCTCTGGCACATACCTGTTCGAGAGTAAAATCTTTATGAAAATTCAGACATATTTTCTCCAGATATTTAATTGAGGCAATGCTCTTGAAGTAGCATTTATTAGCTGTTTTCCACGTAACTTCAAGGGATGAGCTTTGAATGTTATTCCCAGAAGAATTATCACTTTGAGTCAGCAGCAAATGTTGCACTTCATAGGATGGCTGGAGAAGCCAGGAGTCTGATTTGTCAAATTGTCCCTGGAAGATAATAGGCTAAAAAATATTAGAGGAACTAAGAATTTCCACTACAAAAATCTGAATCCAAAATGAAAAACAACAAATTATAAACTCAAAATGATAAAGAAAATGCATATTTGAAAAATGCACAACAGTACCTCAGCAGATGTTCTATGCTTGGACAAGCCGCAACATTCAAGGAGCTTTAGAAGATCAGAAAATGCCCTCCTTTTACCCAACATCTTACTTTTATCCTCCCAAAGTTCGCCGCAGTGAATTAGAGAGCTGCATAAATTTTCGATTGTATCCCATGGCTGCTTTCTTTCTTCCCAGTACAAAAAACATGAAGATTGTGAAGGTATACAATCCTTGATGCCCTCTATAACCTCTGCATGATTTGAAATTCTATTAACTTATTGAATAACAATCAGCAAAAAAGTCAATCAATAGAAGTCAAGTCAAATACTCCCACTGCTAACCTCCAACACCCTCTAGGCTCTTCCACCAATCAGCTAACCATAAAGAGCTGCAACAATATTAAAAGTTCAATATAATATACAAACATACGAAAAACAGAACTAAATCAAAATGAAATCATTGAAAGTTAACCTGTCCTTGTCTTTAGACTGGGTCTGATTGCAGACAGTATCAAGAAGAGTCCTGCTGACCTCAAAGGGATCAACCACGAGTTTTTTGTCATGAATCGCTCGGGTATCTATTCCACTTCGTGACCCTTCTTGGCCAAGGAATTCCATAAGAGGTTGTTGGAGTATGTCCTGTGACGGAAAGACATTCGTGAAGAAGTTGATGTTAACAGGGGAGATGCTCATGAGGCCAACTAACAATTATTGACTCGTGGAAAATGGAACATGGAACAAAATTTCGTGGGGGAGGGAAAAAGAGTTGAGTATTTAAATAAATAACAGCCAATTTTTGTGAGGAATCATCTTTTGAACATTTGACCGAAAACATTTCCCAAGTATTACAATAATATGAAAGAGCCCGAGGATTGAGACACTTATTCTACAATTTTATAGTTTATACCAATGGCAACAAAGAATTCTACAACACACCAGCACAAAATAAAATTGAGAAGGATAAAGAAGAAGAATAGTAAGATGGGACATGTTCTAATGACCAGTGCTAGTGAGAAATAAAGTTTCAACATATGCTTCAATTATTTGCAATTAAGTTCATGAATTAAATGACAAGTAAAAGTTGATCAAGATCTCCCTTATTCTCTTAAGTGCATGTAGTGTTGTATGATTGAAATCATCTGCAAGAAGTTAGGTTACATTTGAAGATACTGCTAGATAAGTGACAATTATGGGAACCATAGTCTCACCGTATACTTTTTTACAATCTTTCTTAGTTTAAGCCTGCTTTTCTTTAACTTCTCAAAGTCGAAATGATTCTCAATGCGACCCCAATGGCACAACTTCAAAAGTTCTTGCAACTCCTTCTCAACGCTGCTTCTCTTTGATCCGATATGTTCCAAAATTCTTTCCAAAAAATTACAAGAATATTAATTTCAAAAAGTCCAAACTGAGATGACATAAAAGGGCAAGCATATTGAAGTAAAAATTTCAGGAGAACAGAACTTACCGTGGCAACAATTGTAAGTAGAAGCCAGAAGTGTTGTAAAGAACTTTCACATTGTCCAATTCGCAAGGGCTGCATAAGTCATTACAAATAAGCATCTCAATCTTCAAAAGTTCATGCAGAAAAGACAGTCCAATTCAGAACAATTTAATGGAAATATCAAAAGAAGAGACCTGCCACAACTTTGAAACCATAATTCCAAGAAAAGAGAAGTGGATGGCAAAAATTCCAAATTTGGTGCAAAAAGTCTTAGTTAACTAACTCATATGATTGCTCAACCGCTTTCAGTACAAAAGAAAAAAAAAACATAGAATAAACACCTTTTATAAGATCTTCGATTCATATCATTACTAATATGTCCGTGTAAAGACACAAGTAACTGAAGTCGCTTTCTGAATTCACCAATGCTAGATGTCTTGAAAAATTCTTCCAGGCTGCATATTTCACTTGGCATTAGACAGGAACTACATACAGACTAGATTAAAAATCTTTCAACGAATATATGAGGGTGGATACTGGACACATGCCTTTCAATTGTTGATTTATTGTATTGTTCAACATCAGCACTGGGGCTCCGTTGGAAAATGGAATATAAGGGAAACCAAAGCTGTGAAGAGGTACAAAACAAAAAAGGAATTATAATTGCATAACAGGACAAGACAGTGCATTCTTAGAAGTAAAAGAAGCACAATAGCATTAACAGAATTTTAAGCTTTAAATATGAGGACCTGTTGAGAATCATATCATCCAGTTACAAATTTGGAACCTAAAGAGTCCCTTGTACAAGAGGGACACTAAACTGAAAAAGGTAAGTCAAAGTCTGTACTAAGGTTGTCTCCTAGGCCAAAAGATGCACCAGAACTTTTGAGATCACCAACAAAAGTTGCATCTAAACTACCGTTTACCAAATTCTGACACTTCATCAAGCACTAAGCTCTTTAAAAGCACAATCATTTGTCAAGTGCAGTAGATATAAAAAAGTAATTGGAATATGTTGCTCCTATCTTCAATAGTTTTTATAAGAAAAGTCTAATAGATGTTGCTTCAACTAATAAATAATTAAATAGGAAAAGGAAAATCTTACTTTTCCAGCATTTCTCTCGAACTGAGATTGAACTTCATCAAGCAAAGCAGGCCAAGATTCAAACTCCAATTTATACCATGAAGACACCAGAGTGAAAATACGTTCCAGTTGATCTGGAAACCCATAACAAAAATGAGGAAGGTAGGGATACTTTGTATTATATAGGGAAGTCAAACCTATGCAAATGAAAGTTCTTTCTTACCAGAGAGAGGAAATTTAGCGACGGTTTCTTGCAGATTCCGAACCCTATTGAGCAAGAATTCCAATCTGGAAAGAGCCTTCAAAGAGACACAATAAATGTAAGTTAGGTGCTGCAACATATATGTTTTGCAAGCCAAAGAAGTTTTTATAATAAAGAACGGAAGAGTTGTTTACAGATTCCTATATGAAATGCTAATAACATTAGAAATAACATTTGGCAAGATATCCAACCTTGGCAAGAGGAGTGTCGAGAGGCAGTGCTAAAACCATTTCAATTACTTCCAAAATTTTCTGAAGAGCAGGGTGATCATCCCATTCTTTCATTAGGCAATTAATACGCTGTTTAAGAAATTCAGTTGGCTCCACCAATTGAGCCATCACTGGTGAATTTGAATCCTGATATGAACCAAAAGGAAAGCAACAATAAGTGAAGATTCTGAGGTAAAAGCAGGCAGATTCCTTTAAAGGAAATTAAATAAAAAAACCTTATAAAAGTTGTATGAACAAGTTGATTTGTGGAGACGTTTGAACTTATGATCATGCTCCAAACAGAGGCGGAGCATATGTTCTGGGGAAATCTTAGCATCAAAATTGGATGAAAATGAACCTTTCAAACCTGGAAATGTCGAGATGTGAGAAATCTTGACTATGAATATACAAAACATTTAGAATAAGAACATGTAATGTCGATCACCTCTAGTCAATTTCACTCCAAGCATATAAGAACCGAGAAAGGAAGACAATCTGTCCTCGTCAGACACTTGAATACTGCCAGACTGTTCATGTGATTCCGTCCAAAAGTAGGCAGTGAAAATTATTGAAGTAGAAAAGATTCATGGAAATGAAATTAACTTTTTCTATATATATAAAAAGAACTAACAATAGCATAGTGCTTTCATATGTTCCAAGATGATGTTAAGCTAGTGAATTTTCATAATTCAGTTCTTAATAAACTAGGGGAGCTAAGTGCATCTAACACAAATAAGACCCCGAGGATGTTTGTCAATATTATATTATAACCAAGACAAAGAATGAAATGTAAGTTAAATTGTGGATCTAAGTATGATCAACAAGATGCAGGCCACTTGTGTCTCCGCACAATGGGAGAAGCAGCTGTAAGAGCTCAAGACTTTTATACCACTTATACTTGTGGATGAGAACCACCATGTCACGAGTCCCAAATCTATGGTGGAAGCACCGATAAATATACAGCAACCCTCCTAAACAATCATCCTCCAATGCCAACAATACAATATAAAACTTCACAGTATAAAAAACTTACAATGACCTCTTAACGATATTGGTTATTAATTGTCTTTTCTAAAGGATTAATCTCGCTATAGTGAAATCCCACCATAAAAATCAAATGACTGCAAGAAAATAGTGCAATTTCAAAAATTCATATTACACTCGCTACACCACACCCCCTATTATTACTGTAGCGTCAAGTTGGATCGTGAGTCACTACAATCGGTATAGAACATAGTGAACTTTTCATAGTCAATTCTATTGAAATCATGAGACAATTACTTAAGCTTACGTTGCTTATTTACTAGGTTCAGCTACGTTATTAGTTTTTTTATGTGGTAAGCCATAATCCTATTTAAAAGAACTTGAGAAGTGTGTTGTGATTAACTAATTAGCTCTATTTCCAAGGGAGGGTCTTTTGTGACATGTATACAGCTCACAATTCCACAGCTTATCTCCTATTTATACTCGATTGAGTCTGCTAAATCTGATGAGAAGATCTATTACCAGCTAACACAATGCCTTGATAAGAATCAAACCACGCTAACTCTAAAGAGGCCAAGATAATAATGAACGAAGGAGGTGATGGAGAAGATACTGTTAAAGGAGGCCGGAGGGAGTAGGATACCAATCTCACTCAGGATGAAAATCATAAAATCTCTGGTGTTACTTGAGCTAAATATCAATTTTTAATTTTGAGAAAAGATTGCACAAAAACCGTAGAGTTCAGGAAACCAAATCTAAAGTAAAATGGATGCTACGCCCATTATTGAGAAATTGACATAGCTTTCAAGTGTAAGTGGATTGAACTCAGCTCTAATAACGAAAACCTTATCCCATGCTTGTAAATAGATGGTTCCTCAAAAAATAATTAAGATCCTAAACATGTTCAGAAAGAAAATTTTCCATGGCAACATCAAGAATATCCACCAAAGTAAGTTCAATATTGTGTGCATCTGAAATGAAATCTGTTATTTCGGTGGTCGATTATAATTCTGAATGAACATATTGTCACATTCAGGTGGGTAATACAGAATAAAATTACAAGTAAACTTACTCTTTGAACAAGGTCCGCTGAACCAAATAACTGATTGTGAATGTTGACAATGTCATCCAAATTTGATTCCTGGCCTTCCCAGTCTTGCTCCAAAGGTTCAACCACGTCATGCGTTCTTATCTGTAAGGACAAGAAGTAACGTAACTGAAGATTATTGAATATTGTGCAGTGCTCGTCTAGATGTCTGCAATATATATGCATCTACACGTGTACAATCACACATAATGTGAGAGATAAGAGATATAATACAGAATTTTTACCTTCTCGTCTACTTCTTCAGTTAGCAGTTTCTGCCACTCAGAAAAGCTATCAGTTGCTAGCAAATTTTCACAATCTGATACATCAATCTCAATGATACTCTCTAAATTAAATGCACGGGTTCTGAACTTGTATTGACTCTCCTCCATTGGTTTTACGCGGTGTTTCATCCAAAGGCTGGCAACCTCATCAAAGATCTCATGCAAAAGCTGACAAAACATACGGTTCAACCTCAAATCATTGTAGGAAAATTACTAGCAATGTATCACACGGTCAAACAGCTAATTACCTTAAAGGCTGAATTGCCAAGAAACTGTGCATCAGCAACAGAGTTTTTAATTCGAGCAAGAACATTATGGAAAACGCCAAGCTTAACTGGCAAGGTTAAGGCCTGTAGTAAGAGTTGACAAAAATTTCAGCATTATAGAAACTAAAAGAAGTCCTATGGAAACCTTGTTATAGCTTTTTGAAAAATAATATGATGTCAATCATCACCAAATATCAAAGGCTTGCATAAAAAATTTAAAAACACTCCAATTCATTTAAAAAAGCTATGCTGCATCACTAACCATCACATCAGAAAAATTGCTTCCCAAACCAACTATCTTTTGAACCATATTCATATCTATTTCTTCAATACTAATAGGCAATTCAATATCGCAGGTTGAGAGTTGGGGCTGCTTCCCAAGTTTGAGTGACACAGTTTTTGATGCACAACTTCTAGGGAATCTCATCAATTTGTAGATCGTTTCCTGTTATAGAAACATCAACAGTCAACTGCAAAGAATTGTGTGAAAGGAAGAAGAGACAAAGACCATTTACTTACCAGAACCACTTCCATATTGCCCTCTTCATTTGCCAAATATTTTTTATTCAGTACACTAGAAACAATCAGGGATAAGCCTAATTTCATTTCATAGATTGCAACCTGAACAGGTTCAATTATATCAATGTATGCTGAGTATTCATTTGATAATCGACCAATGAAGCGTGACATTATTTCCTGAAAAATGAGAAAGATATGAAGAGAAGGTAAGATAGAGTAATTGACTTAAATGAACACATTATCATGGTCCGAATCCATACTGGACAAGAATTTAGAGATCAATAATACCTGCATATTTTGCACTTGGTTAATGACATGTTCACCTTGCATGTTTTCGACATTCTTGATCCATTCGACAAAAGCTGGAATATACTCAAGAAATTCATCACACACATGCTTTAACTCCTTAAATTTTCCAGGATTGGAACGGAATACCATCTGATACAAGGGCAGACATCATCAGGTGAGGTTCGAGATTCTTTTTTATAATACATAAAGCATGCCTCATGTCCTCCGTCAACTAACGCTCTCATACCTTGACAGATTATTATGAGAGCATTAATCTTAAATTTTACCTTTCTTCGCAGCCTTCCCCTTTGAGTGTTGAGGGTTTGTAGCAATTTCATTTTGCAATCATCAGCTTCTCTCAGATGAGTGCTCCCAGCCAAATAGGCACATTCTTCCCGAACCTGAAAGTAGTGATAAGTACAAAATCAAGTAAGGCAAACAAATTATCGAAGGTTCAGAGTTCAATGAAGAATTGAAATAAGCTAAAGAACTAGAATTTTTGCCCCAAACAGAATCCATATACAATAATTATGCAACAAAACTTGAAACCAGAGCTTGCCATTATTTTATTCAAAAGTTTATAGAAGAAGTGACAAAGTGGCAGGGATGGACAAACTTCTCAAAGAGTAGAAATGGAAGATACCTGAATCTCGGTCTCAAGGGAAGCTATCTTCTTAGTTAAAACCGAAGACTTGATAGAATATTTTGCAGCCGGATCCAGGTCATCACAACAGATCAAAAGATTATACCGTAAGCCCCCAATTCGTAAAAATGCACATCCAATACTGTGCCAGATGTCTGGAGGCATTTTTTGACAGAGAAAATGTGAGATGTTAGTAATCAGAAAGTAAATGAGGTATTGGGAAAAATGGGCAGAATCAAGCGTAAATTCCGAATCAACATTATAGCATGCACTCACCATAAGATGAGCACACGGAGTAAAGATCACTGAGTAATGGCTCAATATAAGAATCGATCAATTGTGTCAGATTGTGGTGGTTGGAAGACGCCACGAGTGTAACCAGAATCTTCATATATTCTTTCTGTAATTTTGCGAAACAAGTATCATGAGGTGACAAGTGAAAGAAAACAAGGAGTTCATAAAGCAAATCTAGAAGTAAAGTTCAATAACAGACAAACTGCATACTATCATTTTTTTAAAGGAACTACACATGAAACCATGACAAAATATAAACAAGGGAAAAGATGTACCGGGTTCCTTAATTCTTGGATAGAATGAAATGCTGATCTGATTTCAGCATATTTAGAATCTTCAAATGACTTCTTGTGTGCATAGATAATCTACAGGCACAAATATAAAGGACAAATTAAAAACTAAAGTGTACAAGGTCTTATTTCAACAAAGATAAAGAGCATATAACTATTCGTGCACTTAGATAGAGGAAAAAATTAAATATAGAGGAATACCTGCTGGAAGAGAGACCGTGCAGCAGACAGAAGGCTATCATGTGATTTAGTCATATTTGCAGAACTGTGCCAAACATCACGTGAAGCAGCCCTGAGCTCGAAGCTATGCAAGGGGTAATCTCTAATAGAATTTGTACTTTGTCTGAGTTTGATTAAAGGTTTTTGGAAAAGAAAATGAGTAAGTTCGATAGGTGTAGGAGATTTCTATACTTAATGACAGAAAAAACTTCACAAAAATACTACAGCTAGAACCTCGGTACTGTGTAAAGAACATGATAAAGTAGCAATTCAATATTATTCATACAAGCTTGACAAATTAACTTACAAAAGAGACATAATGATTGAGATGACACGAATATGTCACAAAGATGGCATTCGAAATAAATCCTAAAGGAGGCACAACTAGATTATGAAGTCCTTACACTACAAGGAAGAATCACAAAGAATGAAAATTGCAGTAACATAGCATCTTTGTAAACAAAATCCATGAATCTCTACAACTCAGTTCGTAACAAGAAAACTTCTCATCATTTTAATTTTTATTTAAAAACTAGTTCTTGAATGATAAAACATTATCAGAGGCAATAAAATGGAGCTAAATTCAGTAAGTGATTAGAAACTGATTTTCTCAATCCTGTACTTCAAAAGCCATACCATCCTTCACTAGAATATTGCAAGCAACAAATCAAATACAATCTTGTCGTAGAAATCCTACCAAAAGATCAATAAGTAACAATTTTTAGACAGAAACTATTTTATTCCGTTTCCTGGCAAGCAATGTAATATTTAAACTATAATTTATACAGTATATGTCTATTATATAGCACGAGATATCATTACACCAATGGAATTTTTTGAGTATTATAGGAATGGTAATTTTAAAAAATGTAGTTTTTTTTTATCCCAATCAGGAGCAATGCGCATTGACATATATGAATTTGACAATTTAAATGAATGCCAATTATGCAGGTCCAAGTGAGAAAGAAGTATCTATGTCCTGCTAACGTTACATAGATAAAGTGTATTCCCCTATTTTGTCATTTTATAGTCCAATCTCCACAAGTCCAGCAATTTTATTTTTTCTTGAATTTCCCACCATCGTGCTTAATTCTTCAGGGTTAATATTTTATGTTATCCCTGTATGAAAGAATTTTCTTATCCTCTTACTGATCGAAGTGAAAGAAAAGTTCATATATTTAAGACATTGCCGAGTACCTCCATTAAGAAGGTAGTCAAGAAAACGATGTGAATGAGGCATTTGCATTCAATGTATTTTCTTAAGTTTGATAAGTGAAAGACGAGTGGGACAAACAGAATAGGTTATAGTCTTTGTCCAAGTTCCGCTGTTCACATTTCTGAATAGGTCACAACTGGCGCTTAGTCGACTTTGTAAGCTTGCAACAGAAACTCTCCAACCTTTGGATTTAGCAGAACTTGGTACTACATTTCAACGTTAATCAAATTATAACACCGCAAACACCATGCAATAAGTCCTACATATTTAGTGGATAGGATTGAAAGAGATGTGGGTAGTACTGCCCAGCCCAGCCCAGCCCAATCCCTGATTTGATGCAAGGATCCATTTTACTTGATTAAATGATCTACATCAAAGAAAAAACTTACAGAATCTGGTTGACCACTGCCAATTTCAGAGGCCGAAAAAGCTTTTGAGGGAACAGGATACGGGAGCCATCATCCTCCTGAAAGGTCTGCATCATCACAAGTTTGAGTTTATTAAGAATGAAGCATAAAACATCTTGATAATATGACATTTCAGATGTTGATAAGAACCTCTTGAAGCATCGGGCAGGAATCCCACAGAGTTGCATGCCATCTAAACCACATTTCCGCCATAAAGCTTGAAATTTTTTCATTTGCTGCAGCAAAAGTGATATGTCAATCACAAAATACCAGTCATACCACGGTAGCCAATTTACAGAGAAATACTGACCTCTGTTCACTGATGTCCAAGCATCTATGGTCCACAAAATATTTTGATGAGGTAAAAAGTCAGTTAGAGGCCTTGAAGAATAATTCAATGCAAAGTTCAAAGATGATTCCATAAGACCAGAAAGATTGGATAAAGCCTGTCATATATGGAAAAATAAATCAGATGTGAATATCAAAGTAGTTTTTGAAAGAAATTGTCTGATCAAATTCTAGAATAAGTTAAGATGTCAATAAACTATATCAGATGATAGGAGAAAAACACATACACAGTGTTGTTCTTTAATGTCAACCACAGCAATCTTTGTTAGGTGCTGCAGTAGCTCCAAATCGAGGAATAGACTTGTCTCATCAATAATAGGTTGCAGCTTTAGCCAAAATTCGACACCAGATTTTCTACACAATATATCAGGAGTAAAGACACAGCAAGCAGAAATGATTGCCGGCCTAGTCCCCAATTTCTCTTCTAACTGCTGCTTTTCCTCCTCCAATTTTTTCAAAAGAGCCTGGGAGAATAAAACATTCACCAGAGAAATGTAAAACAATTTCATCTAGGTCTATATAAGAAAAGTACTCCATAAAATTTACCTGATATATCTCCTCCAACTTCTGAATAGTTTCGAAATCATTATCATCAGTGTTTTTGATGATATACGGCGACATGCAAACACCTTACGAAAATATAGACATCTAGTTAAAAGAAAATATTACAGAAACTGGTAATTATACAATAACATTCAACTAATTATCTCAGGAACAGTTTGAGTAAATCTCATGAGGAGAAACACGAAAGGATTCAAAATCAGTTGGTGAAGAAAACAATGATTTCATCACATGAGGTGAGAGAAACCCAAATAGAGCCCACTGAAAGATAGTCCAGCACAAATCTGACAGCAAATAATTATTCTCCGATTCCTTTACCCTAATATATTCAAGTTCAAGCAGGAAAAGAACCCCTCACCCCCCCCCCCCCATGGGGAACCATGCCCAGGGAAGTGATGGTTGATCAGTCTTTTCCTTTTCTTCCTCTCCCTTTTTAATGAAGCAAACAAACACATGCAAGATGGGGCTGAGACACAAATGACTGAAATCTTATATGCATTCAAATTATGCCCTCACCCCATCAAGCGTTATCCTTTCTTCCTTGAGTTGTTTTTTTTCTACTACATTATTAATAGAAGATGCAGAAAACAAAAACATGCAAGATGGAGCCAGGACACAAATGAACGAAATCCCGAATTTACAAGTAAAACTGGCAGATCTATTTCTATAGAATAACAGATGGCACAAACTACAAGGGTAATGAAATCGCGACCAAAAATTAGCTAAACCATCATAACACCTTTTCTGCATGTATCTCCAAATTCACTTATTTAACATTTTTTCTATGGCTCAACACATTTCTACTCAAAATATGGAAACACAAAAACTGGACATAAACACACATAAAATAGAGTTATTATATGTCGGAAATACAGGAGTACATGTTGCAATTAGCCATTGAAGGGATGAGATACAACATTATTGGAGAACAGTAGCTCCTACCTTCCAAAGTGGAGAGACGGAGTTTAACATTTGAAGACAAAGCGGCGTCCAAAGTGACTTCATTTGATTCATTCTCATCTAAAGAAACAAGTTAAGCAACATATTATTAAGATTTAAGATTGCAACAAAAAGGACTAATACATCATAATTTAGTTCTGATTGCTGCATGGACAGTTTACTGTATTGTCCAAGTAATCATGGCCGACACTATACACAAAAACAAGAATGTGCACCATCTTAAACACTTGGACACCCATGCCAAGTCCATGTAAAATGTACTGTGCTCTACCAGGCATACCTGTATTAATAAATTTATTTACTCTTGGCCACATCATTTCACAAAAGTTTGAGAGCTGGCACTGTTTTTGATATATATCAGCAGTTGATGGCAAAATTGGATGCCCACCATGTTTCCACAACAAAGATTTACTTGAATTCAAACAAAGAGATGAGATACCATCCAGATTTTTCATCTCATTCTACACAAAGAAAGTTCAGAAACAATTAATCTATATTCTACGAAAGGACTCAAGAGGAGAGGGGGGACAAAAAAAAAACAGGAAGTGAATCATGAAACTCGCCTGAAATGTTTCTACTACTGTTGGGCAACTTTCCTTCAATTTTGAAATATCTTTCGTCAGAAAATGCCAAAAGACCAACCGGCTCTCAATCTGAGATGAAGTGATACTTTCCCAAAAAAGAATATGATGTTCAAGGAGGTCATTGTATGATTTTAAAAGCACATCAAAGGAAGGCGAATCAACAAGCAAGTCGAGCACCTTTCCCTCCAACCTTCTTAGGGAAGTCAAAATCCGTTGAAAAGGTTGAGTTTCAAAACTGTAATTGTACACATTCTCCCTGCTCCATTGTTGAAGGCTATGTCTCAAGGGGCTAACACACTTAATTGCATTTAATAGAAGGGTGCACGAGGAAGTTAGCAAACCAACAGATGGGCGTACATCTATGAATTCCACTGAGAGTATAGGGACAAAGGTGGAAACCTTGTCAATCGAATTTAGAGACATAAGTTCACTTCGTAGAGAAAATAACCTTGTCCAAATAGAATGTTGAAGTTCCTTTTTCAGTAAATCTGAAAACTGATTGAAAAATGAAAAGAAAGGCTGTAATCGAGAACCAAACCACTCAAACCACCGAATGTAGAGCCAATAATCACTTTCAGTGGCCTGCTCAATCACCCAATCAGCAGCAAAGAATAGCTTCTTCTGGGCTAAAACCATTTCTGACTCATTTTTAGCACCATCATCTGCAATATCAATTGAAGCCTTAGGAAAGATTAGTCTATCCAACAACACAGAATCCAAGAGATGAACCGTACTCGAACCTCCAACAATAGGAGCTTGCTCCTTTGAAACTCTGTTCAAAGTAATATTAAAAATGTGGGATGCAATCTGAGATCCTAATGATTCCAAGAACATAGAATTTTGTCTAACACAAGTCTCTCTTGAGTAACAAACATAATCCCATAATTTCAAGGGTGTAGGCCAACCTCCTGGTAGACATAATGAGCCGTCATAGGATGAAGAGAATTTATAAATCTCCTGTTTTGATAAATAAGAAACAGCTGCTTGAGAAACAATGTCATTTCCTATTCCCTCACCAAAAGATGAAAGATAAGTATGCTCCCAACTAATCTGGATGCTCCAAGCGGGACGATTGCCACTTGTTATCAGCTGCTGAAATAACTGCACCCAGCGAGACAGCTCGAGATATGAAATGTTCACGCCAACATGGGAACCTTTGTGCTTAGCATAGATGTGGGCTTTGGCCATCATATCAACCAACTTACCCACAGGAATTCCAGAGAGGGCAATAAATCTTTTCGCATCTCTGAGCTCAATTTCATCAAGATTATTACCACTTATCCCATCTACCAACCAGTAAGGCTGCATCAAAAATACTTCAACCCCTCTATTTCTCATTGCTCGGGACACTTCACCATAGCTAGGATTAACCGTGAGGAACATCCGAAATTTAGGATGAGGGTGGAGAACCACTGGTTTACCTTCCACAATCCCACATTCATTAATGGTAATAGATCCGGATTGCTCAACTAAAGAATTAATCCTATCAAGAACCTGCAGCAAAATATGACAAACTCAAGCATCACAAAAACCATAAAAAAAATGGTATGAAAGTAGACCTGACTGACGAATTTATAGAAAAACATACTAAAAATTATAAACCGACCGTTGGACTGCAGAGGTTCGCATTTTCTAGGACAATCCATTCCCCATTTTCCATGGCCTTTACCATTAATCCAGTTACCCATTCGAACTTCACAGAGTATTGTTTATTCTGATGATCTTCTTCCAACTTCCTAAACAGGTTCAGAATGTTATCCAGATCCTTGTGAGACCAGGATACAGGCAATGCTTGTTCATCATTGTGCATCTTTAGGCATTCAATAATACCAACTAACTGTGGAATGGAATCTATCATCCTCGCATTATCAATGTAAGATGCGGAAGAGGCTGCAGAGGGACCATCATCATATTTTGATAAGAAGGCAAGCCACCGAGCAATGAGATCCTTCCTTCGGATGAACGCCTCTGGTAAACATTCCAACTGCAAGTTGATATACTCATTTACATATTTTTCAACTTGAGTAATAGCAATATGATAGTGACGCGAGGCCTTATATTGCTCAAAGCATCCCAGTAGCTCAGATATATCAGTCGTGGACGAAAGATTAATTTCGTTTAGTACATTCCCAGTTAGCTTGGCCAGCAATCTTATCAGCGAAGTCTTGCCAGAAGAAGGAGGACCAACTAATATGCATAGCCACTGATGCTTTACACACTGTGCCACAGCTTCCAAGCAATGACGTAAACCAGGTAAAATCTTGAGGTTATTACTGGATTTTTCAAATGCCTGATATCTATACCTTTCAATTGAGATCTCCCCCACAATTAATGAATGTGGATTCAGCTGTAATCTTGGGTATGGATTTATGAATAGCTTCACCCCAAAAACTTGCTCATACAACTTCATTACTTCTACCCTATCAGCTGCTGTGCGCAATCTTTGCAGGTAGATGGTGCTCAGGAAACAGTCAGACTTTGACTTTTTCGAAGCACCTGAAGAGATTCAATGAATATTCAGTAACAAGTCAAGCTAATAACAAAACAGCATATCCATAGTAAATAATAACCTTGGATAATTTGGCATGAACGGATCACATCACGCAGATTAAACTCCCATGGAGAACCATCTTGACCGAATTTGTGATACAACATAGTATCCTGATGCAATCTTTTATTAAATGCAATCAGCTTCAGAAGAAGAGATCTTTCAATTGATGGAAAGAGTGAGCTACAGATGGAAAGATAATCTTCATCAACTAGCTCATCAACATAGACCTGAAAGCAATTGGGAGTTTAAGTTTATCAACAAAAATTAAAAACCATTTGAAATCTGGAAGCTTTCTCGAGTGTTCTATAAAATTCACATGTTAAAAGAAAAGTAAAGCACAAAAAATGCTCACCTTAGTGAACCTGTTGAGGAATGACTTTGGAAGGCCTTTCCTACCTCCTCCTTGATAAGAAGGATTTTGACATGCAAATACTCTGAATGATGGTGGACACTTGAAAGAACGGCCGAGCTCTGGAATGAAAACTTCACCTCGGTGATCCAAAATAGCATTCAAACCCTAAATTTTATGTTAGACCATCAAATCCATGCACCTTGTACCCGTACTAGCTTAACAACGCATAGTAAAAATTATAACATGAAAGACAAACTCCCTTTTCAAGTTAATAGTCGATGAACTTTCTAGTCAAACAAATTCTTACCAGTTCAGAACTCAAATTGATTTTATCATAATAGTAATTACCGTTAACCAACTAAGATTTTCAAATTTTCAGAGAGAAGGGGGTGGGAAGAGGGGGGATCAATGAGGAAAAATACTCCTGCCGCCAACTAAATGAAGGTGGAGGGGGGGGGGGGGGGTGTCACAATCACTGGCGTCAACTAATGAATACCTCCAACACAGATTGTGGGGCAAGATTCAGTTCATCCAAGAGAATCCAGGATCCTTCCTTCAGAGCCTGGCATTAACAAGACAACGTAAACCATATTTCACTATCAACAATTGGAAAACAAAGATGATCAAAGAGCAGGTTGAAAAACCTGAAGCAGGATTCCATCAGACCAGGCAAATTGTATTCCTTCATCACTTTCAACAGGCAAATCTGACCCCAGCAAATCCATAATATCGGTCTGCAGCAAAAATCCAATCAAAATAGTTTAACACAAAAAGCTTTGGGGAATGGAGGAAAAAAGAACAAGTGCATACTGGCAACTGACAACGATCACTAACCTGCTCGGATAAGTTAATACGTACAACTGTGTGACCAGAGAATCTGCCAATGGCAACAACTAAACTTGTTTTTCCAACACCAGGACTTCCTTCCAACAAAACTAATGAGCATTGGAAAAACACAATCATGAGAGCGTTTTCTACACATCGTTAATTAAACAGATGTGCACATACATATATATACGATTTCAAGACCAATATAAATTACTCCAGAAGGAAAATACCAGGCTTCTTAAGCTGCATAGCACGCAGCACCCTCAATGTATTCTTGCGAGTGGTAGGGGCCAAGAACTCAAATCCCTCCGCATCAATTTGTTCAGCACCTGAAACACAATTTATTTTGACACTTGAACAATTGAATTAACTAATTCTGAGGTAACTAACCCATAAAAAATACACAAAGTTCATTTAACCAAGTTTAACAAAATAGTAAAGAGCTATAAATTAACAGGCAATGTAGGAGCAGGTTCTGTTGCATTTTACACACATATATATATATATATAAATATATATATATATATATTTATATATTTATGCATACCTTTTACGCCACCTGCTCATACTAAGTTGGGATCTGATGCAACTAAAAATTAACTGACATGCAAATAGTGTTGCACCAGATAATCAAGATTTTTAACAATACCAGTAGCAATAGAGTTAAGTCACTATAGGCTACATCTAAATACAGTGTCCAGCTGTGACTGCAATACCTACCCTGCAATAGATCAAACACCACTAGCAGCTTGCTTACTAAAACATAAAATTAGTGGGCAAATAACATAGACCATGATTGATAACGGTAATGGTATCTACCCAAAAGATTCCAGATTTCTTTCCTTGTTGAGCAATTAGACTTGTCTCAAGAAAGGAAGAAAAGGTTCCCACCATTCTTATCACATATTAGTAAGAGACCTCTTACTACCTAAGAATGCTCAAGAAACCAAGAATTTGTTTCCTGCTTTGATTTTGCAGACCACCCCCCCCCCCCCTTCCCAGCCATAATCTAACACACACCATGAAACATAAAACATTCCATGAAAAACCCGCCGTTTTATTTCTTCCAAATAGCGTGTTGTTGAACATTAAGGTTTTGAAAGGTTACATTCCTAAGAAACTCATCAAATACACAAGTATCTTAACCTACAAGATATAGCACGCAATACCCAATGACTTTGCAAAGATAAGCAGATCCTGTGATGTGCATATTCTCTTTCCTAGACAAAATCATGATCATTACACAATCCTAAAAAAGAAATATAGTGGACCAAAATTTGTAATCACGCGGAAGACGTAGAGAATCCATCAACCGCACTCAAAGGGAGAAACTAAGTAAAATAACTGTATTCCATCTCAAAAGAAAGAATAACACAAGAAAAAAATCCCAAATTTTTAAGTAATATACCTTTCTCAATATAGAATGGATGGATTCCAAAGAGATTGTCACACTCCATGTTATCAGCAGAATTAACAACTGGAAAACTTTCAGGATCAGCCCAACCATAAGACTCTAGTCCATCAAGACTTGAGGAATCAAAACTTGGATTAATCTCCTGTTATATGGAAACACATTCAATACATTCAAATGGTATTTTGTTAAAGAGAAAATAACTTTCAAAATGAGACATTGAAGCATCCACTCCAGAGATAAAAACTCAACTAATTTTTACTTCATTTTAAAATACCGGTCTGTTGCCCTCTATCAAATAAACTCCTAAAAAGGCATCATTAAAAATAATAAAACATGCACGGGAAATAAGATGAAGGTTCTTCAGATATGCTTATATTTCTATCTTATTCTCTTTCCAAAAACTGAGATTCATGAGTGCAAAAAAAAAAAACACCTTGAGATTCTCCAGAAGAAAAGAAAGGCATTTCTCCCTCAACTCTGCCGCATCACTTTTTGATATATTAGTACCTAAAGGATACAATGAACATTTCATGTGGAAATGGATCCTAAAATAAGATTCATACAGCATTATTGAATATACGGCTACAAGAACTTAAAACTGAAAAATCAATCAAAATAGTCACAGAGATAAATCCTCAATGCCAACTGCCAAAAGAAAGAGTAAGATGACAATTTTTTAGCATCTGGCAAACCTCTTACTGGAGAATATTTATTTTCTAGCATCTGGCCAACCTCTTAATGGAAAATATTCAGTAGGTAACGAAATCAAGATATTTTATACATCGGGTACTTAGTTGACCCATTAAAGAAAAGGCAGAGACCTTTTAAGCTGAATAAAAAAATGAAATATTAGCTTGCAGCTCAGGTACAGAATTATGATAGCATACACGAATAGATACCAGGGAAGTTACCTACAAATCCAGATACCATAAAGAACATCTTAACCATAAGTACGTCAACTGGGTTGAGACAATAGTTCATCAGAATGGTCAATGAAAAATTTATGAAATTAAGAAGGAACATTAGAGATGAGCTAACCTGAACCTAATTAGTTTCTATTCAAGAATACAAGCTTCATCACTTTACAATAACGTCCCTCACTTTATACTTGATCAACTCACTTCCATGGCATACCTTTCTCTTATTTAATCCTACTCTAAAAAAATGGATAAAACTTCTCCGATTTTGGTACCCATTAGACCTGTTTAACTAATCTATAAGATGGTTGGGGGTACAAATGAATGTTACAAACAGAAAAATGATCTCTGAAACTTATTGAAAAGATGTCAACCAATATTAAATAGAATGTTATGCTAAAAGATTAAACCAAATTCACAAGCAAATAACATATAAAACGGACAGAAATACCTAAAGTAAGTCCATCCAGCACAACTAGGCATGCGCCATGTAGAAATGCATATTCAGCTGGTAAACTCCCATCCATATCATTGATAAACGATACCCAAGACAACAGATCTCTTATAGTAAGTACTCTTCCTGTCTCTAAACCGTCAAACCACTGAAAAAAAAGACAGATTAACACAAAGATTTGAAGTGTGAGGAAATGAGTTTCATACTTACATATACAGTTTTTTAAAAGTCTGTGTCTTGTGCTTTTTTTTTTTTTGGGGGGGGGGGGGGGGTGGTGTTGGGGCGCTTTTGTATTACTATTCACAAAGTCAGTATGAGGGTTATAAAACCAAGTCTGAACCAGAAACACTTACACTATAAGGGAAAAAATACAAAAAAATAATCATGATCCAAGTTTATAACATAGGACGTTGACATCGGACAAGGTAATTGTGATAAGTGGTATTTGAAAATCCTTATCCAAGATCTCTCTCCGACATTTCTCAAAACATGGAGTTTTTAAATGATTAAACTTGTAAGAGGGAAATGAGGTGGTACACAGAGAGAAAATATTTGCAACATTTCATGGTGTTCTCTAACAAATCTTATATAAACAATATTCAGTAACGGATACAGAATCTTCACCATTTAACATTGACTGAAAAGGGAAAACTTTTACTTAGTATGAAACTGTTATTGATAAGACGATGACAGCAATTTAAGTAAGAGACTTGTGCAATTTGCAGCCATCTTTTAGCTCCTCGATAAAAAATTCAGAGATCAATATAGAAACAGATAAAGTATAGCAAAGAAAAAATTAGAAGAAAATATACCTCCCAAAAATTTAACATGATATTCCCTATGTCAGTGAGTTTTGGCTTTAACATTCTGCATGTAAAAGTGGAAGGAGAACCTATAAGTAATTATCCACTGAGTTAATAATTTCATAAAACATTTTATGTAATAAGATAATCTTACCCGTGTGCAATACTCTTAAGTTCATCTAAGTTATTGGCAGAAGGAACCCATATCTCAGTAAACCGATTGCGCAGGGCAGGTGACAGTTCCTTTTTACCATAATCTCCACCAGGATTCATTGTGGCTAGGAGAAAAAAATCAGGATGCGCATTTACATTCTCAAGTTCAGGGCCTCCTTTCTCAGCCAATGACTGCATAAGATGAGCAAAATATCAAAAAATGTAAAAATATAAATCTTAAGTATATCGACACATAAATTAACAGTATCCTAGAGACAACCTATCACACAAACGTCGTATTATGAATAAGGTATCCAAACAGATAAAGTAAATTCAGCTGGGAGTACAAATTTCCAGTTTGATTACAATCTTTTTACACAATAAATATGATAATAGAAAGTCACACAAGGCATGTCATATAAAATGTGGGCCTAAAAATAGGAATCAATTGTAGATACTCACCAGCTTCCTTTCCGGCTCCAAAACACTGTTTAATCTTTCAAGTACACTATCATCTGCTAAAGAAATCTCATCCACAAGAAACAGGTCACCTTGCTTCATTGCTTCAACAAGGGGTCCATCTTGCCACGTAAAAATGGTCCGCCACTTCTGCTGTAGCTGACAAAGATCCAGATATAACTGTTCTATAAAATCAACTTCATACATAGTGACTTCAGGATGAGTCACAGAATGCTCTCTGTAACTCTTGATAATTACAGAGAGCATACGAAGACTTTGGGAGGCTTGGTTAATGTCCGTTTGAACATTCTGCAGAATAGGAATCCATTATCACAACAGCAAATACAATCATGACTAGAAAAGGAAAAAAAAAATTAAACAAAGAGATCAACGTACTTTATCTCCGGGGAAGTTTTTAAAAGCCTTCGATCCGATCACCTTGTCACAAAGATTTTGAAAGTCCTTACTGATTTTCAATCGCTCACGAATGGGAAAAAAACCCTGTTAAATGATGAGTAGCAAAATTTCAACAAAAATGTGACTCCCGTATAGGTTCTAACTTCTAACAAATAGCATGCTTAACAAGAGGCATAATAACAAAAGGAAGAGCAAGATTAAGACAATTAAAGTTACAAATAGACACACCCCAATAAAATCAGATGTTTCAGTGTACTGATGGCAGTTCAATATGTGTAACTTGGAACCCAAGATGCTACTAAGCAATTGGCAAATGGTTGTTTTTCCTCCTCCAGTTTCTCCAACAAGGAGAACAGGCTCACGCCTCTGGTAACACCGGTTAACCAGAAAAAACATCCTCCGCATACTTTTGGTCCAAATAATTCTGGAGACAAGAAACAAAAGAAGGTAGGAACTCAAAACCTAATGGCAATGAGAGGTCATAGTACTAGCACCAGAGTAGATACTTACTTCCTAATGTTTTCAGAATCTTCAGTGCTTTCTCCACCATTGGCTTCCTGAAATAATCATTGAAATATTTCAGCAAATCTTTTGCTGGTTTATGATAAACTCAAAGGGAAAAAGACCAGTCATTGTTCCAACTGAATAATGAGTACTAAAGTTTCTATTTGAAGAACAAAAATATGGAGGCAAACATAGGCGTGTTTTTTACAGCAACTGCATTTTTTAAGAGAATAGTTGGTGGATCTTAAAAAATCACGTAACAAACTTTGACACATAAAGGAAGTAGGATAACATGAATATGACTGACAACCCTCCCCGCGCAGGAAGCAGTATGAAGGTTCATGCATGAATCTGATTTAATAATATATCTGTCAAACCACGACTTAGACATTTCATAAAGATAAACAATATAACACTTTTTATAGATGATTTTAATTCCAAGAATAGCTGGATAAAGCTCAAACTTTCAACCACTTTAAGGTTGTTTATGATAACTTGATCATTGTTAATTCTTGTAATCATCGCCAAAGCTGCGATCAAATTTCACTCTGCAATAATCATAAGAAACAACTGTCTGATCATTTTTGAAAATGACTAACGGACTTGAAACTCAGTTCATCACCTATCAGTTTTTTATAACAGGCTTATAATCCAACCAAGAACAGCAAATGAGAAAATAGTTAGTTTAAGTGGTTGGAGAAACAATAATTCCACTTCTTAGAGATAATGAGGCTGTCAAGATGATAACAAAAGAGGCTATCAAAACGAATAATATATCAAAACAGATAAGACATGGATAATTCCATCAGAAGCCATCCAAAAGTACCTTCTTGTACAAGTCATCCTCGAAAAGTTTGATCCTTAGCTTCCTCTCCAATACATCCTTGACAACTGTTTTCTCAGCATCATCACGCAACCTTTCAGCCATTAAGTAATAACCATCACGAGCTAGATCTTCATAGGATTTGCCTTCAAATTTACTATAACGATCAGCCCATCGGAACAAGTCACGTGGAGTTATGAATCCATGTTTTCCAGCGAAAATTTTACTACTCTGCCTTTGCAGTTGCAACTCCTTCATGACTTCAATCATTTTTCTAGCATAGCTTCCAGGAATTTTGCACTTTTTTTCCAATATAGTGCTTAATTCCTCTTGTGGAATTTCATCAACATGGATCTCCACGAAACGGTTGCGAAATGCCCGAGAAAGCATTTTACGCCCCCCGTAAAAAACAGGCGGATTTTGAGTTGCAAAAAGCATAAACTCTGGATGAGCACGGATAGTTTCACGTATTTCAGGAACAAAAAGTTCCCTATTATCATCAAGCAACCGGTTCAGTGCTTCAAGCACATCAGAGGGAGCTAAATTAAGTTCATCAAGTACAATCCATTGACCATTCCGAACTGCTTTCACAAGTGCACCCTCTTGGAAAAAGAGCTTTCCACTTGCATCAGTGATATAAGAACCAAGATACTCCTGGAGATCAGTGTGTTCATGATTATTGATTCTTACAAATTCATGACCAGTCCTTGCAGCAAGAAACCTAACCAGGCTAGTTTTCCCACTAGAAGTGTGACCCTGCAACAACACAGGATATCTTCCAACTGCTCGTTCAAGGTTATAAAGATGCTTCTTGACACTCTCAGTTAAAACATAGCCCCCCAAGTTGTCATCTGTTTTTGGGATCAAATTTGGATTGAAGGGAAGCTGTGGAGGTCGTTTACCTTCCAATAAATGTTCACAAATTAAGCTGTTCATTAACTTTGCACTAGAGTCGTCTAGTAAGTTCTGAAAAAACATGCAAAATCCAGCATACAGAGATTTTTCAAATCCAAACCTTCTTTTTGTCGATTTCAAATATTCCAGTGCCCGGTATAGGGAACGTAAACTGTAATGAGGCTTCTGGTTAGCCCCATCCTGCATCCTTTCTTCAGATTCCTTCGCTTTTTTGTAGAATTGCACAATCTTACTTCTCAAGACTCCATTTGGAGGGTCATCATCCAGGATTTGTTTAATAAACAAATCCAAGTCTTCGTCATCCAACACATCATCAACAAAATACTCTGTAAATCTGCTCCTTAGAGAAAATGGCAAATCTCTTTTACCAGCATCAGTTGCAGGGTTCATGCAAGCAAACATACGAAAGTTAGTATCTCGACGAACATAATCTATATCACCCCTTTCAGCTAAGCATAGGGACCCTTTCTCATCCTCAAGGACCCCAATAACTCTTTGCAGAATCTCCGGAGGAGCCAAATTTACTTCATCCAGCAATATCCATTCTCCATTTTTCATGGCAGTAATAAAAGCTCCTTCAACAAATGAAAATATCATTCCATCGGCTGAAGCACCAACTTGTGCACAAGCTCTTTCAACTTTCATTGAAAAATTTCCCCAAGAATTTAGAAGCTTTTCCTCTTCACTTAAAGGTCTCTTCCGTTTTTGACCAGGAGAGGTTTTTTTAGATTTGATTATCATCCTTACAACTTCATGAAATATACTTAAAACAATCTTCCAGTTCTTAGCAGTTAAATATTTCTTTAAATAACCGAGAATCTCAGGGTCCTGAACAGAGAATACAAAAATGTAAGTGATCATTTACAAAAACAAAGGAAAAGGGGACTATCAGAAGAAAGAAACTTCGTCAAATGGTACCTCTGATGGATATGTACAAGCGAGTAGACCCTCAAACTCATGATAAAGTGGAATACAAACAAAACATGCATCCATGGGTTTGAAACCCCCTAAAAGGTCTGCGACATCACTTTGCTGACTTAAGTTCTGGGCACATAACAATAACATTGACAAACTGTCAATTGTTGTAAGCGGGAAAAGATATGATGTAATATGACTTGACAAATTTCCATAACAATAACATTGACAAACTGTCAATTGTTGTAAGCGGGAAAAGATATGATGTAATATGACTTGACAAATTTCTTGAGTTACACATACCAACACTGTAAGTTTTTTACCAAGGTTCCTTGCAAGAGTCTGTACAAGAGTAGTCTTGCCAGTGCCAGTTTCACCAACCAATAGCACAGGCTCTTTAAATTTAACAGAGCAAGCTATCTTCTCAAGAGCATGAACTGAAGAGCGGAGCTCAACAAAGGGCTTATTGTCAAGTTTGGACTGTCAAAATAGAAAAAAAATTCAACAATGGTTGATACATAGCTTCTCAAAAGAATACAAGGCAGGGAAAGAGAATGTCTTAAATGTGTTCTACTCACAGCCATTTCAGCACGTTTATGTATGACTCGTCCAACTTGGAAGCAATTAGAGGGCAATTCCTGCACGCACTTATAATGTTTTAAAACCATTTGAGCAAAGATACGGAGACACCCAGTGGATGTGCATGATAGGGACAAAAATTATACTGTAAATAGCAGAACCTGAATAATGGGCTTGTTAACAGGATATAAATCATCAGGAGCTGAAATTGACCACAATTTTGCAATCTCTCTCATGATCGTCAAACGATTCCCAGCTGAAGTAGAGAAAGAGGCGAACACATCTACGGCCTGAAACAGAAAACCAAACTTAGAGGCCAATGCTCTCATAAAGCTGCATCTCTAGATGAGAAATAAAGAGAATAAGGTAATGTATCTAACTTCTTTATAGATACTTTCGCATGTTGCATATGATGGGAGCCCGTCCTCTCCAAAGCAAAAGCCCAAACTTTCAATTCTTTTGCACAGCTTGAGAAGATCTCTTCCATTGTCGAAAAATGGATTCATTAATAACTGCTGCAAAAATGTTAAAGGAATCAAACTGCACTACATTGTCTACTCTACCTTATTGTAAATCTGTTATTATAACTTGACCGAGCTGTTAATCCAAAGGTTTCTGTAGAATAGGCCAGAGAAGAAATGTCACTTAGTAGTGATAGTGAGGAACAAAATGCTAATCCGGAATCAGAAAGTTCAGCAAACCTATGATTTTTTCTGCCAGAGACTTCAACTTCGGATACCTCTCTAATACAATATTTCGCAAGTCCTCGTTACTTGGCGGGCCGATCATTATTTTCCGCCAAACAGCACCAAGTGAACTCCTACCTATATCCACAAAAGGGAATAGAGATAAGGCAGTAAAGGTCTCAGTTTACCAGAATTAACTGAAAAATGTGAAAGTTGTAAATCCATTACAGCTACTTTAATTATAAAACACCTCCAGACATAAAAGAGAGCACAGCAAACCTTCAGTAAAATGAGATATATCTGCGTTTGAGCTTGTCACGGTGGAAAATAGCTGAAACCCTGTGTTCACTCTTATTGCCTGCACAACATACATGATCTTGCAAATGAATTGAATGTCTTTAAATTTACATCAAGCATGACATAATATGTAAAACAATCACATAAGTTTTGAAGTAATAGATAAATTATGCTGTATATATTATGATATGGATAAATACAATTGAAAAAACAATAATGCATGCATGTACATATTCATGTTTTTCTGTTAGTCTATGTCAGCTACAAGTGCTTGTTGGTTGTGCTGGTTTTGTAGATAAAAAATCAAACATATTGCCTAGAATTTTCTGTTCTAAGGTACTGGCTATCAGCACCCAATCCAGTCCAAATTTCCATCAGAACCTCTTGTTAGTCTTTAACAAGACATCCTCAATCCCCTTCCAGAATCAATATGCAATCACACATCAAAGCCACTATAGAAAAACTTTATAAGAGATTTTGAATGGGATTCTCTAATGCAGTCCTAGATCAAACTGCTTCCACAATCTCAGGTACTTAGGCTCAGCATAAAATCACATGTATAACAAGGGCATAGAGTACCTCTGCAATTAGATTATGTTCATATAGAATATTTATGTTATGCAAGGATTCCAGATTTGTAATAAAGGGCCTGGTCTGGTCATGACAACATAACATCGGAACCGCAAGACCCTCAATCTTGATATTTTGATATGATTATTTGACATGATTTTTTTAAGATCAATAGTTAGCATTATGTTACCCGAACACTCGATTTTACGAATAGTAATGAAAATGTTAAAAATAAAAGGATGCATGGAAATAACACGCATTGCAATCACTAAAATTACTGAAAAAGAAATACACATACAATATGAAAAGCGGAAGGAAATATTTTACACCTTTCGCCTAAGGTTAAAAACGAGGGAATGTAAAAATGGAAAGACGAAATTATTTTAGTATGTTGTTTGCATGTTGTTATTCAATCAAACTATGAATCCAGATCTTTTCATTTATGTTCAACACCGAACTATTTTATTCGCTCTTATTCTAAGTATAGTTTTCATTTTTTTGTAGTTCTTTTCTTCTTTTTTCGAGGTTTATGGGTACCCGAAAGATGGTAATTAGCGTAATATTTCTGAAAGAAATAGCATTGCAGGGGTAAGCCCCGTGAATACCACAGCAGGAATAAGCCCCGTGCACAAGCAACCATACAGTGTACCACAGCATAGCTAACCCTATTACATGGTACCAATAAAGAAAATTGACATACTCCTCACGATCACTTGCATCATCTGTGGCATCATTCTTACTATTTCAAAGACATTAGTAAGAAGTACATTTCCAATACTCTTGTAGACCTAGCGCCTATTACATCTCGGAGAAAATTTATGTGAGCTAATTGATTGAATTTTTCATGTCTTAATAATTCATTTATGTACATAACGTTGTGCCTATTTTATAATAACAAAAATTTGTCTGACATAGTCATAAAGAACTTCTCATGCCCTAGGTTTTGTTAGGTGCACATGTTGTAACATCATTGTGGTACCATCCTGAAATGCGTACCAACGTGCAAACAAATATATGGAACATAATAGTGAACTTCAAATAATGGACTATGCGAGCACATCAATAGCATTATCTAGGAATTAGAGGCAAAAAATAATAAGTGTATACCTCCCCGTGGCCAACTGAAAATGTAGTTGCGCCATCTAACAAAGGCAATAAGATTGATAGAATGTCCGGGGGCGCCTTATCAATATCCTCAAAGACAACCCAAAAACCATTCCGAACAGCCTGCAAAATATTTTCTAAGTTACAACACGATGGCATGGGGTAGTAATTTTAACTATATATTTGATTTAAGAACCTGAGTAAGAGAACCATGTTGCCATCTGAATTCACCAGGTTGCTCCGTACAAACATAACTTCCTATCAGTGTTTTTCCATCAATCTGCTCATCCATGTGAATGGATAGAACTATTTATCAAATGGAAAAATTAACAATCAGAAAAGGTTACACATGAAGACTATGAAAACAATGGAAGTAAAATGGGTAGATCGCAAAAGAAATCACCACAATCCAATTAGCAACAGAGGATTGTATATATAACTAGTTAATGGAGCAAAAAAAGCGGAAAAGCTTCTTTGCGCTATCACGCGTTTTTTCGAAGAGAAGCACATATGTTTAATTTTTTTGAATAAGGTTTTTTTCCAACATGCAGGTGCAGTGATGACGCGTAGGGGCTTTCTTTTCTTTACTGTTGTTTTATTGTATAGGTATGTTATTTGATATGATTGTATAGGTATGTTATCAAAATTAACAGACCTAAAAATATGTTTAAGTGAAAGGCAAAAACTAAAAAACGGGTTTTATTTTTTTTGCTAGTTCAGCATTAAACTATTATGTGCTGTGCGCTATAACTAAAAGATAGCTGTGCAGGGTGCAGCGAGGTGACGGAGCAGCGCCTCACTGCCCTACGCGCGCTTTTAACTACAATTGATATAAACGTTCATAAACACACTTACAAGCATATTCCACCATGAATCATCCTAGAGAAGATAGCCCACAGAATATGCACACACCGTATATAAAAAAAAAAAATTGTGCATCTGTATTTGTTATAACAAAATTGGGTACAAAGGTGAACATGTATGTGTTGCCTGCGTATGTATACGGAGTACTATATATATATACATATATAAGATTCTTCTCTTTTTTTTTATAGATAAGCAACAGATTCAATGTAAATTCGGAGTAATAACATTCCTATTGCCAGCCATGTGCTGATACTGTCATCTCTAGCAGAAAGACATATGGAAAACCTGCTCACAATGTCCTACATTAAAACATGAAGGTAAGGGTATTGTGCACTGAGTACATAACAAACGCAAAGGGCAAAACAAATAATCGCCCACATTAATAAAAGAAATCATGTAAAACAGGGTATGCTGTTCAATATTAATGGATAGACATAATTAAAATTCATCTTGGTGTTTACTCCTTTCGGTGCTTCCCAATAATAAGTTCCAAGTACTAGCTATATACAGGAACTTTTGCCATCAATATACAAGATAATAAAGCTACGTACGCACCTTTTCTTCCATAACCATAGGCCAGCTGGCGAATAAGTGCAGTCTTCCCAGCACCAGCAGGACCATAAAGCAGCACAGGCCATCTCTGACTAACCGCCAAAGAGACCTTATCAAATGTTTTTATTAAAGCTGACGTTAAGATAAACGGATCCTCAGGGTTCCTGAACGAAATAAGAGCCGCAATGTCAACAATTGTGCATACTAAAGGAGATGTTGGGGCAGAATTACTGGAGATAAAGAGTCACAGGAGGAACAAGTCAAAAAACAATGACTCGTCGATCTATCTAGCTCAAAGATAGAATTTAAATAGGCAGGAAGACGACAAAATCTTACAGAAATACTGAAAATATATACTCTTAGTTCATTTCTACTATGTCTCAAGCATGATGATTTCATATGGTGGCCTATTCTCTTGAATCATTGCAGACGATCGATGTGGACAAAGAACTAACCTGCATAACCTATAGCCTACTTTGAGATTTGCTTTGCTTCCAACCACAGCCTCTGTTTCTTGTGCAGAAGATTCGAGATACCAACCGCCTTTCTCCAATGATATACCCATACAAAATTCATTCCACCTGTTAAGAAAAAAAAAAAAAGATAGAGATAGATATACAGTCAACATTTAGAATTTTCAGAAAGAGGATGACAAAGATAAGATGTTTAATAATTTCTTTTTTCATGGGGGCAGTGTCTACTGGTTGTTATTTCTTTAAATAACTACTTGTTAAGTTTTAGGTGACAAATCCAATTCCGAAATCTTCATAAGTCAAATCAATGAATACTATGCTTCAAAATCTTCACTTTTTCCCAATATTACATATCTCGAGTAAAAGTATTAGCTATGTGCTAGCTGATGACCATTCTTTCGCATCATATAAAACTTCACTTTCAAGTTCTTGCTTATCTTCAAGCTATTTCTATTATAGAAAACTAGATATTAAACAATGAAGAGCTTCGTAATTAAAAGTGTGTCTACCGTAGAAAACTTTGAGCAGCTTCTTCGGAGTCAAGACCAAGCTTTTCAGATGCTTTAAAACTTAACCTCAAAACCACCGACAAGATTCCTATACTGCACCATGTCATGTCAGATACATTCTTCCTTAACTCGGCATCATTTACCAGGGTAAGATACTTAGACTGTTGTACAAAGCCCAAGAAACAGGTCCAATCCCACATGGTAGTGAAAACCTCCGGATCCAGTATGAGAAGAAGATACGATGCTTGGACTACATTTAACAACGGATTTGCTCCCTAGAAACAGGTAAAGCTTATATTATTGTTATAAAAATAGAAGGAGATCCTTAATTGTCAATAATAGAAATCGAAGCTGAAACAATAAAATGAGACGTCATCCCAATAACACAGTAAGTATGCATGCATTGAAAACCGAGCTACGCAGTACCAGAATAAGTTCAATGCCTAAAGTGTAATTCTTCTTAGAGATGCATGAGGTTCTAAGTTCAATGCCTAAAGTGAGCTTTGTTATTTTCATTTTATCATTTTTATGGATTTTTTTTCATATTATATAGTTAAACATATAATCTGAGAGGACGGACTGTAACTTTTAACAAATTTAAATTATTACTAACATGGTATTAATTATTTAATGATGAATTTGATATCATTATTTATAATAGTAGTAGCATAATTTTTGTGATACACACAGCTTTACACTACTATTTTAAATACCTGATACATCAAAAATTAATCATATAATTTTCTTTTATGAAAGTTTTAAGTTCCTTAACCTATGGTAGATATAATTTTTTGTTGAATATATTGTGATCATAATTATACTATTAACTATAGAAGTGTGAATTATTATTTTACCTTTAAATTACAATGGTACATTCAAGCAACTTCTTTTTTTTTTTTGGTCCACTTGGATTGAGTCTCTTTATTGAGTGTTTAAGAATTCGTACTCTTAAAAATTTGCTAGTGTATTTTGTCACATTTTATTGAATAAAATTATAGTGAAAGTTTAGTTAATTTAGTTTTTTTTTTATTATTTTATCAAAATATCGAAAAAATATCGAGTTTGACAACAACAAAAAATCAAATTACTAATAAGTTAGAGAATACCATGTATAATGCCTCTGAAACTGATTCACAGTGCTTAATTCTTTCAAATGGGGCAGGAGAAACTTTAAAATATTTTAAGATGGACCTGCACCAAGGGTAAAGAGATGTTAAAGTCATGGACATCGAAATTGTAGACTGAATAGGAGCAATTATCTTAACAGGAAATGAGATGGGGAAGAATAAAAATATCAGTTTTACATACAACTTAATATCAACAACCATGCAATTAATTACTTCGTATCAACTTTAGATAATATACTTCTTGCAATTCATGGTACTTCAGCTATTGTACCATGCCTTTATGGTATCCATTAACCCAGAATTATATATACTGCCCAATTTTTTTCCTGATTGACACATAAACCCCGAGTGAAATGTAACTTTCCCTAACTATGCAAGAAAACGGGTTTTTGTCAAGTTAACTCCTTGTGGTATGTCTAATGGGCAATTTACCTCCCTGTGATATGAAATAATGAGCAATTTACCTCCTTGCTATTGGAGTGTTGCACACACACTCAATAATGCGACTGATACTTTATTTTCATGTAAAAAAATGACATATTTAACCTTATATTTGACAACATATTCACCTCATTTTACCCCCTGTGATATGTGTAAATAGGCAATTTAACTCCCTGTCGTAAATGGGCACTTTAACTCCCTACGATATTGCATAATGAGCATTTTACCCCCTTGCAAAAATATAAAAATCAAGAGGGAGGCAGTGTGCTTCTTTTATAAAACATAGGGAGGTATTTCGCCCTTTTATTAAACATAGGGAGTTAAACTGCCTATTTAGAATAACACATGAAGTTAATTTGCTATTCACTCGCAAGAACACCTCCTCTTAACCCAAACAACTATCAATAACCCCTATTAACTTTAAAAATTGGCAATAATCCTTTGTACACTTAAAAATCCCACAAAAACCTCCCTATAATTTATGAAGAAATTTTAAATGGATAATTTTGGCTAATAAGAAAGAACACAAGTGATTTTTTGCAAATAAAATATCACAGAGTTTTTTTTATAGTTAGACAAAGCACAAGGGGTGTTTTGTATATAGCTCCTTAAAACCCCCTAGACATACACACACTTATTTCTGCCATTTTGTTTTTGTTTCCCAAGGGTTTAATCACTTTGGAGACGGGTTGGGCACATTAAATGGGTATCTCTCCCAACAGGGATTCGAACATGAGTCCGCTACTTTGTAATGACTAATCCCTTCCATTGAGACTAAAAATTGTGAGATAGAGCAGGGAGTTGGGGACACAAATGAAAACAAAATTAAAATGAAGAATTGGCTTTACCCCAGCAAAACAGGAATCAAATGAAGAGCTCGGCCGAAGGCCATGCAGGCGAGCTCATGAAGGCGCAAAGCCTTCCCCCTCCTCAAATAAACATCAATAACACTAGCTACACTTTCATCTTCTCTTATAAGGAACCAGCTGTCTTGGTCGAATTCTTCCATAAAATTATCATAATCCGGCCTCATATTAGGCACCAAGTGAAGCAAAAGCAACTCCACTGCCCTATCCACAATCTTCTGTGCTATCGGCCTTAAGCATCCTAGCAAAGGGATTGTGTAATTTGGGTGCAAAACCAACTGCCCCACTGCATGAATCACCTCTTTTTCTGTAATCTTGTCCCCCTGAATGAAACACACAAAACATCATGATTAAAAATAAATCATAGTATTGTATTTTATGCATAATAATAAGTAAACTAAATAGTGTCTTACCTTCTCTAACAAAATATTGAATTGATTAACCGACTTCAGCTTCGGACACCGGACTAGAAGTCTCTTGAAATCCAACTCGAGACGAAAGCTCCCGTCATCCGCCATAACCCAATAACTAGTACATGTACAAAAATACACATATAACATAGACAACAAGTAGAATTTCAATAGAATGTGTACTGTTATTCGAAACAAACAAAGCAGGAAGAATAATATATATATATATATATATATATATATATATATATATATATATATATATATATATATATATATATATATATATATATATATATATATAATTATAAAAGAGGGGAATCCTTGCCAAGAGATGAACTGCCGACGGAAGGAGAACAAGAGGAGGCGGACGGACAGGCTTTGCGCGAACTTCAGCGCAAGTGAAGAGAGCGTGGGTTAACTTAACCTACTTGTACTGAGGAGGATGATAAATAGAATTTTAAGCGAGAGAACGTGGGATTATATACCCTATGCATTGTCTATTTGCCAAAAAAACCCATGTTCTTTGCTTAATTTACAAAAAGACCTGTGTTAATTTAATTAGCAAAAACCCTTATATTTTCTATTTATATTAACAAAAGAAATTACATTTGAAAATTCTTCATGTGTCAGATGTTATTATCAATTTTTTTAAGAGAATGGACGGGTGTTTTCGCATTTTTTTGATGTGGTATAATTGATATTTTTCTTGCAAATATATATTCTGGCATAAGAGAGGGGTTTTGCAAGTAAAAACAATGGAAAAATTATAAAATTTGTCCCAAACTAGTATCGATTTTGGATTTTCGTCCCAAACAATATCATCTCACCGAATTTCGTCCTGCAATTTAATATTTTTCTTGATTATCGTCGATCTTACCATTAAATATATGGCGAAAACTACCGTTAAGTGTCATGTTGACAGCACACGCGTCTTCACGTGGCAAATTTTAGCATGATTATACAAGATTGCATAATTCGTCCCAAACTAATTATAAATTTTATTTTTTCGTCCCAAATAATATCAACTCCCCGAATTTCTAATTTTAAAGAAAATGTCGGTTCAATATTTTACTTTATTTTAGAGAAAATAATATGGATTTTTGAAACTCCCGTGTGCTTTTGAGACAGGGGGTAAATATTATGTGACATCTCGTCTAACTTACTGGTTGTTGCTACATCAATGTTTAACGAGAAGAAGTTGATTGAAAAAAAGAACAAGATTCCATGGCTCTGAAATTGAACTTTATTTATTTAGCATTTGTTTGTTGTAGTGGCAAAACAATAGACAAAGTTTGAGACGAAAAACTAAAATCACTAATTAGCTTGGGATGTAGTATGCAATTTTGCCAAAAAAACTAACAGATGAAAGTTTTTGCTATTAAAGATAACACATGAAATTTTTGCTAATTAGACAAAGTAATGGAGGTGTTTTTGTATATATCACTCACATGGGCGGATCTATATAAGATTTATTTTTTATGTATGGGTTGAGAGGACATGGGCTCAATCCCAAGCCCAAATAAATAAGTTTAATATTTTCTGTTTTTAACCAAATGATATTATTTATGTGAAATTAGTCTATTTGTTTCCATATAATTGCTATGCCTGGTAATTGCATGAGAATATGTATATTTTTTATGTTTTAAGAGAAACTTGTTAGAAATTTGATATTAATTTTTTATTATAGCTGAATTTATGATACGGAAGCATATTATGTGCAACTTTGAGAATTTAACATACTATGTCACATTGACTTATACAAATAAATTAGTTTACTATATATTTTGATATTGTATTTTCACTAATGAACAAAATTGGTAAAAATGTGTATTTTCTTTTGTAATGATCTATCAAAGTTTTCCGAACTATAAAAGAATAGAAAATACCTTGATAATCAAAGTTGATGTTGGTGGACGATGTTCAAATAAAATTTAAATTAGGGACCGATAATAAATCGTGTCGAGCAATCAAGTTTTTAGGAGATAAATTGAGTTTTGAGGGTGATACATTGAGTTAATAGTGTGTGTATATATATATATATATATATATATATATATATATACTTATATTATAATAAACAATAAATTACAATTCATATAATTTCTTATTTATATATATACTGCGGTTGAATGCGGTTTATGCAATTTTTTATAATATAAACCCAAGGCTGATTGCAACTTGCGGTCTTTTTTTCAAGAAGACCAATACCAACTCATTTGTCCTTTAATCGGTTTGGTTTGGACCAATCGGTGGGGCAGTTTGACGATTTCATTGAACAGCCACTGGCGGAGCCACGTTATAACAAGGGGGTGCATGGACCCCCCTGAAATTCTTCTCCCAACCTATTTAGTATATGTATCCTATGTGGCTATTAAATTATTATATCTTGAGATAATTTATGATTTTCTTTTAATGGACCCCTAATTAAAATCAAATTTCGAAATAAAAAGGGTCCATCTTTATCAGAGTTTGATAACTTTAACAAGTTAAGAGTTTCATAGTTTGAATCAACTCAAACTCTTTAACATTTTTTTTTTATTTTGCAGTTTGAATCATACTAAAACACCAAAAATACTTTTTAGGGATTGATAATTTTTAAATATAAATAGTCTCTCCAATTTCATATTTTTGCTTTTGATTTATTATTATTATTATTATATTTTAAATAATACATAATGTTATAAGGACCCCGGTGGAAAAAAATTATGGCTGAACATCCCTATGTTCCTTACCACCTCTGTTGGCCTTGGTTCTTAGGTGCATGTTGTCATATGTCCAATGTTTCAGCTCAAATGTCCCCTTTGGTAAGCCCTCTTAAAAGAAAGTAAGAAACTGTGATGATTAAGGAGTTAAAAATGGAATCAGACTTAAAAACTTTAGAATATTTGTTGCTAAGAAGAAATCTAATTAATAAATGATATATCCTAAAAATCGACCCAAGTCATCTTATGTAATTCACCATTGTTCGATAGATTTAAGAACTCCCTGCCTTTCATCTACATGTCTATGAAACAGAACATTGTCAATGTGCAAATTTAAATGTTGGAAATATCTAGATCCATAGTATAGCTACTTCATATGCCACAAGACAAATAATGTACACTTCTCATTTCATAATTTACACCTACACAAACTATGATAAATCATATCACACTCCGTCAAAATTTGATCAAATTTTCATTGTTCCTGAAAATTTTCTTTGAGTAATTTTTTCTTTATTAATATTTGAAATTTAATATAATTTTTAGTTTTATAGTGGCTCGGTAAAATTGTTTACTGGCTATGCCACTATTCATTAGTCATAATTACTTCGGTCAAAATATGTTAGTCATGCTAAAAATAACTTATTGAGAAGTGTTTGTTAATTATTTATACGGGTTGAAACTTGATTTAGTTAGGTTTTTGGCACAATTTCACGGTTTCACGAAACTATGTGAAACCCTCCGAATGAAGTTTGTGCACATGTTTTCGCAAACCTTAGGTTTCAAGTTTCAAGTTTCAAGTTTCAACTTATATCTAACCTAATAAATTTAAAATCTATATAACACATTCATCTGACACCAGTTTTTTTTTTTCCTCTATTAAGACACATTAATTTGATAACTATCCCCTATTTTTTCCCTCAAACTTCAACATTCAAACGTATCCAAATCATATCTCAACTTTTCAAAAACCATAAAACTGATTTACAACCCAATTTATTGGAACCATCAAAACCATTTTTTCGAAATCAAATTCAGGTGAAACCGTGCTAAAACCTATTCAAACGGGAACACAATTTGAATTGAGTATGAATTTCGAGTTTTGTGGGTTAAAATTTAAGATGTGATTTGAATTAAGTTTGAATATCAGAATTTGAGACAAAAAATAGACGGTAGATTTTAATCAATGACTTTTATAACAATTTAAAAAAGAAAAATAACATGCATCAAATCATGACTCTTATAAAATTTGGGATGGAAAATAATAAGTGGTCTTCATATATTTTATTTGATTTTAGCTCGAATTTCACTTGAATTTGATCCAAAAGTTGTTGAATTGGTTTTAGCTCGATTTTAGAGTTTTGCGACCAAACCATAACAGATCCATAAGGAGGTTTCCAAGCAACGAAAATTTATAGGTGGAGAAAGTGAGCAACTATTAAATCCAAACATGTCAAAAGAAAATTTTATACATCGTCACTTAAAACTTTTCAAGAGCTTTTTGAAATTATTCTGAAATTTTCGAGCACATTTAGAAAAATTATAAATCAAAGAAATACGTTCAAGTAAAAATTACTTTATAACACTTGACACTTTTGTTTCCCTTAAACGAGCAAATGACATTTTTCCTTTATTATATAAAAGTACGACCACCTAAATTTCACTAATAACTTCTACATAGAATGATTGAGGAGACAGATTCAGCAAGTGAATATTCTATAATACACATTGTGTATCCCGTGAATACTTGCATTCATCTTGATAATTTATTCGATAATCATAAGGTTTTTTTATAACACAGCAAATGCATAAATAAATAATACTGGTCACAAATGACTCAAGTTTTACTGAGATAAACAACTTTTACTACTCCGTAACCATTTATTATGAAGTACCTAAGCAGTTTCCATACACACAACCAAATTCATGAACTTTTAACCATTCATTAATAATATCCTTTATAAAATTATTTGCAAATTTACAAACGGCTCCGGTTGCTTGATGCAGCTGGCTTAAAACTGGCGATGCCAGTCACTTCTCTTCCAGTTACCAAGGTGTTGATGTCATAAGTACCTTCATACGTATATATGGGCTCCAAGTCACAGAAAGCCTGAAAAGACCAACAAATTATGTCTTAATCAATAAGTACAAGGATGGGACGTGATCATTTAAAAAAAATGTTTTCCTAAATTAAAATAATCTATAGAATAAGTTGCAATACCTTTGCCACGAGAAAGTCAGCTAAAATTCCGTTTCCACCGAGTAATTCACGCCCAAGGGAAACAGTCTCCCTTGCCCTCAAGGAAATCCATGACTGGATTGAAGAGAAATTAAATTAGTTCAACCAATCATCGTTTAGATACAAGCTTTGCAGATAAAACAAACCAGTAACGGTATTTTACCTTGCCCATGCTAGCATGGCCAGGAGTCATTTTACCTCCCTCGTACAGCTTGCATAGACGCCAACCCACAAGGACCATTGCTTGAATATTACCTAACATTTGAACTAGTTTCTGTTGGTTGATTTGGAAAGCTGCCAATGGAGCACCAAATTGCTTCCTCTCCTTCAAGTACCTTCCAGTATCAGAAATTCAAGTTTATATTAAAGCCTAAAGAACAAATTATAAAGGGATGTCTAATAAAAAACGAAGAGTAAGTATGAGGAATGCCAATTCCAAGTCATTTACATGTTACTATAGTAACACTTTGCAGTGAATATGAGGGGAAGAATATAAATGCACAATCAACCATCATGTGCAGTTAACAAGAGTCACTCTTGTCCTAGTAATAAATATGAGGGCAAACAGAACCACTTCCTTTTGAGTGCATCAGATAAATAATCTCATTTCCTTGACTAGTAGCTACTTCTAAAGAAGAATATATACATGACTCATAACTTGACCAATGCCAGTTATCATAAGACAAAAAAAAAAAAAAAACTTGACCAATGCCACAAAAGAAAATTACTGCTCTATTTCTGGGGAGATAAATCATTTTGTTTGGAAGATATTAAATACCTGTGACACATATCGTAGACACCCATTGATATGCCAATAGGCTGCCAAGCAACCATGACACGTGAAACAGCAAGTACCTATTTCAGGGTAAAGCTAAATCGAATCAGTGAAAATACAAATCAATGTATTTATCCCAAAGAGTAGAAGGATACAGTATTTAGTAAGCAGAAACTAGTCTTTAATATAAGTTGGCTGATATGCAAAGAAATGAATTATGAAAACAAGGTCTAATACTACAATCTTGAGTATACAACAAAGTGCCGCATCAAGCCACTCATACCTTGTTTGTATCCTGAAAAGAGTTAACTCCAGGTAGCCTGTCTTCATCAGGGACAAATGTGTTCTTCAATAGAATATCTCCATTCTGAACAATTCTTAGGCCAATTTTATTATCTATTTTAGTAGCTTGTAAACCTGGAGTGTTTTTCTTCAGGATAAATCTGCAGCAGTTGCAAATATGCTATTAGTGATGTAAAGACAGAGAAGCTTGTTATGCCATAACGAAATGGCTTTTTTACTATTACACTAAACACGTCTGGCAGATTTTTTACCATTACTATCACAGGGAGTATCTATTTCATCATGTATGAGAAACACTAGCAGACCAGGAATGAACATGAGACAGCCTAAAGATAAAGCTACCTTATGATTGATTTGGATACAGGAAAATCTCAATAAAAAGCTTTCAATGAGAATTTTAAGATACATTCCTGTAGATAAAAACCAATTTGGAGATGTCATTTACTTACCCATTTATCTGATTTGTGGAAGTATTTCTAGCAAAAATAACTAAAACATCTGCAAAGGTGCTATTTCCTATCCATCGCTTCTGGCCGTCCAGTATCCAACCTCCCTCAACCTGAGCATTTAAAGCCAGTAAACCAATCTAAAATAGAGAAGACAACTTGATAAAAGGCACACACCCATAAACTAAAAAAAATTAAATTTTATGATGAAATATATTATAACTTTATCAAAAGAGATAAATAATAAAGTTGATGACCCATACCTTCCTTGCAGTTGTTCTCAAAGCACTTGCATCACTACCGTAATCAGGTTCTGTCAGAGCCTAACCTCCACAAAAATCATATTTAGTTATTTAAATACGAGGGAAAAAAGGTATCATGTCAAGAATACGGTATTATGTATCTAAATGACCATCCTTACCCAACATGCTACAGTTTTCAGTTCTGCAAGAGATGGTAAATATTTCTGTTTTTGTACTTCTGATCCACAGAGTGCTATCCTTGCCAGACCAACAACTCTTAATAAGTATATTCGATAACATTACTTAATCCCAATTCCCAAGACACACCACCAACTCCATTGGAAATAAACAATAATGGAAATAATGAGAGTAATAGCAAGACTCACCAATAGTCAGCATTGCCAAAGAAGAATGCACCAAAATGAAAGTAGAACAGCTGGCATCAACTCTAGCTACTTCTGCAGTAGCAATCGCGTTCGCCGTAATGGAAAGGTTGGGACACCCATAGCCCTTAATTCATCATCCAGTTAGATGCCACATGGCCACATTTTCATAACCGTAATGCCAGGAACTGGAAAAGGAGAACGATCTAATTTAAGTACCTTGATACTGCCACCAGCAACACGCAATGCTCCAAGCTTCGGAACAACTTCAAATGGAAATTCTGCCTTCTCCCAATACTGAATGGACAGATCACAAGACCATAAGATGGGTTACTTCTACCTATATGCATAAGAATCAGGAAAAACCTCGGCAATTTTTTAAATCTCAGATATGCATGTCTTGGGCGAGACTTAGCACAATATGAGCAAAATTTGTATGGTCTAATATAAACTCTCTGGAAGTAATACAATTTACAGATTAAGGAAGACCTTTGCCATTATCGGGGCAACTTCTTTTTCCATGCACTTGCGTACTTTGATTCTGACAGCTTGCTCTTCAGGAGTCAACAGATCATCAAATTGATAATAATCTGATGCTGTAAGTTCAAGTTTTCAAAAATCAGAAGGCAAATAAATCAAAGCAAACAACAGTTAATATGTCAAAATAACCAATGGAGTTGTTTCATGATGAGGAATTAACATGTCGAAATAGAGGCATAACACATAACGAAACTTATTATGTATTCTGGGATGAATTACATGCAGTATTTAAAGTGGTGAGGATATTAATCTTACCACATGGCGGAAAGATAGAAGCTGGAGTTGCTTGTGGAAATGCAACAGAAACATCCAAGGACGGCAAGTCGAAATAGTTGCTCTTTGCCTCTTTATACATATCCTCTGAATCACATTCAAGGTAATATCTCTATTCTTAATCCAATGAAATGATGAGTAACATTAAAGCTAATAAAAAAGATTTGGTAACCATATGTGAAATCATAAACTGAAGAGATCAATTAATTATCGTACCTTCCGCTTCTTAATTCAGTTTATGATCAAGCTTTGAAATTCAATTCACAAGTACTGAGTAATTAAAATTAAAGTTAAAAAAAAAGCAAAGAGGAAAAACCTTGAGCTTCGGAAGCAGGAATTTTCATGGCGATGGATTTCTGACCCGCGGATAATGAGGGATTTTGGAGAAGAATTATCAAAAGGGATGAAAACCGGAACGGTATAAACCTCGATATGTATATATTGACTTGAGCGGATTGGCACACAGTTTTATGTCCATTTCCAATTTAATTATTTACTTACTTAAATTAATATAATTAATTATTTTTTCTTTTGTGGTATAATAATTAAATCTCATGGACTAAGGAGAAAGGCCCAAAGAGAAAATAGAAATCAGTACTGTACAGCTAAATCAATAATTATGTCCAAGGCGGCCTTGTTAATTATCAAAGTGGGCTTTACTGCAAAATACTCTTGGGCCCTCGTCAGCTCAAAGAATATAAAAAACTTGCCAACCGAAGAAAAAATAATTGTAAAATATATGTTTATGGAGATGCGGGGTATCGATCCCCGTACCTCTCGCATGCTAAGCGAGCGCTCTACCATCTGAGCTACATCCCCTTTTTGTGTAAAGTTCAATGAAGATATTAATTATATATTCGTAATGTACTTTGGCCGATGAAACTATGGAACATGTGGCACGACTCGGTCATCAAAGAAGGATTCAATTGTTTATTAACTCTCTTTGTCTGTTATTATTAAATAATATATAATTAATTAAGATGACAGATCATTCGTTCTGATATATTATTGAAAAATAATGTAAAAAAGTATTCCCTTACTTATGGGCCCACTCATTTTACTAACTGAAAAAAAAAAAAAAAAAAAAACTCAGTTTAGACTTCCTTTTTTTGTCAAGATGTTAGTCTATTAGGAGATAGGTTAAAAACCTATCTCCCACAAGATAGTCCATCTGGGCCCTTAATATTTGCAAAGATAAAATCGTAGCCATACAATTTTGTCCAATGCCAAATTGTTCAATTGGACCCCTTTCTCTTATTGGACATTACCAAAAATAATAATTTACTTTTATAACCCTATATAAATATGTTTAATAAAAAATAAAACATCATTTCTTCTTTCGTCTCTCTCCATCTTCATCTACCTTTTCCTACTTTCAAACATTATCACTACACCACCACACCACTACCTCATCCTAAGGTCTAAAATTTTCCACGGCAGATTTGGCCGTCTCGTGGCTAATCTAGGCCACGCAGAGGCTGGATCTGGCCTCTGCGTGGCCGGAGATGGCCTTAGCGTGGCCAATCTCAGTCTTTCGGATGGCGGTGCTTCGGTAACGGTTGTGGGTGTTGTTGTGGGTGTTGGGTTGATGAGAGTCGGCTGTGACGATGAATTGGTGGTGTCGGGTTGATGAGAATCGGTTGTGACGATGAATTGTTGGGGTGTAGGGATGCCGGCGACGGCTGGAGGTTAGAAGGGGAAGATGATGGATGAACTAGGGTTTGCTCAAATCATAGGAAATTATACATTGACCCCAAATCTTATATTTTTTTTTCAATTGGGTCCAGTTTACTTTTAAATTGTGTTCTAGAAATGCTTGATTCAATTTAGTCTTCGAAAATGAGTTGTTTTTCTTATAAGTAGAAAAGGTATTATAATTTAATTTTTCTTATAAGTAGAAAAGGTATTATCTTTGAAAATACTAGATTGTAATTACTTGATTTAATTTTGAAATTTATATAATTAAAGTTTTTTTGTGAAATTATATAATTAAAGTTAAGTAATTTAATTTTCAATTTTGTATTCATTACCAAACAACATATATTAATTGAAATATGATATAAAATGTTATTAACAAGAGATGAAACTAAAAATTGAAATTTGTGATTAAGAGAATCAGATAAGTTAAGTAGAGATTTAGTTGAAGCAAAAAGGAAAAAATAATATAAGGGTAAAAAGGTATTTTAGTAATTAATTTGTTTTGTTTTTAAATTTTGAAGGACACATGGCATTCAATGAGATGGTATCTCAATTACACATTGCCCAACAACATCTTATAATAGAATGCCCCAAGAAGGTTCCTAGAAACTACATAACTTCTTGTCACATCCTAATTAGTTTCAAATCATTTAATTTATCTGTTAATTTACTCACCCTAAAGTAAAATTAATACTGTAATAAAGTCCACTAAACCCTCAATGGAGTGGGTGAAAAAATTCTCAAAGGTGAAAATGGGCTGAACCGTTGACCCGGCCCACATTACAGTAGTGTACCCGACTCAAATTGGGCCCCATGACAAATCACCTCCGCCACGTAGCGTACAAATCGAGAAATCCCATCATATTTCCTTTCAAAATCAACTGTAATCCCAACGTTCAAATTTCCCTAATCAATTCAATTCAAGAACCTAAACTCGGCATGTTCGCTAAACGCCTATTTCAGAAGGCAGCCCACCGTCATCTGGTACACAAAAATGCCATCAATTTTAGATTGTAAAGAATATTTACTAATTTTAACTCTGTGTGTATTTCTCTAATTATTAGCATCATGAAAAGGGTCTGTTGACGTCAGATGACTTGAATTTCCGTATAAACGTACACTATGGAATTCCTTCCACGGCGTCGATTCTTGCATTTGATCCGATTCAGCGTCTACTGGCGATCGGCACACTGTATGTTTTTTCACAAATTTATATTGAACTTCAAGGTTCTATGAGTATTGACTTGATATTTGAGCTTGAAATTGAGTATAAAGTGTGCCCGTTCACAGTTGAGTTTAAATCTGTATTTATGCTTGACTTTATTGTTAACCTCAGCTTCCGGAACTGCTAGCATGGATCTTTAACTAGCAATTGGCAATATACCTATTTACATCTTCACCTCATTCATAGTTCTAAACTTGTATGCAGGGATGGTAGGATAAAGGTAATAGGTGGTGATAATATAGAAGGACTTTTGACTTCCCCAAAGCTGCTGCCTTACAAATACTTGGAGGTGTGTCTTTTACATCCATACTAAGTTTTCAAATTTGCACAATGCCCAGAAAATTTTCCTTTTGTAATTGTACCCCACATGCTGTAATATACTTGCTATCTTTATCAGGTCAACCATCCACCCTACCTCCCTTTCAGTCTTATGATTTTTACCTAACAGGAGTTTTAACCAGGAAATAATTGATGAGATGATTGTCATCTTAACAAAGTAAATATTAAGGTGTTGGAGGATACACTGCATAAAGAAATTTGTAATCAAGTTGTTTGTTCTCTCTTCAGTTGCACTGTTAGTTTGATTACAATTCTTGTTGTGCTTCTTTCTTATCATTCTTTATTTTTTCTATTTGCAGTTTCTACAGAATCAAGGTTACTTAATTAGCATTACGAACAACAATGACATACAGGTTTGCACAAATCTCTTGATTCTACTGATCAATATAAGCATCTGAATTCTGGCCATCGAGGAAAAACATCAGCATCACCAGTGTTGTATACTTGCCAAAATTACAGAAATCATTATCATTGCATCCGCCTTTTATATGTGCTTCTCAACGTTCGCACTGGTGTGGTCAAACTTTCCTATATTACACTACATATATTTTGAAAATTGTATTTTGGATTTGCTTATGATCTCTTACTTGAGTCGCATGTCACATTTATAGCTTGGTCTTGTTGCTATGCTGCACAATTTTCCATAACATTTATGTCACTCTTATTAATCCATGTAACTTAGAATTTTTCAGTGCTTGGTTTGATCTAGAAAAAATCTCTGTAGAGGTTGTTCTTGGATTATAGATATTTATACTTCTTATTAACTCTCAACCCTCAGTTGTACTCTTTCTATATGCTTTTAGCGTAAAAATTCTTTCAGGCCATAATATATCTTTAACATCTTTCAAGCCATAATATATCTCTACACGCACCAATGCATTTACTTAAGTTGTACACTATGCATTTGATATGCTACTACTTTGTTCAAACTCATTTAATTAATCTTTTTTATTCTCTGTCCTCGACCAAGAAAATAGCAGATAGACTATATAATCTTATCTTTAGAATCTTGTGCTTATTATTATTAGGTCAAGGCAGTATCTAAAGTTTGAGCTCTCCTTTAGCTCATAGTAAGAAGATCTTTGATAACCATCTCTATCTTTATCATCCTACATGACACGAAACACTTCATCAATGTGGGGTTTCTTATTGTTCTCCCAGTCTCATTTGTATTTTGCATCATATCAATACCGCATAGTCTCTCTAGGCGACCTACCTTTACCAATAACGGGGCCCATTTCCAAAACCTCACTAGCACTAATAAGAAATATTTAAATTTTCTGTGGTTTGGTAATACCGGCCAAAAGAATGTTATGTCATTATTACCAAGCTTCTTCTATTAATATATTGGCGTTTTGGTTTTCTTAGGGAAGGTTCAGTTACAAGGATGCTTAACGACCATTTTTAACAGGAATAACCATCTATCTAAATTTTTATCTCTGCTTCAGGTTTGGAATCTGGAGACAAGGTCAATAGCCTGTAATTTACAGTGGGAATCCAATGTAACTGCTTTCTCTGTAATCAGTGGCTCCTCTTTTATGTATGATACTGATATAAATGTAAATCTCTGCATTGTACGTTCACGCTAGCTGTTATTGGATTTTCGCTACATGACACTTTTTCTTCTGTTTTGTTATAGGTATATCGGTGATGAATATGGATTGATGTCTGTTCTGAAGTATGATCCAGATGATGGACAGATTTTACTATTGCCTTATCATCTATCTTCAGATTCTCTTGCTGGCGAGTACTGTAAAAACTCTCAAATTATTTTTTTGGTAAAGGCATACTTGTGTTTACAATTAATTCATTTTACATTGTTGGTCAAAATACATCGCGCTTAGAAGTCTTTAAGTTCTATTTATCTCTTAGTATTTATGGCTGTAATGGAATCATGGGTCAAATTTTGTTTTTTGACGTTCGATAGCTTGGGTTGTCATCGGGTCACCCTCCCTGCCAAGATCCAAAATGCTCAACAAGCAGAAAAGAACTGAAAGAGTTCCTATGCAGACAATGACTTATGATCCTCTTCAGAGAGAGTTTTCCAAGATTTAAGTAATAAATTGTACTCAGAATGAACACAACCTTACTTCCCATAATCAGAACATACCATTAACATATAGAGATAAAGATTAGGGCGATTTGGAATTCACTCGATGGAGTTATTCCACAAAAATCTCTATAAATAGGAGTATTGGTTTTTGAGCATCACCTGAAATGACAAATCGAGATGAAATTATCTACTCTATGAGTCTATGACTGAAGCATGAAAACTATGTATTTCATTGAGTAAAAAGTATATATCAGTGAAAAATTTGACATTGACGTCCTATAAATATAATCACGTAACAATTTTTGTTAGATTAAGTGAAAGGCATTACTCTGTTTTGTCTTCCATCAAAAGAAAAAAAGACTGCTTTTTGTAGTTTCTGGTGAAGCTTGCAAATCACAGTAATGCTATTAAGTTATCAATACATTTTCACATTTAAGTGGCATTGGTTATACATTTAACACCAAAGTCTTTTGCTATTTCACAGAAGCAGGTGGATTCTCAATCTCAAGTCGTCAACCTATAGTTGGAGTTCTTCCCCAACCCTTTTCTTCAGGAAATAGGCAAGTTCTCACTTTCTCTATTAACCTTCTTCCCTTTTCTTTTTATTTGAGGCTCCTTTAGTATTTCTAGGATTAAGGAATATCTTGAAATAAATAGATGTGGTACATATGGAAGGGCTTACCATTTCTCATATTTGAACTTCGTTAGTAATTTTTTTTTTTTTTGCTGAATTTAGCTACCTTATTGGAGCTTTAAATCTAGTCTCGTAAAAGCGTTGCACAGTAACCAGTGTGTTTCTGTTTTAGTATATTCAGTCCCTTGTTTTCAATCTTTTTACATTATAAACTTGTGCATCATCCATCATGCCTTGATATCAAATAGCCAAAGGACAAGAAAAGAATCCCTACTCGGGAAATATATAAAGAATGCTTTAAAGTTGGTAGTCAAGTTGGATCATACTTCAGCTATCTAAATGTTATGCCATAATCTTTAATCACACTCACTATTTTTGCTTTGGTGGACTGCAAGTTTTGAGCGTTTAAAGTTGTCATGATAAGAGGCTTTTCGGCATATTATGTTATTTAGTAATAGTATCTATTGCAATAAATAGAATCTTATTTTTTTATTATTAATTTCACCTCGTCCGGGTCAAATGTTTTCATATGGTCTCACTTAATTGGTTGGTTATTTAATTTGAGGGCAGTCCTCAAAGAATTAGGGTGATATGTTCCAACAGAGAAATATTCTGAATTAGCAAAGAAACATGTGACAAGAATTGCGTGATGGACTTAGGAAGAGTGAACTTTTGGAACAAAAATGTTGCTATACTTTGTTATGGAATGTTAAACTAAATTACTTCTACACTTGCAGGCTATTGATTGCATATGAGAGTGGCATTATCATTCTCTGGGATGTGGTTGAAGCACATATTGTTGTTGTTCGAGGTGACAAAGTCCTACAGCTGAAAAACGAAGTTGTTCTTCCAATTGCTGAAGATGCCAACTTTGCAGATGATACACCTTCCAATGACTTAGAGGAGAAAGAGATCAGTGCTCTTTGTTGGGCATCTACTGATGGCTCTATTCTTGCTGTTGGATATATAGACGGGGATATTTTATTCTGGAATGCAGCAAATGCTTCATCTATTAAAGACCAACAAGCTAGGTTGTCACATAATGTTGTCAAGTTGCAGTTGTCTTCTGCTGAAAAGAGGCTCCCTGTCATTGTTCTAAACTGGTTGGATAGCAGTAAATCCCGTAATCATGGAGACGGTCAACTTCTTGTATATGGTGGTGATGAAATAGGTTGTGATGAAGTTGTGACGGTGAGTTATAAACTTCATACTTGACAGATATAACACTCAGTTCCTATTATAATTTATTTGATAGTTATTTCTTGTTTTAATTGAAAATGTACTATTACAAATCTAAGACTCCCATATTAGAAAAAAATTCCACACTTTTCCCGCTAGTCTAATCATATATTTTATTAACCAACTCAATTTTGAATCCCTTTTATACTTTCTGAGGTTGGTACCATGTGCGTTTGTATCAACATATATATAACACAATTTTCTCTAGTGAAAGTTTAAACAGATGAAATATTAAGCGATATGGGTATTTGAGATATACTCAAAAGTTCTTTTGGTGCAGGTTCTGAGTCTTGAATGGTCATCTGGAATGGAAGCAGTGAAATGCATAGGTCGTGTGGACCTCACCCTTACTGGCTCTTTTGCGGACATGATTTTAATACCATCTTCTGGCACAATGAGTAGTGATAAAAATGCTTCTCTATTTGTACTGTCAAATCCTGGGCGTGTACATATTTACGATAGTGTTGGCCTGTCATCCTCAGAACTGCAGTCAAAAAATGAACTGCCTATTTCTTCTTTGAATTTTCCTGCTGGCATACCAACCGTTGATCCTCTGATGACTGTGGCAGAGATTTTTAATATACGTGGAAGCATGGAAGGAGGGTCCAAGGTAATATAGTTTCTGTCATCTACGTGTTATTCTCTTGTTCAAAATTTTATCTGGCGAGTTATACTTTTTCTTTTAACTAGATAGCTGCAGTGAGTTCAACGCTGACGTTGCCTGGGAATAAAAAGTGGCCCTTGACTGGGGGTGTGAGTAATCATCTATCTTTCGGGAAAGATAACAAGGTCCACAGAGTCTACGTAGCAGGCTATCATGATGGATCAGTGCGAATATGGGATGCTACTTATCCAGTCTTTTCACTCCTTTGTGTTTTGAAAACTGAGGTTAGAATTTATTGAAATTGAAGAACATACTAAGTAATAAAATAAGTCCGTTTTCTTTTATGGTATCCAAGAAGTTTTGGTCAGATGTATGTGTTAATATAAGTTATTGCTGATGAATGCAGGGTACCAGGGAGAATTTGGTTGATTCTAGTGTTTCCGTGACGACAGTTAATTTGTGCTCCTCCACATTGAGATTAGCAGTTGGCAGTGACAGTGGTTTGGTTAGAAATATTCTTATATTTTCAGACGTAGCTTACTATACCTTTGAGCTCAATAATCTTTACTTTGTTTGATCTTATTTAGGTCCAACTTTATAACCTCTGCAACACCAATGAAACAAGCTACCATATTGTCACAGAGACCAAAAGCGAAGGTGATTTAAATTGCTTGTCACACTTTCTTCTTAATCTCATTCATCATGATCATGATTAAGTTCATTTATGGCCTCAAGCTGCTTTTCCCCATCCTAGATTAAATTGATTTTAATGAAAATTACTATCTTGATGTAGGATTGTGTATGAGGTTGGGGAGAAAGAAATCCATATATCCTAATTACATTCATCAAAACTGATTGCCAAATATCTACTTCTATTTTATCTTTGACAAAATCCTCTTTCTTAGGAATTATAAACAAACACTGTGGTATTAGATTGAGTTACTAAAGTGTATTCAAGTCATGCTATATTGATTGGAAACATGTCGTGTGTTGCCATTTTTTAATAGCGTAATTTAAAAAATTGGTTCATTTTTTAATAGCGTAAAATTGCAAGATATTAGGTATTTTATGAAGGAGATTCGAAATAGAGTATTTGTAAAATGAGTAATTTCACCATAATCCTCAAGGGGACCATATTGGGTCAATGATTAGTGGCCAGCATGTATAGTGATCAACTTTACTTCGCAGTTTGCAGTTCTGCTCAAGTTCAAGGACCTCGGTGTGTAGCTGTTTTCGATCTCCATAAATCTGGGGTTCAGGCACTGGATTTCACAAATAGTGGCTCTAATCTTGTTATTGGATACAAATCTTCTCGAGTTAGTATTTTTTTTATTTTTAAAATAAAAATCATTTAGGCTGATGGATTTATCACAGGATACATAATGAAGTAATTTCCCTCCTCCTGCTCGATCCCACTTCCCCAACTACCTTCATAAATGCTTTATTTTTTCTTATTATTGGTTAATAAATTTTGGCTTGTGTCCACTGCATTTGTTTCAGATTGCAGTGCTAGATGTTCATTCATCATCTGTTGCATTTACAACTGACTACATTACCAGTCTTAACTCACCATTGATATCGGTAGTCTGGAAAGCTGTTATCCATGATTTCGCTAAAAACACAAATGAGTCTGCACCCAAAGATAATCATACAGGGGAATTCATATTTATATTAACCAAGGATGGAAATATCTCTGTCATTGACGGTAAAAATGGTAGCATGATTATCTCAAGTCCCTCAAAGTTGAAGAAGCAGTCATCAGCAATTTCTATGTATGTTATAGGCAAGTATTACCTGTTAACTGCAATTAATTTTCTCTTCTCTTATTCTATTCGTTACTAACTGGATTATTATACTTCAGAAAGCCATGTAGCAGTTTCCCAGAATGTCTCTGCTCAAGGGAGTGAAAAAAGCGAAACTAATGACCACTCTTCTGATAGAAATCTCTCTGCGCAAAATTTGAAGGAATTATGTGTCTTGCTTTGCTGTAAAGATTCACTTCATATATATCCTGCGAAGTCTGTGGTTCAAGTAAGCCATTTTTTTCTCATTTCCATGTTGAAATATGATTTTTGACTAAATCAATCATATTCTTTATCAGGGAGAAAGTAAACCTGTTTGTAAAGTCAAACTGTCAAAGCCCTGCTGTTGGACTACTCTTTTAAGTAAAAATGAAAAAGTTTGTGGACTTGTGGTTTTCTATCAGACGGGCGAGATGGAGATCAGGTAAACCACTTCATTTCAATTTCATTTTTTGTCAAAATTACAGAAAATCTCCCTTATCTAATCCATTTTATTAGATATTTCACAAGTCTTACCTTTCAAAGTTGTGTTGGCAATTTCTTAATGATATAAATATCAACTCCAGATACTGACCAGAAGCTGTAATGGCCATCTCTATGCAGATCATTGCCTGATCTAGAAGTGGTCAAAGAATATTCTCTGTCCTCGGATTTAAGGTGGAAATTTAAGGTTAACATGGAAAGGATGATGAGTTCGACAGATAATGGCCATATTGCACTGGTAATACTGTAATGCATTTGCAATCATCCTAAAATTCTATAATGCCATTAAAGCGCAAACATGAGTGGCTATACTTAGAACACACCGTGGAAAACTGTTTTTCTTCTTTTAACTTTAAATAATTAATATGCTTGTGCACTTACCATGTCAATAATACCAAGTATTTTGAACAGGCAAATGGTTGTGAAGTGGCATTTATTTCTCTGTTAGATGGTGAACATGATTTCAGGTATGCTTGTAAAGTGCTTAATGAGCCTAAGAAGGGATAGGAAAGTAAATGAGAATATTCTGAATGCGCCAAATAATATTTTATAGGATTCCAGAGTCACTGCCTAATCTTCATGATGAAGTGCTTGCAGCTGCGGCCAAAGCTGCAATTAGTGTATCTTCTGATTCAAAGAGAAAACAGGTTTTAATGATATATATTGTTTATTTCTCTATGTTTATACTTAGCAAGGTACTATAGTTTTATAATCTTGCTTTACTATGGTGCTACAGGGAGATAACCCTGGCATTCTAGGCGGTATTGTAAAAGGATTTAAAGGGCGAAAATCAAACAAATCGATGTTTCTTGCCTCCAACTCTAAACCTAATTTTGGTCTCTTGGAGGAAATTTTCATGGGCAATCCATTTCCACCGCCATCAACTACTATAGATGAACATGAAGATGCTGAACTTACTATAGGTTTCGTTCCTCTCTATCTATTTAGATGGGAATTTGCTACTTGTTTATTCTGTGAGCCCTAACAGTAAATTTGTACAGATGACATTGAAATTGATGAACCTTTGCCCTTGGCATCTACTTCATCATCCCATGAAGTAGATAACAAAGATAAAGGTAAAGAAGATAATGAGTGTGTTGGTAGTTTATCTGTTATTGGGGTAAGTCTTGAGTAATTAAAAGTATTATTTTTATCTTGTAGAGAAGAAAAATGAACGTGAAAAATTGTTTGATGGTGGTGCTGACATTAAGCCCAAAATGAGAACACGAGAAGAGATCATAGCTAAATACAGAAAAGCTGAGGTAATTTTGAGTTGGTTCTTTTAGTTACCTCATTCATATTGGTTTGAAGTGTTCTTATCAGCTGGTGTCTGTTCTTTCAATTCCAGGATGCCTCATCTGCAGCTGCACAAGCAAAAAACAAGCTCATGGAGCGTCAAGAAAAACTTGAGGTGAGTTTGTCTTAGTGAAGGGTAAATTACACTAACTACTGCAGATTACGTAAACTACATCTGAAGTATGCAATTCACTCTACAGCATTAACTCCTAACGGAGTTAAATAAGTCATCAAAAACTAAATTGCTTTTCCAGAAATACCTCCGGTTAACATAGTTGATGGAAATTCCTCTTCAGTAGAGCACAAAACCTTAGGGTAACTATCAGTGTTTTTATTGCAATGGTGTCTTAGCAAGTATTGTGTAGTTGGAGCGGTGTCAAAGTAATAGAAGGTTAACTGTTCATTAATAAGATACAAAACATTCATTTACCTTCAGCTAAATCGCCAGAGTGTTTTAATGGACTTCGGATTCAGGGGTAATTTGTGTAATCTCCCAAACATGGGGGCTTCTCTCCTAGTTGGGCAATAATTTGTCTTAAAAAGAATGAGTCAAAACAATCAAGAAATATCTTAATAATACAATAATAAAAATGACTTCTTGTGGTACACTCGAAAATCCAAATTTGATAAAGAGGGACATAATCAAAACTGGAACTTATAAGTAAAAGTAAACACAAAGATCTATATACAGATAATAAGTATTGTGATTTTTCTAAGTGATGAACTGAAGTATTAATTTCATTGATTCTTAACCGTGCCAAATATCTGTCCTTTTTCTTTTAGAGAATCAGTAGACGAACAGAAGACCTAAAAAATGGAGCAGAAGACTTTGCATCATTGGCCAACGAGCTTGTCAAGGCAATGGAAAATCGAAAGTGGTACCATATATGATCGCATCTCATTGATTCTTCACATTATACGATTTCTCTATTTTGATGATGATGGATTTTTCATTGTACCAATTCAATAAGGCTGGAAAAGTCTTGTTCATAAATCAGCCTTGTATAGATGAGGGGCACTGCTTTTTGAGCGAGAGAATGAACTGTTATTAAACTGTAAACCAACTCAAAAAACTGGGGAGAGGGAAAGTTTGTGAATAAGGTTTCTCTAAGTGGCAGGGCCGTTCCTGGCATAATAGGGATCCTAGGCGAAATTTAAAATCGGGCCACTCTTTCAAAAAAGAAAAATGTATCAACTTAAATGTTTTCTCACTTCTAAAATTGTAAGATTATTTTTAAGAATTTACTAACTTATTTGTTATTGATAGATGAAATGATAAATTATCTGATTTTTTTAAATTCAATCGTAATATCTTTTATAACATTTAATTCTAAAACTCTTCTCTCAACAAATGCAAATACTACAAGTGTCGTGAATATAGGTATATAACTAATGTACATTAATAGAGATAATTTTTTTACCTGTCAAAATCAATAAATAGATAATGTGAAAATACGATATTTATGCTCTCGCTACTATCTTAATTCTTAGGGGTGTGCATTTAGTAAAACTCAATTGTATTAGTTTTTAGAATCTAGACTTGTGCGATAATTTTAGAACTTGTAACGTATGTCAAATCGAACTATTTGATCAGTTAATGAACAATTCACTCCCCTACCAAAAAATTGAGAAGTGTACGTAGTTTTGGCTCTTCTTAGTAATATATTAATATTAAAAATTGTAGATTGACTCAAACTCATTGTATCTAAGTTACATTAAATGCTAAATAAGATACAATAAAACAGAACAATGGTACCATTAATTAGCATATAATCTTTTTTATTATTTGACACCAATAATATGAAATAATCACTTTTACAGACATTAATTAGCTCAACATTAATTAGCTCAACGAGGCTTACATAACATAATAAGGAGAATTTTGATAGAATGTGTATTGTTATTCGAAAAGTTAATTGAATAGGTTAAATAATGTCACGCTCCGACCATTTTTCAAATTTGTGATTTAATTGTCACGCAAACCACAGTAAAAGATATGTTATCTTCTTCCGCTGTGATCAATACAGCGAACTCATTACAAGAAATAATTTCTTCAACCAACTACGGATCCTTAACTTCTACTGTCTCGACTGATCCATCTACTACCACATTCTGATGAAGTACATAGTTTCTGACTCATCAAAAACTATGTATTAATGTTGTACTTCAACTAAAAAATTAATGTAAAAGCACTAAAAGAACTGCAAGGTAAAGGTCGTTTTCAGCTTCTGCCGAGCAGCAATATTGGAAAAGCAAAATCTTTCGAAACAAGCCTTTAGATGCTGCTACTATCCCGTGCAAAATATCTTTTAGTCCCTTACTGGTGGGAGAAAATTCGGGAGAGCCAGTTTTGTAAAACGATATTCATCATGATATTAGTTTCAAGTTATACCGATGCTAAAAGAAAATCACACTTCCATTGCACTGTCTTTGAAAGTTTTCTTCATCCTGCATAAAGAGTTCTGCAAAGAACTTATCGTCCATTTCAAGAAACAAAATTCAATTCAAAATATTCTTCAAATGTTGTCCATAATGATCCATAGATCCATAGCCCGCCATAATCCCAAGTTCATGCAAGAAAAATCAGATTTGTTCATGGGTCATAACAACAACAAAAAGTAACTTGAGAGTTGTTCCAATATGGCACAAAATAAACATTTGTTTATAATCCTGCAGTATGATCATTTGCCTAAAAAATCAAATAATTTACACCAAAATAAAAGTTGAAAAAATTCAAACAGAAAGCATGTTGTTGAGCACAAACAAAATCATTATAGTAAATTAAAACTCCTAATCAATTGGTTCCACTTGTGTCTGTCTAATCTTTTACCAGTTTCCTTCATTGTTAAGGCCATCAATCACTCTTGAATTAGCAATCCTTCTTGCAACAAGCTCTTTCAACTCTATTTCCCCAGGGAACCGGTTTTCCTTTAGTTTTGAAAACACCTACATCAGACAAATTGGGACACGATAAATATTTAGTATGGGGATAAATAATATTTCAAGGATCAAGTTAGGAGCAGTTTGGTATGGCAAATTCAGATTGATAAGCCCATATTGAGATTATAATATGGGTTTTAATCAGTCGTTTAGTGGACTGAGTTTCAGTCAGGACGGGCTGCAATTACGTGTGTCATCCCTGACTGGTTTGCAAATCTAGAAGGGCAAGATTGCAATTTCAGACTTTGAGATGACTAATTCATCCCTAAAGTCATCGTGATTAAATTTACCAATTTACCTTCAACTTCACCAAATGTGAGAATAAATCTGTCATTTTAATGCAATATATCATATCTGTTCTTGTGATGATTTACTTAACCAAACACTATATGTAATATCAAGATTAAATCTTTGGGCTTCTGGTGCCATCAATCCTACCAAACATCACCAAGATAATTCTGATATCAAAAAGAGCTAAAATGCAAAAATATTCCATGTGCTTTGTCTAAGTGGCAAGAACCCACCTGTGTTATTTATATATTAGCAAAAAACACATTTGAAATTCCCATAAATCATAAGGAGGTTATTGTAAAAAAAAAACGGGAACAGGAGGGTTATTGCCAATTTTCAAAGTTTGCAGGGGATTATTGTCAATTTTTTTAACACAAAAGGGGTGCTTTTGCATCTTTTGGTGGGGGTATAATTGATTGGAAGGGGGTTTTTCCTAATAAAAATTAGCACATGGGGTTTTTTTGGTAATAAACATATACACGTGGGGGTTTGCTAATTAGGCAAAGCATAGGGGGTATTTTTGCATTTCACTCTATCAAAAACTATAAGGAAAAACTCCAGCAATTAAAATGTAAGCACCTATTGGTGAAAGAGAGATTGAGGACATTACCAATTCGCCATTACAGTACACTTCGAAAGCACCTGAACTCTGTAAGAAGGACTGAAGGAAGTTTCCGAGTAGCCAAGTGCTTGCCATACTCCCAAATTTATTTGCTCGTAAAGAATTGTACCATTGGGGAGGTGCAGCAAAACCCAACCTTGGAAATATTTGATCACCGGCTACTATGACTCCGATTACACCAAATTGGGCAATCGGAACCACTTTGCTCAACAAGCGTTTTGGTAGAGGAGGTGGGTAATTTGCAAGAACAACATTCATTCCAGGAAATTGAGATTCTAACATATTCTTCATTGTCACAGCAGTTCCTCTGCAGAAGTAGAAGCCACGTAAATGTATTTACTAGAAAGAGTACTAACAAAGTTTAGATCTTTACTTAGATTTTCCGGTTTCCCTTATATCCACCCTGTTTCTCTTAGCATCAACTTAGAAATATACTTTTACAAAGAACTAATAAATAATACAACATTTACTTATAGCAAAAATGATATTTTTTGAACAAATAATTGCTAAGAAGCATGTCTTATCTAGTTATCTAGAGTATATTATTGAACAATAAGAATAATAACTCTAGAGCAAGTTCTGAGATCCACTCCACAGATTTGCACAATACTTCTTGATTTATGCATAAAGTTTCAATCTTTATATAAGTTAATATGGTCCACAATCAAAACTATATTCACTAAGCTCCAGTTTGCACATTGAATCACAGAACAAACAAAACTCAAATAGACTAATAACTAATCAATATATAATAGAAAGAAAAAAATCAATAAAGAAAAAGGGGAAGAAAAGATTGAGCACATACTTGTAAGAACAAGAAGAACAAAAGTCGATGCTAACAGTGTTTCCGAACCCAATCCCAGTAGTTTTCTGCAAAACATAAAATTAAACAAGAAAAATGATCAGAATATTTGTGAATTAAGAAAAAGCTTAATCAGAGTGTAAAAGTCAAAGTAATGATTTTATCTCTATAATTGTGCAAAATATTGGGTCAAACCTGAGCAGGGAATTCAAGGGATGGCTGTTGATGTTGTTGAATTATGGGCTGTAAATTAGGTTGATGGTGGTGGTGGGTGGTGGCCGGTTTCGGCGGGGGCGGAGAAAAGAGGTGGAAGACGTCGGAGAAGAAGAGGAAGAGGGGTAGACCCACCAATAGAATTTGTGCCCGATCCATATTCGACGAGAGAAGAGAAATATACTGCAGGGCGTGATTTTGAAACCTGTATTGATTTTGTGATGTAAATTATGCGACCGACTTTTACATATATATTTTTCATTTTTGTGTACCTGCGCATGGGGCTGTTCATTCGGTGAAAACCGAACCGAACCAAAATTTCGGATAACCAAAATTTCGGATAACTGAAATTTCGGTTCTTGATTTTTTAAAATCGAAAACCGAACCGAACATACTAATTCGGTTTTCGGTTTTAACCGAAAATTTTCGGTTCGATTTGGTTTCGGTTTAACCGAAATTTTATATTATATTTATTTTATTAAAAATTATATAATCAAATACTATATGATTTATCATAAAAAAATAAAATTAATAGGTAACCATAACATTAAACATTATATAGAACTAAATAATTAAGTGGTTAACATTTAATAATCCTCACATGACATAAATTAAACAACTAAAATACATATCATAAGCATAAAATTAAAGAATTTTACAGTCTAACTGCAAAAACTTAACATTTAACAATCCTCAAATGACATAAATTAAACAAGTAAAATTCATATCCATATGCATAAAATTAAAGGATTTTAAAGTCCATAAAATCGAACAAAAAAAACTATTTGAACCAAAAATTCGGTTTCGGTTCGATTCGGTTAACCGAACCGAACCGAAAACCGAATTAGGCCAAATCTCAAAACCGAATAGCTTTGGTTCGGTTCGGTTTTCACCGAACTCATTTCGGTTCGGTTCGGTTTGACCGGTTATCCGAACCGTGAACAGCCCTACATACGCAGGTCAAAAAATCAGTAAAATTTAGGAACAGAGTATTTTAAATTATTAAAATAAATAATTATAAAAAAGAAAAAATATTAAAATTAAAAATTATGAGATCTTTCTTATAATAGTGTATTTTTCAATTATAAACAAGACGCACGTTAATGTTATACTATTCGATTAGAAGTTTTTTATTGATAGAGAAACTTAAATACAAACAAAAGCAAAATACATAAATGGGCCAAAAGAGAAACAAAAGCAAATATTTTGATTGTTATTCATTCACCAATGAAGTGAATAGGATGCAAGGTAGAAACATTACCCTCTAAATTAAGTGACAAAGGATATGGGCCTGTTTGTTTGGCGTTTCCCAAATTTTTTTCGTGTTTGGGAAATGCTAAACAAACATGTTTTCTACTTTCTTAATTAAATTTTTCATCTCTCAATTTTCTGAAACTACTATCTCAAAAGTCAAACAAACAACAATTTTCTTAACTCTTAACAAAGCCTATACAAACTCTACTCTGATTTGACATAAAGTAATCTATATCTTAAACAATTTATCTTACATAACAAACATGATTTGACATAAAGTCTTACACATCTTACACCTACAACCTAACTCTTCCAAAAAAATCTACACCTACATTATTTCTTAAACCACTCTCTCAAAACCCAAACAAACAACATTACGCAAATCAAGATTATTTCACAAACCTCAGCTACTATTCCAAATTACTTTCTGACACACCAAACAAACAGGCCCTATATGTCTACTCGCATTTGTACGAGACTATAGAGTTGAGTAGCACTGATTGTTTGAGTTTGCTTTTGAGTTTTGTTTATCGAACTTTGTGTTTGATGTTGGTTCGATTGTTTAATGGATGGAGCTGGAATGAGTTTTAAACAAGCTGAACATAAGTCGAACTCAAGTAGTTTAATATTTTACATATATTTTTGTGACGTTTAGCTTATCAAATCGAGCTCAAGTTGAGTTTGACAAGTTAACAAGCAAAAAATATTAATCTAACTTGTTTTAAAAGATTTTTTACCAAATGAGTTCAAATCGAATATCGAATATTTAATTTAATTTGTAGTCCTAGTTGTAATCATTAATCCAAATTGTAACGTATATAAACTTATTTTAGAAAAAAATATTGATATAAATTTTGAAATTGAAAATTATATTGGTCCGTAATAGATTTGATATCCAAATAAAATTCGATAAGATAAAATAAATTCGGAAAATTTAAATCCCGAATTCGATCCTATATAAACTAAACATGATTTAGGTTGACCCGAATCCAACCCCTGACAGTCGTAGAGCCAAACTATTGCACATTACTTTAACGTAGGGCTGTCAATAGTTCGGGTTCTGCTGGATTCGGATCTTGTTCGGATTGTGCTCGGATCTAGATTTTTTGAATACAATAAATTTTCATTAAAAAATTTAAATTAATATTTTCCCCTAAAACAAGTTTATTAACTTTTCAATTTTCTTTAGTTTTAGCTCACATGTTCAAACTTTCTTTATTAATATTCATATTTGTCGATGAAAATATCGGTTTAAATAAATTTATAAACGAGTTACAAATTACTATCTTTGTAAATTGACGGTGAAATATTATTAATAGTACTTACTTTTATAAAACATTATGTATATATATCATTCTTTTTATTTATTGTCGGATACGGATCTTTAACATATCAGATTGACCTAAATCCATAATCGCGCTTTGTGTTTCGGATTACGGATCTTTATAATCGGATAAGGTCCGTCGATCTAATCGAACAATTGTCCTAATAAATCAGACCGAATTCGAACGGATCCGGATTGAAATCCACCCCATCGACAGCCCTACTTTAACGAACTCACACTGCCAAATAGAAGGCCCATTAACAACCAACTTCATACTTTCATTATCACAAACACGAGCAAAATAGAAAGGACAAAAGGAAGGGAACAAGAATTTTATTAGTATAGGTCTTTTGTCTTCAATATTTTCTTACATAAATTATTAATTAATTATTGTGGTGACAGAAGATATTTTCTTAACCCTTTATAAGGTTCTGCTGATTCCTTTCATTACCATCCCTTTTCCTCTCTTTCTGGGTTTCGAGAGGAAAAAAAAAGGCCCGGATTCATATAACCTATCCATTACTCAAGATTTAGGCGTCCGGGTCTTCAATGGCGAGTTGGGTTCTATCCGAATGTGGAATTAGACATCTCCCTCCAATTTACCCGAAACCCAGAACAGGTTTCATCACAAAACCTATTAAAAACAGCTTAAAGTTTGGTTCTTTACAAGAAAAAAATAAATTTTCAGATCCAAGATTCAATCTTTCCTCTATACCATCATTTAATGGGCTTTCAAAAGACAGAAAATGTGTGCCCAGAGTGAGTGCCCCTTCAAAGATTCCATCTTTAGATGCATATGAAGAGAAAGAGAGAATTAAAGTTGAAAATCATGAATTTGATTATGGGGCCCCACCTCCATTCAAACTGGCTGATATAAAGGCAGCAATTCCAAAACACTGTTGGGTTAAAAATCCATGGAGGTCTATGAGTTATGTGTTGAGGGATGTAGCTATTGTTTTTGGTTTAGCTGCAGCTGCAGTTTATCTGAATAAATGGTATACATGGCCTCTTTATTGGGTTGCTCAAGGAACCATGTTTTGGGCCCTCTTTGTTCTTGGCCATGATTGGTATATTTTTATTCTTTTTCCATTATTTGAATTGATTAATCTGTAATTCATTTGGTGTAATATTGTGCTTTTAAACTGCAGCGGGCATGGTAGCTTCTCAAATAATCCCAAGCTAAATAGTGTTGTTGGGCATATCCTACATTCTTCAATTCTTGTGCCTTACCATGGATGGTATGCTTTGTAGAATTAGAGTTAAATGAGTACCTGGCACTTTGCACCCCATAATCACATTGTTTTGGCACTTTGCACTCCATTATTGAAATATTGATACTTTGCACCCTTGAATTGTATATTATTTGGCACTACAATGGGGTGCATTTTGCCAAATATTATGCAAATCGAGGGTGCAAAATGCTAAGATTTCAATTCAAGGGTGTAAAGTGCCAAAGCAATGTATTTATGAGGTGCAAAATGCCAATTGTTCGAGTTAAATGGTCACTTAAATGATGGATTTAATTCTATTAGATATATTGAATATGAATGTATTACAGGAGAATTAGCCATAGAACACATCATCAAAACCATGGACATGTAGAAAATGACGAATCATGGCATCCGGTTGGTAGACCTTTCTTTTTATGGATTCTTTGTCATTACTGCTTATCTTCTTATTCGTTTATTGTTCGTTTTTTATGTACAGTTGCCAGAGAGAATTTACAAGAGTTTGGATAATATTACGCGAAATCTGAGATTTAGTGTGCCATTCCCTATGCTTGCGTTTCCGTTTTACCTAGTAAGTCTTACTTTAATGGTTATTTATCTTCTGATAAAGGCTTCTTATGGAGATACCTCCCTGTGATATGCCTAATGAGCAATTTACCTCCATGTGATATGCGTAATGAGCACATTACCTCCCTGTGATATATAATAATGAACGTTTTACCTCCCTCCTCATGAAGGTGTTGCACACACGCTCCAAAATGCGACTGAGACTTCATTTTGATGTTGAAAATGACCAATTTAACCCTACGATGACAAAATATAATGGACACTTTACATCCCTGTGATATTGCGTAATGTGAATATTGCTAATGGGTTCTTTATCCCCCTGTGATATTGCTCAAAGCATTTTACAACTCCCCCCCCCCCCCCCCCCCCCCTCCTCCCTCCCGAAATGCAAAAACCAAAGAAGGAGGGCAATGTGCTTCTTTACATTCTTACCCTTTTATTTATCACATGAGGTAAACTGTCTTTTAACAAAAACACATGTAGGTAATTTGCTATTAGCTCCCTGAATAAATTGGGAATTTCGATTTAACTCTTTTTTTCCCCCCCTATCAGTGGAATAGAAGTCCAGGAAAGACTGGTTCTCACTTTGATCCAAACAGTGACTTGTTTGTCCCAAACGAGAGGAAATATGTAATAACTTCGACTATATGTTGGACTGCAATGGCTGCTTTGCTTGTGGGTTTGTCCTTTGTGATTGGTCCTATTCAAATGATCAAACTCTATGGGTTGCCATACTGGGTAAACTTCCAATTCTTTGATGTTTGTTATTTTCTCCATGTTGTTTAGTTGCATACTATAATACATCAAAATAAGGAAAAGACGAAATAATTCTAATTGGGGTTTTTCTAATACAAATTTTGCTTTTGTGAAGGGATTTGTGATGTGGCTCGATTTGGTTACCTACTTACATCACCATGGTCATGAAGATAAACTTCCTTGGTATCGTGGAAAGGTATTAATTTCTAATTTTTACATTTTTTTGACTATATTGTCTTTTGTGATTGGTTATATAACGTAGTTAGCATCTTGTTAATTAAGAATTTTATTCTTCTGCCTTTTTCTCTCGAAAGTATGAGGGCTGATGTCATTGATGATTGGTTGTATAAAGTAGTTAGCATCTTGTTAAGAGATCTATTCGTCTGTGAATTTAGGCTAAAGAACAAGGGCTGATGTCATGTAGTTTGAAAATGTTTGTGTATATATTGAGAACTTTATGAACGTCTTCGAGTTTTGGAAATATATGAATAGGACCATATCTGCAAAGAAAGTGGTTAGAGATCCCTACTCAGATTCTTCGACATTTAAGTTAATAGAAGAATGTTGAGAGTTACAATTATGAGAAAATGCTTTTAGAAGTATGGGACAGTGCTAAAATGTAACATTGTGAAACTATTTCTCTTCTAAATTTATAGGGATGACAATATAAGTTTCTTGTTTTGTAACATGTCAGAATAACCCTTGTGCAATTTACTTGACTAAAAAAAATGGGTAGGGATAAAAAATTCATTTCGAAAGAATATAATTCTTCCTTTCATCTTAAGGATTGATCCTATTTATAGGGATGGCAAAGAAGATGAAGTGTCTTCTGTGAAATGTCAAATTACCCCTGTGAAATAAACTTGATTAAACACGAGCAAGGATAAATAGTCCTTTCCTTCGTTCATCTTTAAGATTATTCCACTATTTCACTATAAATTCATGAGAGAAAACTTAATTTTCAGAATTTCCCTTGAGGTGCAAAATTTACACTCATATTGAATTATCAAGCTTGAGAAATTCATTTCGACTTTCTTTAATAGGAGTGGAGTTATCTGAGAGGAGGGCTTACGACTCTTGATCGTGATTATGGATGGATTAACAACATTCATCATGATATTGGAACACATGTGATCCATCATCTCTTCCCTCAAATACCACATTATCATTTAATTGAGGCCGTAAGTATCTAAGTTGTATGGAAAAATTCTTACCTAGACACCTGGTCAAGGAGAATTTCATAGACCTTGTAATTGTAAATGCACCATATCATGTATTACGAGAGTATGACATCACCAAGGTGAACAATGTGGTGCATTTACAACCACAAGCTCTAGAAAATTCTCCTAGACCAAAGTCTAGGCAAGAAATTTCCCCAATTTTATCACCCTTAATTTGATTCGTCTCTATATTTCATTATCTCATTAATGGTAACATTATCTACAGACAAATGCTGCTAAGCCTGTGCTAGGAAAGTACTATCACGAGCCAAAGAATTCAGGGCCTTTTCCATTTCATCTCATTGGCGATTTAGGAAGTAGTTTGAAGCAAGATCATTATGTTAGTGATACTGGTGATGTGGTGTATTACCAAACTGACCCTGAAGTTGGTGGCTCTGTTATATCAAAGTGAAAAGCTAAGTGAGAAGTGATTATTAAGCTAGAAATACAAGCTAATGAAGATTATTATTGCGGCTCGATTTGTTTGACTGGGGAAAGATATAGACACCTTGAGAGACGAACGTGGTAACTCATTATTTCATAACAGAAGAGATTGAAATCAACAATCTTTTTTGTAGGTATTATTGTAGTAATTAGTCTAGGAAGATATGTTATTTTTATAGTTCTTGCTAAAAATAGGAATGGTGTCTTTTAGCAAAATACAAATGTATCATTCAAAAAAAATGAACATGCTGTTTTTCTTTGGGCTTATTTGGAAAAGCTGGTTTTTTTCATAGTGTGCTATCAGAAGATAAATCAGGCATTTTCTAGACCTGATCTAGTTAAGAATTTTTCATTAGTAGCTAATGTTTGGTGTCTTAGCTTCTATTATAGTATAAGGCTGAGTTTGGCCTAGAGATTCTAAGAGCAAATATATGAGAATTTAATTTACTAAAATGAATTTTTGTAATAATTGATTATAATAAAAAATTAATTTTTCATAATTGTTTAAACAAAAGTAACACATTAATAGCTTTTGAAATAAGTTAATTTTTTTGTTTATGGAGATCCCAATAGTGATTGTGATATTGTGTGTCAAATTTCATAGAACTGGGCCTGATAACTTTCCTAAAGAAGATAGAGATGCCAAGATCTTTAGTATTCAAGATATCCCGAATGCAAGAATGGCTTTCTAGGAAGCGAGATGGGGGACATCTGACTGACTTAAAAATCACGATTGATCGAAATTAATTTTTATAATTAGGATCAAATACTCTAAAAATCATAATAAATGTCTAGCAACGTTTTTAAGAACTCCCACCGATAGGTCAAACTCACCCTAAATGAGGTAAAAGCACCCAAGAAGCAATGTAATAATGCAGTTGATTTAGCTTCTGCTGACAGGAAGCACTTTTGTGAAAAAGCAAAAGATTTTGCTTAGGTGCTTTTACGGTTTTACCTTTTTTTTTTTCCTCCTATAACAAAAGCTGCACAAAAAAATTCCTAAATTGCATAATTTCTTGAAAATCAGAAGCTGAAGAACATCACTTCTCATAAGCTTTTGCTAAAAAGAAAAAAGAAAAGGAAAACCTATTATTTTGGTGAGAGAATATATTTAATGGAATGATGGTATTGAATAAGTAATTTCTCATTTTTCACATGATTGGTCACTATCATTAATAGTGGTCTTCCTCCTACTTTCGCAAAGTTAATTTCTGTTCCTCAATTTTCAATCTAGGGATAGGGATGTGCATATTTAGTTTACTTTATTTTCCACCTTCTCTTTAAATTGCATTTGTGTTTTTCATAAAACCAAATTAGATAAGTTAAATGTGTCTATCAAAATTGATGCATGATTGTTCTCTGGGTTGACTATTTTATCCTGATTTTGAATTCATTTTTCCTTACGACACTAGGGGAAATATGGGTTGTTGGTTTTCTTTTTTTCTTTATTTATTGTTGGTTAATGCAATCTCAAATAAAGTCCTAGTCTCCAGGATTTTTGGTTTGTGTTGAAAATTAATCATGTTGGGGGCCGTTTGATAGGAACTAATAGGGGGTATTAGATCATATTATATGTGTCAATATGGGATAATACAACGTTTGGTGGCATTGCTCTAATACCGGGTCAAATGGATTAAATCCTTATGACCCGGTATTAAGACTAGATTATAATCCACCCAGACATGGGTGGATTAGTTAATCCGGGTGAATATGGATTCGATGAAATGTCACTTATAACCTCAAATTTACATATTACCTATTATAACATATCATTAAAGATCATAAATTCTTTTTAAATCTCTGAAAATATATTAATATATGATTAAACTCATAATTCCCCCAAACATATTACAGTTTATAGCTTTAATGTAATCTGACTCAATCAAATCTACCAAACGTATTAATCCCATACACCCTACCAAACAGCCCCTTGAAAGATAAAAACTTTTAATATTTTTCCATAGTAATGGCTAATATCAGAATTAGCAATATCATATTAAATGTAGTTAAAAAAAATCTTTTTCTAAAAAAATAAAATCTTATTTCTGGATATCTTGAAAAAAGTAGATTAAATTTATTTGAGGATGAGATAATCTAGTCTTATAAATGTTTCTTAGTTATGCCATGATAAAATATACTATACCATCTAAAAAAATGATAAAATAATTGTACTATTTCTAAATTTTAAAACTTAAAAGAGTGGAAGCCCACTGGGCCTCGTGGGCATTAAAATTGAAAAAGACCAATGGGGTCTTTGGTGTGGACTCAGCGTCCATTCACGCGTCGCAAAAGTCAACAACACCGGCTGGTTACTAGGAAATTAAACATAAACAGACTACGGTCAATATTTTCTGATACCAATTACATAGACCGACCGCAATCTATAGAAAGAATGAAAAATAAATAATAAGTGCATCATGTCGGTAGTTTTCCTTATTCTTTTCATTTCCACAACTCAATCTAAGTACCAATTTGTCCTTTAATCTAAGTGATAATAAAATATGTTGTACTGTTTTCACATCTTCACAAGCCCTTTTTCTTATTATTAAAATTATATTCAAAAAATAATTTTCATAACATATTATAAACTCTCACGTCTACGCCTCTTGCATTGGATCGAGCAAAACTCAATCACAAATTCATACTTCCAAATTGTATTAATAACATTAACCAACATGATCAAGTCCCAATCAATTTTCTAAATGTGCAATGTGAACACAAAGACCATAGATTTTGCATTTTTCCTTAATAATAATATTAGTAATAATAATAGTCCACTACCCATTCCACTCCCACTTCATTCAGTCCAATTTTCACTCAATTATTCTCCAATAATTCATCCATTTCCCTCAATTCAAATTTCAAAAGAGAAAAAAAAAAAAAAAGTAAAAATCCCCCTTTTGGCTCTTACTTTATAACTATCACAACATAATTTCTCAACTACTCTGTTTTTGTATGTAAAATTTGATTATTAGTTAAAAACAATGCCAAATTCATCAAACTCTACTTCCACAAAGTGTTTCTCCGGCATTCTAGGCCGCTTACTATGCACCGGCAGCCACCCAACCCACCCCTCCGATGATCAATTAATCGAGTCAAGTTCAAAACAAGCTGCAGGTGAATATCAAACGGCTCAAAAATCTCAGAAACTTGAGGTGCAGGTGAACCAAGCTGCAGCAGATTATTCAACAACTACTCCAGGAGTGGTGGCAAGGCTAATGGGATTGGACTCATTACCAAAAAGAAACACAACTAATTTGGGATCTTACTTCAGAAGCAAGTCAGTGAACTCCATTGATTTTATCTCAAATTTTGATTTTACAAAACAAGGGCATAATTGTCAGCACAGAAGAGTTAGAACATCGGTCTCGTTTCGCGAAGAGATAAACGATGATTACGGTGCAGGTTTATTATACTTGAAGGAAGAAGATTTGGTGATTAAGAAAAGGCCTAAAGTGATCAATTATGATCACAAGGACAAAAATGAGAAATTGCAAAAGAAAAATGTTAAGAACAAGCCCAGTAAAGAAATAAGACCACTTTGTATTAAATTATCTTCAGAACAACTTGGAAAATCAAGAGTTAATTTGAAGGAAAAAAGGCCAATTATTAAGACGGTGGATGGATCAAATTGTATGAAGAAGAAGAAAAGGAACAATATTTCGAATAATTATAAAGTGGATTCTGATCAAAATAGGCTGAAGAAAGTGAACATTGAGGCCACTACACAAGGTACATATGCACCCTCCAAAGCCTTATTTCCATATTTTCATGAGAATTATATTTAGTGATCATGAAATTAAAATATGTAAGGTTCTTTAAATGGAAGATTGTATAGCGCTTTTGGTCCTAAGCTTTTTGTTTTTTGAAATGCACATTTCATCATTTAGGACAGTTTCTTGCAATTTTGCTTTTATAGTCTTAAATTGAATTGAAAAGAAAAGAACATAATGTACAAACCAAATTAAAATGTTAGGACCAAAAGTGACACTTTTAAGAAGACCTATGGTACTAGAAAGTGCAATCCGGACCCAATTAAATAGTTTAACTAGTCAATGATCTTCTTTTACTTTCTCCACGAACAAAGTTTTGCTTCTTTTCTATGCTACATTCATCTAAAAAATTATGAATTATTACGCCCTTGTGCAGAAGTTCCGCGAGTATCGCAATCGAGAAAGCCTTTGTCATCCCAAATTGCTAATTCTCAGACACATTTTGATAATGAGGATGTTAGAGCAACTTTTGAAGGCAAAGATGGAAGTGAAATGAAGAATGAGGGGAGTTGTTACTATAAAAAAATGGTGGAAAAAATATGTATGCTGACAAAAGAAGATATGAAAGAGAATTGGATATATGTAAAGTTAGAAGATTTTGAGGAGACTTGTGAAAAGTTTGGACAAGAAATTCTTGAAGTCTTGTTGACACAATTTGTTGAGGAGCTTGTGCTACTTTATGGGACAAGGGAATTATATATATAGTAATTAGATTTGACTTTGATTTAAATTGATACGGATCTAGAATGGATCGGATCTAACTATAGATCTAATACTTTAATTACAACAGTTCGACATAGTACGTTGTTGATATGTGCTGGATCTTAATTATAGCATAGGAATAATGTAACATTCATATGATTAAGTTGAAATATGTGGGAATTTTTATAAATTGCAACTTCAGTTTTCCCTATATCTTGCTTGAGCACATTACATATATATAAAGTTCATCTTCAAATTTCCATTGTTTTCTATAAGTTTAAATGCTCCTAAAACTTTAAGTTATGTTTTTGAGTAAGTAAAATGATAAAAGAAAATGCAAATGAAACAAAAGGTGAAGCTCAACATTCAATTATTTGATAAAAAAAGACACTTATTTTGAAATTTTAGTCACAGTGGTGTCACTTGAGCCATTATTTATATCTAAATTGATTTTGCTTGCCAAAGTACGTAATATGAGTCTAAGAAACTAGTGAAAGGACAAGCGGCATCACAAAAGTGTCACAAATATTTTATACTCCATATCATGATTTCAACAGTTAACACAATTTCTTTTTATTTTGGGTGATTCGCAGAGCGGTAACTTCATGATTAGAGTCGTCTCTCAACTAAATATAGCAAATTCTAATCTAGGCAAAAGGAAAACTAGTAATATTTAAAATTAATCACAATTAAGGTACATAAACTTACCTCTTTTCTTTTTTTATACTAATGCTTCAAATTATTTGAATTCGAGTAAATTATAAAAAAGTACATAGACAGATGAAAAACATATGTATATTTTCTTAAAAATAAAAATTAGAAAAACTTCTTGTACACTTTCCAATTGAGGGAAAAACACTTTTGATATCAAATTTTAGTACAACAAATATATTTGATACCAAACTTTTTGAAAAAAATGCATTTCATACCATGATTCCCACCCTCTTGACACATTTAGTTTTGCTGTCAATTTTTGGACGGAATTCAGCACGTGCCCATTAAGTTAACAATAATAGGTCTTTAAAATCCGTGACTGTTTTCCCTCTCATTGTCAACTTAACGGCACATGAGTGATAAGTGTTGAATTCTATTCGAAAATTGACGGCAAAACTAAATGTGTTAAGAGAGTGTGAATCATGGTATGAAACGTATTTTTTCGAAAAACTTAGTACCAAATATATTTTTTGAACTAAAGTTTAATATCAAAAGTATTTTCCCCCTTTTCAATTCTCTTAAGCGGTGAGCAAAGTGTCGGTCAATGGCATTATATATCAAGTGAAATTTACATTTGAGAAAAAAGCTAAGTTAGCATTTCGAGCAAGATTGTACTTAACACTAAATGCAGCCCATTCTAATGTACAATCTTAGGGTATAGTGTGTGAACAATGACTTTTTTATCATTATCATTTTTGGCAATGGGCTAATTAATATCAATAAATTATGATTAATCGAAATGGAGAACACTAGCCTTTTCTTTACATAATTGGAAACGCTACTGTTCATGTGATAAAACAACTAAAAACAATTTCATGCACATTCACGAGTCAAATATTCCAATACATATTAAATTTATTTATAAAACTGCCTAGGTGGCCAGCCAATTTATTTAATATTGGATCGATCGAGCACAAATAATTTTTTATCCAGTGACCAAATCTGGGTAGATTATGACATAAATGGTATTCGATTAATTTTCAATCCTATACTGAGAATGATAAACTCAAATTCGTTTACATAATTATGGACCTAATGTGATGATTAATGCGGACCATACAAATTCTTTTTATCCAATTTAATTGCTTCTTCCCATATTTGCGTGTTCAAATCTGGAATAATGTTCTCTTTTATCTTCATTTGACTTTTTGAACCACCAAAATTATCTTGCCATATCTCTAGCTCTTCCAAGATAATTATGAGGACATAAAATCTATAATGCAATTATAGCATGTAATATGATGGTACTTTACCAAAACCAAAAAAGGGGATTTGGATCCTTCGAATCCACGAGACATGCACATGCATGTATGGTACAATTTATAAAGTACATTTAACCTAGTATTATGTACATCAAATTTGAATGATTACTACAACATCTAGTATTACAAATTAAATAATCAGTACCACTTGATTTTTTTCTATTGTTAATACAATCTTCATATTATATTCTCACCTCTACCCTAAGTTACGTTGTTGTAGTGGTTTTAATTAAAAAAGTTATACATCATCTTTGAATGGTACCAAATAATTAAATTATATTAATTTACATTCATTATCCGCATCAGAATTGCCTTTGCACCCAAATTGCCCAAGTACACCACTAAGATCTATGCCACAAATTGATCAATATTCATTATATGGTGTATGTTCAGTTTCTTATTAGGAGAAAAATGACCAAATCCATAAGTAATTTACAACAATTATTGTGAGCAACACCTTCTATTAACTATTATAATTTGCATATATAAAGAATAGCCATCATATATATATAAAAAAAAAAAAAAAAAAAAACGAATTGATATGAAACTAAGCCAATATATATTTACATATCCGATTGTGATGGTAGTAATTTATAGATCTAATTAAAAAACAAATAAGAATATAGTCATGGTAGAATCTATGCATGGGATTCACAACTAATTAGTTTTCTTGCTTTTCTTCCAAGAATTGAAAATTCAAAGCTTGTTCAATGTCTATCCTCTCCCATGAAATTTCCAACATTCTAGTAAATCATGACAATATTAATGGCCTAAGACTCTTGAAATAAGTCTAACTATCACAAAATAATATCATGAGGAGAAAAAACATGAAATTATTATTAGTAAACTTAATTAACAATAATATATTTTTAAATAGAGTTGCAATAAACAAACCTCGATCTCATGTCCAGATCAAAAACCCCTTATATCTTCCTCTCCTAAAACCATGGAAAAAATTGAAAGATTAAGACAAATTGATCATCACATGTTGTCTTCTCTCCTAAGCTTGTTCAAGAGAGTTGTAATAAGAGCATCCCTTTTTTCAGCTCGAGCTTCTTCCCTAATTTTCCTTTGTTCTTCCCTTTCCCTCCATCTCCTATCCATCATTATCCTCTCATTTTCCAATGCCTCCATTGTTTGTCTCCATTCCATTTCTCTCACTCTTCTTTCCTCTTCTCTTGCTTCATAAGCTTTCATCCATTGCATTTCAATTTGCATTTGTTGTTTCATGTACTCATCCATCATTTCCCTTATTCCATTTATAATTGAAGAATTATTCCCACTAGGAGGAGGAGGAGGAGTTACACTTAAATTTCCCTTTGCTTTTCTTTTCTTTTTCCCTCTTTGATCTCCTTCACTCTCTTCGTTTTCATCTTCTTCTTCTGAGGAGAATTGGGTGGTCGTCGCCCCCTTCTTTCTTGAACTACTTGCGCCCCCACCCCCGCCCTCCGCCTCTTGCCATAGCATTCTTTGCATTCTCACTTGAAATATGGTTTGGAGCTCATTGTAGAATGGGAATTGTTGCCTCATCCCTTCAGCTTCCATTGTTTCACAACCCTATATTATACAGTGTAATTAATTTAATTGGTGAAATTGTCAGATTTATAATATTACGCTTTTTTTAAAATTCATATTACTATGATTTGTTAAATCATCAAAATGGTCTGACCAATACTATTAATGAGATCAGAATAAATTAATTAAAATATAGCATGAAGTCGGATCGATATCATCTATGAATCTAATTTGAACGGTGAAACATCATATCTGAATCTAATTTACGTTTAAAGCAATTAATATAAATAGAGGAGCGCAATTAGTCATTGTTCATGTACTAATTGCTTAGATATATACATTTATATTAATAGCAAAAGTATTTTAATTACAAAGGCCCTCTTCAATAATTCCCATATGAACTTAAAAAAGAATATTGCAATAAAATCTTAATACAAATATATATATGTATGTATACCTTGTATCTTGTGACGAGGTTTTTCCACTTGCACTTGCACTGCTCAGCGCTGCGGCTATAACCCTTTTCCTTCATCCGGGTCGAAATAACTTCCCAAAGAAGTTTATTACGTTTGGTTTCCATGAAAGACGGGTCAAGTTCGCCCCGAATAATCAAGAAATCCCGGGTCTCTTGAATGCTCCATTGAGGAAACCTATCTCCTGCACTTCCTGTATCTACACTCACTGAGCCTGCAGAGTACTGATGATGAAGCTGCTGATGATGATGATGCCCCTGATCCATATATATATATATAAGATATTAATTAATTAATTATTTAATTAATTAAAGGAAATGGAAAGGGGAAGAAACCAGAAGTTGAGGAAAAGGGTTTTGTGTTTCTTTTATGTTATATATATGACGATGAAAAGGATGGTGTGAAAATATGGTGTGAAGAGAAAAATGAAAAAATAAAAAAACAAAAGTTAAATTTCTTTTTGCTCTCTCTTTCCTTTCCCTTTCTCTTTTTTTTTTTTTTCTTCTTATGCTGCTGTCTCAATCCCTCTACGCGGAAACTGAATTATCTTTTAATACTACTACAATTTAATTTAATTTAATAAATATTACTAGAATTCTGTTATTGAAATATAAGGAATTTTGGGGTACCATCCACATTTGTTCATATTACGTTGTGTTGACGTCATCTTGACGTCGGGTGGGTCAACTGGAAAATTGTTTCGTATCGCATGATTTTTGATAACTTGTGACCAGTTGTAATACTTGTTCTACAAGTTTTTCTATCATAGAATTTTATAGTATTAAATATATTCCACCTGATCGAATTGTGTGTACATATTAATTAGATATCAACTTATATTACAAGTACTATTAATTCATTTTTTTTATTTTATTAATTATAGTATTCTGTCAAATTTTTTAATTTTTAAGTGACTTATTATATTAATTATTCATATTTGTGTTGTATTAAATATTTTAAATATTAATATACTATATATATGGTGTCATATGATAATATCAAATTATTAGTGAAATATATTACTAAATTATTTATTATAATTTTTATGAATTTAGTCAAATTGACTAGTCAACTGTACTAATGGAGCAAAATAAATGGGATGGAAGAAGTATCATTTATATTTTGTGTACAAATAAGTTTTGCTCTAACTATTTATATATCCCATGCAATTATATATATATATATATATATATATATTGTTGGAAAGAACTAAACAAAGAACCTGAATTAAATATTCGAGTTTTTTCCAAACACAAAATAATTTTAAAAAATGCTAAATAAACAGGCCCCAAGTCTCTTATAATTATTTAAAGACTGGGATTTAATAAGCAAAATCTATTTTTAAGTTTTCAGCGGGTTACGGCCGTAACAAAAATAGATACTGTTGCTGATTTCTTAGTATATAAACAGAAAAATAAATAACAATAATAATATATCTGAGCAGACTTAATTAAATCTTATATATATATATATATATATATATATATATATATAATTCTTCAAAATTAATACAGCTACGTAACTACATGTCTTTTTCATAAATTCTAAAATAAAATTGTCCGATATGTAACCACCTTACATAAATAATTTATTACATACGTAATATATATATATATATATATATATATATATATATATATATATATATATATATATATATATATATATATATATATATATAAGCTACCAATTGGAAATTTCATTTACATATATGTTTTATGGTTTCACATTAATAAGTATAATGCTTATTGGCCACAATACGCGTTGGCATATATGAACCAATTTTGAATTGTTTTTATATTTTATTAGAATGGATGTATAGGGAGATTCATGCACATGATAATACAACGTGAAAACGACTAAATCATACTTATGGAAATTCAGTGCGTAACACAGTCCCATTTCTATATATAGTTAGCTGGAGAAACATTTATAAATAAATTTAATTATCAGTATAAAAATTGCTATATATTATAATTGTATTTTTCTCATAAGTGTGAATTAAATTGGGTGTGAAATGAATTTCTAAATTCTACCCCACATTACATTACATAGGCCAAAAGAAACCGTGTGGCAGTGTCAGTGCCAGATATATATATGATAATAATTAAAGAGTGAGAACCTTAACATGGTGATCGACTCACTGTACGATACTTTAGTCGAGTATATAAAAAGTTAAAAACCTTATTATATAATTATTAATAATATTTTATATATATATATATATAACATGAAAAGAAGGAAACAAATTCTCCTGCATGAGATTCTGCAAAATTCCAGAGATGAGAAAAGTGAGAAATTGTGGGGGGTTGGACTACTTGTCCCACATCGTCTATCTAACCCAATACGCGGCATCATTTCAGGTCCCACGTGCCAACACCGACGTGTCAAGCATGCATGCCCCAAGTTTTGAAACTGTAGGACCTGCCTTTTGTTTTGCTCACCCATATAGGTCAATTAATTATTTTGTGCATTTGATGTATGAATATTAATAATTTTTAATTATATAATTTATTATTTTAATAAATATTAAATAAATTAATATAATTATATAAATCTTAGATTTGAAATTCTTTTTTAGATTTATGTTCAAATATTGTTTATAAATTAAATTAGTTATTTAAATATAATAAATAAAATCTCCAAATTGGTTCTAACGTGGTCTTATTTGAGTCATTTTTGAAATTTGGAGATGTGGGGCTATTTTGGTAGCCTGAAATGTTATAGGGTAAAAATATCATTCAATATAAATAACTGCATGAATTTTGCAATAAAACTTAACTGCCACATTACCACTTAACGGTGATTTTATCGGCGGTATCAATTGTGTCACAATTTGTTAAAACGTTGTACCAAATATGTTGGACACAAAAAACGATTTTTCAAAAGTTGGAATTGACCTAAAGCACGGTACCAAAAATGCAATTCTCTCCTTAATTTTGATGCGGTTGTTTTTTATAGAGAAGGTTATATTGTGGGGTGGTACTAAGGTTGCTCATTCTTTAGCTAAATTAGCGTCTGTTAATTAATTAATCAATGGGATTATTGCATTTTTGGTGCCACAACTTAAGCTCAGTAGCATTTCTACTTCATATCTTTTCGAGCTGGCACATTTGGTGCCACATAACTTTGGTGGCAATTTTGGTCCAAATTGAGGCTCAATTTCAAAATTAGCCTGAAATCGCCCACGTGCGGGCCATGTGACATGTAAATTGGGGATTTTGCCAAATCAAAGGGAAATTTTGAGTTTTTCTGTAAATGTAGGGTCATATTGTAAAGATGAAAAGTACAAGGGGGTCAATTTGCCAATTGAGATCAAGGCGCTGATTTTGCGAAGATGGAAGCTCTGCCATTGACATGAGCTTGGAATGGGGAATCTTTAATTCAACACCAAATTGGACAGGTAGGTACCAAAATGACCGCCACATCGAGGGCAGTCTACGGCTGAAATGGGAGGCGGTAGGTCAAGTTCCCTTGCCGGCGATGGCGTAAAATCGGAAAATGAAAAATTCGTAGATCTGAAAATAGAGTGACGGGATAAACTCGGAACTGACAATTAATGCTTGAGGTTTGTAGAGGAGGTGAATACGAGTCTATAGCCACCAAAAAGAGCTCAAACCGTGACCGGAGTTGCCAAAAAATTGAAAAAAACAAAGGCAATTTTAGGGCTTCTATATCTTGATTTTCAGAGGCCAAAATTGAGCGATTTACAAGGCCATAAATGAAATTGTTTACGAGTGAGTCCGCCGCGGAAAGATCCTTAAGACTCCTCGATCAATTCACGTGGAAAACCACCGGAGGTGGTGGCCGTGAGAAATAGGTGAGCCGGTTAATTAAGTGATAGGGACTTGAATGCAAAATTCACAAAGTTTTTATTTTTTTTAATCTGGTAGAAAATCATCCCCCCACCCCCCCAAAAAAAAAAAACGTTAATTTGATCAAAATACCCATTTGGGAAATTTCGGGCCAAATGGGACCAAAATTGTCAGCGAAGTTGAAGGTGTGGCACCAAATGTGCCAGTCGAAAAGATGTAGGGTAAAAATGTAAGTGGACTCAGATTGTGGCACCAAAAATGCATTAATCCCGTTAATCAATTTGCCTCAAAATATTAGACAAGATGTAGTAACGGAATATATCTATCGCTTTTTTTTTTTTTATCTACTAGACTGTGTATTCTATCGCTTTTTCTAAAAATAAAAGGTATGTCGTAGTGCAACCAATGGATGAAACAAAAAATGCACATAATAATATCTCTGGGAGGGGGTACTTGATAATTGCTACTAGAACAAAACTAATATTTGGAGTAATTGTGATTGAATTAGTCTAGATTTATATTCGTGTCTATTTATTTTAATTAAAATTGTATCCATCGAATATGAATTCTGATGTATATCATTGCATACACGTATTTAGTCCAATTTCAGATAAACGTTCAAACCATCGAATATTTTACCCTCATAGTCATAGTCGTTATTTATTAATTAATATTATGAAAGCAAATTTAGTTATGCTAAGTAGTCTTTCAACTCACAGCACGCGCGCTAAACTTTATTTATTGCGCAAACTGAGCTTCAAAATAGATGAACCATTGACTTATATAAAAATACTAGCTTGTGACCCGTGCTATGCACGGATGCAAAAACTCAGTTTAAATAAATTAAACTATTTTATATACCATCATTTTGCCTGCTTAGTTAAATGTAATATAAATTTTTTCAATTCTATTGTCATCCGATACTTAGAGTTAATTACCATATGGTTAATGTGTATGCACTTCAGGCTTAACTTATAATAAATACTAAAAGACATAAATATTTTGACATGACAATTTCTATATTTTATATTCGTAAAATACTTCCATGCACAACGAAAGAACATATATACAACATTCATTGAATTTAGTAGTGATGATTTTCACTAGATACTGAATATATATTTTCTCCTCTAAAATTGATGAAATATAATAATCAAAATTATATACAATTCTATATTATATTATATTATAATTTTGTTTCTATGTATGATCTTAATCGATAATCGATCTTATTGGTAACATTTTATTTGTTATTATTTTTTACTTAGATATTTGTAATAAATAAATCAAATGCAAAACTAAACTACTGATGTGAGTGAGCTAGGTTAAGGACACTAAACTTTCTAACATTTTTCTATACTCAAAATGTTGCATGCACAACAAAATTAACAAAATATGTAAATTTTGTAATGAAATATATTTCTAGATGATATGTTGAAGCCCCTAATATATAATATTACGAAAAGTTTTACCCATTTATCCATACTTTTGAAACCAAGTATAAAGATGACTCGACTTTATGGATAACTTAAGGACTTGCATAGGAAAATATGAAAAATAGATAAAAACTATCAACAATTTATTATTCAATCTTTTTTATAAACATTATTCTATTTTAATTATCAAGTAAGAATTAAGAAGAAAATAGGGGGTAAAGAATTTCAAAAATAAAATCATAATTTATATGATTTTTTATATTAGTTATATAAATTAAAAATTATCTGCGTAATATGTTCATTTATTATTAAAATCAGATTCTTGAGAAATCATATCATTCTTTTTTAATATAAAAGGATATTCATAATATGTAATCAAATTATAGATATTTTGTTCAGATAAGTATAATTATTAATCAGTTGGAATAACTGATATTATAAATAATTTGTATTGGATTTAGATTAAGATCCGCTAGTTTAACATCCCTTTTTGGTACGACTTTAAATCGTTAGATTAGGGCTGTCAATGGGTCGGATTCTGGTCGGATCAGGCTCGTCCGAATCCTGCTCCATTTATATCGGATTCGGATCTTGTTCGGATTGTGCTCGGATCTAGATTTTTTTACTCCAATAGATCTTGGTCGGATTTGGCCGGATATCGAATCTTTTTCGAATCTAATAAAATTTTCATTTAAAAAATTATATTAATATTTTTTCCTAAAATAAGTTTATTAACTTTACAATTTTATTTAATTTTAGCTCAAATGTTCAAACATCTTTTACTAATATTCATATTTTTAGATGAAAATATTGGTTTAAATAAACTTATAAACGATTTATAAATTATTATCTTCTTAAATTGACAGTGAAATATTATTAATGGTACTTACTTTTATAAAACATTATATATATATATATATATATATATATATATATATATATATATATATATCACTCTTTTTATTTTTTTATCGGATACGGATCTTCAACGGATCGGATCGATCTAAATCCATAGCTCCATGTGTTTCGGATTACGGATTCTTAATTATAATCGGATCAGGTCCATCGAATTTCTAATCGGACAATTATCTTAATAAATCGAACCGGATTCGGACGGATCCGAATTAAAATCCGCTCCATTGACAGCCCAAACTAAAATGTTCAGTTTGGGCCGAATTATATCATAGGCCCAAAGATACAAATATAATAAATTGGAGGCCCAAAGTCGCTTTACTGGTTTAATGCTGCCTTTGCAAGAATTTGAACAATGCAGATTTGGAATTTGGGAGGAACCGAGGAAGGTAGAAGACGATTGATTGGTTTTGCAAGGAGTAGCCGGTGCATTGCTCCTTAATACACATGGCATGATGTGGTGATTGGCAAAAGAAGTGTAACATAATTTGGCTCAAAGATTTCATAATTTGCTCCTTAATAAATCAAGATTTTGAGCTCAAAGGCTTCACGTCATTACTCAAGAGGGAGATTCAATAGCCTGAGCATAAATTAAGTTGATGAAGGATGGTTCGGGTTCGGGCCACAGCGAAAAATATATTTAAATTAGAGTATTAATATGTGCAAGTAATCCTGTGCTGTATACCATGTCTATTGAACCGGATGGTTATCTTCTTTTCTTTATCTGTCTGTGCGCACTCTTGGATTGGGCCGTTGGGCCAGCAAAAATGATATTTAAGGCATAGTCCAATACTGGAGTGGATCAATATTGGGTTGGACTTGGATCCTTACCTTTAATTCCAAGTTGGGTGTATGCCGACTTTGTTTCAATCTGACTTGATAAATTGTGGTTTGGGCGATTTTTGGACCCAACAAAAATTGCAAGTATTATACTGTGTATGGACATCTAATATATGATTATAGTTTATTAGAAAAGGCGACATGAAATAAATTAACCTCTTCCATGAAATTATTAATTCCAATATTTACCCGTGGCCCAATTAAATTTTTTTTTTTTTGTGATGATCCTCTATTTCATTCTTGTGTAACACATTAATGATATATATATATAGAACAACAAACATAAACTGTTAAACTGAAATTTCAATTTAAATGCATCGGTCTCAAATTAGTGTTTGTTAGTATTGTTCCCGTGTTTGATTCATGCGAAAACGGAATGAATCATTTTGATTCAACTGAATGTAAATTTTACAGGCATTCAAATTGGGAATTTTATTATGCACCCTAAACAGTTTCTAGGTTTCAGTTTTATCCATAAATACTACTTATGGCAGAGATTTACAACTCGAAATCGGATCTATGCTGCTGTAAAAATCAGCACTACAGAGTTTTATCTAAATTAGTAGTATTTCTTAGTCGATTATATCATTTTGAAATAATACGGTAACTATTAAAAATCAATTGCAATACACGAATATCTCTAGAAAAATTGAATGGAACAAGAACAACAGAGATTTAAGAAACCATAAAATTGATTTTTTTGTAATAAGATTGAAGGGTTGGAGAAGAAGGTACAAATGATCCGGTATGATGCAGAAAAATGGAACTGGACATATGTCAGTTTGTTAAGAATGGGACACAAAGTGGTACACCTATTTAGAACAGGAGATCTCTTGCGGGATAGAGGCATATATATATATAACACCAAAGTATAATACAAATGAGAGTGAAGTATATATGACTATTTGTCATACTGTTTATAGTCAAAAGCGTGCAACATAATCCAATAATAATCGTCTTAAGCATAAAAGTGGGCCCTAGATATAAAAATCTTCGGCATGGCATATATATGTTGTTCAAATTTGTTGGTGAAATTAATTTATGTCATATATGTCATGATCAACGGTGTCAATATGATATGGCATGATATGTTTAAATCAACTACCAAGTCCAAATCACATTTAAACAATGTGCACATATATATAATAATAAAGTAGTAAATTTTGAGAGTCGGCAACTATCTAATTAAATTAATAATTTATGGAGAACGTACCAATTGAAAAGTCTGCAAGTTAGGCAAATCAAAACTCACTCTCTCACTTTAGTAGCTACTCTATCTTAATTTCATTTTCATATATAGTAAGAAGACAATTAATTAAAGTGTATTGTGAAGATTGTGACTGGCTGAGGCATTGCTATAAATTAAACATTTTGTAGATCAAATATTGAAACATATATCCGATCCAAGGAGAAGTTTAAATTGTTCTTGACATGATCCAATTAATATAATTTGTTTCGCCCTAGTGTATGAGGAAAATAAGGTGATAGTTGCAGACAGCCTAAAAAGTTTTTAGTGGTAGCATTACTAGCTAGAACAAATTGCTTGTATAATTTGTTCACATGCGCCCCCGACATGATTTTATGGGCATAAAAGTAACTTTGACTGCCAATACATAATAGTACTATGTTTCACCTATTCCTTTCAATTATTAATTATTAAATAATTAAATTTCCTTAATTTACTAGCATGTACATGCACGAAAAGCCTTTGTACAACACTTTTTGTACAAGAATCGACCAAATTTTGGCACCTTTTTTATACTAGACATTGGGCAGTACTACCTCTATCCCATCCTATTGTATCCATTTTTCTTGACCAATAATTAAATTTAAACAATTTTATAAATATTACAACGATATATAATTTGCTCATTATTTGATACATAATTTAAAATAACATTTGCAAATATTTAAACACACATGTAACAATATATATAAGTCAAAAATTATTAGGGCATAGGGAGTAATTGCCAAACATTTGAATATGTTGAAAATTTCAAACTTATTATTTATATATTCAATAATAATTCATGGAAATACTTTTAACACATAATTAAACGTGCTATATTTAAGTCCTCTTCTTTTGTTCCAGTATAAATCACTCCGATCCATTCGCTTTTCGAAAAGCCTGATTGACATTTGACAATACATAGATCAAGTGACCTTTCCATTTTCTTAATGTCTTGAAGCTGATTAATCCAAAATGAGCGATAGATAGAGTTTGACTTGGACTTTATAGCTTCAATTATTATTAATATATATATGAAGTGATCCTTTTCCATTGATGTAACTTTTAAACTTCTTTCTTTGCCGCCCTAGCTTTGTTGTGGTCGGGATTGGAATTACCGCTTAAGATAAATAATTTAAAATTTAAAAATGGATTTTCAATTGATATATATTATATAGACATATATTCCACTAAGGACCCGTTTGGTTGACAGGAATGGAATCTGATTCTAGGAATTTGATTTCAAGGAATGTGATTACCAGAAATATAATTTCATTATAGTGTTTGGGTAAAACTCGGAATGTCTTAAAGATAAGTGACAAATTCCTTTTTATATGTTTGTTAAACATAAGGAATGGAATCCATTTTTACAAATGTTAGCAAAAATTCACTTATATATTATTATATAACATAATGGATTTATGGAACAATACTTGCAATATTAACCCTAAACTTATGTGAAATTACAAGATCATTACTTGAAGTTTCAATAATTACAAAATTCGTGAAACATGATGGCTCAGTTGATTTATTATGTAATTTGTGTAAGTAATTATGTAATTTGTGTAAGTAATTAATTTTTATGTTGAATATTATATAATATACTTATAATACATCAAAATTTATAATTTATTAATTTATATATGTTTTATAGTAAAATACATATTTTGATTATATATATGTATGTATATATGTGTGTGTATGAGAGAGAAAGAGTGAGTATATATGGAAAATATTATATTTTTAATTTTTACTATGAATTCCATAGGGAATGGAATTAGAATACCATAGAAAAATTGGGTTTCAGATTCCCAGTATATAGAGGCAAGATTCCAAGTTTTAAGGAATTTAATTCCTTTCCCAAAATTCAGTAAATCAACCCAAACATAATTATGTGATGCTCGGTAATCAGATAACCAAACTACATGCCATTCCAAGGTAAACAAACGGGTCCTAATTGTTGTATCATGAAGTGGGATGGACTTATGTACATGAAATGTAAATTGAAGTTGGTGTCTCACCATAATCAGTAATGGGCCAAAAATGATCCACAGCACATTTGCAACGTGTGGATAATTATTTTGAATCTTTGATCTATACCTGTCAACAACATTAATTATTCCCAAAACTACACCTAACAATTATATTTAGAAAATAGTGTAACCAATAAAATATGCTGAAGCATAGACTTATGTAAATTACTACTGCATTCTTATATATATTCTAAACCGATTTAGTCAAGAATAACAATTAATAATTAATTATGCCACTAAAATGACTTTTGGGCATTATATTATCATAGTCATGTATATAGTCCTAGCTTTTATATTATAATAATAATATAACCTGGCCTGATTTAGTCATAAATATACGATTCTATATAGTCCTTTCAGTCGACCGGCCCGACCCATGTCGATTATCAATTCCTCAGCGGCAAAATTGCAATCTTAGTCCCAAGCTTACATATCGTCCAAAGTTATATCACAATTGCAATTTTAGTCCCGTAATATATTATCTATAGCAAATGTCGTCCCAACGTTAAATTTTAGACGTCTTGTCAGTTATCTGCCATCTGGACGAGGATGTGGCAATTTTTTTTTTTAATTTATTACTAAAATTAGGCTATTATCTCAGTTATTTCCTCAACAAGTCAAAGTCTTTCAAAAATTCTCCCAACACTCTCATATCAAACCTTAAGATTTCTTTTTTATTGTTTTGGTCATCTTCCTCATTTAATATGTTTATATTCTTAATATTGTTATCTCGAATCTATTAGCAATTCGCTCGGTTACCACCATGTCTCTGAGCATGCCTAGCCCGATTAATGATAATTAAGAGTTTATTCAAATCCCAAATCTTTTTAATTATTTTTCCTTTTTGTCTTTTTTATGTGATTTAATTTCTTTTTAGGATGAACTGAAATTCCCAATTGATGATGTTGGAAAAGACATTTTGGTGATTTTTCATATTTATCAAAAAAATCATTTTAATCGTCAAAAACATAAAAAAAAATTGATTTAGAATCAATAGAAACGAAAATTAGATGTAGTTTTGGAACTCTTTGTTTGTCTTAAAACTTTTTTTTTTTCAATTTAGTTGTCCTTTCACAATTTTTTTAATGTTTTCAAAATATTTAGTAAAGAATTCCGAAAAATTTATAATATTTAGATGACGAGACATATACTAGAAACCAAAACATATACTAGATACAAAATATTGATCCATGATTTTATCTTATTAGGAAATAGGGAAAGACAACAAAATGGGCGGGTAGAATTTCCGCCAATTTCTTCCCCAAGATTTGTATTTTTCATCCCACAATGATATTTTCCATATTGTTAGTCTCCGGGTGTGTCCACGTGGACACTTCTTGACACATAAGTCGCAAATGTGGAAACATAACGGTGGAAGCCGTCTAAAATTTGACGTTGGGACTACATTTACTAAAAAAAAATGTTACGGAACTAAAATTGCAATCGTGATATAGCTTGGGATGATATGTAAAAAATAGATATAACGTGGGACTAAATTTGTAATTTTGCCTTCTACAGCACATGACACATTTCTTTTTTGGGTACATACAGCACATCATACATACTCTAACGTGTTAAGAGGAAAAATGATATCATATCTCAACTTAATTGCTTTGTTTATTTGAAGTCGTTAAGCTAATCGACGTCTTAGTCATCCATATATGTACTACGGTAGCTTGTAAAAGGATATTTATTTTTTATCCAAGCAAATTAAACAAAAGAAGAAAAGTTGGAACATACTATGAAAGCTTGTAACAATTTGATTTTCCCTCATTATTGACATTAGTGCTATTTTTAGCCAATTTTTGATCTCGTTATATGTGACAGGCCTACAATAATATTTTATACTATAAGCTTTTAATTGTGGAAGGCTAACCTAATTTATGTAGGTCAATATTGCATATGCTTGTGTAGGTTTGGGAATGTGTTGGCCATGTGACAATATATCAAAGGGCAAAGTTTGATGCCGGCTGAAACCTATCTTGAGATTTTTTAATTTCTTGTACTCCTTATAAATTATATAGTGAAGTAGTAAATAGATATAGAAATTAATGTGTGAAATTGATACATAAAAAAAAATGTGAAATTGATTGACAATTAAAGGTTTCTAAATTTTCGAATATATGTAGTAAAGTAGTAGACGAGATCTGCAGCCATTGCCGGTTAATTTCTAGGAGGTTTGGGGGCCTACGATATGTCAAAGCATATTTGATAGGCTTGTTTGGATATTCACATTTTTCTTTTTAAAATTATATAAAAACATGACGATGAGATTTGAAAATCATAAAATGTAGGGAAAATTCCATTTTGACCCTAACCTTTTAAGGTTTTTTTCATTTTGACTCCTAACCTATGCGAGTTCCCACTTAACACCCTCGCCTATTAAATATATCTCAGGCAGCCCCCTAAGCTATTAAGATGCAAAATGTTAGAATCTAACAGAATATTCCGTTCAGCTTTAATGATGTGGCTTTGAACGTTTTCTCATTTTGTCACCAACCTTTGAACGTTTTTCCACTTTACCACCCAATCTTTGAATGTTTTCGCACTTTGCCACTCAATCTTTGCTACCCAACCTTTGAACCACCGGCGAACGTTCAAAGGTAGTGATATGGAATATTTTTAATAGTTGATGGGGTTAAGTGGAAACTCAAAAAGGTTAAGGGTAAAGTGGAAAAATATTCAAAGACTAGGGGGCAAAGTGGAATTTTCCCTAAAATGTATTTAAAGAAGGAAAATGGGTTTAATAAATTAACTTCTCAACCTGTATGAATTTATTAAGTGACAAATCGGTAATAAAAAAAATGATGTTTTCTTAACAAATAAATCGGGAAATTTGCTTTTTTGATACCGCGGGATAGACCGTTTTGCAACTTTTGATCATTGGACACGAAAATGTAAATTTGATACCACAGTTTAAGTTTCATACCGAGTCCATTTTTTCTCCGGAGTTAATGGAAATTTACCCCCCCATGAAATGCATAATGTTCAATTTACCCCTGTGATTTGTAAAAAAAATTTACCCTTCTGTAAAATTTTAAAGAAGCAATTTACCCCTATCAGCCGGAGAGTCTAACTCGCTTGCAGAAATTGAGAATGGGCATGAAAAGTGTTTTGTAAAATAGGGGGTAAATTGCCACATTTATCATAACACAGGAGAGTAAATTGTCACTTTTATCATAACACAGGGGGTAAACTGCCACATTATCATAACACAGGGGGTAAAGTGTCACATATAAAAATGTAAGGAATGCAGTGTGAAACTTTTATAAATTTACAGGGGGTAAAGTGTTTTTTTTTTCAAATTACAGGGATGTAAATTGAATATTATGAATATCGTAAGGGGGGGTAAATTGTCATTAACTCCGGCGAAAAATTGGGTTTGGTATGAAATTTGCAATAAAAACTTAAATTGTGATATCAAATTTGAATTTTTGTGTTCAATATTATCAAAGTTGCAATGTGATCTATCACGTGGTACCAAAAAAAAAACAAATCTCCCTAAATAAATCGTTCTTCGCGTAAGCATGCAATAATAGATGATGCATATCTACCATATAAAGCAATTAATTTGATTTTATCTTCTATCCATTTATTTTCCGTTGTGGTCTTATGGCGATCGAACAGATAGATATATATCATATCACATTCATTAATTAATAGCTATGTCACCACTATAGTCAGTTCATAAATTTTAGTTGGTTGGGGGCCGATATTTTCTCTATTAATTTAAGAATAAATCAAAGTTAGCACGTGTCTCTATCCACATTTGATTAGATGTGAGTGTAACCATGTATTTTAATCACAAAAGTCATTAGTTGTACATGTTTAATTTTCCAAAAAGTATTCAATTATTTGAAATATTAATATTGTACTCTTCATGATTCGTATGATGTGAAATCTGTCAAATATATATATGAAGGTATAGATTTTTCTTTGATACTTGGTTCGCAAAATATTAAAAATTACATTAATTAGAGTAAAATCATGTGTGTCGACATGATTAATTTAGCTAACTTTTCTTATGTAATCTGTAAAACATGAACGGTTTTAAACTCATAAGTTAATTACCTTTTCACCATCTTGTTTATATATCAATTTTGTAATACAACTATCTTAACTAATTTTATAAAATCGAAATGTGTACAGTCCTTATCGGAATGTTGTGGTGTAGTACATCAATAAAACGATATTATTTCCTAAAATCAAAATGTAATGATTCAACATTTAATTTGGATTGACTGTACTACATCTCATATAATCGCTACACAAAATAAGTTTTATGAGGTGATGAAATAAATTGTTTTATATAAATCTTGTGAATTGTTTGTCTAGGCTACACGAAAGATGGATTATATAAATATTAAACAAATCAGTGTTATTTCAAACTAATATTTAAGATAATTAATTTCAAAGAATTATATAATTTGTATACTGGAAGACTCAAATATCATATATAATGGTATTTCTTTTAAGTTAGACTTTGCTCGTGTATTAGTGTACTAGGTTACTTCTTGCAACGAAACTTTGGACAATCTTTTCAAGCATGTCTAGACACAGAGTTCTTGTCCAAATTAATCTGAATTTTGTTTGTTTGAGTGAAACGATAATTAAATTAATATCATTAAATCGATAAAAAAAAATGCATTCCATTACAATTGTATTACAAGAAAAAAAAATTAATCACCAAACATTAAATAAGTGTATTATATAAGTTGTTTTAATTGTGATTAGTCATTTTTTGGAGGGTTACGATCCAATCTCAAAGTAAGTGCATTGCATTTGTCATATTAATGTTGGTAAATCTATCCCAAACCCGGTTCGTCCAAATTCAAAGTAACTAAATGACAAATGCAATACACTGACTTAGAAATTGAATAAAACTCATATGATAATGACGAATCACAAAGCAAGTGCAATGCATGCACTTGCCATTTTGTTGAAAGAGAGTTTGACCAAATATGACAATTTTCCATTAATGTTTTGAGTTTTGCCAAATCCGATTTTCACAAAAATCAACCCTTCGAGAAGATGGATTAAGTATAAAAAAAAACTTATTACACTTGTAAAAAAAATCTCCCAAACTATTAGATTACCACAATTCAATTTAAAACATATTGCTTAATTCAAAAAATAAGATTATGCCAAATTTAAAACATATTGCTTAATTTGAAACAAGATTATGACAAATTTAAAACATATTGCTTAATTCGAAAAACAAGATTATGCCAAATTAATGTAGACAACCCAAAATATGATTCGAAATACAACTATTATACATAAATTTTTGATAAATCCAACTATTATAGATAGGAGTATATTATTAATTAATGAATGTAGCTAGTAAATCCACACATGGCAATTATATATGACAAAAAATAATAGGTGAATGAACGTACTCAAATTGTTCACGGCGCCGGAATTGAAAAACTAGCTAGCTATATATATATATATATTTATTTATATCTCACCCCCCACACTATCTGTACATGTCTTTCACTCACAATTTTCATCACCATAGAAATCAATCCAGAGAACAAATAGAAGTATAATAATATACACATGTCAAATTCACGTTTGTACCGCTCCCCGTTTTCTGAACGTGTCACGAAATAAGCACAGATACCTCCAAAACACACATGAAATTCACGTTCACTATTAATGTACTATACCTTCTGAATCACGTTCACTAGTTCTTCACTACTCTATAAATACCGATCGCCCAAATCATCACTCTCTAAATTTTAAATAAATAAAAAAAAAATGATTAATTGCTTGAGGGGCTGGCCCGAACCAATAGTCCGGGTCCAACATTTATCCGACAGCGGAATACAGGTCATACCCGACCGCTACGTGAAGCAACCATCCGAAAGGCCCGGATTAATTCCGGACTCGATCGAAACCGAAATCAACATTCCGGTTATCGACATGCGTGATTTGCACTCTCCGGACCCCACGCTCCGGGAGAAAACCGCCGGTCTTATCGGAAGCGCGTGCAGAGAGTGGGGGTTCTTCCAGGTGGTGAATCACGGTGTGAGCCACGAGCTTATGGCGCGTACGAGGGAGGCTTGGCGCGAGTTCTTTCAACAGCCGTTGGAAGAGAAACAAAGGTACGCTAATTCGCCGAGTACGTACGAGGGGTACGGAAGTAGGCTCGGAGTTGAGAAAGGAGCGGCGTTGGATTGGAGTGACTATTTTTTTCTCCATTATCTTCCTGTGGAGATCCGGGACCAGGAGAAGTGGCCTAGTCTACCGGTTGCATGCAGGTGATCATAAATTATTAATTTAAAATACTTTTTATATTTGTATTCAATTTATTCGGATGGGATTTCCATCACATATATAATCGGTAATGGAATAAGATTTTTTATCCCATTCTGATATCACATGATGGATTCACCTTAATTACAAGTGTATAAATTTTAAATTTGTATACTGTGTGAAACAAAATTGTGACAATAAATTTTTTTGATCTCAATCTATAATTGACAAGTATCAATTTTTTTAGATCTGTCACATTTTGGTGGCACATGATATATCTACCTTTCAAATATATGTGAGGATCCACATAAAATTTAAAAAAGTACACTTATCAATATAAATCTATAAATACAAACATGTGATATTAAAATGTGATAGAGAATCTTCACCCAAATTTTTATAATTTGTGTGAGCAAATACTTATAATTGGATGGATGCATACACACGCTTTGAGCACGTCGTTTAAGGCATTTATTTAGAATTGAGTGTAGAAGGGCCACATTAATTAATTAGTTGTTGATTTCTGTATATGACAGTTTATTTTGTACTTGTGTAATCAAGTCCAAGATGATTGGAACTGAGAATTTGATTTGTCAAATTTGTTATGTTCTATTTGGTGTTGGGGGAACATATCATGAATAGGGAGGAAGGACATAAATTATTGTGGCCATTATTTACTTTGTAATGCTGTTCATTTATCTAGAAACAATACTACCCAAAAAGGGAAAACAAAGAAATGAAGATAAAATAACGGAATTAACTTTTAGAATGGAAATTTTTTTTGGGGAAGAATTTTATATGCATTTTCTTATCATACTTTGCTATCATATATATGTATTATTGATAAATATTTTAATATTTTGTGTTGGTCTACATATACATACTGTTACTGAATACATATGAGTAAAACCAATGTGTCATACAAATGTGGAATTTTCTTTTTTTGGATAAAATATTGAATTAATTTGTCATATGATTAAGTCAGACTTAATATTATAACAATAATAAGTCCTAATCATGCATTAGAATATGATTAGATAATTATGACGATGGGATTGACCAACACTAGTTGGATGTAGTAAAATAGACTAATCCAATTAATTAATTGTGGTTAATTAATGTCCAAATTCCTATTAAAAAAATTCCTATTAGAGTAAACAGTTAATGTCCTTGACCGTACTTCAAAACAGAATTAAGCATTCAATGAAATCATAAGTGTACAAGCTAATTATAATGAAGCCGAATTTATTACTCCCTCCGGTTCATATTAGTTGGCACATTTGTCAAATTTTTATGTTTCATATTAATTGGTACATTTGAGTTTTCAATGCAATTTTTTCCAATTTTGCTCTTCTCTTACATCAAGGTTGGGAAGCTCAAGAGTCACTAGGAATGAAGGGTATTTTTGACATTTTACCATGTAAAAGTAATTAATCATGAGGTTTCTTAATTTGTGTGAAAAGTAACAATGTGGCAATTAATATGAACCGGAGGGAGTAGAATTTTCCTGCAATTAATTATCTACATATCCATTTAATTATTCTACTTTTTTTTTTTTTTTAATTAATGCAGGGAATTGGTGGGAGAGTACAGCAAAGAAGTGGTTAAAGTAGGTGGAAAATTGATGAAGATTTTCTCAAGCAATCTTGGGTTAACAGAAAACTATCTTCAAGAATCTTTTGGAGGAGAAGAGATGGGTGCATGCTTGAGGGTTAACTATTACCCAAAATGCCCTCAACCCGACCTGGCACTGGGTCTTTCACCCCATTCGGATCCGGGTGGAATGACCCTTCTCTTCCCCGATGAAAATGTATCGGGTCTCCAAGTCCGACGTGGTGATAATTGGATCACCGTTAACCCCATTCCAAATGCCTTCATTGTCAACATAGGAGATCAGCTTCAGGTCCGATCCTCTCTACATTTAATTAATTGGCCTAAAATAATTTTCTATTTTCTTTTGTTTTTTTTTAAATCAAATTATTTTAGTTTTGTCCAAACCCAAAGTCTAGCTAGTAAGTAATACATTTATCACATTTTATTGAAAAAAGAATAATGAATAACTCAACATATTATTAATGCACATGTTGTTAGGTAAAAATATGCATAATTAAAATCAAGATTATGAACAACAATAAAGCATCAATGTGTTTACTTATATAAATACAACATTATGTACTGTATAATTTTTATTTATTTAATCCGATCAACCTAAAATCATATATTTCACGGGATACAAATATTCTCTTAATTAATCGTGTTTAGACTAAATTCAAATTAAATTCCGCTCCGTTACAGGTGCTGAGCAATGCGAATTACAAAAGTGTGGAGCACAGGGTATTAGTGAATTCAGCAAAAGAGAGGGTGTCTTTGGCTTTCTTTTACAACCCAGGGGGTGATATGCTAATCAAGCCGGCGGAGCAGCTTGTTGGGGAGGAGGCGCCGCCACTGTATCCGGCAATGACTTACAATGAGTACAGACTCTTCATCAGGACCAGGGGTCCATGTGGCAAGGCCCAAGTTGAATCACTTAAATCCCCTACATAATAAATATATATATTTAATTGTGCCTACTTATTACTTGGTTAATTCTATGTTTTAATGTAATTTCTGTTGTTATTGATATTGTTAGTTTTTCCTAAAAAAAATTGTTAGTTATTTGTTATTATAATAAAGATCTTAGTTGTCGTGTTTATGGCTTAGTTTGAAATACTATAAACGTCGTAATTTGGCACCAATATAAGTAATATTTTTAGTTTTTAATCCAATGTAATTAATTTACCATGCAACTAATGAGAATTGGAATTTTCTACCTTTTGGATTGATGAGTTCAATCTAACTAAGATTAACAATCATTCATATTAAATTATTAGCATAATTCTACTGAATGAGTTAACTAGTGGCTCATTTTAGACTATAAAACGAAACATATTTTCTTTGCAAATTCACCTTCACCGTAATATTATCGCGAGGTTAGGAAGGGGCAAACAACCTCTTTCACCCCTCCCCGATCCCGAAGAGTGAGTGTACAGCTAGCGATCGAAACGTCTTCCCGTTACAACTACAATCTTAGTTGTCCTACCTTTTGTACTTGTATAATTTGGGAGAGATGTATAACGTCTATGTCTTAATTTTAAGAACTAATCATATGTGGGGCTATTTGACTCAATAAGATAAAGTTCAATAATGATTGTAGACTATTAAGCTTGACCCAAATCTTCCTAATTTACTGTCAATTTTGACTATAGTACACCATCCTTAATTTGAATAAAAATAAAACCAGAGTGAAATCATTAATGAATTTACAAATAAACTTTGTCAAAAGTAACTTTTTGGATATTTCAAAAAGTGAACAATTCTATATAAGTTACTCGAAAAGTTGATTAATTGTCTTTTACTGAAAGAAAGGTCAATTTTTAGGGTTGACTAATGGTCCACCAGGAAACTTTGAAGGAACGTAAAAACCACACGTTTTTTTTTTTTTACTTCGTTACCGCTAGAAGTCGTAGTCATTCAACTAGTACATGCATGTGCTACACTATTTTCTTCTTCTTTTTTTTTTTTTTTTTTTTTTTTTTTTTTGAGAAACTTTACTTTTTCTTTTGTGACGTGCTGAAAGTTTGAACTGATTATTAATTATTGACATAAAGTAAATGACCTCAATCTGTAGCCATTTTCTTCTGTGTGATTTCTTTAATTAATACTTAATTCATTAGTCGGTCATCAACTTATAAAGGTAAGCTAGCATCGTCCGATAAAGACACGCCAACTTAGCAAACATAGAAACTTTAACTATTGATCCTTGACAATTATAAACAAATGGGGTAGTATTAATAATCTAATCAGGTTATTTAATTTCACGTGTTTGGAGGTTTTTCACATTAGAATAAAGTTGTCAAGTGAATGGTATGAATTATATGTTATTTCACAATTTAAAAACTTACGGTGCTTATTCATTTTAAAGTCAACATATCACATCGATCGTGTATATATTTCTCTTAAACTCAACAAATAATATCCATTGCTTCAAATCAAAATTTATTATTGGAACCGTGCATTGCACGGAATTTCTGTACTTGATTCCATAGGAAAGTAAGTCCATGCATGTCTATGGAAAGGTGCGTATTAATGTCACGATTAAGACACGCACTAACAACTTATAATAACTTTTAGAAGTCTTCACACTAGGGGGTGAGCATTCGGTCCAAAGTTCGGTTCCTGGTCGGTTTGATCCTGAAAATTTATGGATCCGGTTCGGTATAAAAATTGAAAGGTCTGATTTGGTCCGATTCGATCCACGGTTTCTTGAATTCTAAATTTTACCTATTTTTTACCATAAATTTAACGATTTGGTTCAATTCGGTCCGGTTTGATTCAATTCGGTCCGGTTCGATCCAAACAAACAATCAAATGTATGGGTTCTAGATATGATTCGAGTGAGCATTCGGTCCGAACCAGACCGAATTTTTGGTTCCTAGCCGGTTCGGTCCTGAAAATTCATGGACAGAAACATTCTGCCCGAACCATGCTCAGCCCTACTTCACACAGTACATACATCATTGAGTAGCGCGAAAAATGTGTAATTGGTCCAGAGTTTGATGGCCGGCCATCCTGAGGGCTTGAATTGGACCCCATTCTAGAAAATATTATTTGATGCATTCGCGGCATAAGTGATATGATGCAAGTGCAACAAATAGATTAGATTGATTTAAATTATTTTTACATACATTTACACAATGAGAATGAGTTCGTAGAGTTTACCTTAAATTTATTTAGAGATTAGATGCAATTTGTTACCAATGCATCAATATGATTCCAATTAGGTCCACTTTTTATATAATATTTTGTTGAATTAAACCCCACTGTTATCCCGTGTTTATTTAGGACTTTTTGCTTGAACGATATGAACATATACCAGAACAGGAGAGAAATATCAAGATAAAAAATGATGAATATAATTAATAATACAAATTAAATAAAGATCCAACATAATAGCATGCTTGCTTATCAAGAAAGACACATTCCTTCAAAGAGTAAATATAATTATTATATATGTCATTATTCCTATAATACAAACAGACAATTTTTTAAGCTTAAACTTCATTTATTTTTACTACATGCATCATTGTTTTATTTTTTATCATAACATTTTTCTTTTTATTTTGAGGGATTGTAAATGGCCGGCAGCAGGGGTGATTCGAAGGCGCCAACGCTCCATGGAAATCCGATTTGCTGCTCTATGAACACATTATTATTCATTCCATCAAGCGAGTAAAGACCTAAGTTTTGCAATTCAGCATTAAATGATGGAACTTGGTGTATTTGTGGCAGAAAATTATCATGGATTTTGATTCGTTTTCGAGGCCAAAACTCGCCGTTGGATCTTATTTCACTAGCGTTCACTTCTTCAGAATCTGATTCTAATTCCTTTATATTTGATTGTTCAGATTCTTCACTGAGGGAAGGCAATGATAAGATTGGAGAATAGGTTTTGTTGGGTGTAGTATTAGCTGTCCTGTTCTTGTATTCATCCATAATTTTGTCTAAAAATCTACCTTGTGCTTCAATTTTCATCTTTAAGCTTCTTTGGACCTGGAGAAAAGGAGTTCATATGAAAATCTAAAGAGTACTTTAGTCTTTTTATTTAAATGAGATGGCGTCTATCTGCAAACGTGTAATAGTTAATTCCACTTTAACTAGTTTTTCAAAATTAAAAATATATTTACAATTGACTATACCACAACAAAAACTAGAATATGAAGATTTTTCTATCAATATGTATAAAAAAATAAACTTTTAATCGCGACATAGGATCCTGATTTTTAAATGGGTCGTTTAGGACCTCTAAAAATAAGGTACGGCCCTGTCAATGTCACTAAATCCACCGATGTATTTACCTCTAGTTGATCGCTCAATCGTCTTTCTGCTTCCATTTGAATTTGTAATGCTTCATTTAGCTGAGCACCCCTACATAAATATACGTGATTCATTGATTTGTATAGCTTGGAGAAGTTAATATGAATCCAGATGGTATATAAAAGTACAAGAAGACTAAGTTGGGATCAACTCACGACGTTGCACTGAAGTTTGGCAGCATCTCAGATATACTTCTCCTTTCCAACTTGCCTCCTATATGACATAAAACAGTCAGTCGCCTTTGTAAGGGCAAGAACGAGCAGGAACAAAGTGATGAAAAAGATGTATAGCTCGACTTACTGATGTAGTCTTCTTCTCTAGTGAATATTGACATCCTGTATTTCTGTAGAAAATATAGAAATCCAAGAATCAGAGGAAACAAAATGCAGAAAATGGCAGCAACACCCCCTGAGGCTAGTAAGGTTTGAAAAACTGAGGGTGTGTTATTGTAATGAGCCCTTCTAGTTAATTTGACCAAACTTTAGAGGGTATTGTTGTAATTTTCTCTTTTTAAAATAGGGTGCAAACCAACGTCTGTTCGTTTAACCAGCGTCGATCGCTGAAGATTCAGTCTTCTTAGATACCTGAGGGTTTCTTTTTTTTTTTGGTAATTTGACCAACACTAAGAGGGTGTTTCAATTTACAAAGTATAATCTTTCTAGTAATTAATACTCTTTCGAGAATGCTGTATTTACTTAAATGACCCTGCAATGACCACGTGACAACAGATGTGTGCATGCCATTGATCACAGGCGGGTGTGTGTGTGTGTGTGTGTGAGTGAGAGAGAGAGAGAGAGAGAGAGAGAACCTGTAAGTGACTCTTGACATGATAGATGGTCAATCCAGGAATAGCCATAGCCCTCAAAATACCTCTAGGTGTAGCCCCTGGAAGCCAAGCAATAGAAAACCATTATGAATACCATCTCAAGCAATTGTATATAATTGAATTCTTAATAGAACTTGTAACTTTATTTCACTTACTATCTGGACCTCCAATTTGATTCACAGCCTTTTCGAACAAATCATGTAATTCTTTAGTCCACTTCAATCTCTCCTTCGATGAGCCATTAGATCGCTTTGATCCCATGTTGCACCTGGGCGACCTGCCAACCCTGCAAGGCAAAGACACAAGCAAATGGAACTCATTTTAAAAGGTTACTAAGATGGAAACAAAAGTACAAAACCGATGTAAACTAAGAAATATTCATGTATGAAGATACCTTGAAATGTCTGCATATGTCTGAGCAAACCAATGTAAGATAAAAAGGAGTTTCAAATCTCTCAGATTCTAGCTCATTTTCCCTTGTTTGTATCACCTGGTGAAGAAACCTAAAATTACAACAGCAACAAGTTCCAATCCAGACAGCTAGTTTTGGATGCTAGCTGTTTGTGAGTTGACATTTGGAATTCTTCCAAAAATCAACAGCTAAAATTTTGAAGGGAACTCTAGATAAATTCAACTCAAATGATACATTAGGAAAACATGGGACAGATAACCATATAATATCACAGAACTTGAATGAATTAAAAATTCCTATTTAAATAGATATAACATTGAAATACAGCACCTAATAAAGAAAAGACAGACTTTATATCCAATTTGTAATATACGGTTATTGACATAAATAGTTCAAATGAAATATCTATTCTAGTTTGTCAGCCACCGAATAAACATTTTTAATTCCTCAGTTGATTGATTACTCATTACTGTCTTCCGCGTTTCATGCAAGAAGGGCATTTGTATTGCTTGATGTTCTCAGCTTTAGCAGGAGTTATCTTCACGCACTTGCCATGAAACCAACGCTCGCAGATGTCACAGCCAATCCAGAACTCATCTGCACTGTAATTTCCACCACAGCTTCCACATAGTGTTTCACTATGTTCATCTTCATCTTCTTCATAACTTTCATCAGCCAGCTTTGGGTTGCTTTTAGGCTGACCATCAATAGATCTCTGCAAATAAAGACATGAAGCTAATTCAATTCACGGTATAAGCACAATTAATGAGGTATATGAAAGTGAAGTTGAAGAAAAAAATTTAAGTAGGTCAAGAGCATCTCCAACCATGAGCAAAATAGCTAATCAAAAGTTAAAATTTTGGTAAAAATGGCTAGCAATTGCAAAATGAATTTGAAATCTCCAATGGAAGAGTGAAAAGATACTAACTGAGAAAATATCAACCTTGCTAGGTATATTTGGCTAGTGAACCAAATTCTTGTTAGCCAAGAAAAATGTTAGAAAGGTCACTTTTTATTGTTTGGGTTCAATATAAGTATCGGTATTTTATTATTTGAGACTAATATATGTAATTCACAGGTTCTTAATGTTTCAATTTTAGTTTACACAAGAAAAAAGTACTAAAAGCATAAATATATTGATATTCAAGTTACAACAATCGAAGTAAAACACACAACTTAAAAAAAAACACAATTTCAAAATACAAGTTAAGTAAATAAACTGCAACCAATTCGAAAAAGAATAAAACAAAATATTTTATGAATAGAGTATAACAGAATATCATATACAAATATCTAATTTAACTAACTATTTGATTCACAAATATAAAATGGCTATAGCATGGTTGGAATGAGTAGCAAAAAGTGACTTCCATTAGCCAAAAATAATTTTGGCTAGCCACATTTGGCTAGCACCAGGAGATGCTGTAGATGCCAGTCTCACTTCAGCCATTTTTCATGTTTTAAAATTTAATTTCAATGCCTAAATTTATCTGTAAAATGAGCATTATTTCATGTCTCCCCCCATTCCCCAACATTATATTGTATAAGGATGGAAACAGTAGAAAGTAGAAGAAAAGATAGGACAGTAACAGGCAGTGAAATTGGGGAAAGTCCTACCTTTGTGCTGCCACGAGATTTGCTTCCACTATCTGCATTGGGCGCACTGGGCGCATTGGGCGCATTGGGCTTGTCCTTTATAGGTTTCCTTTCCGTCACAACTTCAAAGACTGTAGGAAGATCATTAACCATGCTGAACAGCCGCTTCCTGCATTACATGATCGAATTAAGAACAATCAGAACTTCACCGTTATTATGTATTATACAATTTAACACTAGATGCTGGACATTCAACTCCAATCAGGAATATTGACACTAAACGAAAGCAAAAACTAGCAGAAAGAATACTGAAAGTTCTACAAGTCTAAACACCTGACATTTTAGATTCCAGCAATAAAGATTGCACAAGAACATGTCTTTAGCACTTTATCATCCCAGATGCAGCGGCCCTTACTCTTAACACATTATTGTTTGAAGTTTACATCTTTTAAAGTCTTCAAAATGCTCTCATCTTTTAGCTACTCAGAATGCCATGAATGTATTTTTATAATCAAAATTGTTTTTATATTTAGAGCTACTAAGCAGTAAACATCTATTCACCCCCTTTAGCATCACCAGTTACCATTCAAAAGTAAACAGGAAATTAAATGAATGATTGTGTGTTCTTTCTCTTGCTTGAGTAGAAATCTCTTAGCTTTACAGAAACAACGGGGTAAATTTGAGATTTTAAGATGCTTATACCGAATTTTAAGACCATCAAGTGATTTTCAGTTTTGGAGAGGAAAAGTATCACTTGAGTTTTCCAGAATAGTCTTTAAGATTTAGTTATCAGTATCACAGCCTATCAAGTGTGTTCTTAAGAATTAAAAGCGTCTGTGATAGAAGCAGTTCATGTTCTGCGCAAACAGGAGAAGCCAAGAATCCTACATGTCGAAGAAAAAACATTGGTTTCAACAAGAATTCAAAAAAATTATATTGAATAAATCCAATTCTAAAGCAACCAAACCAATCGGAGAAGTTTGATTCAACCAGAGCCAAAAGTTCACTTTCTTAGAATAACTAACCAAACATTTCGAAATTGAGTTAAGACCTAGCAGTGGTCAGAAAACAAATGGTGGATGAGAGTATAAATCATAAATTCTTTAGTCCACTAAAGCAATATTTTGTTGGTTTAGCAAAAGTTTGGCAGTTGATGCCTAGCATGGGAACATTGATAGAATGAGCTTGAAAAAGTAAATTTACTGTTTAAACAGTATATCATCTTGGTACTTTATATTTTTTGGGAATGTGCCATTTGATTAAAAAAAAAAAAAATCATTTGATGAAACAACCATTAGCTCTGCGACTAGTTCCATCAGGGAAAAGCTTGCTGTAAAACCTGGAACCAAACCAACTTCGAAACATCTACATGAATTTTCTACAGCAGTATCCAATTAATGCAGCACATTACAAGTGCATGAGAGGAATAAACCATGACGGAGCATGATATTAATACCTTTCATTGCGGTTCAGCCGGGCTCCAAGGTAGAAAGCGACAGAGAGCAACCAACAGTCACTGTGCACAGCAATTAGGGAAAGCCAATCTCTTCGGTTCATTCCATCCCTAGCAAAATTGATCCCAAGTGCTGGCTCCGGAAGCTCAGGTGGAACTTCCTCAGCTGGCAAGTTAACTTCCCAAGTTTCATTTGGGTGTCCATACAGACACAAATTCTCCTTCTCTACTCACAAGTAAATTTGAGAACCAGAACATGAACAACCAAAGTAACGAAAAAAATCACAAGTAAAAACAATAAATCACTAGCATATGAAGGGATAATGACCTGATGATAAAGTATTTGTTACTTTTTGCAAGTAACAAACAACTTAAAATTTTCCTTTCGCATTCTAATTGCAAATTAAGAAAAGAAACACACACACACACTAACGCGCTACAAGCTAGCGAGTGTCTAATTAAAAACAGAATCATTTTTTAACAAAGCAATTTGAAATAATTGCAAAGCTTTATTCCTAGGGCTTTTCCCAATATAAATCTGTTTTAGATAAATTAGACCTTCACGTGGACGAAAATCCAAAATCAACTTAAAAGCTCAAGATTTACTAAAATGACAAACAACGTCATTCCAATTAACCGCTTCCCGGTAACAACAAAAGCTATAGCAACTAAATCTCTGTCTTTGCATTCTAACTAACCTAAAACGAATCAATTGACCTTCAACCTCGAGAACAACCCAGTTGAAACAAAGTCAAGTCCTAAACTTTTATGCACAGAAAACTAAGAAGCTGAATTTAAATATGACATAGTAAATTGAGCTAAATCTGAACTAAAAAATTGAAATAAATATTACCTGGATCACAAAGCGCGTAAAATTCTTCCACATCTGAAAAAACAAAATGAAAATGAAATTCACACTCAAAATAATGATAACAGAAAATATTTCTAACACTTTTGATTTTTTTAGCGCAGAGTACCATAAGTCAAAGCACGAACAATTCCAGTACGGCGCGCACTGTAATCTTTAAAGATCTCCTCTACAGTTCGGGGACTCGAAGAAACTGATGCCATTTCGGTATATAAATTATGAGATCTGAAATTTATAGAGAGACAACTGACAAATTTACATAAAGAAAATGAAAGAATTTTCTGAATTTGAATCGCAGAGAGAAAAGAAGGTGGGAGGAGAGTCGAGTGTGCATGTAACTTGAGAATCAAAAAAGAAAAAAAAGAGAGAAAGAGGAAAGCTAGGCAGTCAACGGCGTCGTTTAGTTCTTCCTAGATGAGGAGGGCATGATATTTTCTCTCATTTTGCTTCTTGCACTTTTTCTTTTTCATGTTATTACATTTTATAATTATTTAAATATAAGCACACAAATGCAGTAATAAGCAGGCTATTCGCAAGATACCCCTTCTATTCTTTCTAGTTGATGAATAGTTTATTTAAATAGCAAATTAGCAACCATCTTCTACCCAAAGAAAAGAAAGAAACGCAAATAAATATGGAGTGTTTGTCTCGCAATTTTGAGAGTAGTTTAAAAAATAAATTAAATTTTTTGAAAATATCTCTATTTTCACAATATTGATTGTCTAGGTTTTTTAAAAATGATTTCAGAGATAAAAATTTTGTAGGTGTCTTATAAAATTTATAGAATAAGAAATATAGTGTAAGAGATAAGTTACTTTATGTTATATCATGAAGTATTTGATATGTGAGATAGACCGTGTAAGAGATTAGTTGTTTTATGTTAAATCATGTTTTCGTGAATATTTAAAAACAATAAGTTTATTTCTTAAAATAAAAAATATGTCTACCTTTATTCCATAATAATTGTCGCTTTAGAGTTTTGTACGGGTATTAAGGAACCTCATAAATAACTTAGATTTTTGGAAGAAGAAAAAATATCTAAAATACTCTTAATAAATAACTAAAGAGGTGATAAGATAGAGTTTTTAAATACAATAAATTGAAAAATAGGTATCACTTTTTCGAGAAATACGAGACATCTAAGTCATACAAGTAAAGAGATCTATTCATTGATAAGAAAAAAGAAAAACGTGAATGGGGATTGGATTGATGATAAAATAGAATCCTGGGTCGCGAACAGTGATTCGATTGATGATGAAGAAAGAGAATTCTTGGTTCCGTTCTCCGCCTTAACGACAGAAAAAAGGATTGATCAAATTCTATTGAGTCTGACTCATAGTGATCATTTATCAAAGAATGACTCTGGTTATCAAATGATTGAACAACCGGGAGCAATTTACTTACGATACTTAGTTGACATTCATAAAAAGTATCTATTGAATTATGAGTTCAATACACCATGTTTAGCAGAAAGACGGGTATTCCTTGCTCATTATCAGACAATCACTTATTCACAAACTTCGTGTGGGACTAATACTTTGCATTTCCCATCTCATGGAAAACCCTTTTCGCTCCGCTTAGCCTTATCCCCCTCTAGGGGGATTTTAGTGATAGGTTCTATAGGAACTGGACGCTCCTATTTGGTCAAATACCTAGCGACAAACTCCTATGTTCCTTTCATTACGGTATTTCTGAACAAGTTCCTGGATAACAAGCCTAAAGGTTTTCTTATTGATGATATCGATATTGATGATAGTGACGATATTGATGATAGTGACAATATTGATGCTAGTCACAATATTGATGCTAGTCACGATATCGATCGTGACCTTGATACGGAGCTGGAACTGCTAACTATGATGAATGCGCTCACTATGGATATGATGCCGGAAATAGACCGATTTTATATCACCCTTCAATTCGAATTAGCAAAAGCAATGTCTCCTTGCATAATATGGATTCCAAACATTCATGATATGGATGTCAATGAGTCGAATTACTTATCCCTCGGTCTATTAGTGAACCATCTCTCTGAAATAATCCTAAATAAGGGCAAATTGAAAAATGAATCATTAATATTGTATTGAAATCCTAAAACTATATGGGCCTGTTTGTTTGGCGTTTGGGAAAGTAGTTTGGGAGAGTAGTGGAGGTTTGTGAAATAATCTCGATTTGCGTAATGTTGTTTGTTTGGGTTTTGAGAGAGTGATTTGAGAAATAAAGTAGGTGTAGGTTTTTTTTAGAAGAGTTGGGTTGTAGGTGTAAGATGTGTAAGACTTTATGTCAAATCATGTTTGTTATGTGTGATAAATTGTGTAAGAGATAGATTACTTTATGTCAAATCAAAGTAGAGTTTGTATATATTTTGTTTAGAGATAAGAAAATTGTTGTTTGTTTGGCTTTTGAGAGAGTAGTTTGAGAAAATTAATGGATGAAAAATTTATTTCGAAAAATAGAAAACTTGTTTGTTTGGCATTTCCCAAACACGAAAAAATTTTGGGAAACGCCAAACAAACAGACCCTATATATTTTGAAATAATAAAAAAAAAACCTCTAAAACGACAATTGTTATGGAACAGAAGGAGGACTATTTATTTAATTTTTTTGACAACAAAATGTTATTTGAAAAACGAGACATAATGACATAGTAACCATAAAGTTCATGTCTAAACATTCAATGTACTCTACGGATAGAGGAATACATAGAGTTGAACATAGTAAAATAAGAAATTGAAAGATTTCGTTGAAATTGTTTGTTTGGAAATTTCCCAAAAAGCTAATCATAGGTTTTTCTCTCCGGAACAATAGCTTTTGCCATATTTTATCATCTCATAAATATGAGTCAGAAATATATGGATATATTCATTTCATATCAAAACAGATTCCTTATTTTGTACATTGAGCCTTTTAGCGAATCTGATTATCCTTGTCTTTGTTTATGTCTCGGGTTGAAACAAATTACTATAATGCGTCCCCGATATTCTCCTTAGTCCTTCCGCTAATATTGCATGTAGTAATTTGGTCAAAAGGATTGCCAAATTAGTCGCCCATTCCCATGTGATGCAGTCATGGGCCAAGACCATTAGCGCCTCTAGGCTCTGAATTTTATCTGTTATTTGGTGGAACTAATCCAGAATAGCCCAGTGGATTTAAGTAGGACTACAAAAACCCCCCCACACTTAAAATAGTCTCTACTGTGATTATTCTTATCTGCCAAAAAAAAAAAATGAGTTAACTCTTCAAAAAAAATCCATTGCATTAAATTTCAAATATTCGAAATCAACCACCATAGTGTAGAAGACACATATTAGGGAGAGTTCGGTTTATCTAATGGGATTGGACTAAATTGCTTATTGAGCATAATACCACAATTGGGTAGATTATTAAAATTGATGTTTGGTTACAATTTTGACCCAAAAATTAAATTAGTCCAGCAATGAAAAAATATGTTTGGTTCACATGTTTCATCCCAAGATTATTGAATTTGACAAAAATACCCCTCATTTATTCATTTGTTACAAATTTAAAAACATGTTAAACTTACTTCAAATAGTGATTTCAATTACTGAAAAAACCCATGTGGCAGGTAAATCAGTTATAATTTTTTCTTCTTTGCCCTTATTTTTCTTCTAGTGCTTGCTGTGCACATGGATACAAAATTGTGAAGAAAATATTGAGTCGTCAATTGAAAGGAAATTATATTTTGTAATCAAATGAAAGAAAAAGTTGATGAGTAATAAGGATCTTATGGAATGGAATCACAATTTGCATCAAATTATTAATACCAATATTCAAACTTGATGTAACAAGTATATCATCCAATTACAATCCCATTATTGAAAAAACACAAACGTGTATACATATATATATAAATAAATAAAAACAAGAACTAAGCAATTTTCCCCTGCATAATTGCTAGCACAAAGTCTGCTTGTTCAGATTCTGTCATGGTAAAAAAAAAAAAAGGTTCGTGTAGTACGGATTGGAATTAATCTTACCAGCAGCCACAACTAAAGCCCCCTGGGGAAGATCCTTCATGTTCCTAAGTGCTGAGCATATCCTCTTGGACTTCTCCTCACCCACATCGTGCTCTCCATCGAATCTACTTGCAAGGTTTCCTAGTGTTGACTTTGTTTCAGCAAGAAACCGATCCATTATACCGACGTATGGATCGGGTGATAGTGTATCCATCGGCTTACGTTTACGAAAGCCCACTAGTTTTTTTTTTCCTTCTTCTCTCTCTTCTCTTTTTTAATGCTCACCGGAGGGGTGGCCTCTTCGTCTGAACCATCGGAAACAATGTTGACATGGACTTTGTTCAGACTGATTGTTTCCTTGTCATAGATTGATTTACCTTTCTGGCAAGTTTCTTTAGCTTTATCAGCATTTAGGACTTCTTGGATTGCATCCACAAACCCTCGAGCATTAGATCCAGTTGCTCGATCTTTCCCGAAAATTTCTATCCAATCACTGAAGAACGGAAAGTTTTTGTACCGAATGTGTTGGACATCCGGATGAACTGAAGTTCAATAATATAAAAGTTTAATGCACCGAGAAGAATTATATCTTATATATATCTTTAATATAAAATAGTTATTTAAATATATGCAAATATATATTTAATACCTTGACCTATTTTTCCCACATGCCATCTTCTGCAATTATCATGTTTGCATTATCATTCCATCCCAGTCCAGACGTTCCAACCATATACCAGTAAGTTGTCCATAAGTTTTCTTCTATACAGTAAGCTTCGACAAAATGTGTTTATTACCTATAACATAATTTATCGGAAAAAAAAAAGAGTAACGACAAACGGAAAGGATGTAAAATATACAAGTGAATGAGTTATTTGATAAGCATCTATATTACCTGTCACATTACAACGAGAAAACTTATTCTTCATTGCAGTTTCAAGTGCTTGCAAGTAACCCGCACGGAAATCCATTATCTGAAAGCCAACCGTTGCTTATCAAATCCTTCAAAGCAACGATGATGGCATCTTGCTCAGCCTTAGACCATAGCCTACGGCTTCCTGAACCCTTTTTTGCAGCCATTATGCCTGTAGGGTATTAAATATTGTAAATTAAAGATACTTTAAAGTAAATTTACAGAAAATTAATAGGCACTTTATCGTATGACATTTAGTAAATTATAAATATGCACTTCATAAATCCAAAGAATAGAATATATAAAACAAGCAACTAAGAAATATGAATACTTTCATAATAATCCAATTTTGAATACAATCAAATACCCATGAAAAACAATAATCATTATATGTTACAAATTATTAACGACGGGCCAAATTCCACTGATCAAAATTGATTTAGCCATCGTTTCCCTAAAATTTGTCCATGCTTGAGAGGGCTTCAGAATCACTCCCACCATCAAGTTCATCATCTGGATGTAGTTTGAGAAGTACTCTTAACACTCTGTGAAAGCACTTGCTCACGGTTTCTCCGAAACTCTTCAAGTCATATCCTATTACAATATTCTTCTTAATATGTATAATATTTTAAGCATCATTTTGTTTCTCTTTGCTTTTTTTTTAACAAATTGGTTCTTTGCTTTGAGGATTTTTACACCTGTGCATATTTTATACAAATTAATATGTATAATATTTTAAGCATCATTTTTTTTTCTCTTTACTTCTTTTAACAAATTGGTTCTTCACTTTTAGGATTTTTATAAAACATACATTTTATGTCATGATTCTCACTAAAAGTTGATTTGATCATAAGTTAACTGAAAATGAATTTAAATTGCATGCTTCTATAAAATATTAACTAATTTAACACACTCGATCATAGACAATTCATACTCAATAAAACATTGTCAATTACAATTTAATTTTTTTTAAGATATTTATATTTCAGCGACAATGCTCTATTATTTTATTATGACTTATTTTTGCCATTTTATCAAAACACTTGTAACCAATTTTTTTTTACCAGAACACCAAGAAAATATTGAGTGCACCGTCCCCCCAAGAAAAAGGTCCTAGGTCCGCCCCTGTATGATGTGATAGAACAGGTTGATACATTAGTAGCAAGAACAAATTTCTCCTCCTCGTGTCCATTATATCCCTGTTTTAAGCAAAAGATTAGTTTTGATAGATTTTTACTAACAAAATTCCCAAATATTCACATCTTAAACCTTCTATATTCTAATATTTATTAATTCAGACTGCACATAATTTTTCTGAAATTATGAAAGTACTGCAATTAATGGGAAAAAATCAAGCCCCAACTATATGAATACCTGAAGAAATAGAAAGCAGTACTTGGAATCGCCAAATCTCTCAATCCGCTTGATATGGATATATGCAATACAAAAATAACAGAAATTAGTAATTTGGCGTAGACTTTTGGGGCTGCAATAATCAAAATACCCCTTTAGAAGATATTTATTTCAATAAATAAACAGTTAAAAATGAAAATAAAATGGAAAAAATAAATTGTCTTTAATTTAACAGCACAACCTTACAAGAGTAAGGTAGACTACTCCAGCTGCAGCACCATCATTCATGAAGACATTAACAATCTTTTAATCCCAGTTTTTTGCTCTGAAGTAAGCCTGGTAGTTAACTTAATAATACTAAACTTGATTCTCAGGTTCCCTTTCTTGCCAGGTTCTTTAGTTATAGGCATTCCTTCACCTTTAACCAACTCTTCGTAAACGGGGCTAACGATATTGTCAAAGGGTATTGTAAGATTCCGACCATCAAGAGTAGTCACTTGTGCAGTGTAACCGATCAAAGCTTCGACCAAAGAAATCTTCTGAGTGGCAATTAGGTCATTTCCATCTCTCTTGAACACGCTATGAGGTTTCTCATCAATAATGAAGACCAGATCGGATGGTATAACACCTCGTTGTTCGTTTCCTTTTTCTGGGAAAGTTATTTTTGTTCCCTTTTTCCATCCTGGCTTGATTTCGATTAAAAGAATCTCCTCTATAGTCGATGGTCTCCTGTTAAAAGGAACATATCCATAAGGGTTGGATTCATCAGGAGTGAACATTGATGATTCAATGGCAAAACTGAATTTTTAGTCCTATAGAATTAAACCCTCAACACTTCTGGTCTCGTACTTATACAAAATTGCAGATTTGGTCCCACGATTTTAAAATAGTTTGCACTACTGTAAGGTGGTTGGACAAAGGTGTTGATGGTTCAGTCATGTGGGACTAAAAATGCAATTTCCCACATAATTTAATCAATATGTTCATCCAAAAATGAATCACCATGTTCAAATAATACAAAAAGAACATATTGATTGCTAGATTAAACAAACACGTTATCTTGCCCATGAAAGTGCAGCATATGGGATAAAGTGACCAGCAAAGTAAGTATGAAGATGATAAAGGCTTTCATGGCCGCCAATAGTAGATCCAGGGTATGAAATTAATAAAGAAAAAACAAATCTCCATGGGTATTTTGGACTACTGAGAATTCAAAGAAACAATAGAAATTATCAACAGCAATAATCAAGGCAAAAGAGGGGGGGGGGGGGGGGGGGGACCTACTAATTCAGACTACCGGAAGGGTAAAGTATTTCTTAAAGCAAATAACTCTTAAGACATTTTTGCACATCCAAACCATTTTTACCTACCTTGCTGGTACTTCCAAAGAAAATGAGAATTTGAACCCCTATAGTTCCCCTTAAAACACAAACTCCAGAAGATGTATCATATTCACGCCTCATATAATTATTAATTTTTCCGACGCAATACTAGTGAACACATCATATCACAAGGATAACAACGCCTGTTTGGTTAATACATGCTAAAAATATGAAGATCCGAAGCTATCAAATAGACCAGTCCTCAATCTTTATCCAAACAAAATCTAGATCAAGACATCCCTAAGAAGCAAATTATATGAGCCAAAATTTTACCATTGGGGGAATATTAATTAGGACTCCCAAAGCTTATACCCAAGCTGTCATCTGATTTCTAATTACGGTTTCATCTCTCTCTTTACTGGCTTGTAATATAGTTCTTATTTTCACTAATATAGTTCTTATTCAAATACCAATACAGTCAAGCACTTGTAGTTTGGCCTATAGTATGAACTTTTCCTCCCAAATAACCTTTGTTCAGACTTCTAATTAGTTACATTCACCATGTCCTTGCCAGCTAGTTGCAGAACTTTCATATAATACATTTTAGAATGGATTGTTACATAATAAATGGGACTTTGGTATGTAGCAAAAGCAAACGTGGGAATAGATTAACAGTTGTGTTCTTGCTTTGCAACAATAGGGACTTGGACTAGTATGTTATGTTGCATATCTAAATATAATTCCTTACATCTCTTCCCTCTATATGACAACGTAGTTTCTCATATCTTTAAGATTTGCAGATACGGCAATGACAGACAACCAGTTTTTAATTTCCTTTTTATTCAAAATTTGTCCTTTTCTTTAATCTCAAAGCAGCTATCAACCTGTCGGCGTGTAACATTAAGTAACAATTCAATCTTTGATTTTAGCATCCTATGTATATACTATTATTATTCACAGCACCAAAATTAAATTTCTGATCTTGAGATAATAGTACTAAATATTGAAAAGAATTCCCAGGAAGCCAAATCTACACGAGTTAAAATCACATTTGGTACAATTCGGCAACAACAAAATCCAGTTAGATTAAATTTAAACATAAACTACTAAACCGGAAAAAAAAAAAGAAGGCCAAAATAACATAAAAAGATCAAGAGTTTACCCGCTGGCATCCGTCACATCCCTTGAAATTTTCATCTTCTTAGTAGTCCCCTTATATAGATCCTCCAAACTACAAGGCAGCATCCTTTCAATGGCAGCCGCCTTCAGTGGAGGCATACCAGATGAACCGCCATAACCACCACCAGCGGCATTACTAAACGAAGCAAATATGTCATCCTCAAAAATACTCCTTTCGTAACCCGACCCGCCCGTCCTCGACCCAGCTCCTATATCCCCCTTCCCTCCGTAGGGGCTAGTAAACCCGAAAAAATCGGAGAATATATCGTCAGAGCTGCGAGGATTATACCGGAAAGAAGAGGGCCCACTTCCATCCATCCCTCCGGAATATCCGCCAGCACCTGGAGGCGGAACCTTTCCCTTCAAACCTTCCTCGCCGTACTTATCATAAACCGCCCTCTTTTGTGGATCACTCAACACCTGAAATTATTAAATAAACAAATAAATATCTTTTTTAAGTGAAACGATTAATTATATCAGTGTATCATAATATCTATTCGTTACATTAGAAAATTACAATAATTAAATAACTAACAATAAATAAATAGAAAAAACTGAGCCTAAATTACAATAATTAATGTACATAACAATTAATAACTAGAGAAAGAAAGAAAGAAAAAAAAAAGCTTTTGCTATTGGGCTACTACCTAGCGGCTGACTAAATCACTTAATCACCACCAAAAAGGGAGGAAAAAATAAAGAACCAAAATTTACGTACGTCGTAGGCCTCAGAGATTTGTTTGAACGTTTTCTTGATGTCGTCGTCTTTAGCGAAGCGGTCTACCTGTAGAAGCTTGTAGTAGTCCACACTCATAATTGATTGAACTCACTCTTCTCCACTTTCTTTCTTTGCTTATTTATTTCTGTTGAGTTAAGAGTTTTATTATCAAATTAAGGTGAGTCTGTTTGAGTGTTTCTTGTTGACAGAAAAGGGAATAATGAGATAAATGAAGTTAATTTTTTTTTTGCGATTGTTAAGGAAAATTAGTGTCCAGTCCGGTCTTGACCAAACCTATTAAGCACCAAACAAGTGTAATCTCCTGTCAAATCGTCGTCAAATCGTCGTCAAATCCCAAAAACAAGTATATTACACTTAGCATTTAGTTACTTTAGGTTCGACCAAGCCCAGTCGGTGTAAGAACATTTCGATTGTCAATTGGGAAAAATTGGAGTTTGTTAGATGCTACTTAACGGGAAAATGGATAAATTTATTTTCAATCGAGCAAACTAGAAATGAAAGAGTTAAAATTGACTTATGGTTATTAGAAGAAATATATATTTTCGTTTTCAAAATTTTCTTAAGTTTATTTGTAAATAGCAATGAGGCATCCTTGGCATAATATTAATACTTGGACATAATATTGAAAGATTGGCTAAGTATTTAAATTATCGAAACGATTGTTTTGAAAATCTTTACTTGAACTTGTTCTGGCTAGAAAGTTTTACGCCATGCCCCGACAGCAAAGGGCAAACAATCAGGCAAATTGCAAAACTTCCTGCCTGTCTAAGTTTAAAAACTTTATACTAATTTTCTTTTAAAAACATAGCTTCATCATAAAATATTTATGTCCTAGTCTCAATATTATCCCAGAGATGTCTTAAAACAAGATCGATCCATGTAATTTTGGGTTATATTTAGTTATGTAATTCAATACATAAATATTTAGTCTTTCATTAAGACTAATTTATACAAAGAAATAAATAAATAAAAGCAGTAAATATTACCGAAATGTAAGAACACTAAGCTCCCTTAAATTGTCTTCAAGATTTATATATATATATATATATATATATATATATATACGAAAAAATTTACAAATTCTTAAAATAAGCTAATAACTAGAAAACATAAAATTTTACAGGGGGCTCTTTAAGTATGTTACAGAATGAGGGGGGAGGGAGAATAAATAGAAGAAATTCCGGACGTGAAATCCGGATTTCAAAAAAAAAAAAAAAAAACTGTCTATGAACATTAGTTGCTATTTACTTTATTAAGGTGCCGTTTGGTTCTCCCTCCTAATTAAATAAGGTGGAATTAGCTATTCCACAATAATATAATGTAATGCAATTATATAGTGTGGTGTTTGGTTATACATTTTCACTCCAATTGTAATTGAGTTATTATTTGGATTTAAGTGTTTGGTTGCATGATAAAAACATGATTATGCTCATTTGACATTTGTACCCTTTCTTTTATTCACAAGTCCGATCCCAAATCATATCAATTTTTCATTTCTCGGGAGAGTGCTCTACTCCACCACTCCACATTTTTCTTCCAATATGTTCATATCAATTTGTGCCCTTACAATTTCATTTAAAACAATTTGTTCAATTAAAAATCGATTTTGGAATAATAATAAATTATTCCAAAAAATGCTTTTAGCACTTACGAAATGTTCTTCTTTCCCCATATTTTTTATACTCGACACGTTTATTATGCTTACACCCAAAACTTAATATAGTATAAAACTTTTGTATAAAGAAAATCACCAACGATTTTCTTTGAAACAATTGTCAATATAAAAAAATGTGATAATTATAATTTGAACCCAAAATCGATTTTTAATTGAACAAATTGTTTTAACTGAAGCTGTAAGGGTATGTTTTTAAAATTTAATAATAAATTTTTTACAATATCAAATTAGTTAAATAGATTATAAATATGTAAACATAATAAGTAAAATCTCCAAATTGGTCTGCAAATGGTCTTAATCGAGCCAATTTTAAAATTGGGCTACAATATGGACTAAAATCGTTAGTAAATTTGTAGATGTGGGGTATAATTGTAAGTAAACATAATTAATGACATCAATTTTGCAAATAATCCAAATTGACTTAACAAAAGTTTACCCACTTAACGGTGATTTTTAACGGCGGTACCAAATGTGAGTGAATTTGTTAAAATATGATATCAAATGTGTCAGTCTGAACTTTTATGCGTCTATTTTCAGATTTTATGTGAAAGGAAAATGTTAAAAAAAAAAATATATATATATATATATATATATATATATTAGTGAAGAGGAAGGACAAAGGTGTAATTTCATGGTTTCCTTATTCCAACATAATGTAATTATAGGGGTTGAGGCACAATTGTAATAGGGAGATAAGAGCAATTTATTGGGGCTGGCTCGCCAAAACCCGGGCAAATATGAGCTGCCCAGATTTTCTTATTTGTAGAACCAAACACCAAATAAAGTCTCACTATCTAATTTATTAGACCTAATATGTTGAACCAAACGGCACCTAAAGCAAATAGTATTTTGTCTCTTTTCTCATCCACTAGGTTGTCCACACATGCATTTCACGTTCACATGAATTGATAAATATAAGGTCATCTTCAATGGTGACTCCGGGGACTGGGGCGGGGTCGGGGGTGGGTGAAATGGCCGTCTCCAATGGCTCGGGCTCAGGGTCGGGGTCAGGGGCTGGGTGGGCTTCTGGGCTGGAACGGGGCTCGCGGCAGTCCTGGCTGCAGCCCGTTCCCGTGTGGAAAAAAAAAATGGTGCGCACCTCTTTAAGTCAGGGGGGACGCCAAGTGGCGTCCCCTAATTTGTTCCCTTTTTTTAAAAAAATTATTTATTAAGTTTGTTTATTTGATGTTTTTAAATAGGAAACAATTAATTATTTATTATTTAAATAAATAAATAATAAAATTTTAAATTAAATTAAATTTGTAGAATTGAATTATTTAATAAAATTTGTTTCTATATTTATTGTATATTTACTAGTATTTAATAAATATATGTAGTCACCCATTTTTAATTGAATTATTTAATATAATAAAATTTAATTTTTTTTAAAATTAAAATCATTAATAATTTATTAGAATTGTAATTAAATTTATTTATGGACAAATCATTAATAATTAAATTCAACGTTTTATTTTAATTTTTTTTATTGTAATTAATAATTTAATCATTTAACTACAATATTGGTGGTGGCTATATATTTTTAAAAATATCGAATTAGTTAAAAATATAATTAAACACTTATACAAACAATTTATGATTATTTACTCGGGCCTTATTTGGAGGTTCATCGAATGAAGGAACTGACTGGTTTCATAGGAGAAATCAATAAAATGTTATATTTCCGTTTGTGTGTCGTTTATTTAATCTTCTTTCTTGTATTTTCTTTTTTGTTTGTTGTATTTCCTATTATGTATCAATTTTAATTTTATGATTATTTACTCTATTTAATTAAAATTGACAACAGTTGAAAATTGAATTAAATCAATTTCGAAGCCCTGCCATTGAAAACGACCAGGCAAGACTCGGATTGGGGACAGGGCAGCCCAGGGGCTCCGGAGTCCCACCCCCACAATTGAAAATGACCTAACTGACAGGCGCATGAGAATGGGTTATGCTAAACAAAAAAATTAGTGGGACCCGCATCTCTTTTGAGCCATATTGATTGACGAATTGAACTGCTTTTGATTGAGTTTATTGTTCACCATATTTTATTTCTCTAGTAATTGAATGCCCACATCCCACTCAATTTTTTTTTTTTTTTTTTTCTTATTTAGTACTCATATGAAAAATGAACCTACAAATACAGATTTTATATATCCTCCATCACTTGTAATCTAGTATCGTTTATAGTACTATTCGTTCATAAATAAAAATATTTTACTTATATAATTGTAAAATATGAAAATATTTTTCTTATATGAAAAGTTATGATAGATAGTTATTGAATTGAATAAATGGAAAACACTTATATATGCGAATAAAATTATTATTAACTAATACTTTATTGCCGCTCTTACAACGCTTTCAATATTGAGTTTTTAGATATATGTCACGCTCTTCAACTTAGTTATCTAGGTCGACAGACTTTTCTTCCAAGGCAAAAGATTCTTCTGTTAATTTTGACTAGCCTATTAAATTTTCTCTTCAAGTTTTTTTGCAAGTAACGAACAACTCAAAATTTTCCTTTCGCATTCTAATTGCAAATTAAGAAGAAAAATAAACATAAACAACCGAATGAAAATTGAAAATTGACCAAAATGAAATTTATTTTAAGAAAAAGAAAAGGAAAACACACACACTACAAGCTAGCTGGTGTCTAATTAAAAACAGAATCATTTTTTAACAAAGCAATTTGAAATAAATGCAAAGCTTTATTCCTAGGGCTTTTCCCATTATAAATCTGTTTTAGCTGAATTAGACCTTCATGTGGAAGAAACCCAAAATTAACATAAAAGCTGAAGATTAACTACAATGACAAACAACGTCATTCCAATTAACTAGCTTCCCGGAAACAACAAAAGTTATAGCAACTAAATATCTGTCTTTGCATTATAAGGCTCTACGTGGATGAATTTTGGTCAGATCTTGTGGGTTTCGCGAGATCGGGTCAATACTCTTCCAAATGAGTTTCCATTAAACCTATGAAACCCCGCCACAAACATATTCACAAACATACACTCAAATTCTTAAAATTTATAAAACATTGATTTTGAAACATATCTTCTATTTTTTTCCTCAAAACTCTCCACAAAATACATTGATTTTGACACTTACATCTATTTTTTCCCCAAAATGTTTCAACTTTTTCGGAACCACTAAACCAACATCCAAAACCTAACCAAATGAGGTTTCATCGAAACCACCCAAATTATTTTTTCAAAACTGAGACCCTCGAAACCGGTCAGAACCCATCCAAATAGGCCTCAACTAATCCAAAACGAAGCAATTGACCTTCAATCTTGAGAACAACCCAATTTTCACAATTGAAACAAAATTAAAGGACTAAACGTTTATGTAAAGAAAACTAAGAAGCTGAATTTAAATAAACATAGTAAATTGAGCTAAATCTGAACTAAAAAAGAGAAATAAATAATACCTGGATCACAAAGCCCGTAAAAATCTTCCACATCTGAAAAAACAAAATGAAAATGAAAATTCACACTCAAAATAAATGATAACAGAAAATATACATGAAGAAAATGAAAGAATTTTTTTTATGAATTTGAATCGCAGAGAGAAAAGAAGGTGAGCGAAGAGTTGAGTGTGCATGTAACTTGAGAATAAAAAAAAAAAAAACAGAGAGAAAGAGAAAAGCTAGGCAGTCAACGCCGTGGTTTAGTTCTTCCTAGATGAGGGCATGATATTATCTCCCCTAATTTTGCTTCTTGCACTTTTTCTTTTTCCTTGTTATTACTTCATATTTATTTAAAAATAAGCACGCAGTGGGACTCAAAAACACAAAAAGAAAATAAGCACGCAATAATTATTCGCAAGATACCCCTTCAATTCTTTCTAGTTGATGAATAGTCCATAATGTTATTTAAATAGCAACTATCTTCTAATTTTTGCTCCAAAGTAAAGAAAGAAACGCAAATAAGTAGGGCATGTTTGTCTCGTAATTTTGAGAGTAGTCTAAAAAATAAATTCAAATTTTTTAAAATATCTTGACTTTCATAATGTTGATTGTTTATGTTTTGTAAAAGTGCTTTTAGAGATAAAAAATTTGTAGGTGTCTTTTAGAAATTATAGAAATAAGAGAAATAGTGCAAAAGATAAGTTATTTAGGTTAAATATTTGTTATGTGAGATAGGTTGTATAAGAGACTGGTTGTTTTATGTCAAATTATGTTTGTTATGTGAGATAAATTGCTTCAGAGATAAGATATATTTTTTTAAATGAGATTTGTTTGTGAATATTTAAAGAGAATAAGTTTATTTTTTTAAATAAAAAATATTACTATTATTTATTTAATTTTTCACATAACACAAAAATATTCTTTGAAAAGCGAGATAGATGGACCATAAAGTTCATGTCTGAACGATGTTCTTCTTTTGCTAACGGCATCTCCAATCATATGGGACCTCCACCTCCGGGCAATCTTGCACCCCCCCTGGGCACCATCTCAATCGTCAGTGGTTTCATCCTCAATTAATTAAAAAAAAATATTCCTCACTCTCACCTTTTATTATCAATAAAAATAATAATAATAATTTTGAAAATGAAATAATAAACTTAATTTTGAAAATGAATAATAAAAATAATAATTACTATTATTATTATTATTATTATAATAGGTCAAATTAAGCATAATCTAATTAACTAAGTCACAGTGCGAAGCGCGTGCGTGGCGCACAGGCGTGAGAGCGTCATATATCTAAAAACTCAATATTGAAAGAGTTGTAAGAGCTGAAAAAAAATTATTTAATAGTAATTTTATCCGCATACATAATTGTTTTCCATTTATTCAATAACTATCTATCATAACTTTTCATATATAAACTTTTTTTCCAGATTTTACAATTATATAAGTAAAATATTTGTATGAACAAATAATACTATAAACAATACTAGATTACAAGTGATAGAGGATATATGAAATCTATATATGAAGGTTCATTTTTCATATGAGTACTAAATTAAAAAATTAAAAAATTAAAAAATTAAAAAAAATTAAAAACTAAATTAGAGTGGGATGTGAGCATTCAATTACTAGAGTAATAAAATACGTGGAGTAATAAAATATGGTGAATAATAAAATCAATCAAAAGCAATTCAATCAATCTTACTCAAAAGAGATGCGGGCCCCACTTACTTTTTTTGTTTAGCATAACCCATTCTCACGCGCCTGGCATTTCTATCTTATCAATTCATGTGACAGTGGAATCCACGTGTGGACAAACTAGGGGATGAGAAAAGAGAATTACAACTGGGACGCCAACTAGTCGGAAAATCCGCGAATTAGGAGAACTAACAAAAACGCTCTAGTTTACTTTACCTAGAGGCTAGAGCATAATAAACGTAATAATAATAACTGTAACAACAAAAATAATAATATTAAATGGGGACATTAAATTAAATTACCCATGTTTATATTACTCATGTTTAAGGTGGTTGGGTTAAGTGGTAGTCACTTGCGACCCCAGAGGCGATATTCAAGTTTGAATCCTACTGGAGACACCACACTGGAAAGGACCTATACCCTTTGCACTCTTCGGTCCGAGCTGTATATACACAGTCTAGTGGATCAAAAAAAAATACTATAATATTGTTAAATTAAATTTAAATATAAAAATTCACATTTTAAATATTTATACATTTTGATTAAATTTTACTTTTGTAGACAAAATTCAAAATTGAAACTAATAATATTACATCTTGAATTTAAAACATAATGTCATTAAATCTTACACAAAATTTGTAAATATTTTTGTCCATTTCTATTCTAGTTAAGTTTTTTATTTAATTAATTAATAAATAAATAAAATTATAAATGCAACAGGTGGCGCCACATGACGCGAGATTGGGCTAGACGCTCTAGAAGCGCGTCCAGCCAGGCCGAGGCATACTCAAGGTTGTCAACAACCCTGGGCACGCCCTAGGGCGGTGGAGAGAGCACACCCTATGGGTCTCCGACCCAGGGGAAAGGGGGAGGGGGAAGGCTGAAAATGGCTTCCAGCCGGCCTGGGAAGGGGAAGTTTCCCCCGACCCTTCCCCCGCGAGCTTAAATGCGCATGTGCAGCCAGTGGGTGGTAGGACTGTCAATTGAGTCGACCTATCTGAAACCCGATGGCTCGACCCGATTAAAATTGACCCAAACCAAATATTTGTTAGCTAGGCCGAGTTTGAGCCATTATATTAAACCCGATCAATTTATGAGTTGAGCTTGAGCCTAATACAGCTCAGTCCTAATAAAAGCCCTAATATCTTTTAAATATTTTTATAAATGATTTGTATTGTAGTTATATTATTAATTAATTTTTTTTATTTTGAAACAAGAAAACTTTGTAAAAGTTATAATGCTAATCCACATATATGTTAGTATATCAATTATGAACTGAATGCCAAGCTCAAAAGAAAAAAGTTTAATAACAAAAAAGGCAAAAGTTAACATAAAAGGTCAATAAATCGGAGTCTTGGGACTTTAAAACTCTATTGTTTGTTCATATGGATCAAATGTACCTTAAAAAATGTGGGCAAATAACTCGATCTTTCAGTTTAAACATTATTTAATGTTTTATATTATGAAGTACATGTATAAAATTTTGTGTATTAAGTAATAGTAGTCTATTCATATATGTTTCAGTAATCTTAACTTTTTATATGTCGAGCTAAATTTGCTTATATTAACAAACCCGATATGAGCCCGGTATAGGCCCGAAACCAAAAAAATTACATGGGTCGAGTTTGAGCCAAAGAAAGCAGAAAATTTATGAGTCGAGTTTGAGCCTATAGCTATAAGGCCCGACAATATTTGAGTTCGAGCTATTTAAAGCTCGGTTTACAAGGCCTGATTGACAGTCCTAGTGGGTGGCCGCCACCTAATGGTTTCATTTTTTTTCTTTATTTTCTTAATTATATTATATAAAATATAATTTTTCAAACTTAACAAAAAAAGGAAAAATTCATTTTTAAATTTTGCATAAGATTTAATAACATTGTATTTTAAATTTTGTTTAAGATTTAATAACATGCTAATCCTAAATTAAACATCTAGCATAATTTTTAGTATAACTTAAATTAAATAACATTATAATTTAATAAAATTATATTCAAACACCTAAATTCATATTTAAGCAACTAAATAAATACGATTACGTACGACCAGACACAGTTTAGCTCAATTTTGACCGTATCTTGCCCACTTGCCCACACATGTTCGATTAAGTCGTTTCAAAGTTGGCGATTGACTTATACCGATCGTATTGACTATTATTATTATTATTATTATTATTATTAGTGAGAGTGATGGTGGAAATTAATTGTAAGGGAAAGCCCCGGGATTAGAGACGAGAAGGGAGGAGGAGGAGGGGGATAAGCCCGGAGTTGAAGATGCCCTAATATTGCACGTGGTAATTTGGTCAAAAGGATTGTCAAATTAGTTATCATCGGATCCGACTCAAACTGGATCAGCATAATTCCAGAATAGCCCAGAGGATTTAAGTAGGATTCACAAAAATCCCCACGCTTATTTAAAAGAGTCACTACTGTGACTATAAGTCTACGATTTACTATTCTTATCTGCCAAAAAAAGAAAAAAAATTATTCAACTCAACTCTTCAAAAAAATTCCACTCCATTAAATTTCAAGTATTAGAAATCAAACACAACAGTGTAGAAAACACATAAATTTAGAAGAGATTTATTTCAATAAATAAACAGGTAAAAATGAAGAAAAACTGGAAAAAATAAAATTGTCTTTAATTTAACCCCACTAACCCACCAAGAAAACAGCACAACCTTACAAGAGTAATGTAGACTACTCCAGCTGCAACACACCATCATTCATGAAGATGTTAACAATCTTTTAATCCCAGTTTTCTGCTCTGAAGTAAGCCTGGTAGGAAACTTAATACTAAACTTGATTCTCAGGTTCCCTTTCTTGCCAGGTTCTTTAGGTATAGGCATTCCTTCACCTTTAACCACCTCTTCGTAAACGGGGCTAACGATATTATTAACGGGTATTGTTAGATGCCGACCATCAAGAGTAGTCACTTGTGCAGTGTAACCGGTCAAAGCTTCGACCAAAGAAATCTTCTGAGTGGCAATTAGGTCATTTCCGTCTCTCTTGAACACGCTATGAGGTTTCTCATCAATAATGAAGACTAGATCCGATGGTATAACACCTCGTTGTTCGTTTCCTTTTTCTGGGAAAGTTATTTTCGTTCCCTTTTTCCATCCCGGCTTGATTTCGATTGTGATAATCTCTTCTGTTGTTGAAGGTCTACTGTTAAAAAGCACAAGAACAACAAATCCACAAGGGCTATTATCAGGATTCATAACGGCAAGCGCAAGTATCAAGATAAGATAATGAACATTGAACAATGAGGATTCTTCAGGAATACGACAAAACTGCATCTTTGGTCCCAAAGAATTAGACCCTCACTATTCTGGTCTCGCACTTAACAAAATTGCAGTTTTGGTCCCAGTTTTTTAAAATATTTTGCACTACTGTAAGGTGGTTGGACAAAAGTGTTGACGGTTCAGTCATGTGGAACTAAAAATTGCAATTCTCCGCATAATATAATCAATAAGTTCATCTAAAAATGGACCACCAAGTTCACATAACATGGAAAGAACATATTATAACAAACACGTTATCTTTTCGTTGAAAATACAGCATATGGGATAAAAAGGCCAACAAAATCAGTTGAACATGATAAAGGCTTTCATGGACACCAATAGCCAATGGTAGGTCCAGACTATGAAATTAAGAACTTTCTTTTTTCTCCATAGGTCTTTTGGACTACTGAGAAAACAATAGAAATGATCAACTGCAATAATCAAAGCACAAGGGGGTGAAAAACCTAATAATGCAGACTACAAATAGTATAAAGTGTTTCTTAAAGCAAATAACTCTTTAACACCAAGTAGCGCATCCAAACTCATTTTTACCTTGCTGGTACTTCCAAAGAAAATGAGACTTTGAGCCCCTATAGTTCCCCTTAAAACACAAACTCCAGAAGATGGATTATATTCATGCCTTGTATAGTTATTAATTTTTCCAACTCAATAATAGTGAATATATCATATCACACGGATAATTATGCCTTTGTGGTTAATACATGCTAAATATGTGAAGATCCTAAGCTATCAAATAGACCAATCCTCATTGCCAATCAATCTAAATCAAGATATCCGTCAGCAGCAAAATATATGAGCCAAAATTTTATCATTAAGTGAATATTAAAACTATCAAAGCTTATACCCAAGCTGTCATCTGATTTCCAATTACGCTTTAATATCTCTACTGACTTGTAATATAGTTCTTATTTGCAGTATTAGAATACCAAATCAATCAAGCATTGTAGTTTGGAACTTTGCCTATAGTATGAAAATTTCCTCCCAAATAACAAATACAAATCCAGGGTACAAACGTAAACATTTGACAGGTAACAAGCAGAGTACAGGTTCTTTGTCCAGGGGAAATTATAGTCGAAACTCAGCGTTGCAGAACCCCATCCAACCACAAGGCAAGGAGAGTGTGTTGTAAACGCCTTGTGATTAGTCATTTTCCTAGGAGTCTTATCCAATCTTATGTAAATATTTTGAGTTTGGATAAACCCAGTTTAGGCAAGCATTACCCTTTGTCCAGACTTCTAAATGTTATATTCACCATGTCCTCCCCAGCCAGACTGACTTTCAGATAATCTATTGGTATGTGCATATAAATGGATAGTTATATAATATTTCACGAAAATGAGACTTTGGTATGTAGCAGTAGCAGTAGCAGTAGCAGTAGCAGAGCAAACATGGGAATAAATTAACAGCTTTGCAACAATAGGGATTTGGACAAAAATAAAGAGGACAAATAAGTTGTGCTGCATATCTGCATATAATTCCTCATGTCTCTTCTCTCTATATGACAACGTAGTTTTTAAGATTTGCCGACACTTCAATCACAGATAACCAGTTTTTAATTTCCTTTCTATTCAAAATCTCTCCCTTTCTCTTCAATCTCATAGCAGCTATCAAACTCTAGACGTGTAACTTTAAGCAACAATTCTATCTCTGATTTTAGCATCCTAAGTATATACTATATTGAGAAAATAGCACAAAATATTGAAATAAATCCGAAACAAAATATATACGAGCTAAATCACAAAAGGTAAGTTCCAATTCGGCAAAAACAAAATCCAGTTAGATTCAATTTGGTAAAATTACTTTTTTTGCACCATACAATAGGGTGATTTGCAGCTTTGGCACCGGGTCATATAAAATTGCACATTTCATACAATAATTTGATGCACAATTGCACAATTTATACCACCATAAAGTATTTGGAAGAAATTGGCTACGTGCGTCACACGTGGTCGTTAACTCGGCATTTTGGAGCGAAAATTCACGTTTTTATGGTAGTATATCGAATTGCACAATTTTTATGTAGTTTTGCTAGAACAAGAAATCATAAATTAATTTAAAGAATAAACAGCATCCGAGACCAAAAAAATGCCGAGTTAATGTGACTTTTCCCTCCAAAAGGTGGAGTTAACGGCAACATGCAACGCATGTGGCCAATTTTATTCAAATAACTAACAGTGGTATGAAATGTTTCCTCAATGTTCAATCATGTATTAAATTACGGTATGAAATCTGCAACTCAATATACCTCGTTACCATAGTTGCAAAGCACCCCACAGTATGGTACTTAAAAGGCAATTTTGTCGATTCAATTCAAACATAATCGATAAATTCACAAAACCACCAAAATAGCATAAAAGGATAAAGAGTTTACCCGCTGGCATCCGTCACATCCCTTGAAATTTTCATCTTCTTAGTAGTCCCCTTATATAGATCCTCCAAACTACAAGGCAGCATTCTTTCAATGGCAGCCGCCTTCCGCGGAGGCATACCAGTCGAGGCACCTTCACCACCACCAGCGGCATTCCTAAACGAAGCAAATATGTCATCCCCAAACATACTCCTTCCATAACCCGGCCTCGACCCAACTCCCATATCCCCCATCCCTCCGAAGGGGCTATTAAACCCAAAAAACTCGGAGAATATATCGTCAGGGCTGCGAGGATTAAACCGGTAAGAAGTGGGCCCACCTCCATCCATCCCGCCAGAATATCCGCCAGCACCTGGCGGCGGAACCTGCCCCTTCAAACCTTCCTCACCGTACTGATCATAAACCGCCCTCTTTTGTGGATCACTCAACACCTGAAATTATTAAACAAACAAATAAATCACTTTTTTTAGTGAAACGATTAATTATATCAGTATATCATAATATCAATTCATTGCATTAGAAAATTACAATAATTAAATAACTAACAATAATTAACTAGAAAAAATTGAGCCTAACTAACACTAATTGATGTACATAACAATTAATAACTAGGGTTTTTTGGGCTACGAACTAGTCGGCGAATAATTACTTAATCACCACCAAAAAAGAAAAAGAAAATTAAGAAACAAAATTTACTTACGTCGTAGGCCTCGGAGATTTGTTTGAATTTGGCTTCGGCTTCTTTCTTGTTGTTAGGGTTTTTGTCGGGGTGCCATTTCATGGCGAGTTTCCGGTACGCTTTCTTGAGGTCGTCGTCTTTAGCAGCGCGGTCTACCTGTAGAAGCTTGTAGTAGTCCACACCCATAATTGATTGAACTCACACTTCTCCACTTTATTTATTTGTTTATTTATTTATTTCTGTTGAGTTAACTGGTGAATTTTGTTTTTAGAGATTTCTCTGTTGCCTTTGTCTCTTGCTTCATCAAATCTGGAGAGAAGAAAGAAGTTGATCTGCTGATGCCGGAGCCGGATTATTAATGTTCGATGGGCCCAATTAGTTGATGGACTCTATTATGTGGGCGTCAATTGGGCCTCTAGCCCAAAATAGGAAACTTACCAAGTTATTATGGAGTAATAATTAAATACTCCGTATTAACTAAATAATTAAGGTGGTGTTCGCAAAAAATTAGAATAAGTAACTTTTCAGCTTTTAGAATAAAATAATATATATTTGCATTCATGATAATTTGTGGGTCATATAATCTCAAAGGATTTGATCTGGATAGCATAAATTTAACATGAAAATGGATAAATTTATTTTCAATGGAGCAAATTGTGAATAAATTTACTAGAAATGAACAAGTTAAAATTGATTTATGGATATAAGTATTAGAAGAAGAAAAATATTTTCGTTTTCAAAATTGTCATAAGTTTATTTGTAAATAATTATATTTTTAAAATTAAGGAGTTCAAGATAAGGAGAGCGGTGTGGTCGAGGGACAAAGAAGAAAGATCATGGCAATTCAACTAAAACACCACCACACATCCGCCTTAAGCCACCGTCAGCCACCATTTTCCGCCACCCCACAACCACCACGCGCAGCCTCACTAACCGTACATGCAGTTTTAGGCGGCAGAGCCCAAGAGCTTATAAAATCAGGTGCTGTCATCCCCATACTACCAAAAGATGCAGCCTCAGCAATGGAGTCTCAAGGATACAAGTTATTGGACATCAGGCCACAATGGGAGATAGAGAAAGCACGTGTTTCAGGGTCACTGCACGTGCCATTGTTTGTAGAAGATAAGGATAATGGTCCTATCACATTGTTGAAGAAATGGGTTCATTTTGGTTACATTGGCCTCTGGACTGGACAATACTTTACAATGTTCAATCCTGATTTTGTTGAACAAGTTGAAAATTCTGTTCCTGATAAAGACTCCAAGTTGCTTGTAGCTTGTGGAGAGGGACTTAGGTAATGAAATGTGATTGATTCCTAATTACACCTAAAAGGGGTCCTCGTTTGTTCTTCCACTTTTCTATGTTAATTGAATAATTGTGCTTTGGTTATATATATGTGTACACGAAGGTCTATGATGGCCATTGCAAAACTACACCAAAAAGGGTACAAGAACTTGGGGTGGCTGGCCGGCGGGTTCAATAGAGCTGCGGACGATGATTTTCCAGTAGTTGAAGGTACAGAGAAGTTGCAGTATGCCACAATTGGAGGTGCATCTTATTACTTTCTTCAGTTGCTTTTAATTTTACAAGCTGTAGGAAAGAAAAGTTGATCCTATATTAACTTAGGATCAAATCAATTCTGCTGAGTTTATATGCATTCAATTTTCTGTATGATGGCAAGAAGGAAAGAAGAGAAGAAAATAAAACCCCCAATTTTGTGCATTAAACGAACCAACAACAATGATAAAACTATAAATCATCAACTCTAATTAACATGTTTCAGAAACAACATTTGATTCAATTACAAATACTTTCTCAATTTTGTATTAAGTTTTCCTATGTGACAAGTATAATAAAGTACAAGAAGGGAGAAAACAAGAAAAGTCTAGGCCATTCTACTTTGAAGTATTGTGGTACTCTATTAAAACTATCTCCAATTTGCTCTTTGGTGAAAGAGAACTTCTTCGTGTTCAGACTGTGTATATCTTCCTCACTTTTTTCGTGCGCCGACGACAAATAGGACAAGTTGCAGAAGTCTCTACTATCCTGCAAAGTTCAGATCAGATTACACATGGTAAGCCCATTTAACCATTAATGTCTCCAATAGCACTAGCGGACGCTTCCATTTTCATTTTCTTAAAGTAAGCATTAGAAAAGGGGTAAATTCTATTTTGCCCCCTTTAACTATCGTCTCTGCAAACTTTATAGCCTTTACCCTTCTAACTATCATTGATTGCATCACTTTGCTCCCTCAAACTATCAAATGTTCACAAATAGCTCATATGTCAATGGAAAAAGAGGTATCAAGATAAATTTGTTCATGATTTTTCCAAGTTGCAAATTCGAATCTATGAAAATTAATGCATGTCAAAATTGATGTGATGGAATAAATTTTTTAGAAGAGACATTGATCGCCATAACTAGTAGGTAATTATGCATGTCAGAATTCATCTATAGAAGTAATAAATTGTATAATGCTATTGCTGTAATCCTATCATATCTAAATTGATGTGATACTGATCATTCAAACCCTAAATTTCATCATTAATAATGTAGAAGATCGTCTCCTCATGGATGAAAGAAGACGACTATTTATATAGAGATAAAATTTAGTGCACAAGTGGCAGTTGGAGGGGGAAAGTGAGAGCAATAAATTGAGGGGCAAAGTGCACAACCACGATAGTTGAAGGGAGCACAATAGAATATATCCATCCAGTAACAAATATAGCATGCTAAAACATTGGAAAGATAAGACTTTTTACCTTGTTGCACACCCAAAACAAGCCACAGAATGTCCGCAAGGAAGGAAGAAACAATCCTTAGGAGAATCAAAGCAAATTGCACAAAGACGGTGGGTAGTGTTTCTGTGTTCACTGTGCTTCTCATCTCCAGCTTGAGCGTCTTCAACATTTGTGTCGTCCTCTGAGACAGATGCATAAGAGGAACCACAGCTTGAGAGATCATCATCTTTGTGTGAAAGCAAAGGGTTTCTCTCAGATCCCATGTCTCCAGTTTGATCTCTTATTGTGTCTTGCCCAGTGCTTCGGAAATGGTTCCAAAAGTAATTAATGGCTAACACAATAACAGTGATTCCACCTGTAGGTAGAAGTATTTAATAAGCTTAGAAGTTATGAATATTTGATAAAACTTATATTTGATTTGCTAGTAAGTTATATATATGTATATATATAATGTACCTATACCAACCAAATACGTAATCCATTTAGGTCCGTATGAAATTTTAACATAACAGTCACCCCCAGATGCACCCTAAAGAACAGAGGAGACTTGTGTTAGCCTATAAGATGGTATACATTATACAAAGGAGAAAAAATAAAATGAATAGCTTGAAAAATTATCAGTAAACAAGGGAGGACAAAGAATTGAGCCAATGTGACCACGCCAAATTATCTTGTCCAAGTAGAAACTTGGGTCTGCTTCTGGTGAACTGACTTTTAAATCCGAAACACAAGCAGTCTAAATGTCTAAATTGGTCAATCTGAAACAGGGACAGAGGCATACAGATTGTCTGTTATGTACTTACACTGTTACTACATGAAATGAAAGTTAAAGCCTATTTTTTTATCTTTATATCACAAAATCAGCAGGTAATTTGAATCAGATCACATTTCTGATAAAGGGCACAAAAAGATGACGGTAAGTCAATACTAATATAGTGATATAGACATATTACTTTATATTAGAAAAAAATCAAGTGACTCACGGACTTTCCACCAGGAGAGGTAAGAACAGCAGCATTTACACCTCCCGTAAAAAGTTTGAAACTACACTGGTCCTGCGCAAGTGTACACTTGTAATATGCCCCAGTTGTATTGAAAAGGAAAGCCTTTATTCTGATAGTCAGCTCAACCTGGGTACGAAAAACCAAGCAAAGAGTATTGAATCATCAAGAGGCAATTGGGAAGAAATAAAAAGAACCCATAACTAGTGCAAGTCTAATCCAAGAAAGTGGTGTTGATCCCCGAGGCTTCTCAAAATATTCGGACTCTAACAACCTAATATTTAACATGGTACTAAGCTGAATATGTCTTGCAATCACATTAACCACCAAACTGTTAATAAAATTCAAAAATTAAAGATCCCAACGGATGACTGATTCATTTACTTAGAGCGGAGTATATTTTGCAGAACTTGCCTTAACAGCTTCAGCATTCAAGTTACCCACTGCAATGTAGTACGTTGAAGATCCATGCACATACTTTTGAGTTGTGCCATTTCCTGCGGAGCAAATTGATAGGGTTACAATACAAAAGATAGGAGAAATACAAGCGTTTCCTTGTTTTACCTCACCATAAATGAAATTCCATGATAAGGTTGTATCTGACTGGGATGGATTCTCAAGCCAGTTAGCAATTTCTGCTTCCCCTGCCGCACATAACGAAAAGGCTCAGAGTATTAGAAATGTAAGGATGTGTGTCATAATAGCAACATTAAATGCCAATAAATGACTGGAATATTTTAAGAGTGATGTTGTGGTAAGAATAAATAACAATCAACTAGTTGGAGTTATTCTTGTTTAGAGTTAATGATTGGAGTTGATCTTCTCAGAATCATTTAAAGGGACAGAAGTTGCCTACATTTCAACATAAATCACAAAAAGGTGATATTTTGGACTGTTAAATCATTATAATCTTAATACTACTATTCCTGGTCAGCATAAAACTAAAGTATGTTACCAAACGATTTGTAAACTTCATCAATCGTGTGACATGTAGCTAAGCAATATTACTTATTTAGGCATAGAATTTCATGAACTTAGCTTTATGAGTAGTCAAGAAGATTACACACGCCTGGAAATGCAGATAACAACACAAATCAAAAGAGCAGAATCACTTTCGATCCAAGGTCCCAAAAGTAGACGGAGGCACTCGAGCAGTCACACATTATATACTATACACTTCCATAAACATAATAGCTACTCCCATTTTCATTACGGTATATTAGCATATACTATCAGAACTAGTTTTGCATGCTGCAAATTTAGAGCAAAGAGTAAATGCACAAACCACTTCCAGATCATGGTATGGAATGAACCAACAACACATTCCATGACCGTTCCAGTTTTATCTATTAATTAAAAAAAGCTAGTGAGACATGCTCACCTGCTGGTGCATTTTCTCATTTCCACCTTTGTAAAAGCAGGAGAAGGTAATAAGATAAATAATACCACATGATGCAACCTCAACGCCAGTCTAACATTCTATAATATTAAATTTCTGTGCCACAAGCATCAGCATTCTGCATGTACCTCTAGATGCATAACCTCGTTGATCCCATTAAATTGATCCCAGAATTTAATTGATTTCATCTCATGTGTACCAAGTGGAAGTGAAAATAAAGTAAAGGAACTAGTATCTGAGAAACCGAAGTTTACCTCGCGCAATTACGAGAACAAGAGAGGATGGACTATGTGAGTTCAGGCTATATGATATGTTTATATGAGATCCTTCATTCAAATAATATATCCATTCCTGTGATATGAATGAGGTGAAAAGATTCAGTATACTCCACCTTAACTTGGTCAATATATAAAATTACAACTGATCCAGAAACAGAAGAAGACACATAAATCAAATTGTGTACAAAACCACTCAATACGAAACTCGCCTTGTGAGTACTGAAAGGGAGAGTGGTCTTGTGAGTCTCAGACCAAGTAATCACATCATCAAGAGGTGGTTTTGTATAAAATCCATACAGGATCGACCTTTTGGCTGCATCAAGTTCTACCACCTGGTGCAGGCTATTATTAACTTAGATCACAATGTTTAGAAAATTATTAATACAATTGTAAAAACACATCACCTGCAAATGAAAATGATAAAATAAAACGAACTAAAAGTGCTGCCCGTGTAAAAATACCTTTATAGAATCCACGAGTAAATGGTTGGGCTCAATCAGCATTGATGAGTTAGGTCCAAGATGCAGAGTCTCAGATGAATAAAACCCAAGTATCAAAGTCATCGTCACTGCAATTGGAAACAAGAACACATATAAATAACCAAATCCTGCTCTCCGCATGGTAAGCTATGCACAAAACTAAACAAGAGTTCTCAAAAACAAATTTCTTTGCTTTGACTAACAAACTATTATCAGAAAATCTAATAGATATCCGTCCAAATCTATTTTGGAAATTGGACACAACAAAATTCAAAATTTGACAAAAATCCAAAAACTCCCCAACTCCAAATTTAACCAGAATTTCAATAAATTGATGTTTCCCCATCTATGTAAAACTAGATAAATTTTGCAATCTAACAAATTCGAAAGTGTATTTTGAAAATCCAAAAGACTGTGAAGAGTATGATTTTCCAGCAGTTGCAGTCCCTCCAAATTACACCTTTAATGATTTTCCTACTTTATTCAACTCTTATTTGCACTTTTCTTTCTTCGTATTACATCTAACCATTTACAACCCCAACATAAAAAATAAAATACATACAAGTATAGAAAAGAATTGCACTTGAAATACAGTAAATTTACCGAAAATCGAAAACGTGATCAAAGAAATAACGCAAGACCAAGCATCATCATTTCTAGTCGCAGAGTAACCCTCGTTAACATTTGTTGCTCCAAAACGCTCTCCGTGAGAGAAAGGGTAACGAGAATACTCCGGCATCCTATGCGGAAACGGCAAAGGCGGCGACTCTTCGTAATTCTCCCCTGATGCCGATCCTGAAGCACCGCCGGGAAATTCTCCACCGTTCGATCGCTGCTCCCCCTGTTCCATCTTATTTGAAAAGAAGAGGTTAAATTTTTGACAATTTTGGGGATTTTTGCGAAACCTAGATAAGATCTTGTGAGATGATTGTCCTACTGGCGGGAGATTCTGTTGTTAAAATACTACGGACCACTTCATGTTATTTGAGGCGCGGCGGTTATGGAAAGTTAAGTAGCACGGGGAGGGCTGGTGGTTATGCAAGTTAGATAACGCGGGAAGCGAAACGTATATTTCGCTGTGGGGTAGAAGATGGGGCAGGTGGAGGTATTGACATTTGGGGCAGAACGACGTCGGATTTCGTGTTGTCTTAATCGGTTATTATGGACATTCTTCATAAAAATTGAATAAAGAATCATTCAATTTCAGAATTTTTACATGAACCCTACCAGCGTATTGCACATTTAATTTTGCTTCTAACTTCTAATGAAGCTTATTACATTTGATTAAAAGTATCCATTTAATTACTATCAAAATACAAATAATGTTTATTTAATAATTAAAAAAATATCCAACCAATTAGACTAATACTTAACTAGAAAAATACATCTTCTTTATTTTTGTTTTTTGTTTTTTTGGGACTTAACCCAATATTGTTTTGTGTATAAGGTGTTCACTTTTTTTTTTTGTTTCTCAAGGGTTTAATCCCTTTCGAGGCAGGTTGGACACAATAAGTGGGTATCTCTCCCAACAGGGATTCGAACCTGAGTCCGCTACTTTGTAGTGACTAGTCCCTTCACTTTGATGAAGTGTACCTTCGTTATAATTAAGTGGTCAACATGATAGTCAAAGTACATAACCTAATTATGGTCCACATCACTAAAATCAAGGTCATAGAGTTTAATATACAATGTTTATGATGGTTTTGAATCAAAAGGAGCTCTATGGATGGTCGTCAGATCGAACAACACTCCCTTAAATGGAATCTAAAGTGCATTAAAAATAAATCTTTAAGGTTCACTATAATATGGTCCTAGTAAAGATTATCCGACGCTTAAGTCAGATCGACTCGATAATATGAATTCGAAATTTCGAACCGCAAATCAATAAATATGTACTTAATATTAATAAGAGATGGAGTATTTATATGAAGTAAACACATGGTTTGGGTATGGATCAATCGGATTTTGTCGGGTTGACCCGGGTAATTGGGACGCATATCATGAAATGTATGGTTTTTTTCAAGGAATTCAGAGGATAATATAGTTTAATGATGACATGTTCAATCATCTATTCGTCAGTCGCATCGTTTGAGTCGACTGATCTATTGGCTTATAAAAGCCACAAAGTTTGATTTAACTCCTTCAATCTAAATGACTAATTTTAGAGTAAGACCGATCTACTCGCTTAGTTAAGAGAAAACTCAAGGTTTTAGAGGAGTTAGATTAGTCTTGGATTCACATAAAGTTTGACGACTCTATATTTTGAATTGCAATAATAATAATCTATTAGAATTTAGAAGTAGATAATCTTAGTTTATATATACATACATCGTACGAATTGAGTGTTTTATGGAGGGTTTTTTAAAGTAAAAAAAAAATTGGTGCAAAAAAAATTCACATGGTAGTTTGGTGCAATTTTTACATAACACATGGTAGTATTGTGCATTTTTCCCTAATATAAAAAAAATTCACATGATAGTGTGGTGCAATTTTTACATAACACATGGTAGTATTGTGCATTTTTCCCTAATATAATAGATTAGGAAAGTAACAAATGTAAAATTAGGGACATAACCTATATAAAAAAATAATGGGTGATAAAAGCTGCAAAATAAAAATATTATTTACAATTTTTATGATGTTAAAACATTAAATATAATTTGTAAATTGACTATAAGACTTATATTGTAGAATAAGTCGCTCTTTATAAAGAAAAGAAACTTAACATAATTCACTCATTATTCTCTTAAATAACCGACACTTTTTCTTTTCTTACTATTTTTTAAATAATGAATTTTGAGCTGTTATCTTTTATTTTGTGTAAACAAATATTTATAATTATTGCATTCCCTTTAAATGTCAAATTAAAAGTAGTTTATATCACTATTATAATTATGGACTATTATAGAAAATAGTAAATTAATAATGCCCTAGTTGCTTTATTAATGTGAATTATTTGAGCGGTTTAATGCCTAGTTGCATTTGTAATGTTCCACAAAAAAGGAAAAAGGAAAGTTACATTCATGCTGTGATGATTGGAGCATCATGGGTGAAGGAAGCCCTCAATTTCCACATCCACTCTCTCTCATACAGCGTAACAGAAGCAGAAAAAATGGCTCAGTGCCAAAACCTTGTACATTTCTTTCTCATTCCTCTTTTCTGAACTCATTTTCATTTAATTTTCTTATGACTCATATGGCACCGGAGTTATCCTCCGTTCTCCGTCGAGTGACGGTTGCGGCGCTCTTCGTTGTGGTGGTGACGCTGTCCTACTTCTTCCTTTACAGAGCCGCCGACACTCTCAATCCACGCGCCGCTCACGTGCTCCCCTTCCTCTTTAACATCGCCTCCCCCGCACCGTCAGTATAATTTCAATTAATTTACTGCTGTCCTTTTCTTAAAATTTAATTAGTTTATTCTATTTTTTTTCTTTGTTTGATTGTGTATTTCAATCTATATACATTAAATTTAGAAGAAGCAAAAAGTTGTTTCGTTATTTGTCCTTGTCTAATTAGAATAATCGTGATAATACACATTTTTTACCATCACACACGCAGAGATTGAGGTTAAATAGATGCAATTGCACTGCACAATTAAATAGTTTATGCTCAAAACAATTGCAATGTCACATTCAGCTCTAATGCCTGTTGGATTTGGATGATTTGAACCCTAGGCAGCAAAGCACTCTTATAATCCTAATATTAGTGACTTCTAGGACCTTAAGTATCAACTTCCGCTGGTAGTTAGATATCCTTTACTTAGTACATTGTTATTGTACTTTTGTTGGACGGCTCGAAAATTATGGGCAAACATAGCAGTATCTTACCGAGGTTCGAGTTTGGGAAACGCACTGACATTCTTTTGTACTTTTCATCGTTCAAATTACGACTGGTTGGCATTGTTGCACTTTTACAGGCTCTAGGCTGTTTTAGACTTTTAGTTTAGAAGTAAAAAATTCTGTTGTACTCAAAGTTGGGACATGATAGTATAAAATCTTCTTATAGATTGTAGATTTATTTTAATTTTTTACATGTTTTTTCCTACTTACTATTTCATAATTGTTGTAGGACAGTGAGGAATATAGTCTTGCAAAAGTTTTAAAGGATGCTGCTACGCAAGATAACTCAGTGATCCTGACAACCTTGAATGAAGCATGGGCAACTCCTAATTCAGTTGTTGATCTCTTTCTCGAGAGCTTTAGAATTGGAGAGCGGACACGCCATTTATTGAACCATTTGGTGATCGTTTCTCTAGATCAAAAGGCTTTTGCGCGTTGTGTGGTTTTACACCCCCATTGTTTTGCCCTTGTCACCGAAGGGGTTGACTTTTCACGCGAGGCTTATTTTATGACTCCAGACTACTTGATGATGATGTGGAGAAGGATTGATTTCCTACGGTCTGTTCTGGAATTGGGCTACAATTTTGTTTTCACGGTACTCACTCTCTCCCTCTTTCTATTTGTCCGTATATATATTTAGTTGTTTACATTGACCTGCAATTGAAGGCAGTACACGAGAAGGAATATTTTGATTGTCGCCAATTGATATATAACAACTCAATAGATATAGAAAACTGAGGAAATTTAGGAATAACACTGTAAATACTAAGGGATCATAGCATAAAACTTTTGAAGAGATATATAGTTCTTCAATTCTATATCTAGTTGTTGAGTACATGATTTACAAGCCCCCATTAAGCCGGGCTTAATATACTTATCTGTCCTTGCCAAAAAATTATAGTTATGAGAATCTTTACTAGCAGTTGTTTAGAGCCTCTTTTAGAAACCAGCAGATTCTCCTTGATGCGCCAATCTAAGAACTTTTTAGAAATTGTAAGTATCAGAAGAGAACTTTTCACTCCTATCTCTTTGTTCTAAAAAGTTGTTTTATCTCCCCCATCCTTTTCCTTTTTTTCCTATCACACTGAAGGATTGTCCAATTTATTGGTAACTGCAATTGAAATATCGAATATGTAAACTTGATGGCTTGTGGAAATGTTTCTTTTGATAATTTTTTAGTCATAATATGCTTTGCTATTCTTGCATATAATGCTCATCCTTGTATATTTATGTTCTTTATTGATAGTGCATCATGTGATATTCCATAGGGAAATTGTTGTTTGCTGATGATGTCATCAATATGCAACCACAAACAACCCACACTTGGGGGATTTTTTAGGTTCTTTTCAAATCTCTTTTTATTTGTTGCTTTCTTATTGATAGGATGCAGATGTTATGTGGTTCAGAGATCCGTTTCCTCACTTTCACCCAGAAGCTGATTTTCAAATAGCCTGTGATAATTTCTCTGGGAAATCTGATGACATAGGAAATATTCCTAATGGGGGATTCAAATTTGTAAGGTCAAATACCCGTTCTATAGAGTTTTACAAGTTCTGGTACTCCTCACGTGAAACATACCCAGGCTTACATGATCAAGATGTTCTTAATAAAATTAAAAATGATTCCTTCATAAATGAAACTGGGTTAGTAATTAGATTCTTGGATACTGCTCTCTTTGGTGGGTTTTGTCAACCTAGTAAAGATCTCAATCTAGTTTGCACGATGCATGCGAACTGTTGTTTCGGATTGAGCAATAAACTTCATGACCTCAGAATTTTGCTTGAAGATTGGAAATTGTTTATGTCGTTGCCACCGACTTGGAAGTCACCCGTGCTAACTTGGAGAGTGCCTCAAAATTGCAGGTAAGCTGGATAACTTTCAGAGTTATTAGCAAATACACCCCCATGTTTGTTCTAATTAGCAAATACACCTAAAACTTGAAGACTGGTTGTGTTATTTATTATTTAACCAATCATGATCACACAAATTTGACCCCTTGGTATCACATGTAAGGACCTATTTGGAATGGTTATGGCTCAGTTTGGCGGTTCCGCGAAACTTTTGGGTACATGTTTCGCGAAACCCCTTACGTATTCAAATCTAATAAACGTCAAACCTATAAAAGACATTGGTTTCATCTACCACCTATTTTTTCACATTGATTTGACACCTACCACTAACTTAACTTTATAAAATACTTCCTCCATTCCATTTTAAATGTCGTTTTAGCCTTTTGCACATGTATTAAGGAAACTAATAATTAGCCTAAATTTTAGGAAAACGTTATTATACCTAAATACCCCTCTTCTCTCCATACTCTTATTCTTTCTCCTTCAATTAATGATTTCTTATTCTATCTCTTTCAATTGGTTAAAGTAGAAGAGAGAGAGAGAAAAAGGAGTAAATAAGGGTAAAATTGAAAGATATGTAATTAATGCGGTATTGGAATCCTAAAGCGACAATTAATTTGGAACAGGAAAAAATCTCTAAAGCGACAATTAAAATGGAATGGAGGGAGTAATGAAATGAGATTATATATTATACTTATATGCAGTTAATTGGACATTTTTTTAAATTTAACATGTGTAATTAGATATATTTCTATTAACATAAAAAGGTATTTGGGAATGAATGCAACACAGTTCTGTATTTGCTAATTAGAAAGAACGGGTGTAATTTGTGAATAACCCGAAGACTTTATAATCCATTGACCTAATTCTTTTGGTATTATTATCCCTAATTGTATGTTTCCTGTCAATTTTTTCTTTCTAGTCTTTGATTCTCTCCATGGTATGTGCAAGAAACCAACTGAACAAGGTGGGTAAATTTACCTCCTCGTCCATGGCATCAACTTGGCAACTGGACACCAAATGTTTGAAAAATCAGCAAAGACAACGCTCTCTCCATCTGTAGAATTGGAGGGTATATCAGTCCTACCTCTGTAATTAAAGAAAGTTAAACTTTGATGGCAACTACTAATTGATAGCAGGGGGTGCATATATACCTTCAATCAAATCTATATTTTAGTTTATCTTTCTCAGTTTTCGGAGTATTCATGGGTTTGGGTCGGGATGAGGTCTAGTGGCACATTATGTAGTAAATGTTACTAGCCGGGTGAGTTTAGGATGCCAACAATGACTATGCAACTAATCTGCAGTACTCTTTTTCTTTATATGTTCCTGCAATCAATGTTAATGTGTGTAGAAACAATATAAGCTTGTATTTAGATGTTGCAGACCTTAAGTATACTTAGGCTGCCAGTTTATATATGTGTAATTTGTTGACCAATTTTTTCATCTGTATGTATTATTGGCTCAATTTGGTGTCTAGTTACGCTTTAATTGAATTCTACCTTCGTTTTTTTTTTCCTGCAAAATATTTAACTTTTGTTCGAGGTACGTATGATGTATAACACCATAAATTTGGAACTTAATTGTAAAATAGCATGTCTTTTTCTTTTTGATAATTAATTAGCGTCTCTCTTTAAAGCGCTTTTCACTTGATTTTGCAAGAAGAATAATGTTTGTCTAAGCGCGGAGCACCCGAAGTTCTTATGCAGGAGGTGTCGTGTGCTGTGACAGGCTGTTGCCCCTTCTTTCCATCCGATAAAAGATTCCAATTTGACAAATTCCACAAAAGCCACTTAAATGATAATTGTCCATAATTCTTTGCTAAAACTTATTTCCAGCAATAAGCAACTTTAATATATTAAAAATAATTTAATTCTTGATTTGTCAACTTATGCTTATATCCTACTTAAGATAAGTAGATATTAATAAATAATATTTTGAACTATGTTCTTAATATCTTTTAAGCACAACCTGTTTTTGTTAAAAGATACTAATTTTATAATTATCTTGTTTTAAGTTAAATATATACAGATAAACTCCAACAAACATTATATTTTTTCCGTTTAAAACAGAGTTAGACAATTTGACATATCAAATAGAGATACATCCTAAAGGGTTTTCAATCCAAATGCCGTTGATTATTATTGAAATCAATACTCATAAATCATGAGTTTTTTTTTAAGTCAATATAATCGTGAACTTTAAAAATAATAACTGAGATAATTAACTTTTTTTGTCAAAATTAATGAGTTTTTTCTTCCATAAAATTAATTTATATTTGCTCTTGTGGGAAAGAGACTAGTGGATTATATTCAACATGATGTGGATTCTTTTAAATAGATTGAATATCTAATTAATATAATTATATTTTCAACTCCCAAGGCTAAAATTGTCAATTGGCATCAACCGTCAAAGTGTCAAACCCCCATCCTCCTGTTTTCACCTCTCACCGTCAACGGAGCAAACCCGCCCGCCTCTCTCTCCCTTCAAAATTAGAAAGGAAAAAGCTCTAACCCTCCCCAAACCAGATCTCTAATTTGCATCATTAAAAAATAAAACCCTAGGATTTCAACACAAATCATTTATTCGAATCGCGAGGGGTGGTCCGATTGAAGCCACCCAGAGATGGGGGATTTCAATTTAGCTTTGGTGATCGTGGCGATTGTCGTGTGTGTGTTGGTGTTCCTGTTCAACGTATATCTCCTTGTCAATTACCAGCATCCCGATGACAAGAATCAGGCCTATTTCCCCAAATTCGTCGTCGTTTTGGGGCTCTCCGTCGCCGCCATCTCTATTCTCATGCTCCCTGCTGACGTGGCCAACCGGCAGGCCTGTCGCCACGCGATTTACAACGGGGCTTGCAACCTTACGCTCCCGATGAAGGATTTGTGGCTCGCTATTTACATTGTGGACGCTATTCTTGTTTTCTTCGTCATTCCGTTTGCTATGTTTTATTACGAAGGCGACCAAGACAAGTTAGGGTTTCTCAACTTACAATGTTGCGTACTTTATGCATTTTATTTATGTATCTCTAAATAGCTATGCCTTTTTTTTTCTATTTTGTTTTCAGGAGTGTGTGGAAGAGGATGAAAAGTGCATTGCTATGGGTCATTGTGACTGCTATTGTCTGTGCTCTCGTTCTAGGGATCTTGTATGGTGAGTTCTCCATAATTTTTCCTTTCTTAGTGATGGGTATGGAATTGACATTTGACATATGCTCGTGTAGAATGTAAAATCTGAAATGCGAGCTTTGAATTAGTTTATTCCTTTTTTCTCTAGTTGAGAAGTATGGCTGTAATTGCCCTAATGGTTTACTTTTATTGACAATTCCGCTGGTGCATTGTTAACTATTGTACTGATTGTTGGTAACTCGGTGTCTTGATGATGGATGTTAATTGGAGTTGAGTGTAGTTATCATGATAGTTGGGTTTCTGGTGTTATGTGAACTTTTTCAATTCAGTGGCTCATCTTTGGCTGCTAAGTTCATATAATTTATGAAGTATGATTCTGTTGCTTCATATCTCTGCAGCAAATGACGAGGTCGTGCAATATTTTTATTATATCTGGGAATTATTTATTCATTTCAATCATGGTAATCGGGTTCGGATGATACCCAGTTTAGTATTTTTAGCTAATGTCTGCGCAGATTATATGTGGATGGAAGGAAATGATTATGATGCAAAACTTGTTCTCCATATTTCTGGTGGTTTTTTTTGGATAGACTGGTTATTTGTACATAATCTGCTGTCAATGCAGTTAGCTTTTAGTAAGCTAGCTCCTACATTTATTCCCAATCGATGTAAAACTTGGAAGGAGCTCCGAGTTTAAGTTGTTCTGGCAATTTCTAATAGGGCGTATTTTTGGATTGTTTGTGTCCTAGGGCTTGTGGGAAAGGTTGACTTCACTGTTAGGCACCTGTCCTCATCCACTCAGTCCTTCCCGGCATCTTGGGACTTCTCCAGTACTGTACAATGCGTTGGGACGGGAGCTAGACAGGTTAGTAACTAGATCATTTAAATTACTAGTTGGTTTTGCGTCCTTATTCTTACTAAATCACAATTTTGCTTTTCCAGTGCTCTGCATACTCTGCCAATGCTGCATCTGAGACAACATGGACCATGCGCACTACCTTCCCAGAATATGTTGTTGCTCTTGCTACAATTGTTGGATCTTTTCTTTTCACTGTATGTCCTCCTTGCAAGTTTCCTACGATGAACATCTTTTCGAAATGATAATGAATTCATGATTTCTTCTCATGTTTACATGTGCAGACTATTGTTGATTTGAGATATGATAATTTTTCATGCTATAAGCATATGCTTAAATATCCATCTATATGTGTATATCTGTACCTATTCAACTGTACCAAAAATACATGCCGAGACCCACTTGTTTGAGTTAATACCAAAATCTAAAGTAGCCCAATCATTTTTTAAATACTTGGACATGGTTTGCTGGATCGATATGGGCCTTTTCTCTTCAAATACATTTCTGTCCGAATTTACATGTTAAAGATTCTCGCTCAAGTTTCTAGCATATTACAATTTCCAGATATTTGGCGGTGTTGGCATTGCTTGCCTTCCACTGGGGCTCATATTTTCATTTATTCGTCGTCCAAAGGCTGTTATCACACGTTCACAGTATATCAAGGTACTCACTTTTCTTTGTATTTTGCCTAAGAGGATACACCTTAAGTCTTCTCACTATTGGGGTCTATTTCATGTGAGGCTTGATTTCATCTTATGTAGGAAGCAACTGAACTGGCGAAGAAGGCAAGAGAACTGAAAAAAGCTGCTGATGCACTTCATCAGGAAGAAAGGAGTGGCGGTAAGGGAAGAAAATGGCGCAAAAACGTAAAATCTGTGGAAAAGGTATGCTCTCTTGTCTTAGCAATTCTCCTGTTCTTTTTTTCATCTTTTGCATGCTAATTACAAGTCCTGATGTATGGAATGAAGTATCTTAATAGTTGACCTTCAAAATTTATTAGCCATGTTCCAAAAGGGTGCTTTAAATCTCTTTAGCTTGTTATTGCCCTAATGTTTAACAGGTATATCTTTGGTGTGTGTGTGTGTGACCTATATGTAGTGGATAATGATTTTAAATGCACCTATCTGATACCATGACATTGTATTGGTGGATGAGTTTCAAGAAATATTACGTTACAGTAAATCGCTGATCCTTTCTTCTTGTTTATGTGCATGATAGTAACACTTTTGATTTATATTTGGCGCTTGTTCGACTTATCTGTCTTTTTTCCGTCCCTTTAACTTTGGTTGATGTTATCTCCTACTTTGCCAGTGAATTATATTTATCTCTCTACTGCAATCGAGATAGGTTGTCACTTGTTGAATTTGTTTTCTACCCAATAACTATTCATATAAGTGTTATTTATTTACAGGAGCTGTTACTTTTGGAAGAAGATGTGAATGCTTTGGAAGAGATGTATCCTCAAGGCGAAAAGGTGATGTATGAAATAAATTAATATCATTTCCAATTCATGATCTGCTAAAGGAAAAGAAAAAAATAAAAGAAGCAAGTAATAAAAATTGAACAACATTTTTGTGTATTTTATTCAGGCTGAGGCTTCTTGGGCGATGACTGTTCTTGGCTACCTTGCCAAACTGGTACTTGGAGTTCTAGGGTAAGCTCTTGTTTTCTAAGCACTGGGTCTTTGTAATGCATGCTTGAAGTTTCAGCTATAGCATTTAGAAACAAGTGGTGCTCCTGGACTGTGAATACTTTTTTTGAGAAATATTAATAGTGCTGTGAGAGAGCCACCACAATGTGTTTTTCATGTACTCACACTCCTGATACTAGAAACACATCAGTGGACCAGTGGTATTCTTTCATCAGGTCATTATCTCATATGTAGAATTTAAATCACATCTTTGGAAAATAGTATAGCTGTGGATTTGGATGTTATTGTTATTTTGTAGGGTATAACTTGTTTTTTGAATTCTACCTATATTAGGAAAGGGGATCTGAGATTCCACCAAGCTCTTATAAATTCTTCTTGGTGATATCGACTCCGTCTGAAAGGAATTAGCCCATCTCCATTTCTTATATCCTCTTGGCACTTCTTCTAATGGCGATAGCTCATAATGAATGATTACTTCCAAATTTTGGGTCGTCTTCTTTTGACTTCTTTCTTTCAAGTAGAATTCACTCTTTTATTAATCATAAAACATCTATATGACAGTTGAAACAAAGGTTTTACTAGTCCATAAAACAATTTATAAAATAAGTATCAAACATTTAAAAAACTCTGAACAGGCAGTTTTGCTACTTGAGTACCTCTTGGCTTCTTGAAGAAATTTTCTGTCTTATAATTTGGGATTACTCAGTTTCTGGTTTCATTTGCCACTCCTATACCAGTTATCTTATGCTACACTACTTCTGAGTTTTTGCTTTGTTCTAAAATGATTTCTTTTCGATTGTTCTCCACCTTGTGTGGTGGATTATTATTTGTAAAGCCAGCTCAATTTTCCACATTTCAAAGTAATACCACAATTTCATTGAAGCAACCAAAGTGGTTGCACTTACTATATATGGTTCCAACCATTTAGTTGCTCCACTGAGTCTTTAAAATAGGATACTGAATTCTTGCTGAGTGGGGATTTCTATGGGAGAGAAGTGAAAAGTGATTATAAATTCTGCTCAACTAGTGCCCTATTCTGCTCCTGAATCTGTATGAAGGCATACACATTTGAATCCTGGAGAAAATAGTAAATTATGTTTACATGCAGCTGCCATGCTCGTTTTCGACCTTTAATTTCCTTTCTCGACCTTTTAATGCAATTGCTTTTTCCTGGCTAATTGACAAATGGCTTATCTGATTTCAACAGGTTAATTGTTTCAGTGGCTTGGGTTGCACATATTGTGATTTATTTGCTGATCGATCCTCCTCTTTCTCCGTTTCTTAATGAAGTTTTCATCAAATTGGATGATGTTTGGGGTAACCTGACAACTTGTGGTTTCTTTCTTTGCTTTCTTTCAAACAGTTCAAGTTAATTTATGAGATACTGCTTTTTCTGTTTCAGGTCTTCTGGGAACTGCAGCATTTGCTTTCTTCTGCTTCTATCTTCTGCTTGCTGTGATTGCGGGGGCAATGATGCTTGGCTTGAAATTGGTTTTTATTACCATCCATCCTATGAAGTATGTACCATTATTATGTTCTTCTTTTTCTTGCTTAAGAGTTTTTTTTTTTTAATATCTCATTTTTTGTGGTCTCTGGTATTTATGGTGTTATTTCCTGACATTTGAACTTTTTATGCAGATGGGGAGCTACACTTATGAACTCATTTCTTTTCAATGTGGGCCTCATTCTTCTTTGCTCAATCAGGTAATTGCCTTGAATTTTTTTGAAATTTAGTGCTTTTTCATATTTAAAGCATGATATAAGTTAAGTTACACTCCTCTTTTAATCTATTATCGCCTAAGAAATTCTTTTATGCTCTAATACATGCTATGTATTCTTTCCCCATGATTCTTATTCATGTAACATTCTCACTTCATTATTTTGCGAAATTAGTTCATGCTGTTAAAAATCTGGTGTAATTCAGACTTGCTGGAAATAGTTTGCTGAATATTTAGCAACTAATTTATTTACACCTTCTGCTTATACGAACTGCATCTCCTGGTGAACTTTTGAGTGATCTATCTTTTTTGACATCATGCAGTGTGATTCAGTTCTGCTCCACTGCATTTGCGTATTATGCCCAAGCTACTGCAGCTCAAGAAATATTTGGTCACACATTGCAATCTCTTCGGGGAATTAAATATTTGTACAAGTCAGTTACTAGTGCACTGTACTCTTCTTATTCAATAGATTCTTGGCATTGAAATCTGGTGGTATTGTAATAATTATTTTTCTGTTGCAGGTACAATGTGTTTCAAATTGCATTCATCATTCTGGCAGGGCTCACGTTTGTATATTATGCCGCTTTTGTAAGTTTTCTTAACTAGCGAGAAAAATGTGCTATCATATTTATTTTGCTTGCGCACGAGTTTTGAGCTGAAATAATTGTACTCATGATCTTTTTCAGGGATGGAGGAGAAAAAAGCCTACTGGTAGATTCCAACTTTCAACATAAACATGATATTATGAACAGGTCTAACACATGGGAATCTGCCAGAGTGCTTTAATTTTAATTCATTGAGCGATTTTTGTTGCTATTCGGACGCATATAGCTCGTTATGTATCACTTTATTGCCTGCAGAAGAAGCCTAAATCACTTGAGGATTAATTACATTATGGTAGTGGAGCTCGCACGACAATTCTGTTAGTATTGCTGATTTCATTTGTTTTCTATCCGGTGTATGTATCATCTGTTTGATTGTTGTAAAACTATATTTGCATATATATCTTTTTTTTATCAGCCTGTGAAATTGGTTTGCAAATGGAGATACCCTTGATGTAATATAGTGGAAAAAAAACATTTGTTTAGTAGCCTTTATGCTTTAATTTGATTCTTTGTCGTGAATAATTGCGTGCGTAGAACTCTTGTTGTTATTTTATTTTTTTTATCGATGGTTTAATTCCTTTCTTGGCATGACGACGGATATATTATCTGAACAAGATAAAACATTTAATATTACATACTCTATGTCCCAAAATAAGACTTTGTTTTCATAAATGGATTTTTTCCCTCAAAATACCCTCTCATAAAGTAACGATTTAATCGGACTAATTCTCAGTCATAACCTTTAAGGGCAAAAAAATAAAAATATTCAAAAAATTCATTTTAATTTCTTACCTAAAATTTTCCGTTAAAAGTAAAAGGAGTTAAAAAAAGGGAGAGTATAATATGAAGTACATAGTAATTATTAAATAAAACAAAATATACGTACAATTGTACCATAAAGAAATGTATAAAACAAGAATTGCGCAATGACCTATGATACACGAATACTTCAAAAAAAGACAAAGTATTGTATCGGATACACGGGGGATATCGATACGCGTAGGATACGCGTGGGATATACTAGTTAGGCATCAAGATACACCGATAGGTTTTTTATGTAATATTTCGGGTCATATTTAAATTATTAAAAATGATAAAGTTTCTAGGGTTAAAAATAAACGACTAGTATCACTACTCCATCTCTTTATTCAAGTCTATCTCCTAGGTCATGAAATCTCAAAAATGAATTCATTCCATTGATGCGCTATGTTAAAAATGAATATGTTTGCTTTTGGAGTTATACAACTTTTGTTTATATCATAGTGGATTATTTTTGCTTTTAGAATGATCTAGTTGCTTATAAATAAATTTAAATTACATTTTTTCATCCGTATCCATGCCGTATCGTATTCAATAAATTTCAAAAATTCATATCACCGTATTCGTATCGTACTGTATCCGTATCCCCATATATATATCCGTGCAACATAGACAGTGACTCTAGTTAATAGTAGGGCAAAGCTAGCTGGGTTTGGATGGAACCTGCAATGGTCCAATAGTTGTAAGTAGTTAATAGTGACTCTAGTTAATAGTAGGGCAAACTCTAGTTATATATCGACCTTTTGAATGTATTGGGGAGCTACCTTGTCGTGGCCCTTTTATCGCCATTAAGGTGAGCATGCACTGATGAATTAAAAAAACGATTAGGAAAAAAGTAGGCATCAGAAATAAATTTTGTTTTTACACAAGTGTGATTTAATGCATAATAAAGATATACCTATTATGCATTAATTTTAGGGATTACATTAGATTTGATTGGAGTCATTGAAAAAATTAGAGCCAAAAAAAGTCTCCTTGAATACCATAGATTAAAGTTTTCATCGTTTCCGTCAAGAATATCGAAAGTATTCCCTTTTTTAAACAACAAAAACGAAAATGAAATGTAATTCCGAAACTATTTGTTTGCCTTGGAATTCTCTTATTTTCTTGATTTAGCTTTATTTTTCAAAAAAATTCCTAGTGTTCTCGAAAAGTTTTCGATATTTCGTTGACCGAAACATACACTCGAAACGAAATTTCATTCCATATTAATTACACTTTACTAGCTTATTTGATTATAATTCAAATCAATCCAAATAAATATAACAAAAAGTTAATGTCGAAATTTGCTTCTCTTACATCCTCAATACGCAATTTTTGAGGTCTCTACATCTGTACTAGGATTCAGTTTTTCAATGTAAGTCGATTATTAAACTACGAAAGTCATTCTCACAGAGACCTTCCAAAGAATCCGTGTGTACTGCAACTTGTACGGTCCAATTAATGTTGTTATTCTACAATGATAATGATAATGATTGAAGACTTCATGTGGACTACTTTCATCAATATAAAGTTTCGTATAAACACGGCACGGGAGTCCTCTTTAATTAATTTGGGACAAATGGAGTAATACCTAACAATTAATTTAAATTGAACTTACAAGTGACACAAATAAAACCATCAATCATTTGAATTGAACTAAAAATGAAATATCTGCAGTATGATGACAGACAATCATTCCGGCGCAGAAATTAGAATTTGTCACCTTAATTAATTATTGCATGTCAGCATGTGGATGTGTTTTATTCTAAAGAAACTTCGAGGAAATTACATATTCTTGTTGTTCAGTTAGTTTGCAGCTATTCTCAGATCATGACGTAAATGTTATTATATTTGATCACATCACATGGTTGGTCTGTTTTGGATCGACGCTGCAGACATTAAAATATATATATATACATACAGTTTGACATTAAACTTTAAATGGATTTTCATTCCTTTTTATTAATTTTTGCATGGATATATGTTGATTATCGTACGTCAAGAAGAAACAAATAAATCTATTCTTTCATTTACATAATAACATCATCTTTTAATTTCCGCCCATAATAAATATAGACCGGCGGCACATGATAGTTTTAGGGTTTTTTTTGCAAGTTAACTCCCTGTGATATGTTTAATAGGCAATTTACCTTCTTGTGAAATAAAAATAGGCAATTTAACTCCCTGTAAAATGAAATAATGAGCAATTTACCTCCTTGTAATATAAAAATAGGCAATTTACCCCCCTGTGAAATGAAATAATAAGCAATTTAACTCCCTGTGATATGAATTAATAAGCAATTTAGAGGGAGGCAATGTGCTTCTTTTATGAAAACACAGGGAGGTATTTTGCCATTTTTCTTATCACATGGAGGTATTTTGCCCTTTTATTTATCACAGGGGGTTAAATTGCCTATTTAGAATAACACAGGGAGTTAATTTGCTATTCACTCGATAGTTTCACGTATGGATTAAAGTTTCATTTTCGAGGTATGTTTCGGTTGGTAAAAAATTAGAATTTTTTTGAAATTTTTTGAGAAATATTTAGAAAAATTGCAAATCAAAGATATAAATCCAAGTAGAAACTACACTATATTTTTGTTCTGATTAACTCATAAACAGAAATTTTTCGATATTTTCGGTGGAAACATATAGAAATCTTGATCCATGGTCTTACTAAGATGTCTGTCAACTAAGGATGAGGCAATTAAGTGTAATATAAGAAATATACACCATATTATTACTATCAAATATAATAGTATAAATTACTACAACGTAATTTTTTTTACCGTAATTCATTAGGATAAAAAACATGTGTGATAAAATCTTAACGAAACAATACTATATATACCTCTTGGATAATGAAGAACATAAATGAATTGATGACGATGAATAGAGGATAAAAAGTCGAACAAATATGATAGTTGAGTACCTCGTTGAGATTTTCTGCATGGAATCTAAATCATATTTTTCTTCCTTTTTTATGATAAATATGATAAAAATGATAAAAAGTCGATGAATTAATTCTATATGTCCCAAGAGAAATCATATTTTTCTTCCTTTTTTGATTCTTTCTCGCATTATGTATTTTTATTCTCTCATGGTGTATGTAGTGTGCAAACGCAAACAAATAAAGAAGGCTAAAAATCTTTTTATATGTTTCTTCATATCCCTAATTTTCCTCTAACGGGCTCCAATCACATGAGCGAGACCTAAAATTCAATTTATGTTTAATTTGTCTCCAAATTTAAAGATAAGTTGACCCTCCATGGACCATGCACACCACATCATCACTGCAACTCGATTACTATTCATTTTCTCAGTTTTGTTGACTTCAACCAACTTAATTAACAAAAACATACAATTAAGCAACATTAACTGGCTAATTAAGGTTTCTTTGATTTTTGCCGAACAAAACCAAGCAGTTTATAAACAGCAGAAAATTTAAAACCTAAACATTTTGATATTTGAAAATGAAATATAACCGGTACAAATTCGAAACATAGACAACCGTACCTAATTAACGTTTTCCAAATATTGGTAGAACTTATCTTTACTGCAATAATATGATTGAACAATATGACTGTTATCTGGTTGAAGTAGAAATAGGAAACTTCCTAGAAACAACTTAAATTTGGCACATCTCAATTATTATATATGTAAGGCTAAATATTTCATGATATGAACATGTTGTTATAATAATGATGATTGAAACGTAACTGTTTTTTTCAGATATGATATGAGGCAAGAAATGGGTACCAAAGATATGTGTGCCCAAATGATTGAAGTATATATATGTCAAAAGTACTGCTATTATTATTATTATATTTTAGTATTTTTTAAGGGTATTCAATTCAATCCGTTTTGAGCCGCAAACATATTAAGTGGGAACTACTCCCAATAAAGATTTGAACATGAGTATGCCATATTATAGTGACTAGCCGTTTATCTCAATAGACCAATTTTAAACAATTGTATATAAAGTAGGTTCAATTCTTGATACTATTTCGGAGACGATTATAACACAATATATTAATTCTTTATGAATAGAAAAACTTCTTTTATAACTTTTCTAATTATAACGAATAGTTGAATAAAAGATGAAGTCGTAGTCTACTGGGTAAGATTGAAGTTCCATGATCAAGACGTCTCTAAAAATGAAAAAGAAAAAAAGTTGGACATGTCAATGGGTGTAAAATTTCTTAATTAACTCTTTTTTTTTTTTTTTTGGCAAAGTACACTATACGTAACATAAGGATCTTGGCCATTATATAAAATAGGATGGTCATACACCAGATCTTTAGAACATATATGTGACATTAATTTTATCGCTAGATTACGACATCATTAACATTAGTACTAGTTTGAATCAACATTTGTAGGAATGTGGTATTTCAACATCATCCACCTCAAAAAAAATTAAAATAAAATTAAGGTTGAGTTGGAGCAGGTCAGCCCATTGCTTCGGCCCATTCTAATGTCACTATTCATAAGTAGCATCAACATTTTGTTAGCAACTCGATCCATTTGCAGAAAATATAAATAAAATCAGGATTCTATGTGCGTACGGAAATGTACCTGGAATAACAAAAAAAAATCCTAATTTTGGAATCAAATCTGGTCAAGAACTTTACTGCTATAATATATTTAAGTTTAATAAGATAAACGAGAATGAACAGGTGTGGAAAGCATGTTTTTATTATAATATTTCAAGTAGAATATATAGTTGTTATTTACTTATTTACTGGACATGTATAAGATATGGCTTGAGCCATATTTGCTTAAATTTTGAAGCTCCCATTTTTTTCTAGTACTATTTGTTTAATAAGGTTCGCATCATTTCATTAAAATTAGATTTTAATTGAGTTGGGCCTACTCAAAACTTGATTGAACGATCCAATGAAATTCAAGTTGTGTTTATTATAAATGAGTCGGCCCAAGTTTAAGCCTTTTATTAACTAACCAATCAAATATTATGACTATAGTTTTTCTCATCACAAAAGTAAATATATTTTTATCCTAACAAAAATGAAAATCAAATGTATAAATTTAAATTATCAATGTTATGTATGTATTTTCTTTTATAACCAAACTTGTAAAGAAGACATCTTTTCCTTCTATAGAACCATCGAAATATTTTTCTTCGCTTTTTTTTTTATAATTTATTTTACTTCACTTTATCTACCGCAATATCTTTCTATGTTCTTTGGTTTTCAAAATAATTATATTTTAAATCTTACTTAAGTAAAATAAAACATATTGCCAAACTTATTAATTAAACGAGAATCTAAACTTAAATTTACCACGCTGTAAAAACTAGTGTGTTCTATCATATAATAAAAACATGTAACGTTCAACCTTATCCCTCCAATTTTGTTTTTTGAAATTAATAATTTACCAAGTATATATAAGAACAAAATAAGAAGAAAAAAAGCCCGCAGCTTCTCGGAAATTTCCTCGATGTACGTGTACGTATACTCCTTATACGTATATATATACACACACAAATGTCACATTTATCTCACAGAAACAAACAACTCATCATTACACTGCTACGTGCTCATCAGTTCAGCAAGAATCATTCCGTTGGTTTCAAGGCCAAACCAAAATCCATCACACACACAAACACACACAAAATCAGATTAAATTTTATTATTGTAAATTAAAATGGCATCTCAAGAGGCATCATGGCTTTTAGAAAATGGGAATATAAAATTATTGAGCAAGGAGATGAGACGTGGCAGCCGTACGGCCCACAACATGTCTTCATCTTCTCTTCGCAAGAAATCGGATCTTACTCTGGTATCCAAGGTCCGGGTCGGGTTTTTGAGAAACTTTCTTGCTAATCTTCAGGAGGTTATTTTGGGAACAAAGCTGGCTGTTTTATTCCTTGCTATCCCTTTTGCCATTCTGGCTGAGTATCGTAATTTTGGAAGAGTGCGTTTTTTTTTCGTTTAATGCATGCAGTTTGATTTTTATTTTCAATTTTCAATTTTAATTTTTAATTTTTTTGGTTTATTTATGAGTAGCCATGGGTGTTTGCTTTGAGTTTACTGGGACTAACTCCACTTGCAGAACGAATCAGTTTTCTCACAGAGTAAGAAATTTATTTTCCTTTTTGGTATTTTTAATCAAATTATTTATTTATCTATCAGATGTTAATTAATTAACAGCTTATTCTCTTTTATTTTGTAATAAATAATTGCAGGCAGCTTGCTTTTTTCACAGGGCCAACAGGTGATTAATTAGTTAATTCATCTCAATCTTGTATTAATTCTTGTATTGTGTTTCAAGCTTTTGACCCAATATTAGTAAACATAATTTTTTCCTAAATTGAATTGAAGTCCCACATCGGAAAAAATGATTAATTAAAGTGCCAGGCAATATTTTATTATGGTTAAATAACTAAATAAGATCCCCAATCTAGAACCAAGTATTCAATAATAAATCTCTGATTAAAATAATTATTTTAGCTGATAAGAGCTTTATCCCTATCACATATCAGAATAGTTTATAATTTCTTCTTATTCCTTCTGTAACATTCGGCAGCAATAACAGTTAATGTGTATATGTAATGCTGTGATAAAAGACAAAATAAAAGATAGTCCATATCTTGATATTTTAATAAAGAAAATAAAATATAATCACATCATATAGAATATAGAAATGATCAAATCTACCTGTATTTTCTCAAATATTCCTCTTTTGTATCATGCACATACTATTTGTGGAATTTATTTTATTTTATTTTATTTTATTTGATAAATTTGTTTTGTGGGATTTAATTTGCAGTTGGAGGGCTTTTAAATGCCACATGTGGAAATGCAACAGAGCTAATTATAGCTATATTTGCTCTAATCCAACACAAAGTAGATGTTGTTAAATACTCTTTATTGGGCTCTATCCTCTCAAACCTTCTTTTAGTATTGGGGACTTCACTCTTCTGTGGTGGCATTGCCAACATATCTAAACCACAAAATTTTGACAGAGTAAGAACAATTTAACCAAATTTAGTACTTAAACTTAGATACATATTTATTGCAATTTAATTAATTTTTTTTATGTGGTACAATGACAGAAGCAAGCGGACGTGAACACGCTACTATTGTTGCTCGGGTTATTGTGTCATGTGCTACCTTTGTTGTTTACATTTGCCGGAACTTCTCCCGAAATAACGGCAGCAGCTACACTTCAATTGTCGAGGGCGAGTTGCATTTTGATGCTTATTGCTTACATTGCTTATCTCGTTTTCCAATTATGGACTCATCGGCAATTCTTTGAAGCGCAAGAGGTGAGTCCCTCTTGATCTTTTTTTTCAAATAAAAGTTTTAGGGTTAATGTCAATTTGCCCCCAGTGATATGAATAATGTTAAATTTACACCCCTGTGATTTGAAAAATAACACTTTACCCCCTGCGAAAATTTTAAAGGAGCAATTTTATCTCCTTCCAATTGGGTGTAACTCACTCGCCCGAAATTGAGAGTGGGCATGAAAAGTGTTGCGTAAAAGACAAAAGTACCCTTCAGGGGTAAAGTCTCACATTTATCATGAGACTTGGGGTAAAGTGTCAAACATTTATCACATTTCAGTTCCCCCCTTATAAAGATAACACTTTTGCTCATGAATTTTCTAACAAGGATTGAAATTATCGTCATTTGGCCGATTTCCATCCAACTTTTGCACCCTTGGTCCCATACTGTTCTACACTTTAGTTTTGGTCCCAAATTTGATGGAGAGTGGGGTGAAAAGATGAAAGTCCAAAAAATTACAAAATTTGGAGGAAAAAAAAGTTATTTTTTAATTGCGGAATTGAAGTGCAATTTTGCCAAAAAATTTAACAGAATATCTGGAAAAATTTTATTTCTAAAGCGCGGAATCGAAGTGCAATTTGCCAAAAAAATTAACAGAATATCCCGAAAGATTCTTTATCCTTCCTTTTTATTTCTCAAAGTAAGTTTAAGGAAAGCTAAAATATCTAAGATGTTAAATGACAAAGATACTCTTTAATATTTTGTGAACAAAATCACTCATTTGTATGCAAATATTACGTAGGGTGAAGAAGATGGTGATGTGGTATCAGATGATGAAACAGCAGTGATTGGATTTTGGAGTGCATTTGTTTGGTTAGTTCTAATGACCGCTGTTGTAGCTCTTCTGTCGGAATATGTCGTTGATACAATTGAAGTAAGCTCATAACAAATTTTTGCAATGTTTGAAAAATAAATAATATCCTTGATTAATTAAGCATTAGAAAGAGTGCTAAGTGATTTTTGTTTTTTGATATTTTGTGTTTCGACTAGGCTGCATCGGATACTTGGGGGTTGTCTGTGAGTTTTATTAGTGTGATTCTACTACCAATAGTCGGAAACGCGGCAGAACATGCTGGAGCTATCATTTTTGCATTCAAGAACAAATTGGTAAGTAATAAACTAATTTTATTTTATTTTATTTTTTTGGGTAGAAACTCTTACAAGACTAATTTAAATTCCATTATGATGAAACATTGGAAATAATCATATGTGATCTTTTATGCAGGACATATCTTTAGGTGTTGCTCTAGGTTCAGCAACTCAAATTGCACTGTTTGTGGTAAGATTATTATTGACTTTTCTTGGCTTATTAAATATTCAATAGTTATTTAAAGATATTAACTTTGTTAATTCTTGAAATATTTATCAGGTACCATTAAGTGTGATAGTTTCATGGATCATTGGTATCAAAATGGATCTTAATTTCAATATCCTTGAAACAAGTTCTCTTGCTCTTTCAATTATTGTCACAGCATTCACTTTACAGGTAACAAATATTATTCATTTTGTTTGCAATGAATTATTTCATAAATTCACATCTTAATAAAATTTGTGAATTTTACAGGATGGAACCTCTCATTACCTTAAAGGACTGGTTCTTGTGCTATGCTACATTGTAATTGGGACGTGCTTTTTCGTTTTTAGAGCACCACTTAGTAAGTATATATATATTGTTCCAAAATAATCTTCAATATACACATAATGCATTTTAAATGTAAAACTTTACCAGTCTAACTAATTAATTGTGTATTGAAATTGTCTTCAGATCATGAAGACTCTGCAGTTTCAGGACTTAATTCGTCCAACAATATGAGATTTTAAACGGTAATATTCAAATTTGTCGAGTATTTGGAAAAATGTAATATAATTTTCTTTTTTCTGATAATTTTTTTTTTTGATTGATTTGAAACAGGTTTTGAAATTAATTTAGATATTCTGTTGGACAAGGGATCAAGAATCAGAAAATGTGATGCAAAGTTGTTCATTCATTTTGAAATGGAGAAAATGGAGATGAACTCTGCAAGATATGAACCAGTGGGGATCCATTTTGGATATATGTTTTGAAATGAAGAGAATTGAATTACATATTGCTGTCTGGAGCATGCAATATTAATAAGGTTGTTTCGAGTATATTTCTTATATTAATTATTAATTTGTTGTCTGTTTTTGTAATTTTCATGTTTATTTGGAAGTTAATGTAGTTATGTTATATGTTGAAAAATAAATGGAAGATGGCTGTTGGGGTCATAATTTAATTTTCTAGCAATCCTTTTCTACATTTCTTCTTGAATTGAATAAAACTTAGATCTACAGTCCTAATTTCCGATATGGAGCCGTTCTTGTTGAGTAGTAACGGGCCTATATTTTTCATCTCCAAAGTCCATTATGGCGAAAGTATCTCATTCACAAAATGTAACAGTTAGGGCCATCAATGGGCTGGATCTCAATTCCAATTAGGCCCGATTTATTCGAATTTTAATTCGATTAAGGATTCAGTGGACTTAATCCGATTATAAAATCTGTAATTCATGGATTTAGTTCGATCCGATTTACTAGAGATTCGTATCTGACAATAAATAGATAAAAGTATATATATGCATAATGTTTAGGTAACATTAAGTAATATTTTACCATTAAATTAAGAAGTTATTAATAATTCATTCATAATTTTTTTATGCATATTTTCATCGAAAAATATGAATATTAGTAAAGACAGTTTGAACATGTGAGTTAAATTAAATAAAATCGTCAAATTAATAAACTTATTTTAGGAAAAAATATAGATGTAATTTTTTAAAATGAAGTTTTATTGGATCCAAAGAAATATTGTGTTGGTCACGCTAAGAAGCTTCGAGAAGGAGTTAGTCGATTGGGGAGGTGTACGACCTCCAAACTTGTGTCCAATTTTGGATCTTGCATACTGGACCTTTTGCGGACTCGAGTTCCCGTAGAGGGTCGCGGGTGACCTGAGTCTTACTTCTATATCAAGTCCTAATTTCCTATATTGGGTAAGGGCCTATATTTTTTATTTCCAAGCCCATTTATACCAAAATTTAAAATGGTGTAGCTTTATTATGAAATATATTTACTATTCTTTAACAAAGGATGTTTTTCTTCTTCTCTTTTTTAAAGTAAATAGAAAAATGGAGATCAATAATATCAATGTACACATAAACCTGAAAATAGTATATTCTATTCCTACTGAATATACTAATTCTGTGTTGGGCTTGAATCTATAATTAATAATGTTATTATAAGACAGCAGTGGCCCAGAGATCTAGCTCTTATGGCGCAGTCCAAAACACATTAAAAGGCCGGGAAATGAAATAGCCCACAATTTAATAAAAGACGTAACCCAATCCTATAATTAATGTGCAATTCTTGAATGGCTTGAAGCCTTGAACAGTTTAACCTATAATTGACAATTCATTTAAGCACTTTATTGGAAATTGTAAACTCCGAGATTTTTTTTTTTTTTTTTTTTTTTTTTTTTTTTTTTTTTAGTTAAATAGAATCTACATGTGCTTCTTAAAAAAATAAAAAGATTGACAAGGTTAATTTACAGCAATAATTTTCAAGAAAAAATTAAACTCAAAAAGAAAGGTGGTAAGGGTATCGCTATCAAGTTACACTTTTATTCAAATATATCTTGCGAATAGTCATAGTTTATCAAATGCATTAATATAGATAAATCTTTTAAAATAATTACATATCTCGCAATTCATATATTTTATAATTCTTAACATACAAGGCGCACGAATATGCATACGTTGAGAGCCTTAGGCCATCTCCAACCGAACCCAATGCCCAATTGCCTAATTGCCTCTTTGACCCCTTTTTTGCCCAATTGCCTTGCCCAATTGCCCTTTTCCCCAGTTAAAAACTCATCTCCAACCGAAGGACAATCAACCTCCATTTAATTCAATTTCACAACTTTCCCCACTCTCACTTTCCACACTCTCCTCACTCTTACTTATTTTAATAATAATAATAATAATAGTTAACAATAAATTTAATTAAAATCAAAATAATCTAAGTCGTAATTTTCGTTATCATAATCTAATATTTCGTATTTTCAAAATTAAAGATATAAAAATAAAAATAACCAAAGTTTGTTCTATTTTATTTAATTCATTATTTGTATGAATTTTATGAATATAGAAATATTAAATTTCCCAATTTAAACTAATCACTTTATTAAATTCAACACACACAAAAATACAATTTTCTTTAAAATAAATAAAACTAATTAAAATTCACATATTAAAAATAAATACAACTAATTATTATATAACTAATTTATAAAAAAAAAATGAACTAAAAAAATTTTTAAAAAAAAAAATAGTGCAATGGTGGCTGCCAAATGGCAGCCACCCAACTGGGAGCGTATACCTGGAGGCAATTGGGCGCCCAATTGCCTAATTCCTTGCCCCAACCCCCCTGCCCGCCCTGCCCTAGCTGCCCGCCCGCCCAATCCCCCCTCTCCGTTTTTTGCCATCTCCAACCGAAGGCAGCCGGCAAGCCCCCCTCATGCCCGGTTGCCTTCTCGGTTGGAGATGGCCTTAGAGTAAACAAATTGGCAAATGTTTCACCCTAACATCTTTTTTATTGCAAGAAAATGGCTGTCTAACACACAACGTATATCATCGGAATGTTTTATTGAAAGGTCACTATTTTGTGGTTCAACACTACAACTAATTATTTTTAGGCCATCAAATTGTTTATTCTTTTCAATTTTGGATTGAGACATTAATTGTTTCACAAACAAAATTAATGGCCTCGTTGAAATTAGTTGTGTCTTTACAGTTTACAGCCTCATGTCACGCCCTGACATTTTGCTGGGCGCAAAATGGCGCGACACGGAGACCCGATGGATGGGAGCGCGGCTCTGGGGGAGCCAGGGACGGAGACACACCTACCTTGACGAAGGAAGTGCGTGACCAAGGAACCTAGGGTGAGGTTTCGCACGAACGGGACTCCGCTCAGGGGAGCGTTGATGGCCCGGGGATAGGACCTTGGCAGTCAGGCAGGGGGCCGGGCTGGCCAAGTAGCATGGACGGGCGACCAGGCAGGTGACATGGTCGGCCGGGGACGAGGAAGGCGCGATAGGCGCGCGCCACGGGACAGCCGGCAAGGCGGGAGGCCTAGTCGGGCGTGAGATGAGGCACGTGGGCAAGGAAAGGCCGTCGAGTGGCACTGGGCATCCCAAGGGCGGCCCATGCCTTTTGGAAGTGCCAAACCAAGTCTTGGAGGTTCCGGAGGATTCCAGAGGGTTCTACACAGGTCCGGGACATTCAAGAGAACTCCGGAGGGGTCCGGAGTATTCCACAAGATTCCGCGCGCTGGGGCGTTTTGTGGCTAAGTGCCGCGCGGGATGCTTTGGGAAAGCTAAGCCCGTGACACTCAGCTGTGAATTGTGATGATACCAATAAATAAATAATTATGTATTAGACCAGTTTGAGGTTAATTTATTTAATTTTTTAAGTTTTCTAGTACGATCTGGAAGTGTTTAGGAGTGGAGTGTCAATATGTATAAGGCTGTGTGACTTGACGCGTAACAAGATTAATTTATTGCGTTTATAAATTAAAAAAAAGAATGAACTGTAAAAATAAATATTTCATGATTTATTACTAAATATTTATAATTAATTATTTTTTGTACTTGGCCCGTAATTAAAATTATTATGATCTAATGATTAATATATTAATCTATTCTTCATCTAAAAAAATATTTGTCAATCGTATTTAGTTAAAGTCATAATTATTATATATTTAAATTTTAAACATCTGACTAAAAGACATATATTGTCAATTATACCATGTTATTTAGAGTAACATAAAATGTATATATATACACACAAGTACATAGTGAATGCTAAAAGTAAAATTAACTAGTTATTTGTAAATGGCCACGTATCTATGCACATCGATTTTATTAACATATAGTAACACTTTATTTCAGATAGCATAAGCTCACCCACTATTATTAATGATTGAATAATACTTGATTTGACTTATTATAAGCTTATTTACTAAAAGCGTATAAGTCACGCATAATTTTCAAGCTTTATTAAAGCTAGTAATATAATTGACACAAAAACACTTTGCAAACGAGGCGGGCAAGGGTGAAAGTGAAATATTAATTTAAGAAATCTTTTTACACTTAAACACGTCAGCATCGACAAGACAAATACTCCCTTCGATTCATAAAAATTGGCACATTTGTCAAATTTTTTTGTTTCAAATTAATTGACATATTTGAATTTTTAAAGCATTTTTTTTTCAATTTTGCACCTTTCTTTCAATGGAGTTAGAAAACTCAATGGTCATCACTCACTAATAAAAAATTAAAAAGTAGTCATCATTATAAAGGATATTTGAGATATTTTATAAAAAAAAAATATAATTATAAGATTTCTTAATCTGTATGAAAAATAAGAATGTGTCAAATAATATGAAACGGAGGAAGTACAAAAATGACAGATTTAAGTAAGGAATCCTAGAAAATTATTTAATTTCTTCTTTCAAAAATTAAATTTACTTTAATTATAAGCCTTTCTAATTTTACAACCGAAATCAACAATTTAGATCCAACTTTCACAAGCCATATGATAGAAATTAATAATCGAAATATCTTTGAATGTACATCTGAAATTCGATATTTGCAAAGATTAATAATAAGACAATAAATGAGCTAACTGCCGACAATATCTTAGGATGAAGCCAAGCTTGCATGGTCGACAACAGCCGACACATGTTAATGAATTCAACGCCTCGTCTTCATTGGGCGCAGGTGTCCTATCTATTCTGGAAAAATTACAAAATTGGTCCCAATAACTATTGCTCACTGGCAAAAAAATCCTATAACTTTTGAGGCTGACAAAAAACTCCTATAACTAGTATTTTGGTAATATAGTTCTATTTCGGCCCGAATTGTCAATGTGTCCGTCAACTCACCCGTCCCTTGCTAACGTGGAAAATTAACCATCTTGATGACGGTCAGAAAAATTACAAAATTGGTCCCATAACTTTTGTTTGCTAGCAAAAAGGTTCTGTAATTTTTTGGATTGGCAAAAAAGTCTTGTAAGTCCTCTAATTAAGTAATTTTGTTAATTTAATCCTATTTTGGTCCAAATTATGGTTTTTTTCCACCGTGTCCGTCAAATCTCCCACCCATTTCACATGAAAAATTAACCCAGACATGACAAATACCGCCTTGGAATTAATTTAGACTCATGATAATATTAGAAGGTATTCAAATAGCACCAAAATTTACCAACGTAACATTGAAAAACTAGAAAACTAGACTGATAAAATGAATTCCTATGAGGCACCTTATCACACCATATTGCCCAAAATTGCAACAAGTCTATATATGACAAAAATCAAATTTCAACAACAAAATATTTTATTTTATTTTCTCGGGAAAATAAACAAATTTTTTTTTCTTCAGATTATCTAATAACGATGACAAAGAAATTGCAATTAAGCTCAATAATTTTCTCAAAAGTAGTTACATGTAATCTTAAAATTACATTGAAACTTAATTATCTTGAGATGAAGATGAAGATTATGTTAGAACTTAATTGCATGTAATTTTAGTTACATGACTTAATTGCCAAAATATATTAGTTACAAGACTTTTTTGCCAGTTCGAAAAGTTACAGGACTTTTTTGCTAGTAAACAAAAGTTACGGGACCAATTTTACAATTTTTCTGACCGTCAGCAAGGGGTTAATTTTCCACGCCAGCAAGGGGCGGGTGAGTTGGGGATACATTGGCAATTCGGGCCGAAATAGGACTATATTGCGAAAATAAAATATATTAGTTACAAAACTTTTTTACCATCCCGAAAAGTTACAGGACTTTTTTGCCAGCAAGCAATAGTTATGAAACCAGTTTTGCAATTTTCCCTATTTATTTTTTCCATAAGGAAAAAATCACTACTCTTAATTAGCTTCCAACCGTCGATGAGAAAAGCTGAGCTTCGAGACCAATGGAACAAGAGGTCTTGGGTTCGACTTTGGAGATGGCCGGGGTCGGGGGTGGGAAGGGAAGCCATCTCCAGTGGAGACGGGCTCGGGGCGGACTGGGGAACGGGGCGGGAACGGGTCGGGGCTCCGCGGAGCCCTGGCTACGGCTCGTTCCCGCGTGGGAATTTTGGGGAAGAAGAGGGGCGCGTGAGTTCACGCGCCCCTCTTTAAGTCAGGGGATGCCACTTGGCGTCCTCTGATTGGATCCGTTTTTTTTTTAAATTTTCTTTATTAAAATTTGTTTATTTAATAAGTTTAAATAGGAAAAAATAAATTATATAAATAAATTATTAATAAAATTAAATTTCCCTCCTAAATTAAATTTGTAGAATTGAATTATTTAATAAAATTTGTTTGTTTAATTTTTTGCATCTAATAAGTTCTAATTAATAAAAAAAATGGATATATGCAAAAATTGGGCTTGTCCGAAAGCTAGAGAATTGGACCGCATTCGTGTCTGCAGGTCACGGGCTCGCACAAGTCTTGACTTCGATCCATGATTTGCACACCCCCCTGCGCGCGAGGGAATAGACTTTTGGTAGCTAGATTGTTATACCACTACATTATCAATCATATATAAACCTCAAGATTTTTCCTTCTAATTCCAATGTGGGATAAAACAACTTCTATTTTTTTTCTTCCATTTCAAAGGGTGATCTTTGAAAATCAATTTCTCATTCACCTGAACTCCGATTTGTACATACCATATACCGTTTTAATCTACTAACGGAGTAGAATATAATTCCGCAAAGACCCGAATGAATTTTTTTACTCATCAAATTTATTTTAATTATAAGTGAGAGTGGGCAAGAGTTAGAAATTGAATTAAATCAATTTCGGAGCCCTGCCATTGGAGACGACCAGGCAGGGCTCGGGATGGGGGCAGGGGCAACCCCAGGGCTCCGGAGCCCCGAGCCCCCCCCCCCCCCCCCCCCCCAATTGGAGATGCCCTAATGTGTGTATTTATCTAGTTTAACACTAGTCTTCGTAGTTTATTTATCTTATAATTTGATAGCAATTAAATAAATTTATGATACAATGACTGATGTAATGACGTAATACCGTTTTAAAAAAAAAAAGTAATCTACATCTCGCTAGACTTTCATTTAGGTGTTAGAATTTTCGTAATTAACGAGTTGAGTTCTTAATTATATATAAATTAAGTTATTACTTTGTAAAAGAAATAATGGAGTACTTGAAGTGAGTAACTGTATATGTAAGAAATTGAAGATCACAACTTACGAGTCTTAAGAATGAAAATTTTGAGTGATGTAATGATCGTCTCTATAAAAAAGGAAAAAAGAAAATATATTTCAAAATATGTGGATTATGTTTATGTAATCTTATATTTTCACAAAGAAAATAAGATAAGTTACTCCAAATTACGGTAGGAAACCATATTTATATTTTCAGGGGTACTTGCAATTAAGCAGAAAAACCTAAAAATTGGCCAGGGTTAATTAAAATTTTCATACCGTCTTCTTCCTCCCGTATGGCAGCCAACTTCCGGTGGCTTTTAGTCAAAATTGGTCCGTGTCTATAATTACAAACAATTTCAAAAACCGAGTTTCCACATGTAACTCCAATGTTCACTTGGTGGAGGTATGTGGATCTTGTAGATTTTCCCCAAAAGATGGAGCTTGTGGGTAGCGCGACATTGGCTCGCTAAATGTTGGCCTTGCTATGAGGCTTTAGTTCGTTGAGGGAACGTTAGTCGGTTGTGGACCTTCAGACTTGTGTCCAAATCAAGTTGGATGATTTTGGACCTCACGGGATGGGCTCTTTGCAAACTCGGGCTCAATACATGTTAATGAAATCAATACCTCATGTAAACGTAATATCGCTTATGTGTTAATAAGTCAAATACATTTACTCCTTTCAAGTCAAAATATGCTTCAATTGTTGTAAATACTAAATATAAATAATATTTATGACTTGTAACAAAACTGACAATTATACTTTTACATGTTATCTTATCTTATCTTATATATTTATATATAGGAGAATGGTGTTTGACTTTAATTGGACTAAATTCTTTTTTCTTAGAGTTTTGAATTATTTTTATTATCATAATATTTATGATTGGTTAAACCTATTCTAGACCAACCCACGTAAAATAAGGAATCAAATAAATTGTCCCAAATCATAGACTTAAATAGGAAGATCAAATTTTGAAATCGGAGTAATTATAGGCTGAATATTAGGAAAATCAAATTTTGAATTGGAATACAACATCATTCAACCTTACATATTTATTTTGCTAGAAGTTGTCATTTTTTCTAACTCAGTTTTCATCTCAACTAATAACCTCCCCCATTTTCCATCACCAAGCACTAACCATTGCTTCCTTTTCTATTTTCTCATCCAATGGCTTTTTGTTATCAGTGAGAAGTGGCCTAGATATATGTTGTTTAATTTATCTTAATTGTTTAATTTATCTCAATTGTTTAATTTATTTCTAATAATTATAATTCTCATATTTTTGTGACCATAGAATATGTGCAGTCTTCATCAAACTTACGAGGAAGATGTGCATTTCGAAGTTGTTTCGTACGTATTTCCATTCTAATAAATTTATTACAATATTTTTTTTCTAAGTTGTTTTTTTTTTTCATCACATTTTCAGTTTCTTTTTCTCTTGATTGATTAATGTTAATTACTACAATTTTTTTATATTCTTTTTTATATATTTTTTGAATTTATATTCATCTGATTTCGTATTCTTGGTTTTATATTTTTTATGCACTTGTCATTGGGCTAGATAGAGATTTATCTCCTTTTTATATATTTATTTTCATCAATTAATTTATTATGCTCTTATTTTGAGCAATTTATTTGAATTTGTACTTGCATCTAATTTTCTCTTGCACTATCTTTATTTAAATTCATCGATTAGATTAAATTATAATTTTTAAAATTTTGACTTTTTCATAATCACCTCATAACATCCAAACTGTTTATGAAATTAACAATTCTTTTTTTTTTATGTTTTGTAATCCTAAGTTAATTATTGCATATTCCTATTTTTTACATACTAATACAACGATACTCCTATCTTATATTTTAAGTTGATGGTTTTGTAATTCATGTTCTTTTGATTCATATTATTTTGAATTTAATTTTATTATGAATTATAGTTCACCACATGTTTTTTATTTGTTGATTTAGGTAACTCTTTATGTACGTACTGTCATGGTTAAAACTATATACTTATATTTTAGTTTCAATATAATTCATATTTATATTTAATTTCTTTTACTTTTTTATTATAGATTTAATTATAACTTTCTTTGTTCGATTTGTTGCACCAAGGAGTTTTATTTGTTAATTTTCTTATTTAAATTTAGTATTTAAGATTTTATTTAATAGTAATGATTCCTATTTTTTGTTTTTTTTTCCATTGAAATTCTTGAGCCAAAATTTGCCAATGATCTTAGAGTGAAATGCAAAAACACCCATTCATATAAGGAAGTTTTTAGTAGAGCGTAGAATTGAAAGGGCGAAAGTATAAGGGGTAGGCAAAATTGAAGAATTTTTTAAGTTTAGAAGGACTTCTTATTATTTCGAAAATGTATAACTTAGAATATTTACGATCAAATTTTAAAAATTTGATTGATTAGAACAACATTTTTGTAATTATATATGCATTTATAACTTGGGTGAGAGTATTATATGCTTTTAAATTTCAACTGAAATGAATTTCTTGAACTTTGAATATTTATAAAGTTCAGAAAGTCATGTTTCCGTAAGTAAACAATTTCAACATAAATACTTCATACCTAAATGGTTGATTAACAATTTAATGCATTTTCTTTAATCTTTAGACACGATAAAGTAAAAGCCCTATCATTACTATTGGTTGTCAAATAAAATATATACTATATAACAACATCATAAATCAATTATTGTTCTTTCTTAATTTTTCAATTTTTTTAATTTGATCGTGGACTTATGTCCACAATTTATCTTATCGAATTGTTTATGTTCATAATTGTTCATAGCTTAGATATATTTGTGATTTAAAACAGAAAATGTTGCAAAGGTCCTTAATCATTTCGTATTTACATTTTTTCTCTATTATTCTATTTTTGTTTTCTTTCGTTCTTTATTTATTTTTTAATCGGGATTGAATATTCATAATAGTAGTGTGTTAATTATATGATGATTTCTTCTCTTTTCCTTTTTTTTTAATTGCATACTTATTTTATTATATACTATGTGCTCAGAAGAGTAATATAGTAAAAACAAGCAGAAAGTTTAAGTATTGCATTTTAAGGAAGCAAGATTTGAGGTGTAATGCGAAAATTAAAAATGTCAAATTGAAATTAAAAATGTCAAATTGAAATGATTATTATGACTTCTATTCAGCTATATTATATATTTAGATAAAATTAAATTTAACATCTTCTTATTTTCTCATTTACATTTATTTTTATTTTTAAGGTTGTACTGATTTTTAGTAGTGAATCCAATATATTTGGGTTTTGGGGTAGTTTGAGTAATTATTTCTCAAAGTTGGAGCGTGATTGTGTAATTACACTAAATTTGAGGTGTAGTGAGAAATTTAAAAATAATATTAGGGCTACATCTTGAAAGAAAATTTCTTTTTTTTATGACATCAACATGTGCCGTAAGAAAATAATATAATGAATCAAATACATACGGAGTAGTTTTATTTATTTTCAAAACTTAAATGGTGGTCATTGTATTTACATTAAATATGAGATACTTTAAGCAATTATTGTTTGATATTATTGAGTTAAATTATCCATTGTCAATCATCCATAATCCATATCCCATGCAGAAAAAGGATTTATGAAACATTCGTTTTAATTGTATACATTTACAAATATTTCTAACACGGTAAAAAAAATCAAATATCAAATTATAAATTGAAATATATTATTTACGTTTGTGCATAGCACGGGAATAGGCTAGTTTTCTTTTATACAAAATATGTATAAACACCACTATTCATATAAAAATTGATCATAAGCACTTTTGACTTTAAAAGAACGGAGAAGAGAATCCTCCATCATCTTTTAAAAATATATTCGAATTTCCCCGAGAATGTTGTTAGAGAATTTTTTAGTTATCCTTTGAGAAAGATTATCTATTTTATATATCAAGAAAATAACATTACTCAATCAAAATGAAACATGTTATTTATTTGAATCTTAAAAAATATATTTATAAAATACTACGTACAAACAAATACTCCTATATAATAAAAATCAGAAATACATAAGGGCAAGTATGAGATGGCCCTAGAATGCGGATTCTTAATGAAGAATTAGTAGGCAAAGCAAACACGGCACCTCCACCGAACAAACAAGTACAACTATTCAAGCAATCTTTCCCTTCCTTTCATCTCAATTAATTAATTAATTAATTAAAATTAAAACAATAACAAAAAAAGAAAAAATAAAGGAGCAGTAATTGAAGCGTGCAGTCCAAGGGAAAACCCATCACTGTGCAGTAACCCCTCTCTGCAAAAGCTTTCTCCCTTCTCAACTCGGAAATTTTCCTTTTCAATTATTATTTTCCTTTGGCAAAGTAAATAAAATTCAAGATTTTATCGAATTCTTTCTGGGACTTATCAATTTAAAGAGTTTATCTGAAAAAGTTGGAGTCTTTGACAGGAAAAAAAGGCCAGAACTGAATGGTAGTAAAGGCAAGAAAGGGGAAGGAGGCTGATGAGGAAGTCTTTCAAAGATTCTCTCAAAGCACTTGAAGCTGATATCCAACATGCCAATACTCTGTATGTTCTTCATTATTAAATTATTTTTTGTCTTCTTTCTTAAGTGATTCTATGTGGGTACTTTTTTTTTCCCCTTTCTGTAATTTGGGAAAACAAAATTGAAGTTAGTATTTCTCTTCTATCAGTTATATTTCTCTGTGTTCTTTTTTTATTAGAAAAAAATCCCATTTGAAATCCCTTCATAAATCATAGGGAGGTTATTGTCAGTTTTTTTAGTTAAAAGGGTGTTATTGCCAATTTTGAAAGTTAGCAGGGGGATTATTGTGGACTTTTTAAGTGAATAGGGGTGTTTTTGTATCTTTTTGTGGGGGTATAATTGCCTTTTTGACTTGGGAGGGGATTTTTGCTAATAAAAATTAGCACAGGGGAGGTTTTTGGTAATAAAAATAACACAGGTGGGTTTTGCTGAATAGGGGGTATTTCTGCATTTCACTCTTTTAACTTTTCATTGTAAATTTTCTATTTTGATTAGTACTATATTTGTTCTGTTTTTTTTATGCATCTGTTGTTTGTTCTTGAGATACAGGGCTTCAGATTATCCAAAAGAATATGATGGTGCCTGTCTTCAAATGAGACTATCATATAGCCCTTGTGCACATATTTTTCTCTTCCTTGTTCAATGGACTGATTGTAACCTTGCCGGTGCACTTGGGCTGATTAGGATCCTTATTTACAAGGTAGTCCTTTATTTTATGCATAATTCTGAATATCATATATCTCGATCAATTGCATTGTATTTATGAAAATGATGTGGTGTAATGGTAATTGTAGGCATACGAGGATGGTAAGACAACGATGTCGCTTCATGAACGTAAAGCTAGTGTAAGGGAGTTTTATGGTGAGTACATTTAAAATAAAATAGAAGTACTTTTTTTTTCCATGTACTCGATTGGTAATGAGTGCAAAAATCTCCCTTGTGCTTTGTGTAATTGGGAAAAAAAAAACAAAACCCTGAATTTTTTATTAGCAAAAAAAAAAAAAAATGGAAGTCCTTCATAAATCATAGGGAGGTTATTGTCAATTTTTTAATTGAACAGGGGGAGTAATTGCCAATTTTCAAAACTAACATGGTGATTCTTGTCTATTTTTTAAGTGAGTAGTGATTGTTGCACATCTTTTGGTGGGAGTATAATTGTCATTTTGGCTTGAGAAGGGGTTTTTGCTAATAAAAATTAGCACAGGGGGTTTTGGTATAAAAAATAACACAAGGGTTTTTTCGCTAATTAGGCAAAGCATAGGGGACTTTTGCATTTCACTCTTTCTTTCTTTTTTGAAGTTTGGTGACGATATTTTCTAGTGACAGGTGTGATATTTCCTTCTTTACTGCAACTTCAGAGAGGAATCACTGATGTGGATGAGAGGAAACAAAGAGAGGTTTGTTTGACTAAATACAGGCGAAGAGACGAGAAGGACAAGGGTAAATTGTCCGAAATCGAAATCGAAAGAGAAGAAGAATGTGGGATTTGCATGGAAATGGATACAAAGGTTGTTCTTCCCAATTGCAATCATTCATTGTGTATGAAGTGCTACAGAACCTGGTAAGTAGAGTAATGTGAATACACTTTTTTTGTGAATAATGAAATTAAGCAATTAAATTAACATATGTGTGTACAATAATTGAATAAATAATACTGCTTGTAAATCTATATAGAATTTAGAGATACCTGGCTCTGTGATGGTTGATAATCAGTAGCGGAATTATTGAATGAAAATATCGGGTTTACAATTTCGAGTTTCTATTGATTGTGCATTTAGATTATAATAGAACTTAACTGCTCAGAGAGTATGTCTATGATAGTTGACAATCAGTAGCGAAAATACTGAATGAATATACTGATTACTTAATTGAGCAAAACTTAAAAGTACCCCCTGTGCCTAATAGGCAAATATCCCCGGTGATATTTTTTTATTAGCAAAAAACCCCATTTTAATTTCCTTCATAAATCAATAGAGAGGTTATTGTCAATTTTTTAAGTGAACATGGGGTTTACTGCCAATTTTTTAAGTTAACTAAGGGATTTTTGTCAATTTTTTAAGTGAATAGGGGTGATTTTGCATTTTTGTGGGGGTATAATTGTCATTTTTCCTGTAAAATATGTACTACTGCTTTGAAGGGTTTATTTTTGCTGACAAAAAAATTTCACAGGGGAGGTCTTTGATAATAAAAATAACACAGGGGGTGGGGGTTGCTAATTAGGCAAAACATGGGGGTATTTCTGCGTTCACTATAACTTTATTTTTCGGGAGTATGTGGAAAGAGGGCCAGTTTTTCGTTTATATAGCCGTGAAGAGTCATATTTTCACTACTTAAATACTTTTACATGACTAGTCATTATACGTGAAGTTATTAGAAGGTTAACTAGACATATTGAGCTAACTTGTTTCTACAGGCGAGCTCGATCTCAGTCGTGCCCATTTTGCCGGGATAATCTGAAGAGAGTGAATTCAGGGGAGCTGTGGATTTACACTAGCAATTGTGATGTTATTGACTTATCTGTCATTGCAAGGGAAAATCTGAAGAGACTGGTCATTTATATTGAGAAGTTGCCTCTTATTGTTCCAGATCCAATAGTGGTTTCTTATGATATTCATTTTCGAAGTTACTAGATTGTTCTTTTTTGTATATAATATTTAAGTGGTGGTACATTACATGATCTTCTTTTGATGAATACAATGTTGTTCCTTTCTACATGTAGAATTCAATGGTTGTACATATGATTGATTCTCTTTGCGAAAGTTTCTTTCAACATTTTATGTTAACTCAGATTTGTAATTGTAAATACACATCAGGTCTCATCAACTATCTTGTAACAAAGTTTGTGCTGTCAGATTTTTCCTTTTCAATGGTTTCTGGAGAATCTGCTCATGTACAGAATTACATATTGTGCAATAAAATGTCATCTTTTACTTCTTGGGTTTTTCTTGGATTTTTTAATACGAGTGTTTAGCAACGAGTGAATAGCAATATACCCCTGCGTTATTCCTAAATTTTTTTTTTTTGGTGTTACAAAGGAAGAACAGAACATAAAAGTTACATGATATCCTCTAGTAGCAGTGGTAAAATATCAGGGGGGTAGAATCCCAAACAATGTCTCCCTCACGTAAGTCATGGCCCAATTTGGCAAGGGCGTCCGCACAATTATTTTCACTTCTTTTCGTGTGAATGATCTTGCTCTCCCATGGCTTCCCCAAAAGTCGTCGGCAGTCTTCGATTAAACCCAAGGGGTGGGTATCCACATTAGCATCACGTATAAGATGTATTACGACCTCCGAATCCACCTCTAATTCAATACGAGGCAGGCGCCTCTCCCAAGCAATAGCCAATCCCTCACGAGCAGCAAGGAGCTCGGCCATGGTAATTGAGCAGTCCCCAAGTTTTCGAGTGAAGCCAAGAATCCAGTTACCATTTTCGTCCCGAACCAGCCCTCCACATGCCGCACTTTTTTTCTCTGTTAGAACGCTGCCATCTGTGTTGAGTTTGTGCCAACCCCTTCTTGGTTTGATCCACTTCACGTTGTCCACAGATCTTGTTTGTTCCTTAGTTTTATGTCCCGAGATCTTCATAATGTCCATTGCGAGAGTTTTAGCTGCATAGATGACACGTCTTTTATCCTCCCTAACTCCTTGAAAAATAAACTTGTTTCTCGCCTTCCAAATCAACCAAATTGTAGCACAAAAAATGATGTATCAAGGGGCATTTGGTAGAATGATGTTGTCAAAATGTTCTCGAATAATGTTGTCCTTGATCCATGAGTGGGGATCAAGGAGAGTGAACTTCAATAATTGAGTAGGAGAGATAATAAATTCCCAAATTTCCAAGGCTTCGGGGCAATCCCTTAGAGCGTGAGAAATAGATTCAGAGCCGTTGTTACACCTGAGACACATATCCGAGTTTGAAAGCTTTCGGTGATACCTAAGAGCATTTGTAGCCAAGCTGTTGTGAATGCTCGTCCAAATGAAAAGCCGGATTCTTTCAGAGCACCTAAATTTCCAGAGCCATTCCCAACTACTATTGCTTCCAATCACGAAGTCGGAGTTGCAAGTAATACTTCTATACGCAGATTTACAAGAGAACGAACCGTTTGTTGAGGCTCCCCAGATGAGTTTATCTCGCTGGTCTCGGTTTAGTGGAATAGGGGTTTGGACAATCATGTTCCAGACCTCTTCCGAGAGATCCGTCTTCAGCATATCTCTATTCCACTTACCATTACAGTCAATGATACGCGAGACTCTCCAATCTATTTCTTCCTTGTGAATATTCCCTTCGAGTTTATGAGCAATAGTCTCATCTCCAACCCATTTATCATGCCATAAAGATATAGCACTACCATCACCCAATCTCCACCTAATACAAGACCCCATCTCCCTCATACTTCGAACCACACCTTTCCATATATAAGAATCACCCCCCTTGATTTCGTAAGTAAGTAAATCAGACTCCTTAAGATATTTTTGTCTAAAGGTTTCGCCCCAAAGACTATTTTCACCGCTCATTGTCTTCCAACCCACTTTAGCAAGTAGGGCAGTATTAGTGTGCCGAGTTTGCCGAATCCCTAAGCCCCGACATCTTTTGCTCTTTGTAACTTTGTGCCATCCAACGAGATGTAATTTTCGTTGGGAGAAATCAGACGACCAAAGAAAACTCCGGTTTATTTTATCAAGATGGTTGCAAGTCGAGCTAGGCAGCCACGTCGTTTGCATGAGGTGATTCGGGACAGTTTATTCCTTGCCATAAATAAGACGGCAAAATACCAAAGAAATACACTATCTTCCTCTTGGTTTATACATTTTTACACGAGGATAAAGTGCTCATTTGGCAATATCAACGTAATAAATAGCCTATTTACGTGTATCACAAGAGGTAAAGTAAAGCTAATATCTTGTAAAGACATGATTAAATTAATCATTTTCTACATCGGAAAGAAATCTCAAATGCATTATATAAATGTGTGCAATAACTTCACAATAATGATTACAAAAACACTTATTCTAATATATCCCTGAGAGTCGTATATCTATTTTCACATCACAAAAAAATTAATTGTCCATTAAATATATCACAAGAAATGACTCACCAAAAACCTGTTTGGCAAAGTTTTTGTTCCCCCTTCCCCCAGCCCCCCTCAAAATGTGTTCAAGCTACCCTTACCATGCTTTTAATTTAATCTTTTCTCAAACATTAACAAATAGCTTTCCAATTACCAAGACCTAAAAGTCATTTTCCATGAGATTTTGCAAAGTAGAAAGAAGAAACGCAAAATTAATTGCCCAGTTATTAATTTGAAAATATACATCAAGCGGACTGAACTACTTAAACAAGCCACGGGCATTAAAAGTCACACTTGTCATGTAGCCTTGTAAGGGGATACACATTACAAAAGCTAGAAGCATAGTAATACATCTTGGATTCCAAAATGTAAGCTAGAAACATATTAATTAACATATAAACCCATGCCGTAAATTGGCTAAAAGTCTTAAACAGGACAATATAGCTTCATTCATCATCATCATCGTCCTCCTCGTCATCATCATCCTCCTGCATAGAACAAGATTTATGTAATCGATAAATGACCTGAAACTATAATAACTTCTCCAATTATATAAGAATTTGCATCATATAATCAAAAAATTGCTCGATTGGGGGCGGGGGGGACTCCATAATGTTCTGCAATGGATTCATCAGCGATCCAAAAAAGTCCGCAAAACTTGACAAGTATGGTTCAAACTAGCTCCCAAGTTTCAATTTGTATTTCACACTTATTTCATTTCACATTATGCAACTGTTCTTCGAGCAATTGGCACTTTGCACCCCATAAATACACTATTTTTGGCAATTTGCACCCTAAAATTAGAATTTTGGCCCTTTACACCCTCGAATTGTACATTCTTTGGATGCCAAAGAATCCAAAGAATGTACAATTCGAAGGTGCAAAGTGCCAAAAATTTCAATTATAGTGCAAAGCGCCAAAATGATGTATTTTCTTAAGTGCAAAGTGTCAATTACTCATTGTTCTTCACATGCTAAAAAAAACTCAATTGCATCCTACGTTATTGCACAACTAAAAAGCACATTACTTTTGGAATATCATAATTCAAAAAAATTATTTGCAGCAAACTGTGTTTAACCAAACCTGTCCACTCTCCTCATCATCGTCATGAACTTCAGATCTCGACTTCTCAGATCCTTCATCAACCTCGTCAGCAGAGCTCTCCTGAAATGATGCATAAATAAGATTTTGTAGATACAGCTTAAGAGAAATATATTAGTCAGTAAAGATTTAAGCATGGGAAGATAGGAGAAGAGTATGGATATTTGTGTCACCTTATTATTGTAGGCATCCATAAGCTTCTCATACTCACTCTTCCGCTTTGCAGCTTTAGCTTCATATGGAGCTTTTTCCTGCCAACCAATAACAAAATGTGACTTAGTATTTAATCAACGCAATTTGAATGGTTGAATTCAAATGGTTAAATTCTCAACCAATCCAGTTAAGAAAATGTATCCGAGTCATATAATAATCATGCTATAATCACATTTACATAGCACTTACAGCTGCACTCATGGATTTCCACTTTTCTCCACCAGCTTTACCAACCTACAGGAAGACACACGGAGAAACTCAATACCATCATTCTCTAAAATTACAAATTTCAACGTATATAAGCAAAAATAGTAGTATAAAATACATACAGCCGAGACACCCTTGACGTTAGGATTTTCCTTTTTGAAAGTCTTCCGGAACTCCTCACTGCAATAGAACCATGGAATAACTAAGAGAAGCTGCAAACAAATCAAATTGGACACAATTCCTTGAGTGTGAAGAATAAGAGTTCATACAGAAACACAAAGAAGGCACTGGAAGGCCTTTTGGGCTTGTTGGGGTCTTTCTTGGCCTTTTTATCCTTCTTAGCCTTCCCTTTATCTGCCTTGGGGGCAACCTTCCTTTTTCCCACCCTTCTGAAAAGAACAAATGCTCACGAATTGGAGTTGTATACAAGGTATTACAGATTAGCAGTGCACATCATAGCGAGGATTAGGTATGGGGATAACCGTCACTTTGTTAATTAGCTCAAATTATGGTAAAAAATGATGACAAGTTAACACACTATTTACCATAAGCAACACAAAGTACTAAGTTAATAAAGCAAACCTATCGTCAACAGGCTTCAACACTTCCTTCGTTTCCTTTCTCACAGGCACTCTACTCCTGCCACCAGTCTTCATCTCTGCAGTCCGTAACACACAGATAAACACACAAGATATACAATCAATCAGAAATATAGACATAACTGCACGATGTTGAGGATAAATCACCGTAATTCTTAATATAGAGAACCATAAAAACTAACTGGGAATAAATAAGCTTAAACATAAAAATCCATATATGCTGTATGATGGAAAAAAAAAGTTTACAATTGAATTCGAGTAGTAATCAAGCCTTGCTAAGCAACATCCCTAATTAAAATTAATAAATTACCACAGACAAATTTCAACAGCAATCATGTGTATATTCTACTCACCAACAGTTCATAAAATTACTTCGAATCTGTGTCAATATGTCTAATAACAGTACTTTTTCGAGCTAGATGCGAAACAATTTTACATATGAAGGATGAATGAAATCGATTAATAAAATACACACAGTTTGACCTAGCTATAGAATTATAAACTAGCAAAATAAACGGTTAATTAACAGATTTGTCAGGAAATTTCCGATACCAAAAATAACGCGTAGAACTATAACAGTGAGTTGAAAAAAGCGAAACACACAAGAGCACGATTCTGGATTATACTTGGAAGAAAAAATATCAACAAATAAATTCAAAAAATACATAAAAAAAATTATAAATCTACCACTACCTTGGTGAAAATATTTTGCTCGAAAATAAATAACTGAAATTAAATCGGAAGATAAGCATACCTAGAAGATAACAAGCGATCGGTGATCTGTCGAAGAGGAAGAGAATCGAAGAAAGAAGAGAATAGGTGTACGACCCACTGAATGAGATTGAACGCGGACTTAACTTGGGTTACTGGAATACCCGGTAAAGAGCATCTTAGCTTTAGGAAAGTTGCAAAAATCTCGTCTAGTGATGAGTCACTTTAAAGATTTTTTTTTCTTCTAAATAAGGAATTAGTATTAGATTACAGCTCCAAATTAGAGCTTTTAACTACTAAAACTTTCTTTCACACTTTTTTTTTTTGCCATATCCCCTTAAGAAGACTTTTTTTTTTTCTAAATTATAATTATTTTTTGTTATATAGAGTATTAGTAAACTATAAATGATGGGCAACTGCAATTTTTATGATTGAATATATTAAATATAAATAAATTATAATTGATGAACAACTAACAACCTTTTATGATTCGGTATTATTAATAAAGAGTAACTAATTTGAAATCGAGAAAAATATTCATAAGTCATTTGTTTATAGTTTGATAATATTAAATATATTTTTATTTAGCTTGGTAAATGAAGTTCAATTCAAAATAGTCATGGATAAAAACTAATTTAAACTAATAAAGTGGATTAATTACTAATTTTTCATGTTAAATTTATTAGACAGAGACTAAATTATAGGCTAATTTAGTTTTTGCTTAAATTACTCCATAAATTGCTTGAATATACCCAATTTATGCCAGAATATGTTAGCCAGTTGATTCGTGTAAAAACCCTTTTTGGATGTAAAATTTTCTTATAAAGTACTCCGTAAAACATTAAAACTTATAATATCTTTTCGGTGGATTTATTTCAAATGGGCCCAAAATCAAGAATTTTGAAATACATAATGGGAAGGAGGTGGAAACCGGCAGAAGCCAGTTTCCCTGTTAAGCAAAGGGAAGATATTTTGCAATATTCAATAATTCTAGCTATTATCTATGCGCTGTACAACGGAGTTATCGCATGCATGCAATGACAATGGAGATTCCATGTGGCAGTAGTCAAGAAGCGACAGGTGGACATAGCTTATTTATGAAGCTGTGGTTTGGGCCTATTGGGTGTTTTTTTAAGAGACTTTGATCTACCGAAAATTTCTTATGTCAATCGGGTCAGACTACATTCATTCAATCGGAAGACAAATGTGATTGAAGATTATTATTAAATCACAAAGTAAATATATTACTTTTTATGATTAGATAAGTATATGTAGTAAAATACTCAAACTCAATTTAAATAAAAATTATCATTGACCACTTAAAAAGGACTCTCGGTTTAATAATTAGTCATACTTCATTTTTAATTGTGTATAGTGTTCAAACTTTTAAAAAAAAAATCGAGTAATTTGTAAACATTTTATTTTATATTTTGTGTTTTATAAATCAATAGTGGTCATATTTATAAGAAAAGGATTCGTTTGTATTTTTCTTTAACTTTTAGCTAGAAGTTTACAATTCCATTGCACAATAATTTAAGTGAGAATTTTTTATACAAACCGAGTTCGACTGAACTCAAAGTAACTACATGACAAATGTAATACATTTATTTTGATATTAGATTAAACTCATACGAGAATGACCAATCGCACAACAAGTGTAATATAAATGTCATGTAGTTGCATAAGTTTGACCAAGCCTGGTTGGACAAAAATTTAGTGGTGGTCCATTTTTCTTTTTCCTAGAAGTTTTACTCTTTAGAAAACTGATTTTGATTTCTTTCTTAATAAAAAATTCCCAACTAATTTGGATAAAGTATAAAAGTAAATGATAAACTAGTTTGTATTTTGTAGGAAAGAAAATGGACTGGTGAAAATGAAACATAATAAGTGGGCAGAACGAGTTCGATTTAGGTCTGGCCGATCCGATCCAATGTAATTCGATTCTTATTTTTCTTACACCCACTGGGTGGGTCGGGTAGTATTGACCAGATTTGACAAGGTCCGATTGCTTGGCAGTTGGCATCGACAATCAGCTTTACGTTACATCTTTTATACAAAATTACATGTTTGTATTGGTTTAAACAAAGCTACTTTGTGATACTAATTGATGTAGAATAAGGTTACACGGAAATAAAATAAATGTTTCATTTTGAGTCCTGACCAAACAAAAACATATAATAATAAGACTAACGGATGAATGATCAATTGAAAGAAACTAGTCTCTACAATGTGGTGAACTCAATTTTTAATCCCAATTGATGTTCCCTTATAATATCCAACGCGATTCAAATTAAATCAAGCATAAGATATAAACAATCGTGAAAGAAAAAAACGTAAGACGAATATTGTGTCTACCATTGGTCACATAAACAGCTATTCGTCCTCTCTGAAGAAAATGAGAAATAGGGAAATATATTAGTCCATGATATCTTCACCATTTCTGTCAACCACATAAACTCATCCTACGTGTCCACAAACAGATAACAAAGAGATAAGGCCGAGACTTCCACCACCCTCAGATAAATCCATTCCTCCAATCCAACGGCCACAATCAACTCCATTCCATTCCCAAAAATCTCTATCCCCTTCACCATAATCCTCCACTCTATATTCAAACCAAACTCATATCACACAAACACACACACTTCACTCTCCACTCCCACATTCTCCAATGGCCACCACCGCCGCATCAACCGCCGCCGCTGCATCCTCATTCATCGGCACCCGCCTCCCTGAACTCAACTCCGGATCGGGCCGAATCCAAGCCAGATTCGGATTCGGAACAAAAAAAGCCGCTCCCAAAAAAGCCGCCAAAAAAATCATCCCAGACCGCCCGTTGTGGTTCCCCGGAGCCAAAGCGCCGGAATATCTGGACGGGACTCTCGTGGGTGACTATGGGTTTGACCCGTTCGGTTTGGGTAAACCCGCTGAGTACTTGCAGTTCGATCTGGATTCGCTCGACCAGAACCTGGCTAAGAATTTGGCGGGTGATGTGATCGGGACCAGGACTGAGACTAGTGACGTGGCTGCTACTCCTTTTCAGCCTTACAGTGAAGTTTTTGGACTGCAGAGGTTTAGGGAATGTGAGCTCATTCATGGAAGATGGGCTATGCTTGGTGTTCTTGGTGCCTTGACTGTTGAGTGGCTCACCGGCATCACCTGGCAAGATGCCGGAAAGGTACATATTAAGTCCTCTAACTTTCGGTCCTACAATTTTCAATGCATTTCAATTTGTTATTATAGAAGTATAATTTAAATGTATTGAATTCAATTAGGCCTCTGATTGCTCTTCTAGTTGTGGGTTTGGATTATTGTGTTGTTGGGTTAATCAATTAGAGAAATATTTTTACGATTTTGCATTTCCAATTTATTTTTATACAATACTTAAGAATTTTGGTTAATTGTTTGATGATTTATGAAAAGGTTGAACTGGTGGAGGGATCTTCATACCTTGGACAACCATTGCCCTTCTCCATTTCCACGCTGATCATAATTGAGGTGTTAGTTATCGGGTACATTGAGTTCCAGAGGAACGCTGAATTGGAGCCAGAGAAGAGGCTTTACCCGGGTGGATCATATTTCGACCCATTGGGCTTGGCATCCGACCCGGAAAAGAAGGAAATCCTTCAGCTTGCTGAAATCAAGCATGCACGTCTTGCAATGGTGGCGTTCTTGGGCTTTGCGGTGCAGGCTGCAGCTACCGGAAAAGGCCCACTTAACAACTGGGCTACCCATTTGAGTGACCCGCTCCACACAACCATTTTGGACACCTTCGGGTTTTTCTCTTAAGCCTACGAAGACTATGAATTTATTAATCCTTTACTTTTTAGTTGAGATTTGAGGACGTGTCACTGCATATGAAGTGAAATCATTTCTCATTTTCTTGTAAAAATTGTAATATTACTGCTATTTGACAGTGTTATTATTGAGCTAAATGCTACCTTTCTTTTTATCAATTACACATTTTGACTTGAGCATTGAAAAAACTAGGTCCCGTGCTTATATTACACACTTTTACAGCTAGTTTATTTAATAGAAGAGACTTATTTTAGATATTTCAGAATGAAATAAGAGAATACAATTTATGGTTGATAAACAATGTTGTAGAAGAGTAAAATTTATTGCCCAAAATTAATATTGTCAAATTGAAAGATTTTGTAAATAAAGTCAAATCTCCGTAAACAAGGTTAAGTTTGTGTAAAAATTTATAAGCAAGGAATTTTATATTGGGTAAGAATATAAAATCAAATATATTTCCTGTCATAAAACATATTGATAGCCAATTAAATCGCGTCACGTCATGGAGAGAATTTTACAAGATCTTCAAATCTCACCTATAAATAGGGGTCATCTACAAGAAGAAAAACACAACTCAAAAAGTCAATTCCAAATCACAAAATTGTAGAAGGGCAAAATCCTCTCTACAAAGTTTTTCATCAAATTCAAGGAGTTCTTCATCAAATGCAATGAGTTCTCCAATAACGTTAATTTGAGGGCTTAATAGCTTGATCTCAAATTAAACGTTGAGTTTGTTGAAGAACGCCTTGAACTTGATGAAGGACACCTTGGATTTGATGAAGAACTTTATAAAAAGGATTTTGCCCTTCTACAATTTTGTGATTTGGAATTGATTTTTTTAGTTGTGTTTTGCTTCCTTGAGATGACCCCTATTTATAGGTTGCATTTGAAGATTTTGTAAAATTCTCCACATGACATCGCGTAATTTGATAAGCTATCAATATATTTTATGACAAAAAATATATTTAATTTTATATTCTTGCCCAATAAAAGATATTTCATTCACATATTGCATTGTATTGGAAATTTCTAGACAGTCTTTCCTTGCTTATAAATTTCCTATACAAACTTGCATTGTTTACATATATTTGACTTTATTTGCAAACTCTTTCAATTTAACAATATTAATTTTGGGCAATAAAATTTACTCTTGTTGAATGTTGTTGTATTTAATTTGTTATTGGAAATAAAGTAAAATATAATATGTTTACACTGAAAATAGCCCTCTTCTCATCTAACAAATACTTTTAAATCCGACGGGCCACTATTCACTGGACCTGTCAATAGTTTGGGTCAATTTATGGGCCTGGATTGTCGTGTGGGTTAAAATATCCAATTTCCTATTAATTGAAACGTTTCCACTTTCATAGTCGCCATTTGGGTTGAGCTTGAGATGCCTTTGACAATCCTATGCGAAAGACCAAATCGAATCGGAACACACTGATTTCATATATTAATCCACTTATTTTTGTTGAATTCATAAGACAAAGCATCTCGGTCTTACCTTTTGTTCGACCTCGGGTAGTAAAAACTGTTTTAATGATGTTATTGAGAAGTTAGAAAAAAATCTTAGTGGTTGGAAAGCCCGTCTCCTCTCCCATGCGGGACGAAATGTCCTAGCTAAAGCGGTCGCCCAAGCTATCCCGTCCTATCATATGTCCACATTCCTCCTTCCGAAATGAATCTGCCATAAACTCGATTCCTTGATTCGAAAATTTTGGTGGCAAGCTAATGATAAGCATCACTTTCTTGCTCTTAAATGTTGGGACCAAATTTGCACACCTAAGTGGAATGGGGGTATTGGCCTTCGTCTCTTGATATGAATAAAGCCCTCATTTCTAAACTTAGTTGGCACATTGCTTCTTCCTCAAACAAAATGTGGGTTCCCCTTCTCACCTCTAAATACCTCCAATCCTCAAATATTCTCAACCTCAACTCCACAAAAAGTAACGCCTCTTGGATTTGGAAAGATATTTTCTCTTGTCTTCCTTTAATCCAAAAGGGCGCTTGTTTCCAAGTCTCGTCTTGCTCGGTCATTAATATTTGGAACGACCCTTGGATTCCCACTCTCCCCACTTTCAAACCGAACCCCAGCCCTCTTCCTCCTACTCACCACACTCCAAACTACACATCTGACCTTTTAAACCAATCCTCCCTCACTTGGAACCTTGATATTCTTGAATCCATTTTCTGTCCAAATTCCATCAAAGAGATCCTCAAAATCAAAGTTCCTTTTTCTTCGGGACCAAAAAAGCTTTTCTGGGCTCACTCCAAAAAGGGTGATTTCTCGGTTAAGAGTTCTTACTTAACCGATCAGAAAGCTCGTTTTCATGTTACTACCATTGGTTGTGCTAATATTTGGAATGTTCTTTGGAAGGCTCGGATTCATGATCGTATCAAATTCTTTGTGTGGAAAATTTTGAATGATATGATTCCTACTCGAGGAAAACTATCTACATTATTTTTTGTTGAGGATAAATCATGTGTTTTTTGTAATCACCCACTTGAGAATCTTGAACATTTGTTTTTATCTTGTCCCTTTGTTGAAGCGATTTTTCTCAAGTCCAAGTGGAATTTCAGATTATATCCCTTCAACAATTGGGATATAAAGAAGTGGATTTCTTCTCTTTTGGTACAGGACCCGCTCTTCTTTCCGGAACCGGATTTCTCTCTTGAATTCCTTAATTTCTGTTGCATTGTTTTGGACCAATTATGGAAGACAAGGAATGATGTTCTACACAACAAAGTTGTCCCGAATGCCTCATTTCTCTCAAACAGGTGCTGCATTTTGGCCTCTGAGCATGCTGCTGCTCAAACAAGGAAGAATATCATTGCATCTTGCTCATCCCTTAGTGCTGAATGGTTTCCCCCACCACCGGGTTGGTATAAAATTAATGTTGATGTTGCTTTCCATAGTGATTGCTCAGCTCTCTCTCTTGTTGTCCGCAACAACAATGGTTCTATCATCTTTGCCTCAATCACTAGAGATTTGTTTGCGGATCCAACTGCTGCTGAAACTTCAGCCATCAAAATTGCTCTTCAATTTGCGGATCAAGCCGGTTATGAGAAAATCATTATCGAAAGCGATTCCTTGAATGCGGTTTTTATGATCACCAACACTTCTCCATCTTTTGAATGGGCTAGCATTACAGATGCTAATCATGCTAGACGTATGCTTCTCAAATGGCCTTTTTGGAAAGTTAAAAAGATCCCACGTCTTGGTAACAAAGCGGCTCACAATCTAGCAAAATGGGGTCTCTCTTGCAATTGGAATGGTGTTGTTCCCCTTTCCTTTCTCCCCCTTAGTGTTTTGATTGATTCTAGTTCTTCTAATTCTATTGTAACAAACTCTTCTATTCCTCTTAATGATTAATTTTTAATTATCAAAAAAAAAAATATTCAATTTTTAAAATCTCTAACTAGAGACGAAGATCAAATCTAACATATTATGTCTCAGTTTAAAATTCAAAAGGTACATTGTTTGACTGTTTCTCAAAATATAATTTTTGTATTTTAGCTTGTTGTCGTCATTATGGCGTTTTCGGTTGAGTTGATATTGAATTGATGTCATCAGAATATATTCGTTAGTTGTAGTAGTTGTGTTTAAAAGATCTTCTTCACCAGTTTTTCTATGGTAACGCGTAATGTTTTTTTTTTTTTTAATTAAAGAATTCTTTTAATAGATCATCCCCTTCTATAGTCGCCTTCTCGTGTATGGACTTTTAAGAAACTCATTTTCTTTCTATTTGGACACATCGGAAATAAAAAATATAAATAACGGGTGTTAATCATGGTTAATTGACGTATATATATTGCCCAAGAGATAAACCAATTAATATTAACTCAATAGTCAAGATGAAGCTCGACCAGAGACTCAAATCTTGATCTTGATAAAACAAAGGGTACTCGGAGTAGAAACAAGAAGAAATTATGTCGGCTGGAATTCTCATGATAGACTTAAGAGAAAATATATAAGAGGGATGGCTGAGTTAAACTCAGTGGTTAATTGTATGGTTGAGTTAATCTCAATGGTTCCCTTTGTGCTAAGATGACATGACGTTGGTCCCGTTACCCCCTAAATTATCACTTGTAACACTTACCCGCTTTGTTATAGTTTTGTAGTTTTTATTTCAAAACTATCCCCGTCCTTTTCATGAATAATAAATTCTTTATTAATTACGAATCCATTCATCCACCAAACAACATTAGGTTTCAAGATTTTCATTTCTTTTGTTTCCTTCCTTTTTTCGATCTCAAATTTTTCTTTATTTTCATCTCATTTTTTTAACCGAAGGAAACAAAAGAAATGAAAAAGTTGAAACATAATATTGTTTGGTGGATGGATGAATTCATATTTATTAAATATTTTTTTATAAAGAAATGAAGAAATTGAAACATAATATTGTTTGGTGTCAAACTTAAATTTTGTGAGAAAGAATTTGAAGGAAATTACTCAACATTTTGAATAATAATTCGTACCGAATGAGATAATTATCACCAAATAAAAACTCAGAAAAAAATAAATAAAAAAAATTAGATAGAAAAAAAAATTGAAACATAAAATAAAAAAAAACAAATTGAAACATAAATAATGAAAAAAATGAGCTGAAAATAAAGAAAAAATTTGAGGCATAAAATTGAAGGACACAAAAAAATGAAAAAATTGAAACATAATATTGTCTGGTGGCTGGATGGATGAATTCATAGTTAATAATTTTTTTTTTATAAATTAATAAAGAAGTCATTTTTATGCTTTTGAAATAAAATGTTAAATACTATAACAGAGGGAGGTAAGTGTTGCAATTAATACCACCCCTATACTTTAAGGGGGGAAACTGTGTTTCACCCTTTTATTAATTGGTCACGAATAACTAGTGTACTTAATAATATTATTAATATTGAGCGATAAACTAAAATGATAATATTTATTTAAAGGATAACTTTACTAATAAAGAAAAATTAAATATAAATTATGATACAGCGGGTTAGCTTCTCGAACTGGCTAACTTTTTTTCTTATAGAAAGATCCGACGTAGAAACAACCCTAGGCATTTCTTGATTCCACGTTTGTTCTAATTGAAGATTCACAAGTCACCACAGCCTATCACTACAACAAATATGATATTTACTAACATTGAAAATTGCCATTATTCATTGTGATAGTGGCATTTTTTAATTTAATGGCATTTTTTAAGAAATATCATTTGTAGCGATGTCGCTAAAGGTTATTGACATTTAATAGTGCCACTACTATATCATTTGATGACATCATAAATTGTTGTAGGAATTAAAAACAATGACAATATAGAATGATACATTTACTGCATTAAATGACATTTTAAAATGCCAGAAGTTACTACTTTACTAACATTTTAAAATGACACTACATCCAAAAATAGACACACTTATAAATATCAGTAAACGGTGGATTAATGGCACTTCACAGTGCCACTTCACAGTGCCGTTAAACGCCAAAAGAATGTCATTTTCAAATGCCATAAAAAAACATTATTTTTGACATTTTGGGATGACATGACACTATATTATTGAATAATCACATTTAATAAAGTCACAAAGAAACAGTCTAGTAACATTTTAAAATGCCGCTAATATAAAATGGAAAAAACAAAAAAATATCTGAAAAAACCCCAATGCTTTAATTATATCAAAATATATATAAATATTTACAGCATAAATAATTAACGGGATTAATTCATTTTTAGTGCCACAACTATAATCCACTGGCGTTTTTACACCGTAACTTTTCGGGTTGACACATTTGGTGCCACAACTTCAACATCAGTGGCAATTTTGGTGCTAATTGAGGCCCAATTTCAAAATTGGCCCGAAATTCCCCCATATGCGGGCCATGTGACACGAAAAAAGGGGATTTCGACCATTCAACGTCTTTTTCATTAAAAAAAAATACCAAAATTCAAAATCCTAACTTTTCATATAAAATTCACCAAAAGGTGTTGAATGGTCAAAATCCTCAATTTTCATGTCACATGGCCCGTACATGGGGGAATTTCGGGCCAATTTCAAAATTGAGCCTCAATTGGCGCCAAAATTGCCATTGATGTTGAAGTTGTGGCACCAAATGTGCCAGCCCGAAAAGTTACGGGGTAAAAATGTCAGTAGGCTATAGTTGTGGCACCAAAAATGCAATAATCCCAATAATTAACCAAATCTGTTTACATAAAATCTACACTAACAAATTGAGAGAACCTAAAGTGTGGCTGAAGAAGTAGAAAAAGATAAAGATAAATGAATATACAAGTCAAATAAACAAAAAGAGGTGTCCTACTGTTTAAGGCGAGGGAATCCACTTGATCTTCTCATGCTACTATTTTCGAGTTGAAGAATCGCCTACAGAAAAAGAAAAAACATAGAAGAAAGACAATATAAAAAAGACTGGTTAGCCAAAAAAAAAATTAATGAAACGAGCATGATCAAATTTGTAATTGTCAAATTAAGATGATCAATTTAGATAAGATTAATAATTCAGAGTTCATATCAAATTTGGAAAAGTGGTACCTTGTTTCGTGGTTGCAGGCTTACAATGTATAGGAAGAAAAATAAAATAAAAGGGTGTTAGATCATTAAGATAGAATAGATGAGATTACTTGCAATCTCTTAGAATATACCTGGATTGTCAATGTTGATTGCTCATTCTTATCTCCTACCAGTAGTCGAATAAGGTCATACTTTACCAAGAGAAATAAAGTCACATATTTGATCTTGTATGCACTTAAAGTTAACCAACCCAAAAAGAAGATGCTCTTGCATACCATACCAGAGATGTACCCCAACAGCTTCTTGTTTGTGTTCCACACATCTGCACAGTTAAGTTGTAATAAACAAGTCATATGGGCTTTATGGTAACCCATTAGATATGTTAAAGATCAACTATACGTATATTCTCTGAGAGAGCAACCATTACCAATTTCGTTGTGTCTATATAATCAAATGTCAAAGTTTCAGCTACTCTTATTCCCTCTTCATGAAAACTTCTTACAAGTGCAACACAATCTAGTTCCATGAATATAAACTCTAAACCTGATTCTTGACAGGGCACACCGGAAATAGTCAATTTCATGTCATATTGGACATTTAACACAAAAAAAATTACATGGTTTTCAATCTAGTACAAATAAAAGAGTGTGTCACCTTAGTAACAAATAAGTCTCCTTATTCTCATGGACATCATAATACCTTAGTTTTAAAACGTTTATGCAATATGCAATCTTATTCATACAAGAACTTCTTCCTAAACTTACCGTGTTTCTAAACATCCAAACTAGGAGAAAGAGAGTTGGTCTCTCTAATTAACCTTAACAGTTGTATTTTCATTAGTGAGACAAAAAACAAATGTATTTCCATCTAAACTAGAAGAAACAGAGTTCTAAAGGGGAATATATTTCCATAATTCCATCAATGAGACAAATAAGCAAAAGTGGAATGTAATACCCTGTAGAAGAGTGGAGAATTTTCATGGAATGAACATCAGGTTTCCTTAGCAGAAAATAAAAGAATTGAAATCTTCCCCAGTCCACCAATAGGCTTCCAATTTACTACCTATTTTCATAATTAACAATCAACTCGGCAAAATCCAATATCTCATAAGCATATCTAATTGCCATAGCAATCAATACATTACGAAATTTACTAGTTTTCATTCCGAATTCATTTTCCACCATGGATAAACGAAAGTTATAATGCTGAAAAACTAAATATATTGAACAAATAAACTATGTGCTAACAATGCATCATATACTAATTCTTCCAGTAATTAGAAAACAAAAGGCCTTACCTTTAGTATGTACCCTGCTAATCCAAAAGTATTTTTGCATAGTTCATAAACTTTACTACAAAATAGGCAATGAGGAGAAACCACGATTGAAGTAGCCGACCCTTTTTTTTTTTTTTTTTTGGACATAGGAGATGATAAAAAACTATGACAATTGATGAAATTGGGGGAGAAGAGTTTAGGGTACAAGGGTTTTCGTGGAGAAACATGTCGCCCAATTTTTGCCTATATGACTCTTATTACCTTTTCCATTTTAATTTTGTTGGACTTGTGAATTAGTGTAGGAAATAACTAAAATAAAGTATAATTGAATTTATAGGATTAATTTTTTATTACCCTAATCATAAGTATATATAATGTTTAATTTACCTCTTTTGATTTAAAAAAATAAATAAATTTATGCATCTATGAAAAAAATAGTATTAGAGATGCCGTATAACAATATATATAAGAGTATTTTTGTCAAATCATAATTTTTAGGTTTAAAAATATTAGAGATGCAGTATGACTATACGAGTCTCTTATAAAAATATAAGGGATAAAATGTTCTTTTTAAAATTACATGGGATAAAATGAATATTATTAATATCGAAGGGAGTAAATTGTCAGTGACTCTAGGATAATATCCTAGTAACTGAATATATTTATTTTGCTGAAAAAAACCATAGCAAATAAATAATCTTTTTGCTATGAAAAGTTTAACCATGGTATTTACTTTCTTTTAAACTACACATTTATTTTATAATTTTTACAACAAGCTAAAATCATTTACTTACTATATGATTTAGTTGGGAAAAGCCATTTTTTAGGCTTTTATAATTAGATTAAAAAAATGAAGATTTCTTTTAGATCGATTATCAAATACCATCAATAAATATTTAAGTCCACAGATTCTCATTCTAGTGTGTTGTGACCGTCAAAGGTGGAGATGAAATGTAAGCACAAATTGCCAATTTTAAGATTAATTTATTTATTAACTCATTTTAATAAATATTCATCATAGTATAATGTATGCTTAAAACAAGACTTCCTAAAATTTAATTTCCTGTTTGTAACTTATAAAAAGTGATTTTTTTTTTTACATAAAAAGTGATTCAAATAGAGAAAAAAACTTTATTTTGAAAGTAGACAGATAGTTATGTTCCTAATATAAAAATTTCAACTAATTTTAAAATGTCACTAATTATTTAATTTATTAGTCATTTGTGACATTTTATTGGCAAGTGTTAGAGTGGTTAAAATGTCACTAAGTTAATGTGACAAAACCCTATCTTTGTGGCATTTATTTTTAATGCCACATAAAGTATCATGTTTAGTGGCATTTATAAAAGTTATGTCACACAAAATAGATCTTAACACTTAAATTCAACGGCATTTTAAAGAAAAATGCCACTATATTTTTACTGCTAACATCTTTCAATAGTAAAATGCCATTAATTTAATGTAATAAATTTAAATATTACAACATTTCTTCCCTTATGCCACCAATTTAAACTTTTGTGACATCTTTTACTAAAATGCCATTAAGTTGATGCCACTAAACACCATTCTTGTTGTAGTGTATCGACAATAAACCAAATAATGCTTATAAGAATTCCACAAACACAATTTTCTTTCGTGTTTGACCTTCCTATTTTCCTAGGAATGGATAAGTTTATGACTGGTTATTAATAACTCCCGTCCCTTTATTTTTTTTTTATGTTCCAAAATAATACTTCATTTTTTAATATGAATTTATTTTTTCTCAAAAATATTTTATAACATAAAGTAATGATTTGACACTACTAATTCTCAACCACTACTTTTATAATGGCATAAAAATAAAGATAAACACAAACAAATAATTGGTTTAGTGGAAGAGACTAGTCACTACAAAGTAGTGGACTCAAGTTTGAATCCCTGTTGAGAGAGGTTCCCACTTTATGCCCGACGCTCCTAGAAATAGATTAAACCCTTGGAAAACCAAAAAAAAAAAAAAAATAATAAACAAAAGTTTCACTTTTTCAACTCTTATATAAAAGTTCGAGCTAAAAGTAAAAGCAGGAAAACAAATGACGGGGAGTGTTATACATTGACAATTTAATACATATAGTTAAACATTATATTTGGAAAAAAACATTTCTCCCTAATAAATCAAAATTACATAGCTATAGCTATTAAAATTTGATTTTTGGTCGGATATAGCTATACAAATTCATCGTAGAAATATATTTGTCAATTAGAACTAGCATATATATATAGTTGTATTTTGTAGGAATCTTGAGCTTTCAATCTTGTCCAATCAACTTGAAAATTATATTAGAGAGGTTCGATTAAGTGATGATTTTTCTAATTTGAAAAATTGACAATCTTGTTAAGAAGATGGTTTCAACTAAAAGACATGTTGTATTCTTCTTGGTTTACAAACTTGTGACATTAACACTTATTATACCCATTGCAATTGCATCAATAAAGAGTTTTTTTGGCTATGAAGATAATGAAGATTCGACATCGTAACCGAATTGGCGATCAATGGTTAAATGATAGTCTAGTTGTCTTTATAGAGATACATATTTAGTGGTATTTCAAATGATGTTATCATGGACCGATTTCATAAATAAAAAAATCGTTGCGGTCAATTGTTGTGAATGTAATTGGTATCATTTGAAATTGTAATTACGATAGGTAAATATTTTGAATTCTTTTGGGGTCACAACGGAATATCATATATAACTAAATTAACTTGTGAGGATTATTTTTGTTAAACATCGCTTTTTCTTTTATATTCTTTCTCGTGAATACAATAAAAATTTAAGTTTGACTGTTTGATTAATTTTTATTTTTTTTTAGTATTTCGAGTATTAGAATTATCGTAAAACTTTAACCCCACCACACCAAATTTCTAGATCCCTCCATGCTTAATTGAATTAATCTCATAATTAAGCCGAAGAGGAATGTCTACGTTAATCCCTCTTTCTTTCATCTAAAAATTCTTACAAATTCAAACAATTGCTTCAACAGTCAACACTCTCATACCAAAAATGAAAATAAAATAAAATTCCGATTCCATATTTCCATAGTTGTTATTTGTCAAGATGAACCAGTTTCAGTCAATAAAGTTTCTTCTATGTTCAATATAGAATTCTCATAGCAAAGGGTCAATTCCATTACCTTACATAACGAAATTCATTATCTGATTCAGCCATAATCGAAATCTTAAATTTAAAAGCAATCAGATATCCTTCTTCTTTTATTCACCTCCTAGGTTTGAATTTAATACAACACAATTAAATATTATAAATCATAAGTCAACCGTTGTCGTTTTCTGTCACTAATTAAGTTTAGTAATTAACATAATTTGGCCGCCAGACTGAAGGCAAGGCTGGAGGAGGTGGAAGCCGCCCCTTCACTTGTTTATAATTACGAATTTTATAAATATTTCTAACAAAAAATAGTTTGTCTATTCATTTTTGTGTATAGTCAACTTAATTTGTTTCTTATCGATATATAGTCTAAGAAAAAAATGATAACATGCAGGCCATGTTGAAGTTACGTGATACAGTATATCATTTTCAGTTTTTTATTTTATTTTTTTAAGAATAATACATCATTTAAATATTAGAAGTAATGATATATCAAAATTTTAATATCACCATACAATGTCAAATTAAATAGAAATAGTTGCATGATTTCTTAGCAAGAAATATCTTTCTCAAAAAAACCAAATTAAACCATTTCAAAATATTATTACTTCTTATTTTAAGTTGAAAAATATTCAAAATAATTGAAAAAAAAAATGAATTGGGCATTCTGAAGAACTTCTTCCAAAAACATGAAACAATTAAATTATGATTTGTATGTATTTTGATTGAAATCTTTATTTCTTATTAATTTATTTCATATTAATTGTTTCAGAAAAATGAATTAAACCTTCTTCAAGTAACACTCAAGGTCAAGTGACGTATTACCAAACACTATAATTTTCTCTTTTAGAAATAACAATATTCCAAAATTCAATATCACCTACAGTAGCTATTTCAAACTTGAATTAATATGTACAATACTAAGTTATATGCTAGGTTTCACGGATACTTTTAAAATTACAAACGGTGCAATATCACATACGTATTGGATCATTGGATATTCATATACTCGTCAGATACCTATCAGATACGTCACTGTGGTGTTTTCAAAAATTAAAAATTAAAGAGATACCGTATCAGATACACCGGAGGGCGTATTGGACACATCCAGGATATTTAAAGGCATGTAATTCTATAAATAATTTCTAGATCATGTATATTATCAAAGTGATTATCATGAAACACTTGAAATTTTTTCAAAAATCAAAGACATTGCATACGGAGTTAAACTATGGCTTTACTTGAACACTTAAAGAAAAGGGAGGAAGCCTTTCATTTTAAAATGGAATAAAAAGTGAATTAAATATACATTGAGTAATTTTTATTATACATTTTTAAAACAATGGTTTTTTCACGTATCTTGGTCGTATCTAACCAAACTACTTGATGTTCGACTCGAGTTCGTCGATAAAATCTCATTTGAGTTCGGTTCGTCACACTAGTCAAAAAAGTTTGAACATCATTTTTCGTTCGATAACTTTTAAAGCTCGAGCTCGATAAGTTAAAAATTGATACAATACATGTAAATATATATCAAGTTATTCGAGACTCGGCTCGAGCTCGTTCGAGCTCAGCTCGATTCGTATAACAATCAAATCAAGCTTAAACACTAAATTTCATGTTCGATAAAATTTAAAACAAGCTTGAACAGTGTGTCGTTCGACACTACTCATATTCTAGTCATATCGTATTCTATATCGTATTCTATAAATATCGTATTCTAGCCATATCGTATTCTATAAATATTGAAAATATGTATCGTCGTGTACATATCCGTGCAACATAGAATATATGTATATGTCAACTAATTGTACCCAACAAAATTCACAATTCTACTAAAAACAAAGAATTATAAAAAATATTGTAGAAGTTTTTAACCTTCCAATATAGACATTAAATACGGATATTCTTTGAGTAATATATCTATTGTTTTTTCTAAAAAAAAAATATATATATATATAGACCTTAAATGAAATTAATTGCACATATTGAAATAATTCTTAACCTTAACTTTTCTTAAAGGCATCTTACCACGAAATCAAAACGATTTCAGTTCATACTTAACAACATTGTAAAAATAGAACCGGAGAAGAAAAATAGCAAACCAACTTTTTGTGCGTTGAAATGTATCGTCATTAATGACGCACAAACACACACGACACTCCGATGAGGTGTGAACTGTAGAAATTCACAGCTCGTGAGAGGAGGGCATAATTTGCTTCAAGTCACTATCACTTACTATATATTTTTCTTCAATTTTCCCACCCTCATTTTCCTCTCTTCATTTTCAAACGACTAAGCAAAAGTAATCATTTGCCAAACTAACATACCATTGTGACAATAATATACTTCTATTAATTAATTCATGAGTGGTTTAAGGTATATAAATATAATCACATCATGATGATATACATACATAATAAGCTGTATCGCATAAACCCACTATAAGGTTCTCTTATTTAATTTTCTATGTTTGGTGTACAACTACTTCAGGTATGGTTTCTTTCTTTATTTCTTTTTAAACTTGTGGGTTGTCTAATTTTGTTACTTCCTTATGTGGGTTTGTGATAATTTCGGATACTGCAGTTTGAGGCGGCTGAATTGATGGGATTAATGAAGAGACGTGATTAAAGATTGGATTTTTATTGTCAAATGTGATGGGTTTTTCGAGTTGTTTTGGTGTATGTAGTTCCTGCAGAGAGAAGACTGCAAATGAAACCCAAGGTCAGTACGGTATGACTTATTGGAGTATCTATTATCAATTTGTTTTTTTGTTTTCCTGCCAAAAGTCCCTGCTCTGTATTTTTCTTGAAATTGAACCATAATTGATTTCTTGAATATTTGAATGCTGGACAACATTTATTAGTATATCATTCTTTTAGAGCGCTTTGGATTGCAACTGATTTTGACTCTTGATTTGAAAACCAATATTGGCTTTTGAAAACCTCCTCTGTTTTTTTAATTTTATTTTTTGGGCAAAACTATTTATTGGGGATTCATTAGTTAATAGTAATTATCTTTTTTTCTTTTGGAGAAACCAAAATAAAATCATCCCTATGCCTAATCTATTTGACCTTAGGTAGCATGTTATCATACCTTGAAGTTCTTGATTGAGTACTCTGAGGTAGTTTATATGTATTTCTTGATAAATTTGATTAAAATCTTCATCAATAGTCCATGTGAATGAACCATGGGGAAAAAGGCAAAACTCATCCCATAATTAATGGTCTGACAAGTTTGCCCCACAAGTATTTGGCTGAATATTTTACCCATAACTTACAAAACTTAAGCTAGTTTGGGACTTTTCGGCCCAATTACGAAATTGAACCACACTTGCAGGCTGATGAATTTAAATTGGGGAACTGACAGCCCGCGAGTTAGGTTCACCTTGGCAATTGAGCCGAAAAAGTCTCAAAACTGCCTCAACTTTGTAATTTGTGGGGTAAAATTGTCAGCCTGAATACTTGTGGGACAAACTTGTCCGCGGTTATTAGTTATGGGACCATTTTTTACTTTTTCTTATGAAACATGTTAAAATGATAATGTCATTATCATTATGTTAAGGTCTATATTTCATATTAATGCGATTCTCTAACGCCCTATCGTTTATCATTCAAAATGTTTATACATGTTTGGTAATTTTGTTTGCTTCTGCATTGTCAGAAATTGCTACAAACAATGTTAGGATGTTTTCCTATAATTCATTGCGATCAGCTACTCAGCTTTTTCATCCTTCAAACAGAATTGGTAGAGGTGGTTTTGGAGTAGTCTATAAGGTGATTTTTTACTCAATAATCCATCAACAAGAAGGTTCATAGTTGCTTCAAATTGGGCCTCTTTTCCTATCTGGAAACTTTTTTATTGTATGTTGTATGAGGCAAATTGCATCTTTAGTTCCGCAGGACTGGAAAAATTGTTTTGTGCATCCCTGCATGGATGACGTTGTGCAACTTTCAGGGGATATTATGCTACTTCAAAATTCTAAGGAGCAATTGTTCTCCAATATCTCGTCTCCATTGTGTATTATATACAAAATTAAATTGTCTGCACCACGTCATATGTTATCTTTTGTTGCCGTTGGGAGGAAAGGAGGTAAAAAGCCAAAAGTCCAATTTTCAAAATGAAGTTGGTACCAAAAATTTTAAATATTTGAAAGCGTTGGACGAAAAGTATTGTGTGCCCAGTTCTGTAAGACTAAAATGCATCTTTTTTCCTATTTTATGTGTACCCCATTTCACTCTAAAAAATTTTGCAGGGAGTTTTGAGAGATGGAACTCAAGTTGCCATCAAGTCTCTTTCTACAGAATCCAAACAAGGGACTAAAGAATTCTTGACGGAGCTTAATATGATATCAAATATACGCCATCCAAATCTCGTTCAGCTTATTGGTTGTTGCATTGAGGATAATAATAGAATATTGGTGTATGAATATTTGGAGAACAATAGCCTAGCCAGTGCCTTACTTGGTAATTATCAAATTTGAATAAATGTTTACGTATATAGACAAATTAAATTGCAACTTAACATAATATAGTAGTACTACTTATCTCAGGGTCGAAGGGAAGACGTGATGAACTGGATTGGTCCAAGAGAGCTGCAATATGTCTGGGTACAGCTTCTGGCCTTGCATTTCTTCATGAGGATGTTGAACCAAGCATTGTCCATCGAGATATAAAGGCTAGTAATGTGCTTCTCGATGAAAATTTCTTACCCAAAATCGGAGATTTTGGATTGGCTAAACTATTTCCAGATAATGTCACACATGTCAGCACAAGAGTAGCAGGAACAATGTAAGTACAAGTTTTCGTTTAACCCTTTAATTTATTCTTTTTTATTTTCTCGTACGAGTTCGGTTAATTCTTTGGTTTGGATCTGCTAAACTATATATAGGTTTTCTTCAAAATGAAGTCATATTTTTATCTAATTGTTTTTCCCAACCCAATTTTATGAAATAATTTAATGAGGTACTATATTTGATATTTATAGCTGACTTTTTCTTAATCTTTTTTAGCTATACGCAAAAATATCCCCTGTGCTTTGCCTAATCGGCAAACCGCCCCCATTTTTTATTTTAATTATAAAAAAACTTTCCTGTGTTCTCTTCTTTTTAGCAAAAAATCCCATTTGAAATTTCTTCAAAAGTCAATGAGGAGGTTATTGTTAATTTTTTAAGTGTTCATGGGAATTATTCCCAATTTTCAAAGTTAACAGGGTAATTATTGATAATATTTTAGGTAGAGGGGTGTTTTCGCATTTTTTTTGGTGGGTATAAATGTTATTTTTCCTGCAAAATATGTATTCCGGAATGAGAGGGTTTTTTTGCCAATAAAATATAACACAAGGTTGGGGGGGGGGGGGGTTGCTATTAAAATTACATGGGGGAGTTTTCGCTAATTAGGCAAAGCGTATGGGCATTTTTGCATTTCACTCATGTTTTTTTCCCTCCTATACTGCAGAGGTTATCTAGCTCCAGAATACGCAATGTTAGGGCAACTCACGAAAAAAGCAGACGTATATAGTTTTGGAGTTCTCTTACTCGAAATCATAAGTGGAAATAGTAGTAGTAAGGCTGCGTTTGGAGAAGAGTTCCTAGTTCTTCTGGAATGGGTACAAATTGAAACTCTTCGCAACACCATTTTATATCATCGATTTACACCTAAAATCTGATTTCGACTTATTATTGCAGACTTGGAAATTGTTTACTGAAGATAGACTTTTAGAGATTGTTGATCAGGATTTGGTGGAATATCCAAAAGATGAAATAATTCGATTTATCAAAGTTGCACTATTTTGTACTCAAGCAGCTTCTCATCAAAGACCGGATATGAAACAAGTGGTGAAGATGCTCTCAACAGATGTTCATCTTAACGATAGTTTACTATCTGAGCCGGGTTTATATAGACCAAAATATTCGGGAAAATCGAGCGGTGGTGATAGTTCTCGGATTTCATCGCAGCCCGGTAAAGGGAAACAATCCGCAAATCCTTTTACGACTTCTGAGATAGTTGATTCAGACACTATTACACAGATGGTTCCTAGATGATACGCAAGTTTCATATTATACACAATGTACGTTATATCTAATTATTTTCATTCTTTATAGTACACTGTAATTTTTTTTCCTTTCATTTTTATGTTCATAATAATTCCTTCTCATAGCTAGAATTACTCATAGTTTGATAGTCAATTTAATTTCTTTTTTCTTTTTCGGAAGATCAAAGTGAATGTTTCATTAATCACGGGAATTTCAAAGTTACAATGTTCTGAATGGAAATAGGTAAATCAACTAAAAAAGAACATTAAAAACTTCTAATTTAGCTAAAGATAAGCAGTCATATTGTCCTCTCGGAATACATGAGAAGCTCGAAAAGAATCCAAGCTAGACGTCGGACGCTTGATGTCATAAAAAATGTGGCAAAGAGTGTCGTGCGAACTGAAAGGATTAGAAATGCCTATGACTCAAGAATTAATTGGTTCCATCCTGAACTTACCCGAAAAAATCAAAGATCCCGAACCGTTTCTGTGTTCCGGCCTACACATTCCCCTGCACTATTACGAGCAATCATCCCAAAGCCATTAAGTTTACCATTGTAATAGCCACTGCTCATAAATTTGTGTGTGTTTTGATTATTTTGAAAGAATTACTTGTGATCTCAGGGTCCTTTAATCTCAAAAATTGGGTATGGCTACTTTTTATGTACTTGCACCTTTAGATTTTGTAGCCCTAAGCCATTTATATGTTGTTTTAAGGGGTGTTTGCAAATGCTTTTGGAAGCTAAAAAACAGTTGCTTAAAGTAAAAGTAAAAAATAAGTATTTTTATTGAAAAGCAGGAGGTGTTTGCAAATATTTAAAAAAAGCAAGTTTAATTATTACAAAAATGCCACCTAGAAGAAGCAATGGAAGAAGCACCTCCTTAGTTGCTTCTTGCCAGGGCCGGCCCTAGACATTTTGGGGCCCTAGGCGAAAGTTAAATTTTGGGCCCTATATTATAAGAAAATTGTGTAATAAATATTATTTTCTTATATTTTTTTAAAATGCAAAAGTATTGATTAATATAAATTTTAATTTTTATCAACTATCCTTTCTATATAGATAAAATGACAAATACTCTTAATTTTTTGATATAGTTAGTCATAAATATGTTTTCATTAATTCTTAATTTTTTTAAAATCTTCTTTCAACAAACAAATATGATAAGTGTGATTCATATAATTATAGGAGTATAACAAATACTCATTAATAGAATTAAAATATAGTTAAAATGTATCATAATAAATTTTTTATACTCGTGTAACATTAATACAAAATGTGGCTGACATAAGCAATGTGAAAATGGATAAACAATTCAAAATCTAATAAAATTAAACCAAATCACTTTATATTTGATTCAAGTATGATCAATAAAAGGTGGTTCGGACCACATTTATTATACATATCAAACTTGAACTTTAATAGCCTTAGAAACTTTATTCGAGATCAACTCGATAAACTAAATATAAATATATGTAAAGTTACTCGGGCTTGAGTTATGTTAGACTCGATTAAAGCTCTTTTGAGCTCGTCTTATTTAATTAAATACAATCTCAAACTCGAAAATAAAATTAACCATTTTGATAATACATTGTTTGATTCTATTTTGTTCACTACATTCCTAAGTCCTTATATATCATATAACCATGTACGGAAAATAAATCACATTTCAATTATTAAATTACAATATATATATATATATATATATATATATATATATATATATATATATATATCATGTACCTAAAAAATTGGGGGCCCTTCCACCCTCGGGGCCCTAGGCAACCGCCTGAGTTGCCTAGTGGAAGGGCCGGCCCTGCTTCTTGCCAACCTGCTTTTACCTGCTTTTCAATTGAAGAAGCAATATCAGAAGCACCTACTTGTTACAAACACTATCAAAGTGCTTTAAGCACAAAAAAAGCAAAAGAATACTTTTTAAAAGCCCTTGCAAACACCCCCTTAATAACTTGTACCTTTATGTATATGTAAGACGGTAACTGAGATGGGCCTAAAGGCCCAATATTAGTATTTGAGTTTTTTTAATTATAAGTTCAATGGAAAATGAGCTTGAACCACTTTGAGCCCAGCCCATAAAAGCCCAAGCCCTATTTGTATACAAACTTAATTTTTTTTTTGTTTGAAAATGCTGAATGAATGGACAACTTCCTATTCCTATTAATGCTAGTTGCTCTATTTGTTTTATTCTACCGTTTGATGGAGGCTAGTGGTCACAAGATTAGTGTGGTCCATCGTCTCTGAGAAGTGGCTCAGATTTCAATTATAAAAAAGAAAAAAAGGAAAAAAGCTCACCTTTTTATGTACATTATAAAAAGCAAATGATCTCTATATTTTATATCACATATTGATTATATAATTTATTTTTATCACATATCAGATACCTCAATGAAATTTCATGTTGGTGATTATACCACAAAATTGACATTAACGGAGTAAAAGATATCCTCCAGTAAGAAATTCATATTGCAAGATAGTTAAAATAATAGAATATAAAATGATGTGGATAGAAAGTGGCTAAAGAAATCACTTTTTGTTCAATATATTTGAGAAAAAAAATAAAAACTAAGGTCCTTTTCATATTGCTTTTCCATTGCAAAGATGTCCTATAAATACTAGTAGTATACAAAAGCAAATAGTCATAATTTTTTTACTAAAATTGGGAATATCAACATTCACCAATGCCCTCCCTTTCTCCTTTTTCTATTTCAAGACTGCCTATTTAATATTAGAAAGAAAAGAATAATAATTATGCTCCAATTTGAAGTTTGGATCTTTATTATTGAGAAAAATATGTAGAGGTAAAGTGTTCAAAAAAAAAAAAATGCAGAAGTAAAGTACCTAAAACCACCGAACACTTTTATTCAGATTATCTATCTTAAAAGTAATTTCAAAATTATTTCAATGAATACATATGCTGACTTATTATAATGAACATGCTTCAATTATGTATATATTTCAATGAATACATATGCTTTAATGTTTTGATTCTACAGAAAATGCGTGAGATTATCCAAATAAACGTGTGGAATCATTTAATCTTAATTAAAATACTCTAATTCATGACAAAGTTGACTCTAGAACTAATTATTAAACAAGAATTATATCAACTAGTATAACTTGGTATTGACAAACATTAAAATATAACTTGGTTCGACAATTTCACACAAAATTTCTCTGAGTTAAAAAGGCACTACGGTTTCATGTTTGAGGAAGTCAATTCTATTTTTGGAGTCCAAAATTAGGAAATTAATTAATGTTTTACAAAAATAGTTGGGGTGAGCTCTTGGTGACCAGAAAATAAAAATTTACAGTTCCACAGAAGAAGTAAATAGTAAATACACTCTCCGTAACTACGTGAAATGCGAACATCGTAAACTCAGTTTCATTTTTTTATTGATTCCTTTTACTATTTCAATACTTTATGTCACACTATAATGTTAGGCCATGCCAAAGTGAAAATATTTGATTAATTTATTCTCACTACCATTTTTTTTGTCTTCTAGCCATTGTGTTGTGCTATGTGATAGTTAAATATAATATTTTAACTTACAAATAAGGTAAATTTTATATAAATGTATATTTCTAGAATCAATTATGAAAATTCTATTAAAAGTAGTTTTTTTCTTCACAACCAAACAAAGCCAAAGAAAATAGTGTACATGAAATTTATTTTACACATATTTTACTTAGCAGCCAAACAAGTTTGAGAAATCAGATTCTTCTTGACTTTACTTTTCATTGTTTTTCATTTTCCACACTTCTCCAAATCCTCAAACCAAACATAGCCTTAGAGTATTTATATTAGAATTAATTACTCTAAAATCAATTATACAATCGATAAGTCAATATTTCTTAATACAACAGTATCAACATAAATAGATAATATCTTAATGTAGATTATCTTTTAGAAAAAAAATATATATAAGTAATGTATAACTTTGAAATTTTATCTGAATATAATGCGAAAAAAAAAGAATGTAATCGAGAAATAATCTGCTACGGCTCAAATCTTAACAATACCATATGAAATAACTTAATCAACGGCCAATATAATCTGACAGCACATAGTAGATTATCTAATTGGGCGCCACGCGTAGAGTAGCACCTCCCTTCCACGTCGCCTAAAGCGTGAGCTTCCCACTTTTACGGTTTTACCCAAAATACTCTGTTACGGACAAACCTTGGTACGATTCGTAATTACCAACAAAACTAGACCTATTCACACAATCAATCTTTCCCCAGGCTTCTATATAAAGGCACCTCTCCATTTGAAACCGCTGCTTGAGGAGGGAGTGAGAGAGACTTTCGAGAGAGAGAGAGAGAGAGAGAGAGAGAGAAATTAGTAGTGAGAGAAAATTGATGCACAGCGGTAGGGAGTGAACATTTCATCTGAAAACAATTGTTTCTTTATTTTATCGTTTATTTGGCAAAGTTATGAGTCGATTAGGGTTTAAAACAATGATTTATCACGGGGATGTGTATTTAGGGGAGCTGGACAGTGTTCCAGTGAAGGATGTGAATTTCCAATTTCCCAGTAATGAAATTCGGATTCACCATATCTCCCCAAACAGCGAGAGATGTCATCCTCTCTCTGTTCTACAGACGATCTCGTACGCCTCTGTTCGTTGCAAGCTCGAGCCTAGTACCAATTTCAACCCCGAGCAGTCTCCGTTGATCAACCTCCACGCCTCTTGCTTCTACGAGCTTAAGGTTTTGCAATACATTGCCTTACTTTTGTATATATTCAACTTAATGCGATGGATATGTTAATGAATGAGTTATTATTGTTGATTTTCACAAATGCATTAGAAATAATATTTAGATTAGTAGATTTTCATATCTAAGGTTTTGCAATACATTTCCTTAATTTTGAATATATATATATATATATATATATATATATATATATATATAAATATAAATTTAACTTAATGCGATGGATACGTGAACGGATGAGTGTTGATTTTCGCTTTTTTCCCCTGCATTTTTGTTAGAAATGATATTGAGAGTTGTAGACTGATAAACTTAAGGTTTTGCAATACATTGCCTTGGATATATTTAATTTAATGCGATGGATAGGTGAATGAATGAGTATTGATTTTAGTTTTTTATTTTTCAACTGCCTTGGAAAAAATATTTAGAGTAGGAGATTGTCATACTTAAGGTTTTGCAACTCATTGCCTTGATTTTTATATATTTGACTTAATATGATGGATAGGTAAATGAATGAGTGATGATTTTCACCCTTTTTCTCTCCAAAAGTCCAATTGCATTACAAAAAATATTTATAGTAGTAGATTGTTGTACTTAAGGTTTTGCAATACATTGCCTTAATTTTGTAGGTATTATATTTAACTTGAATGTGATGGGAGTGATAATATTGGGAGCAGTAGATTGTTATACATTGGTATGATAATTTAAATGTGACTGACATTGTTGTAAAACTTATTTGCTTTCTGTAGACGGCAGTTGTGTTGCTTGGTACTGAGGAAGTTCATTTAGTGGCTATGCCTAGCAAGCAGAAGAGATTTCCATGTTTTTGGTGTTTCTCGGTGCCATGTGGTTTGTATAATTCTTGTTTACGGTTGTTGAATACACGCTGTTTATCAATTGTCTTTGATCTTGATGAAACACTCATTGTTGCCAACACTATGAAGTCGTTTGAGGATAGAATTGAGGTTTTGATGGATTGGATTGCACGTGAGACTGATCCTATTAGGGAATATGGGATGACAGCTGAGATGAAGAGATATGTTGAAGACCGGGCATTATTGAAGCAGTACGCGGAGACTGATAGTGTTTCGGATGGGGGAAAAGTGTATAAGGTTCAGAAGGAAGAGGTGCCTTTATTATCTGATGGGCATGAACGTGTTGTTCGGCCCGTAGTAAGGTTGCCTGAGAAAAATATTGTTCTTACTCGCATTAATCCTGAGGTTAGAGAGCACTTTGGTGTGTCATTTGTTGCTTCTGATTGTTTTAATCAACTTATTTTGTTGCTTTAATTTTTCTGTATTTGGAGTTTGTTTCTCAAGTTCACATTGATTGCACAGAGTTTTAATTCTGGCTTAACTGTAAGTGTGGTTTGACTCACTATTTGCGTTTTCTAATTACCTAATAATTAATTACAAGTATGCAATGAATTTGTATAATACAGACCAGTAAAAATCACCCTTACTTTTGTAGATTTAAATTTATTGTTAGTTTGATTAATTGACTACATTCATCATGTGATGCCTGGTTTGATTTCTTGATTTCTTTCTGTGGATGTTTGCCTGTACAGAATCGTGATACTAGTGTGTTAGTCAGGTTACGACCTGCTTGGGAAGATTTAAAAAATTACTTGACTGCAAAAGGCCGGAAAAGATTCGAAGTTTACGTTTGTACCATGGCTGAAAGAGATTACGCACTGGAAATGTGGAGGCTGCTTGATCCAGAAGCACACTTGATTAGTTCAAAGCAACTATTGGACCGTGTTGTATGTGTCAAGTCAGGTGAGTTTCATATTCTTGTAGAGAACAACCTTATATTTATCTAATATAAATAGTTTGAGGTTCATCAGATCTTAATTATTTACTAGAGCATGTTGGGGTTAGAGAGTAATTTGGTGTCAAAAGAATAATATCCTATGTGACATGTTCACACTCTTATGTGCAAGGTTTTATGAATGAACGATACTATGGAATAAACTGTTTCTAGAACGTTGTCTAGTAGCACTGGCTCTTTCAGATGGTTTGGCTAAATTCGTGACTCAATTTCATGGTAGTACATTGTTTCTCTTTGTACATTGGTTTATTAGGCTGCATTAATCTTTCTTGTAGGGTCCAGAAAATCTTTGCTCAATGTCTTCCAGGATGGCAATTGCCATCCAAGAATGGCAATGGTAATAGATGACCGTTTAAGGGTGTGGGAAGACAAGGATCAACCTCGTGTTCATGTAGTGCCTGCATTCACTCCATATTATGCTCCCCAGGCTGAGGTATTACATTTTGTATGTTTAGGATAGCTTTAGTTTCTTGGCAACTCACCAGGGCTATACTGATATAAACTTTTGTCGTCTAGATCGCAAATCTTGTTCCTGTCCTCTGTGTGGCAAGGAATGTTGCATGCAATGTTAGAGGTGGTTTTTTCAGGTGAGTTGAATTATTATAGTCTGTTAAAGCTTATGGTCATTTTATCCTTTCAATATTCTTTGTAATGTTCTCTGTGGCATATCTGGTATTTCTTCTTTGCACTATCAGGGAGTTTGATGAAAACCTTCTGAGAAGAATATCTGACATTTTTTATGAAGATGAGGTAGTGAATTTACCATGTGCACCCGATGTGAGCAACTACTTGATGTCGGAGGTATACAAATGATCTTTTTTTTTCTTCCAGTATATTGCTGAAATTCATTGCTGAGGTCCATGGCAACTATGTCAGGATGCTATTGCAAATGGAAATTCAAATGTTCCAATTGCTGATGGAATGAATGGACCTGAAGTTGCAGAGAGATTGCACAACTTGGTAGTTTCTTATACTAATTAATTAAATTTCATGTATTATACTGTTTCTGTTCACGTGACGCATGAAGAAAACATTGAGTTGTGCTTACTTGTCCTCGGCACTGTTGAAGATCTTTATCCATGTTATTATATTCTATATTTTTCAGGAAGACAAGAATGTGGCGAATACTGTTTCTCATCCCATGGCTAATAATCTCGAACCGAAACCGGAAAACTATAAGCTCCCTGCAATATCTGTCGCAAGTGCTATTCCAGCATCTTCAAGAGCAGTATTACCCTCTGAAAGTACGGATTTTGTTTTGTAACTCTTTTGATTTGAGAATTGGATACATTCTTGTGAACATTATGTTTAACAGTTTATCAAAATTCCATTCAAGTACTTAATTTCTTTGAAATTTGATATGGTTTTGTTTCTTGCCATCACCATACTACAATTGATAGATAGCTCTTTCTCTTTCCCCTTTTTAAAAAAATCAGAACCTAGTTTGCTTGGAGATCCATTTCGAAGAGATGGCAGGTATTCAGGTTCCACCGAACCGCCTCTGCTGCCTAGATTGCCTCGGCAGGCACCCCTTATACAACCACAGGGAGGTTGGTTAGTGGAAGAAGACACTAAAAGAGGACATTTCGGCAGTCGGGCACCGGGAATAATTCCAGGAAACAATCTATCTGATAAAAATCATGGTTTTCAGAACTCATTCAGCCATAGTACACTCTCTTCAGTGCCAGCTGAATTGTCACATGTATCCCAAGCTAAAAATGGAGAGGTTGCCAACAAGTCATTGTAGTTAATCATAGGATAGCTTATCTTCTTTTGGATTTTCTAACATGGATGTTTTATTAATGTTTTCAGGCTATTTTAGGGTATAACACTCGAAAACAGAGCCTTTTACCACCAAATCAGTTTGCAGGTAAATAGTTGATACTTCTCTATTACCGCTATTATTAATTATCTTTGCTTGTTCATTTAAAGTTTATAGAGATGATATAGCAACTGGTATTTTGTTGACCCAGTCTAGAGGACATGGTTGAAGAACAATATCAATCACCCTCTTATAAAATGAGAAAAAGGAAATGACCATTGCGTTCTTTGTACTGGGAATTGTAAACAGTTTTAATAACTTGTGTTAGATACACTTGCATTCTAATAATTCCATGTACTTTTTGAATGCAGATCATGTCATAATTTTTAGATATCTATTATAGTTTTCATGTAAATATAGTCATACATAGGATGGAAAAAATCACATTAAAAAATATATCTGATGTAAATGAAGCATTTTGATTTTGGTGCAAGTGGGTAAATGAATTCCATTTCGTTTAGAGGCCTAAATTTACGGTGTGAATAATTATATCATCACTTCTCGTCGATTACATGATATTTCTTCTCCTTGCTTAATGAGACTGGCTTTATGGACAACATATATGTTTTCCTTCTTTAATTGTAGTATTTTATTCTTACCCACTAAGCGAACACTTTGTAATAGTTTATATATGCTTAAATACATAAATGTGTCATCCTTGTTCTCTTTTCCCTCTGAATCTATTTTAGCTTTGTTGTCTTAATTGCTATTTTGAGGTAAGCTTAACATCGAGGAAGTCGGATACTTTTTATTTTGTTGCCTAACATAAAAAATATTTTGCTTGTCCTTTCTTCTATTACGAAATATTGATATCCTAAACCAGCTTCTTTATTCGTTGTAACATCTATCCAGTGCATTTAGTAGATTTTGTGCTGCAATTTGTGGTACACACATTTACCAGTCGTCATGTATGAAGTTTGGAAAGATTTTTGCTTTTTAATATTTTGTATCTGTTAAGACTAATGTCCCACATGGATTGGATATCAAGACTAAGTGTTTGAGCTAGATTTTGAGGTGAGTTAGACCCAAGTCATTTAAGTTGACCTAGCCCAATCCATGTGTACTCTAATTTGGTATCAGAACCCTACTTTAATGTGGACCATCTTTTTTCATTGATGGACTCCTCCTTGTTCGCATGATGGTTTATTCTTCACCCACACGATCTGGGAAACCCGTGTGTTGGACATTCACATGGTCTAGGAAAATCCGCGTGTTGTAATCTTACCCACATGTCACAATTCTCAAGGTGAGGCCTTAATCCCGTCCACATGGAAAGGGAGATTGTTGAGACTAAATGTCTCACATGGATTAGATATCAAGACTAAGTAATCCTAGAAAGTCTTGGACAATCCTCACCTCTTGAGCTAGCTTTTGAGGTGAGTTAGGCCCAAGCCAGTCAAGTGGACTTAGCCCAAGACATGTGCATCTAAGAATTACTTTGGGTGTTATACCTCCGTGTCCGAAAAGCTTGTCTTTTTGAAGTGCCCCTCCTGACTGAGGAAAAATAGAAAGTTAAAGAATGATTTCTTCATCTTTGTTAATATTGCCATAGAGCAATTTTCCGTCCTTTGAATGATGTGGCTGACGCGAATCAATTTAAATGAAGAAGAGAGCCTACAATTTTTCAAACTTTCAATTTACTTTGTTAGCAAATTTCTTCATTTGATTTCTGTCAATCTACAACTGGATGCATGGTGAAACTACAATCAAACTAGAAGACCAGCATCTTCTAAATAAGCTGCTCTTGTAAATGAAATATTTGTTCTGTCATTTTGTTAAATTATCTTCCATCACTGATGCTTCTGCTGTTAATGATTAAAATGCTGTAGATTTGAATTCACTTCCCCCCCCACCCCCCCCCCCCCCCCCCCCCGGTCTGATGCTTGTTCTTGTGGGAGTCCTTCCCTTAAAGAGACTATTCTTGCTTTTGTTGAATAGGGTAATTTTTCTTTATTTGTAGAATATGGTGTGTCTCAGAGCCAATCATCCTCCACTAATAAAGAACTGAAAACCGAGGTTGATAGGATGAATCTGTTGCCATCTTTGTACATTGGTGTGCTCCAAGAGATTGGTAGGAGGTGTAAGTCAAAGGTGAATCCTGTTTCTGAACAATTAATCTATTGATCATCCTTTTTATCTTTTTTTGTGGGTCATCTTATATGCCTTCCTGCCCAGGTTGAATTTAGGCATGTTGCGAGTACAAGTGATGATTTTCAGTACTCAGTTGAGGTAAGTGACATGATCTTCAAGTCACAAAGGGTTTTTTAACTACATAGGTGTCATTTTTAGGCAATTTAGAACTTAATAATGTGGTTCTCTTTAGTCAGAACTCTCTCATTTGGGATGTCTATATATGTTTATTTAACCGAAGTTTACATATGAGGATTAATATGTGCCCTGCAATTTTAGGGGCCATTATTGGAACATCCTAATGTCAATTAGTTCACACTTATCGCATATAATTTTTGGAACCTCTTTATCATTATGGGATTTAAGGATTTGTATTTAGAGTTGAATGACAATGTTCATGGATTGTTCCAAGAAAAGTCTCATAATTGTTTAAGTTTCTCCAAGTTTAAAAAGAGGAATTTTAGATGTACAGTTATCTTCAGATGGTATAGCTCTTAATTTATTGCTGACCCCAAATAATGGGTGTCGTTCTGAACTAGTTATCCATGAGCAGGATTATAAGACCCTAGATTCTTTAAGCTGGGAGTGTCTCTGGTACAAATCTTTTTGTCATGGAAGTGAATATTTATATCCAAATGGTCGGATGAAATGTAACTAGATGGAAAAAGTTTAAGACCCAAAACCGCCATGGTTAGTAGTTGAATGCATTGTTCATTGTTGAAGGCTTTATAATATAGACCCATGCACCTTATGGTGTGCTAGCATATCGAGAGCAATAAGAATTCATTTTAGCACTTTCAATGAATTGGAAACTTGCTAAACTGGAAGATGTGCACATTTGAAGACTGCATCGGACTTCATATGGTTGCTTACTGGCATTTTTTTGGTTATAAGCATAATTTATTTGTAAACCCTATCTTATGGAAGCACCAGAGAGCCTCTCAGCTTTCTCCTTTGGTCCATGATAAACTTGCATCGTCCGGCACAATTGTATAATTGTGTTTGTCAGTTTGCATTATTTGGATTTTAGAAGCTCAGTCAGCTAAATCAATATGTAGGTTATCTTCACTGGCGAAAAAATTGGTGTTGGCATGGGTAAGACAAGGAAGGATGCCCAGGAACAGGCTGCAGAGAATGCTCTTCGTAGCTTAGCTGGTAAGAAATTATTTAAGTGCTTTCTTCATACATATAATGTAATAAGGAATCTCTGCTTGCAGAGGTATTGTCATTGATTTTTATAGCTTTAATCATGGTTGCATATGATGAACTTGCTCCATTGTGCATTTAGTGAGATTTATCTACTAATTATTCACTTGGTTTTTGCACAGAAAATTACATATCTTATATTGCACCTCATGCAAAAGCTGTGGGTGATGATTTCGAGAAACTTATAGTAGAGAGAGAAAATGGGTTTCTCTGGGACATTGTCGAGCCACAATCAGAAGAACATCTGGTTAATAATGGGTTTCCCAAACAAAATACTTCAGAAGTGGAAATTTCTGGAAATGCTTCACACGGTTAAATATGATTACTTTGTTGAAAATGAGTGGGATGCCCTTATAAGCTTGTCTGAACATTCCAAGATGAGAATTAGATATTATCTGGTGATAATCATTCCTTTCTTGAATTTTTGCTTGCACCTGATTCAAGAGCCGAAAAACGGTGGAGTGAGCTGCTTGATATCTCTATCTGCTGTCTCGTCTTTGCTTCAGAATTCTTGTGTTGGAGGTAAAAAAAAAGTTATCCAGCACATGCTCTTAAAGTTTTTCTCATCTATGACAGAATTGAACAATTCTTTGTTTTGTCTGGAATTCATGACAGGTTGCTGAGCACGGCTTGGACGTCGCGGTGCTTCTTCCAATCAATGAATCACCAGAACGCTAAAGCATCCTCTCCCAAGTAAATATGTAACATTTTTTATAAATTGTAGGTAACGAATGAGGGATGGCCTCTTGAGGTTTAATTTCATAACTGTGTCGTGCACAAAAGCATGTTGTACTCTAGGCCTGTCAAGGGTAGGGTTTAGACCCTACTCGGACCCTAATATAGTAATATTGCAAATAGGGCCTGGACTCGACTCCGGATCCTAAAGTAATATATCGGGTCCGGGTCTATACCCGGATCAGAACCCTAATGACTGAGTCCATACCCGGACCCTTAATTTTTTTTTCGACTCTAGTCTTCAACTCTTCTCTCTCAAAAAAAAAAAAAAAAAAAAAAAAAGCCTGTCTCCAACTGTGTCGTGCACAAAAGCATGTTGTACTCTAGGCCTGTCAAGGGTAGGGTTTAGACCCTACCCGGACCCTAATATAGTAATATTGCAAATAGGGCCTGGACTCGACTCCGGATCCTAATGTAATATATTGGGTCCGGGTCTATACCCGGATCAGAACCCTATTGACTGAGTCCAGACCCGGACCCTTATTTTTTTTTTTTGACTCTAGTCTTCAACTCTTCTCTCAAAAAAAAAAAAAAAAAAAGGGCCTGTCTCCAACTGTGTCGTGCACAAAAGCATGTTGTACTCTAGGCCTGTCAAGGGTAGGGTTTAGACCCTACCCGGACCCTAATATAGTAATATTGCAAATAGGGCCTGGACTCGACTCCGGATCCTAATGTAATATATTGGGTCCGGGTCTATACCTGGATCAGAACCCTATTGACTGAGTAATTTTTTTTTTACTCTAGTCTTCAACTCCTCTCAAAAAAAACAAAAAAAAAAACTGTCTCCAACTCTTACCCCTCTCACCCCACCCCCATTAAGACCGCTCACGGCCTCACCCTACCCCTGTCCTACCCCAACTATATTCCCCCCTACCAGCACCCGACCCCACCCCGATCACCCTTAACCAGCATCCCATCCCTTAACCAGTACCCTACCCCGTTGCCTTACTCCACCAGAAAGCTAAGAGGAAGAATATAAGAACTGCTCCTAATACAGCAGTGATTTCATAAACGCCATTATTGAAAGTGGTAATGCTTTTTTTTTTTTTTTTCCTTTTAGAACGAAAGTGGTAATGCTATGAAGATGGAAAATTTAAGTGACCCATTAATTTTTTTATTGTGGACTGAAAATACAAGTTCAAGATCTTGTTTTACACGTATGAAAATCATCAGATGTGTGTTTTTGTTAAAATCTGGAGTTGAGGAGTGTTTTCTACAATTGATTTCTTCAATTTTTTGGTTGAATTTGAAACTTAACAGCAACGGGGAATAATAAAAACAGGGGATATTAAAATGGGCTTGTAGTGTAATTAACTAAGAACAGTAGTGTAGTGTTTCACCCCTTTTTCGTTGGACTTCTTTGTCATCAGATTTAGCGTTCTTTTTGTTGTTATCTCCATTATCTTTTTTCGGTTGTCGGGGAAATGAGTTAAACTTTTTTGTGGGTCTTTTCCTCCAATTTCAATCCAAAAAAATAATATATCTGGTTGGGTCGGACCTGCCCACGGGTCCGGGTATTGACAAACTTTTTTAGAGGGTCTTGATGGGGTCCGGGTAGGGTCTAAACCCTACCCCTGATGGGCTATTTTAGTATATCAGAAGAAAGAGAATTGATCATGAGGCTATTATGTATTCTTGAATCACCTAGGCTTGAATAAGGAGCGGAGGGAAAACCCGATTTTTACTAGCTTTTTGCTGCAGATTCGATTCTATAATTCTTGTTCCACCAATCGTGATTTCATTAAATTATGCTGTGCAACATGTAATCTGACGAGACATTGACTTTTTCAAATTTAGGTTCTCGAAATCTGATTCAGACAAGCTTTTAAATGAAGAATTGCTGTGTGGACTATCCTTGGGAATGAGCTTAACAAGTCTATATCGACCCAAACAATGCCCTGCAGGAATATTATGTAATAAGAGTTTCTTATAAACTGGCAATTTTTCTGTCCCTGATAAGAATAATCATTTTGGCATCTTTTTGCCCCAGATGCCAGATGTGCCCAATTTTTGCTCATACAGTATGAATCAATTTTGTCAGAGATTGTTTAAGTTTACAGTGATTTTGAGAAAACTAGAGTAGTTCTGTAATTCTATAACAGAAAGCAGAATGCTGTAGAGTTTAAGTTGATTCGAAAGAAGTATATTTTGTATGCAAGTTTACATTGGTTTATTTATAAACTTGCGTTGAATTAGCCAACAGAAGATATGGTGGTGTAAATTAGCATTTAAGCAGTGCATCTGACTAAGGCTAGAAAAATATGATACATAATTTCATTCAGTTTCTTCTATAGTCGATCCTCAGTTTTAATCATAACTATTTAAATTAAAATTCAAATTTAAATCCGCCCAGCCTTCATTTTCTCCCACTTTCCTTAGCTACTACGATTTACAAAAGGAAAATAAAGATATACATCCCAATGTTCACCCACTTATTTCGAGGACTTGAAATGAATTTTTAGATTTCATTGTTGTGTAACCCTGGTAATTAAAAGTTTAATATATAGGGAAATATTACCCGGCAATTGGATTGTAATCACAAAACAAGTTCTCCATATTTTACTTGTAAATGATTTTATGATTTGAATGTTGATTTGGCCTGGATGAGTGACTCAACTTCTAAATGCCTTATTGATAATAATTATCAAGTTCGAAAATCATTAAGATTTGGTATAAATTATCAATGTGAACCAGATTGATCTTTTTGTTTCAATAGCTGCGAACAACAAATTCTTCCCGACTTGGTGGTATCGACTGATCTTGTCTCTAACACGAGGGAAGGGTTTTGATGCAATGCAACATTAGCCTCAATGGACTGGATCTAGCCAAGTGTGGGATAGTCGTTTTACAAGGCCTTCCCGCTTTGTCGATGGGTGCCCTGGCCGTTTCTTGGGGCTGGGTAGCGCAAGTTCTTTCCAATGAAGGGATGTGTGCTTCTATAGAATATGTCACTCCGAAGGTTGAAATGGTTGGAGTACAATAGGTATCGATCAACTTTTAATACCTTTATTTTCAAAAACATCGAAAAGTTAATGTTTTTAGAAATTTTTGAGAAGGTATTGAAATTTTTAAAATATTTAACTGATCAAAACATACAATAAAAATGAAATTTAATCTGTGATAATAAGAATTCACTTTTCTTAGGAGATGTATGTACATTTTATCTGAGGCTAATATTTTTCTCCTAATCTATTTTTGGAATGTCTTATATTAGTTTATTTTTATTTTTTCTAAACCAATTATTTCATTCAAATTTATTCTCTCACATAAAGTAACTATTAAATACTACCCCCTCTGTCCCAAATTATTTGTCATTTCACATGATTTCACACATATTAAGGTGCCTACTAAATAGCCTCATTTTTAGGGAAAAAATAAATTATATACCTAAAATACCCTTATTCTTTATTTATCTCAACATTAGCTATTTACACGTTTTTCAAGTTTTACACACTCTCTCTTACTTTTTCTCTTACATACCTAAAGTATGTACTTTAATAGTGCATTGAAATTCTAAAATGATAAATAATTTGAGATAATTTTTTTTCTTTAAAACGACAAATAATTTGGAACAGAGGGAGTAATAAATTCTCCACTGTTGTAGTTTAATTTTTACTTAAAAGTTATAAGTGCGTGCCAAAAATGAGAGTATGGAAAACAGGAGATGGAGCGCATATATAGTTCTTTTGATGATTCAAGTTTTAATGATAAAATTGGGGTTAATTTTACTTTGCACCCTTGAAAAACAATTATCGCACTTTGTACCCTCAAAATACTTTAATGACTTCACTTTGCACCTCAATGTCTTCAACCACCTTAATGTTGTCAGAATTAGTTGTTCTAGCATCCAGGAATAGCAGGTTTGGTATTTATGATAATTTTATTTTTATTTTTGCTGAAAACATCATTTTTTCCTGCCTAAAATATTGACTAAGTCCGAAAACATTTCTCTCAATGGAAGATGGAAAATAATTTTAGAGTTTTGGTCCAAAAGTTGCATTAAGGTTTACATCTGGAATGGTATTAAAAAACTTAAAAAAGCATAGTTTTCCACAACATTTTTCAAACCTGCACTAAAAAGCTTCTCACTATATTGAGACCATGGAATAATATTTCATTTCTATGGTATATTTTGTATGATCAAAGTAGAAAAATTTCAAAAACATTTGGAAAAAGTAAATTAAATATAAACTACTCTATAGTTTCTTTACGATTGATCTAAAAAAAAAGATACTTTCCATTATTTTGGTGGAGAAATACCGAAATTTGATTAGAATGTTTTCAGGCTCGTTCAACAATCAATTGAGAGAAATATGACATCTAAAAGAAAATTGATGAATTTTTTTCATAAATACAAAACTTGTCTTTTATGGAGTGTTTGAAGACGTTGGGAGTGCAAAGTGAGATAATTATTTTTTTAGGGTGCAAAGTGAATTTAAGCCATGAAATTTTAATACTATAAAGTATGATGAATTGGTACTCACTTCTACATTTTTTTAATTCCCTCACACAAAAAACTACTCCTTGTAGTAAATCATGAATCGGTCGCTTGGGAAACTGAAAAACGTTTGCCGCACGTTGAGGGGTCTTGAGATTCAAAAAGCCATTGGAATTGATCACCATATTATTGCAATTCTCCAAGGAACAAAAAACAAGGGAGCAACCGGCGGCAAATACAACAAACATTAAATTCTAAAAGAGTAGGAATTACACAATCATTACACGTTGTCAAAACATGCACTCCTTCCGTTCATTTTGACATGAAGATTTAAGTAAGAGTAGAAAAAATGAAACTTTTAAGCACCTTTATATTTATGCCCTTAAACGTATTGGTGAAGAATTCGTAGTGTCAAATCATTACTTTATGTAAGATTAATTTTGAGAAAAATAATTTCATATCACGAAAGAAATTATTGTTTTATGACATCCAAAAAGGAAACTGAAAGAAGGACGGAGAGAGCAATATTACATATGTTACAGATGAACTTATCAAACAAAAATGGACCCCAAATGAATCAAACATAATTGAAAACGAGTGAAGCCAAACATGAAACCAACAACCAAAAACTTACCAACACAACTGGATATACAAGATTTAGCCCTTCCATTACTTGCTTTGATACTTAGATCGAAGGTATTGAGAACTGAGAGTTCGGAGAAACCGATTATTATTTGATTAAACCATTTGAAATTTAAACCTAGAATTTCTCAAGTTACTAAATATAGTGCAACGAAAACGAAAGCAAGATAAGATAACTATATCCAGGTTACACTACTTGAAGGAATAGACTAATCTACCCTTATATAGATCTATTTACTCTTAAGTAAATCTATTCACATCAAAACTCAAACTGTAATAGTTCCTCTATTGATCAACCACCAATACTTCAGATAACCGGAACATCGAAAATTTCAAGCCAAACTCGATTCAATCAAAACCCAATCGATCAAAAGAGAAGTATTTCTACACATCTTAGGATTAATCACCCTCATAACATAGAATGCAGAAGTATAGCACACATTCTATAACTGTCATTGATACATAATAAAACGACGGTCTCTTAATATTACAGACAACAACGTAGGAACAAATGATTTGATCATATATACACATATATGTCCAAAGTGCAGTGCAAGAATCCTATGATATTTGGAACCCAAAATTGGAAAGAAATTTCTGAAGAGTTCTTAGACCCCATTGCATATCTCCTTCAAATATGCTATTTCCCAATTCTTCTTCCACGTACGTCTCTTGCTTCTTATCAATCAATTCCTCAATAGTTTCTTTATGATGTAATGAGACACACACATGTTCTTCGTCTTTTGTCTGTATAATAGTAATAGTAATTAGATGCGTAAATAAAATATAACGCCCGAAGAAAACATTATTAACAAAAAAAGAAAGACAAAAATGGGATATATTGTGTTTCATTGATTTCACACGTGCTACATTTCATCATAACATACAAGAAGCTAAAAGAATAAAGTATTGAAATAGCCTCACCTTCAGTTCTAATATTACATAACACATAATTGTAAATTTTCTTCATTAACTTAAGTTTTTAATGTAAGATTACAAAGTTATTCATGTAAGGAAAACATAGCAATAATAAGGCTTAGAACATTATCAAAATAACTGCCAAAATTCTCATTCAATAACTCAATAAAATGAAAAAGTACAAGAAAATACTTCATTCTTGGAATGGAAAAAAGAACAAAAATCAATCTGTTGTTCTCCGCTGCTTGCATATTTCTTTTCAAACTAATAGTAAAACAATAACCTAAAAACAAAAAATAAATACAAGCTAGAAGGGGTTATTGTTGCTATGCAGAGAATCCCAATTTTTTTCTGATGCTTTAGCACAAGTGATACTCCTTCCATGTCTTGTTCTGGTAGATTTGATTCTTCGATATCTGGCTTTTATTTTAATATTTATTTTTTCTTTTTATATTTCCAAAGAACATTGCAAAAATATCATTTAAAAATTAGATTTTCCAATACTTTCAAGCAATTACCTTGGCCGCAGCAGTTAACTCCTCGACTTTCTCTGAGCCAATCGAAGTACTCTCAAATTCTTTTCTTTCCACTTTCTTCAAAGCTTCGTCAATCTCTTCCTGTGTTACTGCCGCCATTAAGCCCGGGACTAGAACCGCAACCTCTTCATCCGAGACTAATTTTGTTTCCTCTTTTGCCCCTTGAACCTTTTCTTCTTCCTTCACTTCTACATTCAAAACAACGGACTCTTTTTCAGTCGTACTCAAATCTTGTCCATCCAATTCCTCGTCTGAAACCACTGGATGGCCATTAGCTATAATCAGTTCTTCCTCCTCGATTATGTTCTGAAGATTTGGATTATACCAATCTTCAGAGACAATTATTCTTTTTTCGCTCTCCCAAGTTGTAAGTACTCTATCAGGGCCCTGCTGCCATGTGATATTTCCATTCTGTTCTTTCAAAATGAACTTATACTTGATCAATTCCCCAATTGGCATATCCTGTTTAGGAACATAGATTCATGATCAGAATCTTGGATTTTTTTTTTCTGAATAAAGAATAATTTTTAAAACTTTACCAAATCTACTGTCCAAACATGGCCTTCGGACCAATTTAAAGGCACACCATCAGATGATTTCCATGATCCAATAATGGGATGGTCACCTACTATAAGAAAATGCTGCCCAAAATCGCATTGTTTCTGTAAATTGAATCGGACTTGGACGGTTTTTGGGTTCTCTGGATGATCAACAAATAAATGTATATTTAGGTTAAAAAATGGATGTACTCTAATAAATAATATAAAAAGAGTAATTACCATGGTAAACTTCGTGGATATCTTCAGTTGTAACATTATCCTGCAACTGCTAAATTAACACTTCAAGTCAGAATCACATCCTTCTATTAAGATTATTACTTAGATTTTCACTTAATCTCTGCAAGCCAACTTCATGATCACTTACTAAAAAGCTTCAAACTTTTAGAAATTAAAATACCCAATTGGCCAAATAAACAGAAAAACACATCAAATTCTGAAAAAAAAGAAGCAGCAAACTTTTCGTAATTTAGCATCATCAGTACCTGAGTGTGCGACAATGGCTTAGCAGAAGAATTGGAGACAGAAAGTGGAAACCCAATTCTAACACGCTTTTGGTTACCAAGAAACGCGATTTCTTGTCTGGTCATAGCAAATCTTCTCGACCTCCAAGTTTCTTCATTTTCTCCTCCTCCTCCACCAAATTTGCATGGAGAAAACTTCAGGTACGAACCACTCAATGTTTTCATCTCGAAGAATTTGAACTTAATATAATGAAATGGGTACAAGAAGAAAATGATTGTTATGTTGTGAACTGATGGTGTATTAGCGCGTGATTATATTTGTTTTTTTGTACGAAAAATGAAATATGAATTGATGATTAAATTTGAGAGAAATTGAGTGGAGGAAAGGGAGCAATTTATAGGGGAAGGGCTTTTGTGGGCCCAGGCGGTGGAACGGATCTTGAAAGTTTTTGGCCGCAGTCAGCAATTTTAGGACCAGAATTTGTAGGATCTCTAATCTACTAATTTAGTTTTTTAAAATGTTTGTTCCAAATATTCGGATATTTTACTAGGATTTCCAGCTTGCACTAATGTTTTGAATTTTCATTGACATTTTCTAAGGTTTTTTCTATATTTTTGTTCGAAATATTTGAAATGTTATCTGTATAAAATTGCTGAAATTTTTAGAAAGTCAAATAATGTTAAGAAAATAATTTGTAGGATTTTATAATGTGACACGTAGTTTAAGTATACTAATATGAATATTAAATTTTGAGAGTCTAGATGCGTTTGAGAAGTCAAGACTTTGTGTTATGGCAAAGTAGTTCAAAATAAGTGTTTGAATTTTTCAATGAGTAGAGTTGATCTAAGAAAATATTGTTTCATGCATGTACATAATATGAAGTGTAACTTCGAACCAATTTACTTATACTTACAAAACGGATCGATCGTTGAAGTGTCATTGTTCTTAATATATAGAATTTAGATTGACCATATTTGATAAATATTCTTACTCGACAATAAATGAAAAATATATACATGTACCATATATTTTATTAAGATATATTATTTAAGAAAATAGTGTTATTAATTTATGCATAATTTTATTTTTATGCGTATTATCATCTAAAACATAAATATTAATATTAGTTAGATAATTTGAACAAGTAACATTAAATAACTTGATTTAGAAAAAAAATATGGTGTATCTTTTAAAATGAAGATTATAATGGATCCAAGAAAAATCTAATATTCGATCGACTTTGAACAAAATCTGATGGACTCGAAAAATTTAATTCCGATCATGGTTAATTCTAACTTGAATATGATAATGGAGCCATATCCGACTCAAATCAGACCCGAGTCCGACCCATTAAGAGGCGACCATTTTTCAATGAAATTAATTTTATTTTCTCCCAATTAAAAGCTCATCAGTCCTCATTCTTTCTGATTTCTCCTCCCCTCTTCCGGTTCTCCTTCCGTCCATCGTCCGTTCATCTCTAAGCAGGCAAGGATTCGTCATCTCTTTTTCTTATTGACTTTATTTTTTCCTGCTTTTGTTTCTTTCGAATACTGTACAAATTCCATTGAAATTCCTCCTTTTGTTTCTGTTATACTTAGAGCTCCGTTTAGCTAATTGATTGATGTTTTAAAAATGATTATATCATATTATTGGTGTCAAATGGTAAATAATCTATGCTAATTGGTAGTATAAGTATTTCTATGTTAGTGGTGTCAGCTTAAAATTTAAATTAGGGTTGATATGTAACTTGCATCAATGATTTTGGGTCAAACTATAGTTTCTAATATTAATTTACAGGAAAATTACAAAAAATACTCAAAACTACACTTTTTGATTTTTTTTTTTGTATCAAATTGTACCGTATACCATACAAATTATGAAATTACCGAACCGGTCTAGGTACCAAAAATCGGTATGGTTTTACCGAACGCACACCTCTAGTTGAGGAGCCCCTTTTTAAGTTTTAACATAGTTGGGAGAGCATATTTATTCTGCTTTTACGATATATATAATTATTGATTTTGACAAGTAAAAAGTTAACTCGGTTAATGTACATTAATTATATAATTATATTCACAATGCTTGTAATATTTGCTTTTATTGAAAAAAGGGTTTTAGAAATAAAAGATTTAAAAACATATTACGATTTAATTTTTCTCAAAAAAATTAAGTTGATTTGTGATTTTATATCTATAACAAATATATTAAAGAAAAAACATGTAAATACTTAATAATAATTTTACAATTTTAAAGTAAGAAAATAAAATTTCACAATACATACTTTCTTCTTGTAAAATTAGGATTCCAATTTTAAATTTTAGCTAGGCCTCCTAATATGTTGGACCGGCCCTGGTTATGCCGGACTGGCCTTGATTGAGAGTTGATTTTCAACTTTGATTGGAATAAAAAAGGGATATATCTGTTGTTACTGTATTTTTTATTATGTCTTTCTTGTGCCAAAAAAAAAAAAAAAAAAAAAAACAGATAAGCAACTTCTGACAAGAAGATAGTTGATGGGTAGCCCTGGTAATTTGGCTACTGCAGCTCGTACTGGTTTGTCTGAGCCAATTTCAACTGGCGGCCCCAGTGAACCCGATGTTATTAAGACTCGGGAGTTGGAAAAGGTTGGTTTTCTATATTTTTTTGCTCAGCTTTCTGTCTAAATTTGTGTTTTTTTTCTTGAAAATGAGATAACCTTTGTCTCCTGATAGTGAGGGGGACGGGGGGTTGTGAAACTGATAATTTGTTACTTCTTTTCCTTTATTGAAGTTGGGGATTATCACAGAATTCGAGTGCCATGATGAGATATAAGCGTTTTCTGTTAAATTGGATTATATGTCCATGAGTTTCAGTTCTAAGATGAGTATTTGATGTGGATTTGGTATAGCTTTCTCTGTTAGGGACTTAAGGAATTGTAAAAGAAAGGAGAGAAACTAACTTGTATTCCATAGTAAAAGGAACCGGAACTTTGTAATACAGACACACGAATTGTCTTAAAGAAGATATTGGTATCTTCCTTTAGTTGAACCTTATTAGATGGTATAAACTACCATCAGTTTATAATGAGGTAATACTGATACCTTTTGACACCTTCATATCTTATCCTATTACAAATTTGAGTATTTGGCTACTAGCGTGTTACTTGAGATTGATATCCTCACATATCTGCTTTAGTTTCTTTCCAAAAATCTTGCCTTAGTTCTTGGTTTATCACCATTTGTTTAAAAACATGTTACTTTTTAATTTTTTATCACTGCATTGCATTTAGAGTTTTATGTTGCCTAATTTTTTGATTTCATCTAGGCAAAGTTTCTTATGTTTCCTTTCCCTTATAGGGCCCAATGCCAACCGAAAGAGATTCCTATTTTTTGTCAAAATTTGCTTAAGCTGGTAACTTACCATTTAGAATTTGATAATCAGTTGATCATTGAGTAGAAATAGCTTGTAATTGCTCTTACTTGTGGAGGGACAATCAGTTTCTTGCAGATGCAGGATTGTATGAAAGTCATGAAGAAGCTATTAAAAGGGAGGAAGTTCTTGGGAGATTGGACCAGGTCATCTATTCTAGTCTTGAACTATCTAGTTGTTCTTGTCTACTCTTGTTGATGTACAAATTACTGATCCTGGATTATTTCTCAGACTGTGAAGTTGTGGGTGAAGAATGTCAGCCGTGCCAAAGGTTATAATGAGGCAACGGTTCACGAAGCAAATGCTAAAATTTTCACGTTTGGTTCTTATCGGCTTGGTGTATGAACTTTGACTCTGAATTATTTATTTTTTAAAACCATTTTTTCTGAGTGATGGAAACCAAGGTCATATTTGACTTAGAATGATGGCAACCAAGTTCATATTTAACTTTGAATTGTCATGGGAACCAATACTTTATCTCCACTTTCATAACTGTGACATTGCTATCTTTTGTCTCCATTTTGTGGGCTTTAATAATGCAAGCTAGAGCTAGTTTTCTCATATACTACTTTTAATTGAATATAATAGTTTCAGTTATTAGGGCTCGAAAAAACCTATCAATTCAGCCAAAGAATGCTATCTGAATTGGTTGGTTGCCTTGTCTAACTTGCAAAGTTCTCTGACTCTCAATGGTTTGGAGGCAGTTTTCACATGATGTGCACTGTAGAACCATATGCAACTGTTGAAAATAGGTTGGGTAGTTATAGTTTTTATTTTTATATCTATTATTCTGAGAGATTGGAGCTATAAAATAGTTCTATCTAGAGAAAACGGGAATCAGTTGGGGCTGTTCATACAGAAACAAGAAGAGTTGTCAATAGGTCAACTGTTGTCATACCAGTTGGGCATTTTGTTATTTAGTAAATTTATATCTTTATTAGCAAATTATGCGGGGAAGTCCTAAAATATGGATGTTTTTGTTGCACTGATAGTACAATGCCAAAACTCTTTTGTGATTAAGTATTGATGAAATGAGTTTGCTGGAAAATTTTGTTTTCTTAATGACAATAGGCTATAGTTGTTAAAAGCGCACAAGGCGCGCGCCTTTGCGCGAGGCGAGCCCTCATCGCCTCGCCTCGCATCGCAATGGCTGTCCCCAAAAGGCGCCATCAAGGCGTCGCCTTGAGCGCCTTTGCACCGCCTTAAGGCTGTGCAAGGCGGCACCTTTTGGGGAAGTTCAATTTTTAAAAATAAAAAATAAAAAAAATTAAAATCAAGACACTTTCCTGCTGCGCCGCGCCGTCCTGAACGCCGCCGTGTCATATCCAGTGATGTAATTGCCGAAGGTTTTTTAGCGAATTTGAAGAATGAAGGAGAAGAAGTAGTAGATGTGAGATTTTTGGAGATGGAGAAATGGAATTGGGGATTTTACGGGAAAAGGAGATGATATGTTGTCTGGAAATGGACCTGGAGCGGATGAAGGAGTTATTGGGCCAAGGGTTGATCCGGTTTTTTCACAAAAGAATACTGGGCTGAATTGAATTATTATGGCCCAGTCATTAATAGTCATTGTTAGCCCATTTTTCTTATTAATCATTGCCAGTAAAAACTTCTCAGTCTCTCTTTCATATATGAATGAAAGTTAAATTCATAATTTAATATATTACATATTTTTATTACATAGAAAGTAAGTCATTAAATATCTCACCCTATTTATATATATATTACATATATACTTACAAAACATTATACATAACCCATTTTTTATATTGTTGCATGATAAATATTGAATATGTATATTATATTGTCTTTATAAGTCTTGAATTTTATAATTATTGTTGATAATTTGATATATACTGAAAAATTTATATACAAGCGCCTTATCCCCAAAAAGCCCTCGCTTTTTGCATCGCCTCTCCTTGACGCAAGGCTCGCCCTTGTCGCCTCGCCTCGCCTCGCTTTGCGCCACAAACAACTATGCAATAGGCAAACCAAAAGGCTACTCAATTAGTAATTTTGTTCCTTGTGATATTTGGTTTCATGTACCATTTGTAACTAGTGCTTAAAAAGTAACTAAAGGTTGTTTTCTACTTATTTGTCTTGGATGTGGTCCTATGTTCGAAGTCTATGAAATAACTTTATTTGTTAATGATCCTACATGAATGATAATATAGTTTGAGTCTGGTTAGGTTGGAGCTAAGCATATGAAATTTTGTCTAGATTCACAAAGTGTTGCTGTCTGCGATCTGAAAGCCAAATAGGATGACTAACCTGGGAAAGGAAGATTATTTACAGCATAGAAATTTTCTCCTTGTTATAAATGTGGAAATTGTTTGTTACTTTTTGAAAGGTTGTCCAGATCACACTCTATGAGTTTGACTTTTGATTTCTTATCATTGCTAGGTACACGGTCCAGGTGCTGATATTGATACGTTGTGCGTTGGACCAAAACATGCTAGTCGAAATGTAGGGTTGATAGCTTTATATCGGGCAGCTTTTTCCTTTTAGATTTGAATATCTGATAGTGTTGTTGAGTAACTTTGTAATATATAGGAAGACTTCTTTGGTGAGCTTCACAAAATACTGTTGGAGATGCCTGAAGTACAAGAGCTGCATTCTGTACCTGATGCTCATGTTCCTGTGATGAAGTTCAAGTTCAGTGGTGTTTCTGTAGATCTACTTTATGCAAATGTGTCCCTCTGGGTTATTCCTGAAGTATGATCTTTTGTCTTGTAGTTAACATGTAGTTAGTGGATATAGCATTCAATTTGTGCTTTATGTACCATAAACTTCAACTTAATATGCCGTGGTAACTGATGTTGTAAGACGTTGTACGTGCATACCCATGATTAAGGAGATTATATATCATACCCTTTTTTGGTCTTATGTTTCTGTGCAAATGTGATTCAATAACAATTTATGCAGTTTGGGAACAACTTTTGGAATCTAAACATGGTGTTTATATAAATTGTTTAGTTGACTCCATGTTGCCAGTTTGATCATAATTTCACCACAGTTTTAACGACAAATAAAGTTGGGTCAAGTTTCTCTATGAAGAGTTCTTGAGAATTATAAGTGGAAGTAGTTTTATAAATGGGGAATGATGCTCATCTTTTGCATGCTATTACAGGATATTTCTTTTCTTTCCGTAATTGACTTTGGGAAGAGGTCCTAGCTTTTGGAAGCGAACCTCATCTGGAACACTGTAAAAAATTTCAAGTGTTTCTTATGACTTTATTTTGGTCTTCTTTGTTTAATTAATATTTTGAGCCCTCAATTTTAGTTTATTTTTCTGTTTTTCTCATTATCTTTGGGCATCTCTTTTCTGTATGTAGTTTAAATTAGCATCGTTTCACCATCGATATCATATCTTTGCCTGAAGTAATCCCTAATTTTCTCCTTGCACATTGTTGTCTGTTTGTATGCAGGACTTAGATATATCACAAGAATCTTTACTGCAAAATGTGGATGACCAGACTGTACGTAGTCTTAATGGTTGTAGAGTGACCGATCAAATATTGCGTTTGGTCCCAAACATTCAGGTTTGTGTACTTATACAATCACATTCTAATTTTTTTTTTTTTTTTTTTAATTAATAAGTTCCATATGTTCTTTTCTTGTTTAGACTTTCCGTACTACTCTGCGATGTATGAGGTTGTGGGCAAAGCGCCGTGGAGTTTATTCAAATGTGAGGAAATTGGGACTGTAGTCCATTCTTTTCCTTTTGCTCGCATGAGTCACTCTTTCATCATAGATGCTTTTTCATATGCCAGGTTACCGGGTTCCTTGGTGGTATTAATTGGGCATTGCTTGTTGCCCGTATTTGCCAGCTGTACCCAAATGCTCTACCTAGCATGTTGGTATCTCGTTTTTTTAGGGTCTACAATCTATGGCGCTGGCCAAATCCTGTTATGTTATGTCCAATACAAGAAAACTCTTTAGGACTTTCCTTTTGGGATCCTAGAAGAAATTTTAAGGACAGGTTACACTTGATGCCCATAATAACTCCTGCATATCCCTGCATGAACTCTAGCTACAATGTGTCTACAAGTACATTGCGTGTCATGATGGAAGAATTTCAAAGGGGGAACGGAATATGTGAGGTACTTCATTCTGCAGTCAGTAATTATTCTAGTTAAAATTGGACTTATGTTTGTTTTCTGCTTCTATTTTGAACCCAATACATTTTGCCAAACTGTAGATGCATCTTAAAAGTGATCTAGGGTTACATGTTCATGATTGCTTCCAGTATTTAAGTGCAAACCTTGCTATCCATGTAGTAAACTTTATTCTGGTTACGTGTTCAACGAAGAAGTTCCTTCGTGCGTGAGTGGTAGTTATTCTTGTTGAACTTAGTGTTTACTACTCTGCTATTGATATAACTCGTGTAGTAAATTATGGTCCTGTTTGAGTATTCTTTCTCACTTTTAGATGTAACTTCTTTTTTGCGCCTCCTTGTCTATTTCTGGTTTTATACTCTTCTTATGAACTACTTCTGTTAACATGGTGGCAGGCAATAGAAGCAAACAAGGTTAGCTGGGATGCTCTTTTTGAACCTTTTGCTTTCTTTGAAGCATACAAGAATTATCTGCACATAGACATAGCAGCTGAGACTGATGATGACTTGATGAATTGGAAAGGTTGGGTTGAGTCCAGGATACGCTTGCTTACTCTGAAGGTTAGCAGAATTGTTCTCTATCCTTTTTCTCATTATTTTTGTCTGGAAGGTTAAAAGTGTTCCGTATTTATTTCTTTTTTGTTGGGTAATTTTTCGTGGTTATTCCAATATATCCAGATTGAAAGGGACACAAATGGGGTACTTCAGTGCCATCCTTACCCTGGTGAATTTTCTGATATATCTAAGCCATTTCACCATAGTTACTTTATGGGTTTGCGGAGAAAACAAGGCACTAATCCTCAAGAAGGCGAACAGTTTGATATAAGGATGACAGTGGAGGATTTTAAGCGTGATGTGTATGCGTACTCATTCTGGAAGCCCGCAATGTGGATTCATGTTTTTCATGTGAAACGGAAAGACATACCCAACTTTGTCTTCCCTGGTGGAGTTCGGCCAAACTACGTAAGCAGAAGTGCTGCTGAGAGTCGTTCAGTTCAAAAATCACTTCGGTCTAACTCCCCACAAGCCGATGCTGCTATGATCAGGAAAAGAAGGAAACGAGATGAACACAGTAGAGGAGTTAGCTTGACCGAGTCCTCAAGCACAGCCATGTGTAGTAGTGATGCAACTTCATTTGAAGAAACAATGGCGAGGAAACAATCTGAACACGGTCTTGGTGGCACCATAAGTAATGTGAAGTATCCCAAGGATTTACCTAACCATGGCCCTGAAATCCCTGGACTATCACCCGCCTCTGGTGCTTCATCTGGTTCATTGGCAATGGAGAAGCCTGTTATTGAGCTATCTTCTTCTCCTATTTTGGGTCACCTAAGCGCTTTGGAAATACCTGATGGGATGAGTGAAACTCTGGACAATGGTGACTCCAAAATAATTAAACCATTGGAGTCCTCTACAGAAGAGGAGAAAGCTCTTGAAGCAGCAACAGTTGGAAATGGGGCCGATTCTTGCTCCAAGATTCAACCGTACAGAGACTTGGAGGAGCTCGAGGTGTCTTGTCAATTGATTTTTTATGCTTCTATCTGCATAGATCAATTATTTTTTCTGCCTTGTTTGCTTTTGCATTCTAAAAATTCCATGAGTTTGCATGATGCATACAAAGTGAGACTTAGTTCTGATTTTTATTTCTTTATTACTTATAATATATAGCCTCTCGAACTGCCCGTAACAACTTCAGTGCCGTCCAATTCACCAAACATGCAAACTCAGAAGCCTGTTATAAGGTAATTTATCTTTACAAGTTGAATTGTTCGGTTTATGCAAAAGGTCCTGGTTAGTATGTGATTTGCTGGTTCTTTTGCAGGTTCAGTTTCACCTCTTTAGCAAAAGCAACTGGCAACAGTGCATAAAGGGGTATGAAATGAGTCTTCTGCTTTGAGGGGAAAGGGAGTGATACGAATAATTTACTCCACAAAGTTATACGGTTCGTGTTCTTCTAGTTGTAATAAATTTGAGAATTTCTTCCATTTCTTCATGAATCAATCTCTAGGCCCCGATTTATTGCACGCTGGGGTGGTGGTGGTGGGAAGACTGTAAATTGTACATTTGAAGTAAGTTTAAGTTTCAATAATTTAGGTCGCTTTTTGATACTTCTAACTTACGTTGTATGTCGCAATTATTTAAGTTGCTTTTTCATAACAAATATTGTAGTATTATACCTCTGTTAAACTCTTCACATTATCAAAATTTAGAAAACAAATCAAAATCCAAGCCATCCTGAATTACGTTTATTCTCATACAATCTTGAATATTAAACACCCTCAAACCCTACCTAGTACCTATCATCTTCTCCACTCTCACCTCTGAAGAACCCTAAGAAAGTGCAGCTCCAGTTCCCAAATTACCCCTCTGCCCCCCACACATTCCACATCCAAAATGTCTCTGGACAACGCCCCCAAACAAGCGACGCAGGATGGGTCTCAGTCCAACAGTGGGGGGCGATAAATGACGCTGTCGTGGTGCCGTCCGCCGTACTTGACACAAAGCCCAACTATTACGAGAATTTGGAGCTGGATTTCAGCTCGCTGGAGAGTATCTCCGCCAAATCTCCTCTCCCAAGCGCGCGATGTAAGGGTCAAATACATGCGCGATATTCTTCTCCTCTACTATCCTGAAAGTGAGCGCATTAGGGTAAGTTGCTAAATAGATTTGTATGGTATTCTGACGAGGATCGTGTTTATGAACTGGGGGTGTTTTTTGAGTTTGATGTGAGTGCATCTGTGCATGGTTGTGTTATGTAGGCATGGTTGTGTTAACAGTAGTAATATGGATATTTTATTGTGAAATGCTTTATACAGTATAAACTAAGGTTGTGTTTGGATTGAAGATTATGAGCTTGGAATTGTTTTAAGTATTGATTCTAGAATCTCTCTGTATTTTAATTTCATAAAAATAAAGAGGAGATTGTTTGGGATTTAAGTGGGGAAATGTCAAGGAATAAGAAAATAACAAAAAGCAAATCACAAAGTTCTATGAAGCACGGAAAACATTTTACTTAATAATAATACATGGTCCTAACTAGCCCTAAATATGCAAAGAACATCTTTATTCATGATTTTTGATTTGTGATGAGATTAAAAAATGGATTCTGAAATGCAAACTTTAGGAAGTGGATGATATTATTCTAGAAGAGGTGTGGTGTTAGATGCAAAGTTACCCAGAATTTGCAACATATTGTGCATGTGATGTTGAAAATGTGAAATTTTCTCCTCCCTAAGCGTCATGAAAAGCTATGTTTAAGGCATCCTTCAATAGCTTGCATAGCGTTGTTTATTGGAAATAATAACCTCCTCTCTATAGTCTATACACAGACCCATCCACAGACAGATACTGTAACATGCTCATACTTGTAAATGTTAATTGGAAATTTACAACTATTGTGTTTAAACAGCTCCAGAAGCACCGAGAATACAGACAGAAAATTTACTACTATCAGGTATGGTTATCAGAGAACTTTTGATTTCTGATGGTATGAGTTAGTGATATCTTACTATTTTGATGACCTTCTGCGATTAAGCTCATCTTTGTGAAGGCAAGTGCCTGATGGGACCATAAGTTTCATTAGAAAAAGTTCAAAATGAAATAGGGGCAAATTGGCTGATACAATAAACTTATTGATGGGTTGAATGATATATATATTGTTGTTTACTTGGAAAATGCTTGTGAAAAAATCAGTTGAGGTGGGTGGACACTGAGTTTGGAGAAAAAAATGTTGTGGTTGACACCTAGCATGTCATCTACCTCGTATGATCAATATATGCAGCTTATTAAGAACTCCCTCATCTCCGTCTCTCTCTCTCTCTCTCTCTCTCACACACACATAATAAGTTCTGAACACGGACAAAATAAGTGCTTGTAATTGGCTTCATCTTCTCAGTATCTGAAAATGAAGCTCTACACTATGTAGGCTGCAAACATTTTTGCCCCCTCGTTCATCAAGGCAATCAACGAAAATTCCAAACAGGGTTTCAGAAATACAATGGCTGAATGAAGCCTCTCCAGGAGTCTTTACATATGAAATGCTGAAATATTGATGGCTGAGGTGATTTCTTGTATTTCATTGATCATTTACTATTCTAACTCAATTTCTCTTAATAGGTTATTGTTCTCTTATCATGATCTGATTGCTCAGGTAGAAAATTTTAGAAAGTGGGTGCATGAGACAAAGTTCAGAATCCCGAGACCAAACACAATGAATAAAGTATGGGGCTGTTCTTGATGATTTTGGTATGGAAACTCAAACCATGCTTGATAAGCTCATGGAAGATTTTATAAGCCCGATGTGAAAAGGTGATCATTCTGCTCACACATATGACCATGTCTGAGTAAATATTGGTTTCAATCATAAACCTCTCCAGCGAAAAAAACTAGTGCAGCTTTCTTCCCTGAGGTTGGTGGTATCGATTCTGGATGTTCAACGTGGTTTTGTTCTTGAGTATGGGATGGATAGATATGTTGACCTGGGTAAGTGATTATGTCCATGTTTTCTTCTGAGTTGAGTCAGCTTCTAATACCCCCGTCATCCTCAATTGAATGCTATTATTTCCTCAATACTTTCCCATCACCTAAAACCACAATTTATTCAAAATCATGCCTCACCTAAAGTAGTTAGGTGAGACCACTAACTCCCAACCACACTTTTGAGGACCAAAAGGTGAAATCACTTGATATTTATTCTTTTAGCTCTCTTGTATTTCTCTATGCTCATTCAAAGGAGGAAGTATGCTTTTCTTTTATCCTCGTCTAGCACTGTCCCATATATATCATCCTACATTATGCATGGGAACCATTTTGTGGTTTGTAAGTACATGGCCCATTTGTGTAGCTAACCATTAGTATTGAAATATCAGATTCGCCTGTGATTTTGTTAAGTTGGTGAGTTTGGGACATTGGCTTGCATCATGGATTATGAAGAACTCTTAATTTGATGTCTAATATAGTAAATAATTTTGGGGAGTGAGAACTTTATTATTATTATTATTATTATTATTGATTATCAAAGCATGTATGTATAATGAAAAACTTTTGTGTAGTTCCAATTTCACAAAGGACTTTCAAATTCTTTTTAGATTGAATTTTGTGAATAGATAATGTAAATTACCATTCTCGCGAGGGAATATTGTTTAGTTGACATCCCATTAATAAATTGGTCAGGTCCACTAAAAATAAAATGTAGTGTCCCAGTATTGCTTATACTAAGGCCCAAAATAACTTTGAACAACTATCAAAGATGTATATGAGGACAATGTCCACTGGTGTGAGTGAAGCTCATTATTTAATGATTATGAGGACTATAAGATAAGTTGGTTATATAATTTATATTAGTTTGATTTGAACTTAATTTGATTGCTAAATGAATCAAGTCCTAGTCAAATATGAAGTTGATATTTTTATGTGGAAGTTTCAAATATCAAGTAGAGTTCGTACCCAATTTCAAGCTTATTTGATATGTATGACGAATCAAGTTCAAATTATTTTAATTAAACTAGCTTGATTCGAATATTTAATAGCTTAATTTGAATTTCAATCTTATATGCTCCTATATATTTGGATTCTTATTTTATGCTAAGCTTAAAATCAAGTTTGACCCATTTTTTCGAAGCTAATAAAATCTTAAACTTATAAAAAGAAATCAATTTGATACATATATATTTTTTTTAAATATATTTATAAAAGTCTCTATTAGTATTATTTACTTTTCTACCCAACCCCACATCACTCAAACTCAATTGGAATCTAATATTCAAAATGTTGAAATCACCCAAAACAAATTCGAAATCAAAACTAGGCGAAACCCGCCAATATTATTGATCCATATATAGTCTCTATTCGTCGTGGAAATTTAAACAAACATAAATGGGCCAAATTAAAAAAATAAATTTTCAAACACTTGATGACCGCTGAAGACAAACGGTTTCAGCTGTCAAACAAAGGGAAATTATTATATTTAAACGTGGGTAAGAGTACGTACTATTATTAGCCAATTAATAATAATTTAAAAGATGGACGGTATGTATCTGTAAAAATGATAAACGTAATCCAACTTGGTAAAAATGTCAATGAACATGAAATTCAAAGATCTCTGGACAGACAGGATTTGGATCTATCTTAAGTAACATGCAATTCTTTTAGAATATATATATATCGAAGTTGCCACATGCAGATTCATGCACTCGATCAATTTTCAATAATTATGAATTAATGCTAGTTTGATGAGCCTTAATTTCTCATTTGTCATAGTGCGAACATGTACATGTAGGATGATACAATTATATAATATTGTCATACTTTGGTTAAATAGTATTTTTATTCTCGTCTAACCGGACAATCAATACTTTTAGGAGGTGTTTGAAAATGATAATAAGGTGGCATTTGTAATTGTTGAAGCAGAAATTTGAAAAACTTGATTTTCGAAAAAAAGTAGGCTTATTTGCAACCAACAAAAAAATCTACTTTTATTTAATTTCTATGTTTGCATTTTCTTAAAAAATAAAATGGAAGAAGAAAGAAAATGCTTGTAACACTAAAATCGAGAATTAATGGTTTCTTTTTTCTTTTTTTGAAAAAAGAATTAATGGATTTGCCCTTATAATAATCCTGCTCAACTAACAAATATATAAGGATAAAATGACCATGTATCTGCTTATAATATATATATGTTGTTGCAACCAACTTGATTTTCGTAAAAAAAGTAGGGGTGTTCATTATTGACTATTGATCATGGAAAGTGAGTTTACGTAGAATCAAGGAGAAAGTATCGACTAATTAAATTTAACTGTACTTTATTTTCTTAAGCATGCAAGTAAAATTTTTAAATATTGTAAATCTTTATGTCAAAGTTAGATGGGCAGATAATTCTATCTAGTCTTACCTTTATGTAGGAGTTACTTTACTTTTTTAAAAGGAATTGGGTTGCTATTGCTAGTAGCTAGCTGAGTTATGTTACGTATACCACTTTTTTTTAGATAAAAAATAAATATGTCATTATTACATTGTAATTTATCCAATATCATCATTACATCATAATTTCTTACGTTAAAGTATAACAAATAGTAACTAACAATAATAATACTAAATAATACTAACAAATAATCAACAAATAAATAATCAATTCACTCTAAGTCCTAGGGCTTCAGTCTTACTACTATGATACATACGATTTTATAGGCCACATGCATAGTTATTATATACTATATTATGTTTGGACTTATTTCAGAATTTTAGAATACTGAGAAAAAATTAATAATATAATTAATTTTGAATAAAAAAACCTGGAAATAATAACAGCGTGAAGAAACTGAAAGCACATCATTAATCTGGAGTATTTTTTTAAGGAAACCATTTTGCAGCTCTAAATTTTGTCACATGATCACTAAATTATTTTAGTCAGCTTCCAGCAGAGCGCGAAGGACTGAAAGCAATGCACAACCCACCAATCAATTTCTTGATAAACTTAAGGCACAAAATTAAGTCTCAATCACATTAAATTTATATTACTAAGAACTTGAACTTTTATGGATATTTTTGTCGTTATACATCTTTATCATTCTAGGTTCTTTAATTATTATTCCCTCCGGTTCATATTAATTGACACATTGTTACTTTTCACACAGATTAAGAAACCTCATGATTAATCACTTTTATATGGTAAAATATCAAAAATACCCTTCCTAGTGACTCTTGAGCTTCCCAACCTAGATAAAAGAGAAGGGTAAAATTGAAAAAAATTGCATTGGAAACCCAAATGTGTCAATTAATATGAAACATAAAAATTTGACAAATGTGCCAACTAATATGAACCGGAGGGAGTATCATGCATGTAATGCTGATTTTTATATATTATTATTGTAAAATTCACTTTATATAACCACCCCAGGATGAAATTGAATTAATTACAGATTTGTATAATACTATAGTTAGCAATACACATTGCGTAATCTAGTTATTGTTTACTCTTAATGAACTATGAAATTAATTATTATTATAAAAATGAACTAAAAATAGCTGAACTCTTTATTGACTTACTATCCCTCCATTTTTTTTATTTGTCGCTTTTTGGTAAAAAAAAAAAATTTTACTTTAATTTGTCGTTTTAGAAGTTCAATGTTAAATTAACATATTATTTTCTGCCAATTTTACCCTTCTTGTTAATGCTTGTAATAGTAATCCTCTAAAACGACAAATCAAAAAAAATGGAGAGAGTAAATTGAAATTTGAACCTACATCGAATTAGATTTTTTTTTAACTATACAGTGGTTACAATTACTATATAAAAATTTCAAAATAATTTGTTGATACATTCTTGATTTCGGTTAGTGAAGTTTTTCATAAATAAAAAATGTTGATTATTAAATAAAAGAAAGAGGCATCGTCAATCTCAATCGAAGCCATAAATTTTCATTTGAATATATATTGTGACAATTATAATATGTTAGTGGAAGCCTATATATATATTACATACAAAATGTATAGCAACATGCATGTCTAAGTCCTTCATTAATGTATGATCTCCAAGTTCCTACATTCACACACATACTCCGTATATATTAATATTAATACTTGAAGATGTAATAACATATATAGGGAAAGACAAAAAAATAGATCCAAGCATGTTCATGGTTTCATTCATACTCATACATGTGACTTTGAGAGAATGGTGGCACGTGACAATCATGAAATCAAATGTGCTACCCACGTGAATGGACTGGGCCCACGGCCCACTCCACTATTTAAAGAGAATCTTGGTCAAAATAGTCCAGATCAAGCCCACAATTGATTAAAATACTCACCCAACCCCATAAATTGAACTTGAAAATGAGATAGTATATATATAGTATATTGTAATAAAATACATTGGAAACAATACCATGTAATAATAATGACTATGCAATTTTGCAAGCTACACAACAACTACAAATACAATACAACTAAAGTATAAAAATACTGACTTATATTGAACTTTAATTAATAAGCTTCTTATGCCTTTACAAGCAAAGAAATCATCACAATTCAACACACTAATGTACCTAATATTTTAATAAAAACACCCAAAAAAAAGAAAAGAAAAAAACACGCATCACATGTAGGGGAATCTTGCTACCTCCCCATGTATTTTACAAAATGTGGGGAGAAACATTGAAGAAAAAGGGATGTAATTAGTGAAATTCAATCCTTAATCGAGAAAATATGAGCTGAGCCGTCCAATCAATGGTGGGGTGGTACCGATGTAGGATGGGCCGGAATTGCGGGCTTACACTGATAACACTTGGCGAAAAGCCCAAATGTATTAACTTGTCTCACAAAATTGGTCACACTAGCCCATCCACCAAACCCGAACCCGACTACGAAAACCCAAATCACAATGAAGGTGTTGATTGCATACATGGCTGTCCAGCTTGGCATGAAGGATGGAGGCTTCTCAGCAGCATTCTGCAATAATAAAAATTAAAAAAATCCATTGTAAAATTGTTGTATGATCTAATAATATCAAAATCATTTTATTGACATTAAATACTAAATGGTCCAAAATTTGGGGGGAAACAAAAGGCAACTAGAAGCCAGCTCATATCAGACATAATCACAACATCTACACTGTATCATATTAACTAAATTGAAAATGACTCGCCACCTATCTTGTGGTCGTCTGATTGAATTTCCAAATCCATGCATTTAATATGTCTACTTCTATATAAATTAATACTGCAATCAATTCAATTATTTTTCACAATACATTGTCAAATTCTACTCTTTTTTTTTTTTTTAGTTTACACAAACAGGATTAGATCTTAAGATATTACTACTATTTTCAGATTAAGAACATATTATCATCTTATTAGTGTGGAGCACTAACACTACACTAATTAAAATATAATTTTTCATTATTCTAGCTAGTGAGATAGATTTTCTATAAAATAATTTGATGCCACAATTGCTGACGTATACACTTGTCACTGGATGTCTATGTGACACCAAAGTGTTACACGAACATCTAATAATTGATTTTAAGTGCCAACTCTATATATAGTCCATGTTTGTTTAATTATTTCTATGAGTTTTGTTATCTCCCTAACTTACCATGTAAGAAAAGTGAACAAATTGATAATCAAAACAAAATGTGTAGAATTAATTTAGGTATACTAAATCAGAAATGAATTAAGTGAAGTTGTTTAATTTACCTGGCGTGCAGATGCTTTTCGGTAAGTGAGCATATGGGCTAGGGCCGGAATGATGTAGACGGTGAAGCTAACTAAAAGGGCCCCAACTGCTGAGTTTATGGGCCCGAAGAATGGAAATATAATTGCCAAAAACCATATTGGTATTACCACTGGTAGTCTTGCAAGTGCCCTTAAACATATGCTTTTTGTGTCATGCATTCCAATTACCTTCTCCCATACAAAGTACAATGGTGTACAAGCAAACCCAAATGTGATAAACTGTGTAAAATTTACAACACAAAAAATTAATTAATTACTCCCAAATATTTTTGCAAAAATTTACCCTTTTCTTATTTCTTTATGAAAAAAGAATAAAGTACTTAATTAAAATGCAACTTGGAGATATATATGTATACCTGATGAATAAGCATAAGGATAACGGCGGCATCACGCCATCCATTCTTGGGGAGGAGTGAAAATGCATTTGAGTGGTTAAGTAGCTGATCTCCAAAGGCCCAATAGACGGCGGAAGATGACGGTATCGTTAGAGTGAAAACATATAGAGTGGCAAATAGGTAAATGTGCTTGAACTTTTGTGGCTTCCACATTGCATGCATAATTTCCCTGTTGATTATTTTTTAACAGCAGTAAAATAAAAAGATCAGAGACTATTCATTTTTTAACTAACTCGAATTAGAATAATAACAAAAGTGTACCTACACACACACACAAACACACATATAAATGTAGTGTAAAGACAAGAATCAAACAGTTTAGAGTATTCCTTTTACAACTGGTAAACATTGTGCAATTATTGTGTGATGCAAAAGTACTTTTCAAAAGTGTGGGAAATGTCCAAATTACCCTTTTATGATTAAAATTACTCCAAACTAGATCAAGAACTCAAAAGAAATTTCAGTGGGGATAAATGTTACTATACTATAGTTTTTCTTTTTCTTTTTCTTCTTTTGACAAAATAAAATAAATAAATCCTATGATTCTCTCTGTTTTTACAATACCCTAGGTGGCCGGCAAAAGCTGCAAAGAGAAGCCGAGAAGAAACACTATAGAAGAAGATAGGTATAGTATACTACTAGTTTTCTTCTTTTTTCTGGATAATTACAATAATTGAGCAGCAAAAAAACAAATATTATTAATTAAAAAAAAAAATGAAGAATATATAAAGCTTACACAGTGACAGCGTGTCCACCAAATGTGTACAGTATGTTGGTGGCGCCGGTGAAGTAAAGTACAAGCTTTTTTGGACCAGAGTGTTGTACATCTTCAACCTATTAACAAATCCAAATGAAGAAACAAAAATTTCTTAGTAATTAAATATTGCCGTTTAAACAAAAAATTAAATATGAGTAGTATATTAAAATTAATTACCTGGCCATGAACAATAGCGGCTATAGTCATGTACCAAGCCGTATAAGTTGTCATTCCAAGTCCTAAAAAGGACCAAATTCGGTAGTTATGAAAAGAAGGAATGAACACTGTTGTTGCACAGCAAGCTCCAAATATATATGTCCATGTCCTCTTGTCCAAATGATCATTTATGTAATATATATTGCTGTAACATAAAACAAATAATTCTTCATCAAAATTCAATCTTTAATACATATACACACTTGGACTTACATAAATAGTAAGTAGTATTAATTAATTTCAAAATCAAAACCTTGCACAGGCTATGAGTTGGATGACAGATCCAAAGAGAAGAAAAGTGCAGTTGAAAGCCAAACCCACTGCTTTCCAGTAGGGTCCAAGTAATCCATCCAACACTTCAAACCACTGTAATATTTAATCAAAAAAAAAAAAAAGTTATGAGAATTTAATACGTATGTATTTCAGTTTTTTCAATTTAATAGTAATACGAACCTGAATAACATGGTTTTTGAAGCTAGCACCTTCTTTTTCCTTTCTGCTTCGGTATTCAATGTAAAGAACACTTATGAGATAAGCTGTCCAACTACCCATCAAACCATAGAACACTTGAAATATTATTCCAGAAAGCATCCCAAGTTGAGAAAATGAGTATGGAAGTGTCAATAAAACTTGTGCAACCTACATTAATAAAAAAGAAATATTCATCAGAAAAAATAATTTTTTAACTAATTACCAAGTAATACTTAATAAATATGCCTACTTGATTCGAAGCACAACTGAACCAAGCGTCCCAGGAGGAGCCGCCGTGCCAGAGCATATTTTTGACGCTTAAAATGGACTGATCCTCCGCATTCTCCTCCGCCTTGCCGCCGCCGTCGCCGCCGTCATGTTCAGTTGCATTGAAGTTGGAGACAATAGCTTCCTCTGCTTGCTTCTGACCCAACATTTTCTTCGATTTTATCTTACTACTAGAAATTGATTCTCTGCAGATCTGATAACATACAAAAACAAAAATTAAAATGACACTCAATGAGACAAAAAGAAAATGCACGAATCCACCTTCTCCCGAGAAAACGAAAGCCAAGAAAAAATTCCCCAGATCCAAAGCCAAGAAAAAAAAAAAAAAAAAGGTACCCTGTTTTTGATGAGTCCTTTTCTGGAACCCAAATCTCAAATCTTTTTTGGTTCTCTCTTGATTTTTAAGCAATAAGTCCAAAAATTTATATGACCCCCTCTCTTCTTGTATAAGAGCAAGAATTTGAACGGAGAAAAGCTAGATAAAGAATTGACCCAGTTCAAGAATTGAAACAAAGGAATCTTATAATTTAATGCCACCCCAGAAATTATTGCACTTACTCTAGCTATTTATTAGCAGCAAAGAAGGAACCAGAAATACTAAATGCGCTTCTTAAAATTTTTCTGAAGGCGGCGAGAGAGGACCTAAAAAGCAGCAAAGTTTTAGCTGAGAAAAACAGAGTGTTTCTTTTTCTTTCTTTATAGTGTTTTTGCAGAGAAGAAGAAGAAGAAGAAAAAAAAGCTCTTTATTACAGAGTAGCTAGAGCAGAGTAAAAGAAAGGGAAAGAAAAAAAAGTAGGACTTTCTTTCTGCTACTATTAAATAACCAGTATATATAAACATTAAAATAACTGCAGCTAGTTACGGGACTGTGTCAGTGTGAATTATTAATTTCTTTTTATTAAATATGGTCTATTGAAAGAATTTTGATCCGGTTCGATGATCTCGCGAAATTCGATCAGATCTTTTTTAAATGGAACTTAGCAAAATTCAAGAAACTTAGTCCAAACATATTCAATAAGTCATACTCAAATTCTTGATACTCACTTGCAAATTGTAATTATGTAAAAAATTGATTTGATTTATATCGCATACACTTCTCCTCCAAACTCTATCGAAAAGCCATTGATTTGATATATATTATCCCCTTTTTTTTTATCAAACCCCATCATACGAACTCAATCCAAATGAGATTTTAATTTTTTCAAAATCACAAACCCCAACATCCAATCTCAAACCAAAGGTTTCACCGAAACCATCCCAACCATTTTTTCAAAATCAAAATATAGTTATTTGGATATTTTAAACAGGTCGGGTTGAATATGCAAATATATTGTAACCACGATCAACATATTAAGTTCTTTTTCTTTGAGATGAAATTGCCTACAAAATAAAACCAATCTCATATGTAACTCGGACAATTCTGAAGTCATGTTAACCTAGATAGAAACCTAGTTTGTAGCGTGAATTTTTTTATTTTTTTCGAAAATTACGAAAAAATTAAAGATGCAAATAACTCTCATGTGTATATATATATGCTTCTTTTCACGATTATTATTGTACTTCTCGGCAATTTTGGTATGTCATTAGTAATGGAGGACTATCGTAGAATATTTTGTGTCTAATTTGACGTTCAGTCTTGATTTCAGATTTAGGTTGATGGATCGATGAACTCAAAACTTATACTGAAATCAAACGATCATGTCTTTTTTTTTATTTCATCCTACATATTGAAAGAAAATCATATAAAGAGGAGACATTTGGAAAACCATAAATGGTCAAAATTGTTCTCATTAATTTTCTTCATGAGGAACATACATGCCTTGGCTTTCATTATTATTAAATTTGACCAATGATTATTTAGTAACTTGAGTTGTCGTAAATGTAGGTAGGCATGGTGGAAAGGCATAATATGAGAAATGCCTACATGTCGTTTATTGTAATCCTTGTCATTTAGCTTGAAACAACATTAAAATTGTTTACAAAATCATATAGGATTTGGTTTTATATTATAGTTTAGAAAGGCTATATCTTAATACGACATTAATGTTTACAAAATATAGTACAAACTTGAAAAAATACAATAAAAAAATATATGTGATTCCTTTTCTGAATATTTCGTATAGTCGAGATATAATTAAGAATTTCATATAATAAAAAATAAAAAAACTTTCATGCAATTGTTTTTTCTTGTGGGAAAGGGAACTGAAAAGCAATTCCTTAATAATCATTCTTAGACTATAGACATTCAATCCACACCACTAAACAACATATTCACCATTCAAAATCACAACTACAAATTAGTTCAAGCATGCAAAAACTATTGCATAGTATATATATATATATAGATTCGAATACATATTTAAAAAATGGGAAAATTGCTTTTTTTGTACTATAGGATAGGCTAACTTGCACTTTTGGTACCATTGGATACGAAAATGCAAATTTGGTACCATATGATAGGTTTACATTGCAATTTTGGTACCAAACCCAAATTTTCTACAAAGTTAATGGTAATTTACCCCCTATAGATGCATAATGTTCAATTTACCCCTCTATAATTTGGAAAAAAAATCAATTTACCCTCTATAAAAATTTTAATGAAGCAATTTACCCCCCTTCAGCCGGAGAGTGTAAGGCCATCTCCAACCCAATGGGAGGTGGGTGGAGATGGCCCATTTCCACAGCCCTGGATGGTCTCCAACCATCCAGGGCTGTCTATTTACACAGCAAAAGCCCAGGCCACAGCCCTGATGAAGGGACGCGCTTTACAAACACTGCACCAGGTGGTGCCACTTGGCGCCGACACCTGGCGCCACCTGATGCATTTATTTTTTTTTTTTTACTTTTTTATTAAATTAAAAAAAATTATTAATAAAAAAAATTAAAGATTGAAAAAATTAACTACGAATTTAACAATACCTTGTTTAATTTAATTAACTAGAAATGGAAGATACATTTAATTATAAAAGTTGTGTAAGGTTTAATAACAATTTATTTTAAATTAAAGATGTAACATTATTAGTTTTAATTTTGAATATATAAATTTGCCTATAAAAGTAAAATTTAACAACATTATAGTATAATAAAACCCTTATCCATTATTAATTTTGAAATTATATATTTGTAGACATCTACAAAAGTAAAATTTATTTAACCACATTTAAAATTTGATTTGAAATATTCAAAGTTTATTTAACCTCTAATAGAGCATTATGCATTTCATAAGAGTTAAATTATCATTAACTTTGGGGAAAATTTGGGTTTGGTACCAAAGTTGCAATGAAAACCTATCATATGGTACCAAATTTGTATTTTCGTATCCAATGTGTAAGTTAACCTATCCTATGGTACCAAAAAAGCAAATTTTCCTTTAAAAAATAATGTATGTGAAAAATACACCAACAACCTCTCCCATTTTTAGTTTCTTCAAAAATTAGGTTCATTTAAAATCCCTATTTTTTTTTAAATGAGCCTTTCAAATAAGAAAAAAAATCACGTGGTTAGAAAAAAAAATGACCTAAGAATTCGATTTGAAAGGAGTAAAACAAACAATTTACTTTAGAATAGACTGCAAAATACCTCAAATGTTTTTATGATAAAATGGTAATATACTAAACAATTATGTGTTTTTTTGCCCACCCTTTGAGTAACACACTTTCTTCTTCTGTTTTTCCGCCAATTCTGATATCATTTGTCGTATGCCCTTTTTTTTTAGAAATCACAGGAAAATAATTTGTAATTTCTGATATTTTAATTGCACTTTCAGTCCAAAATAAATAGAATTTCTTGATTGATGCGAAACTAAGGGCATCTCCTATGTTGGAGTGGGAAGCTGGATTTGGATTTAAAGGGATAGATTTCATCAAGTTAAATGATTAAAGGGGTTGTCAATGCAATTTCCCCTTGATGGGCTGCATCCATCGCCTGGAGGTGTGAGGCAAGGCAACATTGCCTTGCCTCACACATCGATCCAGCACTTGTTGGGCCGGCCCAGCCAGCAGGTGGCCGACACTTGTCGGCCACCTGTTGACCCTTTCTTTTTTTTTTGTTTTTTTGTTTTTTTATTTGTTATTTAATAAAAATCCTTTTATTTTTAAAAAAAAATTCCTTTAAAATATCTAATTAAATGAAATGTAACTCTTATTTAATTTGTGTATTATTTTTAAAAAGTTAATTTTTAGTTTAAAAATGTAACTCTTATTTAATAAACTCAAATTTAATTTATTTTGTTTTAATTTAATAAAAACCTTTTTTTTTTAAAAAAAAATCCTTATTTTTTACTATTATTGCTATTATTATTATTATTATTATTATTATTATTATTATTATTATTATTTTTATTATTATTATTATTATTATTAAGTGAGAGTGGGGAAAATGAGAATTGGAATTAAATGTAATTGATAGATTGAGTCATTTGAGATGACTTATTAAAAGGAAAGGGGAAGCTGGACTTGGAATCTGAGGGGAAGCTGGACTTAGGCTGAGGACATCACTGGAGATGCCCTAACAACTTCCGAATTCATTAAATTAAATTTCACATTTCACTAAATATTTGAATTTGAAGCATTACTACAGAATACTCATATTGTTTTCATGATTAGATTTTAAATCCATCATTTATTAAAAAAGTTTAAATGGTGAGATAATAAGGCCCAAACCAAAGGGCAGACGTGAAAGAATGTAATTATCAATTATCATATCAAAAAGAGGAAGAATGTAATTATCACGTGTAGGCCATCCAGCAAATCCATTTCAGCCCGGCCCACTTATTTATTTAAAATGCTTTTTGTTTTTTGTTTATTATTTTGCAGCCATCCGACTAGCTTTCAGTACGTAGTAGCTCCACTGAATACACACAGTGACACAGGTACTTTAAGCAGCTCAAGCCAAAATCGGCTTTGAGCCGATTAGCTGATTTTTATTTTTTAACAAGCTCACGTCCCAAAAGGTAAAATTAAAACACGCGCACATAATTTATTTTCTCCTTTTTTTTTCGTATGAAACGGCTGTTTATGGCCCAGTAACGGCGTTAGGTCCCACCGTTGAACGCCGGCCACTGCCTTGAAATTTGATTTTCTTTTTCTACTTTTGTGATTATTAAAACTAAACTGTATGCTAATTAAAGGGAAGGAGGAAGACTTGGGAGTTTACTATATTTATAACTAGGAATAGATACGAACGAGATTATTGGGATTTGTTTCTATATTTAACAAGAAAAAGCTACATATATTAATTATTTTTTCTATTGGACCATCGATTTTCTGGTCAACATTCAACACCTTGAGACGAAAACTATATGTATAGTTTTTTTTTTTTTTTTCATTCAAGAGTTTAGTTTTAATTAAAATAAGTGGACCAATTATATTACTTCAAGTGAGAAAAACAACAAAATCATGCATATTTCTATTATTAAACATGATTAATAAATCAAAGAAATATATAGTGGAGAATCCCTCGTCTCAAATATTTACTAAAAGTAAATTGACAGGATAAATAACCACTTTGAGAAGATAAAAAGAAAACCACTTTGAGAAGAAGAAAAAATTTGTCACGGAAGTCAAAATCATGATTTCACAAGTAATAGTTAGGAAAATTCTTAATTGTACCAGACCAGGTCTAGGAAATAATTCATAGAACTTGTGGCTCGACTTGCACCTTAACATTGATTGTGGTGATGTCATGTTCTCACATGCATATTGTGGTATATTTCTAGCCACATGGACTATAAATTTTTTCTTAGATATGCTCTAGTCAAGAACGTCTCTTAAAGGTAGTAGCTTGATATTAGAAACTATTAACTATGTTGCACGAATACGGACATCGGGACATGGACATGGCGACACAAATAAGACACGATATGGATACGGATAAACGAATTTTAAAATTTACAAGATACGATATGACATGAATACGGATCTAAAAAGAATATTTATATATTTATGCATATTGAAATAAGTAAAATAATATATTTATATATTCATACATATTGAAATAGATCAAGTTAAGTTATATAAGTAATAAATTACCTAATTATATAACTTTTAGAGAGAAAAAATTGTTTAGTAGGAGTAATTTAATACTATTAATTATACATCATGTTTATTATTTTATTATGTTATATACAACATGTCCCGTTATAGATTATTATTTTGTATTGCAATTGGATATATTACAAAGAGTTTGTTCGACGTCTTACATTGTTCTTAACAACTGTGGTGATTTAGAAAAATTCAGAAGATAAAATGTGTTGAATACGTCTAAAGAAGTATCCGACACGTGTGTTTAATAATTCTTTTTAATAAAATATATCGACACACCACATAGAATATCAGATACGTATCCCACGAATATCCGAGAAATATCCAACACTGCATTTTATAATTTTTTAATTCCATCCATCATAGGAGAATAAACACTGATTCTGAAAGAGTTTTAACTCAATAAAGTGGTATTAATTTTAATATCAAATCCAAATTAGGTTTATTATCTAATGAACTAATTAAGCACCATACTTTTCATATTATGACGTCACAAACGGGAGAGGCATATACTATACAATAGTCAATTTACATATGTAATGTGTGATGTGATGAAACCACCGCCGGCAACTATTGGTGGTGATAGTGGCGGCTGTCTCCGCCACCATGGAGGCATAGTGTGGTGTAAATGGGTTACATATTGTGACTTTGGGGCCAAAAAAATAAAATCCACGTTAAAGGCATATTGTGCCCCCGTTTAGGTTGTTCCGTACAAATACCCTCCACCATGTACCCCGTTCGGACGGATTTTGTCGGCCGGTTTGGCCCGCCTCCACGGTCCAACTCCCCCCATCATGTATAAATTATATTTCTTCTACTTTTTTTATTTTATTTTCATATAGTATGCGCGCGGACTATTTATTTTACAAAAATGAAAGGGCAAAGTCACATTTTTTGACAAATGAAATTTTATATTATAAACTCCTCATGAAGTACCAAAAGAAAAAAGAGATAAATAGAGCCTTATATTTTCTTAATTTGTTTCAAAGTTATTTACTTTTGTCGTATACTTTATGTTATTAATATTAATTATTATATATATTGATAGTGAGTGCAGTGAATTAATGTTGACTAATATATAAATTTTTTTTTTTGGAGAAAAGACTAATATTCAGAAAATGGTGTAAGAGCCGTTTGGAATTAATTGGTCAAACACGAATTGAAATAAATATTTGAATATAAGTTAATGGGATATTTGAATGGAGAGATTAGTGGGGGAAGCAATGATTAAGGAAATAGATTTTTAGGGCACGAGTTGTATCAAACTTCGGAATTGTGTTGCGTTATTGCTCCTCACTTGGGTCCCCCGCAATTTCCGCTTCCTCCCTTATCCTATTCAATTCTTTTTTAATTTTTTTTTTCTTTATAAATAAGATTAGTTTTTTATTTTTAATTTTTAATTTATTGCATCCTTATCTTCAAGAAAAAGAAAATCATCAAACACAACCATGTATAATTGAAATTAATCAAACACAAATGCATGCCTTGTAAAAATATATCAGAGTTAAGAAAATAGATTAGTTTGATTCACTAGCTTAGGCACATAAACAAATTTGATCTCTCTGTGAGGTAATTAAAAGTGCAAAGACAATCAAGACGTTTGCCTACAAAAGTTGGCTTTAACTTATTGGTTGTTGGTGTTTCTATTATTTATAGTAAAATTAAGAAAATAAAGTAAATTACCATTGGACCACTAATACTTAGTGTTATGTTAATTTTTTTTACAAATATGCTTATAAACTAAGAAGTAATATGATTAATTATGAGTTGTGCTGGCCAGTTGGAATATATCAATTTACCAACTTCACATGATCCCAAAATAATTTAGTCATATTACTATTAAAGTATCCTATGAAGTTCAAATATATTCACCCCCGCCCTCTACTTCTCCCATAGCCTTTTTAATTACATTATAACAAAATAAATTTTAAATTACTAACAAGTTAAAAGCTCAATAGTATCATTACCAGCATCTAATTAAAACTAATGCAATCATCAAAATCAATGATGAACAATTTAAAAAAAAAAAAAAAGTTTAACTTGGAGGTTCCTATGCAAAATGCTCTTTCATGGGGATTGCTTTATTGCATCAACGTGCGCATTTAAAAAACAAGGATTCTTTAACTTTTACATGAACAAATTAAATTAAATAGGTACACTAGCAGGATTTAATAAGGGTTCAAGGCAAAAATAAAAAATAAATAAATTAAGTACCCCAAAGACGGAAAATGCCTTTTGGAGGTTGTGTAAGTGTAACTTTTGATTTTTCTTCTTATATAATGTCGTATGCTTTCTCTTTCATTTGATAGCATATGTGCCTCTGGTAAAGTAATGGATTAGAAAACGTGAGAAACTAACCTAATTGAGTCTTCTATTTCATTCTTGTACATAATATAAAAAATATATATATATATATATATATGTCTTTAAAATAGAATAAATTTATCAGTATACATTGTAGGGAATTGTATAGCTTTTTAATTATCTGGTTATAATTCTTCTGGATTCTATCTATCAACTAATAAATCATCTTCAAATATTCGTGAAGATATTATTTTATGTAACATTTCTCTTTTTAGAATTTCATAATTCAATTTGTAGATAATGATAATAAACCTAGCGCTATCTCATTGAATATTTAACATTCTTATATGAAAGTGATCAATCCTCTAAAAAGTAAAAGACATGCTACAACATGATTCTTTTAATTTTAAGCGTTTTTAGGGCTAACTAAAAATAAAATCAAACTATTCGATACTGGACTCGAGTTTATTTGATGAAAGATCACGGTTCTTTATGCATAAATTTTAAAGTTCGGTTGAAGTTCGACCATAAATTAATAGAAAACGTATTCATACTTGAAGTTCGAGTTTGAATTATTTAACAATAAAACCAAACTCAAATACATTTCAAAACTTAATAAAAAAATTAAGTTTAGACATTCTCAACAATCAGACAAAGATGTGTACAATTCTCATAAATTACAGGAAAATCGAAACAAACGTAGGAAAAATTAAGATATTGGCGTTTGATGGAAGAATATTACTGTTCAATTATTGATGACACATGACTAATCGGATAAAAGTGAATCCGGATAAACTAGAAAGCAGCAGGTGAATTTGGACCCCCACAATGAAATGGACCTTCCATGAGGGTCCGAATAACAAACTATATATCAAGTCCAAGAGACCAAGACCCTACTCCTTAGTAGTCATTACATCAAGTATTAAATTACTATATACCAAGTTGTAGCATTTCATACTTTGATATATATATATATATATGTAATAATAATTCAAATGTTCCCATTTAATTTCATGATCGAGTCGCGTTTTACTTTAGACTTTAGATGGTCCAGTTCGACAGAGCCGTGCATTTATGTTTGTAGAATTTCCTTTTCTTTTCTTTCTTCAAACAAATAGTTGATTTTTTTAAAAATAAATTGAACCGAACATATATAATATCATTCAAATAAATCTAAATCTCCTACACTTAAGCTGTTATTTTCCTTAATTTTCAATATATAATCTCAATGAAGCAGATTCTTTGATTATATTCATAAAGTACGTACGTATATATAAAAAAACTTTGCTAACAATATTAATGAACAGATTTCAACTATTTAGTCAACTGAATAATGAATAAGTGTCCAGAGTGTACACATTCTAATTATTTTTATTAGATATATAGAGGTAATTAAATATATTATAATTCATTGTTTTGTATTATATATAATCAGTCCCGCATTTAATTTATCACACTTCTTTGTGATGACAGAAAATTATATGTTGCATACGATTCAATATATGTGAGGTGAGCTCTTATTTTAGTAGAAAAAGTATCTTAAAACGGTATAAATTTAAATTAAAAAATAATAGGATATATATATATGTGATTCCACATAACAAAATAATGAATCAAGCCCAATACGTAAAATATATAAGCTCGAACCATATGAAGACCATAATAATCGAATATAGTCCAGAATATCATATGTTCCCATTTGATAATCACCCACTAAGAAAATCTTAATAATGTCATACATGAGATTTCATCATGATGACATCAGCATGATAGCCAATGGGAAATACAGAACTAGTCTTTTTCAATTTCTTTTACTTTTTTCGCATAAAAAACGAAACGAGATAATCCATTTTATACTATATTAATTATGATCAATTATACTAACAATATATGGCTACAAATGATTCTTATAAGACTCGTTTGGTGGAGTGGATTGTCCATGATTGGACCAGACATAGTACATTTGGCTCAATATTTTGTTTGTTGTGACTTACTAATGTTTGAATCCAAGTTAATATACCCTGATCATATAAATTAGGGCTGAGCACGGTTTGGGAAACCGTCCAAATCGAATCGGATCGAATGGTTAGTTCCGGACCGATTATCGAACCGAAAATTCGGTTCAGTAATCGGTCCATGATTTTCCAGGACCGAAGAGACTAGGAACCGGAAATTCGGTTCGGTTCGGTTCGGTTCGTACCGTTTCGGGCCGAATCTCCCTCGACGTAGGATCGAACCGTGGAAAATTTGATTGTTTATTTTTTTTTGGACCGAACTGAAAAATTAAATTGTTTGTTCGGACCAAACCAGACCAAACTGAACCAAAAATTTCGGTCCGGTAAACGATCCATGGATTTCCAGGACCTAACCGGCCAGGAACCGAACTTTGATCCGGTTCGGTCCAAATGCTCACCCGTAATCTAAACGCTCAATTAACGAAAACTCGTTTCATGTCAATGAGACCATAGTCCAATGGTAAGACTGATACCATAAAAACAAGAGTTTCTGGTTTCAACTTCCACTAATATGAGATTTTCTCTTAGATTAATACTAGTGCTTGATTTTTATTTTGAATGTAATTCAATAAATTTATGTTTTCAGTGATATTAATGTGATGCAGAGCAGATATCGGATTTTCCAAATTTGGTATGCTCTATCTCAAGAATATGGTTAATATGTACGTCAAGCTACACCTGCAAAACAAAGACTACACATCGGGGTTGGTGCAGGCGGAGCTTTCTCCGAAGCTTAAGTCAGCAAGAGTTGCAGAGAACTTATACAAAGTGCTTGCAGAGAATAATCAGGTTATGAATTGTGTATTAGGTCTTAAATTGATCATACCATAAGGGTATTTATACCCATAGAAATAGATATTTTCTTGTTATAAATGTCCTTGATTGGAAAAATATGTTGTGCATGCATGACAACTCTTTCCAAATGAGAGTCATTGTTCCTTAGAATGAGGGATCAGTGAATCTTGTGAAGATCTGCCATGTGAAGCGAGCCCTTAACTTAGTGAGATGGGATCGTTGATGACCATCCATTGATAGTATCGTTCCTTAACACGAGATTACCTTAGTCACAACGGGGCAGTCTCTTATGGGCGAGCCATTCATTGTTGGATCTCGTCCAGACCTTGGTCCTTAGTATTTGGATCCGGTTCAGGTTCCGACTCGGTGGGTGATTAATGCTACATCATAATGTTATGATACTTTATCTGGAAAAAAAAACGATAACAACTTGGTCCACATATTGATAAATCTTATTCAAATGGAATTGAAATTTAAAAACAATGAGTATATTAGCTTATAATTTGGTTGCCCAATATTTCACCGGTAGTTCAATATTCATTATAAACTGGGGTGGACTTAATCAACCATAATCTTTATTTTGTTAAGAAACACCCTTTTATTATATGAAGATCTATAAGAAGGTGAAACCTAGCTAGAATTAAACTTCGTATAAATCATGCCTAGAAGCGACTTGCTAATAATGAAAGCTCCAGTCCAGTTGGAAAGCAGAATGTAAAAGAGTGATCAAAATTTGTGGACTTTCAAATCTTGAAAAGACAATTAATTAGAAAATTATCGATCGGAATATATATATAGTAGATTACTGACTTTTTTTTTCTTGTTGCTATTTAGAGAGATAATTATATTAACAAGAAAAGATGCTGATCGAAGTGCTAAGTTTCATCCCCTTTAATTTAATGTCACACTTTTCTTTTCTTTTGGCTACTCTTTAGAATCTTACTGATTGATTGTCGGGTTTGAAGTTTAAGCGCTTTCCAATTAATAACTGGACTAATGATTAAGTCATCTTTTTTATCGAGTGGGTAATTAAATGGATATACAATGTAATTAGACATTTTTTTAGAGAAAATTAGACTTTCAAGTACAAGAAGCTAAAAGTTCACAACTGTGTTAACCTTCTTAACTATCAATCCATTCAAGTTGATTTTTAGTAGGTTTATCATAATTACAGAAAATTCCCTGTAGTTTTAAAAATTACAAAGACACCTTTTATAGGGTATTTTTTGTAAATATTTTTACAAGTTGTAGGGGATGTCTTTGTAGTAAGACTTGTTGAACCACAGGGAAACTCTTTGTGAACCACATTTTTATGTTGGTTGGCTCGACTACCTTTTGATGTAACTTTATTATTTTTTTATTTGACATGAAGATTATTTGTAGTTTACTTAGTTAAACTTTTTTATTAGTTTTTTTTCTTTTTTTCAAAGGGTTTGTTAGCTTCATAATACTTAAATAATTTTATCAAAAAAAATCAATAAATTGATTTAAATTAGGTTAGAGCTAGATTTTAAGTCAACACACGTTTTATGAGACTTATTTTACCAACACGAGAATTGAGTGCGTAAATCTTGACAGTAATAATTTTTGGCATCCACACGTAAATGGTGTTGGAGTTTTTATTAAAATCCACTTGGTTTGAGCCCATTTGGATTGAGCCCATAAAAACACAAATATGAATGAAATTGAGAGAAGAAAACACTATCCCACATTGATGTTGAGAGGAAATATTTAGCTAGTTATATAGCTAAAAAATGGTATAAGGGTTGGGCCCCTTTGGGGTACCAAAGATTTTAAAGGGGTGAGGACCTAGGTGAGTAAAGGTTCCCCACGCGCCGCCGCCGCCGTCCGGCCGGCCGGCTCGGTCACGGGCTTTGAAAAGATTTAATTTTTTAGAGAAAAAATTAATTAATATTTTGACCCAAATGCTAAAGCCCAATTAAATGAAAGTCCAAAATCCAATATGATAGATCCGCGGGTGATCCAACCGTGTAGGATCCTATCCGCGACCCGACCCGTTTCGTCCAAAGAGGTCCGCGTGGTTTTTTTCTTTTCAAACGAACCGGTGTATCGGTTCGGTTCAAATCGAACCGATTACACCTTTTTCGGACCGAAGCAATGCTTCTGGTTATGTTTGGACGAGATGAATCTGGTCAATTCATTACTCCGAATTTTATAAGCATAGAAGCAAAATTACTCTCTTTCTCTCTTCTCTTTTTCACTTTAATATTTATCGAAGTTCTGTTTGTTAAAAGCTCGCCGTGGGTTCTTTGTTCGTGCAAACAAGGAGCATCAGACTGTTGTATCTTGGGAGACTATCGGGGATCGACTGTGTGCACCGTAGGCAGCCCGAAAATATTGTCTTAAGGAGATTGCTTCCGCAGCCTCAGTCTTACTACATTTTATTCACTTATTTTCGATATTAATTCAGTGAGTTAATTTAGTTATCATATTTGCAAGTTAAATTAATTTCTCAACGTCTCTTGCTATTCAGTCTTCTTTTGAAACATATTTCACACTGTTTCGTAGTTAAAATTTTCCTTCTGTTCATATAAGTAAATAGTATAATTGAATATGAATCATTGATTATTTTATTCAATTTTACTCATCTCTATTACTTAAAACTTTTAAAGAAAGTTACTGCATTTAAAAAATTCAACTTGATACACTAATCTTATTTTACCAAGTTCTACTCCACTACTTTGTTATATTAAAAATTCCAGAATAAAGTAATATATATATATACTATTTTGGTTTCAATAGACTATACTTAATTACAACTATAGCTTAAATCTAATTACTGTCATAGATACAATAAGAAATATAAATTAAGTATATTTCTATTACACAAATTGTTAAACACTAACAAATGGTAATGTTCTGAAACCACCAGCGGCGGCGCCACCGATTGTGTCGCAACCATGAAATTCCCCCTCACAGAGAACCTAACCGACAAAACCTTTTTCGAATTTCACACCATTTTAATTACTACATGTATATATATTGAATCTTTCAAGGTACAATACCACATTTATTACATTTATAATTACTAGTAATCTTAATTTTGATTTTCTCCAATTCTTATTTGCTGAAACCTGCCATACATTGATTTCATCATGTTTCTTCCTCTTCTTGGAATTCGTACTGTCCACTATCTTAAATACGAGGGAGTAATTTTTTTATTTTTTTTATTTAATATATTAACGAATTATCTTACCGTTTTCCCATGTGGATTTCCAGTTTTGTCCACATGGTCTAAGGACGACCCAATGTGTATAAATAATTTTATTTTACCAATTAGGAGACGAATTACATGAATATCGAATTTGTTTGAAGATCTAAAAAACAACCATTAATTAATTTTTGACTTTTGGATGCTTTTGGATTTATTTACTTTTACTTTTACAAGTCAAAGGTTAACGATCACATAAAATAAAATTTGAATTACAAAGTAGAGTATAATTTTATATATAAAGAGCAATTCCATATATTTGTGATAATATCAAGATGAAAGGAGTCATTTAGTTCATTCAAGACAATTATTTACTCTTTCTTGTGTTTAATCAAAATTCAAGGGCATTTTTGTTATTTTACGTGACCAAAAAAAAAAAACTCTTCAACTTATTATCTTGCCTATAAATATCACACAACTTATTCAAAATATGTAAATTTACTATTTAATATTTTCACGTCTTTATATTATTACTAAATTGAACATCGGAGAGTTTGAACTACAAAGACTCACATATTCTGCATACTTATTGTCATAGTTTAAATTTCACCATTGGTAAATTTAATACCATATCAATATTTTGTAGGAGTAGTAATTTATTGCATGCTGTTCTAATTATTAATTAATTATATTTATTTTTAAAAATGAAAAGAGAGTGATGCATATTAGTTTGTATTTATAACAAGGCATGCATGTATCATGTATGTTCTGTCATCAATAAATTCAGTTGGAAACTATCCTTATCTGCTCAAGAAGAATATGGTTGCAAATGAGTTGAATTTCATATATATAATTCAATTACCAAATATTTCCATAGATATTTTGTTATACAAAAGAAGGGCCACATAAATTTTCTAAATCATGTACAATTGATGCAATGCCGGCATGTTGGTCGGAACTGGTAGTAAGCTTTGGATAAGCTTTTGCTTTACAAATCAACCTTTAAAACATACCCCATATTTCTGAAATTTGATTCTAGAAGTTAAAAAGTGATAATATATATATACATATATTAAGTTATTATTCGAGCTAAGCTTAATTTCAATTCAATTAAAATCGAGGCCAAATATAATTTCAAGTTCGAAACAGAAAAATAACCAACTTGAACAATGATTGTTCGACACTATCCAAGCTTAATTGACATACAATGACTTATTTGATAACTCAAAGAAAACAAATAGTCTTGGTAACCATTAATTGAATGAAAAGATAATACAAGCTTTAGGTTCTTTAGCGTACAAGAGAAAAACAGGCAAAAGAATAATAAAAGAATGAGAAGAGAAAAAGTCTAAATAGCTAGGGCAAACACTAAAAGACTAAACTACCCTTCTACTAAATATATATAAGTTACACTAATAATAAAACTCTAACATTATTTATTGAACCTGAATATATATTATGTGAATTTATGGAAAACTTTAGCCTAATTAAATTTAGTGGAACTCATTGTTGTTCAAATGATATACCCTTGTTTTGTGACTAGATGTTCACTAGCTACCAAGTAGGTTTGAACTTGACTTTTTTCCTTGGATCATTTTGTTCATTATCATTATATTTTTCATTTAAAATTTAATCACTTTATGGTCTCGTTTTTATGTTCTACCATGTGAGATCATCTGACAGATTTTGTCTTGGGAAAAAATGCAAGTTTAACGGCTAAGCAAACTTTTGATAAAAACTTATGTGCTTGAAATTCTAAAGAACATGTTAATTTTGATTTCACTTTTTATTAATTGTATCATAATTGGCAATTCGGAAAAGTTAATGATGCCGCTAAGTACGTACTTGGGGAACCGGTCTGTACCTTACTATATTAGACAACTTTATGATCTATACCTTCTATTTCAACTACGTACATTTGAGTTGCCACAAGTAGAACAAAAATTGTAAATGTGGTTTGCAAAAGTAGAACGAAAATTGTATAATGTACGGGTTATTTGTTTCTTTTTTTGTTACATTTGATTTTAATGTGGAAGGAACAGTTTTTTTATTTTTTTCTAAAGTTTTTCAACCTAAAGTAGAAAATTAAATGAAAGACATTCTCTGTGTCACACGAAACTTACACGAAATTATCATATACGATCGAATATTTATAAGATATTCTTCAACTGTATATAGATCGCTTCAGATCGACATAATTCAGAAAATCAGCTTTAACTTATTTCACGTGAAATTATAGGTACTCACGTAAAGTACTTTAAAATGATTTCTTGATATTACCGATATGAAACAATCTATTTTGTACAGGTGAAAAGTTTTGTGCCTTGTATTTGATAATACGCTAACGTTTCACATTGTAATCTCGTGCGTATTTCGCATGAGTGTCCTGAATTTATCCCAACATAGAACAACTCAAATTTTGATTTTTAATTAACTTATAATAAAGACATTTCAAACAATTACTTTCTTGATTTAATATCATTAGTTGTAAAAAGTATAATATTTTCTCTTGAATGAAACTAATTAATAAAAACACCGTTAAACGGGTCGGACAAACCTAGTCGAATTCTTTTAAGATTAATATTCCAGTTATTAGTATTTCAATCTGTATGAAATATTTGTAGCAAAGTGTGAGGATCTTATATTGAAGTATGGGCCTGGAACACAAGGTAGCTACATGTTTAGGCCCTCAAAATTTAGAGCAGATAAGAAAAATGGGGCCCATCATGCTTCCGAACCCTACAACTTAACTTCAATCCCTCAACCCAAAAGCGTGTGTTTTATTGCGTAGCTGTAATGGGCCAACCCTTTCTAATGTCCGGGCCCATTTTTACTAACTACTCCTGTTAGATATTTAATTGAAAATTGAGCTCCTAGGTTTTAGGGAAGTTTTGTACCATGTACCATAAAATATAACTATACATCATATATATTATTTTCAGAAAATTACAAGAAAAAGCGAATCATCACAAAAATTGACATGCATTAACTATGATTTAGTCATTAAGTGACTTAGATCAAAATGTATGTGGATTGGGGAGTTCAAGAGGCAACATGTATTGATCGTTTAATCACCTACTCTTTTTCTTTTTTATAAGAAAAAAGATGACGTATGATGATAAACTCTCGATTCATACATACAATTCAAAAATATGATTATGACCATCAAATGGAAGATCATGCTTGCAAGTAGATCACCGTGCATGTAACCCTCTTGATTTTTGAAAATACTTCAGTTCTTTATATATTTTTCAAAAAAATATAATTACAACACAATTAAAAGGTAAATATACGATTCATATTTTATGATTGATCATTTTTCTGATTTTTTTATTGAATTACATATAAGCTTTAATTTGCGAATGAGATTATTACCCCGGTAATAGTACAAGTTATATGCCATTATTTTTGTGCCTCCAAGATACATAACATCTTGTCAATGGAGTTGGTGCCTAGTCATGTGGCATGGTAGGCACTTGACCAAATATTCATACCCACTAATCCAAGTTTCAAGATTTTGTTGGATTGGGTGGGACATGAGAACAATCTAAGGTGGAAAGTTTTAATTTATCCTCTAAATTGTAATGTCACATGAAAATACAAATTTCAATTCATCCCTCAAAAGCAAATATATATAATATTTGGGCCTTCTATTCTTAAAGATTCTAGGGCCCAATCCGTCACTAAAGAGAGTAGACATGCATCACTCAAAGCATTTGAACCCACCATGTGTTTCCTAGGTAAGAAGTTTTCATGGTTGAAGATAAGATTTTTATTATTTATCAAGATGCTAATCAAACCTTCTTGATCTTAAGAAAGAAGATGAGTTATTCATGTTTATCTCATCATTGAGAATTTTGATTCGTTTAACTGTTTATTATATTTACTTTAAAATTAAATATATTATATTATTTTAATAACTGATTAATTAATTTTCTTTATGATTAGATTGCTATGCATGTCACCAATTATTCTTTTTAGGGATCTTACTTAAGTAAATTCCTATTAATAAAATTTATTTAGTGTTTTTAACTTTGTTAATAACAACCGTCCTTCTTATGAAATCACTTCTTATAATATTTTTCAATTTATACATTTAAAATATATATATAGGTTGTATATCTTTAGAGCTTTTTAAATTGTACTATAATTTTTTTACTCATATTATTTAGACCCCTTGATCACTCTTTAATCTTGAATTTGGTCATGTTAGTTTCTCCAAATTGTCAGTGTCAAGTAGGTAAAAGAACAGAATTGAATTTCAATACGTCAAGATAAAGTATAAAAGGAATACGACATTAAGGGTTACAAGAAAGCACTTTTAGTGGTGCATAATGAACATGTTAATTGTTAGGCATAAAGACATGAATCCCATTTTTATTTCACTTCTCCTTTTATTGTTACTTTAAATAATAACAAAAGCGAGATATATTTCACAATTGGTGGTCAGTCATTTTCTTGCTCCCTCTAATATTATATCTCTAAATTTTGATAATTTTCTCAACTAGTAAAAATATAATTATAGGGCATTTTTTTTTTTTTTTTTTTTGTATTTCCTATTCTTCTTTTATTGTCATTTCAGTTTGAAAGGACAATTTGAGAAGTTATAGAGATGGTGGCAGACATGAAATTAACATTTGCTTGAAAAAATATGTGCATGCATAAGAGATTCCAAGAAGAATCAGTCAGTTAGTGGAATATTGATACCCGTCCACTAAATTAATTAAACGTGCATTGAAAGTCTTATTAGAATCTTTAGAATTTCAATCTCAAATGATTTGCCTATTTAAGGATGTTACATTATTTACAATTTACTTGGTTCTTGAGTTCGTAAAAGGATCATGTTAAAATGTTGATTTTTCCTAAAAAATTAAAAACTGAAATTCATGCTAATTTTGTAAAATAATACGTACAAAATATGAGATGCAGATTATCACTAATGCACGTATTTTTATTGATAACGGGTGTCAACTTAGGAAGAAAGTTTTATCTTTACTACATGTAGTTAGTTATGGGCGGAGCATTTGCTATTAAACTTCTGAGATATATGCTTAGAAATTCTAATTGTTTATTCATATAATAATGTATTAATTACAATCATATATAATCAAAAAAGAAAGAAAGAAAAAGATAGAGTACAATAGTAGTACATAGTTGTGTTTTAAATTGAATTAATGACAATTTATCCTTCTGTGATATGCATAATGTTCATTATATTCCTCGTGATTTGAAAAAAAACACTTTACATTTCTATGTTCTCATAAAAGTTTTACACTGTCTCCTTGATATATTTAAACTAAAACATAAAATGCGAATTGACAAAAGTATCCCTCTTATATATTATACTTGACTCGGTCAACTTAAAAATGTGGTATTTTACCCCGCTGTGTAATTATAAATGTGACACTTGAACTTCTGTGTTTTAATGTTACTCTTAATTTCAACGAGTGTGTTACACTCACTGTTAAAAGGTGGTAAATTGCTCTTTTAAAATTTTCACAAAGGGTAAAGTTTTATTTTTTCAAATCCAAAAAAATAAATTGAATAATATTAATATCACATGAGGTAATTTATGATATAAACATGAATACCAATCAACGGATTTTAAACATAATTGGAATTATGCTACATCCTACATATATGATCCATCTAATGAAATTAAATACATTTAAGATATTATCGCATACAAAATTATTTCTAGCAACTCGTATATAATTTTATTTATGTTTTTATATGTATAAAATACAATTAGAAACTTCATTTTTATACATGAATAATTAAATTCTATGATTCTTATAATCACATAATTCAAATTAAATTAAATTTTTGTCTATTAATCATTTATCGAGTCACAAATTTGAAAATTATGATATTCGACCGGATTTAAATTTTTATGCTTAATTTGTATTTCTGATTGATCCAAATATATCTATCAGAAGTCAGAGCTATATCCATGACAGCTATCAAGGCCGAAATAAGGGTGAAAATGGCAAAGAGTTTTGAATTGAGAAATTAACAACCAAACCTTAGCATAAGCCCATATTTTCATTTTCATCTATTTTACGACGTGGGCCTGCTTTATAGCCTTCATGTAAATTAATATGGGCCCATGTACCATAAAATTGGACCGATTAAATTCCGCTTTGACTATTATGGGCCATGTAGTTACTCGATGGGAAAATTTCCCAAAAGAAAAAGTTGGACTATTATTAATAATAATTCAATGTAGCACACTTGCATGTTTATTTATTTAAAAAGTATAAATAAAAAGTAGAAGTGGATATAGCTTATAGTTCATAGAGTGAAGTTCACATCAAGTGGTAAATGCTCCAAGACTTTATGCAACAATTAGGTTTGTAAATCAACCATTCAACTGGCACGTAGCTAGCTTATATCCCACTATAAGTTTGTTTGGATAATAAAAAAAAATAAAAAATACTTAATTTTAGGAGTATTGATGAGATGACCCCCCCATACCCTCACTTTTGAATGATCAAGTCTCAACCATTTTTGGGTTATTGACGAAGACAACAACTAAACCCTATTAAAGTTAATTTTGAGGTGTATACGTACAATCCAAAAATGGTTTCTTTGAGTTTGGTATTATATATATATATATGTATATTTAATTTGCATATTTTCATTCATGATCGAGACATGTCAACAAATGACTGCTGATTAAATAGGATTTGGTAAGATATACTTTTTTAGTGAATATATTACACCATTACACCACATCAGTAACACTAAATCATATTCATTCGATTACATAGAAAGAATTAACTATCAAACACTCATATTAAACTACAAGAAAAATATATATTAGTGAGAAGCAAACTCATAATATATTGATCATGAAGCCTCGGCTTTGGTAAGAGGGAATTGTTTGACATCGTATATAATTTTTTTTGATGTAGTATTTTAAAACAATAGAGTTGAGTCATATATATACAACATATTTATATATTCTTATTCAGTTTGATATTTTGTTTGAATATAATTTTCCTACAAAATGTAGACCTCATACAAGCTTTAATTGATCTGAGTATATTAATTAGTCGAGTTCGAATAGTATAATACTTCATGCAAATTTGATTACTTTTTACTTGAAGAAGGTTTCTACCAGGCTTTAAATACAACGTTAAATATTGTTTGGCTATCCACTGCTCAAATCAACTCAACTTTTTCTTTTTTGAGTGGAACGGATAATACAACATTACCTCAATTATACTACATAAGAAAATATATCCAATTACTTACCAAAATAGAAAAATGAACCAACTACTAAGACAAATATAATCTAACTAATATTCAACCTAAAGAAATACCTAATTTAATAGGATCCGAACCCAAAATATTGTTGTCTTAACTTTAGCTTTTGCCAATAGCACAACAACATTAGTGAAATTGACTCAAATATTTAATTATTCATTTAGATAGATATGTACTACACTAAGTAAGATTAATATTTGGAATAGAAAAGAAGCCGTTTAAGTAGGTGAGAGATTTATCATGCGTGTGATGTTGGAACAACTAATCTAGGGAGGTGCTCTAGATCTCTAATTAATGATTCTTGTGCCATACGTATAATATAATGCAAGATATATATGTATAATTTTATTTAACATAATATAATACAAAAGGTATTCAAAACAATTTATTGCCCTAATGGGCTGCGCTTCATTGCATATTTATTTAATTATTTCTCAAGAAAATATAGTGCATGTTGGACATTGTGATGATTTTCTATATGGTTTAAGTTGCATTCTTTCTTGAAGGGGCAGGATTTCAAAATTAAGTTGCTTTCAAGTTAACTGTGGCAAGACAAGACAAATGAAATGAGTTTATAAATTGATAGAAATATATTTAGTATTAAAAATTTTGCAGTAGAAAAGATTCAATACTGTAATAATATATAATTTTAGTATTTTTATAATTATGCTACGAAAGGTGATGGGTTGACAACTCTATTTAGGGCTTAAATTCGAATTAAATTACTCGATATTGAATCAACAAAAGATTGCTTAAGCTATATTATCAAATCAATAATTTTTGTGTAATAGCTTTTGAAACTTGAATCGAGATTGATTCCATAAGAGCCAAATCGACTAAATATATTTAAAAATACTAACTTATTTCAGCTCGGATCAATTAAGATTTCCAAACTCTGCTCGTTCAAAATTTAAATTACAATCTCAAACTTGACAATTTGTTGTTCGATATACAACTTATTTACATTTATTTCTAATTATGCATAATATCATCGATATATGCATTAAAAATATCAACAATTTATTAACATAAAATAAATTACACACATAATAATTAAAAAAAAAAAAAAATGGGGCCCTCTTTGTAGCCTGGGCCCTAGGCAGGCACCTAAATTGCCTAGGCCGGCACTGACGTAGTTGATTTTGACCAAGTGAAAACTGAGCTCATGGTAGTCTCTAAAGTACTCGTTGTTTTCTTTAAAGTTTTCTTCTTTCCTAATTTTCTTAACGATAAAATCTTTTTTTTTTTCTCTTAACTTTTTAACTACTCTTAGACCTTTTATAATTAAATATAAAAATAGTAAAAGATTTTGTTTTTGTACTGTTTTATATATTTTATCAAATCATATTGATAAAATTATTTTTAGTATTGTGATATGCTAGATCCAATTTACTCGTGTAGAGATTAAAAATGTCCTAAAATTCACATTATAACTAAGATATTGGACAATCCTCAACTCTTTGAGCTATCTAAGATTTTTTTGTCAAAAAAACATAATTGTTTTCGCTTTTCAAATCTTCTTCTATTTAATTTGATATTTCTGATGACAGCTAATTATTTTAGGGCCTGTTTGTTTGGCATTTCCCAGAATTTTTTCGTGTTTGGGAAATGCCAAACAAACATGTTTTCTATTTTCCGAAATAAATTTTTCATCTATTAATTTTCTCAAACTACTCTCTCAAAAGCCAAACAAACAACAATTTTTTTATCTCTAAACAAAACCTATATTAACTCTACTTTGATTTGACATAAAGTAACCTATCTTTTACACAATTTATCTCACATAACAAACATGATTTGACATAAAGTCTTACACATCTTCCACCTACAACCCAACTCTTCCAAAAAAACCTACACCTACTTTATTTCTCAAACCACTCTCTCAAAACCCAAACAAACAACATTACGCAAATCGAAATTATTTCACAAACCTCCACTACTCTCCCAAACTACTTTCCCAAACGCCAAACAAACAGGCCCTTAATATCTTAGAATGAAATTTTAACTGTTTTCCAAAGAAAGAGAAGACTATAATGTGTGCTTGATTTCTTCTTTTTATTATCTTTCCAATTTCGGCCATATTTCGTTAATGGGTTGTAATGCATGGATCTGACCTAATCCAGAACCACTTTAGCGGAGTCTTATCAGATTGAGTTGCTTTTGGGATGAGTTAATTAATGAACGTCAAACTTCTTTTCATCACTTAACAATTAATCACACCTTAACACGCAAACAAATGGACCTAATTAACATGAACTATCAGCTTATTACATAATCGACGCGACCAGATTTTGACCGCAATAATATTTTCTCTTTTCAAAATTAATTATAATTACAAATTAGCCCTTTGATAGATGATCCTCCAATATTTTCAATTTCTAAGATTGATATAATAGTAATTAGATCATTAAAATTAATTTCAATATACGTATATATGAGTAATTGTACATTGAATATTATTTTTCTAGTCTACCTTTAATTTTAAATCAAACAAAATACGAGGCTAAAACAAGTTTTATAAATCAAACGTAACGCTTCAATCCAATTCCAACCTGTCCCGCCTTTCCGAGCAGTAACAAGTTTTCCATAAGCCCATTTCTAGATTTGGATCCAGCCCATTCTACATTCATTTTTTTTTTTTGAAATGGGGTATATTATTTTCACATTAGTTATTGTATCATAAGTCTATTAAAATACATAAATATAAATAAACTATCGAGATTAATATTAAATTAGATAAATATATATTAACATTAGTGAGAGTCGAACCCAAAATCTTTTGCCCTATATATTGATCTTGGAACCTATACTTTTGTCACTAGGTTACGACCTCATCGGCTACGTAGATATTTTTTTCTTACTACTTAATTTCGCAATATCTGAAATAATGCAATCAATCAGCCATTCTGATCAGTTCCATAGAATGAAAGTCATGGCTTGGTGAATGAATTAATATGAGTGACCACATGCTCGGGCGGATCCAAGAATTCCATCCGGGGCTAAAGTAAATATAAAAAAAATCAAAAAAACAGTTAAACTTAAAAATTATGTTTCATTTATGAGAAAATATATGACAATATACAAAAATAAGGAGGTGAAGTTTGTCAAAAATAACCTCACAAGCTACTTTAATTACATATGATACCCCTTTATGACAACGAAAGAACCCAATTCATCTACGTATTTACATTAAAAATTGACTGCGACGATTTTTTCATTTTTTGAATACGGTCCATGATATAATCATTTGAAATACCACTAAATATGTATATCTCTCCATAAAGACAACTAGACTATCATTTAGCCATTGATCTCCCATTCGGTTACGAAGTCGATTCTTCACTGTCTTCATAGTCGAAAAAACTCTCTACAGATACGCGCAGTTGCAACACGGAGAATAAGTGTCAAGTCACAAGTTTGTTAACCAACGAGAATGCGACATGTCTTTTAGTTGCAACCATCTTCTTAGCAAGATCACCAGTTCATTTCAAATTAGAAAAGTCATCACTTGATCGAACATCCTAATATAATTTTCAAGTTGATTGGGCAAAGCCGAGAGTTCAAGAAAAGATAAATATTTATAATAAAATTCGGCAAAGTGAACAAGTTTTCCTTTGCCAAAGGCCTCGAAGAGATCAGATGAGTTTAACTGTTTAAGAATGCAACACAAAGAAGCAACTTCGTGTTTACTTCACTGAAACGGTTGTTTAACTCTTGTATTTGCTTATCTATAAGCGAATTGAATCTCTCAACTTTGTAATGGTGTTTGATGGTCACTCTGGATTGGGATAAGTAAGGAATTAGGATGAAATAAATTTTATGCATTTTTTTACCCAATACATATATATATTTGAAGGGTGGGTGTTGACTCAATTGTAATTGAGTGTTTTGACTAAAATCCTATTTTTCTAAAGTTTTGAATTATTTTATTTTGTGAAAAACTTTTGATTGGTTGAAATTATTATATGGAATTTATATTAATTGTAAATGTTATCATTTAGGTAATAATATCGATAATTTGCATAAATCATGTCAATTAGTACTAATCATGTAATTACATACTCCCATATATAATTTCACCAAAAAAATAATAGAAAACTTTATTAATTCCTAAAAATTTCTCCCCTAAATAAGCTACAGTTATAGAGATGCAAGAGTTATTGAGCTAGAATATAAGAATGTTTCTTTTATATTCACCTTTTGAATACTGAAAATGATATTCTCTTTGGTTCTTCCATGAAAGTCATTGTTTTAATTTTCTTCTTCATACTATGACTTGAAAGCTTTGAAGCTTTCGATTTTTCTCTTCTTCTTTTTATTTTTATATGATTATACAAGGTTTTATATTTTAATTTCGTGTTTATTTGTATTTTATTATTTTTGTTGTAGAAATAATTACATTTTTTTCTTTTGTTTAGTTTTATGATCATATGTGATAAGCTTTCGATTTTTCTATCTTTTTTTTTTTTTCCTCATTTTTTATGATTACAATATATCATGTTGTACAAGGTTTTTATATTTTAATTTAGTGTGTGTTTGTATTTTTATTTTTATAGAAATAATTTCATTTTTTTCTTTTGTACAATTTTATGATCTTATGTGATAAAAACACACATATTTTATTATCTTTTGTATTTTTTTCTACTATGTGTTTATTCAGTTAAGTTTCCATATATATTTATTATTTATTAATTTTCATACAAGATTTCTTTTTTTAATTGTTTTATTATTTCATTGCGTTTTTTTAGTTTTCATCTTTTGGTCTTGTGTGATAAACAAATCGAGCTGACTAATTTATTTTAAACTTTAAATCATTACAGTTGACTTATTAATTTTTATGTATTTTGTCATATGTTCCTTCCATAAGAAATTATATAATTATGTACTTTTTTATTTTAGTTATAATTTAAACCAAACAAATTGTTTATGTTCATTCATCCATAGCAAGTATAAATAAGTTTGTTTGTAAAAATTAATTTTCATTATGCATGGCCACTTTCTCGGTCCAGATCTTGGTTAATTTCTATAATACTTTTTGTGTTATCTTATCCTATCTCTTTTACTCTAATACAAAAATTATAATTTACACTCAAAATGCTTTTTGTCATGTATTTACAATTTAACTGTTTAGAAAAATAATAAATTATATTGTTGGTTAAATGATTTTTGGTTTATATATTTTTTCTTTCCATTATTGCTTATCATGGAATACTTCATATATGTAGATTATTTGCATCTTACATCTTAGTATTTCGTAATAGTTAGATAAAAACTATTTTGCCATAGTATTTATCTTCATATTTCCTTCATAAATTATATGTATTAATTAGTGATTGTGCTTGAACATCATATTTTTCGAACTATGATGAAAGGTAAATCATATTTAAATTTTTTATATTTGTTCACTGAATTATCACACATTGAATTTCTTCATTATTTTAGTATTTATTGTACAAAATAATAGCTAATTAAATTTTGAATTTCCTTTTTCATTTTACACAAATATAGCATATAGAACTTTAAAAGTTGATTAATATCTTTAAATCATGTAGCTTCAATTTTTCTTTTTTTTGTATTTTCGTATTTTGATGATCTCAATTTTTGTAATATACTAATATCCTATTTTAAGAATGTTAGATCTTAATCATCATTTTTCTTTTTTTATTATCCTTAGCTTTACATCTCTGTCTATTTAATTTTTTGTACCAACTATGAGAATATGAGTAGTAGTATTACACCTCTATATAAATATATGTAGCTTTTTGTGAGCTTAAGAATTAATTTCAACTTACTCCCAAATAAAAAGATTTTCCATAAACAAATTCCATAAGCACTATTTAAACAAAAAGAATAAAAAGGTTTCATAATTCTTTTGTTTGTGTTTTTAGGCGAATGTGACACAAATCTACTGAAGAGATATAATCTCTAGAAACAAAAAATTTTAATTGTTTGAATCTTTAAAAGTGTCAAAACACTTCATAAAAGCCATAACAAACAATATGTTAATTTTTAATTCTCAAAAGAATCACGTACTAATGCTTTAAAATATTTGATTTTATGAATGACAATCATTAATTAATAATTTTGATTTATACAACACGACTTTTAATTTAAGATTGTATGTCTTTTAGTGCCTATTATTTAAAGATAATTTTTCTTTTTTCTTTTCTATGTATTTGAATCGTGCATAGCACGAGTTTTAGGCTAGTATTTATTATATGAGAATATTACTAAAATAAAAAAATAAAAAATTGAGGGGGGTCTATGGACCCCCTAGCCCCTAAGTAGATCCGCCTCCACATTAATGTAGATACTCCGTATAATATGTTTTTCCCTCGAGAAGTTGTTATTTGTAGCCAAATATACAAATATAAAATATTTGTTCTGCAGATTTAAATTTGGGATGAGGTGTCAGAATTGACATTCTTTTGGCATCTTAATTAATAGCATATGGAATAATGAAGAAGAGCAGTTACGTCTGCGACTACAAATATAATTATTGTCCAAGTCTGGAATCCATCCAATTATGTACTATTTTGGGTTCGATCAAACCTGATCTTAATAAGAATTTTTTTGACTCTATGCACATCAACGTTATATTGTCTTGATTTTTTATACTTCTTTTCACAGGATATAGTGTCCGACCCTGCAACATATTTAACTAAAAAAGCCAATTATGTATAGCATACTTGATATAAAAAAATTCTTCTTGATATCAAAAGCAAATAAAATTTCATTTTGAACGTTAAGTTTTATCCTTTTAATTTATACTTTCACGTATATGTATATATTAAGAGGGTTATTTAAAATAATTTAATTATAAAAATTATTATTAAGTATAGTGTTTTACTAATTAACAAATAGAAATAACATAACGAGAGTTCCTGCTTAAAATGAAAAAGGAAATTTCTAAATAATTATTGAAGTGACATAATGTGAGGGTGAGGGGCATGCATTTAGGTGATGATGTACAACTTTGGACAAAAGAAATTACTTCTTTCAATATGGTATGTTAAAATTGGACAGTTGTCAGGATGCTTTATTACACATTAACTATTACTATTTCAATTTTTGTGCATGTCCGAATCTATCCCGGTTTCACCTTGAATTTCAGTGAAAAAAGAAAAAGAAAAAGGAAAATCCAATGTAAAGTAGGAGTACTATTAAATTCAACCATTTTAAGCAACAATAACAAATTTACAGCGTTTCCACTATATATATAGTTAACAATCCAAAAATATCAAATTTCAATTATTCAACTATTTGTGGATTTTTAGATCTGCATAATTTCAAAACGAATTAGAAAATTTGGAACCGCCAATTAATTGTAATTGAAATGCTTGCACAAGTGTATCACGTTTCATACAGCTATACATACTTAGACTAATTTACTACGCCTAAAAACATAATGTGAAGGCTAGGGTAGGGTGGTTCAAACAAACTAAATTGTAGGCTAATTAATTCGATGTTAACGTAGACATTCAACTACTTGGATTGGAACCTCTACTCTCTAGTTTTGCATTAATTAATTCTCAACTTCAAAATATATTTAGACAAACTCATTTCAAAAAATTAATTCATAATCTAATTATATATAATAAATCACACCCCAACCCCACCCACACGGAAGACATACATGTTTAATTTTCTGAATTATAATCTCATATCAACCATTTATTATAGAAACAATAAATTTTTACCGTCATGGATTATTCTTGTCCAAGTCTGGCTTGGTCAAACCCATCCAACCACCAAATAAGTGTATTAGTAATTGATCACTTTCTTAGTAGTTACATCCAATCCCAAAATAAATTTAATGCACTTGCCATATAGTTACTTTAGGTTCAGTCAAACCCAATTTGGGTAAGAAATTTCCGTCATATATACTATGCAGTTTATTTTTAGTAAATCTCCATATATCCCGCCCCATGCAAAATTTATCTATGCAACTTCTACCCTTGGTTTTAGCCTTGCAATTCAATTAAAATGCATATCTTACTTAAATTACAATAAATTATATGACAATTTTGGCTCAATAATTATTATTATCCCAATGAAGTATTATAGAAAAAAGATTAATTATATCACAATTTATTATATGACAAGTTTGACTAAATAATCTCATCCTACCCAAATATTATAGAAAAAAGAAATTACTTACATCATATTACATGACAATAAATTACACTCCCTCCGTCTCATTATTTTTACTCTATTAGCTACAGTAATTGGTCAAACTTTTCAATTTTGTAAGTGACTAAACATGGTAAATTATTCACATTAGTGGTGTAATAAATCTTTTAAATTTTAATATATATGGTGTCATATGATATTATCAACTTATTAGTGAAATATATTAATTAAATTATTTATTATAATTTTTATAAATTTAGTCAAGTTGACTGGTCAATTGTACCAAATGATAAAGAAAAATGAGACGGAGAAAGTATATGCCAATTTTGGCTAAATAATTTCATTTCAACCAAATATTTCAGAAATAAATAATTACACCACATCATACAATACTACAATTGAAAATGTCCTCACACGGCCCCACCCCTTTCAACCACATAATATTTTCATTTTCTTAACCACCTACACTTCATGACTATGATGCTCGCTCCTTTATAAACCCTCCCATATTCAATGTTTATATCATAATTCATAACTATCTCATAAAAATTAATCTACTCAATATTTTTTTTCCTTTCATTCTCTCTCTAGAGAAATGAATGTTCGTCGGAGTTTTGATCCAATAACCAAATGTAGCACCGAGGGCCGGTGCAACCAAACCGTGGCTGCCGACCTGGACGGCACCCTCTTGGTGTCTAGAAGTGCATTTCCTTATTTCATGCTCGTTGCTTTAGAGGCCGGTAGCCTTATACGTGCCTTAATTCTATTAGCTTCCGTACCTTTCGTGTATTTTATTTATTTGTTCGTGTCTGAATCATTAGCCATTCAAACATTTATCTTCATTTCCTTTTCGAGGCTAAAAGTTCGTGACATTGAGCTTGTGTCTAGGTCCGTTTTACCTAAGTTTTACTCGGAGGATGTGCACCCGGAGACGTGGAAAGTTTTCAATTCTTTTGGAAAGAGGTACATAATTACTGCGAACCCTAGAATTATGGTGGAACATTTTGTGAAGAATTATTTGGGGGCAGATAAAGTTATTGGGACTGAATTGGAAGTAACAAAATCTGGACGTGCAACTGGGTTTGTTAAAAAACCAGGTGTTCTTGTTGGGGAACATAAGAAAATGGCAATTTTGAAGGAATTTGGCACTAATGTGCCTGATTTGGGGCTTGGGGATAGAGAGACTGATCATGATTTCATGTCCATATGCAAGGTATGTTCAGTTTAATTAATTACTATATATTTTATTCTTCTACAAATTAAAATTAATCTTCTTAATTTCCATACCGTTAAATTATATTCAATTGAAAAAAATGCACTTCTAGTCTCACATGACTGGACACTAAATATATATAATCTCAAATTTTAAGACAAAGAATTTTGTGGTCCCAATCTTTTGGGTTTTTTTTTTTTGGTACAAAAAATGATATTTATATATATAGAACTAAAAATTCGTTATTTGGATAAAAATAGTATCTTAGTATTGGTTAATCTTTTAATAATTATATAAAAAGTTTTGAACAAGAACTACATATGTTAGAATTAATAGGCGAATTAAGTGTCTAATAACATTAATACTCATTTTTCTTGAATTGATAGCACAAAGATAATATGGTTAGGGTTGGTGGGAGGATTTAACTTATTCTCATGCAATATTTTATCCAAAAACATGCTTATTTCATGACGGTAGTTGAGAGTTTTTATTGACTGAATGCTTTGTTCGTGATTTTTCTTTTTCATTTATAAATTCTTCATAGAACAAATGCAACACAATTATATATTGTGTGAATGATCAATAATAACATGCATAAGTATTAATTACTTTTGAATTCGATGAACTGGCTATGACTAGAACTTTCTTTTGTTAATAAAAAAATTGTTAATCATTAATTACTTCTTTGCACATTAATGACATGTATAATTATAGATAGTAAGCATAGCGCCAGTTTAAGTAGAAAGGCCTTAATTAGTAATTACCACCCTCTTTGGTTCTGGATGCCACCTGTAAAAGCCACAAATTCAAATATGCCTTACTCATGCACGCACACATTTAATTTCTATCCGCTTTTAATAAAATTAAATGTTACATTACTTCACTATTACTATCACAAACTCCCTCCACCCAATTTTCCGTTATATACAAACTGTACACAGCTAGTCAATCTTACTTATATTTCATCATCCTAAATATTTTAAATTTTTTTTGGATAACGCCATTTATTTTTAATTAATAATTTTCATGAATTGCAGGAGGGATACATGGTACCAAGAACAAAAACCGAACCACTACCCAGAAACAAACTTTTATCCCCAATAATTTTTCACGAGGGTCGATTAGTTCAAAGGCCAACACCCCTTGTAGCCTTAATCACCTTTTTATGGATGCCAATTGGAATTATATTATCACTAATCAGAGTTTATCTTAACATCCCCTTACCCGAACGAATCGTACGGTACAACTACATGATTTTAGGTATCAAGCTCATCGTAAAAGGCACCCCTCCGCCGCCGCCTGGGCCGGGGAACGGAGGCGTACTCTTCGTCTGCAACCACCGCACCGTCCTAGATCCGGTCGTCACCGCCGTAGCACTTGGCCGGAAAATCAGTTGCGTCACTTACAGTATAAGTAAGTTTTCAGAACTAATCTCACCTATTAAAGCAGTCGCATTGTCGAGAGAAAGAGAAAAAGATGCGGAAAACATAAAGCGTCTTTTACAGGAAGGCGATTTAGTTATATGCCCTGAAGGTACCACTTGTAGAGAACCGTTTTTACTGCGGTTCAGTGCGCTTTTCGCTGAGTTAAGTGATAGAATCGTGCCTGTTGCTATTAATGTTAAACAAAGCGTGTTCTATGGAACTACGACTAGGGGGCATAAAGTGTTGGACCCGTATTTCGTGTTTATGAATCCAAGGCCGGTTTATGAAGTCACGTTTTTAGAAAGATTGCCGTTTGAGCTTAGTGTTAAAGGAGGGAAATCTGCCATTGAAGTTGCTAATCACATTCAGAAGGTTATTGGAGGAACTCTGGGATTTGAGTGTACAAATTTGACTAGGAAAGATAAGTATATTATGATGGCTGGAAATGATGGGTTTGTTCAATCGAAGAAAAAGAAGGAAAATTCCGAAGAAATTAAATTAGTGAAGTCGAATTGATTTCTCATTAAATTGGAAAATGAATTAGTGGATTGGTATTTGTAATGTATACGGTGTTCTTTGGTAATTGGTGTCTAATAGTTAAGTGTTTTAAAGATTAATTAATGAAGCATATATTCAGATGGATTTTTATTAAGCACTTGGCAGAATTAATTAAATAAGCCAGCTTCACTTTTCATTCAATAAAGAACATGTATTGTTTTCTGGAAAATTCTTGTACAAAACTGGTTTGGTCAACCACAAAGCGAGTGTATTAATTACTTTACTAAGAGTTACATTCAATCTCAAAACAAGTATATTATACTTAATTACCATATAGTTATTCCGGGCTCGACCAAACCCGGTATAAGATAGGAGTAAACTTTACCTTTAGTTTTCCATGTACTCATTTCTATTAAAAGCAATAATTAATACAGAGTAATAATTAAATTGATAATCTGGTGTGGTACCAAAATTTAGCAGCAAATAGATGATGCCAGCTGGTCACCATCAGTTTTAACAATTGCAATATAATGATGAAACTTAATTATACGCTTATTAGGACCATTTTAGCATATGGTTGGTGAGAAAATTAAAACTTGAAAAATCTTCTCTGTTGACAAGTCACGTTCATGTTATAAATCTTCTTCTCTAAAATGTATAAATTGATTTTTCCGGTAGAAAAGATGAACTGTACCAGCTCACTTAAAATCAGACCCACGTGCCACCTGCATGGATCAATTGATTGTTTTTTTTTTTTCAGCCACAACTTTATTTTTTCCCCCCCTCCAATCTGCATGCATGATGGCAACCTTCCACCCCCCCCCCCAGTCTTTCGTGCATTAAATCAAAATGACAACCCGCTCCTTTCTCTTCCAAGACCCGATTTAATTTTTGATCGGATATTGCAAATTCTTTTCTTCTTGGGCTGGCCCAAATTATGGTTTACACTTACAGACTTACAGTACTGTCAATATATAGTTCTGGCCCAAATTTCATTTTCTTTGGGTATCTAGAATTTTGAGTTTTTTAAAGGCCCAAATACTGCGTTATTTAATGAAAAATTGAGCGAGTCTGATTTTTGGGAATACATAGCACACACAATACCTCATATTAGTAAAAAAAGTTCAAAAGAATTAACTAAAGACATTGCACATTTTTTTTAAATATTGCGAAAATCCTATTTTTTTCTAAAAATTCTAACAAAACAGCCAACCACAAATCATCAATAATTTTACCAACCTCATATTGTTAATAAACGTATATTAGCCAACTAAATTCATTAATATGACCAAATTATAGAGGAATTATTCTGTACACATACCACATAATGATGTAGTGCAATATATTTAACTTAAGAAATTGATGTATTTTTCCAACCTCATATCATATTCTAAATTGTTTTTCCATAAAAAATACTATTCCTACCTGGATACGTATAATATAAATCAAAACTTTTATCAAAAAAAATAAAAAAAATTATGGCCATCTAAAGTAAAAACTGATGGACACGTGCATATATGTGAAAAGATACTTTTTTATTTTGAATTTCCAGATGATCAGGAATGACTGTGAGAAGTAAACTGAGTTCACTAGTTCAATGTTTTGTTTTTTCGGGCAGGTGCCGCGGGTCCAGGGTTTTAACGGCTGAACCGAGAAACACTGCCCATTATTATTATTGTTGACAATACACATAGAAATCAACGAAAAATATACAAATAAAAGTGTTTGATTTTATATTTTTCATAGTTTCAGTGTGAATAAGCACAAATCATACTTCCCCGCTGACGATCTTCCCAATGTTGCTTCTCTCATAATAACCTCTCTCACTCTGTTCCTTTCACATTTTTTCAAGACCTTTTTTTGCTCTCAGATCTCTTCGTTCGTTCCAATTTCTATTTGGTTATGTCCGATTCGTTTCACGTTAGCTGCAGCATTTGATTTTTAGGTTTGTTTTTCCATTTATTGTTGAATGCGGATTGGATTAGTGTTTATATCGGATTGAATGCTGGATGCATGTGTTGTTGATTTGAATCTGTATTCTTACTATATAATTGTCGTTATAGGATTATCAATTTTATTGATTTCGATTGATTAATCTAATAATTAGTACTTTTATTGTGAGTATTCAGCTAAATTATAGCTTTCATTTGATAAGTCCAGGCAAATCGTGTCAATTTTTTTTACAGATACCTGTTTTATTGGAGCTTGATGTGATGTGTGTTGTTACTGTTGCCATTATGGTTTGTAATATTCTCATATGTTCCCAAATTTGATGTCTTGATTAGTTGCATGTCCAATATTGGCTGCAGTAATTAATATGTATATGTTTGTTTCTTGAGATATTACTTTAAAAAGCATACATATTCAGCCTGCTTGGACATGCCTCATGCTCTTTGTAGCTTTGATGTTGTGGGTCTGGGTATAGCAATAGTTGCTCTCAGAGATTGAAAGTGTTTTAAGATTAATACATAATCGAACTTTGATCAAATGTGCTCTAAATTGGTCCTGCTGTTTCTTTGTATCTTAGTTTTACTAATTTGGAAATTTTGTCACATGGTTCCATCCTTTTTTTCTATCTCAGGGATTCACTCGGTAGCACAAGTGGAGAAAATGGCTTCCATCCAATCTCCCATGTCATTCACCGGGAACTTGGCTTCCAAACCTACTGCGTCCGATCTTCGAAGTAGCTCAAGTAATGGTGTTTGTGGTCTACCCTTAAAATCCCTTGGAAGGGCCCAACTAGGTGCTAAAAGGAGACACTTCACTGTATCTGCGAAGCTTAGGAAAGTTAAAAAGCATGAATATCCATGGCCGGAAGATCCTAACCCAAATGTGAAGGGTGGAGTCCTCAGCCACCTCTCACCTTTCAAGCCTTTGAAAGTGAAGCCAAAGCCAGTTACTTTGGACTTTGAGAAACCTCTCATGGATCTGCAGAAAAAAATAATTGATGTAAGAATCATTTAAGTCTCTCTAATTCATATTTTTACAAGAACTTCTTGATATGGAAAATGTGATCACTTCCTATTGCTTTCTTGATACAGGTGCAAAAAATGGCAAATGACACAGGCCTGGATTTCAGTGATCAAATTATCTCACTTGAGAATAAATATCAACAGGTTTAGCTCATAATTTTTACACCACAAGTGCAATAATATGCAAAATTTACCATCTCAACTCTAGCTTTAAGTTTTCGTTTTAATGTGGGTCATATTTGCTGCCAATTATACTCATTTATTGCCATGGTGATTTCAGGCTCTTAAAGATCTCTACACACATTTGACTCCTATACAACGCGTGAACATTGCACGACATCCTAACCGGCCAACATTTCTTGATCATGTCTTCAATATTACAGAGAAGGTACTCTAGCTTTTCTAGTTCAACTGTTTACCTCATCGTGTTTCCTATTGTATAGATTCGTTAGTTGCCCAATTACTGCTGAATTAGTACCACTAGGTCAAAGATCATGGTAAGCCTAAGGGCTTGCTCGGATTGCTTTTCAGAGAATATTTCAGGAATGAGAGAAATGGAAGATGTTCTAGAAATTTGTTGTGAAATGTGTTTGGGTTAGTTTTCTAAAAGTTTGGCTAATCGGTATTGGGTAATGAGGATGTAGTAATTAGAAATAAATGTATTTGGTTTGTACATTAATAAGAGAGTTTTTCTGTAAGTTAGTTTTTTGATATCAAATGTATAGGGTGTAAAATTTGAAAAAAGAATAATGATGATGTTTATAAAAAAAATTGAGCGTGTTGGTTTTGTCTTCCAGAAATGCCTACTTTTTTTCAGAAAATCAAACCAAACAATGCCTAAATCTTCTGGTTTTCATGTGTGCAGTTTGTAGAGCTCCATGGAGATAGAGCTGGATATGACGATCCTGCTGTTGTCACTGGACTTGGTACAATAGATGGCAGAAGTTACATGTTTATGGGCCATCAAAAGGGCCGGAATACAAAAGAGAATATTCAACGTAACTTTGGGATGCCTACTCCGCATGGGTACATATTTATAAAAATAGTTTTACATTGAACTTTTCTACATTTGATTTATTATGTGGAAACAGAAAGTGCTAACAGTAAAATATTGGTTTCAACAGCTACCGTAAGGCGCTACGCATGATGTACTATGCAGATCACCACGGCTTTCCAATTGTCACTTTCATTGACACTCCAGGAGCTTATGCTGACCTTAAGTCTGAGGAACTTGGCCAAGTACTGTATATACTGATTCGGTAATTGAAGTTCTTATAATCACTGGAAAGGTGTGTGCTAATTATTTGTTTTCTTATATATAGGGCGAAGCCATAGCTCAAAATTTGAGGACGATGTTTGGTCTGAAAGTACCAATTGTTTCAATTGTTATGGGCGAAGGTGGCTCTGGTGGAGCTCTGGCTATTGGCTGTGCTAATAAGCTGTTGATGCTTGAAAATGCAGTCTTCTATGTTGCCAGGTGCTTTTACATTGAACATTTTTGAGCTACTATCATATTACTTAAGTTGCTTATTTTCTTTCTTCATAGTTAGATACGAAATGTACGATAACCATAGATTTAGTCACAATTGTTATTTTCTTCATGGGTTAATGTCAATTTATCCCCCTCTGATTTGAAAAAGAGCACTTTACCCCCCTAATGAAATCTTAAAGGAGCAATTTCCCTCCTTCCAACAAAGAGCGTAACACACTCGCCGAAATTGAGAGTGGACATGAAAATTGTTGCGTAAAAAGACAAAAGTACCCTTAGGGGATAAAGTATCACATTTAACATAACACAAGGGGGTAAAGTGCCACATTTATCATAACACGGGGGGGGGGGGGGGGGGTGTAAAGTGCTAAATTTATCTTAACACAGGTGGGTAAAATGCCACATATTTATCATAATGTGTGTGTGTGTGGGGGTGGGGGGGGGTGGGGGGTGGGGGGTGTTAAGTGCCACATTTATAATAGCATAGGGGGGCAAAGTGCCACATTTATAAGTTGACTAGGTCAAAGTATAGTATATAAGAGGGGTAGTTTTGTCAATTCATTTTTTTAAAGTTATATCCCAGGGAGGCAGTGTGAAACTTTTATAAGATTCTATGTGGATAAAGTGCTCTTTTTCAAATCACAGTGGAGTAAATTGAACAATATGCATATTAAAGGGGGGGGGGGGGGGGTAGGGTAAATTGCCATTACCTCTTTTCTTCATGTCAAATCTGTTGGCTTTTTTGACTTGGTCCACTCGATATCCTTGCACAGCCCTGAAGCATGTGCTGCAATTTTATGGAAGACTGCAAAAGCTTCTCCAAAGGTGGTTTTAGGATGTTGTATCTGGTATGCATTCAAAGAACATATGGTTTAACTAATTACTACTTTTTCTTTCCAGGCTGCTGAGAAGTTAAAGATAACAGCCACAGAGCTGACCAAGCTACAAATTGCTGATGGAGTCATCCCTGTAATATTCATTCACCTTTTTCCCTTCATTATGTTAACACGTTTCTTTGATTTCCTGCCACTCTCTTTCTTCCTTTTTCGATGTATATATAACAGTTATTTTATGCTAGAAAAAAAACAGTAAAAGATATTTGGAGAAATGCTATCTCAAAACCTTCACATTATTGGGAATGTAGAACCTTAATAATTTACCAACAGACGATTGGTCTAGTGGAAGGGACTAGTCACTACAAAGTATCGGACTCAGGTTCGAATCCCTGTTGGGAGAGGTTCCCACTTTATATGCCCGACGCGCCTCGAAAGGGATTAAACCATTGGGAAACCAAAAAAAGAACCTTAATAATTTGATCTTGGATTGTTTGTATTTGCATTTAATATGTGGCTCATTGTAGGAACCTCTTGGCGGTGCACATGCAGATCCCTATTGGACCTCGCAACAAATAAAAACTGCAATTGTTGAAACAATGGATGTAAGTGGCACATTCATCATTTTATATAATCCGGTAGTAAGGCTATGTTTGGTTCTTGGATTTAAAAATCACTAGGTAGAAGTGTCTTTTGCGTCAAATAGTAGAACTTCAGGTTTACTTTTTGTATATTCGTATTTCTTACCATCTTCCTCATTGAAATTTAAGAACCAAACATAGGGTAAGTGTATGCATGATTACTAAAGATTTACAACATATCTGGTGCCTGCAGGAACTTGTAAAGATGGACACAGAAACACTGTTAAAACATAGGGCCCAAAAGTTCCGAAATATCGGTGGTTTCCAAGAAGGAATCCCAATCGATCCCAAAAAGAAAGTCAATATGAAAAAGAAAGAAGAACCCATTGTTCAAATCAGTAAGACTTCAGAACTGGAATTGAGGGATGAGGTTGATAAACTAAGACAGCAAATTTTGGAAGCAAGTAAATCTTCTACTGCGGAGCACCCAGAAACGGGATTAAAAGAAATGATTGAGAAATTGAAAAGAGAAATTGACTATGAATACAATGAGGCTGCAAAAGCTCTAAATATGGAGGAAAAGATTTTGAAGGTACGTGAAGAAGTTGCAAAAGCGAGAAATCTAAACGACTTTGCTTTAACGGATAAGATTGAACAGTTGAAGGATGAATTTGATAAGAATCTTCCTTTAGCTCCAAATTACTCCAGTTTGAAGTATAAGCTGGACATGCTTAAAGAATTATCCAACGCTTTTAATTTCTCAAAGAAGAGCACTAACAATGAATTGAAGCTTGAAATAAATAAGAGATTCAAGGAACTCGTGGAAAGGCCTGACGTTAAACAAAAGATTGAGACATTGAAGGCTGAAATTGCAAAATCGGGGGTGTCGGATATTAGTTCAAATGAGGATATAAAGGAGAAAGTTTTGAAGCTGAATGGAGAGTTAGAGTTACAATTTAAGCAAGTTCTTAATTCTGTGGGATTGCAAGTGGTGCCTTCGGATTTACAAGCCAAGGAAAAATTTGATGCGTTCGATGAAGAAGTTAATATGATTATAGACGATGTTGTTAATTCATCGGATTTGAAAGACAAGATTGAGTTGCTGAGAATGGAGGTTGCAAAAGCTGGAGATACACCAAATGAAGAGTCGAAAAGTAAGATTCAGGCTTTGGAGGTGGAAATTAAACAAGCTATTACGGATGCTGTAAGTTCTGCAGAATTAAAAGAAAAGCATGAGAAGCTTGCGGCTGAGATCAAAGCAACAAAATCTTCAGAAGGAAGTACAAAAGATGACGGGTCAAAAGTAGCCAATCTGGAGGCTGACCACAGCTTTGTCTGATGTAAGTTCACTACCCCTAAATATATATTGGTGACAAAATGTTAAGACTTGTTCAGTAGCAACATAAAATAACGGTGACAATATTAATTATATAATTAATTTCAAATAAGATAATAGTATAATTTCTGGACTTGTTTGGCAGCAAACTCTGAAGTATAAAATTAGTAGTATTTTGTAAAATGAGGCAATTTTCTTTACCTACATGTGTTGTAGAACCATGGAGATTATTGATTATATTATCATGGAGGATAGACAGGTTGAGCATGTGATAATTTACTTGTAGGGGTGCCTAAAAGTAACGGGTTATTCCTTGTTTAGGGATCGACCCACTTTATTTATTAAAGACTTAATTTTGCTTAATTTTTCTACCAAATGAGTTCTAAATGGCAATATTATAGTTATCCTTACTTATGCATATTGAGTGAGTGATTCGTGTTAATTCTCACAATAACGACTAGTGACTTAAATTGTCATGAATTGTGTTCAAGTTGTCTCTGAATTATTAACATTATACGTGTGTCACTAATTTACTAACTGTGAATAGTGATAAGCTAAACAACTACATATTTGTCATTGTTTATCTCTCGTGACAGCTTAAACACAATTCTTGTCTCTATTGTTCAAAACCAAGATATTTGTGACTTAATTTTTGCGAATGTTGACAAGATAGACATAGCCATTTTACAATCTTGTGACTGATGATATACTAATACTTGTTATTTATCAATGTCTATTTTGATCTTATTAATAATTTGTGATTAATAGCTATTCAGAGATGAAGATGATTGACACTGAATGATGTGCCTGCCTGTGGATAAATCTGTTGAAATTACATCAACATGCTGCGGGAGTGTGGAGATATTTTCTTACACCCAATTGTGAATCTACTCGACTCTCGAGTTTTGAATTTAATAGAAGGTGAAGTAGGTGATATTAGGATTGATTATTTTTTTTTCTCTTTTTTTCAGCCGAGCCATGGTAACATGACTGGGGTGTTCCTTTCTAAATTATGGTGCTTTAATTCAGTTGATTGGGTTCTGGCAGACAGATAGACAGAGTGTGAGTTGAATAATGTTCAAGATTGAATCTATCAAAAGTTGAGTTCAAGAAATGACTCTAAAGAATGAATGTGAGTTGCAATTTATTTACATTAAATTAGATGTGACAATGTAACTCAAATACCTTAAATAATGTTCAAGATTGTAACAAAAGTTGAGATCGGGTCTTGCTAGTTTCATTTCTCCTAAAGTTGACGACGGTGATTTTTTGTTTGCAAATCATTTCGTGGCTGGTCCAATTGTCCAAAATATCTGCCAGTTGAGTTTGAGACCTTTTTTCGGAGCTAATATCACTTTATCCTTGTAAAATGCATAATGTTCAATTTTTTTCATGTAATTTGAAAAATAATACTTTATCCTCTATGAAAATTTTAAAGAAGCAATTTGTCTTCTTCAACCTTGAAAGTGAATTGAAAAGTGTTCTTAACTAGTTTATTTGAGGGAGTTGGACCTCAAGAGTTTTTATAAACTATTTGTTTTTATCTCTCTCAAACATTGTTTTAGTGAAGTCTTTTGACACGATTCAAATTAATTACTTTCCCGGAGAAATTTTGCCATTGAATTTGATTTTATAATTTTTGTCAAAAATAGTATTTTAAATATTATCATGAATAATTCGTTCGATTGAGTATTACTTGACGGATTCAAACTCAAGCTTGAAAAGTATACAAAAATTAAACAAGCTTTTATACATGGAATTAAAATTAAATCTCTAAAAGTATACAAAAATTAAACAAGCTTTTTATACATGGAATTAAAATTAAATCTCTAAAAGTATACAAAAATTAAACAAGCTTTTCATACATGGAATTAAAATTAAATCTCAAAAACCTTTAATTTCGAAACCAACATTTCAATAAATCCAATATTCATCAATAATTCATATGTTAGCATAAATATTAATTGTGATGATTCACAATTTCATTACAAAATATTGGAGCACCTTAATAGTCAATATACGAATGGAATAATAGCTTTCCTATTTTTAGGATAAACTTCACCAAATACCACTTATGATTCGTCACGCACCAAATTGGCACAAGTATAAACAAAAAATCCAAACCCGGCCCAGGACAAATTCATTAAAGCCCACCCGAACCGGTCTAATATCTATGACATGAAGGCCATTAATCAGCTCCCCATCGCAGAAGTATAATATGAAGAAATTATTAAAGGTCCTCAATGGAAGTTACAATTGTTCTCGTCTACTCTTCAACTCTTTTTATTATTGATCTTATCTTCTTGGTGCAATGTGGGCAGTTGAATTGAGTATTTTGTGGTGTTGGTAGGTGCTAGGACTATGACTGGCTGATCTGATTGTAATGTGAAAAAACTGCCCATTCTTTTCTTACTCTGTTCAGTTGTAAAATAGTACTTGTGACAAAAATGGTAATAAAGAACGAAACTTATAAGAATTAATTAGTAGATAATGCTTGCTTCCTTCATAATATTACTGGTATTTGTTTAATTCGGTAAAAATAATTTCTTGTATGGGTTTTACTTGATATAATTGGTTTAACTGCCTTGGGATATATTTGGCACTTTTAGAGGGGAATAAAAAATGTGTTGGTGGCTTCAGCTGGAATACAAATATGGGTTGTTGGGGACTCATCAATCTTGAAAATCCTACATATTTTGCAGTGATGGAAATTTTCTGTGTTACCTTGTTTAGTTTTTTGTTTTTATGCATGTTATTGTTAGCTGATATGGAGAATTGGATCCTCAAGAACACATCTGTTTGTTTATACCCTTAAAAGGTGAGTAAACACCTTACAAAAAAAGGTTTCCATTATACATTATATGGCACTGGTAGTTTGATACATGGTAGATGAGAGTGTAGTATTTTATCTTTGAAGTATGAAATTGCCCCATTGGAAAGTGTGGATCAAAGTTAACTTTAATACTAGAGCTAATTAATATTTGACATGTAGAAATTCCTTCCTGGGTTACCTAGGTAATTTGTGACAAGGTTGTTAACTTGAATGTCATGAAAAAGGAAGACAGTTGAGCTTTCTAATCAGTATAGGGGTTTGTGTTGTAAGTTTTTATCCGTGTTTTGGTATTGATGAAACTTGTGTAGAGGGATTCACTATTCTGTGACATCTTAATTTGATGATTTTGTGCCTCTGGAAAGTATATTCATTGTTTCTGCATTATCACTTCTGTTAGTGCAAGCTAGTTTTGTTAGTAATATTTAGTGAAATCTCTTGACATAGCTATCGTGGTTTACCTACTCATCTATGATGAACAGTCAAAATCAAGAAATGATTAATTTGTGATGATATTTGCACATTCAAATAGCTGTTATTTCTTTTTAACCCAAATCTGCTGTCATGCAGAGGCCCTTTTATGAACGCTGGAAAATGCTTGAAAAGGAAGTTATTGAACCTCGGAATATGGAAAGACAACAAATATATCAGAGCCCAGATCCTTATTATAGATATGACTTGGAACCTTTCAGGGTTCGCAATCATCACTCCCAAATACATATATCAATATGTTTATTTATCTATTATGGATTTCTTATGATACTAACTAAATTCGATAGGTAAAGAAAAAAGACTTTTGGCTGCTTTCTACTGTTACAAAACTTCTCAAGGGATTTATTCCAAAGCTTTCACATGCAGCAGATGGTCTTATTTTTCAGGTGCTGAGGATACTTGAATCTTACTCATTCCCAACTTTCCCTCTTTCTGCATTATGATTTTGTCAGTCTTGATTAGCACTTTAGCAGTACAGTGTCGAAACTGTAAAAGTTCGTCATGCAGGTTCCATATTTTTGCGATTTTTATAGTCTTACAAAAATAAATTTGGGAAAATTTCTAGTGTCAGGATGAATGAACAAAATGTCACTAATCCAACTAAACATTTGCAGAGTTTTGGATTCGGCTCCATTTTGGTTTCGGAAAATTGGGTTAGGGTGGTTTCAGCGTAACTTTTGAAACAAGAACTGGATTGGTTTTGGTTACGTTTGGGGAGTTTGGGTCAATATGCTTAAGGCCAAACTCTTAGGGGTCATGAAATCCAGCCAAAACCGATCCATAAACTTCTTGGGTGCTCATGTCTTGTGTACAGATTTTCCATGACCTATGTGTTTTTGTTCAATTGTTTTTAGAAATCTCTTCAAGGTGCCATGTACTATGAAACGTCTTATGTGCCTGGAAAGCCGGAATGTTCGCAATTTTGGTTTGCTATGCATATTTTTTTAATTGATGAATAGATCCTAAATGTTTGATGATATTGGTAATGATGGTTGAATTCTGTAATAAATAGTTGCCTATGGTGTTTTCTATGCCAGGGATGGGATGATCCTTATGTTCCTCGAACGCATGAGGGTCTCTAGAAGTGGAAATACCCAGAAATGAATTCAGTGGATTTTTTCTTTGAGGTTGTTGAAAATTCTAGGCTGTTTTTTTTTTTCCTATTCCTCTTATTGACTCATCATTGGTAATATTTGATGAGTACCTTTATTTGCTCTCCTGCAATAGATGGCTGACAATGGTCAATCCCTTTATCTACACGAACGAGGAAAAAAGAAATTGATGGAAGGGAATAGGGTTATATTTCCTGGTTAGTAGTTCGCCGTTTGTTTTACACCAACATCATTCTTATAGTTTCTTCTGAACAATTGCTACTTAAATATTGGACAATTTATTACTTTTATGCATTCACTTGGAAGATCACAGCGAACTCATCTTAATGGTTTACTGATCATAGTTAGAACTGGTACATATTCTGAGAGCCTTTTTGAGTCAGGTCCTTTGTATTGTCAAAGTTATCGTCACGATTTATCTTGGTAAATAGGGACTTTTGGTCCCAGCAAAATAATTGCACATTTCGTACTTTTTCTTGTTACATACGACTACGAGTCATGTGTGTTCTCTTCTGAAATCCTTTTTAATGAGCTTGCAGACATTTTCCGGGAAGATTATCGAGTGTTCTTGGGATTCTGAGGAAGATGAATGGATTTGTATGAGGACCGGGCCTGATAAAGGGACACCCTATAAAGTTAACACCTACATGAATGTATATTATAAAAATCTCATCTGTTCATTTATGTTCTCTTATTCTAAAGGTAAGTTGTGTTTGTGTTCTAAAAATGATAACAGGTTATGAGAAGTATAAGGGACAATATCACAGAGGACAACTTATTAAACGACATCAATGAGATTATTCGACTACCAATGTATGCAGATATAATACAGAGTGAGAGTAAAGCCCGCACCATATTAACTCATCTCGTCGTGGGTGATGAATTACTAGCTTATAGGATGATCACCTTGTATATATTTTCACTTTCTTTCTTTCTTCTCTTTTGAATATTGTTAGTTGGTGGCCTTTTAGGATTAGTAGTTCAAGTTCTATTGCAATATTTGCTGTGAATACTTAGATGTGTTGGTAAAAGCCAAATGGATTGTAAAACAAGAAAAATGAACCCTCATTTTATCATTCACCTTGGTGGAACTTGTTTTCTAGCTATTATTAATATTTTACTATTTCAATATTCCATTGAAATCGAGTTGTTGTAAAATGTAGATAATTGTACTGGTGCTAGATACAATAAAAAGGTCGATAATTAACACCATACATATACATACAATGATAGCAATACAAGAGGCTAATAGAAGTTTAGGTAATTTCATGACAATTATTTTAATAATGTAACTAATGAGAATACGAAAGTGTTGTCATTGGTATTCAATAACATTTAATAGTGTGTATTAAATCATAGTAATATAACTAAAGTAGGAGAAATTTCCAAAAGAGAAAAAGTAAAGTAGGAGGGAAATTATTTTATGTCAAATCAAAATAAAATTTATTTATGTTCTTTTTTAGAGATGAACCAGATGATGATAAGTTGTTTTAAGAGATAAGATAATATTTTGAAATTTTTGAGATAACCTTATAGGATAGGTTTATTTTTTGAAAAAATAAAAATGGTTGATTGATTTTTCATGAAGCACTGAAATCATCTCTAGAAAGCGAAGCAAAGAGGTCTATTAATTTAATAAAATTGCATATTATGTGTGGAAAAAATGATCTATTAGCTAAAGTGAAATATAGCCTCTTTAGTTCGAGTCTAAGATTGCATCGTCGTAATCTCTCTTCCTTCCCCCCTTCCCTCCTGGCGAACCAAACACGCCATAACGAAATGCAACTGTTATGTTTTTCTTAGATCCCCAAAACAAAACCCCTTCACTCAAATCACTAGGGCTTTGACTTGATAAAACACTAGTTTTTTGAGAGACGAATAAAATTTTAACAGCTTAATTAATGAAAACTTGGGGTTTTGTATTTCTTAGTTTTCTTGTTTTGACATTCAATTATGGCGTTGCGCAGTCGGAAGAAGCGAAGAAGAACAAATTTCGAGAGCGTGAGGCCAGTGATGATGCCCTTGGTTACCCCAGTTTGTAAGTTTTTTCAATTAATTGAACTTTATTAGTCGGAATCTTGAGGAAAATGTTAAGAAAAAAAAATCTTGAGGAAATTCCCAGTTCTTGATTAGTTTATTTGTTGGTATGTTAATCGGACATTGGTATTGAATTTGTGAATTCTCGACATTATGATTTAAGCGATGGTTTTGTGTGTGATCAGCGATGAGGACGAGCTTTTAAATACCCAGTGTCCTCAAGATTTGGAACTGAGATGGCAGACTGAAGTCAGTTCTAGCATATATGCATCGCCCTTAATTGCGGATATTAATAGGTGATATACAAAATGTCATCTTTTTAGTGAGATATTTTGTGTTCATTCATTATGAGTTTGCTTCTTGACTTCCTTTATTGAATCTTGGTCATACCTCAGTGACGGAAAGCTTGACGTAGTAGTTCCCTCCTTTGTACATTACTTGGAAGTCTTGGAAGGTTCTGATGGAGATAAATTGCCAGGTATCATGGTTGCAAAATATTCTGGTAGATAAGGGTTATGTGCTTCTTTATGGATGACCCATCTTATTACAATACTTATAAGTTTGAAGTGACAGATTTAGAAAATGAATCTAAATGAATGAACACGAGAATTTATCTTGTTTTCTACTGCCCAGTTATATTGAACCAAGTTTTGTTGTATAATTGTATGATTCATCAGGATGGCCTGCCTTTCACCAGTCAACTGTTCACTCTAGTCCTCTTCTGTATGACATTGATAAGGATGGAGTTAGAGAAATAGCTTTAGCCACCTACAATGGTGAAGTACTCTTTTTCAGGTAACAGTATATTGTTCTTTCAATATGCTGTTGTTGGGATAATGATATTTCTGACATAGATCATTGTAATTATGATAATAGGACTTCAGGCTACTTAATGTCAGATAAACTGGAGATTCCAAGATTGAAAGTTAGAAAAGATTGGCATGTGGGCTTGCATCCAGATCCAGTAGACCGGTCACATCCTGATGTTCATGACGAACAACTGATTCAGGATGCTCTTGTGGACGCATTAGCTCGTAATTTGTTTCTTTTTTCATATTGAGCATTAAATAATAATATTTCTGAATTTGAAACTGAAATAGCATTTGTCAATGAAAACCTTGTAGAAACTGAATTATATAGTTGTGCTTAAATTTCATAAAATTTCTTCAGAACCTTTCTGGCAGTCTTACACCAATCGTGATTATACTTTCTTATGTTCAACTTGATGAACATCTGCGTATATTTTTTTATGAAACAACATTTTACTGTTTTTTAGGTGTTAACTTAGAGGTGTAAATGTGACCCAAATGTGGATTTTAAAGTTGCCTTTAATAAATCTAATATGACTTCCCTTGCCACTAAGCAGTCTGTACTCTGTAGCACCCCTCCTATGCAATGGCCATAATTCATTTCATTCCACTGGCTATATGGTTTCAACCTTTTCTTCACCATGCTCAATAATTATGCCATCTGTCTTTATGATCATATGACATTTACTTTTAAAAATTCTATTTCCACCTACATCTTCTCACTGAAGCTGCATCTATTTGACAACCGTCCTTAGTTTCATTAATCCCCTTAAGCATGAAGTGCTGATGTGTGGTATATTCCGTATGACAATTTAAACTCAACATCCGGGTAGTGTAACCTTATTGATATTATGATACTGGTGGCTTTGGGATATGTACTGTATGGCAATATGAACTTATCAATAGGGAGACATTAAGTTTAGATTGTTAGAGTTGTCATATGAGAATGGCCTCAGCTTTACACATTTTGGTCTGATCGTGCATCTATTGATGCTATTTTAGATCTAGCACTTGAACAAACAACAGTTATAATAGCTTATACTTATTGTAACTTGTCAACATTCACTGATTTAGTATTTTTCTACTAAATAAATTGGATGACATTGTGGTTCACTATGATTGTAATAAGGCACCTATACCAAGCTAGTGTTTATGGATATTATTTCGTTAATGTTGCTATGAGCACTCCTCTTGCAATATGCTTATCTTTTACTAACTTATCGAGACTATAATTTATAACCCTATTAATATTTCAAATCTGAACTATTCTCAGAGCGAAATGGAAGTGCACTGGCAGCAAATGGTACAAACTCCACTGCAGAAGGTCACATCGACTCATCAAATGTAGTAAATTCTGTTCCAGAACAAGTTCATCATGGCATGTCAAATAGCACAAATTCTACAACTGATATTCTGCATAGTCAGCTGAATGCATCTGATGTAGAGAATCAAGGGAATAGGAATGATAGTCAGCCAGGGGGAGACATCAAGATGCCACGAAACACAAATGATACAACTTCTGGTTCTGAGAAAGTTACGGAAGAAGAAAGTGGAAAAAACACAAGAAGAAGGCTTCTTGAAGATAACGATTCAAAAGGCAATGAAGATGTTCATGTTGCAACTGTGGAGAACGATGGAGGTTTGGAGGCAGATGCTGATTCATCATTTGAGTTGTTGAGAGATACTGATGAGCTGGCCGATGAGTATAATTATGATTATGACGATTATGTTGATGAAGCAATGTGGGGAGATGAGGAATGGACTGAAGCACAACATGATAAGCTGGAAGATTACGTTAACATAGATGCACATGTTTTGTGTACTCCGGTAAATATAGTGATGTTTGAATCTTTCTTACTGGCTTCTTGTTTTTTTGTATTGCTAAACCAATTGTGGTTATAACCATTCTTTCCAGGTTATAGCAGATATAGATAATGATGGGGTATCTGAGATGATTGTTGCTGTTTCTTACTTCTTTGACCACGAGTAAGTTTTCCTTGTGAGCAAATAATCTCCCCCCCCCCCCCCCCCCCTCTCTCTTCATTGCCGATGTTGATGGTCATTTGAGCCTCGCACTGGTATCTTGATTTCACAGCAAAGACAATTTTTGTATGGTATTACTTACTATGTAATACCATATGCTTGATTATTAATTTTGAACTGCATCAGCATGACACACATGCACTTAAATCTTGCCCTTATCCATTCCCAGACAACAAACGTAGGAACCTTTACCACTGTATAACTGGTCCCTACTAAATACCCAACCTTAAAAAAATCCCAGTATCAGTTAGTTGATTACTGATAAAAAAAAAAAAGGTTAGTTGATAGCTAATATTTTAACTGTAAATCTCTCCTTTAAAATTTCACCTTTAAGGCTTTAACTCCTATGAGTATTAATTCTCAGACACTTTGTTCTTAAAAAATTGGCACAATCATTTATTGCCTTGAATTCTTCTTGCTTTTATTTGTGGATAGAGACTATTTATACGTTCGGAATTTGAATTTTTTTACCCCTTCTTTTTCTTGTTTTCTATGTATGCCCCAATACTTACCAGATTTAAAATATTCTAGTGGTAACTTAAAATTAAGCTCAAGCTGGCTAAACTTTTGCCCTTCCAGCTTAATCAGTGAAATCAGACTTGGGATACGTTATTTCCTAGGGAGGTAAAATAGGATGTCTAGTTTTTACATACATCTGAAGATGCTAAATAGTTGGGTTCTTCAGAGGTTGGCTCTGTGAGTCTAATAATTTCATATCTGTGTACGTATCAAGTGTTATGAAGCCTTAAACTCTTAAGATTGTGCTAGATAGTCAATTTGGCAAACTTTCACTCAAGTAAACTCTAATACATAGTTTGAAAAATGTAATGATCGTGCTGATATTTGATTTGTTGATGAATTTAAGAAACTCTAACTGGAGCTTTAGCTATTTGTTGTCTTTCTATTTAACTGCAAGCAGCAGAAGTGCCTGGAGATATTTCAGCTGATTAAACTTTAGTTTGGCAGGTATTATGACAATCCAGATCATTTGAAAGAACTTGGTGGTATTGAAATTGGAAAATACGTTGCTGGTGGTATTGTTGTTTTCAACCTTGACACTAAACAAGTTAAATGGACTACACAACTAGATCTGAGTACCGATACTGGAAATTTCCGTGCCTACATATATTCTTCTCCTACAGTTGTTGATTTGGATGGTGATGGGAACTTGGACATCCTCGTTGGCACTTCTTTTGGCATGTTTTATGTGTTGGACCACAAAGGTATGTGTTCCCCTCTGAAACCAATATACAATCTTGTGTTCGACACTCCCTAACTTAACAAGACATCACATCCACCCCGTGCTTTGTTGAGACTTCTGATTCCAATTTAAAAGTCAAGTTTTTCTGTATTACAAAGTATATTATGAATATATCCTTGGCGTTTGATTATTTATCTATACGTGTTCGGTGTTGAAGTTTCAGTGCCTGTTGGAAATGGTAAGAATTTTGTGACTGATTTAAAACTTCATAGATTAGTGAAAAAATATGAACGAGAAACTAAAATTGGTATGGAATAGAATTTTTTCATTAGTAGAATTTTATTTCCTTACGAATGCGACTGAAATTTTGATGCTTTAATAACAAGACACACAAACACACAGAGTGGGAAAGAGAGCTCTGTGGCATTCTATGAAAAACTTTCCTTGGACTCTTGTTTTTGTTACTCTTAGCTTAGATATCTTCACATGTTTTTGTTGTTGTTGTGTTCACCAGTTCTAGTTTACTGATTCAGGCAAAACTAGAGAGAAGTTTCCCCTTGAAATGGCGGAAATTCAAGGGGCAGTAGTTGCGGCTGATATCAATGATGATGGAAAAATTGAATTAGTGACTGCTGATACCCACGGTAATGTTGCAGCCTGGACTGCTCAAGGAAAAGAAATTTGGGAAGTACATCTTAGGAGCCTTGTTCCACAGGTAACATGCACTATCTTGACTTCTAAATACATTCATTCAAGCTATATGTTTATACTATGTGAACACACTTGTTTTCCCCAGGGTCCAAGTGTTGGAGATGTAGATGGGGATGGTCACACTGATATTGTGGTTCCAACACTATCTGGAAATATATATGTTCTTAATGGAAAGGATGGATCAATTGTAAAGCCCTATCCTTACAGAACACACGGTAGAGTAATGAATCAAGTTCTTCTGGTTGACTTGAGCAAACGTGGGAAGAAGAAAAAGGGACTCACTATCGTCAGCACATCATTTGATGGGTATCTATACCTAATAGATGGACCCACATCATGTGCCGATGTTGTGGATATTGGCGAAACATCGTATGATAACTTGAAATCTTTGTAATATAGAGTCGCTCTTTTAACTAAAGCCATATTCTAGTTTTTTAAAAAAGGTGTTTTTTTCAATGACAGATATAGCATGGTTTTGGCTGACAATGTAGATGGTGGGGATGATCTTGATCTTATAGTGACTACCATGAATGGCAATGTCTTATGTTTCTCAACTCCTTCTCCGCATCATCCACTCAAGGAAGGATATTACTAACTTCATATATAATGGGCAAAATTGTTAAGTCTCACATAGACCGGACCCTCAACACAAAATTCCACTTTTTGTCCTAAACTATTAAGGTCTTTTGCACTTTTGGTCTTGTAGCCCTCATTTTTTCCATTTTGGGACCAAAAGTGCAGAGGGTTGTGGGACTAGAAATGCAATTTTGCCTATATTATGACTTATTGGTTGATATTATTACATTCTCTCACAAAACCTGATGTTTCAGGCTTGGAGATCACCTAGTCAAGGGAGAAATAATGCTGCACACCGCTATAATCGCCAAGGAATTTATGTTACTCCATCATCACGAGCTTTCCGAGATGAAGAAGGGAAGAATTTCTGGGTGGAAGTTGAGATTGTAGATAGGTACAGGGTTCCATCTGGCTCCCAAGCACCTTATAATGTCACGGTATGTAACTTATTTTTACTATTATGGCTTTTATGCAAAAACTTACCTATTTTTGCTATTTAGGGCTTGTTTGCAAACACTTCTTGCCAAAAAAGTCAAAAGAAATCCTTACTTTGCTTCTAGCTTTTGGGTGCTTTTAGCTTATATTTTCTCTTTCCGAAGCTAAAGAAAGCACCAGCTCCAAACATTAATACTTAGCTTTTCAAAAGCCAAAAAACTAAAAATCACTTCCTAAATACTTTTGCAAACAAGCCCTTAATTTCTCATATTGAATTCGTCTACTATTTCTTTATGTTTTTTTCTTTGTAATTTTAGGTAAGTTTGTTGGTTCCTGGAAACTACCAAGGAGAGAGAACAATTAAACGAAATCAAATCTTTGATCGTCCTGGGACACATCGGATTAAACTTCCGACCGTTGGAGCAAGAACTGCTGGAACTGTATTGGTGGAAATGGTTGACAAAAATGGACTCTACTTTTCAGATGACTTCTCTCTAACATTTCATTTGTATTATTATAAACTGTTGAAATGGCTTCTTGTTCTTCCAATGCTTGGAATGTTTGGTATTCTTGTGATCCTTCGACCCCAAGAAGGCATGCCGTTGCCATCGTTTTCAAGGAACACTGACTTGTGATTTAGAGCTGACAAGTGAATCAAACACATATTTGGCATTAATTTGAAGAACATATGGTTGATGAAAGTATGTCCACAGCAGAAGTTTGTCATGGTATTGAAGATGGAGCTTAAGTTATATTATCTCATTTTTGTTGCAGAGCAAATTTTGACTGAATCTTTGGCAAATCTGTGATCGAATGCAGAATAGATGGCAATGTTGTACCTTTGGAGTACTAGTAAACGTTGCCTGTTTCAAATGTAATTCTAACATTTTATACAGTGTGAGGCATTATACCGAACAATCTGATGTATGACAACATGTCTAGTTTGTTTCTACTGGATTTTGAATTTGGCTATTCGATAAAGAGTTGTCTTTCTGGTTCCTTTAGGTTGTGCCACTAGAAAAGATTGAATGAATTGGAGGGGAAAAAATAACAATTTTTATACAGCGTGTCCATCTGCACAATTTGAAAGTCTAAGATAAGTTGTATTTGTTCAAAGAGAAGGCGTTTGAGCTTAGTTTGTTATACTCATTGTACTAAATTCGACAATGTCTTGCATTTGGTAGTTGAAATTTAGTTTGAGATTGATCTAAGAAATTGAAAAATAGTATGCAAAATATTAATCTTCTCAAGGCTGGTTTTTGTTTGGTCCGTTTAAAAAATTGGTTTAAGTTCAAGCATAACTTTAGGTATGACAAAACATCAAATCGTATTGTCCGAATATACTTATACTCGTGTACATGCCCTTGTTGGCTGTTGTACTAGAAATAAAACTACCCCAAGAATTGAACAAATAATGAAATTTCCCAAATCATGCAAGACTTTCCCAAGCGACATATTTTACAGAATCACTGAACCCAAAACTACAGACAAGAACTGATCTGTAGCAAACTTCATTGATCTCAAAACCAATTCACAGCAAGTGGAGCAGCTGTCCAAGTTCATATAATCGTTTCGAAATATGTAATCATTCAAGATAGAACAAATTCAAGCAGACAGGCAGTGTTCATTTGAGTTACGGCAAGCAAGACGAGTTAACTCAAGGATGCAAGTAGAAGCTGTTGCGTTAGATTTCTTCGTGCAAATTAAATAATCACCACATATACAACTGTTAAAACAAATATAGTTGTATAAGTACTTTAATAAGAGTGCATAGCAGCTTAGAGGACACGTGATGGCATTTCGAGGATCGTTATTGCATTTTATGTTACACAATCAGTTTGAATGTTACAAAAACTTCAGAAATTCCAACAGAAGCAAGATTTGTAAATCCAACAACTGAACTAGATGGATGATACATGGAAGTTGTGTGTCATTAGGCCATATTAAGAAGTTCAAAACTAGATTGTAAAATGACTGAAACGAACAGAAACCATGAAATAATCTCAATGATCAACTTATCTAAGTAATAATGAACTTTAACATCAAAATTACGAACCATGAAGAAATTAAGACATAAATCAATTTCTTTCAGATTTATACAACATATGAAGCCAAAATAAACAGAAAGAATGTTTCATAATAACATTTGAAGCCAAAATCTAAAGGTCACATGTTATTACAACAATATGAAATAGTAAGATTCACAAGAAAAACTCAAACTATAAAGATCAATATGCTTGCAATATAGGCCTTTTACCAAGTCTCTTGATTTCTCTATCCATTTGGCCAGTAAGCATCAATCCAAACATCTTGAAATCACAAAGTAAAGACCAAAACGGGTGCCCAAAAGTTGCAGGAACATTCCCTTCAATGAAGAAATGACTATACCAAGCCAAACCATACCCAAATAAAGGTACAAATATTAAAAACCACCAATTGAATATCAAAGAGTATACCAAACACAAAATACTGCAAATTGTCCCTGCAAAATGCCAACGTCTTGTAGCTGGTTTTGTATGATGATTCATGTAAATCGGCCAAAATTCTTCCATACTCCTGAAATTCATATCTTTAAAGCAATCTAAAGTGATCCCAGATCACAATTTTGACCAAGTTCAGATCTTGATGGGGAAAATATACTATTCAGAATTTACCCAAATAAGAAAATCTTTAATTCTTGAGTATAGAATACTGTAATTTCAGGAAAGACACCAAAATAGTTGCTGGGATTGATTCAATCTTATCAACAAACACCTTATTTGCATCAAAGTTTCAATCTCGCAAGCCAACTAAATCGAGAAATTCTGCCAAAAGTAGAAGTTTGAAGAAGAGAGAATCGAGCAAGAATCTCTTGAATTTGACTGGGATTTACAGCAAAGGGAGGAAAGAAAGAAAGAAAAATAAAGACGCAATTTTTAGTGAAAGGAATTGAGTGGTGAAGAAAGGGTATAATACTAAAAATCTACGATTTGACTTTTCAATATCTGTTGATGAATAGAAGAAAATGGTTCAGGGGTCTCACTTCAGAACAGCTTATTGTTTATAATTACCTCCTATATTTTATCTAATTATCAAAAATTCTCATATTGCTAATTTTTTTATTAGCTTTCAAGTCAAAACGACAATCATATACCAATCAAATGATATGAAAATACCTATATATTTATATAACAAATTGACAATAATTTTTAAGTTAATTTTAAAAATTGACAATAACTCATTGCTCATTTAAAATCTCCTTATGATTTATAAAAGAATTTTGGATGGATAATTTTGTTAATAAAAAAAAAACACAAAGTTATTTTTGCTAATAAAAATAGCACAGAGAAGCTTTCACCAATTAAATAAAGTACAAGGATTATTTTTGCACTTTGCTCTATTGTTTATTGCATCACGAGTTTTGGGATGTGTGATGGGAAAAGTTCTAAAGAAAATCAATCATTGGCCCCTCTTCATTGTTTCATTCACAAATCTACTTTTTGTTATTTATGATTTTTCTACTCCATTTAATTAATGTCCTTTGCTTCCAACATTTTTAGTGAATATTGTTTCAAGTTTTGGTTTAACATAAAAACCAAAACTGAAACAAGAAAATTTCATATGTTGTTGGTTTGTGGTATATACCTTTGTATGCCTAGCCCAATTATTATTCTTGGACCCTAATTTGATGTCAGGTGCTTCTATATCGTATAATAGTTATAGTTATGTATTTAAAGAGGATCAATTCCATAACCTTTTAAACTACCCTCTCAGCCCCTCTTTTCTTTTTCCCCTTAAATTTTTACACGGAATTTAAGATAAGAGATGAAAAAATAAATTTTATAGATTTTTTTACTCTAATGTACTTAAAAATAATGGTGAAAATTTAGTGATATCAAATCATTACTTTATGTGAGAGTATTTTTTGATAAAATAATATTTCATTTAAAAAAAATAGAGTTGTTTTGGGACACTCAAAAAATAAAAGGATAAATTGAATATTGGTACAAATATTGAAAATTGAAACTGTAATCCAAATATTAAGGTTTAGCCCAGAAAAGAAATGTCATTTATAAATGGTAACAGTGATAAATAGTGATTATTCGTTTTTCCACTCAAATGAAGAGACGCTTACTTCTTGCATACGCTTCACATTGTCAATAAAAATGAATTTTACTAATTGATTCATAGTTCCTACAGCAAATATTGTCTTGTCATAATCTTTTTTAGTTATTGCACAAAAGGTAAATTTAAAAAAGTATTTGCTATTTGAATGAAGGGAATGGCAGCATTAAATGCGTAACATTGTGAAAACCCAAAACAATTGACAGCTGTGGGATTTGAACCCACGCCCTTTCGGACCAGAGCCTAAATCTGGCGCCTTAGACCACTCGGCCAAACTGTCACACGTTATGTCTTTCTCATAATAAAATAATAAAACGAAAGAAAGAAAGAACCACTGAAGACAATAAATAATAATTAAATGAAAATTACAAGCTCTCAGGTTTCTTAGCGTAGTAAACATATACAATTGGACAAACAAAATTATGAGAGAGCAACGTAAACCTAACGTTAAAAATTAGTACCTTATTAGAACGGATTTGGATATGAATTAATTATATCTTTTTTTTCATATGATTAATCATAAAAGTTATATCTATCAAAACTCAAATATATTTCTCTATCAGAAGACAATGAAATTTACCACTTGAAAAACTAATGTTACTCGGTACTTATTATTAGCTACATAAAACCAACTGCTTTTTCTTGTCCTAATTAATTACAAGATTTAGAGGGATTGAGGTCACATTTTCTAACTTTATAATGAAAAACTCCATCTTTTCGTTTTGGGCTTATGAATGAGATATTTCCCAAAACTGACCGGGCCCAAATGAAAACTGAGCTGGAGTGAAGGCCTTTTGGGAATAATGTATTCTCTGAAAGTGTAATTAGGAATTTCAGTCCTGATTTTATTTTATTTTTTTATAATTATTTCAGTCCTGATTATATAAGTTTATTTTATAATAAGATAAGTACGATTGTTTATAAGTGGCTAGAGCCCATGGAATCATTATGGGCCAGCTTTTTATTGGTTTTTGGCACTGAATTTAATAGGTGGCCGATCGACTTGTGTGCAAATTAAGCTGGGGTCTATATAGTAGTAGTGGGCTTAAAGTTATTCTCGTCAATATCAAGCATTGAATTATACCCCAGACCAGACTGTAAAGCATTTTTTGGGTCTCATTCATAATTCAATGTTTCAAATTATTCCTTCAAAAATATATTTTTTTTTAACTCAAAATTTATATATTGATCTCCATCAAGAATTATTCAGCCTAAAAGAGAGCAAGATTTTAGTCTTTTCTTTTTTTTCTCTCTCACATGACAATTCACATATGTATCCTATTAAAAAAATTGGAAAGAAAAGCAACCATATATTTTTTCTTTTCACCATCCTTTAACTTTTGAAATTTACCATAGTGTTGATTTTCATGCCATTTGATATTTAAAAAAACAAAAGACTGCAGCTAAAGCCCTTTTTTTTTCTTTTTCTTGTTGATCTAGAATCATGTCAGTAGATCAATTTTGTAACTCTAGAAACATTTATAATGATCAGGTTAAGATCTGTTTGGAATATTTGCTAATCCCCAAGTTAATGTATATATATATATAGTGTGTGTGCTTAGAAATCATCCTTTTGTATGTTTCTATGACTTTGTCTTGCTTTAGTAACATGCCAAACTCTATATTCTTTCTTGGGATTCTTTCATTTGTCATGTTTAATAATGTTTATGCAGATTATATGAAGAAAGAAACACTATTTTGTGTTTGTGCATGCTAGCTACTTTAATTTGTGGTATTATAATCTTATTAAAAATAAGGTTTTAATAGCCTAAAAGGCTAAAATAAATTATATTATATTATGGAGTATCTTAAATTGAACCTGCAGTCCTAATCAATAATCTTGGTTTGTGGAAGATCTCAATTCTGAAATAGTTGCAGGCCTGTTGAATAAACTATACAAATTAATTAAGTAGTAGAAGTTTTACGAAATAGGTAGCATTAATTAATATTGGGCTACGTTCGGCTCAATAAATTAAAGTTCCATGGTACGTTGTTTGGTTTGGTAGATTTGTTTGATCTATGTCTAATCAATGTTTTTTGGAGCTCCATTTTCTCTCCTAAGTTAAAAATTAAGTACGTATTTACGTAATTAATATAATCAAGCATAAATCTTTTTTTTTTTTTTTTTGGTCTTTGTCTCGACTTGATTCATTTATATTCTTAGTGAACATTTGAAGCAATCCAGGCTTAGTTTCTAGTTTTTATAAATTTTATAACTTTACATTTGGTCTTAAATGTGATTTAATAATGTCCACTTATATAGTGTCTAAACAAAGAATATGCAATATTATTTGTATTTTCTTATATATATATATATATAGCTAACCGAGTATTAATTAAGCTACAGTAAGGTACATGCTTCATGTGCTTTACCTTTTTTAGGTTAGGATGAAAACAAGGTTGTGAATAGGCATTTTGGGTCCAAAATGAGGGCCTCTTTTTAAAGTGGGATATATGATTCAACACATTCTTCTTTATTAGACAAAATGTATTTTGTGTGGGGTAAAGGGACCAACTAAATGGTCCAATAAGATGATGGATGGTTCCTTTTTTATCCCCGCTAATTCGACATTACACCTTTAATTGCATGTTCAACTTATCTTTTTATTTTTATTATAATTATGAATTATAATAATGATCCCTAGCAATTGGAATAATTCATATCCAATTAGAAGCATATAACTTTGATATATGGAATATTGTGTGTTTTGTGATTATGGACAATAATTATCTAGTCCTACATTATAAGACATCAATTATTTGATATAATTACCCGGCTAAATTTGTGGATCCTATGACGCACGCGTGTGAAGTTAATTGATTTCATGATTATTTCGTTCACATAGTATTTGTCAACTCTATTTAATTTTAAGATACATTGAAAATCATAAATACACTAATCTACTATATAATTAGCTAGTCTCTACTAACCACTAGCTGGTACGTAAGGCCATGAAATTAGATGTGTTTATGACAAATTATTTTGTATACGAGGTATTAAAGTCTTGGTGATCTAAAATGGTAATCTAATTCTTGCGTTGCATTAGTGTATATATTGATTCATTTGTGTCATCTAGAATAAATTTAGCAACTAGTAAACTGTTAATTATATTATAGGCCGGTCTGCTTGTGCATGGGCTGGTGGGAGAAATTATAATCTAAACTTAATTTGATTTTACAAAATTAATGTAATTGTATATATTTTAGATTCATCACTTATTTAAACCTTTTCTTTAGTGAAACAATTACTACATCATTACATTAATATTATTAAATCGGACAATTTATTCAATTATAAATTACAATTAAATTAATAGAAAAAAAACCAACTATCAAATATTAATGTTATTAAAAAAAAAACTCAAATTGATAGAAATTAAACTTGTAACCTTTATCTTCATGTCATTCTCTTACCATGCATCAATAGTACCTTATCAGGGAACACAAGGAATCACAATAATTTTATTTCATAACAAAATAATGCACACACACATGTCTTTGTTATTAATAATTATATATATGGAGTATTAGACTTAAGCAAAATGGAAATGGGGCTAAAATGGGACCCCAACACAGAGGAATAACTTCTGTCCAAAATCTTTATCCAATAAATATAATTATTGAACTAAATAAAACAAACAAGAACATGAAAAGACAAACCCTAGAGGCAGAAAGACAAATATTTAATACTTTATTCTTTAATTTTTCCTTTTCCTTATTCAAAGATGAAAAAAATAAAAGAAAAAGTGAAAGGACTGAGGACAGAGAATCACTTTACGTCTAAGTCCTTGCACATATACATACATCATCCACAATTCCACATGGGTGCGTATAGATTTTCACTTGCTTTTTTTCTTTCATGGCATGTGAATAAATGAGAGTTAATGGGGCCCCGTGAATAGTAGGCCCGATGGAGAAGTTCGGGTCGGCGGGCTCAACTTGCTCGTGACTTTAGCGGCGCCGGCAGGTCTAGTTAGTTTTATCACGGCCCATCGTTATTCATAAAAAATCACTATTGATAAGTCTAAAAAAAGTTCTTGGCCAATTTATAACTAAAATTTTAGTTCATATTTGACTGATTGTAACATTTAAATATACATCAATCATAAGCAACATATATTTTTTTAGGAAATTCATGGGTAAATGAATTAATAATCAATATTATCGGTACAAAACTGAGATCAAATCTGGATGTTCGGTGATAGGAGATAAAAAACTAAGAGCTATTTTAGCTAGAGCAATAGTTACCGAATTATTCTCTTTATACACTCGAGAACATTTAAAGAAAAAATAAGGCTACGAGCTAAATGATTGATATCATAAAACACGGGACCAATGTATAACTTGATGAAGAGGAATTATTGCCACTACTATTCATTCCTGATATGCAAACGCATTTGAGAATAATATGACTCCAACCGTACGGGATACGCCGAACTCAATACCTCTTGAAACTAACATGGCTTCCGCCGCTTCCACATTATGAGTTGTACATACCAATCAGGATCCATGAGAATCTCATCGCCATAATTCCAATACCACAATGTTTGCATGAACGGTCTAAGGCCGCGTCCACATTGATCTTAACACAGGGAGTTGGAGGAGGTTGGCAATGGATTGGTTCCTAGATGGACTCGGCATGGGTGATTGTGTAAAGCAGCGGAGGTGCCACTCATACAAATCAGATGCATGAGAGCTAACTTCCATAGGAGACCAAACTTTTGTTTCCCCAAGCAATAAGTTCCGTGAGAAACCAACACGGAGTAGCTAATTATACAAACTCCTTTCGATCGCATTCGCCCCAAACACCCTATAACCAATCAACCGCATTCTCCAATTGGACGATAATGGGAGATTTGACGACACCTATACCTGCAGTGAAAAGGAGCATCGGGATAGGCAGTGAAGCGCCGTTCCAGCATGCCAACGCAACAAGGACATGTATCGATCGTCTTCACTGGCTCTCGGTGCTTGAGGGAATGACAAACAATCAATGAATTAGAGCATATATCAAATATTATTATAAGAAATAATAGAATAAATCAAACTTCGTGAATAGGAACTGGATCGAAGAACGATCACACCACTAGACGATGTCCTCGAATCATGATTGTATCTCTTCTATACGTGTTCTAATTGCTGATCATAACACAACATAAAACTCTATTGGAATGTTGAAAGAGATGTCGTTCTTGCAAGATCCTTTTTAGCACATAAGAAATTTTGGAAAATCAGAAAAGTTCCTAGGAATTCAAATTTTATTGCTCATAATCTTGCGCATTGAACAAAAAAAATTGTAATTGGTCTGAACCTATTGATCTTGATTATTTTCCTTTGTCTTGTTTAGCTGAAAAAGGATTGAGAACCAGGTTTTATATATATATATATATATATATATATATATACATATATATATATATAAATAATATAACACAATAAATCGAGGTCATTAACAAAACCATGATAAATGTTGAAATAAATTATACTAAGAATTTCAAACCTTATTTAATATTGCATCCACTAATATATAATAAATGTATTTGTACATGTTACATCACTCATCTAATATATATATATATATATATATATATATTTGACTTAATCGAACCGCTCAATTATAAAATAATAGTATTCACACAAGTCTTATAATATATTTATGTATTCGAAATATTCTAATTGATTAGTTATTTTAGTGAATCATTTAACTAATTAAATACAATTATATTTATGTGTTTTATGATTTATCACTTTTGTAATTGTGCAAATGATTAAATAGTTATTATAAAATTCATTTTATAACTTAAAGTCTAAAATTTTGTTCATCTAAATTGGCAGCCCCAAAATCAGCAGTCAATTATGAAATTCGTGTGCCTAACTACATGCTTATATACAAAAACACCCACGTACTGACAGGTGACATTCATACAAAAAAATACTCTACTCACTGTATAAAATAAAGTGTACGTACATACTAATACTATACTATACATACACGAGGGACATCATATCAGTATTTTCAGTGCATGTGTAGATATTGTATAGTACGGACCACCTAATTAACATAAATAGTGTACGTTGTTTGTAATTGAGGGGTGTTTGCAATAGCTTCTCCATCTAAAAAAGCAGCTGCTTTTGCTTGAAGTAATTAAAAAGTACTTTTAAAAAAAAGCATGGGGTGTTTGCAAAATAAGGTAAAAAGCAGCTTAAATCAATTATGTAGGTGTTTGCAATTTCTGAAAAGCAGAATATAATAAGTCTTTTGTTTTATATGAATTTTATTACAAGTCCTATTTTACCCTTAACTTGGCATGTTCATACATTAATTTTATTTTAAATGAATTTTATTACAAGCCCTATTTTACCATTTACTTGACATGTTCATAAATTAATTTTGTCTGATTTTTGAAAACGTCTTTTTGTAAGACACACGTCTTTTCGCAACTAAGATCAAAACAAACAATGTTATGATTATATATATAAACCATTGGCTAAACTTTATCAAATCAAATGGATCAAACAAAAATATTATAAATTATCAAGTAAGTTTATATTTAATTATAAAGAATCAAACAAAACCACCTAAATATTAACTAAGTTTTTGTCATATTAAAATGAAAATCAAGGTTATTTAAATCATTAACTAAGTTTAAATCAAATCAGAATGAATACTTTAGTAAAATAGAAAAAATCAAACTAACAATAGTGAAATCAAAATAAACAAACAATAAAAAAATAAACAAACAAGTTGAGCATAAAAGACTAACTAATTTCAAGTTACCACTATAAAAAAAAACTTATAATTAGCGAACAAACAAAAATAATAAAACCCTACATAAAATTAAAAATGGCTACAACAATGCACAAAGCTAAACTAGAACTAAAAAAAAAATATGAACAACATATTTTGAATCGAAGACGACACACAAACAAAAATAGTAAAAAATGAATATCATATTTTTTTATAGTCATTACCCGCAAGAATATAAATAAAATTGTGAAAAGTAAAAATAAATAGCATCAATTACATAAAATAGAAAATGAGGGTATTGTTGGAATTAAGAGAAAATATTAAGGATATAAATGTCACAAAACTGCTTCTATTTTATTACAAGATTGCCATCAGCCCCAAAAGCATGTCATGACATGCTTTTCCAAAAGCAGCTTCTAACTGCTTTTTTGTTGAGAAGCAAAAGCAAAAGCAGAATTTGCAAACACTGAAAAACCGCTTTTCGAGGAAAAAAAGCTGAAAAACACTTCCTAGAAGCATTTGCAAACACCCCCTGAGTCGTACGTGTGTAGCTACTAGCTTTTGTAAATGGTGCGGCTTATTTATTATTGCATTAAAATCTTGTTACTTAAATAATTGAATTACTCATATTTACTCTTTTAATCTATGCTTGAAAATGCAGCTTTAACGGTATTATATATATATCTTTGAAGGTGGACCATTAATATATATTATAAATGCTCAACTAATTAATTCAGAAAATGGTAGTAAAAGTTTAAAAATATTAATACATGCATTTTCAATTCCTTAATTTTAAATTACAAAGATTTGGTTCTGATATATATATTTGAATAACATTATGAAGTAGTATTTTGTTATATATGGAATTAATAAAAATAAAATGCAATGTATATATATATATATATATATAATGTGGTGATCAATTGGCAGGGTCATTTCTTTTTCTAAGCGACTCCCCAGGAAACATATTTTGGACTCATTTAGACAGGTCCCCACTTCACTTCATTCCTTTTGCTCATATTTCACATCTTCAAATTTTCAATTCACATTTATTAATTTGTTTTTATAGTTTTATTAAATTACAAGTACATAATAATATTAAAAATCGAGATCTTTACAAATGGCTTACATGTATAGAGCCAAGCCGGAAGCTTAAGCCAACTTCATGACTTTTCATTTATTTTCTAGCCCTAACTTTTTACCTCGGAATTTATATCTAAGAATATCATTTTCAACTCTTTTGATAAAAGTATGCAATTATTTCTGGCTCAAAGGTGCTTTTGTTACCTCCATATATTCTTATTTTTTTCTGGGTCATTAATTCAAAATTTATTTCCTTTTTTTTTTTTTTTGTTTTGTTTTGTTAGGGGAATATCATATATAGCTACTTAGCTAATGTGAATGAATTTTGAACGTGTGAGAAACATTTTCTCATTACACTTTATCTCACACCCCTTGGGCTATCATTATAAGTTTATGTATATATACGGTTAATTTTAACAAAAATGTTAATCATAATGATCTATAAAATCACCTAGAAGATAAAAACGAGTGTTCAGATTTAATTGTAACAATTAAATCAGCTTTTTTTTGGTTCAAAGTTGATTGGAATAATAAGTAATGGACTCTTTTCCCGTGTAACGGTATTGGAGAATAATAAATCATTCCTGTCACATTTTTGCTTTAATTTACAACGGCACAAGTGATATATCGTGACGGTCATTAATAGTCTCCACGGCTATGATATTTATTAGCTACACAATTTACTATTAATTGTAGTTGGAACTTGATTATAGTCCTATCTAATTCACGACTTTCCGACTTCAAAAAGCAAAATAATACAAATATTTACTAGTGAATCCTTTTTTTTCTTTCATATAAAAGTTGCATATTTATCACAATTGTAAAATTTTAACATAGTATCACGTACAGTTAAAACAAATTATTTGACAATATCTAAATTTAGTAGTATTGAATATTGGACCGAGATTGATCAGTAAACTAAAAACTCGTTTGAGTCCGATTTACTACACATAAAATTAAGCTTGATTATCTGATTAATATATTCTGAAGTTCGATTCAAATTTGACTCGATAAGCTAAATTATAACATGATATGTAAAAGTATCAAGATATTCAAGTTTCACTCGTGTTTGAATCGATGAAGCCCGTTCAACATCAATTTGTTTAAAAATAAGATCGTGCTCAAACATAACATTTAGATTGATAGCAAAGTCAAACCAAACTTAAATAATATGTTCAACTCGACTCGACTCGTTCCGTAACCGAAGTAGCAAATGAGTTTCCAAATTTAGTGTGACAGATTTATGCTCCCCTTGTTGGCACAGTGTTTGGTAGCAGGTGGGAATGAAATCGCAAATGGGAATGCGAATTGGGAAAGGAAAAGGAAAATGGATAACCCCACAAAACAATGATGAAATTTAACTCAATTTTCTTGGTTAAAAATGCGAAAGAGACGGAGAAAAGAAAACCAAAAATAATAAAAAAGACACAAACAAGAAAAAAGGAAAAGGAGGTGAAAATAAAGAAAAAAAAGTAGAGAAAGCGATTTTAGAATGCAACACATCAGATTTGGGATACAGAGAGAGGAGGCATGCTTTGCTTTTGCTTTTTCTATCCGACAGGAATCTTTGAAAATCGAAATTCCCCGTTCAAACAAAAGGAAAAACAAAATATTTATGAAATTTTAAGGTTAAAAATATAAAAGAAAACTTTGTACTTTAGATTTAAAAAAAAATAATAAGTATTTGTGTGTTAACTATTATTGAAATAAGGAGATTCCTATAATTTGTATTTATTTTATAAACAAATAAGAACGTCGATTTACAATTTACACTCCTTAATAAATTTTTAGAATCATTTGAACATATACCAAACACGTGTTTGATAGTAGACCAATTGCACCGCGACACTTGCCTTATCACAATGCATTTGTACTACTGCGCCAAATTGATAACATGATGCTTGGGATGTATAAAATAATTTTTCATTTGTTGAGAAATCAAGATGTAAATTGAGAAGAATCCTAAACCAAACTAGTGACAAATGTACAAATACACACTCATCATTAAGGGCAAAACGGTCCTTTCAATAAATGTAGAAAAAGAAAAAGGGAAAAGCATCCAACGGAAAAGAAAATTTATAAAGAGAGAGAAGTGAATTCCAATTTATTTTCCTTCCCCTTTTCCTTTCTTCACAGGCTCACACACACACACAGAGACACACACTCGCCAATTGAGAACAAATTCAGACCAAAGCAAAATCTTTTCTTTGTCTCTCTCCAAAACACACAAACAGAAAACACGCACATTGGTTGGTGATTGTGGTGAAATGCAAAGCTGTTGTAATTTATTTAGCGGGGGGTGGTGCACAAACTTGCTCTGAAACGGTTATGAATCCCATTACCGCCGTAGACCCAACAGCGCCGCCACCGCAACCGCCGCCTCAGCCGCCGCGGTCTTCCTTCAGTTGTGACCGCCACCCCACCGAACAGTTCAATGGCTTCTGCCCTTCTTGTCTTTGCGAACGCCTCACCACACTAGATCACTCCTCCTCCAACACTCCGTCTTCCTCCCGCCGCCCCTCCTCCGCCTCCGCCGCCATAAAATCCCTCTTCTCCTCAAAACCACCGCCGCCTCCTAAACCCTCGAAACCAACCTCATTTTTCCCAGAACTACGTCGTACCAAGTCGTTTTCCGCTTCAAAGAACGAAGCTTTAGGTCATTTCTTCGAGCCCCAGAGAAAATCTTGTGACGTTAGGAACACTTTATGGTCACTCTTTTCACTCGACGACGACAATAAGACAGGTAATAGCAATAAACCCAAACCCTCCTCTGTTTCTTCTTCGAACCCACAGAACGGCATAAAAATCGAATCTTTTGTGGCGAATAAGCCTGTCTTTGAGGAAACTGAAAATGAGGAAGATTTTGTAGACCCAGAAATTTTGGAAAATGATGTTGTTGGCTTTGTGGATGATGATGACGATGATGATGATGGGGATGAAATTAGGCCTGTCCCAGATTCTAATTTTGTTCAATTAGAGTTAAATAGTAGTGAGATTGTTCAAGAAGAAGAAGAAGAAGAAGAAGAAGTTTTAACCATGAAACCTATGAAGGACCACATAGATCTTGATACTCAAGAGAAGAAAAACTCAGGAGGGAGATTTTGGGCAGCTGCTTCAGTTTTTAGCAAGAAATGGCAAAAATGGAGGACCAAACATAAGACAAAGAAACCAAACAATGGCGAAAAATTAACCACATTGCCTGTCGAAAAGCCAATTTACAGGCAGTATAGAGAAACTCAATCGGAAATCGCTGATTATGGTTTTGGAAGAAGGTCTTGCGACATTGATCCTCGATTCTCACTTGATGCTGGAAGAATAAGCTTTGATGATCCAAGGTATTCACTCGAGGAGCCACGAGCTTCGTGGGATGGTCATTTAATCGGAAGAAGTTTTCCGAAGATGCCCCCTATGGTTTCTGTACTAGAGGAGGGGCAGGTGCATGTACCTCGTACTGATATGCAAATTCCGGTTGAAGAACCGGTTTTAAACTCGGTCAATGGAGATGAAAGTGTACCTGGAGGTTCAGTACAGACTAGGGACTATTATTTGGACTCTTCTTCTAGAAGGAGGAAGAGCCTTGATAGGTCTAACTCGATTAGGAAAACAGCAGCTGCAGTGGTGGCTGAGATTGATGAACTTAAAATGGCTTCTAACAACAACTTAGATTATTTTCATGGTGCAAGAGTGTTAGTAGGGGGGAGGGAGTTGAGGGATTCAAATTCGATCTCAAACTCTTTGAGAGATGATTTTTCGGAGACCTTTGAGAGGAAGGAAGGGAAGAAGTCAAGGAGGTGGAGTTGGAAACTGTTGGGTTTTTTACACCGTAGGAATAAGTATGAGGATGAAGAAGAGAAGTATAGTAGAGTAAACGGGGTCGAGAGATCTTTGTCGGAATCTTGGAATGGAGACTTGAGGAATGGATTTAATAGAAATATGTTTAGGAGTAATAGTAGTGTGAGTTGGAGAAACTCTAATTACGTTGGGGGTGTGAGGAAATCGAGTGTTGAGATTAATGGGAATGGGAAGAAGAGGGAAGACTTTGTTTTGGAGAAGAATAGGAGTGCGAGGTATTCTCCGAACAACCATGTTGATAATGGACTTTTGCGATTTTACTTGACGCCTGTGAGGGGTGGGAGTCGAAGAGGAATCAAGCCTAATAACACACAGTCGATTTCAAGAAGTGTATTGAGGCTTTACTGAGATTCAAAAAGGTCATATTGTTGTTCTTTTTCGTTCGATGTTGTTAACTCTACTGCATTTGTTGTGTCTTGTTATTTAAAATGTTTCATGAATCTTGATCGAAATAAAAGTTTGCGTATTTTAGTTTAATGATGAGAAAAATCCAATGTTTCTTTGCTTTAATTCATGGTTAACAATTCTAAGTTGTGAATCAATAAAATAAGGTGTTTAATTTCATGGTCATCTATGAAATTGTTTACCAACTTAATGTACATTAATATCTCTTTCTGTCTCTAAGGTGTTTTTACTTTGAACAAGTATATGCTTTTCTGATTTGATTTGTAAAAAGGCTAAATTCTCGGAATAAAAGGCAAATATATTGTGTTTGGTTGAATTGTTTGCTTGCTAGCAATTATTGTTGCTCTAGATTGTGTTTTTGGGAGTTCATTGTTTTTACTTTTTAGTCCTTATCATTGAAACAAAGCAAAGTGGATCATCCACCAAATAAGGGAGGCAATAATTTGGGAAGAAAACCGAAAATGTAAATATTATTTTTCTTGCAACAAATGGAATATTTAAACTGTCTGTTTCTATATGTACTTTTGTTCAACATGTCTATGTGCATATCTACCTTTTTTTTCACTCTACATTGTTTACAATTGTCTAGATTTGCTTGTTCAGGTCAGTAGACAAGAGGGGTACTCCAGTCCTTATACTCAGTCGGGGTATGTAACTCTTAGATGGTTCATAAAGCTCGAAGGCTCGGGTGATCACCTGTGACCCAATGAAACCAAGTTGAAGGCTGAAATCTGTTCGGGTTTTGGTTTACGGAAGTTTTAGTTAGAGCCGAGGACAAAAGTAAACTTAAATCTTGTTCAATCAAATGATCAATTGTGGGGTTCCTAATTCAAGTTTGCTTTTAAAAGGTGGAACTATTTGTAGAAAAAAATTGTCATATTTTTATTGTTGTTATATATATCTTCATTGGGGGTTCTTTATCTTTTGACAGCAATTGGTTTATTTGGTTAGTGATAATTTAGATGGTAACGTTTAGTTTTATCTTCCTAAATATAATAGTTAAGATTACTAGTATTTTATTTGGTATAATTTTGAGATTCGCTGGCATGAAGTTAATGTATGTATTCATATTATCTTCAAATTGAAGTCCTTTTTTTTTCTAACCAAGAAGTCCTTTAAAGTTGTATACTATTATGCCATATTATTTCCGCTTTTGATGATTAGGTAACAATTTGATTTGGTTATTTGAGTTGATTTATCAAGTACAAGAAAGGCACAAACTAACTTACTATCACTAAGTCGATAGCGACACAAAAGCTTGGTGACACCTACGAGAAATTTTTATTAAATGATATTTTCTCTGTTCCTAAATTTGCATTTGTATATTTTTTGGAATGTTACGAAAGACTTCTTTTCTATAAATGAAATTGTTTTTTTTTTTTCAAAGTCGTGATCCAAGCGACGCCAACCTTCACCATGAGCTATTTTCGGTGTGGAGACTATAGACATAACCGCACATTCTTTATAGCATAGGATTGCAGTGACATTTGTGTGGGATGAAGGTCAACTGCCTTCCAGCTTCCCCTCGATCCTGAGGCGGCACTTGCGATGGGATCGATTGATCGAGAAGGGGATTGCATTGTAGTGATCAATACGATCAAAACGTTTGAACAATCTCTTGCTGATTTTGGACACATTATGCAACATTAAGGCTATAATATAGCATCATGGCTGAAAGTAAATCATTATACCATGAAGCTCAAAAGGCTTCAATTTACAATGGAGGAGTAATTGCATTGACCACCTCTAAATTTTCAAATTATTTGCATTCGCTTCCTCCCTCTGGCTTTTGTAAATTTTACCCAAGTTAGAAGTAGTAGATACAAATAGATTAAAATTAAAGGGAGGTCAATGCAATTAACCCATACAATATATTAAGTAATGAAGGAAAGCATGTATTCACAGTGTGAAACACTGAAAGAAAAAGCAGAGCACATGAATTTGAGTTAATTAAGTGAAGTCCCCACTACCCACGACAAATAATTTTTTGACTTGGAATGTATTTTTCTCCCTCCCATTAGGAAATTCAAGGACCCATAGGACAAATTAGCATATAATTTTAGTGTTTTTTTCTTTTAAAGATTTAGCTTTTACTTTGGTGTATGATACATGTAAAAGCTCTGCAATCGAGAAATTTAAAGAAATTCAAGTCAAAAAGTGACGAAAAAAACATCCTAAGGTGTATTCAAAAAGGAATATTAAGATGGCAAGGAAAAGACATACATGTAAACTTTCAGTGTATTTCACATCTTGCTATGTATTTGGCTTGACAAGAATTGAACTTTGAAACTTGAATTTTGAAAATTAATTTCACATTAATCAATAAATAGTCTAAATTCATCATCAAGAACCAAGCTGAAGAAAATATAAATAAATTTGAAGCTTCATGAGTAAACTCAAACCATTGCAAGCTCCTAAGCCAATTGAAGTCAAATAGGCAACAGCCTCGAACAACTTTTTCATTGCATTGAAGTCTAATGCAAACCTCATTTTCTACAAACAATGTAATAAAAGTTCTTTGCATCAACATGATGTTTCAATAACTGTGCAAAAATGAAAAACAACATGAACAAGAATTACCATGCACACTATAAAGGATAAAATTGAATTTACGAAAATTGATGAAAGCCAAGGTAAATACTGCTCCCTATACACTGCATTCAGGTCTAAGAAACAAAATCTTCGGATCCCTTTCTCCAGATTCCCATACACCAAGGCATGGTTGTATAAAACACTAATATAAAATGGGAAGCCGATGTATCACATATGATACCTTAGCCTATATTTTTTAAGTAATTTTAAATTCTAAGGGTGTATTTTATGAAGAACGCGATAAAATTTTGCTTCTATGCCACATAACAAAGATGGGAAATTCTGGCCAAGGATCAAACCTCCCATGACTTGTGAACTAACTTACTTGCTAAGAAGGCCGGCGTAAATACCGAGCCTTTACATCTTCATAATTGCTTGTGATAAGATTCTTCCCCTTAGATCTTTTCCGCGTACCCATGTTATTATAGTCCTTTGCTTCTTCCTCGTCATCGGTATCAACTAGATTTATAGACGATGACCTTGTGTGCAGACTCATGCGTTGTGGAATATAAACATTGAAGTAATAATTGACAATATCTTTCCTAGATTTCTCAGGAATACGCTTCAAGGCTTGTTTTGAAAAGTCTTTCTTATGTGACGATGGTTTCTTTTTCAATAGCGACTCGAAAGTTTGTTGCTCCTTCAGTGTCCATGACTTTGAAGCTTGCTCGCCCATCTCATCAAACTTCCAACAAAAGAAAGCAGGACCAAGATCACATTGCAAAAGTAGCCTTTCTTCAAGAATGTGGCGTCTAATGCATTCAACAGACCCTATAGATGTACAGCTGCAAGAGTTGGATCTTCCCTTTCCAATTTTTCTTCCTGTATTTTTCATGTTTCCAATTTCAATCGGCCAATCTCGGGTGCCCAACCACTTGGAATTATCTGAATCCTCATTATATTCTCCCCTGTTCACTGGGCCACTCCACATGGGAACGTCTGCCTGGAAACGGGGCCCAACTGGAATAACATATCTTCGTATGATTGATCTGCGAGGTGACTGAAGATGTCTTTTGTTTGGTCCATCCAATGTTGCCGAGTTTAAATGGTGATTTGCATTTGTATCTTTAGGAGATGGGTTGTGTGAACTCAGTGGTTTTGAACCATTCACAGATTCGTCAGAATATAACGTTGGAGATATATCTTGATTGGGACAATTCCATTGTACAATAGAAGAACAGTCTCTTAATGCTTGTTTCTCTCGCAAAGTGTCGTCAAATGTCAATAAACTGCTTGAACTACTTTTCGTAATATTTTGTTGGTCAGGCACGGCAAAGCTAGAGGGAGCTATCAGCTTATCTTTGACAAATTGCTCAAGTTTGCGCTTTCTCTGTAAGAAAGCAAAAGGTTAATTTGTATGTAAGTATTTCAGAAAGAACTTTCAGGAAATACAAAATTTGATTCAAGTTAATGACGTAAAGCACTATAAAATGAGTAATTGACACTGCTGATCCATACACTAATCTGACCATTCATCCAAGATGGGTAAAAACTTAAGAAATATAGGCTTTCTTCATAGATTCTATCTGTTTTCACATGAAATTTGTTATGAAAGGCCATATATTAGTTCTCCCTCAAAGGAAGTTCCAGGACTATTTTCCGTCTTAGAAATGGAAGTTTTAATTGTTATCATACTGAAATAATAATGCTATCCTGCAAAATAAGTCTTAATCGTTTATAGAAGTAGTCAAATACTTTTTCCCTAAAAAGATAAAACAAAATACAAGAAACTCAATCCAACTCAACTAAAGAAAGTTGATGAAATACATATCTGAGGTTGGATACCTAGATGATGTTCTCCAATGTAGTAGAACAAGGGTCATTTCCATCACATCTGATGTATGTTAAGAATCTTAAACCTAAGTTTTCGAATAAAAAGATGAACCAAAATAAGTATTCTGAAACTTTTAAGTCACAGATTTGGTTGCTCAATATAACCCAAATGCGAATGTTGGCCCTTCAGTAAATGCATCACAAAATATCTTCGTCCATTTTGTTACCAATCTATAGGGGTACTCATTGTCATGTAAATTGGTTAAACCGTGTGCCAACGTAGCCGAAAATGATTTCATTGTTTATGATCCCTTTATTTTAGAATAAATCTATATCAATTTGGTATCAGTTTAGGATTGATTTTGACTGTGTCTAGAGGTGCACACAGTATAGTTTTTGCAGAATTTTTGCAAAATATTATGTACTATACAATACATGTAGTTTTTTGATAAAAGAATGGGTTTTACAGTACCGATACAATTACTTTATGTTGCTCATTATTTAACCAATTATCATTACTTTTGTGTTTTTTTGACCAAAATCCAAGTAAAATCAATCCTTCGTGTATCGTGGTCAACCTAGATAATGAAAAAATGTATATTCGTCTAGTATCTCAAAGTTCACCTTCAGACTCCATGGTACAATTTTACTTCCTTTCTTCCTATGAAACAAATCAATTTGAGGCCATAAATGGAACCTATTAAATGATAATTATATCACAAGTTATCAATGTTTAGGATAATTAAACCACATTGAGGGCAAAAAAAGAAAGCAACAAAAATGATTATCAATTACTATAGAAAAACAATGACCGACTCTACATAATTCATAACAGAAAAAACAATATAAGGTGCAATATCAATCTGAAACTCTTCAATATCAAGAACCACGTCAATGTTAAAGACCTTACCCAGGGAATTTCAGAATCTTTGAGGACCATAACAGTTCTGAGCCTAAGAATCTGGTTCCACAATGGCCGAATATTATCCCGTGCAAACTGTGGGCTACAAGGATCCACAGCAAGTTTTTTTAGCTCAGCTATCATATCCGCCTCAGAATATTTTCCAAAAATTGAATTTCGTACATCCTGAACAGCCAGAGAAGCTTCAACATTTTTGTTCCCCTTCCCTCTTTGTTGTCTACTCATCTTTCACCCGAGAAACGCGCAAATACCAATGCTCAGGTTCAAAATTCAATTTCAAACCAGTACAGGAATCATGAAACTATCAACAGATCCATTTCCAGAGCACCTAAATCTCAATATTCTCTACCAAAATGGAATGTCCTTTAGGCATACACATTATCCAATCACAATAAGAATGACCAAACAGCTCTCCAATATATTGCACAGTGAAAATATATATTGTAAAAATGGAATTAAGCCAGTTTAGCTTGAAATTGCAGTTTACTTCACTTATAGCATAAATGTATCAGGTAACCTCCAACAAATAAAACAAATAAGGAAAATTAAAAGCCTAATTCCCTTGAATAGTACATTAATATCGGTTCCCCCAATAACATCCAACAAATGAAAAATAAAAACTACAAACACTTAATTGCAAAGTGTTATATATTATTTCAAGCAATGAATGAAGAGTGAAGAATGAAGCGAACCTGACTGAGCTTGAATAACCAAAAATCCGCGAATGTAAATTTATCCCTAAAAATCTACTTCTCTACTTAATCATTCCATAAAATTCGCAAATTATCAAATTGAATCCTCCCATCTAAAACAAATGGTTCTATAACCCAATTGATGCGTTTCTAGAGAGAGAATTGTGATTTTTGTTGATCGAGGGTGAGAATTGGGAATTTTTCTCCAAAGGCAAACGCATGTGTGACGTCACAAGAATGCTCGTATGACGTCAAATTTGGAAATAATTCACTTGGCTGGAAAAAAAATTGCTTTTGTAACAGTGGGTCATTGAACGCGTCCCTAAATAAATTAAGTTTATCTAAAACTTGAATATCATATATATATATATATATATATATATATAGGAGAATGGTCTTTTGACCCAAATCATACAAATTTGACTCAATTCTTTTTTCTTAGAATTTAGAGTTTTTTTTATTGTCAAGGAAATAAATGATTGATTAATTACATGTCTACAATTAAGTTTGAAATATTTTCAAAATTTAAAATGAATTCAACATACAAGCAAACTAATTTATTGACCTACTAAACTCATGCCCAAGAAATAGCTAGAAATTAAAACTTAACCCGTCAAAATGAATTTAGTTTACAAGAATATATACTAATTAATTGATTGACCTACTAAAATCATGCCCCAAAAATAGCTACTCATAATTAGGGAACTAGAATTGGAATACATATATAAACCCATCACTCCCTAAACGTGTATATGTGAAAATTTCTTTCATGCATCTTGCTATTGTTTGATTTTGCTATGATATGATTTTCTTTCATTACTTTCTTGATTATGTCAATGGTACTTTTGATTTCCTATACTATCTATTGGTTATGTCTATATTTCACCTAATCATATTCATCTTAGACTATATACGTACATAGAAAAATGAAAAAAAAAAAAACATCTCAATCATCCTTATAGATTTTGTATTTTTCATGAACATCTTCATTTAAAATTAAGCATATTTTTTTTTTCAGTATGAATTACAACTTATCACTTGCATTCTTGTATAATTGTGTATGCATCTGTAAGTTTTCAATATTCACTAACTTTTCTATTAATCTAATTTCAGGAAAGACCTATCATCAAATACTCGACCGAATTCCTCCCAAATTAGCATCTTATTTGTGATTGAAGGTGAAAGTTCCATCTTTATAACTTAAACTTTGTTAAAGAGGAAAAAATTTGTGGTTAGGATTCATTTTTGTGTTCTATATGTTTTGCTTTTCACAATTTATTTTCCTTTGAACAATCACAAGTTGGAAGTTTTATAGCAACAAATGGCATTAAAGAAGGGCCTAGAAAGGTCATTATATGAAGTACTCGGTTGAAAGTTTTGTCGCAACAAAGGTCAATAAAGATGGGCCTATAGTTCATTATTTGGAATGTAATTATGTATATCTTTTCGCCTCTGTAAATTTTGATTTGAAATATTAGGATTGTAATTTGTAAACGAGACAGTTTGAGTCTAACAATGCATTGTTGAAATTTAATTGAAATTATCTATTATACATTAATCCTACTATTTTGACTGAATACTTTTTTCTCACAATTTTGAATTAATTTATTAAATAGAAAAATACTTATTGCATGGTTAGAGGTTTGCTTAGAATTAATTCAGTACAATAATTCGTTGATTATCATTTTTACCTTTCATAAACTAATAATTGTTACGTAATTAAAAAAATTCTTACTGAAATAAGGAGGATTAAAATTTGAGTAGAGAAATTTAAGGCTATTTAAATTCGTCATTCCCTGATTATATCTAAAAGAGTAAAAGATTTGGGGCCACACATTTTAACTGAATTAGTTACATATAGATTAGAGCAAAAAAAAAATTGTTTCTTTTAATAAGTACTGGTATTTGAATTGAAAATTACCTTACCATTCATTATAAATTTTAATTAATTTCTTAAACTTACCATAATTTGTAAGGTAAACGGACGCTCATAATAATTAAAATCTTAGTTATGTCTGCTTAAAACTATGAATTAAACATATGTTGATATATTAATATCTCCATCAATTAAATTTATTATTTAATTTGCCTCTTTTCAATTTATTATTAATATCTCCATCAATGTATTTGTATAATGAATTAAAGAAATTTTGTATATATATCATTGATTCACTTAAACATATTTCAGTATACATCTATCTTTTATGTGCATTCAAAAAATAAGGATGTAATGTTATTTGTAGTGAATCCAATGCATCAGGGGTAGTTTGGGTAAATTTTGAAAGTTGGAGGGTGATCGTGTAATTACACCAAATTTGAAGGGTAGTTTGAGAATTTTTTTAAAAAAAACACTAGGGTTATTATTGAATAAAAATTGGTTTTTTGATGACATCTTTGTGCGCCGTTATAAATTAACGCTGTAAGACGATAAATGTAATGAAACTAATACCTATTGTGTAGTCTGTGTAATTTTCTAAAGTTGAAGGGTGGTATGTTATTAGCACTAAATATGAGGGATAGTTTGTGCAATTCTCCCTTGATATTATTTAGTTAACATGATACATTGTCAATCATACATAGTCCATATCTCATGAATAAAAATATACATGAAACATACTTTTTAATTAAATTATATTTTTACAAATATTCCTATCAATGTAAAAAACTATCAAAGTTGTAATTTTCGCATGCATGAAAACAACTGTGATCAAAATACATTGAAATTTATTTTGATGTAAATTGAAATAAAGTATTTAAGTATATTTATCAATGATCCATTTAAATATATTTCAATCTACATCTATATTTTATTTCACTTCAAAAATTAAGTTCATAAGGTTATTTGTAGTGAATACAATACCTATGAGGTAGTTTGAGTTATTTTTTATAGTTTGAGGGTGATCGTGTAATTATATTAAATTCGAGGGTTCATTTGAGAATTTTTTCTAAAAACATATCAAGAGTATTATTGAATAAAAATTGGTTTTCTAATGACAACAACATGTGCCATCATAAATTAATGCCATAAGAGGATAAATGGAATGAATCCAATACTTACGGGGTAGTGTGAGTAATTTTTCGAACTTAGAGGATGGTAATTTACGTTAAATTTGAGGGATAGTTAGAACAATTCTCCCTTGATATTACTGAGTTAACATGATACATTGTCAATCATCCATATTTCATATCCCATGAAGAAAAAGATTTATGAAACATTCATTTTGATAATATTATACATTTACAAATATTCTTGGCACTGTTAAAAACTATGTAAGATGTAATTCCCACATACATGAAAACTGCAGTGATCAAAATACATAGATATAAACTGAAATAAATTATTCAAGTTTGTGCATAGCCCGGGAATAGGCTAGTTGATAAAATAGCCCAAAGAAAAATGAATTTACGTTTGTCTTATGAATTTACATTTCCTTTTTGGCCTCTCACTCTCCTCTTAAATAAATTTTAGCTAGAATCTTAAAAAATATTTTGGGGCATGTTTGTCTTTTGTTTTAAAAAATATTTCAAAAATAAATTGAGATTTTAGAAAATTTCTCGATTTTTGTAATGTTACTTATTTGAGTTTTTTGAGATAAAATAAATATTATGTATAAATTTTAAAAATTAGTAGGTATTTTTTAGAGATTATGAAAACAAGAAAAATAATTTTATATCAAATCATATTTATTATGTGAGATAAATATTATAAAATATATTACTTTATGTCAAATCAAAATAGAGTTTATTTAAGTTTTTTTAAAGATAAGAAGAAAAAAATTAATATTAAATTATTTGTGAAAAATGAGACATGATAAATTTATTTCTGAAAAAAAAATTGTTTGTTTCGCTTTCATAGAGCACTGAAGTGCTCTCTGGAAAGCGAGACAAACAGGCCTTCAATCTCCCCTAGTTTATACATGACGATAATTGTGGACCTACGTTAATTTTTCTTCATCATACAAAATCTTTTTTCATCCTTAATAACTACTCTATTTTTCTAAAATTGTGAAGTCGAAACAAATTAGTGATTATGTTGGCATAATTGTATCTAGGGCTGTCAATGGGGCGGATTTCAATACGGATCCGTCCGAATTCGGTCCGATTTATTAGGATAATTGTCCGATTAGAGATTCAATGGACCTGATCCGATTATAAAGATCCGTAATCCGAAACACATTGTGCGAATATGGATTTAGGTCGATCTGATCCGTTAAAAATCCGTATCCGACAATAAATAAAAAGAATGATATATATACATAATGTTTTATAAGAGTATGTATCATTAATAAAATTTCACCGTCAATTTAATAAGATAGTAATTTATAACTCGTTTATAAATTTATTAAACCAATATACTCATCTACAAATATGAATACATTAAAGAAAGTTTTAGCATGTGCTAAAATTAAATAAAACTGAAAGTTTAATAAACTTGTTTTAGGAAAAAGTATAAATTTAACTTTTAAAATGAAAATTTTATTGGATCTGGAAAAAGATTCGATATCCGGCCAAATCCGATCAAGATCCATTGGATTCAAAAAATCTATATCCCAGCACAATCCGAACAATACCAGAATCCGACAGGATCCGATCCGATATAAATGGAGTCGAATCTGGACGAGCCTGATCCTACCAGAATCCGACCCATTGACAGCCCTAATTATTTCAATAAATTTACCGATCACTAATCTAATCTATAGGCATAATAGTATTTATAATTTACAGATTTGGAAAGCAAAAAAAACACTAAAAGAAGTCCAGAGAGAGAAATTTATTCCATTCAAAATAATAATAATAATAATCAATCCAAGGTCACTTTACAATCCGAACTTTATAGGCTTATTAACCAAAAGGAAAACCACTAGTAAATTTGGCTCTTAGGAAACAAAATAACTAAAAGGAATTAAATAACAGACTTATAAGAAAACATAATAATTAACTTAAAAAAAATTAATCCACGAAATATCGTCCTCAACAATTTGCCATAAATCCCATTCATCAAATTGAGACCTCAATCGACGAATTCATTAACATATCATTCAACATTCGTTTCGTTGGCTTTGCATGGATATGGTTCTTGAAGCATTGGAGGAGGGTGAGATGGTGGTGTAAGCAGCGCAGAGTTGTCGACCTTAGGCCATCTCCAATGGAGAGGGCCAGCCCCGGGGCTCCGGAGCCCCGAGCCAGCCCTGCCCCGCCCCCGAGCCCTGCCTGGTCGTCTCCAATGGCAGGGCTCCGGAATGGAATTAATTCCATTTTTTTCCTTTGCCCACTCTCACCTATTAATATTATAGTTTTAATTTTATTTTTAATATTAATATTAATAATACTAATAATTATTTGCATCTTGTAATTAAATTATTAATTATATTAAAATATTAAAATTAAAGAGAGTTCGGGTGAATCAGAAATTAATTCTATTTTCTTTCCTTGCCCACTCTCATCTATAATTAAAATAAATTTGATAAATATAAAATTCATTCGGGTTTTTCTGGAATTAGATTCTACTCCGTGAGTAGATTAAAACGGTATATCGTGTGTCCAAATCGGAGTTCGGGTGAATGAGAAATTGACACTCAAAAATCACCTCTTGAATTGGAAGAAAAGAAATGCAATTAGCATTTATCCCACATTGGAAGTGGAGTGAAAAAACTTGAGGTTTATATATGATTTGTCAATGTAGTTGTGTAACTACTTAGCTACAAGAAGTCTCTTCCCTCGCGCGCAGGGGGGGGGGGGGGGGGTGCAAATCATGGATCCAAATTCACTTCATCTCTTCAAGACTTGTGCGAGCCCGCGGAGACGAATGCAGTCCAATTCTCTAGCTTTCGAACAAGCCCGATTTTTATTAAATGCACAAAAAATTATCTATACTAGCAAATTTAAATTAATTACAATTCTAATAAATTATTAATGATTTTAATTTAAAAAAAAATAATTTTAAATAATCAAATTAAAAATTGGTGACTACTTATATTTATTAAATATGTACAATAAAATATACTAACACATTTTATTAAATAATTCAATTCTACAAATTTAATTTAATTAGGAGGAAATTTTAATTTTATTAAAAATTACTTTAAATAACTAATTTTATGTATATAAAACAAAATTAATAAAACAATTAAAAGAAAGAAAAAAAACTAAGAACCAGTCAGGTGCCGGCACTTGGCGACACCTGACTTGAAGAGGGGCGCGTGAGGGGCGCGTGCCGAACTAACACACGCGACCCCAGGGCCGCCCTGCAGCCGCCCCGCCCCGCCCCGAGCCCCCACTGGAGATGCCTCCTTTCCCGCAGCCCCACCCCGCCCCCAGCCCGGCCATCTCCATTGGAGATGGCCTTAGACTTCTGGGGTCCTTAGCGAAATTTAAATTCATGTCCATGTATTTAAAAAGAAGAGAAAAAATCATATACATTTTGCTCTTGTTTTAATAGATGGAAAGTTTCAATTAAATCACTAGATTCTAACATTTTTAACATGTCTTTTTCAACAAATAAAATGATCAATTCACTTATTTTTTCTTGTGACATTGTTGAATGTAAATAGGTTCTTATCAATTTAATTTTTAAAAAATTATTTCAACTGAAGCAACCATTATAACTTATAGGTATAGTGAATTATTATAAATTTTTTACGGTATATTAGTTCAAATTTTATTTTAAAACACTTTCTTTTAGTAACATGCATGACATAATTAAATACATTTTCTCTATAGTCTTGTAAAACTAGTACAAGACTTTTTAGCGGAATCAATGTGAATATTTTTGGATTTTAAATATTTACTAATTTAGATTCTTGCTAATCCATTTTTTCCCCTTCTTTTGAATGCAGTATAATGGGCAGTGGTTGAGCTAGACGTGTTTTATTGGGAGGATAATTTTTTTTCGAGCGATGCATTAAATAAATTAAAGGAAGTATTAGAAACAAAAGAAAATATCGTATTCTTTTTAAAATTATTAATAATTTTTTTTTGAAGCAGTACACTAATAAATAAAGAATATAACATCAATAAGAATGCACTAAATAAATATAATTATATGGAGGATACCTTATTATAAAGAGAATAAAAAATCGTATTCTTTTTACAATTATTAAGATATGATTTTTTAGGAACAATATACTAAATAAAGAAAATTATAAGAAAATGATTGTATTATGATAACAATAAAATACCATATTCCTTAAAATAATCATTAAGAAAGAAAGAAAAATTAAAAGAAGGCATAAACATTGGGATTGAGTTAAAATAAATTAGGGTGATTTACAATCAGACCCCTGAGGTTTAGGCATATTACAAGGAATCCCCTGTAGTTTCAAAAATTACAAGGACACCCCTTACATGGTGTTTTTTGTAAACATTTTTACAAGTTGTAGGGGGTGTCTTTGTAAGAATTGTTAAACCACAGGAGATGTCCTTGTAATTTTTGAAACTACAGAGAATTCCTTATAATATGATTAAACCTCAGGGGGTTTAAGTGTAAATCACCCAATAAATTATTTAATCTAACAAAATTGAACCATGATCTCCAACTGGAACTACAATACACTAACCATTCGGCCAACTGGCCAAGTGACCTATTATGTTATTTTAACTACTATTAATATTAAATCAGATATTTCGGCCCCCGGGGTGGGGGATGCGCAGTCTCCTCATAGCTCCGCCACTGATAATGGATATCATGGGTTCCGGGCTCAAAACTTATGGCCTTACCCTAAGTTGTCTGGGGCCAAATAGACTCTGGGTGTAAGTAAAGACACCACAATGAAATTAGGAAAGTTCAATAATTTTCATCCATTATATGAACTTAGAGGTAAAGAAAACGTTTAATAATCAGTATTTGTTTTGTAAGCTAGTATACTTGATCAAGAGGATTCATAAAAATGTAATGAGGAAAATAAGCATGTACAATGCGGTTAAAACATAAAGTAAACTATTCAAACTGATAAGAATCAACTAATTAAGGTAACATGTTACCAAATACTGCGGGACTGATTGTTTGGCGTTTGAGAAAGTAGTTTGGGAGAATAGTGGAGGTTTGTGAAATAATTTTGATTTGCGTAATGTTGTTTGTTTGGGTTTGAGATAGTGATTTGAGAAATAAAGTAGGTGTAGGTTTTTTTGAAAGAGTTGGGTTGTAGGTGTAGAGATGTGTAAGACTTTATGTCAAATCATGTTTGTTATGTGAGATAAATTGTGTAAGAGATAGATTACTTTATGTCAAATCAAATTAGAGTTTGTATAGGTTTTGTTTAGAGATAAGAAAATTGTTGTTTGTTTGGCTTTTGAGAGAGTAGTTTCAGAAAATTAATGGATGAAAAATTTATTTTGGAAAATAGAAAACATGTTTGTTTGGCATTTCCCAAACACGAAAAAATTCTGGGAAACACCAAACAAACAGGCCCTGCTTTTTTTGGAAATGAGACAAAGAAGCATGTTCATGTTCTATTTTCAAAAGTCACGTGAAAAATAAAATATTTAGATTGAGGTGAATTAATTAAATAAATATGAATTTTATATGCATGTTTTAAAATAAGTCCAAAGAGCACAATTTTACATGTTCTTCTCAATAGGTGTAGTGAGTTAATAATTATAAAATTAGAAACTTTTTGGCTAATAAATGTTAATACACTGATTATTTGTTAATCCAAATTAGGATTGAAAATCAAATCAAACTACTCGACTCGAGCTCGTTCGATAAAAGTTTCAAATTAACCTCATTTTCCGTTCGGTAATTTTAAAAATTCGGTTCGAGCTCGACTCGATAAGCTAAAAATTAATAAAGTACATGCAAAATATCAAGTTATTGGATCCTTGGCTCAGACTCGCTTGAGCTCGATTCGTTAAACAATCAAACCAAACTCAAACAAAAAATTTCAAACTCGATTAAATTCATACCAAACTTGAATAATATGTAGTTCAACAATACTCGGATCGATTACACCCTAATCCAAATACACATTATATTTTTGCAAATTATAAAAGCACATGAATTTTCTACATTTTATTCTTTTATAAAAAGTACAAGAACTTTATTTATCAAAAGAAAAGTACCAAGACATATTAGTACATTTTTCTTTTTAACTAGAGAAAATATTCAATTACGTAGGACTCTACCGAGTATAAAATGGGAACCCCAACGTCGTAACCTTCCTTCTGTCTCCTATGGCACAGTTGCCCCAAAACCTGAACCCCAAACGCCTCCTTCGGCTCCTAAAATCGGAGAAGAATATCGACTCAGCTCTCCACCTCTTTCACTCAGCCACGCGCCACCCTAATTACACCCACTCCCCCGCCGTATTTCACCATATCCTCCGCCGTCTCTCCGCCGACCCCAAATTCCTTCCTCACGTCACACGTGTCGTCGAACACATTAAGCTCCAGCAATGTTCCTTCTCCGAAGACGCTGCATTATCCGTTTTAAAGATTTACTCGCGAAACCTAATGGCGGAGAAAGCTATGGAAATTTTCCAGAAAATGAAGGAGGTTTTTGGTTGCGAACCTGGGGTGAGGTCTTACAATTGTCTGATGAATGCTTTTGTGGTTTCTAATGAATTGAGTAGGGCCGAGGTTTTCTTTAGGCATTTCAGGACAATGGGTATTTCTCCAAATTTAGAGACTTTTAATATTTTGATTAAAATTGCGTGTAAAAAGAGGGAGTTTGATAAGGCAAGAGAGTTGGTGGATAATATGTGGGGTAGTGATTTGGTTCCGGATGTTTATAGTTACGGTACTTTGATTAGTGGATTGGCTAAAAATGGTAATTTAAACGAAGCTATGGAGGTGTTTGATGAAATGCTTGAGAGGGGCCTGAGGCCTGATGTAATTTGTTATAACATTTTGATTGATGGGTACTTCAAGAAAGGCCTTTACAAGGAGGCTAATGGGATTTGGGAGAGGTTGACAAAGGATTCTTGGGTTTATCCGAGTGTTGTTACGTACAATGTTATGATCAGTGGGTTGTGTAAGTGTGGGAGGTTTAGCGAGGGTTTGGATTTGTGGAATATGATGAAAAAGAATGAGCGGAAAATGGATTTATATACATATAGTGCTTTGATTCATGGATTGTCTGAGTCAGGGGATATTGATGGGGCTGAGACCATTTATAAAGAGATGGTTGAGAGTAAGATATCTCCTGATGCTGTCATATGTAATTCAATGCTTAATGGTTATTTTAGGGTTGGGAGGATTAAGGATTGTTTTGAGTTGTGGGAGTTGATGGGTAGGGAGGTAAATCGAAGTGTTGCTAGTTTCAATATAATGATGAGAGGGCTCTTCGACAATGGTAAGGTGGATGGAGTTATTTCCATTTGGGAGCTTTTCAAGGAGAGTGGTCTTGTTGCTGATTCCACGACTTATGGGATTTTAGTCCATGGATTTTGCAAGAATGGATACAAGGAGAAGGCATTAAATGTGTTGGAGACAGCTGAGGGGCAAGGAGGTGTTCTAGATGCTTGTTCTTATTCAGCAATGATTAACGGGTTGTGTAAAGAAGGAAAATTGGATGAAGCAGTTTCGTTGTTGAATTGCATGACTAACAGTGGCTGCAAGCCAAACACTCATATCTATAATGCTTTGATCAATGGCTTTATAGGCGCTTCTAAATTTGAGGATGCTATTAAAGTATTCGGTGCAATGGGAAATGCAAATTGTACCCCTACCATTGTTACATACAATACTCTTATTAATGGATTATGCAAGGCTAAAAGGTTCGGTGAAACCTATAAACTTGTGAAGGAAATGCTAGAGAAAGGATGGAAAGCAGATGTTATCACTTATAGCTTGTTGATTAAAGGACTCTGCCTGGACCAGAAAGAAGAAATGGCTCTCAATTTATGGAATCAAGTAACTAGCAAAGGCTTCAAACCTGATGTACAGATGCATAATATTTTGATTCATGGCCTCTGTTCTGTAGGCAAAACTCAAATTGCTTTATCACTATATTTGAACATGAATGATTGGAATTCTGCTCCTAATCTTGTTACCCACAATACCCTCATGGAAGGATTTTATAAAGCTGGTGACTTAAAAAATGCTTTGGTAGTTTGGGCGCGCATATTAAGAGGTGGGCTACAGCCGGATGTTATTTCCTATAACATTACTCTTAAAGGGCTTTGCTCTTGCAATAGGATATCAAGTGCCACTTTGTTCTTACATGATGCTTTGACTAAGAAAATTGTTCCGACTATAGTTACGTGGAACATACTTGTCAGAGCAGTTGTTCTTTCTGGGCTTCGTCTTAACAATTTTGCACTAGACACATTGGGAAGTTAAGTTTCTTGTGTCCTATTTTTCCAATTTTTCCTGCCATATTATGAGTTTATTTGGTTTTGAAAGAGAAAAAAACACTTTTTTGAATTTTTTTCTTGCATTGTTGCATTAGTTATTCTCTATTGGCCTTTGGAATTCCAACAAGCTCTATTTTGATCCTAAACATGGTTTACAATAATTTCAAATTCAGAAACCCTTGATCCAGAAAATAATTGTCGGGACTAATTGTAGAAAATTTATTCATGGAGTTCTCTTGGATGGACTATTCCTTATTCCTTTTAGGATTGTTGTTGTAGTTTGTGTTTTAACCAAGTTTTTATTTATATTAGGCTCATTGTAGTGAGTAACTTTGTCACATTTTTTTGCTTATGTTGCAGGTTGTACCAAAGACATGCATACGCTTTAGTTGCAGCAATGGAGAACTAAGATGGGATGATTGTTGAATTTGGAATAGGATACAATCAATTTTCTGTGGTTTGTTTTCCTGATGGCTGTATATTTTCTGAACTCTGTGATAAATGGTAGTCGAAATATCTTCTCTCCAGTAGTAGTTACATTGTATATAGCTGAAGATTGAGTCTATTATGATACTATTAAGTTTTTGTCTTTATTTCAGGAACAGGCTATCCTGAAGGAGGTAATTTTCCCAGTAGCACTTCAAGAGAAGCAGACTGCGAAGTTCAACAGGAAAATCATGATTCTCAAGTATGAAGATGTTGAGGTATGTTAACTGAGAGTCTATTATCCTCTATGTTATCTGGAATAATTGGAAAAGTTATCTTCTTTGGACTATGATGGAGCAGCATTCTTTTAAATTCACTTGTTTGCGCCCAAGTAAAGTTAAGCTAAAGACACGTAGTATATCTAATTCTTTCTTTGCAAGATGCTATTTTCATGAATGTACACTTAATTACTCAAGGTTTCTTACGAATTTTAATATGATCGTGATGAACCTTTTTGTTACACTGCATCGGTAAATCACGTGGCTTTGGTGGTTACAGTTGTATCACCAAAACTCTATATATGATGCTACAGCAAGTTCAGCCTGACATATCAGCCTCAAGTAGTAACGTTTTACTTGAGGTTATTAATCATGCTACAACTGAGAAATGATATTGTTAAAGTAATTTGGGACTTAAAATTTAGAGCTTCACTCAATCTCGTTTTTCGTAATTTTTTATAATTTTACGTGTTTTAATTACGTGAACTTCCTCTATTTAAAATTTGCTTCCTCTCTACCCGTCCGAGAAATGCGTAAAATTTAACACCTCAATATAAGTATAAGCCTATGGATAGAATAATAGGAGAATGACTTGGACTACCCCTGAGGTTTAGTTTAGTGTAATTACATTGACCACCTTCCATGTATGGAAAAATACTCGAACTACCCCTGAGGTATTGGATTCATTACAGTTACCACATTACGGCATTAATTTCATCAAAAAAAGTTTGAATTCCAAAAATATCCGTGGCTAACCGATTTCACCTGTTGCTTCACCAATTTTATCCATTTTTTTCATTGATTTCACTCATTTTTCACCGATTTTAACCCAATTTCCCCTTTTTACCCATCCCACCCTTATTTTACATATCGAAAGTTTTTTTATGATGTCGGCACGTCTTTAGGAATTAACGTTGTAAAGGGATTAATTATAATGAATCTAATACCTCAGGAGTAGTTTGTGTAATTTCCCAAACATGGAGGGTGGTTAGTGTAATTATACTAAATCTCAGGGGTAATTTGAGTAATTCTCAAGTTTTGTCGTAGAAAAAAAACACCTCCACTATTTGTTGCAACTATGCTATATATTCATATATTCCAAAGTAAATTTACATTGTCTTCACTCTTTCTCTTCTTTTCTCTTCTCCTGCTCAATCTTTTCTGTTTCTGATAACATACTTTGTTCGTAGATGAGTTGAGAAAGCAAACCCATAAGAACAACCACAAGAACTCCAACCTTCCTCCAATCCAATGTCGAAGAGATTGAGGCATCAGTAATTCCAATAACTACCAATCCAATCAGTGCAAGGTAAATGTTTCTTCTGAATATTGAACCTGCACTTTTCTTAGTAAGCTCCTTGATTTTTTGTGTCTCTTCCCTAGCCTTTTCTTTGTCAACTGGCGTATTTTTCCTTAAGTTCTTAAAGAACAATCCTTCATTCCTGTCATTCTCAATTTGTCCTTCAAATTCCGCTAGTCTTTTCTCATTCTCTTCAATCTCCCTTTTGTTCAACCCCTCAGATTCTTCGAAGGCTTGCATCTTGCTTTCTATATTTTCCATTATCTGCTCAACAAAACAAACATAACTTGGCTATTGTCAGACCGGATTTTTGCAGCAATTAGCACCTTGCACCCTGAAATTAAATTTTGGCACTTTGCACCCTTGAATTGTACATTTATGGCGAAATGCAAAATGCCCATTGTTTTCCCAAAGAATGTACAATTCGAGGGTGCAAACTGTCAAAATTTTAATTTCAGGGTGCAAAGTGCCAAAAATATGTAATTCTGGGGTGCAAAGTGCAATTACTCGATTTTTCTTATAAGTCCTTTTTTCTTTTTCTTAATTCGAATTTGACAGGAAAGAAATTAAAACAGACCCTGTTACCAGCTTCATCAAGTTCTCTAAGGGCGTTTTCTCCAACATGGTCGATTTCAGCATTGGCTTCTTCAGCAAATTGGGTTAGGTATTCTGATCTTTCGTCTAAGTAATCCGTGAGACGAACTTTTTGGGTTTGAAGCATTGCGATTCTGACTAGAAGTTCTTGTTTCCGATTATCTCCTTTGGGTGATGGATCATCCTCTTGGTATGAATTATTATTATTTGAATTATTGGACTTGCAGAGAAAGAGGCAGCCATGTCTTTTCTTCTTGAAGGGTTCTTTTTCATGGAAAGGACAACGGTTTGGAATAATTGTTTTAAGGGAAATCATAGTTCGTTTTGTTGTTGGGTAAGTGTGGGGAGGGGGAAAGGAAAGGGAAGGAAAGGAAGAGGAATTGGTTTAGACCTCTCATTTTATTTGCATTATCTTCTTCAAGAATCAAGATATTTATATTATTTAGTGTTTGAAAAGGCTTTTTTCTTCCTTTTTGGGCCCATAGCTATGGTCGATCTTATCCAGAGTTGCTTTACAATTCAAAATTGTAGGCAACCTAAGTTTGGAACTTTTGTCCAATTTTTGGCCCATTTAACAAACGCTATTTGTATTTGCAGTGGTTACCCTGTGAATTGTGATCAAGGGTTGTCAATTGGGTGAATTTTAATTCGAATTAGTTTTAATTTATTAAGATTTTTGTTTGATTAGAGATTCGATTAATCTGATCAGTCGTACTCGAAAAAATTAGATTTGAGCAAGACCTAGATCTGATCCGAATTCTATTCATATAAATCTAACCCATTGACAACCTTGGTTTGATCATGGACACTTGGGTCAAATTAGGCCAAACTCGCGTTGCGGAAGGGCTTGGGCTGGTCTCGGTGCCAAAACCTGTGAGCCCTAAGAGATGCTGACTAAAGTCAGCTCCTCTTCAGAAATGTGAAGAAGACACCTTTGTAGATGGGGTTAAAAATCAAATCAAGTTACTCGATATTGGACTCGCATAAATCAAACAAGATAGACCAACATATTTTGTTTGATAAGTTTTGAAATTCAGCCGAGCTTGATCGGTAAGCTAAAAGATAACAAAATACAAGTAAAAATATCAAGCTATTCCTACTTGACTCGGGCTCGATTCAATTAACAATCATAAAAATGGGTGACTCCAAGTGTATAGTTGTAGCCTGTAGTCTGACCCAACCAAATAAATGTTAAATATATGGGTGCTACTTTTGTATTCAAGTTACTGTAGAGCACAATATCATAAAAAAAAAACTTATGTAGTGCAATATTATGTATATGTGCAATCTATTAAATGATAACTTATTTTCATTAGTTTTTTTATCACACATCCTTTAGTCGCCCCCTGCAGTGGTTCCCTTCCCTCAATGTAGAGAAAAGATTCCTTTTGAATTTTGAATTGCTGCTTAAAATTAGCAAAAGATAAGAAACAGTTAAGTGTTAAGTAAGGAATCCTTTTTCCAAAAAACAGAATATTCAGAAATTATTTCTTCATGGTAACCAATTGCTAATGTGCTTCTTATCTTCTGTTTTCTCCTTTCTAATTTGCAATGTAGTTCATGCAAGAAGAATCTAAATTATACGTACTGTTGTCATCTTCTCTTTTTCCTGTTTCCACAATTTAAGCTCTGTACTTATGTTGCAGAAAGATACTTAATTTGATGTTGATTCTGTTGCAGCCAGGTACTTAAACTGAAGTTTAGAGGTAGTTTGTCTAATTTTTCAAATATGGAGGATGGACAGTGTAATTACATTAATTCTCTCCAACTTATTTGGTTGTACCCATTGGGAAAAGTGGAACTTAGGGTAACCCACCAACTCTTAGTTCCTGCCCAATACAAAAAGGAGGAAGCTACTTTCTGAAATCTCTGGTAAAAGCTAAAAGCATGAAATTATATATTTATTTTGGAAATATAAAGGCATATAGGATCTCATATCATGATTGGTGATAAAGACTAAATCCAAATTAGTTGAGTAACTGTTTTTTTTTTTTCAAATAATGAATTGTTTGTTAAGAAGAGGTTGGCTACAATTTCATTACGTCTTGTGGTTATTAACAACTGATATGTAAGTGAAAGGGCTCTTACAACCACGATTTTGAATTCTTTGAATAATACTTTGTTTTTTGGTTTTATATATAGTAAATGAGTCGAGTCAAATCAAGTTGAATGAAAGTTATATAATTTAAATTTTACTTTTTATTATCATGTTTGAAATTATATTAAACTTATTTTATCTTTTATAGGATTGAGATGCGAACCAACACTAATCAAACTCGAAAAGCGTAATTTTTTTATATACAAACTTGATCATTTTTTGATTTGTTGAGTTGAATTTCAAAAGTTATTAAGCTATCAATCTAATTCAAGATTAAGCAAATTAATTTTTTTATTTGATCAAACTCGAGTCTAATCACTCTAGTTGAGTTTTATATGTGGAAATGTTGTATTCATTATCATAATTTTATAAAACTACAAAAATGCTTAACCTATTGAAAATGCTTTACCTCAAAAAACGAATTAAGAGTATTCATATATCCACCAAGCTTGAAAAATATTTTGATTATACTCTTTAATTTAAATGCAATCTTCATGTATACAAATTACATATTGTATAAACAGAATATTATTTCGTATTAGCGATTGCATATGATATGGTACGGCTAGTTCCAATATTTTAGAGTATGATGTGGACAAAAATTATAGAATCAATTTTGCTCACAATCACCAAATGAATTACCAATTAGTTGGACTTGAGTGAACCTATTCTTCGTCGTGCTTCCTACAAAACAGAAACAACGTTAAGGATCAACCTAGAGATGAATTCGACGAAGCCCCTCCGTTACTTAAAAAAGATACGTGATCGTGAACTTGAAAGCAAGAAAAACAAGAAATATCTTACAATTTTGACCATAAACGGGCAAAGGGTGCTCAGAGTGCACCATGGGGCCACTTTTCTGTAATCCAACCGTACACTTATACATAGTGACGTGCAATATATTCGGATATGTTATGTACTATCTGACGTCATTTATTGGATTTTTGGCCGGCAACACTAACAATGTTGACATTTTTCTCCCCTAATACGACAAAAGGTCGGATTCCCTTTGAAGCGACCTAATTAAAGAGATTGCTTGCTCTTTATAGTGTTCTTTGAGGAGTGGTGATCTTTTTTGTATGACTTGTTTAATTTCAAACGGCCATTGTATGTACTATCTGCTTTCGTCAAACGGAATAAGGTCGTTGCACGAGCTCTATGTCTCCAATCGTCAGAGGCCGTTTGAGCCTAGACCAGGTTATATTCTTGGTTTCTTTTGATTGAATTTAATTGGATTTGGACTAAGCTTAGAGCTGATTTCCCATTTGATCTCAATTTTTATCCCACGTCATATTACAAGAAATAATATATTTTAATCGGTATGCTGCACATCATCCGTGGAAGGAATGCATGCAGTAGATTTCCATGAAGACAAGCCTAACCAATGCACACACACCTACCAAAAAAATTATTGAAGAGAAAATCGCACTATCCCCCCTGAACTTAAATTTTTTGCACTGTCTACTCTGGACTTACATTAATGTTGTACTTTCCCGCCGAGCTCTTTTCCGAGCATTTTTTCGGCCAAAGTATGTCATGTGAGAAGCACATGCCAATTTTGTAGGATATTTTCGTCATTTAGAATTAGGGAGAAAGTGCAACACATAAGTTTAAGATGAAAATTGCAACAAGGGTGTAAGTTCGGGATGGAAAGTGCAACAATGGTGTAAGTTCAAGGAGGAAAGTGCCACTCGGATATAAGTTTAAGAGGGAAAGCATAATTTTTTGATTTGGAAGTTTATCTCTTTATTCAAATGTCAATTGTCAACTAGAGAATCCACGTACGATTTTAGATTGCCAAACTACGTCTTTCTTTTATAAGTTTTAACAACTTGAAACCTCATTTGAAGATTGAAATGCAAAACTTGCAAGATAAACCTAAACATGAAAGTATAATGCTTGCTCAAAGTTTTACCCATCTCCATCTAACCAATATATTTGTACTAAAATTTAAGTTTTTTCTATATTCTATATTTTATTACAATTATACATATAATTCTTAAGATTCCATTTTTTGCACTTTGAATTACATCTAACCAATATTGAGTTTTGCACCCTAAACTTATATCAAATTTGCACTTTTACCGCTAAACTTACACCCCTATTGCACTTTTCACCCTAAACTTATACCCCCGTTGCACTTTCTACCCTAAACTTCTATGTTGCAATTTTTCCCCTGAACTCTTTGGCCAGAAAAGTGCTCGGAAAAGAGTTTAGGGCTGAAATTACAACATTAATGTAAGTTCATGGACAATGCAAAAAAAAATTAGTTCAGGGGAGAAAGTGCAAGTTGAATTAGCCCATTTTTCAATTATTTCAGAACTACTAACTGGCAGACAGTCTTGTAATTTCTTTTGGCTCATGATTAATCCACACGATAATAAATTATTACACAAGTAATATCTCTTTAATATATATGTTGCCTAATTAAAAGGGTGCTTATTTTTAAAGAATCCATCTATTATTTCACCTAACGAAGCTAATTAAAACGACGTGATGGCAGCAACAAAAGCTATATGGCACTTATCAGCTATATAAGCTTGCGTTGTCCAGTCCATGCCATGAGTGCAACAAGCTAGCTAGAAAGACATATCAACTGCAAATTAAGAACAAAACCAATTATATCAATCTCTTCTTACACAAAAAAATGGATTCTCTCGTTCGAGTATTGATCCTCGTACTATGCTTGTTTCAGATCATTAATAATGTCGAATGCAGAGTTCGTCGCTACAACTTCAATGTGAGTTACACTTTGCAAGCCCCTTTCTTGCTTATTTAGAATATGTGCATTCACATATGGTAAACTTTTTGATATGAAGTTTGGAGATCTTTTTTTTTTTCGATATTGCTGATTTTTAGGGAGTCGTTCTTGCACTAAATAAACTTTAATCAAGCTAAAGATGACTCATGTTGAACTTGTTTTGTATCTTGTTGAGTCGGAGACGAGTCAAAATCCAAACTAGCATTCGAGTTTGACAAGTTATAATTTATTTAACTGTATTTGATCAATATTTGTACTGATCATCTAACTTAAAATGTTCATACATAATTGGCAGAGAAGATATTCACTAGATATGTATGTACATCAATTAGCATTTCCAATTAACTGAGTTTTTGGCCTCAATAGCAAGTAAATTTTGGTCAGAAAGTCATAATTATTTGACATGCGATCGAAAGGTACAACCAACCACATATCAAATTTCAAGATTTATATCACATGCACTCATTCATTTCACTTGTTTTTATAGTACCTACTTAAAATTGATAGCATTTTGATTAATTATACAACCAGCACTAAACTAATTCTGAAAATGGCTATGGTGTGTAGGTGGTTATGAAGAACACCACCCGCCTTTGCTCATCCAAACAAATCGTCACCGTAAATGGAAAATCCCCAGGTCCCACTATCTACGCCCGAGAGGATGATACAATGCTCATCAATGTCATCAACCATGTCAAATACAACGTCTCAATCCACTGGTAAGAATACCATCAACCTTAAACAAAACAATGTAAACTTTTTTTAAGCTGATCTTAAACGTATATTTTAGAGGTTAAAGATTCTTACAATTTTTATGATGATTAATCATAGGCATGGAATCAGGCAACTCCGAACAGGGTGGGCAGATGGGCCCGCATATATAACGCAATGCCCCATCCAACCGGGGCAGAACTATGTCTACAACTTCACAATCACGGGCCAAAGGGGCACACTTTTGTGGCACGCACATATTCTATGGCTGAGAGCCACTATCCATGGAGGCCTAGTCATCTTGCCTAAGCTTGGTGTTCCGTATCCTTTTCCGAAGCCGGACCACGAAGCTGTTCTTGTCTTAGGTGAGCCAATGAGACAGAAAGAGACAAAAAAATTAGATGACAATGAAATTAATACCTTTTTTGTCCCTTGATTTGCAGCTGAATGGTGGAAATCAGACACTGAAGCTGTGATCAATGAGGCTTTAAAATCTGGACTTGCACCAAATGTATCTGATGCTCATACGATCAATGGCCATCCGGGACCTGTCTCAACTTGTCCTTCTACAGGTAAAACTCGACCAGGTTTGAAATGTTTGTCTTGAATCATAACTATTATTCACGAGGTACTAAACACCAAATGCTCAAAATCCCACACCCCTAAATATCTTAAAAAATATTATTTGAATGTATACCTTTTGCAGGTGGCTTCAATCTAAACGTCTCACCAGGAAAAACCTACATGCTTCGATTAATCAACGCTGCACTCAACGAAGAACTCTTCTTCAAAATCGCAGGACACAAACTAACCGTAGTTGAAGTTGACGCCACATACGTAAAGCCCTTCAAAATAGACACAATCCTAATCGCCCCAGGCCAAACAACCAACGTTCTCGTCAACGCGGATAAAGGTGCCGGCAAATACATGGTGGCCGCCTCCCCTTTCATGGACACACCAGTTGTCGCCGTAGACAATCTCACGGCCACAGCCACACTACACTACACAGGCACACTCTCAAATTCTCCCACATCGTTCACAAACCCACCTCCCCAAAACGCAACACCAATTGCCAACAATTTCATAAGCGCCTTAAGAAGTCTGAATTCTAAACAATACCCAGCAAAAGTGCCACAAAAGGTTGACCATTCCCTACTCTTTGCTGTCGGCTTAGGGGTTAATTCCTGTCCTAGTTGTAACAACGGAAGCAGAGTTGTGGCGTCAGTTAATAATGTGACATTTGTTATGCCGACGGTTTCTTTATTACAAGCACATTTTTTTAAGGTTAAGGGTGTTTTTACTATGGATTTTCCGGGTAACCCGCCCGTGGCATTTAATTACACGGGTAACCCGCCTAAGAATTTGGCGACGAATAAAGGGACGAAGGTTTATAAAGTGAGTTATAATGACACAATTCAAGTGGTTTTGCAAGATACAGGGATAATAGCTCCTGAGAATCATCCAGTTCATTTGCACGGATTCAATTTCTTTGCAGTGGGGAGGGGATTAGGAAATTTTAATCCAAAAACTGATGTTAAAAATTTTAATCTTGTTGATCCTGTGGAAAGAAACACAATTGGAGTACCTTCTGGTGGATGGGTAGCCATTAGATTTCGAGCAGATAATCCAGGTAAATTTCAATATATTGATCTTTTTTTTTTCTTTCTAAATTTATTAGTTATGGAAGTGTTTTTTTTTTTTTTGGCTAAATGCAAAAACACCATTTGTGCTTTGTTTAGCTATAAAAAATATGTGTTATTTTTATTAGCAAAAAATCCCATGTGTTCTTTATTTATTAGCAAAAAAATATCATTTAAAATTTATTTATAAAACATAGGGACGCTTTTGTCAAATTTTTAAGTAAACATAGGGTTATTGCCAGTTTCAGAGTTAACATGGGGTTATTAATAATTTTTAGGTTAAAAGGATGTTTTTGCATCCTTTGGTGGAGGTATAACTGTTATTTATGCTTGGGAGGGATTTTCCAGCTAGTAAAAAATAAGAATAGGGAGGTCTTTGGTAATAAAAATAACACAATTATTTTTTTATACTACACAAAACATATGAGGTGTTTTTGTATTTCAATTTTTTTTTTCTTTGGTTTTGGGGTTCTAATGTTGTGTGAATTAAATTTGGATTTTCAGGAGTTTGGTTTATGCATTGTCATTTGGAAGTGCATACAACATGGGGACTGAAAATGGCATTCTTGGTGGATAATGGAAAGGGCCCTAGTCAATCTATTTTGCCACCACCTAAGGATCTGCCCAAGTGTTGAATGTGTAAACAATTTTTAAATTTTTTTTTTTTAATGATTTCAAGTAATTGAGAGTAATCTTCATTCTTCATGCTAGTATTATAGCCAAGCTCTATTTGTTTCTTTGAGAAAAGAAAGTTTTGTTCAAGTTAAAGTTAAAGTCAATATAGTTCATTGTATGTGATCATTATTTAATGATTTTATAGTATTTCTGCAAGGTTTTATTCACACAATGATTCGTTTTTGAATTACAAAATTTTCAAGGGATTAACTCTTGAAATTGGGGTATGGGCAAAATTACTTAGTAAACATAATTTTTTTATTCGAGTGTATAAAAAATAGGATTGACTTAAATCTCTTTGAAACATTGTTGATTGTCCTAGACATTATATTAGGCCATTTCTTTTCTTCTTGAAGGGTTTCTTTTTTTTCATGAAAAGGACAATGGTTTGGAGTGAGGGAGGTATGACTAAAGGAGAACCCATCAGTTATTGGGCCTTGGCTCATGGGCTTTTCTGTCATTTGTCAACGGACTTGTCCAATGATTGTTCTTTTATCCTAATTTAAAACAAGAATAAAAAGAATCTTCCCTCGACAATTACATTTATGTTATCGTTTGTAATTTTTTGAAAAACAAAATAAAAGTTAAAGGTGAACAAACAAAACTACAAATGTCCAAAACTTTTGTAACATTAATTTGATGAGGACAACTTTGGTAACATGCCCACTTTAGATAATGGACAGTTCATAAAAACAATTGAGTTTGATAATGCTATTTCATTTCAGATGGACACATACATAGTTGGGCTTAATCAAAATTAATTTATGCTATTTGGTAGATTAATTGTTAACTAGCTTAATACTTTTATTAATCTAGTTACTCAATTGTTTGCATTTGTGAATTGGGGAAAAAAAACATAATATCCACTTATGATTTACAAAACATGAACGAACAACTCCTCCCTCCCCGCCCACCATTATTTTTATTGCATAGAATCCATTGTGTTTCACAATATGTTGCATAAAAAATATTTTTCGTCAAAAATGACGAATAGTGTCTCTCGCGTGCATTTTCTGAGACTGAAATTCAATTTTTATCATAACTATAATTAAAGTTAATATGGGAGCCTAAACCTTAAAGCTTACAATGAATTGACACTTCGTCCCAGCTTAAATACATTGAAAAACTAATTTGATACAAAATAGACCATTCTAATCATATGTAAATTTGGACTATACAAATTGGAATTAAACATTTGTTAACAATGTTTATGGGCAACTTGTGGATTCATCCTCCTTTATCTTCTTCTTCTTGCTAGTTCTCTTGAGGTTATTTTCTTGTCGAAGTTGTACACACTAAATATCATGTCATATATATGTCAATAAAAATATTGTAAAACAAAATAGGAATATGTAAAGAACAAAACAAATTACACAAGAAAAGCAAAAATGATTGTACCTCTTCAATTAGTTGAAGCTTGCGAAGAAAAAGGGAAAAGAAAAGCATATTTTCATTCTTTACATCCCACCACAATATATACATTCTTTTTTTTTTGTTTTGGAAATTATACCACAATTTACATCAAGAATAAAATACATTAACAAATGAACATGAAGAGAAATTCAGCATAAATGCACATTAAACTGATAAAAGTGTACACATAATTCAATTGAGAATGACTGTTTGTAAAATAAGAATATAAATGAATCATATGGACTTAAAATGTAATACATTGACAATCACATCCTAATCTATTGATTTATGTAATTGGGACTAGTCATGATCCATGAAAAAGTAGAAAAAAATAGCAAAAAATAAATATACCTAATTATTCTAATAGGTTTGCGAATTACAAAAAAAAAAAAAATGAGTGTCATTCTCCACATCTCACCACAATCTACACCAACCAAAAAAAAAAAAGGTTAAGAAAAAGTAAAACTATACAAAAAATTTAAGCAAAACATGTTATTCATAAAACCTAAAAAATGAGAATAATTCTTTAACAATACTAAAAAAATCAAATAATAATTACCTCAAACATACTTTCATACTCTATACCCATAAAAATGAACATCATCGATCTATATAATGAAAAAGAAAGAATACACCAAAAAAATGGCAAAATGCAATATACATGATCATTCAAAGGTAAATACATAGAACATTGAACTTGACAATCAAAAGTTGAGTTTTTAACTTCCAATAATTGTTCAATCTATATTGTGTAATTTAATCATCACCAGTGTTGACATCAACAAAAGGAAAAATTCGCCAATATGATAAACGAATTAAAATCCATAAAGAAAGCATGTGATGAATAAGAGCACTCTTTTTTTTTAGGGAGATGAATAAGAGCACTCTAAACAAAAGAAATGCATGGTATGGAAACAAAATAAAAAAGAAAACACAGAACAAATCTTGCCCATGTCTTCTTATATATTGCGAACAAATTTGATTGCAATGAATTACCTAACTCATTATATTTGGAAATTTTTGGTATTTTTGGCTTCACTGTCGGAATTTTGAAATTACTATCTATTAAAAAAATCTCTTGAGTAAGATTTACATTTATCTCTATTGTGAATTATGACATGTTCTATTTTTTATTTTATACTTTAATTAACATTAATTTTCGTCTAAATATAGATTTTTGAAAAACTGAAATTTGAATATTCCTAAGACGTAATTAGGAATCTGATTCAGCTCCAAGTCTCCGGGTCATTTCATAAATATGCATGTCTATTTTTGGTAAAAGCTTAGTCTAAGCTAATTATTTATGAAAAAAATAATTGATTAATTTTCTTATTTTCAACTAATCAGCATAAATTTTATAGATTTAAGTTACATCACTATCTTTGGCATGATTTAAGATGACTGCTTATGGTAATTAAATTTTTTTAAACTTAACATCATATTGAGTTGGAAACAATATTTATGACCTTGATTAATGGAGCAATATATACCAATCAATATTTTTTTCATAATAAAAAAAATTCAAAACTCTAGAAAAAAAAAATTGGTCAAATTAGAGTGAAAGACCATTCTCCAATATATATTATTAATATATATAATAATATGATATGGTATGATTACTAAAAGTAATCTTTATAGAATTTACAACCTGTAACAAGAGCTCACTTGAGCTCACCAACTCAACTTACATTGCACTTTTTTGGACATTTGGTCCGAAGGAATCTTTCCACTTGTGGAAATTCTATAACTTCATTTTCTTTTTTTATAATTAAATATATAACTTAAATTTATATACCACACTCGCTTTCATTTCCAATGTTCACCGCATATACTTCACATACCAGTTTTTTTTTTTTTTTTTTTGGTACAACTTCACATACCAGTTCTCCACCTCACAGCAATGGGCAAAAGCTTGTTTCTTTATTTTTTTGTTTTTTCAAAGAAAAAATTATTCATATGTAGAATGTATTTCAATGGAGAGACAAAAGAATACACATATTTATACAGGCAATATTTAGATAAATGTGTTTAGAGGTCTTGAGTTATTTGATTGTAATCGAATGAAATTATTGACTCAGCAATATGGATGAACGATAAAAAAAAAATAGATAAATATGTCTTACAAATGTCCTATAAGATCAAATATAGGTATAACTTTTCTTAGAATTGCATACTTATAATGCCATAGTATTTAATTAAAACATGAGGATTGGACATGTAGGACTTGCAAACCATACTAATCGAGATTCAAAGCAAGTACAAAAATAAACTACTTATTTACACCCTACTTACATACCATGTCAATAAGTTACTGCCCAACAATATAATAACCAAATAGATAGGTATATCTGGTATATATAATGGTATTTGAATAAAAAATAAAAAAATTATATTTGAATACTAATATAATGGTATGCACTCTTTCGATCATACTTAATCTATAAACTTAGGCGAGGTCAACACTCGTGTCCACATGCCAACATTAATAAATAAATTTATACAATCAATAATTAGAAAACATAATCTATTAATCTAATCCCAGGAAAAATATGGGAACTTACTTCAGATTATTTCTTAAAGAATACATAAAGTATAATTAGAGTGTTTTAAGTCTGAGACTAATCTTCCTTAAACATTGTTAGTAAAGTAATACCTCACTATTTTAATCATACATCATACTCAGGCCCTCCTTTTCAATCATAAGATGACTATGTTTCCTATTCTTTTTTTTAACATAATGTCATTATAATGGACCTTTTCCTATTGAACTAAGCAAAGAAAAATAGTGAAATTTAATTCAACAGCGACACGTGCAGTCATATCACTAACTTATATAAGTCAAACCGCATAATACTCATTTTTTTTTATTTTAACTTCATGTGATACATCTAATGTGCAATTTATCGCTTCGTGATACAAAAATAGGCATATTATTTGTGGTATATTACAATGAGAGTTTTACCTTCCTCCTCGTGGAGATGTTGCACGCACTCTTTAAAATGCTACTAAGATTTCATTTTGATTTAAAAAATAACCAATTTAACTCTTCATTGACAAAATATAATGGGCAATTTAACCCCCTGTGATATTGCCTAATGGACAACCAAGAGGGAGCTAGTGTTTTTTCCACAAAAACACGGGGGGTATATATCTAGCCCTTTTATTTATTACAAATGGATAAACCGCCTTTTAACAATAACACGGGAAGTTAATTTGCTAATCACTCCTTTATTGTACCTAGACTATTTCCAATTTTCATGGCATTGAGTGTAATTCTTTCTAAGTTAAATCCTCCTTTCTACCATTTTATGCAAACTGATTTACTATATGCTAAAATTTATTCAAAAAAATAATGAGAAGAATGTAAACAACCACAATAATTGACAGCTATTTTCAAAATGTTCCAAGCAGCAAAATGTGGACATAACTATTGTCCCATTCAGCATTTGATGAGGCAGCTCCTTCTCCTTTCTCTCTCTAAAATGAAAGTTTCAGTCAGTAGCAGCCCCCACATACACCATCCAACCAATCATTCACAAACACCTCTGACCTGTCTGACTCTAAGACAAACAAGTACAAAGACATAGATTTAATTCTTAAACTCAGGTTGAAGAGAGAAAAGATAAAGAACAAGAGGCCTTTCTTAGTGTTGCTTCAAATTTTATTTACTAAACCTCCATTGTGTGTTTGTTCTATCAAATACCATGACAGCTTTCTTTTGTTTTTTGTCATAGGTCCTTTGTATCTTTCTTTACTTTTGTCCTCTGTTCACCTGCCTTTTCAGCAGTTAAAAGAAATCCCATATTCTATACCTCTCCTCCCCTATAGGCATCAATTTGGTTCTTTTTCATGAACTAGAGGAAATGAACAGAGAAATGGGACCTGTGTCTTCTGCATCATCATTTGTTAGAACCTCAAATTGGTCGTTTGAGGAAAATCAGGTGGTGACCAAATGGACTGCCGAGGAGAACAAAAGATTTGAAAATGCTCTTGCATTCTTCGATAAGGATACTCCGGACAGGTGGCAGAATGTGGCAGCCATGATCCCAGGAAAGACGGAAAGTGATGTAATGAAACAGTACAGGGAATTAGTAGAAGACATCAGTGACATAGAAGCAGGGGTGATCCCAATACCAGGGTATAATAGTAATTCATTCACTTTGGAATGGGAGAGTAGTAATCAAGGCTATTATGGTCCATGTTGGAAACGGAACAACTCTTCGGCTAGGTGTTCTGATCATGAAAGGAAAAAGGGAGTGCCTTGGACAGAGGAAGAACACAGGTAACATTTTTCATATAATCTTGGTGAATATGTCAGTTTTAATTTCTTTTAGATTATTTTATTTTTCTGCTATAATTTAGAGCTAAATGCAAAAATTAATCTACCTGTATTATTTTTACTAGCAAAAAACCTCATTTGAAATTCCTTCAATCATAGGGAGGTTATTGCCAGTTTTCAAAGTTAACAGGAGGGTTATTGTCAAATATTTAAGTGAATAGGGGTGTGTTTGCATGTTCTGTTGGGGTTATAATTATCATTTTGGCTTGTGAGGGTTTTGGTAATAAAAATAACACGAGGGGATTTTCGCTGATTAGGCAAAACATAGGGGTTATCTTTGCATTTGACTCTATAATTTATACTGAGATATTGAACCCTTACTTCAGGCAATTTCTACTGGGGCTAAAAAAGTATGGAAAAGGAGACTGGAGAAATATCGCTCGCAATTTTGTAACCACGAGGACTCCAACTCAGGTTGCTAGTCACGCTCAAAAGTACTTTATCAGGCAGCATTCTGGTGGGAAAGATAAGAGAAGATCGAGCATACATGACATCACAACTGTCAATGTAATTGAAACTACTAAGTCGCTTTCACCAGAGAAACATATCAATCATTCACCAGAGAAATCGAACTTGGGTGTAATACATGGAACATACGATTCTGACCTGGCGAATCCAGGAGCAGTGATGGGGTTCGGTGCACCAAATAGCAGTTTAACAATCACTCATCATCTTCCAGGAACTACTTCATTTGGATTGAATCTGCATGAAAATCATATGCAGAATTTTAATTCCAATAGTCTCATGTTAGAACATAATGATACAAATTTTCAGATACATCCCTCCCAATACCATTAGATGCATATCGCATTAGCTAGTGATCAGTTGTGTTTTATTATTATTGTACCCCGTATTTTCCTAAAAGTGAATGTAAAATTAGAATCCTCCCCCAAATTCTTTAGTCCAATAATGAACATTTGATAAAGCTACTATAAACATGTCTTGTTTGTGAACTAACACCTGCACTTTGACCTTTCTATATGAATCTAAACAGAATCATTGTCATACAGCATTTCCACAAGTTCTCTGGTGCAAATCCATTTTCTCTAGTAACATCTTCAACTAGTATTGAAAAATTCATTCAATCATTCAAAGAATTATTGAAATTGTATTATTGCTTAATTAATATCTTCACCTTCCTTGTCAATGCCACTTACTCTTGTTTGCTAACTGGTGGTACTATTTCCATTATTACAGACTGAATCTTAAAAAGTGTATTGTCCACAAGCATCATTTGTGCAATTTGTTAAAGGTCCCAGTCCCACCCACTAAGCCCAAAGAATTTTGAGGCAACAAGCTCCTTTGTAAATGACAAACTAACCCCACTCTTTCTTTCTTTCTTCTTTTCCAAAGGAGCAACTTTTTGCTAGTTGCACCACTCAAAATCTTTACTACTTTATTCTGATGTGATATTCCTCCTTAAGTATATTTAGACCTTTTACCTAATCTCACAAACTAGAATATTTAATGAGTGAAATGCAAAAATACCCCTATGCTTTTGCCTTATTAGCAAAATCCCCCTGTGTTACTTTTTTATTGTCAAAAAGGCCCCTCTATACATATTTTGCAGGAAAATGATAATTATACCCCCATTTTGCGAAAACACCCCTTTTAACCTAAAATATTATCAAGAATTCCCCCTGTTAACTTTGGAAAACACCCTTTTTTTTTTTGCCAATTAGGCGAAGCAAAAGGGGTATTTTTGCATTTAGCTCAATATTCTATACTTGTGATCTTTATTCATGTTCTCATTAGATTCTGATATATCGCTTGATAATGATCTTAAAATTGATTCAACCCATAATGATTCTGAAAAGAGAGAGAGGAAGCACAGCAGACTAAATACTAGATGCATTGAGCATATATGTCTGTCTATGATTCTTAGGGGGTTGGGGGGGCGGGGTTCCCTTTCAAAGATGCACAAGAACAAATTTTGATACATAGGCAAGGAAAGTTACAGTAAAAAATCAAAGTGAGCCCTTATTGTATATTATCATATGAAGTGAAGATTCATCATCATTTCATCTAAGATTTTATAATACTAGTAAAAGTTCATATGCTATTGTTCTCTTTTCATTTGTTCCTTTTATCAACAACTCTCAATTTTTTATTGGAGCATCCGTGTGCTTTCAGAAATCAAGATTGGAACTTGAAATAAATCAAAAAAGAACCAGAGGAATTTCATAGGACCTAAAGTTAGTATCTTGTGCTGAATTAAATCTTGATACAATTTATTATACCTTAAAATTCTTGAAATAAAGCTGCAATATTTATACAATTGTAATTCAGCAATTGTGATACTAAGCTTGAATTAACAGTGACAGAGCAAATGCAAATGAATCAATCGTTTACAACAAAATTTAAAGGGGCACAATAGTTGCCAATAAATAATACCTCTGCAGTGTCATTTGTCGGCAATGTATGAAGCTATAAGACAAAAGGCATGAGATTCGCAGTGATGAATATATTTAGTGATAATTGGAAGGCTAGAGTTTCAGATAAAATGGAAAAGAGAAATAAGCAATTTTTGGTATTTGGACTTTGGCTGCTGGGCTATTTTCACTTCAATTTACTATTTTTCACCCTAATTTTTGCTTGAAGATATTGTTTCCAGCCCAAAAAGGAAAAAATGTCGTTTTTTCTTTACTTTTACTAAAACCGTTATTTGCTTATTGGGCCTGATTATATAATTAGAATTTAAATGTTTTGGGCCATAGTTATTGCGAATTGTTATGCTCTTGTCTACGTTTATTCTTTTATTTATGATTTTATTGGGATCATATTATTTAAATAATTTCATCTAATGAGTAACATTTAGAAAAGAAAAGACACAGAATCATATCAAGCTTTAACTTTGTTTATGGAAGTACATCATATTCTATCTAAAATACCACAAATCCTAAGGAAATTACATATACATAAAAATAAATAATCAACCCCCAAACCTACACTCTGTTTCTTTCTTACAGCAAATCACATCCTCAATACATACATCATACAATGAATCAACAAGAATAAACACAACAGACCACATTTCAGGTCACAAATTAAGGTTATCTTCACAAACCACATCCCAACAAATAATACACCACTACCCTTCAATTGCCGGAACTTGAAACATACATCGAAACAACCACTGAAATGGACCCAAAAACTCAGCTCGTTTCTTCTTCCAGAACCAAATCGCATCACTATACTGTTGATTTCTTATCTTCTTAGTCGCAGCCTTCCAATCGTACTTCTCCGTTTCTACACGTGCTGCTTTTCCAATAGTTTCTCTAAGTTCTCGATCACGTAAAAGTGGTTTTAGTTTTCTCAGACAATCATCGAGATCTCCAGGAGTATACAAATATCCCGTTTTTCCTTGATGATCTTCGGGTATTATATCCGGGATTCCACCAGCACGTGCAGCGACTACGGGGAGTCCAGATGACATGGCTTCTAACACGACAAGTCCTAGTGTTTCGGATTCTGAAGGCATGATAAAAACATCTCCACTTGCGTAGGCTTGTGAGAGCTCGTCTCCTTGTAACATACCGGTGAATACTGCTGGCATGTCAGTAAAAATTTGTTCTAGTTCCTCCCTACAGAAGAAAAACAATGGCCGATGAATATAAAAGCAGATGACCACTTAATTGCAGAACCAGCCCTACTTTTTTGGGGTCATAGGCGAAACTTAAAAGAGCTAAATGCAAAAACACCCACTGTGCTTTGTCTAATTGGCAAAAACTCCCCCATGTTATTTTTACTAGCAAAAACCCCCATGTGTTCTTTCTTTATTAGCATAAAACCCCATTTAAAATTCATTCGTAAGTCAATAAGAAGATTATTGTCAATTATTGAAAGTGAACAGGGGGATTATTGCCAATTTTCAAAGTTAACATGGGGGATTATTAATATTTTTAGGTTCATAAGGGTGTTTTTGCATTTTTTGTGTGGGGGTATATGATAAGTCATTTTTCCTACAAAATATGTACTCCAACATGGGAGGGCTTGTTTTCCTAATAAAAAATAGCACAAGGGGGTTTATGCTATAAAAATAACACCAGGGTTTTTTGCTAATTAGGCAAAGCATAGGGAGGGGGTATTTTTGCATTTCACTCAAATTTAAAATCAAGATTATATCATAAAAAGTTTGTGTATCCTGTATAAAATTTATGCAAAAGTATGATTTAATCTTTATATTCTAGTTATTGTAACATATCTGCTTAGGGGTTCATAAAATACATTGGATGACCAGCAGTTATAATATCTCTCACCAAATGGGTGATTGGCATGATTGATCAAATCAATCTGACCATATCACCCCTAATATAACATACCAAACAAGCCTAGGATATGGAGGGTTAAATGAAAATTTTATGAAACTAAAGCAAATGTATATGAAGTTCCAACTCACCTGTATGGTCCATCCCCAATAAAAGCTATTCGAGCTTCTGGAAGCCTATCCATTACACTGTTTCAATCGTGTCACATCAGTATTCAAACATCAATTCTAAAATTAGATCTTTATGTCGAAATAAGTGAGCAATACCTTTTGAGGAAATCCAAACTTTTCTCAACACCAAGTCGCCCTACATGAACTATCAATGGCCTATCTGGTTCTCCATTGCTAATTTAGGTACAAAATTTTGTTAGTTAAAGTTGTAGTGTCAAATTTAAATTAAATTAAAATGAAAATATACCAAAATTCTTACCTTAATCTCAATCTCATTTCATGGGAGCGAAACCGAGGATGGAAACTATCAGAATCAACACCCTTATTCCATAGCCTTATCCTATTACCTGAAAATTAGCATAGAAAGATATAAAAATAATTGAGAGACTAAAAGATTTGATCTCATTGAAATATTGAGATTGAACAAAATTTTACCTGCTGTGACTTTGGCTGCTTCTAGATCCTTTCCAATGGCGGCAGAAGGTACTAGTGTAAGATCTGCAGCTCTATGCAGAAACTCTGGCAAAATAAAGTACTTAAATATTAATAATTGTCACAAATTTGTTGACCCTATATCCGAATTTATGGCAGTAGATAAATGTCACGTACTTATAACTAACCACATTGGTTGGACCAGCCAACTGAAGGTATATCTCGGAATATATCTGCAATAAAAAAAAAAAAAATTAGAATGAACAAAAAAATCCCAATTTGACGAATCCAAAGAAAACATAGTAATGAACATACACAGGAACATGGGTGTGATATGACATTACTATAGGCACAGATAGTAATTTTGCAATGAAAAGAGCGCCAAATACCTACAACACGTGTACTAAAAAGGTCAATAGAACAACACAAGACAACTTTTATACTATGGCAAAAGACAAATGTCCAAAATCCAATCTTTCATAGGCCATGCACAAAATCTTTCAAATATGTTTAGTGGATGCGCTGATTTTGTGCATGGTCTATGAAAGACCTGGTTTAGACAAGAATTTCCCAAAATATACCATAATGCCAGGGGACGAGGCGTGTATAATATCAGGCTTGAATTGGGCGACTGCCGAGATTATTCTTGGGCTGAGTGCAAGTGACAGGGGGACCTTTTCGTAATATGGACAAGGGAAACTGCAAAGCATATTCAAAACAATTTTCTTTTATGAGGATAATGTAGTGTTAATTTACAAATAGCCAATGCTCAATTGGATGGCAATATAACCTTTTTGAGCCAATTAATTGAGCTCCATAAAATTCTGTTGGCACTCCTTCATGTGTTGTCACAACCATAACCTGCACCCATCACCCAAAACGACAGTTCAGAAATTAATTGCATGGATCATTTAATCAAATTTAGAAAAGGATACATTGTTGAGATGCATGAAGTTTCTATAATACTAAGGTCATTTCCAGCAACTGGAGATAAAAAAGGGCAGTTAATTTATCTGAATAATGAGTGGAAACGAAATAAGAACATACCTCATCACCCATTTCACGTAGATATCTAATGAAATTCTGGAACCTGTTTTTGTATCCAGAAACGTAACTGCAAACAATTCGAAAACATATATACAGTCAAGAAAAAAAGAAGTATATTGCATAATATCTAACACATAACTATAGGAGACATCTGGACTAATTAAATTAAATAACAGTAGAAGCATGAAATGGGAAAACGATTGCGAATAAGTAACTGAAGTATTGAGAGGCAGTAAATAGAGTATCTAGACTAGCAAAGAAATCAATTTTTTTTATTGATGTGGTTAAAATGTAGGTTGAAGGAAGAACAAACAAAAGATATAGACTAAAAACATACCATTCAATAATGAGCTAAAACAAACTTTAATCTAACATCATATAAGAAATAGCACAATGGAAACTACAGAGTTTTTATTAACATTACATCTTTATATCAAATAATAACACCCCAATAATAATAAAATGTAATAATCTATTCTTGTATCCAATTTCTCCTACATGGAACAAGAATTCCAGTTATCTTAATGATACTACATATATCAAAAAGACAATAAAAATCCAACTAACTCATTCACTAACAGAATTGAAAGTCAACAATATCACAAGTTCTTGCAAGAAAACATATTAACTACCAGAATCAAAAGTCAACTTGATCACAAGTTCTTGCAAAAAAGTCATAATTGGCCTTAAACAATAAAACATAAATACATTGGAGATTGATGTTAAAATACTCACGCAAAGGGAGATGGCTCAACAAAGAGAGCAATACGCCTAGGCTTAGAACTCATCTCAGAATCAAGCAAAAGAGGAGGGTTCTCCTCTTCCTCCTTTTCCTTAAATTCTGTAATAGTCATGTCCCTATTAATGCTACTAGCTGCAAATATAAAGGGTCTTTTACTAAAGGGTCTAACTTTCAAGATTCTCAACCCTTTACTCCTTCTGGACCTCAAAGATTGAGTCTTTACACAAATTAGACAACTGGATTTTCTTGCTCTTGATGTACAAAAGCAAGAAAGTTTGGAAATACTATTACTATGTTGTCTGTGAAAGCAAGAATAAGAGAAGGAAGAAGACGAGGCAGAAAAGGAAGGAGGAGAGAGAGGTTTTATAGAGAGAGAAGAAGTGCACATGATGATTGTTTGTGCTTTGATGATGCTTATTTATATAATTTGGTGAATTTGAAGAAATTGAAAATTCTGAGGGGGTTTGGTTTTTTTTGTTTTTTCTTTGGGGGGGGGGGGGGGGGGTTATGCAATTGACGTACGGAAGACGAGATGAGGGTCCATGGACTCTACCAATGGATATTCGTTTTACTGGAAGGAGAATTTGGGAATAATACGAAGATGAGAAAGGGTATATGCTCTGCTTCAAATCAATGGAGGAAGAAGCATAATTTTCATACTGTATTTTTTGTGGGGTCATTTTGATTATAACCAAAAGAATTGTTTCGTCTGTGACAATTAAATAGATTTTCGGGAAATTTATAATTATTGCTCATATGTTAGCATCCTATGTCCAAATATATTATGTTAAACAGTGTAACATATACTATAACACAATGGAATCAATTTTTTTTTAAACATACACACAGTCATGGTGAAAACTAAAATTACTATTTTTTGTATACAATCACACTAGTTACAACATATACAAATAATTTTTTCATTTATTAAATTTATCACAAATCTAAACTATCTGAATATGTTTAAACATGTTATTATTTGCTGTTTTAAACATAACATGAACCTTTAACTGTTATTAATTTTTCATTATTAATAATTTGAAACTACATACATTTTTTTATATTTAATCATCAAGAAATAAGAGGGCCACATTAGATGCTAATAAAATTAGGATATTCGATTGAAGCAACCCCAAGTTGCATATTCGAAAACTTGATTGGCCCAATTACGTAAAGAAAGTCCTCTCATGTATATATATAAAATATTCAAATTTATCTTAATCATAATGCTTGAGTAAGAAATTCATCAAAAGTTTCTATGAGTCCCAAGCCAATCTAAAATGTTTTGATGAGAAACTTTTATAGGTTGGCTATTTCGATTTTCTCTTTTTTTTTTTTTTTTGGGTTTTACAAGAATATTCATATCTAATAACTTATGATATGCATCAAAAACATCACGTAGGGACTTTTCACAATGAGAATTTAAACTTGAATTCATCATATTATGAACGACTAATTTCTTTTACTTGACTAAACACTCATTTTACTTAGTTGCTACATCAATTAATATACATATTAATCCTATTTCAAACTCTCGAACAACATTTTAAAGCCTAAATGGTTATTATTTATTTAATTTCATAACCAAAATGATTCTTGAACGATGACAATTATAACATTTGTACTTATGATATTCCAAAGTCCAAATCACATATATGATTTTTGTCATTTCACTTAGTAACTAATGTTCTAAATGAAAACGCTAATGTGATTTTCCAACAAATACTTGACTTGTTAATCCAAAATATATATCATGCAAGAGTTGAGCTTGTCTATCTTCAAGGAAAATCGTAAATAAAATTTGATTTGACTGCAAAATGTATATTTATACATATATTTTAATCATAACGGTATTAATTTTATCACCAATAGTAAGGGTCTGTTTGTTTGGCGTTTGAGAAAGTAGTTTGGGAGAGTAGTAGAGATTTGTGAAACAATATCGATTTGCGTAATGTTGTTTGTTTGGGTTTGAGTGCTTTGAGAAATAAAGTAGGTGTAGGTTTTTTTGAAAGAGTTGGGTTGTAGGTGTAAGATGTGTAAGACTTTATGTCAAATCATGTTTGTTATGTGAGATAAATTGTGTAAGAGATATGTTACTTTGTATCAAATCAAAGTAGAGTTTGTATAGGTTTTGTTTAGAGATTTGAAAATTGTTGTTTGTTTGGCTTTTGGGAGAATAGTTTGAGAAAATTAATGGATGAAAAATTTATTTCGAAAAATAGAAAACATGTTTGTTTGGCATTTCCCAAACACGAAAAAATTCTGGGAAACGCCAAACAAACAGGCCCTAAGGAATTGCATTTCATTTATTCATAAATAATTTAGATATAATCCAAAGAAAGTTTGAATTTATAAAATTTCTCAAATGCCTTTCTTCTTTATTCTTCTAATTAATGGGCATCATATAATCCAGCTTCCAAGAAGATTTATTTTGTTTTACTCGAATATTATGACCATTCATGAACATCATGATTGAGAACATGATTTGAGCATGGAAATATACTAAATTGAAAATAAATACAAGTACTAGTATTGGCTAAGTTTCATTAAGTCACGATAAGATATTCTTTTGAATATTCTCTCTTTCTTGAGTCTAAAACACACGCATCTGTTTATTGGATATACATTAGCTGACTGCGGGCCACATATGACCTGTCTCTTTTTTAGGCTTGACATATAGTTGTAATAATAGTATATTAATTGGTTCTTTTATTCAAATAGGGTTCAATTTAATATATTTGAAAATTAGGTGGCTCATCATAATTATTGTCTTGAGTTGTTTGCATCGTTTACTATTCTTGGGCCCTACACCAATTGTAGTTAATCAGGTTAATTAATGTGGGATATTATTAAGTGAGAAGGCGCTTACATTTGTGAATACGATATTGATACGGTGATATAGATTTTTGAAATTTATTGAATACGATACGGCATGGATACAGATGCAAAAATATAATTTAAATTTATTTATAAGCAACTAGATCGTTCAATCTAAGTCCTAAAAGCAAAAATAATCCACTATGATATAAACAAAAGTTACATAACTCCAAAATCAAACATAATCCATTCTTAACATAACGCGTCAATGGAAGGAATTCATTTTCGAGATTTCATGACCTAGGAGATAAACTTTAATAAAGAGATATAGTAGTGATACTAGTCGTTTATGTTTAACCTAAAGACTTTATCATTTTTAATAATTTGAATATGAACCGAAATATTACATAAAAAACCTATCGTCGTACCCTGATGTCCAATTAGTGTATCCGAAACGCATTTATTTTTATTTTTATTATCGATACGCCACGTGGCGTATCGGATACGTATCCCACGCGTATTCGATACAGTACTTTGTCTTTTGTCAGGGTATCTGTGTATCATAGGTGAATGGTAGTTAAATAGATATATTTTAGCTTGTTTGGATGTAATTTTGGTTCATTTGATTTTATTATTTGTTTGGATGTATTTTTGGCTCATTTGGTTTCATTGTTTTAAAATTTTAGAGCGAGAATAAACATGGAAACATGATTTGAGTGAAAAATAAAAATGTAGTATTTTGGAGAAACTTGTGAAACTAGTTGATGTTCTTGTTGATTTGAAAACATTGAAAATATATTTGTATGTATATTTATTATATTCTTTTGGAATATCGTCCCACTTGCCACATGGCTGCTTACGTGGCAAATTTTAGCATGAACAATTATACAAAATTGCATAATTCGTCCCAAACTAATTACAAAATTTGGTTTTTCATCCCAAACTATATTAGTTCGTTGAATTTCGTCTCATAATTTGTCATTTTATATGAATTTAGTCCATTATTAAAATTTTAATTTAATGGAAATGACGATTCTTCTTTTATTTTTTTAAGGGGCTAATGGCAATTTATCTCCTGTGATTCATAATATTCAATTTACCTCCTGTAATTTGAAAATGAGCAATTTACCCCCTGTGAAAATTTAAAAAAAATATTTTATCCCCTTGAATCGGAGAGTGTAACTCAATTGCATAAATTGAGAGTAAGCATGCAAAGTGTTTTATAACATAGAGGGTAAATTGCTACATTTATTATAATACAAGAGGTAAATTGCCATTAACTTTTTTTCAAGAGAAAAATAGTATGGATTCTTGAAATTCCCGTGCGCTTATGAGAAAAAAAAAATCCTATCTTAATTCATTAGAAAAAAATTGTGCATTTTTTTATTAATAAATAATAAATATTTATAATTAGTTTGGAACGAATTCTTTTTTCCCATGTCATTTCAATTATGGGACGGAAGTCGGCGTGTTGATATAGTCTGGGACTAAAATTTGTAATTAGTTTGTGACGAATTCTGCAATCTTATATAATTGTTTATGCTAAAATTTGCCACGTCATGACACGTAAGCATCCATGTGGCAAGTGAGACGATACTCCAAAAGAATATAAAATTACGGGACGAATTTGGCTAAGTGATATAGCTTGGGATGAAAATCCAAAATCACTAATTAGTTTGGGACTTTTTTGCAATTTTGCCTTAAAAAATATAAATATGTGTTGGACAGTGTGTTTTAAATATTGTGTATTTTAGGTACATGTAGAGACAATCATGTATTTTTTTTAGTGAAAAAGATGAATTTCTCTTTTCAGTAGATCATGTTTTGCCTCTTTCAACTCCGCGCTTTAGACCTTCAACTATATAGTGCAACAATTTATCATTTTTAATTGTTGTCATCACATATATAGGCTTCATGTTTTGCTCATCTACAATATTTTTAAGTCACGTTAATTGTTGCAGTTATTATATTTGAACAAATAGCTAAATAAGAAAAATAAGAAAAGATATGCTTACTTTAACTTAATATATTTATAGCTTCTGAAAATTATACTAAAATAAACATAAAAAACAAAGCCACGAAAAAAGGTCAAAAACTTAATGTGTTTTGGGTTCCAGATCGGGCCTTGCCTAGCCAAACTTACGAACCAACATCCAAAATTTGGGCCATCTTGCAAACCATAAGCTCGACCCATTTAGCTCATTTGTTTTTATTAATTACTAAGCACAAAAAAAAAATTAAAAAATAGTGCAGTAATTTCATTTTTTAATTAATTTTATAACCTTGTGACAAATACTCAAAGACCACAAAATTACTAGAATATAGATGAGTAAAATGTTAAGCACCCCCTATACTTCCCCTAACTTATATATATTTTTATTAACAAACTTCCCCTTTATTAATATTTTAATAGCAAAAAAATTCCTTATGTTAATATTTTATTAACTCGTATGTGCCCATTTAAAAATTAAGAATTGATTTAAAGTAATTTCTTATATAATTTTAAGAGAATTGAGAAATATTAAGTGTCATTAGTTGTTGACACGAAGGTTATATTAAGTTGTAATTCTAGTTTTTATTTATATGAATGAATATTTATTTCTAAAAAAAAAAACAAAAAAGAATCACAAAGACTATATTTTCACTTTACTTGATTAGAGATAGTGCTTCTTTTTCAATTCTGATAATTATGAAGTAATTAAACATGCTGCTAGTGGTGACTGCTGACTATATAGTTGAAACGGGGGTGGGGCTCGTGCACTGCTTCCAAAAGAGGGAAAAGGGAGAAAAAGAAAAAAGGAATAAACAAAAAGAAAAAAATTTATCTATCACGGAAGAAGAAAGAAGATGACGATGATGTTGATGAAGCCAAGTGGGCTTCTCTTATGGAGCCCTTCTCACGCTCCTTCAATATTTTCCCTCAAGAAACAAAAAATTATTAAAACCCCCAATTTATCTTTCACCATCTTTAATGCTATCACACAACCCAATGCCGCCAGTCATTCGAGTAGTAAAGATGGAGGAGTCTTTCAGAAAATGGTGCTCACCACTTGTGAATTCAAGGTACTTTTAACCCTTTTCTTGATTTTTTATTAAAAAAAAAAAAAAAAGTATTGCATTTGAGTGAAATTGAACCTTTAGTTTATTATTTTTATCTTCTTGAAATGGTGGAAATTTTTGTGCTGAATGTGGTTGCAATGCCTTTAAGTTTAAATTGAGATTCCGATGAGTTCTTGTATTGTTAACAACATGTTGTTTATACATAGGTTTAAATTTGCAATAATCCCAAGTTGAATTTTTCAGCTACTGGGGTATTGTGATGGTTGGAAATTAAGTTTGATACATGCTTATCGAAATCGGTTAAATTATTTAGTGATTTATGAGGATTGAAAGTATATATACTACTAGTACTTCACAAATTTGGCTTAAGCGCATTCACCTCAAATTGATGGTTTGATGACTTAAATGCTGCATTGTGTGGAGAAAAACTCCTGAGTGTTATGATGTGCTCCAGAAGTTGAATTAATAAGAAATTCAGATATATAAAAATAAATAGATGAACATTAAGGATGAACTATGAAGTGTCGTCATCTCTTTAACCATTTTATTTTCCAGTCAATGATGTGCTAAATCTCTAAACAAAGATTTTATATTTTCTTGTCGAAACTTGTTAATTGATGCTTCTTTCTAGTTCTTCCAAACATTGTATTTTTCTATTTTACTTATGTTGAATGATTTCCGGCTGTAATTTCACTAGTCTCTCTCTGTAGCAGGATAGATTAAATTCAAGAATCTCATCCACAGCGGTCATTGTTGCCAATGCGTTAATGTTTTCTAAACCTCTGGAAGCACTTGCAGAAACATGTGAAGCCAATGATAATTCCGTTTTAAGTATGAATATGCCATTATTGCTTTTTGTTGCCCTTATAGGGGCCACTGTTGGAGGTAAGGTACCATCAAGAACAAATTTGTATTTTTTTTTCTTTTCAGATTTTATTCTCCCCTTGTGAGTTGATTCTATTGGATCCAAACTTAACATTGTCCAAGTTAAGAGTGGCAATTGGGACGTCGAATTGGTTTGGTCCGGGTCAAAAACGGGTTGGGTTGAAATTGTCTAAAGAAGATTTGATTGGTTCTTTCATATGTTCAGATTTTTCCATGATATGTTAAGACCTATTTAGCTTTTTTCCAAGAACAAGTGTACTTTTTTGTGGTTCAAATTCTAGCTTATCTCATCCATTTGATTTGTTAAACTTTTTGAGCTAAATGCAAAAATATCCCCTGTGATTTGTCTAATTAGTAAAAAAACCAATGTATTCTTTTTCATTAGCAAAAAATCCCATTTGAAATTCCTTCATAAATTATAAGGAGGTTATTGTCAATTTTTTAAGTGAATAGGGGTTTATGGTCAATTTTCAAAGTTAACAGGGAGATTGCTGTCAAAATTTTAAGTGAATAGGGGTGTTTTCGCATCTTTTGTGGGGGTATGATTGTCATTTTGGCATTGGAGGGAGTTTTTTAGCACGGGGGTTTTTGATAATAAAAATAACACGGAAATTTTTGGTAATTAGGTTTAGCATAGGAGAAATTTTTGCAGTGCACTCACTTTTTCCATAATGCAGGACTACTTGCACGACAAAGGAAAGGAGAAATGCAGAAATTAAATGAACAGCTGCGCCAAATCAACGCAGCTCTGAGAAGACAAGCTAAAATCGAATCTTATGCGCCCAGTCTGAGTTATGCTCCTGTTAGTGTAAGGATCACAGAGAATGAAGTAATTGTTGATCCAAGGAAGCAGGATGTAATTTCTCATCTAAAAAATGGAAAAAACTTTCTAAGAAACCAAGATCCGGATAAGGCCTTTTCCGAATTCAAGACAGCTCTCGAGCTTGCCCAAAATCTACAAGATTCAATCGAGGAAAAGAAGGCTGCAAGAGGCTTAGGTATTATTCTATTCTTGTAGATAGATATCCTATTCACATCATTGCTTAATGATATAGATATTTCTCTCCTCCATTAGTGAAAGGCTTCACCTATTACGAATTTTCAGGGGCATCACTACAAAGACAGGGTAAATATCGGGATGCAATCAAGTACCACTCTATGGTTCTTGAAATTTCACAAAGGGAAGGAGAGGAATCTGGAAATGCAGAAGCCTATGGAGCTATAGCTGATTGCTATACCGAAATGGGGGATCTCGAACGAGCTGCAAAATACTATGATCAATACATTGCAAGGTTACAATCAGATTGATCTTTTTATGTTTCTTTTATCTCTATAAAGGATGCAATATTTAGGTTGAGTTTGTAATATCGAGTGCGGATTTTTTTTCTTTCTTTTTCGTAGAGATATGTTGTGACTATATCGACTCCTTGGTGAGTAAATCCAAGTTGTTCTTACTTAATAGAATTTCAATTATTAATTGCAAAACACACCGTAGTTGGGATTTACCCAAAAGCATCAAGCTATTGTATGTAAGATGACGAAGTCGAAGAAAATTAAAACAAATCCAATAAAAACAACTAAGTAGATGAAAATTGAACCAAATCTAATACAACAGCATAGAATAGATATGAATGTCAAATCGGACTTTAAAGATGCATTGTGAAACTCTATTCACTCATTTCCACATCTAATTAGTCACCTTTGCTTCTTCCAAATCATAAATTCCAATCCAATGTGATGTTAAACTCGAACACGGCTTTCAAAATAAGTAACGGATATGCACCAACAAAATGAAAACATTTTATATATTGTTTCTTTCTCAATGTCATAATACCAATCATGATCACTAATGAGTACTTTCTGCAGGTCCTTCTCTTTAAATTCCCCACCAGAGTAAAAAAAGTTAGTTTATAAGGTGTCTTGGTCCTAAAGATCTGAGACCGTTGAGCTCATGTTTCTTGGTGGTCCTGGCTAGCCTCCTAGAAGGTCCATTGTTTTTTTTAGTTACCTATTCGGGCTTAATTGCATGACACCATTTAACGTACACTTGTACTACTGCGATTTAATTTGTTGATATCAAATTAAAATTGTTATGATTATGTCAAATAAAAGGAGGTTTTGTTTAGGTATTTTTGTAAATAAGAGTGCATTTTCTTCAAAAATTATCTTTTATTTAAACCTTTTTTTTCTTTCTAAAAATGAAAGAACTTGTTCATTTTATTTTTCAAAGATCACCGGAATATATATTGTGTGAAAAGCTAAACAAACAATCACGCATTTTTAGACTTTGAAATTTTGGGAAAATTCTTCTAAATGTTTGCATAATGATGCATTTAGTTCATGTTCTATAAGATTATAATTACCACATATCTGATTTCGCAATTTTTTTGACAACATTAATTAATCACATATTTAAGTAGATAACTCAATAAAACATTGCCTTAGTTTAGTAGTACCACATTAAATTTTAGTAGTAATTTATACTCGCAGTACATGTAACTAACTATGAAAGAATTTTAGTAGTAATTTATATTGAAATTACTATTAACTTTAAAAAATGACTAATTAATACTATTAGCAAGTCAACTTGGGATCTCTTTCTTTCCTATTTATTGCATGATCTCTGAGACTCTATAATTAATAATTTAAAAAGTGACCTCCGATCCCATTTTAATGCAAATTCAGACTGTAGCTCTGGTCCAATTTTTCCGTCTTTGGGCGGGCTGGGCATACCATTCCAGTCAAAAAGAAAATTCCAGACATTAAAGTTTCTTTAACGTTAATTAATTTGTGGTACAAATATAAGGTAAATAAATAAAGGTACGTAAAGTTGAGATTTACCCTGATATTCACGCCACCCCCACCAAAGATTCAACACCCACAGCACAAATTAAGTAGCTAGCCAGCATGTAAAAATCTGGTCAAAATGGGGCCATCATACATATCAGTCACCCGCCACTAGATATTCGGATTCATGACAAGAACAAAAATGTGCGCAGGCCAGCAAAAGAGTTATACGAGTTGTTTCTCTCCTTTTTTTCTAAAATTGAGAAAGAAAGAAAAAAAGAAAAAGGTAAGGGCTGATGAGAATTGAGAAGGGTATATCTTGGCCTGGGTTCCCTCTTTTTTTTTCTACCTTTTGAATTGAAGTAATATTGTAATTTGTTTGTGATGAATTAAAGACAGCATATCTTATCAAATTGGGACCCTCCTCCACCCTCTCTTCTCCTTTGACCAAAAACACTTTTTCCTCTTACAAGCCATATACATTTCCAATTTAATGTAAGAGCAATTTTGTCTTCAGTTGCATCTTGTCACTAGACTAGACTATATATAAAACTTCAATCTAAAACAACTTATTTTGATCTATTTACATATTATAAATAATATGTTGATGACTTCGTTTATTGTGAATTACTTTTACTAAATACTTATGTTTTTAAGTTTTAGCATATGATTCCGCCGGAATCACATTATTCTTATTTAAATCTTAAACAATAGATAGACAATTAAAGAATGATGATTTCTTATCTGCATATGATTCAAAAACTTACCACTAATTATTCTATTAATCAACAATCACATAATCATAATTTGATAATCTTAAATATACTTCAACCATGCTTTTAGAATAATAAAGGTGTCTCCACAACTAACCTCATTGGACTAAATAAAATATAGGGGAGCATAGAATTCCATAGTAATAATCATTACATTTTCTGCCAATAATAATTAAATAGCTTATAACTTCCTTTATCTTTTTCCCACCTACTTTGTAGTATTTTGTTATTTTTTCAAATCCAAATATTTTCCTACCATCAATTTCTCAATAAATACCTCTCACAATTTCACCAACTTTCTCTTCTTCCCCAAAACACAAACATAGATACATATACATACACATATACATATAAAGGTTATGCACGTATATTTAAGAAATTAATTAACATGAGTAGTAGAAGAGTGAATTTCAGCCCTGATCAAGCTACCCTCTACCCCAAACACGGCGGCGGCGGCGGTGGTGGTGGTGGTGGTGGACAAAAGAAGAGAGTGGTTTTGAAAGTTTGGACTTTTAAACTTCCAAAAGGCTCAAGATTTTCACCGACCAGATTCTTTAGGAACATCAGAACAGAGGTGGCGAGAGCTCTGAATCTGGCGACGGCACGGCGGCGGTGTTCGCGCAAAGTTTCGTCGGAAAGTTTTCAAAGGTCACGTTCATATGCTGAAACACTTGATTCTCAGAGGGCTGAAGCAATCGAAGACTGCATAGAGTTCTTGAATTATTCTTCTTCTTTGCCGAGATCAAATTCTGTTAGTAGCTCTTGTTAGAATAGAAAACAGTAACTATTAATTGTTGTTGTAAATGAAATTAGAAAAGTGTTATGTTTTTACTGTAGGAATTAATTTGTGGAAAGAACATCAACAGATGTTGTTTTGTAGTGTGTAATTTTATGAAAGAAGAAAAATAGCCAATTTGCTTAGCGGGTGAGTATTAGGTTGATTAAACCTCATTTTAATGCAACATAAAACAATCAAAGTTGGATATATGCTAACTAGCTTATGAAACTTAATTTTTTAGTCGAAAAGTATGTTCCAATTTGATATGGTTAAACACGAGTTTTTAATCATGTTTGAGTTTAATTTAATTTTTAGATGAAAGTAATTACGATAATTTTTTAATTGAGCAGACTATGAGTCTTGAGTTATAAAACTTTCATATTTATAATTAAATCATGTTGAAACTAATTCTTTTTAACTCACTCACTCACTCACTTTTCCAACAACTTATAACTAACGAAAAACAGCAAGTAATTTCTAATCAAACAAGGGATTGATCAGGTTCCAACTTAATGTGCGAAGAAACTAATAATTAAAACACCAATAAAAGCTCCAAAAGAGTAAACTATATATGGTAACAGTGAGAACATAGTCATGGGTACTCTTTCGTCATGGCTAATTAAGCTAATGACAACAGAACAAATGTAATTGATGCTAAACTCGAACATGCAAGGCTTTCAAAATAAATACACGAATCCAAAACTTGGGAATCATCATCAGTATCAAAATATTCTGAAGTCTCTTTCTCAATGTCATAACACCAATAATGTTTTTACATAAAATTCACTTATAAGTAGTAGTTTCTGCAAGTCCATCTTCTTTAAATTCCCTACAGGGGTAATTCTTGGATTACAAAAGTAATGAGGTGTTTTTATTGTAACCAACTTATTCCAAGAATAATTTATCCCTTCATTTTTACTTATAACCCAAAAATCAACATGACCACTATTTTTATATGACGAAAGTGCAATCTGAAAAAACTGGGTAATAAATCAGACAATACTCAAAAGGTTTTTAAGGACAAAAGCAGAAGCATTTTGGATTATCGTCAGAGAGAGACGGTTCATCAATCCCACCAAATTCTTCTCCTTGTTGATCTTCCAACTCCGATTCCTTATACCGATACAAAATCGCAACCACTATAAACACAACAAGATTAATAGCCATCAACCAAGACAATGTCCAATAGTACTTATCAAGCCTACTCCCATTCAAATCATGTTGAAACCAATTCTTTTTACCTCCTTTTTCACTCACTTTTCCAACAACATACACCGAAAGAACACTCCCAAGAGTCCCTACACCAAACACGGCACTAACGAAAAACGGTAAGTAATTTCTAGTCGAAATAGGGGATTGATCTGCAAAGAAACTAACTGCACTGTATTTAAAAACTCCAGTAAATCCCCCGAGAAGAATAAACTGAGGTAAGAGCCAGAACATAGTCATGGGCACTCTTTCATCTGGCTTGTCAACTAAACCGTGCTTTATAACTACACCAAGTCTTCGATTCTCGACTTTGGCTGCAGTTATGCAGCAAAGTATCCCTAGAACCATTGAAACCGCAATCCCAATAGAAGGAGCTAACTTTCTTGATCCTGATTGGCCTAAAGAAGCTGCAAATTTAGCAAATTTGTTTTGGGCTTGCTCGTGGCAATATAAGAGGGCTACTATTGGGACTTTGAGGCGGCCGACTTTGGGGTTGAGGTGATTTAGTTGCTCGATAAAAAAGGTGAATCCAATGGCTGAAACTACGCCACATAAGATGAAAGTCATCCAAACAGGAATCATACGCATGATTGTTTTGGTCTCTTCAACTTCTGTCACTCGGCAAAGTCTCCATTTGTTCTTTTCTTGTTCTTCTAAAGGTTTTGTGGGTATCACAATTGCAGCCTTGTCCAAGCACCTGAATTAATTTCAAGAATTTATCAGATGATGAATGACTGAATGAGTTTTTAACATTGGAGAAAAAAGGAAAAATTCCGGGCTTAAAAGATCGAGTGAAATGCAAAAATACCCCTATGCCTATTTACCAATTAGGCAAAGCAAATGGGGTATTTTTGCATTTAGCTCTAAAAGATTTAGAAACCTCAGACTCTTTGTGTGAGGGACAGAGTCAAGTTGAGGATCTTGGATCTCATATAGTTTCGTAGCATCTTTTGGAGATCGATAAAACAACTTGGAAATCGCAGCCACAAACACTCGAAGAAACACCGTCAAAGGGCTTATTTCCCTTGTCTTATAGTAAATTTTATAAGACCATGAGCCGCTGATAAACAAGAGAGTAGCAACAAGAGTACAAATAGCCGGAATCCCAAACCGAAGAGACCAGGGCTTGATATAAAACAGTGCAATAATCGCAACAATTGTTCCAACAACAAATGATGGAATAATGATATGGAATCGCCAAGATGTGGTTTCATTGAAAGCCTCTTGGAGTTCTTCAGGTGGAATATTTTCTAACTGCTCTTCTTCCTTCAATGTGTTCCAACTAATTAAATGACCAGACATTTCAGAAATAATACCGGATACCATGCCGAAAAAGAATACCAAAAGTATGCCGTCGTTATCGTCTTCATCATCGGATTCGCTTTCGTCATCTTCGAGTGGTATTATCTGGTCGATGATGAATGATTTCCAACAAGTCAAATGGCCAGACATTCCAAAAGCTATTAATGGTAGAGCTATGTAGAAAAGTAGTTTTTGGACATGGCCAATGCATTCGGGCTTGTACTTGGTGCATGTCTCCATAGCATTTGCAAGCACAGGTGGAGTTGACATTGTTAATAATCCCAGTCCCTGATTTAATTCAAGAAATTCAATCAGTTTGATTTCGAGAGTGAAATGCAAAAATACCCCTTATACTTTGCCTAATTATAAAAATTTACCTCATATTATTTTTATTACAAAACCCCCCTGTGCTAATGTCTTTATTAGCAAAAAAAACCCTCCAAAGTCAAAATGACAATTATACCCCCATCAAAGGATGTAGAAACACCCCTATATTCACCTAAAAATTTGGCAATAATTCCCTTTTAAGTTTAAAAATTGACAATAACCCCCATGTTCACTTAAAAAAATAACCCCACTACGATTTATGAAAAAATTTCAAATGTTTTTTTTTGCTAATAAAAAATGAAGACGGAGGATTTTTGCTAATAAAAATAACACATGAAGGTTTTTGATAATTAGGCCAAACATAAGGGATCTTTTTGCATTTAGCTGACTTCGACTTTAATTACCCCCAGCTATTTCAAATGTTCACTTGATTAATTCTCAAGTATCTATTAACTGCATCACTTTATCCTCTCCAAGAAATCTTAATTTATGCTTCAATTACACCAGACTTACATAGTTGCATAATATCTCCATCGAAAAACTGTTAATTAGCAAAATCTCCCTTTTGCCTTAAAATTTCATGAAAAGTTGCTGATGGTCTGGTTCAGCTGAAGCATAAGATATTTGGAAGGGACAAAGTGATGCAATTCAATGTTGAGGGGGCAAAGTGAAATTTGTAAAGTTTTTTTTTTGGATTTACGGACGATAGTGTAAGCAATGCTGGAGATTAAGAGCATCCAATAATTTCCGATTATTGAATCAACTATGAATTTCAAGAACAATGGCAATGCTGCAACCAGACCCCAAAATGCGTTGACTATTGCGGCGGCGCGTGTGAATCCGATCTTCCAAACGTTGGTTAAGTATGACATCATTGTATACAGGATGTATATAGCTACTACGTCCACAAATATCAGAGCTAATTTTGTACATATTGCGAAGTGTTAACTGGAAATGAAGAAGAATTTGATCCCAATCAAATTTCAGAAGAAAACGGGAATGAAGGAAAAGAAACCTAAAATCCCAAATTCAATTTACAACGGAAGGATTGTACAGTTGTAATATCTTAAGTCTATTTATGTAAATTACATATTTACCCCTAAGTTAGTTATTGTTATTGTTATAAATAGCTGATAGGAATACTTGTACAGTTACATCTTTTGAAACTCACTGTAAATATTCAATTCAGATATACAATTTGTTTTTCATATTCTCTGATTTACATTCAAGTCTTATATGTACACAATTAGTAGAATTAACATGGTCTGTTGTCCCTTTACCTCCTAATAAATATCCTATTGGTTGCAAATGGATTTTCAAAATAAAAAGACATTCAGATGGCAGTGTTGAAAGATACAAAGCTAGGTTAGTAGCACAAGGATTCACACAACAAGAAGGCATTGATTACAGTGCTACATTTTCACCTGTTGCTAAATTAGTAACAGTCAGAATATTATTGGCTTTGGCTATGGCTAAAAGTTGGGAACTTCACCAATTAGACATAACTAATGCCTTTCTAAATGGAGACTTAGAGGAGGAAGTTTATATGCAATTACCTAAGGGTTATAATCCTACATCTTCTATTAGTACAGGTACATCACTTAATATGGTTTGCAGATTGCACAAATCCATTTATGGACTAAAACAGGCAAGCAGGCAGTGGAATCATAAGTTGACCCAAGTCTTAGCAAACATGGGGTTTATTCAATCCAGGTGTGATTATTCCTTATTTACTTCTGGTCAAAATTCAAATTTTATTGCTATCTTAGTATATGTAGATGACATTATAGTTGCAGGACCAAATCTTGAACTTATTTGTTCCACTAAAAAGAAATTACATAATTTTTTCAAACTTAGAGATCTAGGTACATTAAAATATTTTTTAGGAATAGAATTAGCTTATGCTAAACATGGGTTGATCATATCTCAAAGAAACTATGCTCTACAATTACTACAAGATACTGGATATCTTGCCAGTAAGCCTGTTCATATCCCTATGGATCATAAAATTAAACTGAAAAATAATGATTCTGATCTACTACCTGATGCATCACCTTATAGGAGGTTAGTAGGAAGACTTATCTACTTGACTATCACTAGGCCAGACATTACTTTTGCTGTTCATAAGTTAAGTCAGTTTATGGCTAATCCTACTACTTCACATCTATCTGCATTACATCATCTCCTAAGATATATTAAAGCTACCCCTGGACAAGGTTTGTTCTATGCAAGAAATCCTAATCATTCATTAACTGGATTCTGTGATTCTGACTGGGGTTCTTGTCTTGACTCCAGGAGATCAACTACAGGTTACTGTACTTACTTAGGACATTCCTTAATTTCGTGGAAATCAAAAAGACAACCTACAGTATCTAAGTCTTCAGCAGAAGCTGAATTCCGTGCAATAGCATCAATTACAAGTGAAATTATTTGGATCAGACAATTGTTGAAGGACTTACATGTTCATCAAACTGCTCCTCCTCTGGTTTATTGCGATAATGCTTCTGCACTTCATATTGCTCAGAATCCGGTCTTTCATGAACGCTCCAAGCACATTGAAATTGATCTTTACTTTGTTCGAGATCATATCACGCGAAAATCTCTTAAATTGATTCCAATTTCCTCCTCATCCCAGCTCGCGGATATACTCACTAAACCTCTCCCTAGTTCACAATTTTCATATATTTTATCCAAGATGGGTGTACGAAATATCTACACGCCATCTTGTGGGGGGGTGTTAACTGGAAATGAAGAAGAATTTGATCCCAATCAAATTTCAGAAGAAAACGGGAATGAAGGAAAAGAAACCTAAAATCCCAAATTCAATTTACAACGGAAGGATTGTACAGTTGTAATATCTTAAGTCTATTTATGTAAATTACATATTTACCCCTAAGTTAGTTATTGTTATTGTTATAAATAGCTGATAGGAATACTTGTACAGTTACATCTTTTGAAACTCACTGTAAATATTCAATTCAGATATACAATTTGTTTTTCATATTCTCTGATTTACATTCAAGTCTTATATGTACACAATTAGTAGAATTAACACGAAGAAAAGAAGATCAATTCAAACAAGTTAAAAAGAATATTACTTATATACTCCATTCAAGTAACAAATTAAAGACGGATGGATGTAGAAGATATAATCATTTTGTGTTTAATTAATCACTACTTACCTACTGCTCTGATCCCAACAGTTGCCATTTGATGAGCTTGTTAATTTTTGTGCCGAAAATTAAGATCTCCTGTAATGTGTTACTGTTACATTAATTCCTTCTGTGTATTAGAGACTAATGCAGCTTAAGGAGGTTGACTTTATAATTAGTAGGTCAAACAAAACAAAATTAACTAATTGTTTTGGAACTGAAAAGAGTGCATGAAAATCAACAGATCGTTCATTCCAGGGAACATGCTGAGAACATGTTTGAAAATCGACATAATAAATTATTTTCATGAATTATTAATTTATTCTTTTAACACCGCGTTGAAATGTTCTACTATTCCCAAACGTTGTCATTATCTAATTTTTCAAAATTCCTGTTTTAGGTAAATCATTATTTCAACTGAAAAGGAAAGCAGAGTCAGATTTGAATCGGCAAAACGTGTAATCTTGCAGCTTACTTAACTTGTTTGTCAAGTCACACAATCAGTTTAGCGACGACTTAGACCTGCATGTCTTTGCTACTACAATGGATAAAAATTTAATCTTTCTTCTTCTTTTTTTAAGTGCTTTCGAAGGAATATTTCAAATTGATCACTTTTAAATAGATTGTTATTAAAAGACATCTTAACTTTACTAAACAATGTTATTGACTATCAATTGGTGATTGGTCTAGTGGAAGTGATTAATCACTACAAAATAGCAAATCCAGGTTCGAATTACTATTGGGAGAGGTTCCACTTAATGTGTCTGACACGCCTCGAAAGAAATTTAACACTTGGGAAACGAAAACATAAAAGAAAAAAAAAAACTTGTCCTGCGAAAATAAGTGATCATTTGTATATACATTTCTTACATTCTCCAACAATGAATCACATAAAAAGAAAACGTAGCTTAATTTACAGACTGCAATCTGAAGTTAAAAAAAAAAAAAAAAAACTGGGTAATCAACAATACTCAAGAAATGACCAAAAAAAAACACCAACTTCTTAACAGCAGCAGAAGCATTTTGCATTGTCATCATATGGTTCATCAATCCCGCCAAACTCTTCTCCATGTTGATCTTCCAACTCCGATTCCTTATACCGATACAAAATCGCAACTACTATAAACACAAGAAGATTAACAGCCATCAACCAAGCCAATGTCCAGTAGTACTTATCAAGTCTACTTCCATTCAAATCATGTTGAAACCAATTCTTTTTACCTCTTTTCTCACTCACTTTTCCAACAACATACACCGAAAGAACGCCCCCAAGAATCCCAACACCAAACACGGCATTAATGAAGTACGGCAAGTAGTTTCTAGTTGAAACAGGGGATTGATCAACAAAGAAACTAACTGCACTGTAATTAAAAACACCACTAAATGCAACCAGAACATAGTCATTGGCACTCTTTCGTCTGGCTTGTCAACTAAATCATGCTTTATAACTACTCCGAGCCTTCGATTCTCGACTTTGGCTGCAGTTATGCAGCAAAGTATCGCGAGTATCATCGATACTGCAATCCCTATTGAAGGGGCTAACATTCTTAACCCTGTTCTGCCTAAAGAATTCGAAAATTTAGCATATAAGCCAGCAAATTGATTTTGGGCTTGCTCGTAGAACCATAAGAGAACTACTATGGGGACTTTGAGGCGGCCAACTTTGGGGTTGAGGTGTTCCAATTGCTCGACGAAGTAGGTGAATCCAATGGCGGAAACAACACCACATAAGATGAAAGTCATCCAAACAGGAATCATACGTATGATTGTTTTGGTCTCTTCAACTTCTGTCACTCGGCAAAGTCTCCATATGTTATTTTCTTGTTCCTCTAAAGGTTTTGAGGGTATCACAATTGCAGCCTTGTCCAAGCACCTGAATTAATTTCAAGAATATATAATGAATGTGTAAGTATGAAGTGAATTAAACAATCCACTTATTTACCAAAAAAAAAAAAAAAAGAATTAAACAATCTACCCCTACCCCTAAAATATGGTCAAATCACAGCCTCTAGGGACTATTATGGAAAAGTTTTGATTGGGTTCCATTCCATTTTGGTCTCAAAAATTGGTTTGGGAGTTTTCGGAGAAATTTCTAAAAGTCAAAATATTAATAAAATTATTGTTAGTGTGTTTGTAACAGTAAGAAGTCTCAGATCATACCTCAGGCTCCTCGTATGTGGAACCGCATAAATCTCCGGATTTTGGATCTCGTATAGTCTCGTAGCATCTTGGGGAGATCGATAAAACAACTTGAGAACCGCAGCCACAAATACTCGAACGAACATTGTCAAAGGGCTTCCCACAGGCTTGAAACATCTATAAGAACAAGAGCCGCTGAGAAACAACAGAGTCGCAACCAGAGTACAAATTGCCGGAATACCAAATCGAAGAGACCAAGGCTTGATAAAAGGGAGAGCTATAACTGCAATAAATGTAACAATAATAACGGCTAGAATGCTGTAAAAGAATCGCCAAAATGTGCTTTCATCAAATTGATCACTATCACCGTCATCAAGTTCAACGAATTGCTCGGCCATAAATGACCCCAAAGAAGTCATATGGCCAGACATCCCGAAAGCAATCAAAGCCATTGCTGTGTAGAAAAGTATTACTTGGCCATGGCCTATGCATTCAGGCTTGTACTCGCTGCATGTGCCCATAGCATTTGCCAGCACAGGTGGAGTTGACATTGATAAAAGTCCCAATCCCTGATTTAATTCAAGAAAATTAATTTCATTATTTTTTTCATATTAACGTAGATTTATTAATGAAAAGGGATTTTAGGATTTACAATGGCGTAAGCAATGCTGGAGGTACAGACCATCCAATAATTGCCCATTATGGTCTCAACTATGTACGCCAAGAACAACGGTGATGCGCTAACCACACCCCAAAATACGTTGACTATGGCGGCTGCATGTGTGAAACCAATCTTCCAAACGTTGGTTAAGTAAGCCATCATTATATACATGGCGTATATAGCTAATATGTCCACCCATATCAGAACTTTTTAATGCGAAGAAGCCATAAACAGAAGTTAATAAATTAGAATTGTTTTCAGTCACAGAAAAACAAAAGTATCAAGCAGAAGATATAGATGTAAAGGTCTGTGTTTACTCACCTATTACTCTCCCTATTGTTGTCATTTGAGCTTGTCAATGTTTTAGGCTGTTTCTGCAAAAAGAAGCCATTAGAATCCCATGTTCAATGTATTAACTTTTCTGAAGAACAAAATAAAAGTAATTAAAACCTTCAAGATTCGTCAAGAACAGGTTGTTCAGTTACTTTGCTATGATTTTGAATGGGTAATTTACTCTTTGGGTTGTAATGACAGATAATTATATAATTGTTATATTGCAAATGGTTGTGCGTTAAAGAAAGACTAATGAAGAGGTTGACTTAGGAGGTAGGACGACTTACAATGGTGGAAGTGGAAGTCAACTTCATCTTTTAGCTCTTACTCTACAATTGTCTGTCATGATAAGTGAGAACCGAAAAGATCGAGTGCATGAAAATCAACTGTTCCTTCCAGGAACATGTTTTGCTGTCATTTTCATCAAGTATTTATTTTCTTTCAGCACCGCGTTGAATGTATGTATCTGACTCTCTCATAATTAAATTCTTCAAATTCCTATTTTAGGTAGAAATTGCATATCTTTGCAATCATGGGTAGAAATTGAGAATTATTAATCTTTTTTCTTCTTTATTTAGTGCTGCTTAGAAAGGAATATTTTAAATAAATTACTTTTAAAATAGATTATTATTAAAGATAAAAATTAGCTTTGAAAGGTACACTCATCTATTAAGTTCATCTTAACTTCACTATCAGACTCACATTTAACATTTTGCATAATTTAACTAAAGGAATTTGTAAGAGTAACATATAAGTAAACAAATATACTTGTAAATCATTAACTAAAAACTGCTGAAAATTAATTAAGCTACTGAAAACAGAACAGTTGTAATTGAGATTGTACATTGGCAGTAATATTCCAGATTAGCAGGAAGAGGCATACCTCCAACATATCTTACTGAATTAACATATTCTTTACTCCTAATTACCCACCAAAATTTCATTAATCATAATACCGAAACAACACCAGAGTAATATGAGCTTTGCCAAACCTCAATCCCCTCTACATTTTCTCTAGTCACAAAGAGCCTATCCCCACCTCCCTCGATTTTCTTGATTATCCCTCTTCCTGAATCCTCGACTTTATCCACGTAATTTCTACGATACAAACCTTCGTTCGCAATCCCCTCATTTTCACTTCCCTCGACTCTCGACCACACCTCCAACTCACCCTCTCTCCCTACGAAAGCTTGCTTCCGATAACAATGAATCACAAAATTACCCCCGCCATTACCCCCAACATTCCTCATACTCGGATTCTTCTCCTTCAAATAAACCCACGGATCATCACTCAATTTGCGCATATCCGCCACCGCCAAATCCCCCGATTTAGAACAAATCTTGAATAAACGCAACTCATCCAAATCAACATCCACGTCAGCAAACGAATCACCAAACCGGCTACTACGCCCCGAACCTGGGTCATTCATTTCCCACACCACATCTCGGGTTCTCGGGTCCCACAATCGGACATACCCGGAATATCCAAACGCCCCCGACATCACCGAGCTACCAACCAAAACTCCCATCTCCGAGACATACGTCAACTTCGTGGGTACCATGTTCTTTGAGGAATTCCCCGACATTCGTCCGATCTCTGAGGAAATCTCCATCGTCGATTTATCGATCATCAACACGCAATTTTCTCCGTGATGGCAATCGTAAGACGCAAAAACCGAGCCCTCCGAGTCAGCTATGGCGTGGACTCGGGCCTTGTGTATCCTCACATCTGACGTGTCAACCCACTCAGCCGAGCTGACTCGTCTCCCGTTTGCTACATTATAAAAGTGCAGACCTGACCCGTACAACGACCCGACTGCAGCGACGTCGGGTCGGATCCTCTTTATCGAACTGATGAAATCCAAGTGCGTCCGTACAGTTGCCACGTGGCTTAAATTCCAGTCGTAGACCGAAATCTGCCCGCCGTGGGCGACCCACAGGGACTCATCGCCGACGACGGCGTGGAAGTCCGAAACGACACCGTCTGACGAGGGTTTGACGGTGGTGAGGAGAGTGGAGTCGATTCCGTTGAGCGGAATCGGGGCGAGAGCGGAGCGGAGGTGAGATTCGATTCCAAAGTAGAGAGCTTCGTCGATGAGCTCTTGATTGGAGAAGCGTTTGGCGGTGGAGGGGAGGCGGTTGGAGCGGAGGAGGGAGAGGAGGACGGAGAAGATTTCTGGATCGCGGTCGATGAAGACCGGGTCGTTAGCGGGTCGGTTAGAGAGGGCGGATAAGAGGGAGTCCGACCCGCCGGAGCGGAGGGTGGAAACTGTGGTTTCGAAGAGCTTGCCTCCTACGTTGAGTTTGATGCGGTCGTTGGCGGTGGTGCTGGGTTCGGGGTTTTTGTCCTCCATGGACGGAGGATTAGGTGGGGGACTGGATCAGAGATTTTGAGAAATAATTGGGTTAATACTGCTAAATGACAACAAAAAACTAGAGTGAGTGTTGATTATGGTATAAAAAAGAGAACATTTTGTAATTTACAATGTTCCAGCAGATTTAATTTTGGATCTTTCTTTCTCAACTTTCTGTATTTTGTATTTAGTGCCTCAAATATTTTAATACTTCAATTATTACATTTTCCAATTTTTTTCAATTATCATTTATCAACAAAGCATAAAGATGACTAAAAAAAAAAAAACAAAGCATAAAGATAACTAAATGTATATATATACATAATATTTTATTTATAATTGAATTCAAATCTTTAAAATATTGAATTGACAGAACCAGTGTTCTTAAAACCGGACCGGACCGGCCGGTTGGCCCGGTTTAACCGCTAACCGGTCCCCAATCCGGTCCGATTTACCCCTAAAAACCAGTCTCCTAATTAACCAGTTCGAACCGGTAAAACCAGCTCCAAAACCGGTAAAACCAGTGAACCGGTAAAACCAGTGAACCAGTGGTTCACTTAATTTTTATTTTTTTTTTAAATTTAGAGATTTTTTGTTATTATTATTTATTTGAACTCTTGTTTAACATTTAATAGAATTACATTTATATACTTTAATTGGAATAACATTAATTATTTTAGTGTTTTAACAATCAATGAGGAACAATCAAAGCAATATTACAATATTTTTTACATAAAAAAATACATAACCATTTTCTCATTATTGTGAATAATATTATTTTGTGTATAAAATTATGCAAATCAATTACCATATACACATCAAGTTACAACAATAGAACCCAAATGAACAAGCCAAAACTTTGAAAATGTGATGAACTTTTAATTTTGTTGTCTTATTTTGAATGTATGTATCTTTGAGGGATACTTGAGATTTATATTTTTGACATTGATCTAAATTTTTAAGACATTTTGATTATTTGCATGAAACAATAAAAATTTATATTGACAAAGAATGATAATTTTTTGAATTATAATTGTATTTTAGATAATCTAAAAATATATATATAAATATTACATAATAATAAAGTCACACCGATTATACCGATCGAACCAGTGGTCGACCCGATCTAACCGATCGAACCAGTAACCAGTAGGGCTTCCGGTTCAATGACCGGTCCGGTTTTAAAAACACTGGACAGAACTCGTATGTGTTTAATGTATTTTGAATTTCAAATCTCCTTAATTGAATTTATGATCAAAGAAAAATCTGGGGCATATTTGTTTGGCATTTGGGTAAGTAATTTGAAAGAGTAGTAGAGGTTTGTGAAATAATCTCGATTTGCGTAATGTTGTTTATTTAGATTTTGAGAGAGTGGTTAGGTATAAATTTTTTTTTAAAGAGTTAAGTTGTAGGTGTAAGATGTATAAGAATTTATGTTAAATCATACTTATTATGTGAGATAAATTATATAAGAGATATGTTACTTTATGTCAAATCAAAGTAGAGTTTGTATAGATTTTGTTTAAAGATAAGAAAATTGTTGTTTGTTTGACTTTTGAGAAAGTAGTTTGAGAAAATTAATGGTTGAAAAATTGATTTCAGAAAGTAAAAATTTATTTAACATTTCTCAAACACGAAAAAAATTTGGGAAACGCCAAACAAACAGGCCCTTGAAATTCCACTCAAATTAAATTCAAAAATCTGAAATTCCGCTCAAATTAAATTCAATGATGAAGGCTAAACCTATAATATAAAACCCAGACTTGAAAAAATCCTCTTCCGGAAGGCGTTGACTCAAATCTAATTTGAGATCACTTTTAAATCTTCATTGGTAAGTAAAGCACAACATATGTGAGAGAGAAAAAAAAATTCTTCTTTACATATTTTTTATGAGTAAATAATTTACACCATTTATTTTCTATGCTTTTATATAAGTAATATATGTTTTACATTATTTTCTTACAATAAAAATTTCAAAAAACATATACTCAATTATTATTCATATGTCAAGACATATTTTCTTTTATCATCATGAAAACTATACTTCCATGTAGAAAAATTTTAGGCCAAATTTTCAGACTCAAATGTATTCATTTTCCTATGTGCTTAAGCTTTAAATTCCTCATCAATTATTTCCAAGAACGATAATCAATCAAACACAGCTAAAACAAAATGCAAGCTCAAGAAAATCAAAAGTCATATTCCATGTGAGGCCTCAAAAATCCGAGTCAAATGAGAAACAAAATTGCAACTTCGATTAACAATACAAAAGTTTCTAAACCCAGAACAGTCTAAACTTGATGTCTTGCATTCAACCATTCTCTGAAACCCACTGCAATAGCAGACAATAAATTAGAACAAAACACTACACTCAGCACAGGGTAATCAGGCAAGTATACATTAATAATTAAATCAAAAAAAAGACCATATATTATAACTTGTCTATATCATATTTCTCTATTTCATGGCAACTTAAAAGTTTTCTAAAAAAGTAAAATGAACATTTGGCCTTGAGCCCCTTCTTGTTTTGAGGGTAATGAAAGGAAACAAGGTTCTACAATTACACATCTCTGTCAGAAAAAAAATGCTTCTAAGATTTTGGTGCAAACCCATAACTCGTGTAAAGAAACCAGGCCCAACTTAACCTATTTCAATGAACTTCTGATAAACAATCTTCGCATGAATTTTTGTACCGAACATTTATAACCCACAAAAAGATAAACGAGACATTGATTTAAGTAAAGGCATAGTCAAATTTTCACCTCAAATATTGCTGGGATACATGAACACCCTCACCCTAGCTCCCTGTTCCACAAACAAACAATTAAGAGAAATGTCAATTAAGATGCAGCTTCACACTTTCAACTTCAGCAATGATCACATTCTGATTTAGTACATTTCTTCCTACCAGAATCATTTCAAATGACAAATTGGGTAGATTCGATCAATTTGGATCTAGAATATTACAAACTTGTTACTTATAAACTCAAATGATCGAAAACAATGGGATGGATTTGTTATTATGGATTCAAAATCCTTAGCTCTGAAAGCATCATTCTAATAAAATCCAAATGACGCACGAGAGATTACATCAACATGCATCTTGAATTGTTTCACACGTTCTCCATATTTTTTGTTGCTTTCCCTGTGTCATATTGTCCTTTGTGAGTTGTGCAATGAAAAATCAAAGAGCAGAGTGTAAAAGCAATAGAACCATGAGGGATTACATAGATATGTATCTTTGAAGTGTTTTGCAAGTTCTTAGTATTTTTTGTTGCTTTCACTGTGTTACATTGTCATTTGTGAATCTGAAAGCAATCTTTTTCTAATTGAGTAATCTATACCACCACAACTTGTAACACAAACTCGGTAGAAATGATCCACAGCAAGTAATTAACAAAGCAAGTTCCAACAATTATCTAGGAAGGAGCACACACTCTAACCAAATTCAGGATTATTTATATTTATCTTTATATGTTATCACCAACAAAGTCAGGGAATGTGATATTGCGATATAAAATAACCACATTTACATTGCACACACATCTAATTACATATAAAGTTTTCTAGAGATAAAAATACCATGGATTTAGGGGGGAGATTAGACTTGAACTTGGCACGAACTACACCACTGTTTCCATGAGGACGGGTGACCTTTCCCCAAATGCAACGGTAGTGAGAACCGTTCTTTTTAACCTTGGCCTTGTAAATGTACGCCATCCGCTTCCCGAGGTACCACGCCACTTCCTCTTGAGTGTTCACTCCCTCTATCTGAACCAGTGATGTGTTTGGATACTGATTTGACTTCGACCTATCATCAGTAAAAATATTATTCCATTTCCTCCCCAAGGCATACAGAAAAGTGAAGTACAGTATTTTTATATTTACCTTTTGTATCCCAGAATTGTTCCACGAACATAAAGTCTGTGCAGAAATTCAGAAATAAAACGATCAAATCAAAGACCGTAAATAAATTACACAAATACTTCTAGAGACACGATTGTTCATGTGAGAGAAAGGAAGTGAAATCAACCTGACGCGTTCTCCTTGGCGCCCTTTCACCATTGTCGATGTCTTCTGAGGACTGGGGTTTGGCGATTTGAGAGTGAGAGGCGAAGGCGAGTGGAGAAACCCTAATTTGCGAGTTTTAGTGGGTTCTTCATCTGTTGATTAAGTAGTGTACCGCACTTTTATTGGGCTTCATGTGGGCTCAGAAAAACTAGCCCAACTTATTTACTCAAGTCCAACAAACAGAGAATAAGTCGCCCATGTACAGAATCAAGCCCATTTGATTTTTATTTTTTTTATTTTTTTTTTGAGAAGGCTCACTTGAATGTTAATACTAAAATAAAAATAATACTAAATGTCTAGGTTTATTCTTTTTTGAATTAAAACGGTGAATTACACCTCATAATATCTTTTTTTTTTTAATAATTAAAATTTCAATAAAAACGACTAAAAGAAAGGTACAACAAAAATAAAAGGTGGGGAACCCCCATCATAAAACACCCCAACGAAGAGAGAACAAAAAGGAATACAAGAAAAATGGTCCACCCAACTCGAAACAATGGCCCAAGCCTAGGTAACTAAATTCGCGCACCAGGGGTGTCGACGCGCTCCGAATTCGCGAATCGGAGCGCATTTGCAAAATTCGCAAAAAAAGCGCGAATTATTGAAAGTGAGAGCGCGAATTCATAATTTTCGGAGCGGGAATTTATAATCTTCGGAGCGCGAATTTATTATATATAGAGCGCCGTTTTAATTTTGATAGAGCGTGTATCATCCTTACAAAGAACATGCACTAGACAATTTAAATTCACGAATTTTGACAAAAAGTGACATTTTTACATAGATTTTGTAAAGTTTATTGGTTTATTTTGTGATTCTTGTAACTTGGAAGCATTACAATTTACAACCACAAAAAAAAAAAAAAATAACACAAATAATGCTTGTAACTTTATTTTGTAAAGTTTACAGGTTTATTTTGTAATTTACAAATAATTGTAACACAAATAATACTTGTAACTTTATTTTGTAAACTTATGGGTTTATTTTCTAATGAATATGTAAATTAACAAAAATAATACTTCCTTCGTCCTTCAATTTTTATCCTCATGATTTTTTGTTTTGGTATGTCACTTAACTAAATTTTATTTTTTAAATGAGATTATTATTTTAAAATCACATTCTCATAAAGTAATGCTTTGACACTGCTAATATCGTTTCAGTCACTATTTTCAAGGACATCAATGTATAAGTAATTCATTTATTTTATTTTTTTCATCTCTTATCTAACCAAATTATTAACTCTAATTTGTAGTATTTTTTATTGTATGATTTGGATGAAGGTGGGGCTTGTAGTTGTGGATATGGTAATTTATATAGTGAAGGGTATGATACAAACACATCATCATTGAGTACAATAATTTTTTAACAATGGGCAAAGTTGTGGAGCTTGCTTTGAACTTAAATGTGTGGATGATCATAAGTAGTGCCTCCAAAATATGTAATTTCAATAATATATGTATACCTAAGTATTTCTTGATTATATTTTTTTGTCTCTCCTTATCACCTCTACCCTCACATGCACCCACCAACTAACAACATGTGTATTTTTTATCGACATAAATGCAAATATTTCTTAACCCTGCAATTCATGTGTTTCACAAAGATCTAAAATTTTAGGCGTTGTTTAGTCTTGAATTTTATTGATGAAAATTGCTGAGAAAATGAAAATAAACTATACTTATTAGTTGAATGACATACATTTTGCTCTTAATTCTTTTAAAAATGTAGCTGACTTATCTCTTTAATATATATTTTTTTATTTTAATACCGTAAATTAATTATTTTATATTATTAATAATTATTTTAATAGACGCTCTATAGGCGCTCTCATATTCTAAAATTTTAATATATCACGCTCTCGCGCTCCCGCTCCCGCTCTCGCTCCCTCACCCGCTCCGCGTTTTAGTTACCTAGGCCCAAGCTGCAAGATTATGAGCCGCAAAATTTGTGCCTCGGGGCGAGAAACGAAACTTCCATTTAGGCCACCAATCCCAAAACCTTCGATTCTTCAATTGAAACTCGAGCATCCCAATCCGGTTCCATCCGTCTATTAAGGATCAAAGAGGTAGCATGGAGATAATTATTTTCAATGCAAACATCAACAAGCTTGAAACCATTTAATAAAGAACAAGCCACCTTAATAGACAACAATTCAGCCGCAAGAGATGATAAACAAGGATAGCTTGCATTAGATACACCTCAGAATATCGATATCACACTATTAAATTATAATGAGTTAATATTACAATTAAATATGACTACAATATATTAGACAAATTCGTACTTCGTATGCGATTCAAACTCAATATCTATAAGTCTTTTGACATCAATTTCACCATTGAGGCAATGTCTCATTGAGAAGTTCTTTTTTTTGTTCTTTATGAATATTTAGGTGCATTATCAAACAGATCTTAAAGTCAATATCAGAACATAATTAAGATAAGTACGTACGTGTACTGGTCCAATAATTTTTTTTTTTTAAATCAATACAAGTATATAATAAACTCTTGGGTCTGTCTAAAATGAGATTTTGAGGGATGTGGAGCAGTGTTTTTAAAACCGGACCGGACCGGCCAGTTCGCCCGGTTTAACCGCTAACCGGTCTCCAGTCCGGTCCGGCTTACCCCTAAAAACCAGCTCTGAAATTAACCAGTTTGAACCGGTCAAAACCGGTCAAAAACAGGTAAAACCAGTGAACCGCCGGTTTTAGTGAACCAGCGGTTCTCTTAAAAAAAAAATGTAAATCAAAAGACTAGGGCTCTGCCTCTCTTTACTGTACGTTTCTTTCATTTTTCTCCAGCAAATTCTTACTTCTCTCTCTCTGCCCGTCTGCCGCTTCTTCTTCTTGCTTCTTCTTGCTTCTTCCTTCATAAATCACAACAAAAAATCAAGAGACATTGGTGGTTTAGTCATCTTCAATCTTCATCCCCTAAATCCCTAATTGATTTTCTCTCACTAATTTCAGGTAATTTTTTATTTTCTAAAATGTAGAAGTTTTTATTTTTAATTTTTATATGAACTCTTGTTTATCATTTTATAGGATTAATTATATACTTGAATTGAAATAACATTTATTAGTTGTTTTGTTTAAGATATTTGTCAATTTGTGCTTTAATCATGTTGTCTTGTTTTGGATGTATGAATTCTTGAAGGATATTTGAGATTTATGGTTTTGACATTGTCTTTGATTTTTGAGACACTTTTGCATGAAACAATTTGAATTTATATTGACAAAGAATGACAATTTTTTTTAATTATAATTGTATTTTAGATAGTCTAAATATATATATATATAATTATTACATAATAATTACGTCACACCGGTTATTCCGATCGAACCAGTGGTCGAACCGATCTAACCGATCGAACCAGTAACCAGTAGAGCTTCCGGTTTTATGGCCGGTCCGCTTCTGAAAACACTGATGTGGAGCACATGAGATATCATTTATCTTGGTGACATATGTCTTCTTAGAATTTAAATAATTTATTTTCTTAAAGACAATTTTATCCTTTTTAATGAGTGAATTCAAAAACACCTCTTGTGTTTTGTCTAACTATAAAAAAACCTATGTTATTTTTATTAGCAACAAAACCTTATACTTTTTTTATTAACAAAGAAAATTCCTCTCAAGTCGAAATGACAATTTTACCCCACCAAACAATGCAAAAACATCCCTATCACATAAAAGATTACCAATAACCCCTGGTAACTATAAAAATTGGGAATACACCCCCTCCTCCCCCTTTTTTGTTTGAAAAAATTGACAAAATTCTCCATATGGTTTATGAATCCCATATTAAAAAGTTGAAAAAAATCTTATCCCCCACAGTTACATGTTTTGGCACTTTACCACCCATATGTACAAAATAAACACTTTACCCCCTAAAAAAAAAATTAGTTGCAATTTACCCCCTCAAATGATTTTATGCAATTTTTGTTTGACGGAAAATGTACATGTGCCCCTCACATGAATTTTCAAAGGGTAAATTAGTCACATCCCTTCTTACTTGTCCAAATACTTGACTCATGTCTTGTGAACCAAAAATCTAAAGTTAAGTAGAAAAAAAATTATTTGTAAAGAGAGAGGGAAAAATGTGCGTCAGTAAAATATTTGGGCCAAAAATCGATGTTGAAACTAATTTACACTTAAAATACACAAGTGAGACGCATATCTATGTTTTTTGGTGAACGGAATTGGCTTAAAATCATTTGAGGGAAAAAAAGCAAGGGATTTTATACATTCTTATTTAATTTATACTTTTGGGTGGTAAAGTTCAAAATATATCTTTGAGATGGGGTGTAAAGTGCATTTTTTCCTAAAAATATTTTAAATGATCTTATACTGATGGTCTTAATTGTCAATTCATATAAAAATTTGATCACTTGAGATATTTTTTTCGTATAAAATTTTGATTACTTGAGAAAAAAAAATTTGGGAAAAAGATGAAATTAATTAGAGATAAGGGAGAAATTTTTAAACATATTAATTAAAGGGTTAGTATGTAATTTAACATATGTTTTTTTTTTTAAATGTTCAATGAAACGTCACCATTGGACATTTTGACCAAAACTTGTGGTTCATATTTGTTGTTGACTTTTTTTAGTGGTTGAGATGGGACATCTCATGTACACCTATGTTCCATAAAATCTTATTTTAGAAAGACCCTAAACTCTTGTGTACATAACTTGTTGATTTACAAAAATACATTAGTATGTCAGTTGTGGGATAAATTGATATTGTGTTTGCCAAATAACTAAATTCAAATCCAAAATGATTGGATCCAAAAATCCTCTATTATATTATGAGAAAATATATATTGAAGTGTAAGGTCGAAAAATGAACTAATAAATTGGGCTCTCATGAAGTTTCAACAGATGTGATTTGTAACTTAGTGAAAATACCAAAATATATACATGGCTAATATTCTATATCGAAAACATGTAAGTTTAATAATTATTGAAAATAAAACTATTGCATTCTTATTATATCTTATTTGCACATTCGACATTTTCTAAGGAATAATAAAATGGAAACATAGGAGAAATATACTAAGAGTTATAGGTCTGGATTTTAGTGATACACTGATACTGCATGAACATGAACAGATATGGACCTCTTAAATGATGACATTTTATTATTGATTATATTTCCAGAATATTCCCAAAACGTGCGCCAGGGTAACAAAATGACTGCCGTAGTATTATTATTAGAAAACTACAAGCTTCATTTATTAATATTAATCATCTCTTTTAAAATAGTAATAGTCCATCATAAATTTAGTTACACGCATCATCAAAAAGCGTATAATATTTATATTCTTAACGAAATAATATTTGATTTGCCGAGACCGAGACATTTCCAGATCCATATCTTATAATTAATTAAAATTCATAAGCGCACATAATCTTAATCAGTTCAGAGATCTCCATATGTCATGGTACAACAATTAAAATATAATATTTTGTACAACTTTTTAATTGCAGGCCTTTAGTTTTCAAATTGAGTTCATTTGATCCTTGTCTAGTTAGTGGCCCTTTGGGAATTTTCCAACAACTAAAGATGTTATTTACAGTTTATATTCTATACATTGAGTCAGCTTTGTGATTCCATTTGCCTTTTTTTCTTCCATTCATAATTTACGGAAATTATGTGATTTGCATTTAGAAATCCAAAAATCTCAATGTCATTTAAACAAATAAAATCAACTATTTTTAACAGTACCAATGACTTACATAAAGTTATTATTATATTCACAAGCGCACGGCTTATTACATTAATAGGTATCTCATTCTATGTATTTTTTTTTAAATAATTTACCTCATTCTATGTATACAACAAGAAGAAAATATATATGAATCAATCCATATCTCATTCTGAAATATTGAATATTCGTGGAATTCAGGGTGGTAAAAGGGCGGGTTGGGCTGGGTTCGTGTTGGTCGAAAATGGATCGAGTAAGAAATTAGTCACTTAATATGGGTCCAAGTCGGGTCGGGTTGAAAATGGGGCATATCGAAAAATGGGTTGGATCGTATCGACCCAAAATAGTTTGTTGATGTTGTGAAAAAATACACAATTAACACATAGTAAATATTGTTTTAATATTCCAATATAATAAATTTAGATTAATTTAATATTATATAATCTATATAAACAAAAATGATTGGTCAGTGGACATATTTAGACTTCATCATGTAGTTAGTATTGTGATTAAAATTTTCATGAATTTAAGATAAAAATAAAATAATGCTTACGAAACAAAATCGAATCATTAAATATTAACTAATTTACCTTAGTGTATGTTTTTTCGCTTGACCAATTTTTTGACCCATTCACTCGTCAATATTCTATCCATATGAATACTAACTATTCTCAACTCAATCCATCACCAATAGAAAAAACTATAGGCTGGTGGCGATGTCCAACCCAAAGTCATGACCCATATTGTCACCCTGGCCCACATTGGAACTATGAAAATATAAAGTTGTAGAAAATGGCTTGATTAAATTATATCATAGACGGCAAATAAATCATAGTTATAAAATAGAAATCTGAAAAAATCATAGTTATAAAATTTATGACACTAAAAATACCAAAATATTCACACATAATGATGAATTCACTAAAATACAAAAATATAACATAATAAAAGTTCAAAAAGTATACATTGAGGAGGTTATATATATCATGTATGTATTTACATCCTGGCTTCACAAATCATAATGATGCTTAGACTTTACTTTATGTTTTATTTATTTATATTTATATTTATATTGGATGATTGGAATGTACTTTTTGTGAAAACAATAACGGAAAAGAGTTGGACAAAGGAATAATCTCATGATTCTGCACCGATGAATGTGCATAAATTAAATTACTAGTATTAAATTAAATAAGCACCATTAATTCGTCAACTACTATTTTAGTTAAGACATGTGGGTTAGAGTAATTAAAGTTCAATATAATTTGCGTTTAATCACCAAACCAAATTCAACAGGGTGCATGGTTATGGGAACTATTTTACTTAATACATGTGAGTTACAGCAATTACAGCACAATCTGTAAAATAGACTTTACTATATGTTAAATCACATATATTGATATAGTATGTATTTGTAGAAATTATCTTTTTCCTAAAAAAAAAAAAAAAAAAAAAAAAAGGAAACAAGTGCAGTTCTTGGCTTATTAACAAAACTCAGTGCATCTTTTGTAGATTGTATTCTGTTGATTTTAAGTTTGACAATGTATATAATTTTTTTTTAAAAAAAAATTCCGAGATAGAATATAGTGGTGTTTGCAAGAAAATGTGATTCTACTTAAATCTTAGAATCTAAAAATAAAAGTCAAAAGTTGTAGAGAAGTAAAAGTAGGTAGTGTTTACAAAATATGTCAAGAAGTCCAAAAAATAATTATAAATTTGTCACAATAAGTCAAAAATATGTCTTGATTTGCTTAAGCTTTTCATATCGTTTTAGCTTTTTTTTAGAGAAGTAGAAGTAGAAGTCCCACATGCAAACACCACCTACATGTACCCTTATTGTTTGGTAGATCTTTTGCAAAAAGCATATCTTTTACTACTAATCGTTATTCGTTATCGTATTTTTCAGAGTGTATTTTGCTATATATATATATATATATGTATTTATCTCAGGGTAAAGACTGTTAATTAAAAAGTGTTATTTTGCGAAACCTGTGAATTAGTCCATAAAATATATCTATAAAGAAAATTTTCTTGATTTGTAGATGAAAACTCAAGTGTCCAAAGAAATGAAATTCATAAATTTATATTATATGGGCATAAATAAATTATATTAATAGTCGTGTTTTGTAAAGTAAACAAGAACATGAAAGGATTTCACAAAAGAAAATATTCTCCGTGTTGTGTTGAAACGTTCAATTGGCCCTCTCACCGACGCCAGCATTCCTGCGGCTAATAATAAACCTTTTCCCTTTACGCATATCCAAAAATTATTAATAATACACATATATTTAATTTAAAATATACTGAAAAATAAAATGAAAGAGCCGACAAAGGTGGTTGTTGAGCGGAGACGCGTGGCTGCAGGAAGAAAGTAAAAAGAGATTGAACTTGGCACCGTCAATGAAATGAAATGATAAGTATATATATATATGCATAAGTTGGCCGTCAATTAACAAATCTCCAACACGGTTTGGTCTAATCTCGGAAGGTTCGACCCAACCAAACCATGAAATCAAATGATAAGGATTTATGCTAGCCAAACGTATGGCGATTTATTTGGATTTTTCTACTAATTGTTGTTTCATTTATGAAATATGGGTTACTAATTAATATTATTGTTGTCAATGGGACGGGTATCATTCCGAAACGGTTCAATTGAGTAGAACTTTTATTTGATTATAAAGATTCATAATTTGAAATTTGTGGGTGAATATGGATCTAAGTCGATCCGATTCAATAAAGATCTGTATCAGACAATAAATGAATCTTTTATGATATTTTACTAAGATAAATAACATTAGTATTATTTTACCAACATTTTCATAATATGTTAGTTAATAGTTCATATGTATATTTTTGTTATCTAAAAATATGAATATTAATTAGGAAATTTTAAATACGTGAGATAAGTTTAATGAAATTGTAACGTTAATAATTTGGTTTTAGGAAAAATACTACTGTGAATACTGAAAGTGGAGATTCTATTGGATCCGGAAAAAAAAATATAGAATTGAACCAGATTCTATTGACTCGAAAACTTTAGATACGAGCAAAATTCGAATCCAATACACAGAAATGGAGTTGCAATTGGATCAACCCTAATCCGACTCGAAAATCATCCCATTGACACCTCTGAGTACAATGCAGGAATGAAGTAAGGAATAAGGAATGATAAGAGAACACTAATTGACGCTTGAGTGAATTTTGTTTTTACCTTAATTCCTGTAATATTTGCAATGAAATCTTACTTTTTTTTATAGTATTTGTAGGTTTCATATAATTTTAAAAATACATCTCATGATCTCATTTCATTCCTCGGTTCTCGAATATACATTCTTTTTGTTTAAAGTGTATTTGCATAAGTGTATGAAAAATAAAATTAAATATCTCTTATATTACCCGAATTAAAATAAAATTAAATATCTCTTACATTACCCGAATTATGAATGCTACCGAGATTAATAAACATAATGCATTGACTGTTAAAATTTCGTCGTGTACATGTTACTATGCTATGACGTCTTATAGTTTGGCAGATGATTCCAATATGATCACTAACTCTAACATTATAAGCTTTATTTGCTAAAATAGAAAGTGAAAAGAAGAGTTCAATTCATGTGAATGTACCTAAAGACATAAATATGACATTTTTATTCCTAACAAGAAACCACAAAACCGGAAAAGGTACATGCTCTCCACGTTTCATTCTTCCACCTTATTTATTGTTTCTCAAATTTACATGTTTCATTTTGCCAAACACCTTCTCCACAAGAAATAATTACCATCTATTTTTTGAATTACGTTTTCCATTTTCTTTTAGATAAAATAATTGCTTTTACGATTTGCTTAGAAGCTTGATAGATTTTGTTGAATTACGTGCAACCCAAGACATAGTGGTATTGGGGGAGTATTACAAAATTTCTCAACATTTTATAGAAACGTATGTCTAGAAATATAATTCAAATATTTAATGGACATTCATATTAAATTACATTTTAATACATCATTGATTCCGAATTTTTTTCCCTATTTGTCTAAAAATATCGCACCAAAATTCGGGTTTTTTTTTGTGCTAAAATAAAATCAATATTTATATCGTGAGCATTAATTCTCGATAATTTTATTTAGGATAAATATTAAATTATTATTTTGTAAGTATTATCTAATCTTCACATGAAGTAAAAAAAATAAAACAATTAATAACAATTGGATCAGATCATATGTGAAATAACAATTGGATCAGATCAGATGTGAAAGTGGATAGTCAAGTTAAATGATCAACTAGACCAATATATATATGACACTAAATACGGATGAAAGAGTACCATCAATCATGAAGTTATCCTCTAGATTAATCTTTTAAATAGTAATAATCATTGTTTTCCATCCACTTATTACAAATTACTATGACTCTATAAGATATATTATTTTTCAAATTATATATAGAGGCTAAATAGTCAATTTTTCATGTAATAAATATATATGTCAAATAACAAAGACACATTTTAATCCATTTCACAATCCAATCGAACATAGATTTACAAACGTTATAAAAGTAAAACTTTTTCCCCAGTGATAAAGACAACTCAAAATCCATTGACCCTACTGCATGTATCTATACATAGGAGAAATCAGAGATAATGTCACCAATCACATTCACATTAGTTGTTTCATTTGTCCCTTATATCACGGTACCTTCTTCCAATGTAGTAACAAAAACAATACAATTTTCATAAATTAAAATCTTATTTTCAATGTAAGTTTAAAAGATTAGTTTTAAAAATTTATAAATCAAACAAATATACGTTTCGTTTGAAATGTATCAAAATTTTTAGTTTTTTATTTTCATTACGGCAAACAATAAACTTTATTAAGCAATTGAATGTAGTACAATATCTTTTTTACAAGTAACTTTTATTTTCAATGAATACAACATAATATTTTTTTTTTCAATTTCGAAAAAGTGGAAAATGGAAATCAAAAGGACTACTATTTTCCTTTTTTTTTTTTTTTGAGAGAATATTTTCACCTTGACTACCGTACAAAAGAAATCATAAATAAATAGGTACACAAAAACAAAACAACGGTTCCGAATTCATTCATGGACACTGCCCTCCCCCTCCCCCCTTCTTCCTCCCCTTCCCATAATTTTTTCTCTTCTCTATCAATTTCTCTTTAATTTTTTTATTTCTTTTGTATTTTCTCCGAGCAATGTCAAACGGTGGAACTGGAACCACCACTAGTTCAACCAATAACGCCGCCGTCGTTACTCACCACCGCCGCCGTGTTACCGAATCGATGAACGACCCAGATAAAGATAAGTCTTCGGCACCCGATCACGTCCAAATCGTTTTAGACCATTCTAAAAGCGACATAGATTCGGAAGCATTGTATAATGTTAGCAATAATGCAAACGGCGTCGTTTATCAGTACAATCACCACCATCCGGCTATTAGGTACTTTTTGGTACGGAATAGGGTTCCGGAGAAATGGGTTTCGAGTGTTTTGGGAGTTTTGAATTGTTTGACGTCGAGGAAGAATATGGGTCGATCAATTTTTATGTTGCTTTTGATGATGGTGGTTGTTTCGGTGTTTTTTAAATTTTCTTTCTTGATTGTCGGCGGCGGAGGAGCGGTGGCGGAGGTGGGTAGGTGGAGGAAGTTTGTGGGTAGAGAGAAAGAGATTTCTTTTATTCAGAATTTTAAGAATGATTTTTCTTCTAGTGCTCAAATGGTGGTTTTTGATTCGGAGTCTTCTTCTTCGAGTTCGGTTGTACAGAAACGGCAGATGAAAGAATATCCGGTGAGTTTTCAACAATTAATTATCATTATTTTTTTATAAAAAAAGACTTTTTCTCTTCATCTTTTTGGCTTTTTCTATTGATTTTTTAGTAGTTAGAAGGTAGTGAGAATGGACAAAATTGAAGCTTTTATGAGAATTCAATGTTGTTTTATGATTTTCAAAGATGTATATAACCTTTTGATAAATACTAATATTCTACTTATGTTGGCATTTATGGATTGAAATTATCACCGAATTTAATTAAAGCCTAAAATTTCTGAACTATTCCATTTGATTGAATGTTGTTTGAACAATGAAGAATGTAAGAATGATTCTTTTTTTCTGGGATTAGCACTAATTGGGACTTGTTTTTAATTAATTTAATCATTGAATTAATGGTCGAAAGTTAGTGGGGCTGCAATAAATTTACATTGAAGTTTTTTTAATTGCCTTTGACCCAAATTACTATTTCTTCTATTCATTTGACTTGTGCTCTTTCAGATTATAGGGGAAAAAAGATAAAACCTTGCTTTTTAATTCTTGTTGTTTTTCTATTCATGGGAATTTTCTGCCGTTCTTGATTTTTTCCTGCTCTCTTTTGAAAAAGGTGTTCTGAAAGTAGGGACTAAAATGTGCTTTTCTAATCTTTTGGCAGTTTTCTGTTGTATTGATTCAACTTTTAATATCTGGATTTGTTTTAGCTAATGTGTTCATATTGTATAAGTGAAACCTTAAACTCATACCTTTTTTGACAGGTACCAGAAATATGGATGAAACCTAACAGTGATAATCTTTACCAATGCATCGCTCGACCAAAGAATCGCATAAGTATGTTCAATTTTACCATTTTCCTAACATTTATTGATTATAATTTCAAGAAAAATATAGTGTAATTGCGTAATTTTTTTTCTGATATACGAACATTTCATATTTTTTCAGGGACCTCGTCTGCAACAAATGGTTATATCATAGTTCATGCTAATGGAGGATTGAATCAAATGAGAACTGGAGTAAGTTCATAACTTAAATCATTTTTATTCTTCTTTAGCTAACCAAACCTTTGTAATATTTCTAACAATTTAAATTCTCAAAAATTTCGTACCAGATATGTGATATGGTTGCAGTAGCAAAGATCATGAATGCAACTCTCGTACTTCCTTCTCTTGACCACGAGAGCTTTTGGACTGATCCTAGGTATTGTTTGGTTTAAGAAAATTTTCGTACTCAATTGTGATCTCTTCTGAGCTTATGTTATCTATGCAGTGATTTTAAGGACATTTTCGATTGGAAGCATTTTATTGAGGATTTAAGAGACGATATTGAGATAGTTGAATCTTTGCCACAAAAATATGCAGCCGTGACTCCTTTGATCAAAGCCCCTGTCTCTTGGTCTAAGGTATATAGATAAGAATTAGTGAATTACTACATATGCAGCTTATATGCTTAACTTTGGACTAACTAGTATAAATGCTCGTTTTACAGGCGAGTTACTATAGAGGAGAGGTTCTTCATTTGCTAAAGAAGCACAAGGTAATCAAATTTACCCACACAGATTCTCGACTGGCGAATAATGGACTAGCGTCCTCCATCCAAAGGCTTAGATGTCGTGCAAATTATGAGGCTCTTCGGTACACGCCAGAGATTGAGAAGCTTGGAAAGAAATTGGTGGATAGAATGAGAGATGATGGTGAACCGTATATTGCTCTTCACTTGAGGTATAACTGTGCTTGATTCTTCGTAAAAAGAGTGAAATGAAAAAATACCCCCTATGCTTTGGCTAATTAGCGAAATCCCCCTATATTATTTTTATTACCAAAAAACCTCCCATGTCCTATTTTTTATTAACAAAAAAAACCTTCTCAAGTCGAAGTACAAAATTTTCAGGAAAAATGACAATTAATCTCCACCGAAAACGCAAAAACATCCATATTCACCTAAAAATTTACAATAATCCCTTAATAACTTTGAAAATTGGAAATAATCCCCCTGTTATCTTAAAAAATTGGCAATAACCTCCCTATTGATTTATTAAGAAATTTCAAATGAGATTTTTTGCCAATAAAAAAAGAACACGGGAGTTTTTGCTAATAAAAGTAACACAGGGTTTTTTTGCCAATTAGGCAAAGCACAAGAGATATTTTTGCATTTAGATCTAACTAATTTACAACCCCTTACAACAAATTTGTAAAGCTTGTAACCTATTTTGTTGCCAAGGTTAGGAAAACCATTCGCTAACGCTGGGCTTACGAGCTATTATAATTATCTCTGCCTTGAAAAATTGATGATAATTTTTATTCCTGTACAATTGCTAAATGACCATAAAACCTCTCTCTTACCTCCCTGTATTACATTTTGAGTGCAATTCCGATATTTTCTTCGAATTGTAAGCCCCTCCTAAGTTATTGATTTTTCATTAGGTATGAGAAAGACATGCTAGCATTCACGGGGTGCAGCCACAACTTAACCACGGCTGAGGCAGAGGAGTTACGTGTCATGAGATACAATGTAAAGCATTGGAAAGAGAAAGAAATCGACAGCGAAGAAAAGAGACTACAAGGGGGCTGCCCCATGTCTCCAAGGGAGGCGGCACTATTTCTCAAGGCCATGGGATATCCCACTTCAACAAGAATCTACATTGTGGCTGGAGAAATTTACGGTGCCAATAGCATGGATGCATTTAGGGCCGAGTATCCAAACGTTTTCTCTCACTCGACTCTTGCAACAGAAGAAGAGTTAGAACCGTTTAAGCTTTATCAGAATCGACTTGCTGCCTTAGACTACATCATAGCCTTAGAAAGTGATGCTTTTGTTTATACATACGATGGGAATATGGCTAAAGCTGTGCAGGGCCATAGGAGATTTGAAGGATTTAGAAGGACAATAAACCCCGACAGGTTCGTTTTTAGCCGTGTTGTTACTTTTTTACCCTTTCAGATGTATCTATAGTGTCAAAATGAGCTAAATGCAAAAATATCACATGTGCTTAGTCTAATTGGCAAAAACTCCCCTATGTTATTTTATTAGCAAAATAACCCCATGTTTTTTTTTATCAGCAAAAAATCCCATTTTAAATTCCTTCATAAATCATAGGGATGTTATTGTCATTTTTTGAGGAACTGTGGGGTTATTGCCAATTTTCAAAGTTATTAGGGAGATTATTGTCATTTTGTAAGTGAATTTGCATCTTTTGGTGGGGGTACAACTGTCATTTTGGCTTGGGAGGGGATTTTTTGGTAATAAAAATTAGCACAAAGGGGGTTCTTTGGTATTAAAAATAACATAGGTGTATTTTTGCTAATTAAGCAATACATAGGGGTTATTTTGCCTTTCACTCATGTCAAAACTCAAAACTAAGTTTAAATTTTAATTTTTTTCCCGGTTTTTCAGGTTCAGTTTTGTTAGACTGATCGATTCATTGGATAAGGGTACGATTTCTTGGGAGGATTTCACCTCCAAGGTCAAGAACATACACTCAAATAGAATCGGAGCTCCGTATCGAAGACAAGGAGGGGAGTTGCCTAGGTTAGAGGAGAACTTTTACGCGAATCCTTATCCAGGTTGTGTTTGTAATAGATCTCAGGAGCAAATGAAGCGTCTGAATCTTGAGCGGAGACCTGGTCTGAGAGTTGCTTCACAAAGATAGAGGTTCTATGTTCTTTAGTAAGTGTAAATCATAAGCTAAAACGTGATGTACACATTGCCTTCAGCTGCAGCTGTATATTGGGAGTTTCCGAGAAACGTGATTTTCACCCCCTTTAGAACATCAGCACGAAACTTATGAATTGTGATTAAAAGTACATTATACTTACGGCGCCATTTGAGAGGTGGCAATGGGGTTGAATTTTGTTGATAAGTACAGAACAAAAGAGATTGGTGCATAGGTAGATAGATATAGATACAAACATTTTGCTACGGTGAAGTGTATATTATTTCATTTATTTGTTCATATTTTCTTCACTAGAATTGAAAGTATATATATTGCCGGAGATGCTATTCAAAGAATGTAAGAAAAGTTATTTCTAATGTCCCAGAAGAGTTTTGTTCTTATACTTGACTCATTACAACTTGTTCTTCTATTTATTCAAAATAATGCAAAATCTTGTTGTTAAGAGTCCCAATTTTTTTGATCTTCTTCACAGGATCAATTAACAAACATTAAATGATAAAGTGAAGGGCAGGGAGAAATTAAGCCAAACGTTGCAGGAAGTAGGTTCCATGAAAAAGAATCATAACGCAGCCCAATAAAGCAGAAATTGAAACCAAAACATATGGTCAAGAATTTTGCATATAGACCCAAAAGGGAATTAAAATTATGGAAGAGATTTGAGGTGGAAGATAGATAGAGTCATCACAATTTGGTTTGGCTGAATTCTGACTTAACTTTGCCTAACGATTCGTATTAAATATGGACCAAACGTAGAATTAATTAAGTCTACATAGATTTAACTAATGCAAACATGACCTAAGCATAATTAGAACAAACATGATCAAAGCTGTTTGAACTGAATTGTGTAGGTCCATCTACATACAGGAACAGGACTCTTTGTTGCTCATTTATTATAACGGAATTAGGTTGTTTGCTGCTATTTCTTGCTTTCTAGTAAATTCAAAGCAAAACTAAACGTGAACAAGCATAAAAGCCAGCACTTTTTGCAATCAAAAAATTCTTTCCTTTAACAATCACAGTATGAATTGGACCACAGTCTTCACATTATTAGATGAGCAATAAATACCAACAGGCAAGGGCGGACCTACATAAGGGTTAGTGGGGTCTATAGCCCCCACTGAGATTTATAATATATATTTGTTAGTAGTAGTTGTAACATAGTAACTACATTTGCCTACTGGATAAGGTAATGATAATTTGGAATGATAACCGGTGTTCGAACACTGCATGCTACTTTTGCAATTTTTTTAGTTTTTTTCCTTTGATAAGAAGTAAAATTTATATTAGCTTTAGATACATAAAAAATGGCTTTGCTCATTTGTTTTGTTATGCATGTTTATCAACGTTGTCCCATGTTCAAATTCCAAGAGTGTCATTTCTTTTCTTACTTATTTTATAGTTTTGTTTCTTAGCAATTATTCTTTTAATCTATTTTATTTTCTCAACAATTGTTCTTTTAATTTATTTTTCTTTCTCAACAATTGTTCATTTAACATCTTTTTCTTTCTAAGTTGTTCTTTGATTTTTGTTATATCTTAATATATTTTTTAATTTTATTTCCTTTTTAATAATAAAGAGAATTCAATTTTTTTATTATACGTTTTATTTAATACATTACTACATAAACCCCCTCCCCCCCACCCCCCCTCTAAAAAAATTGATCTAGCTCCGCCCCTGGCTATTATGTACGGATTTCAGAAAATTAAAAATCGGTGCGATTAATTGTGAATATAATTGATGTCATTCGAAATTGTATTTCGATTATTTAATTTATCCTAGAATCTTATAGCCCCATGTATTAAAGTTTCATTTTTTACGTATGTTTCAGTCAGTTGTATATTAGAAACTTCTCGAGATTTTTCGAAAATTTTCGAGAAATCTTAGGAAGAATTGTAAATAAAAAGAAAATATGTTGAAGTAGAAACTACTCTATATTCTCATTTTGGTTGACTCAAATACAAAAACTTTTTGGTGTTTTCGGGGAAACTTATCAAAAATTGATCCATGCTTAGCCCCCTCTGGCCTGTATTCCTGGATCCACCCCTGCCAACAGGTGATTGATTTAGTGGAAGAGATTAGTACCCTCAAAGTGACGACCCAAGTTCAAATCTCTATTGGGAGAGATTCCCATATAATATGTACAACGTGCCTCGAAAGGGATTAAATCCTTGAGAAACAAAAAAAAAAAATATTAGAAGAGCAATAAATTGTGAAAAATATTGTTATTACTTATTACCATGAGCAAACTCTACCTTAAAAGCTAGCAATTGAAGTGAAAGAGCTCAAAACAATATAAAAAGTCGAGTAAAATGCAAAAATACCCCTATGTTAAGTATAATTAGCAAAAAAAAAAAACCACGGTGTTACTTTTAGTACCAGAAAAACCCCCCTAAATAAAATGATATTTATACCCCATCAAAAGATGCAAATAAAAAATACCCTATTCAATTAAAAAATTGACAAAAATTCCCATGTAAACTTTGAAAATCGGCAATAATCCCATGGTCACTTAAAAAATTGACAATAACCTCTCCTATGATATATGAAGCAAATGGGGTTTTTTGCTAATAAAAAAGAACACAAGGGGGGCTTTTGCTAATAAAAATAATACAGGGGTTTTTTCCACTTGGACAAAAAAGGGGGATATTTTTAAATTTAGCTCAATTAAAGTTTCACCTCTTGCAACTAGAACAGAGAATAAGGTAATGAATGCAAAGATTGAGGCCCAATCTATTGTTTAGTTCAAACATTCAGAAAAAAGAGAGGTACTTCACTCTTTCCGAGAAGAAGGCCTTCTTATTGAGTTATATAATATAGGTTTGTTGAATTCTAGTTTACAAGAGGAAAATAATGATACAAGAACTCAATAATACCAAGCCTCACAATCTCATCATATGGAAACTAATATCAGGAGAATCATGCTTTCACACTTGGCTTCTTCAACTTACCACATTGATGGCACATAAACCTGTTCTTTAAGATTTTGTGTAGCACTCTCCGTCGGAAAACCTCGTACAGCACCTATAGTCCACTGTGATATTATACCAGCTGCAATAGCAAAATAAAGTTGTCTTTCCAAAAAATCTTGATTCTCAAACATTTCCGGTTGTGTAGTCAATTTTCTCATGATTCCAGCTACAACAGCATCACCAGAACCGGTTCTATCACACGTAAAAGGTGTTATGAGTACATCCTCTGTACCTACTGCCACTCCATCGAAAGATGGGGAGTAATAATGTATCCTAAGTGTTCCATCTGTCACAAACAAGAATTTTAATTTATCATGCCATAATGGTAAGATTTCCTCACGAGTATAGTGATAACAATCTCTTCTTTTCTTGGTTTGCTCGTAATTTTCAGCATAGTATTGAGGCCTATAGTTTCTTCTTCTCTCGTAATGTTGTTCGTCTAGTAGGAATTCTAATTCTTGTTTTGTGACTTCAATGATGTCTGCTTGTTCCCAGGCTTCCTTGATCACTTCCCTTGTCTCATCGCGTGATTTCCATAATGGTAAAGGTAGATTTAAATCAAAAAATGTAAGACCCCCGAATTTTTTGGACAATGAGATTGCTTTGAAAAGGGTTGAACGCATTGAAGGTGATGTCAGGACTTCAGAGTTAAAATGAAAAATCCTTGCCTGAAAGAATAAAAATAAAAATGAATCAAGAATCTTAATTATTTTAGCTCCCTGTGAGTAACGACAATTCAAGGCAAAAATGCATTTTTAGTCCTTTAACTTTTACTAGTTGGCAATTTTGGGACAGTTTTTTATTCAGTAATCAATTTCAGTCAAACTTTTTAGTGTTTGCAATTTAAGGACATTTGACTGCAATTTGGTCCATTTAACTTTTTAGTAGTTGCAATTTTAGGACATTTGACATCAATTTCAGTCCATTGCTCCCAAAATTCAAAATGTTAAAAAAGGACCGAAATTGCGGCTAAATGTCCTAAAATTGCAAACATGAAAAACTTCAAGGACAAATATTGCAACCAACTGTCCGAGAATCGCAAACAGTAACCGAAAAAAGAAACTCTCAAAATCGCTACCCATTAAAAGTCAAAGCACTGCAAATGCATTTTTGCTAGCAATTCACATACATCTCCAAACAATGAATGTCAATTAGTTGCAACAGCACACAACCAAGATTGCACACATAGATTTGTACAGTTTAATAGGAGTATTAGTCAGCAGCTAATCTTCTACTTTATAAATACTACACAGAAGAATGTTGATGTAGTTAAAGTACCACCAAGGAGATTGAGGTAGATAGAGGTTAATATTTGGGAAAATGAATCTTTCTCAAGAGATTAACTAAATGACAATGTTACATGTCTGATCTTTTTGAATTCACAATTTTACAAATCAACTCCTATAACTTTTAGGTGATTTAGTTTAGAGTGGTTGTGCCACTAGACTATCAATGCAATTCCAAATATACAATCCATATGCAAAATTATAAATAAAAAAAAAAATAGACTAACAAATTTATTGTATATGCTACTTTAGATAGTGAACATGCAAAAATTTGACAATCTAATCTGCTCGGAGACAGCAATGGCCATTTAAACTTCAGAATAATATAATAAACCTTCAAAATCTAAAACTACAGGATACCATTACTTGTATGCATATACAGTTTAAATTGTTCCACCATGAAAATAGGCCCTTAAACAAAATCTACACAACTCACAACATTATATCTCGAAAAATATACAAACTTTTTCCAACCTAAATAACAGCTATAGATTCAAAACCATATAATCTACCAAGATCAGCATATTACTTGTCCACTCATACAATAAACAAAACACACTACCATGTCATAACATGAAGCCCGATAACTCAACAAATATAAATCATCTGTATTCAAACCATTAAAAAGGGAGCAATTGGCATTTTGCACCCCATAATTATGTCATTTTGGCACTTTTCACCCGGAAATTGAAATTTGGTACTTTGCACCCTCGAATTGCATATTCTTAGCAAAACAATCGGCATTTTGCACCCTAATAGGGTGCATTTTGCCAAAAAAAATATGCGATTCGAGGGTGCAAAGTGCCAAAATTTCAACTTCAGGTTGCAAAGTGCCAATCACTCTTATAAAGGCAGCAACTTTTACCTCTTTAAGCACAGCAAGATTCAGTTCTGACTCGAGCATCGAATCCTCAGCGCATTCCTTCACCGTCTCTGCCCACATTCTCCCATCCTTAAACTTAATCTTCATATAAGCACATGCTGTTCGTGAATTATCATCCAACTTCACTCCTCTTGTCTGCACCTTCTCTTTCTCCATCAACGAAACCATTTCCTCACCAAACTTATCACTCCCAACTTTTCCGATAAAAGCAGCCCTGCCACCCAGCCTTACGTGCGAAATCGCCACGTTGGAAGGTGGGCCCCCTGGAGCACGCACAAACTCCGGTGGATTCCACTGCAGCATTTTCCACTGGGAGTAAATGTCCGGGTGCATTTGCTCCGGCGCTACTCTGACCGTAGGCAAAAATTCCTTCTGAGCTGCCCCGAAACAGCAAACCAACGGCGGGTCTCCGTATGGTAAATCCGAAGCATTTTCGTCTTCTTTAGATATCATTGCAGTATTGTCATCATTTTCGGAGTTTGACGATTCTTTCTTTTCCTTACGGGGACGTTTCGGTGTTTTTGTGGTGGTGGTGGATTTTTTGCGCCCTCTGCGGGGAGTGGTGACGGCGGTGGTGTCATCGGTGGAGGATTTGGGGAGGCAGTTTCGAGGTTTTAGGGAGAAATTTGGGTAGATTTTGGGGAATTGGACGTGTGTTGTTGGTGAATTTAGGGCAAAAGAGTAAGAATGGTGAAGGAGCTGAAGTGTTGCCATTTGGGGTTTTACTTCAATTTTAGGGTTTATCCATTTCCTGTTTCTTAGTTCTGATTGACAAGGTATAGACCCGGATTGAAATTAGGACCTATCCGAATCCGTATGTGCGGATATGATTTTTGGATTATATGAGCCCATTAACATTATCTGGCCCACCTGATTCGGGTCAGTCCAAGTCTCTACTAAATATTCATTTGTTCTTTTTTTTGAGAAACCAGTCTGTCTGTACTAAATATGATAACGGTGAAAAATGTTCTTCATTAAAGCAAATTAAGATTTTAAGTGATATATATTTATAAAGTCAACTTCCTTCCTATACGCGCAGTGGACAGATAAAATCAAATACAAAATCCACAACAATTTTACGCCTATGTATATATTCCTTATATATGTATCATTTCATTGTCAACTTAAAGAGTAATTGTATTATCCATCAAGAACATCAAACTAACATAGCTGAAACATCAAGGCCAGCTTTGCGCTTAATAGCTTTTGGGATGTCTGATCATTTTACTTCTTTGGAGTTATTTGTTGCCAACCAGTTTAATATTCAAGAACCGAGAGATGAAGAGGAAGACTCGGAATTAGAGATGATGGATGATGAAGAAGTGGACGCTTGTGAGCGGTTTTTTGGTAGCATTGTAGCCATTATTATCGCAACATCTATTGCAGTCATAGCGCTCCCTTTTATCAAACCTTGGTCTCTTCGATTTGGGATTCCAGCCATTTGTACTCTTGTTGCTACTCTCTTGTATCTCAGCGGCTCCCCTTCTTATAGATGTTTGAGGCCACAGGGAAGCCCTTTGACAGTTTTCGTTCAAGTGTTTGTGGCTGCGACTTCCAAGTTGTTCTATTGATCCCCTAAAGATGCTAAGAAACTATATGAGATCCAAGATCCTCGAATTTACTCAGTTGTTCACACAAAGAGTCTGAGGTCTCTGAATCTGGGATGAATCTTCCATCACATTTTGATATCACGCATATAGTTCTGTTGACAAATGCACAAATTTAAAATTTGTGTGGGCCCATACATAAACTTATAAGTTGAATCTATAAATGTGACCCCATAATGTAACACCAAAATGTGATAGAAGATCTTTTGTTGCCCACGGTTTCTTTCCAATGTTCAAAACTCATTCATTCATTGATGAATTCTTGAAATTCAGGTGCTTGGACAAGGCTGCAATTCTAATACCCACAAAACCTTTAGAAGAACAAGAAAATAACATATGGAGACTTTGCAGAGTAACTGAAGTTGAAGAGACCAAAACAATCATACGTATGATTCCATTGGATTCACCTTCTTTATCGAGCAATTAGAACACCTCAACCCCAAAGTCGGTCGTCTGAAAGTCCCCATAGTTTTTCTCTTATGGTTCTACGAACAATCCCAAAATCAATTTGCTAGCTTTTATGCTAAACTTGCGAATTCTTTAGGTAGAGCAGGGTCAAGAAAGTTAGCCCCTTCAATAGGGATTGAAGTATCAATGATACTCGCAATACTTTGCTGCATAACTGCATTTTCAATTCCCACAAGAGTGAATCTAAGTGCTTTTGGTGCAACGTTTACAAAATTGCACTTTTGATCCCATAAGGTTGTCCCAGTCTGCACCTTTAGTCCCATATTGAACAGAATTAGGGCGAAAAGACTAAAAAACATTTTAAGAAGTTAGAATCAGAAGTGCCAGCCTACTATGGGACTAAAAATGTGAATCCCCCGTTCTTGCCCTTCTCATGATTCTTATCTTTTAGTATACTACTCTCTTCTATTGATTAAATTGAGGATCTAAGATGTTGATTAATATATGGTTGATTTGTATCACAATGGCTATAACCTTTAATATGTGGTTTAGTATTTTCTATTGGAAACACTTACTTTGTAGTGCAAGGAAATCACATGAACCGAAAGTTCGGAAATTAAAAGTACCTTTTTCCTTCCTCTTGATATTTCAAAACTTATCTTCATTGGACTGCACATGATTCTCACATACTGTTTGGAGAAAGTGGTTGCACTTCCAATCTGCATGGAAATGGTTATGGTATTCTCGATGCTCTGTTGTGTAATAGCTGCGAAAGTTGAGATTCGAAGGTTGAATGTGATAAGAAACCACGGTTTACTAGACAAACCAAAAGACACAATCCCAATGAGCATGTTTTGGTTGGTACCTCAGTTTTCTCTTCTTGCTGGCCTTTCAACTTTTCTTTAATTAAGTTTTATGGATATCTTTCTTGATCAGAAACCTCCATCTCTGAGAAGCTACCTCAATTATTTCAATGGTGTAATATTTGGTTTTGTAACAATGGCTGGTGTTTATCAGTTCATTTAGCAGGTAAAATCAGTGAGAATGGTGGGAAAACAGGTTGGTTCCAACATACACTAAGGGTCATAGTGAGTTTGGCCCAGCGGTGAGAGCTCCTAAAAACACTTCTAGATCTTCATTGTGATTTTTGAAGTGTTTGGCCCCAATTATAGAAATTGCTTTTAGTCAATCGTGATTTTATTGTTGTTTAGCCCCCAATATCATAGTCATTTTTTGGATCTCCAGAAGCTAAAACCAACTTATTTTAGAAGATACTAAAGTGTTACTTTTGCAAAAGCTAATATCCAAAAGCAATTAGTATTTTATAATTGAATTTTATCGTAATCAATTATTGCCAAAATCCATTTTAGTAAACTTAATTCTCCTATAATTGATTTTCGAATCGCTAGGCCAAACTCACCCTAAACAAGAGTAGATTGGACAAGTGTTATTGGGTGTTAGCTGCTTTGAGTGCTGCAAATCTTGTTTTCTAGGTTTTTGTGGCAAGTTCTTACCCTTACAAGGAGGGAGCTGAATTAGATGATGAAGACACTCAAAATAGAGTTCTTCCTTTAGGTATGCCTGTAATTTCTTAATAAGCACATAAGGTTGTCGAAAATGTAGATTAACAAAGAAATTTTTCTAAGAAATACATTAAACATTTTTATTTTCTTTTCAAAGTAGAACCACAAGCAATGTCAGGTCATTAATTCCATCACATTAACAAAGAATTTAGTCAGACCTTAGACGATTTTGTACCAAGTTGAAGCTGTATTATAATGATCACAACATAAGAAATACATGGGCAAAACTACAATTAAATGATTGATCATTAAACTACAGCACCTTACTGAACCTTAACATCCAAATACAAAAATTGGAGAGGGATTTACAAACAACAAAAAACACCCAATTTCTTATTTCCAAATTAAACATCTACTTCTTCTCACCATCTTTGATGGTTTCATCTATAACAACATCGAACTTCTTGTACTCCTCAATCTCCTTCTGTGGCACAGCAAATTCCTCGGGCACAACTGGTCGCCTATTTCCGAAAATAGTCCAAACAAACAGAGCAAATATAGCCGCTAATGCTCCACATCCAGCGCCAAGAACTAACGCAGCAAGAATTCTCAAAGCACAATCACCTCTCTTACTAACTTTCAACTCTTCTTTAGTCTTTATAGTGTTTTCTGGATCCATAGGTTCTGAATGCATCCAATGCGGGACAGTTCTTGATCTAAAACTCCAAGAATACAAATTTCCACTTGAAGAACTAAATCCCACAGTTACATTCTCCCTTTTCCACATTTTCGATAAATCAATGGAGTAAGAAAGCAATGGAGCAACTGGCCTATTTTCACCCAATTTACTTAACCTAACCTCTAATCTTTTACTACTTGCTTCATAATCAATCCAAGCTTGTAACTTATCCCCACTATTAAGCACCAAATTGATAGATGAAACATTGCTCACTTTAACAGATACAAAACTTTCAATATCAATACCAACATGGTTCCCATTCACATCACCATATTTCTCATCTTTAAAAGTATCAAATTCAATAGCAATAAACTTCATTTTTTTCTTCCCTAACATACCCATTGAGCCACCATCAAATTCATTCAAAGGGAAACCCACTGGTAGCATGACAAAAGCAAATCCATCCCCAATTTCTCTAGAAATTGAAAACACAAAATAATTTGAAAAAGAAACCATATCTTTTCTCAAGTTTCCTTCAATTAGATTAATGGGATTCTTTGAAATTATTCTACCAGTGATTTGAAGTGACATACTATCATTAGCAACCTTAGTGTCACCATACAGAGCAAGCTGTGACTCAAAGTTTGAATCTTTTCCGAAATTCTTGAAAGAAAAGGCCAAATTTGCTTCTGTAGCTATAAATTTCAAGTAAAGACTGAGAATAAAGAAGGCCAATAAGTACCTTGAAGACGAAAGTGCAGCCATATTTGATCTAAGTTTTTGAGCAAGAGTTTGTAGTTTGTTTGTACTTCTTTTTTGTCTTTTATTCTGGATTTACAATGGTTTCTTGGAAGAACCCATGTAGTAGTATTAAATGGGGAATGCAAATTTTTAATGAATTTTTCTAGGGTTTGAGAGCAAGATAGAAGCTTTGCAAAAGCTTGGGAAAATGGGTAAGGAATGGTGGTGGGTGGGTGGGTGGGTGGGTGGGGGTGGGGTGGGCTTGGAGGTTGTGAGAATTAAATACGTTTTACTTGTTTCTGCTGCACTGTCTTTAATTTACTTTCTTGCTCAGTGGTTGCTGACTGAGGGAATATAATATGAGATTCTTTAGGATTATGTCCTTTTGTTTTACTGAATTTGCAGTTATGGCCCTCTTCCGGGGCAAGTTTTGCTCTCTAGTGCTTGTATGCTTTTGAGTTTTTATTTTTTGTTATTCAATGCAGAAATGTATTATTTATGGCTAGTGATATTGCCAGAGCAGAGATTGTTGCTGCCAGAGCATTTTTTTTATCATTCTCTAATTTGCCCTTCATAGTCAAAGACTACAATAACTGATTTTCTTGATTCCCACAAAACTCTTTTTTAATTATGACAACTCAAGTTTCTCTCTCATAAACACATTAATTATTTTTTCTTTTTCACATAAAACATTTAAACAAATAAATTAATTAGCTCTAACTATTTCGGTGAAAGAAAAAAAATTGCTCTAACTATTAAGTTATCAAACGCTCCATTAGCGATTGAAATTATCACCAAAATATGAGCATTTCATTTTACTGGTTCTTTAGGTTTACCATATTTTTGAGAAATTTGGACAGTGGATGCCTTACCACTCACAAAATTGATGTCGATAGTTTATTTAAGTAATAATTACTTAGTCCCTGGTATTTTTCCCTTCTTATTACATGGAGTTTGTTACCATTATTGCATAAATAGGTTTTTTATTGTATCCATTCTTAATTCTTTTTTTTTCTTTCTTTTGATAATTTATTTAAATTATTCGTATAATTTTTCTTGTTTGTTCTCCTGAGCATCCAAAAATTATAACTAATATACGTAATTTAACAAAGAAGATATATAACATATTTTGTATTTATTTTTGTTTTATATATATCTATGTCCTACTATATTCTAAGTTATATATCACTTTAATATTGAAAAATAGGCATAAATTTCATTCTCTTAATATTAAAAGAAAATACGACTTAAAATTCAAGAATTTGAGTACTAGTTGTTCAATACGAAAAAAAAACATTACTTTACATAAAATACATATCTAAGAAAATTGGTAATATAATATTTTTTTCTTGATCCACTCATCCAAGTAAATTTCCAGCCACATGAAGTCGGTTGGGTAGGTCTCAAATTATCTTAATTTATTTTTATTTTGTTGCAACAATTTAATGACAATGAATGAAAATTGACTTTGATATTATTTTTAAAGTTTGCTTGTTTTACTTGAAATTTTTCAATTTGCACCTGGATCTATACAATCTTTATAAATTTGCATGAGCTCTCATGGTTCAAGTGATTATGTATAAATGTTATTTTCATGAAAATAGCTTCAAATTATTTTTTCGGACAGTAAAGTACTAGATCAATTATGATAAAATTAATCCTATAAGGTTGGCAAAAAAAAAAAATCCATGTATAAGGTTCTATGAAAAAGGAAAAGATAATTAATTAATGTGGTTATGAGAGAGAAGATTGAGTTGTCATAATTAAAAGAGGCATGTTGTGGGAATCAAGAAAGTAGATTTTGTAGTCTTTGACTATGAGGGGCAAATTAGAGAATGATAAAAAATTGCTCTGGCAGCAACAATCTCTGCTCTGGCAATATCACTAGCCATTATTTATACCCTACCCTACGGTGTTTTCTTCTTTCAATAAATTTTTGTTTTATGTTATTAAAAGAAGAAAACAATGCACTCCCTAGTGAAAATTGATGTAATCGAAAAATTAACTATAAATATAAATATGTCAAAATTTGTGTTTCTTCTAATTTTGGGCCAAAAAATAGAGTTTTCTTAAAAGTATTTAGAATACTTCAAAGAATTCACGGCTCAAACCGTTTGATAACGAGTCTTGGGAGTTTTGAGATTCCCACAATCTAGCTCTTATAAATATTTATTAGGTACAAACTTGGTCAACTATCAGACCTCGCATCACGAATGACCTTACACGTTATCAGTTGTCCTAAAACACTAGTGTTAGGAAATGCGCGTGTTTTGGCCTTATAATCCATTTACACACACAAACACGCACGACATTCGATTGTGACTTGACCTTCACCTCTGTCACGAGACAATTGCTGCCATAATTCAGGCTAACATTCTCCCCTCTCGCTGGGAATTGAACCCGTGATCTTGTCTCTGATACCAATTGTAGGACCTCATGCGCTATTAGTTACCCTGAAATCAATTGGTGTTAGAAAATGTGCATACCGTAGCGTTATAGTGCATTCACACATACAAACGCCCACAACATTCGATTGTGATTTGACCCTAGCAGGCCTCCACCACATGACAATTGTTGCCATAACCGAGACTAACAACCTAGGTTATTAGTTTGGTTTGTTGTAAATCTGCATAAAAAAGTCATTTTCTACACTTTTCATGGAAATTAACTGGGTTAAATTGACCATTTAACAAGAAAATAATGTATTATGATCAATCAGTTTTTTTAATAATAATATTGTTCAACCTTCATCTACAAGATAAGTCTATAACATTGTGAATGTTTTGAGTTGAGGGCAACAATTACCAATTTTACACCCATAACTTATTTTCACCGCATCAATTTATTAGTTTTTTTTTTTTTTTTTTTTTTTGGTGACGTGTGCTTTGACTACCAAAATAGATAGTGATTAGATTAGTATAATGATAGGCTTTAACTTCACTTGTAACCTCTACTTGATTAAATAAATAAAAAGTTGTGTTGGGCAGAAAAAGAACAAGATTCCTTGGAAGCCCATGTCTAGCTCGATGAACAATACACAACACTTTTTTCCTTGTAAATTAAATTAAAATTAAAAAGAATTAAGGATGATAGTCGCGTGCCCTTTTGTCTTCTTGATTTATACAACGGTCTACTACAATGTATAGATACAGATAATGTGTTGTATTTATCTCTATCTACAGGCGTTGTATATATATATAAGAAAAACACAACTTTAAGCACAGATGACAGCTTAACATGTGGACCAGTGTTTGTGCATGAAGAGGACTGCTCACTGATTTGTTTAACCAATTTTTATTATTATTATTAACTTCTTTTTATGTCTTGTTCATGTGCGGTGCCATTGCCCAACATGCAAGGACCCTATTAGATATTGGGTCAAAATCAAAATGCCATTTTCAGTTATTAATTGGCATCAACTTAATTTCTGTTTCGATCAAGATAGTATTTGGGAGTGAAATTCCATTAGTACAAAATGAAGAATATGTTCTTTCTAACTCCTCTAAAGTGGCTTGCTTAATATATAAAATTTAGGACTAGCAATGAATTCGGGTCAAGTTGAATATAATCGAATAAATTTTGAGCAATTCACTATTTTCTCGGAATGAATGAATATTTTATTGGTTCAATACGGTTCAATTTTAGTTGAAACGAAGTCGAAATAAAATAGTCATTATAACATCCAAAAGAATAAACACCTGACATTTAGCAGATTTAACAAAAACCTAGATATATCCCACTCGTTTTAATTTACACCAGAATCATTGATTTTGGTTCAGTTCTATTGGTTTATTAATGAACTTATGCACGACACTCGTTTATGTGTTTCAACCACTATTTTTGAAAATTTAATTCTGAAAGTTCTTCATTATAATTGAGAGGTGCATTTAATTTTATATAAATCTAATATTCTAGTAAAACCATTACTATAAAAAAAAATAAAAAAAAATAGGGAAGAATGAAATGCGTAACTTAGAATATAAAATCATTGCTCAAATCAGTAATGTAGCTTAGTGCAGTACCAGTGGTTGGTATGGTAGCTCATTGGTTTATAAATTATAATCACCAAAAGCTATTAATTTAAAAAAAAATGACCAAAAAGCAATGCTATTTATGATACCCATGTAAAAAAACGAACTCGAATTTTGGTCCCCCACTTGTATTTATTGCAGCACGTAATGTAGTGTATCATAAAGTACTCTCAACTTTTGGCTATTTATTTCATTAGGGAAAATCCTAATCCTATCATTCATTACTTGACAACTGTCGAATCTTACCAAGATTTTCTTTCGTTCCTTGCCTTTGACGAGACAGAAACATTTCAATTTTATCTTCTCTTTTGAGAATTCCATGTATATATAGTTTGATGACAAAAATGATTTAAGATTTGCTTCAGTTCACATGCATACAAATTAAATGATTTGAGATTTAGATTGTGTTCAAAACAATGAAAGTACATTTCAACCAGATTTACTATACACAACAAATCAAAGTAAATGACATTTTTCTTAGAATTATTAAACTTTAGCTCGAGCTCAACTCAATAAACTATAAAATTGTTAATGTAATATTGCTTTATCAGATTTTACACGAGTTATTCAATTAGACTCGTTCTGACATTGTCTGTTTAAAAATAAATATGTTTAAACACAATCTCAAGATCGAAAACAAAGTTAAGCTTATTTGCCTCAACTTTCTATTCATTCCCACCACATAAATAGTTTAATAAGTAATGGAACTACATGACCACCCAAATAAAAGACCTAAAATCTCTCTCTTCTCAACATATTCCTCCAGGTCTATATATTGATCCACAATTGCCTCCCCAATTAAACATATAGGCCGAACCTCAAATTAAAATATTTCCTCTTTCTACCTCCTCTTGGAATAATATGGAAAAGAGAAACATTACATACACCAAGATACATTTCCTCTCCGAACATTCTCATTAGAATAGTAGTCCGAACCAGTCCATTTTCGATCCAGACCATAATCAAACTCCATGGACAATTATTCTAAAATCACACCAGATGAAGATATACTCCATGTATATGCATGATTGCTCACCAAATCTTTTCTTGTAATTTACGGGGTCACACGGGACATTGTATTTCTTGTGCAGTGATATAAATTACCATCTAAGTAACCCGCACCTGTTATACGTCACTCTTTCTGAGCAAGAATTTCATTGGCATTAATATCTGCCAAAGTTTCCTTCCCAAACAGAGTAAATGCAACAGTTACCTGCAACAAAAATAAACAAATTCCAATAAACCAAAGAATGCAGTCATGCAAGGATCAACATTCCTATTCAGTTGATAATAATTCAATGATGTCCTGTGTAACGTGATGGCCGATCCTAATCTTTTATTGGTCCTAGTCGAAATCTAAATTTGTGGCCCTACGTCATAAAAAAAAACTTTATAACATAATACGAAATTTACTTTATTTACTTTTCTAGATGCAAAAGTATTGTTTAAATCTTCAGATTCTAGTTTTTCTAGTATATACTAATTTTTATATATATTCCAGTTAGTTTTGCTGAAAATATATTTTATTTTTATTTTTTATTTTCTTTTTTTCAATTGTGACAACTGTTACAGATATTTATTAATTATATAATTGTCCCTTCTGAATACGGCCCTAGGCAAGTACCTGAGTTGTCTCTTACTAGGAACAGTGCCGGTGACGTTCAATACCAAGGTCCAATGTAGCAGATCCAGCATGTGCAACTACGACTATAGGGGAAATATAGATTTTATTTGTATTACGTCTGCTCACTTTTTATTTTTGATGAGCAACATGTAATTATGTAAATAGTAACTGGACAGATGTTGGATAAGCTTTTCGCGTTGATTGTTTTGTTATCTATACATTCATAAATTATCATTTTCTATGCCAGTCCTAAAGACGTTAGATAAAAGGATCAAAGGAAGAGAATATACCAGCCCTGTTTGATTATCGACCTTCTTAAGGATGCCTGAAAATCCGGCAAATGCTCCAGATACTACTTGGACAACTGAACCAGGTACTAAAGATGTGGTATTTCCTCCTATTGGCTCTTTTGCAGCTTTTTTACCTCGGCCTCTTGTCTTCTTTATGGCATTTGATTTTGTAACATCCTTGGAAACCAAAGACGTGTCTACACCTAGTTTCTCAGAACTCACAGCTGCTTCAACTTGATGCTCTTCTTCAAAAGCTTTATCGGCTTTCTCCTGTTCTTCCTTTGCTTGCTTAAACATAGCTTCAATGTCATTTTCATCAACTGGCCTTGGTTTATTGATCTGTCGCTTTCTGCATAAGAGAAAAAATAGTCTAACGAATGATCCTCTCTTTAAATTTTGTAGCTAGATAGAATAGACGGAACACTATGCTTTATGTGATACCATATAAATGCGCTTCATTTGGATTGAAAGATTTGGATTTGAAGAAGGATATAGAGAAAGGATTTCAAATATCTTCAATGTTGTGTGGATTTCAAATTCACCATTCTGGTTAAAAGAATACAACAAAAAGGTTACCCTATGCAAAATAAAAGGAGAAATGCAAAAATACCCCCTATGCTAATAACCCCCTGGTTCACTTAAAAAACTGACAATATCCTCCATATGCTTTATGAAGGTGTTTCAAATGGGGTTTTTTGCTAATAAAAAAACAACACCGGGGTGGGGGTGGGGGGGTTTGCTAATAAAAATAACACAGGTTCTTTTTTTGCCAATTAGACAAAGTACAGGGGTATTTTTGCATTTGGCTCAAATAAAAAATCATACAAACATGTACGATGAATTTGTTATTATGGTTTTGAAATACTTAGTTCAATATCAATCAATCCAAATGAAGACTAAGATAATGTAAATGAATAAATTGAAGAGATCAAGAATAATAGGAACAAATGAACATTCTTACGTATTTCCAACCTTGGATCCGACAAACCCTCCAACACCTTCACATTCTCTTATGAAATCATGTATCTCCTTGTTCATTACACACCTTAGAAACACGCATCCAGGGAAGAGTGGTTTGGGTTTAACAGAGAGTGTGCCATTCTTTAATTTTCTTTTGATATGTACCGATGGAAGATAAACCTGCAATTAACCATTATGGAAAAGTGAGACGTACAAACAAAACTCATACTTTTAAATTTATATAGCTCAACACCTCACGATCCTAGAGCTGTCAAGCTTTACCAAGCTAATCATTTCGAGCTACTTAAAACATGTTTATAAATCGGGTTTAAATTTGTTTAGAGCTCAAGCCTCAAGGAAAAGGAAAGTTCAAACCTCCACTAAAATGGCACTTCTTATGACTACAAACTACTGTAATTTAAGCTTAGGGCATATCTCTGCTCCATTATAGGAAGACAATCAATATCAAGCTTCAAGCAAACGAGCGCACTTGCTTTGGTATGAACAAATGAGCATGCCAATCAAATAAGTCAACTTCCTATTCTATACGTCATCTCTCTTAAGCAAATCAGCATTTGATGAAGAAACACAAAAAGTTTACAATCAAGAAACAGTATAGCTTTGTTGAAACATGTACTCAAGTGGATTGATTGAACCATTAAAACATTGCATATTTTTAACTCAAAGCAATAAATCTTAGTTACCTGCAAAACCCAATCAAACAATTAACTTACTATGGAATTACAAGTTGTTACGCGCATAACTCGGGACTCATTACTAAATTCATAATGCAAATACCCTACAATTGCGTTTCCTTGACAATTGAAAGAAGTGTGGAAAAATTATATAACGGGAAAGCTAGGGCACTAATATAAATTAGGAATAAATATTGAACTAAGCTATTCAACAATCAAAACACTGAATACCTTAAATTCGATGTTAGGGTAGCTTCTAACTAGGGCTCGGGCCATCCTTTCGGCAGTATCTTGGCCCGAAACTCTGGAAACTCTAACGCCCCACCATTGGGGTCCAAGCTCGGCTAGAGTATCTAAATTTAGCTCTTCCGTCCAAGATGCATATCTTTTCTTCGGTTTCTTTATGAGCTTCATTTCAACCTCTTCTTTCCAATTGTTAGCGGGCTTGTTCTCTCTCCTCTCGTTCCTCATTTGCCTTCTCTCTCGTGCTGTAAGCGGACTCTCGGCGTCTACCGAATTGAGTGTTGCGGTGATTGTTGAGAATTTGGGATTATGAACTTTGTTGGGCTTTAGATAGAAATTGGGAAAAGGGAGGGTGGGGTACGGGCAAGGACTCCATGAGAGAAGCCCTTGCTTCATCTTCTCCTTTTACAGTTTATTATTGCAGATTTTTTAATTGATTTGTGGAGTGTGGAACAAACAGTGAAACGTTTCAATATTGTTTTGGGGATTTCATTTGTTTTGTGGATAATGTCAGGGCAGGGGGCAATGGATCTCCTTATTAAATTTCTTCGGGTCCGACCCGTATTTCTATAGAGACGGGTTAGGTGAGACTTAGGTCCATCTTTTAGACGAGTTTGATTTTATTTAAATTAATAGTAAAATTGTTGTTTCATTTTGACGGATGGAGTAAAAAAAACAAATACAAATGTAGGGACCTCAAACCACTATATTAGCCATCAATGTATATTTGATGTCTAATTTTTTGGATGTGCATTAGACATGCTCTTAGTAATTAAGTGCTTAATTTTGTATGAGTTGTCTAATTACTTATATTGTATGATTTATTGACGTTCAAAATCATTATTTAATAGGAAAACTACATCATCTAGTCTACATGCTACATTGACTTGAACATAAAAATCAGCTACGATCATTTCGAGTTATTCACAATTAATAATACTTTAACTTTTGAATCTTATTTGAAATGCTTGTAAATATTGTGATTCCCAAGATTTTGAACTTTAAAATCTCACCAATTTATGTGCACTTGAGTCTTGTAACAAACTTCGTATCATTTCTTATTCTCACTACAAGTGTAATGCGACAACACTGAAATTATTGTATTATTATGCTGCTCAACGTATAATCTATAGCGTTCGAAAAATTTAGGAAATGAAAGAGGTACGAAAATGTAATTTAATACAAATCCTTATTCAAAATTCGATATTTCAAGAATTTACCTATGGTCAAAGATTTTAATAACATAATAGAATTTAAAATGGGATGTAATTATTAATAATAAATAACATTCCTTGTACTACTAATTTAGATATTAGACCGAGTCCACATTACTCATTTAGCACTTGGAGGGAAAACCAAAATAGAACCGCTCAAAATTCCCCCCCTCTTTCTCCTAATCCTTTTTTTACCTAAAGTTTACACGGAGAAAGCAAAACCTTAGTAATTAAAATACCTCCAAATATTTCAAAATGCTCCCGCGTTATCTTCTCCCTCATAGTTTTTCTTTTCCCTCCTACTACTACAGTATACATTATTCAACATCAACTCCACTTCTCCCTCCCTCTCTTCATCTGAATCTGCGAAGAAGACGAAGAAGAAAGAGAGAGAAAAAATGGGAAGGCCAAACAAATCGAAGAAACCAGAATGCGTGGGCAAAGGTAAAGTTACTCCTGTTCAAATTGCGTTCATCGTCGATCGTTATCTCTCCGACAACAACTTCACCCAAACCCGCTCCACTTTCCGATCCGAAGCATCTCATCTAATCTCAAAATCGCCCGTTCAAGAAGTAATTATCTGTACTTTCTCTAGATTTATCCCTTATTTTCTTTGATTGTTGATGTATTTTTGTTAATTTACATTTGTAGGCTCCGAAGAGTTTGTTGAGTTTGGGGGCAATTTTGGACGAGTACATAACCCTAAAGGAGCAGAAAGTGTGGATGGATCAGGAACGGTGCCGTTTGGATCAGGAGAAGTTAAGGGTTCAGAATTTTACAAAGGGGATGCAGGATGTCATTAATGCTTACAGTACCACTGCAAATCAACTCGTTAAACCTAACCCTCAGCTGCCACCTCCGGTCATTGCATCAGGGGTTCAAGCTGAGCAAGCTGTTGCGACTCCGTCAGGTACCAATTTGTGCCCTAATTATTAGATTTAATTTGATTTGGTTCTAAATTTCATGGTTGTTAATTGGCTTAATTAATTGGTTTTACTAATATAGTAGTATTGAATTTGAGCTACATTAAGCTGATTTATAGTTCTAAAGGGTTATATTCCATAGAGTTGCATCAATGCAGGGTGAATATTTCTGATAAAAAATTGTTATCCTCTTTTTGACCAAAACCAAAAGGCCAACTGCATTTCCCCCATTTTCATAGTATAGTTGTAATGTAAAAGCTTGGAAGTTTTAGTAACTGGTTAGCTGTTTCAGCCCTCACCCTACATTACAAGATACATTGGTTATTGATACACACTAAACAGATTTAAGAGCATGTATTTTTAATAAAAGTTTGATTGTAAAAGTTTTCAGAGATAAGAATGGGATATTTGTACCTTAATCATTAGGCATTAATTGTTCTGTGAGAAATACTATAGATATTTGGTTTAGTCTGATATTGACCATTTCATAATGTAGTGACTTCAATTAATAATGTTGTTCAGGCAACTATCCTATGTATAACAGTCCAGCTATTATGTCTGGTTCTATGCCTTCCAAAGTTCGCACAGAATCCACAAATTTATCTACTCCAGTTACAGCTCAAGCCACTTCAAAGAGGAAAGGATCCAAGGATGTCTTGGATGGCCCTTTGGCTTCTAAAAAATCTCGAAGGTGCACACAACCCAAAGGTAAATTTTTCAAAGAAGAGCTTCCCTTTGCCTTATGCCTATTGATTGTTTTGTTGCTCATATCTTATCCTTTGTCATTGCAGATGTTAATTTGGTTAACCAAACAAGCAATGTAGAAATTAATCAAGAAAATACTCTGATAAACCCTGCTGCTCAGTCATCTACTCACAATAGTGCTCCCAATGGGTCACTAGCACAAGGATCTAATGTTATCAAGTGTTTGTTCAATCAGAAACCTCCATCTCCCCCAACAAATTCCTCTGTTCCTAAAACACCCCCACGAGCTTCTTCATCTCAAACTGAAAAATCCATTACTCCGGTAGAGTTCTGTTCAACTGCTACTTCCACTAAAGACACTACGCCTCAACAGTTCATGTCTACTAACTGCACTATAATCTCATCGGAGACAATTCGAGTTAGTCCTACCAATCAAATAGGTTATTATTCAATACAGAAAAACCACTGCATTTCAACTTGCTCACCAGTAAAGACAAATTCGAAGAGGTCCAACATAAATGATCATGTAAAAGGAAGGCTCGATTTTGGTGCTTCAGAGGTGCCAATGATCACAGAGAACCAATCACCTGACGGTACCTCTACATCTGAATCTGACAAAGAAGGGGATAATATTCTTGACTTGGATTTTCCAAATTTGGATACTCTGGATTGGGATGTCAGCCTTTCAGAGTTTCTACGTGACTTTGATATTGAAAGTGATGGACTGGGTCTTTCATCACCGCAAGTTTTGGATTCCTCTCCTGACTCTCACTCAGGGTAATTGTTATTACCTATATGAATACTCTTCATTTTCAATTAGTTCCATCTCATAAACAATCTTTGTGTCACTTACAGTTCGCCTCATGTTGACATGGGTGCTAGACAAGTTACATCACAATTTTCATCAGCCATGGCTGGAATTCTTGGGGATAAAGATATGAATCTAGTTGGTAAGAATTGAAACTTCAGCAGTTTGATATAACCTCGTATTTTCCTTAATAAAATGCTGAAGTTGGTTTCATTGTTCTTGTTTGTGTAAGCAGGTCAAGATTCTGTTTCAACTGTGCGGTCTTTCACCAAACGTATTATATTAAGTCCTGGTAGTTTTCAAACCCAGTTAGATTGTTTTCTCAGTTTATAGTATTGATTATGCATCATTTTAATTGATGTAGATTCTTTCTTTTGCTGCAGTTAAAAGTCAGAGAAGCTCCTTCGATCAGGAGAATTTGCCTGCTCGAAAATGACTGAGAAACACGAGAGAAGACTATTTAACTTGCCATGCTAATATGACTACCAACAATATATAAAGAGTTCCTGTTTTTGATTTGCCAGAACTGATCTAGAGTATATTTTAGGGCATTATGTAAATTCAATAGAATCATTGATTGACCTTATGTTCTCAATCTTCTGAGATTAAATCGAGTATTAACAAAATCAATATTCATGAACTATACTGAATGAGAAGTTCTTTTTGTATTTCATCTTTGAATTTAAGATTCTTACTTTTCTGAGAAACTAAGATAAATACTTCTCCAGTTTTTCAATTTCATCTGGGCTTCCAATGAATATTGGCGTACGTTGATGAATCTGCAAAACAAAGAAGGGGATAATGAATATTGCACTTTTAGCACATTGAGGGATAAACTGCAGTTTTCCCTTTATTTTACCTACTTAAACAAATATTTTGCATATGATCTCTGTTATTTATACCATAAATAAATTCATCCTTAAATCATGAAGTATTACTTTACCTGGTCAGGCTTGATATCTAGTATTCTTCTGTGTCCATCTATTGCTTTTCCTCCAGCTTGTTCTATCAGGTAACTCATCGGTGCACATTCATACAAAAGACGAAGATTCCCATTCTTGGCCTTTTTATTGTCTGGATTTCCATAAATACCCCCTACCAGCAACATTCTATGAATCTCACCAACCAAACAACCTACATAACGGCCGGAATAAGGCTTGCCATTGGGCCCCGGCTTTCTCAAATCATCCAGGTACTTCTTCAACTTTTCATCAAATAAATCATAATTTCCTTCATTAAATGAGTAAATTCTACCAGAGTTAGGTATCTTGATATTTTCATGCGTTAGTACAAATTCTCCGTACGAGTGATCCAAGGTGAATGCATGAACTCCTCTCCCTATAGAGATTGTGAAAACCACTGAGCTCGAATATAGACAGTACCCTGCAGCTAATAAATTGGTTCCTGGTTGGCAAACACTGATTATGCACTTCTCTTTTGCTTGATCAAGCTTTTCCAGCACAAAAAGATTTATTAACAAAAAATTATGCAAAGAAAAGATTTAAACAAAACTACTCGAAAATAAAGAATTTACCGTAGAATCATCATCTAAGTCGACAAGGCATTGGCTATCTGGGCCATATATACCGAAAATAGAACCTGTGGTCATGCTAGTGTCGATATTAGCAGAGCCATCAATGGGGTCGAAAACTACAATGTAGTTTCCGGAATATGTCTCTTCAACTGCAACAGGTATGTCTTCTTCCTCTGATGCTATAATCCCCGTTCGCCCACTGGACCTTAGACAGTTGCAGAACAACTGAAATAATATTGGAATAACTTACTATCTCAATCAAGTACTGAACCAAAATAATTAGATATGAGGCTTATCCTTTTCCATATATTAATTTTGTGCTTTTGCAAAATACTCCAATGTGTTCTTTCTAATAAGCATTTGCATTCCTATGTTGTATAAATATTATTGCAGCAATGAGACCCCCTTCACAGTAAGTCTAATATTTCATTTTTTCTTATGAAATTACCTCTAAATTCTCTATGTTATGCTGTCGTAATTTAATATGATCCCATGCCTTTTAATAACAGAAAACATACTATTATTTTTACACTAAAAATACTGAAATGTGATGATATTTTAACCTATGGATGAGTAATTGCATATTTCATTGAAATTTAACACTGATAGAAAGTATCGTGCTATTTGTATTCATAAGAGGTATTTGCCAATTGTAATACAAATAACACAATAAATTTGAGTAAAATGCAAAAACACCCAATAAATAGTGCGAGTACTTTTCATGATACTTCACTTGTTGTAAGTGCGAGTACTTTTCATGATTTGCTAGGAAAGTGACAATTATACCCCTAAATATTTTTTCTTTGAAATAAATTGCGGAAACACCATTATTTCATTCAAAAAATTGTCAGCAATCCCCTATGAACTTAAAATATTAGCAATAACCCCATGATTCTTGAAAATATAACAATAACCCAGTGATCAGCTCTTAATTTTCAAATGGATGCAAAGAAAAGACTAATAAAATATGAACATATGAATTTCTTCGCCAATTAGGAAAAACAGTATGGATTTTTTCACAATTCACTCCAATATACTTTCGGGTGCTGTGTTTGGGGTTTGAAAGTGCAGAAAAATTGAAATGAACCTCATTGGAAATGACGTCGAGTTTTTTCTGATCTTCGCCCTGGATATTAACAGTTCCCTGAAGCCCAGTTAAGTCGATGATACTGGATCTCTGAAGCAAAGAGGCAATCTGCTTACAGGCTAATGAAATGCTAGACAGCACAATTGTGAGTTCTGTATCTATATGTCCTGCTTGTTCTTGCTTCAATAGCCATGTAGTTAAATTCTCAATCTCGTATCTGTTCTTCTTGATTTTGGTCTCCGCCACCTCCACCGCTGATGGGGCTACTTCCACGGCTTTGCAGCTGATTCTTGGGCTGAATCCGCCGCTGACATTGGGTTGTCTGATGCCCTGTGCACGGCGGAGATGTGGAGGAGACAGGCGGCGGATTGAAGGAGAGGCGGAGCTGAGGTTGTTCCATCGTAAAGTTGGAACTGCTTCAGCCATTTCTCTCTGTGTTTGTGTGTGTTTTTTGTGAAAGGACTAGCTTATCTTTCTTTGAAGTGACAATTGTGTGAACGTGATTTCATGGCCGGTGAAATCAATGGATCAGAGTCGTTAACGCCTTTGAAAATATTGTGGTATTTTTTGAGAAGGTATGTGATTTTTTGTTTAGTTTTATTATATATCTCGACAGATTTGAAAAGGTGTGTCATTTTTTGTTTAATAATTTGAATATTATGGAAATTGTATGATATTAAACCATTAACAATTAGATTTATAAATGTCTTAACTCTAGTTTAATGTGATTAGGTTGATCTAGTACAATTTAATAATATTGAGTCTTTTTAAAATTTTAAATGAGGTGGAGTAATAATTTTTTTTAGGAATAGGGGTGTTTTTACATTCTTTCATTTTCCTGCAAAATATATATTTGGACTTGGAAGATTTTTTTTTTTTTACTAATAAAAAATAGCATAGAGATTTTTTGCTAATTAGACAAAAATAGAGAGTATTTTTGCATTTCAATCTTTGACAAAAATTAGAGCTCATATGGACTGAATTTGATATGCAAAATTCAATAAGAAAATCAAATCAATCTTGATAAAATTTATAAGATTATATAGTTTCTGAAATTTGGGTAAATACCACTTAATAAATAAAGAATGACAAAAGATATATATAAAAAATAAAAATAAAAAACATTAAGCTATTTAAGTTTGACTTGTATGTGACATAAGAACAATATGTTAGACTTGTATCTTTTTTTTTTTTTTTTTTTTTTGAGAATGTATTAACTATTAAGTAACATTTGAACAATATGTTGTTTAATGTAATTCGTTTTCGTTAGTTGCAAATAAAGTTCCAGCCTTTTGGATTACTTATTATGTTCTTCCACTACTCCGTCTCCAGTATTCATACTGGGCTTTGTTGGAAAAATGCAAATTTAGTTATGGTATATCCAAAACTGAATGGACCGAAAAGATTGGAGCCGAATATTAACAGCGTTTGAGTCAAGATATAGTGTGTTTACAAACTCTAGCAAATAAGTCGAAACTGAAAATTGTGAGTTAAGTTCTACGTATTCAAAAGCAAATAATGTTATAGTTTATGAACTTATAAATAAGGATTTCCAACTAATATTAGAAGAAATTTGGAGATATTGGGCGTAATGGCCCAAATAAAAATTTTGGGTCTATTTGTCTTGTTAAAAAAAAAATTCTTTTGATTCTCTTCCTTTTTGTGAATAGGAGGAAATTCCCGATTGTTGACTCTATTCCACATTTCCACTGTTTTCAATTTAATGAAATACTTTTAATTTTCAAAAAAGAAAAAGTAAAATCCATAATTCAAAATACATCAATATATTGAGAAAAATAAAATTAAAATTCCCCATCCCAAAAAAAATCTTTCTATCCCATCCCTTGGACAAGTAAATCCATACATCGATGTCACCAATATAGGAATCAATTCACGTAGATAAAGTGATTGCATAATTCAAATTACTTTGGGGTTTTTCAACTCTTTCGGATAGATATATAGGAAGGGTGGATTATTTGGAGAGAGTTCACGTCAATTATTGCTTACTTATTTCTTTTTTTTTTTTTTTTTTTTTTTTTTTTTGAGAACCCAATTATTGCTTACTTTAAGTTGCCAAATATCGTGTCGTATATTGCGCCACATAAATCAGCCCGTGAGCAATGCAGTAGAATCCTTTGAAAAGTAAAACTAGGAAAAGGCACAACCTTAGAACGTAAAAAGTAAAACACAAATGACAAATGTAAAGGTCCAATTTCTTAAATCGTGTTTCAATATTAATAATGATTTGCTCTTGATAACAAATAATATATAATTTATAAATATGGCATATTATTGAGCTTTTATTAGGGTGGCTCGTGGCTACACAAGAAGTTTTAATAAATATTATAATAATAAGTTACAATTTCTTTAGAGAGATAAACAGAAGAACAAGAAAAAAACTTTGTTTGGACAAATTAAGAAACCCAATAATGCAAGATCCACATACCTCATATAATCGGTTTCATATGAGATGTGCCACCCATTTTTTTTTGGAATGTGAGCCAGCCTGAAAAATCATGTACTAATCTTAGTTTGTACGTTGTACCTTTATTTGTTTATTTATTTCTTCACAATTATTCATATTTAAGAATCTTGATTCTTGATTGCTAGAATGATTCTTTGGCAAAGTATTTGTGATTTTTTTGTTTTGTGTTGGAGATTATCAAAATATATAGCGTTGAAGATTTAAACTATTGAAATGATTTTTAATGTAAAAAATGATGATGAATGTATTATAAAAAAGACTTAAACTATTGATGTAATGATTGATGATGAATATATTTTGAAAAAAAGATTTAAACTATTATATTACTAAGTTGATTTCCTTGCATCAAATAAAATAATTTTCTTCACTTCTTTGTTTTATTATTCGTCGATTTTATGATGAATAATTACATTAAAGAAGCATGTGGTTTAACATTAGTTAAGGTTCTCTTAACTAAATTGGTCATTTGAATTTCATATTAAATTAACCATCCAATAAATAAAAACTCATAAGAAAATGTAGTATATTTTAAAATATTATACTCCGTATATGAAGAGTCTCTAACTTTGTGTTTTCCTTAGCAAATAGTTTAATAAACTTAAATTTCAGTCAATGTAAGTAATTACATTTACATGACCGTAAAATAAATATATTAACGCCAATTTGCTGCTAAAAAAACTTGAATCCCATCTATTCATCTTCCTAACTTAATTAGATTTTAACCTTAATAACTCCCTCAAAGATAATCCCGTTAATTGATTCTCCTACCTTAATTAATATTTATATATTCTTAATAACTCCAGCAAAATTAATCCCATCTACTTATATTCCTTACTCAATTAAAGTTTATTTATAATAATAAATCCTGCAAAATTAAGGACATTCTCTTTGAATTCCACCAATATCTGACTAAACGTGGAAGGATGTTATTTGAAGGTTTTAACGCCTTAGTCTATGCCAAAATAAAAGCAAGCTATCCAATTTTTGTTTGAACTTAATTCCTTACATATAATACTTTAAATTTGTACATTTATCTTTTTTTTACATTTAAGCTCAATTCCAACTCAAATTAATATGTTAAAAAAGTATATATGTATAAAAGAATTCATATTATTTGATCGAGTTCGACTCAGGTTCAATTCCACTCGAGTGAAGCTCCTTCACGTTTAATATGTTTAAATATCAAACTAATTAAACTAAGTATAATCAATAATAAATCAAATAAATTTTATCATAATGTACTAATTGTCACCATGACAAGAATATTGATCAAAGATTCCAGTTCCAATTCCATAGAAACATTAAACGTGCAGACATCTCAACGCGTCTTTTGGTATAGAAACAACATATCACTTTGATATACCATATTAATTTAATATCATACAATAAAGATCAGCGAAAATAATGCATTGGATATTTTTTAAAAGGAACTAAAATAATCACAACCAAAAATTAAGCCATGGGATCCACTACTCCACACAGCCATTTGTTCTTAAACCCTTAATTTATTCTTTATAAACAAATCCCATAAATATCATCTTATTCACCACCATTATAAATAGAAGCCTAACTTTTCAACATTCTCATAACAAATTCATTTGCTCATTCACTAAATTGGTCTCTAAATCTCCACCAAAGAATCTCCAATTCACATAGCAAAAAGCAAAGGAAGGAATATGGATTCTTCAATGAAATTGTCAATTATTCTCTTCTTTGCTTGCTCCCTCTTCATTCAAGGAACATTGGGTACGTTAACATGATAATCTCATATTGTTTTGCTTCTATAATCATAATATTGATTCATTTTATTTAATGTATATAGCCGCGGTGATATGTGAAAAGTTACCTTCAAACCTATGCTCGTTTGCGGTTGAATCCACGGGAAAGAGGTGTGTGTTGGAGAACTTCAACAATGAAGAAGAAAACCTCGGATACACGTGCAAGTCGTCCGAGGTTGTAGTGGAGAAATTGGCTGGACACATAGAGTCCGATGAGTGTGTGAGCGCATGTGGCGTTGACCGTGGCTTTGTCGGAATCTCATCCGATGCTTTCTTGGCTCCCGAATTCACTGGTAGCCTCTGCTCACCGGCTTGCTATCAGAACTGCCCTAACATTGTCGATCTTTACTTTGAGCTCGCTGCTGGTGAAGGTAACGATTTGACACTATTACTTTTAATCAAAAAGATTTTCTAAGGTTTATATTTTTAATTTTTACATAAAAATTTGCACCAAAACCAAAAAAGAAAAAAATAATGGAAATATTAATTTACTATTAGTTAAGTTGGTAATATCTTATTAATCACTAATTAGTTTTGCATTGAAAATTGTGAAGGAGTATTTTTGCCCGCTCTATGTGAGAAACATAAGGCAAACCCCCACCGTGCCATGTTGGAGCTCATGAGCAGCAGCGGTGGCGCCGCCGTTGGTTCCGCCGATTCTGTTGTTGAGGCTCCTGGTCCGGCGCCGGCACCCTATTGATTTGTTTCGGTGTGCTGTTTGGAGGCTCCATTATATTCTTTGAATTATTAATTTAAAGTGGAGGAAATTGATTATACTACATATTAATAGATTATACTATGGATTAAAATTGTAAAAGCAAATGCTTTGGTACTACTTTGTTTTGGTTTGGATTTTGTCATTAAATCATCTAAATTTGAATTTTATAATTAATATATTGTCTTTCTAATATTTTTGTCTTCTTTGTAATAATTTGAGTTTTGAGTTTGAATTAATGCATACGTTTGTATTTGTTCTTTGATTAATCGGAATTGGCGTTAATTTACTCTAATGCTGTTAATTTATATAACTTAGTATTATTCTAAACAAAAAAAGGTAACAAACCAGGAATATTAAAACGCGTTGGACATATATTATATGAGAACCTCTTTCATAGGAGTTTGAATTTGGGTTGTTACTTCGATTGTACTAGTTCATTCCACCTATATCAATTACTTGTTGGTAAAATGGTATATATATTTAATCTTTTGTTCAAAGTTAAATAATAAATAGTAGGGTGAAATACAATTTATTCCAAAACTATCCCTGCCCCTTTTATAATAAATAAATTATTTCTTTATTAATTTATCAAAAAACAATTATGTATCAATTATAAAATCCATCCACCAAACAATATTATGTTTCAATTTCTTCATTTATTTTGTTTTCTTTCGGTTTAAAAAATGAGATGATAATAAAAAAAAATTGAGATTAAAAAGGAATGAAACAAAATAAATGAAAAAAAAAAACATTCATGGATGAATGGATTCATAATTAATGAATAGACAATTTTTTTGATAAATTAATAAAGAAATTTATTATTTATTAATTTAAATAAGGATTAAAATTGTTAAAGGGCGGGGGTATTTTTGAAATAAAAACTACAAAACTATAACAGATGCGGGTAAGTGTTACAAGTGATACTTTAGAGGTTAACTGATATCAACCTCATACTTTAAGGGGGAAAACTGTATTTCACCCTAAACAGTAATAATTTTATACAGTACATAATATTAATTTACAAATTAAAATATATTTTCAACTTTTCATATCAAGTAATATTTTATTAATATATTTAGGAGCGCCAGCCTTGACAAACAAAAGCTTTTATGACGACTAATTATACAGTATGGTAAAATATCATAATCCAAAATATGTTGCTATAAAATTTTGTCATTCATAAGATGACGACTAATTATGATATGTTACCATACTGTATTCTAATTCCAACCATTTTCACTTTTATTTAATTATTGATGTGTTGAATTCGGTTCGATCAGGAAGATTTATAATTTAAAATATATAAATAATACAAATTTAGGTCGATCATTCGACAAATAATTTTATTTATACATATATATTAATAAGGGATGGTCTATTGTGACTCTCACTTCATAGAGAGTCACCAACAACCTTATTCTTGGCCAATTAAATTTGGACATGTGTCCACATTACAACCCCAATAAATTCATTTACAACCCAACTAACCTTTGAATACCCATTATACCCTTACTCTTTATTTTAGAAAATTCCCAACTTACCCTTTATCTATTTCATATATAATGTACTTCCTCAATTGTTTCGCTGTAACGGAACTTTATCCGCCCCAGCGGAACTAGGTAGTTTTTTTGGTCTTTTTTTTTGTGTGTTTGAGGAAGATTAGAAAATGAAAAACAGAGAATGAAATTGAGGAAGCTTCTTCCTCGTGAAGGAAGCTTCACCGGTGAATCAATTGACCAAAACCGAGAATGAATAATGAGGCCCTGGCAAGAGTAGCTTTGCAAGTAGTTCCGGAAAATCGATTGATGGATGAAACTCAGAAGTGAGATAAACATTTTGTGGAAGAAAAGATACAAAATTTAACGGTTTGGTTGAATGGATTAGCAAGCTTCTTGGTTAGACCCAGTAAACACAAAGTGCCGCCTTTTTGGTCTTGAAAAAAAAAAAGGAAGCTTCGCGACCAGAACGGCGGCGACGAAGTGCCGCCTCCATTCTGGTCGCGACCAGAACGGCGGAGAGTGAAGTGCCGCCGTTCTGGTATGATTAAGGAGCAGAGAGGGAGATGGAGGGTGGTGGTGGTGGTGGTGGTGGTGTGGGTTAGGGTTTGGAAAGGGGTTGGGGTTAGGAGATAAATTGGGGGAGAAGAAATGGGAGGGATATTCTAGTAAAAATGAGTATTTTTGTTGTTTTTATTTGAGGGTAGTAACGTAAATCTACTATTTACAATGTATTAATTATTAATTTTTTTGATGTAATATATAAAATGTGGGGTTGTATACATTTATACACAATCAATGGATAAGATACATTTTTTTTTTTTTTTTAAGAGTTGGGATTGATTTGTTGTGGTGACTCAACTCTTAGCCAAGAGTCACCATAGAATCCCCCTATTAATAATATTTTACCACAAGTTTAACAAGTCTAAATTAATATTTCATTAGTGTCCATTTTATCTATGTGTTCATATAATAACACGAATTAATTAATATTGATACATTAAAATAAATACCATCATTTTTCAATGAGATTTGTTAAATCCTTACAATCAAGTGATTAAATTTGTCGACATAGTTTGAATGAATCCAACAAGATTGGCATAATCAGGGATTTTTTGAACCGTCAAGATTTGATTGACTCAATGTAAACAAACTGGAATTAGGATCAGGGTTGATCAAATTCGAACTCGACTCACTAACGACCATACTAAAATTCGAATTTGACACATTACTAACCTTACTAAAATATAATATTTGTGCCATTAAAGTTCATATTGATCATCACTTCCACCAATTTTATTACTTGTAATTACTTTGTCAAAAAGGACACAAGTTCAATTTTAACTCGTGATAATAGGTTAAAAATGATATAATATAAAAATATCAAACTATTAAAACTTACTTCTTTTGAATATAATAACTAATAGTACTTGTTTGAGTTAATTTCCATTTAGAAATTAAATAACATTTAGACCCAACTTCATAAATAAAAATAAAAAATCACAATTTTTTATTCAATTCAACTCAGTATTAAATGAAATAATCAAATTCATAGTTGTCACCATCTCAAGATTATTGATAGTAGCCTCCAACTAATTGTTTTTTAACTTCAAACGTGCAAACATCCCAACACGTCTCTATAATTATTACATAAACACTACTATACATGCTCAATTACTACAATATCATACGATAAAAGTTAAGGCAATAATTAATATAGCGAAATATTTTTAAAAAATAAAATTCAAAGAATCAGGAAAAGATCAATGTGTTCAGAGTCACATAAACTTCACCAACCCCTAATTAAAAGATTATGCAATCAAATTATGGTTAATTAATTCCATAAATATCACTTCATCCAAAATTTCATATAAATAGAAGCCTCCATTTCTATATTCTCTCATCAATCCAATTTGGTCATTCATTAATTTAAAAACAATTTGTTTTAATCCCTATAGTAAAATCCAAGAAAACAAATTCAAAGAAAAAAAATGGCTTCTTCAACAAAACTGTCATTGATTCTCTTCTTCGCCTGTTCCCTTTTCATCCAAGGAACATTGGGTACGTTAATTAGTCTCCATCCAAGGAACATTTAGTTACATTATTGTTAAATTTTTTTTTTTGATAAAGTATTTCTTAATGAATAATTATAGCTGCCATCATCTGCGAAAAATTACCGGCAAGCCTATGCTCGTTCGCGATTGGATCATCGGGGAATAGATGCGTGTTGGAGAACTTCAAGAACGAAGAAGGAAACCTCGGATACATGTGCAAGACCTCCGAGGTTGTAGTGGAGAAATTGGTCGGATACATAGAGACCGATCAGTGTGTGACAGCATGTGGTGTTGATCGTGAATCTGTCGGGATATCATCCGATGCTTTTTTGACACCTGAATTCACTGGAAGCCTTTGCTCACCGGCTTGCTACCAGAACTGTCCCAATATTGTCGATCTTTACTTCAACCTTGCTGCTGGTGAAGGTAATTACTTAAAAGTTTATAACTTAATTATGTCAATAAATAATAGTAATAATAATAATGGAGGGTAAAACAGACAATATTTTAATAAGATTTCTATTAGTCTTGGCAACGTTGGAGTTGTGACTTGGGGGCGTATTTGGTAATTATGAACATGTTCACATAATATTAAAATGTTGTCCATTTTACCCTGCATTTATTAACTCGTTAATTACTAATTAATTTTATATTATAAATGGTGCAGGGGTATTCTTGCCAGTTCTCTGTGAGAAACATAAGTCGAGCCCCCACCGCGCTATGTTGGAGCTTATGAGCAGCAGCGGTGGCGCCGCCGTGGGCCCAACTGATTATGATGTTGAAGCTCCCGCCCCTTCTCCTTTCTGATTTGTTTCAAAGCTCTTCGTTGCAGTTTTGATTAATAGAGGCTCCATTTTCTGAATTAATGTTATGATTATTTTAATTAAAGTATAATATGTTGGGTTCTTTATACTATAGAGGCCCCATGCAGAGTTCTCCATTTTGTTTTGGGTTCTGATTAATGTTTTTTGTGTGACATTCAATCAACTATATTTGAATATTATGAATATAATATCTTTTTAATAGTGATTTCTATAGTTTATTTTAATTAATTTGTCCTATAATTGGCCTTTGGACTATTCGCTTTCTGCAGGCTCAATTAAGACCAATGCACCGATTGCGGTGCAATAGAGTTTTAATTCACTAATTATTCCAAATGCTCGTCAAGTCTGAAAAAAACATTCCATTTTGAGATAGTTGAAAAAGCATTATCTCGTTGAAAGGTATAGGTTCTAAACAAAATTGGTATTTGGTAATTTAAATGGTACCAAATATGCAATTATCCCAAGCTATATATGTATTTCTCATGCATGACTTAGTTATAATCTTATAACTAACACTTGCACTTAAAATCCAAATTTGTAGAGATGTATTTATCACTTCTACTGCAATAATCGTGATATTTTTTTTTCCACGAATTGGAAAATAATAGTTATATAAACTCGGATTTATATAGTTGCAATAATCCTTATCTTTTTACTATGGCCATCTTTCGCATAGTCCTGATCATTAGTTTTATTTATCATATATGCAATTAAAAACTATATTACGGCAAATTTTATTCCTTCAAAATAGAGAAATTGTAATAATACTATTATTTCATCATAAATCAGAATTTCGGGAATAAAAGATAAAATATACATTTTTTTTATAAATAAAACAATAAAAAAATACATATATTGTTTACTGAATTTATTGCGATATCAAGCCAACAAAAAATTGTACTCACAAAGAACAAATTATACAGACAAAAACAACAAATTAAAGAAATCAAATAAATTCCACAATAGTATTATTATATCTCCGATTAACATTGAGGAAAATCTGGAGGAGGTGGAGGTAGCCTTGTCGATTGTGTCGGCCCATTTTCCACAACAAAAGCCGTAGATAGACCCCAAGGCAAATGCACATCCAAATGACAATGTATCAACCACACACCTGAAAAAAATCACATTTAATAAGCAAATTGCATTATACAATATATGGTATTTTAAATAAGTGCGACACTAAAATGTAACTCGCTTGGACAAAATTAATTACCTGGATTGTTTGCGCGAAATCTAATCACGGCCCATCCCCCTACCGGAACAGCAATAGTATTACGCTCTTGCGGATTAAAAAGGTTAAAATTTCCGCTATCGGTGGCGGAATTATAATTCCCAAAACCTTGGGCCAAGACATAGAAATTAAATCCGTGCAAATGTATTGGATGATTTTCAATCCCAAGTAAAGCAGTGTTTTGCAACACAATCTCAACCGTGGCGTTGAACTGTACACTCTTCACTTTCGTCGATTTTGGCGTCACTAAAAGTGCCTGATTGAGACTATTACTTGCATTCGTATAATCAAATTGCACGGGTGGGTTGTCAGGAAAATCGGTAGTATAAATCCCACTAACATTTCTGAAAAACGCCTCCAACATGGACAATCTTGTAGGAAATTGAAATGATTCATTATTCATACTTGCCGCAAGTTTTAGCCCAAATAGGCCTTGACAAGTTGCGTTTCCAGGAGCGTCACAAGCGGAAAGGCCCAAGCCCACGGTCATAAACATTTGTTCGTCGACCACACGAGGGACGGGAGTCCAAAATGGGCTCGTAACTAGGCCCGTTAGATTGGTGTAGAATCTATGGGCCGTGGGCGTGTCGTTGAAGGCCGGAAGGACTGGCATTATGGGCCCGGAGGTTGTTGATCCGTTATAGATAATGATCCCTGTGGTGGTGGTGTTATCAAATCGGATGCCCGCTGCGCTAGCGTAGGGGAGCGCGGCCATGTAGTATTGTCCTCCTGTTTGATTGGCGGTGAAGAGTACATCGGTGGTTTGTCCAGGAGAAACCACAACAATGTCAGTGGTAAAGGGATCCGTATATGAAGCGTCGACTGCTACTACTGTTAGATTGTGATTAGCTATTCTGAAAAAGAGTTCATTATTGAGTGCAGCGTTGATAATACGGAGGAGGTATGTCATTCCAGGCACGACTGTTAATCTATATGTATCTGAAAACAAAAAAAATCAATTATAGAAAATTAGTAAAAAGAAAAATTGCAGTTTTAGTCTACCCCTAGCATTTTTGTTCTCCCACTCTAAAAAAAATCACTTTTGATCTCAATTTTTAAAAATATTTTGCAATTTGTCCAGATACCTCATTTTTGTAAAATTTTGGACGAAAAGTAAAAAATTGAGAAATTCTTGTGTAATAAAACAAAAAAAATGCAAGATGTATAAAAAAAAAAAGTTGATACCCAAGATGTAACTTGTAAAGAGATAAAACCAAGTACAAATTATGTTTAAAAGAATTGATTAAAAAACTTTAGAATGGTGAAAAAGGAAAAATGTTGGAGTTTAATTTTATGCAATTATATTTGAGACTGACTCACCATTTGAAGAACATGGATAGAGATCGCCCGGTTGACCATTGATAGTGTAAGCATCAGAAAAGTTTGGTGCAGCTCCTGTAGCCAGTGCTTGATTTTCTATATCGATAACATTACCATTCCACCACTCTCCTGTAATGTAATCACATTTTTACTTTCCCTCATCTTCTACTTCAACATATAATTGGGTAAATTTGCACGTCCCATTAATTGTAGTATTTTTATTTTTTTTTAAATATTTTACACTTTTGATCCCATCAAAGATGATTGTTTAGCACATTGGTCTCACGTTAGTCCAATTAAGAGGATGAAATGGAAACCAAAATAGCAATATATTTTGAAAACTTATGACCAAACATACAATTTGATAAAATACAGGAATGAGAGTCCAATCCTAAATGACTAATTCTTTTCCCATAATTTGGTTTCATAAAATTGTAGTTCACTTCGAATGTTCAGACTCTAGTGTTTTTGCTATGCAATCAAGAACACGAACAAATTAGTTTTTTTTTTTTTTTTTTTTTGGATATACAAATTAACTAGATTAAAATAGTTACAATTTGTTATAAATTTCTAGATCTTGAGGTAATTGTAAACATGGCAATATTAACTCACCAAGGATAATTGGGACTTCTCTATATGGTGTGGGAAATGGATATGAATTACCGGACCTGGGCCGGATGACTAAGGCTCCATATACCGTGGCCCGAAGCCATCCAACATGTGCATGCCACCAAAGAGTCCCTTCCTGCCGTGTTATGGTGAAATTGTAGGTGTAACTCTGTCCGGGCCGGATCGGGCACTGGGTCGCAAATTCCGGCCCATCGGACCAACCACTCAATAACTGGAAAATTCCATGCCTGCAATCACATCAACACTTTTAATTATGTCCAAATCTCACACATGGATTTTTAAAATTTTACTTATGAATTTCCACAACTATTTTGAATTAGGTAATGAGAGTAGTGATTATTAAATTAATAAGAAAGGACAGTTAATTAATAGACTAAGTCCGTTGTAATTATCTAGTTCAGTTTGTTTATTCCTTGCAGAGGCCACATGATTTCAAAATCAACCTTTTAAAATTGTTGTAAGAATTAATGTGTATAATATATTAAGTGGTCATACGTTTGAATATTTTGTGATTTAGGTAAAAAAACATTATCGATCGAAAGTTTATTTATATATATATATATATTGAGGTACGTACGTACGTACCAATGAATAGTTAGATTGTATGGAGATTGATTAAAAACATGGACGATAAGGGTGTCGCCTTCATTCACTTCAAGAGTTGGCCCTGGAAGGCTGCCATTCACCGCAGTGATCACTTGGTTTCTACATAGTCGATTTATTGTAAGATTTCTCACCTGTAATCATGTCAAAATTAAATTTTATGAATTGGATATATATGACATTAATTATATATATTGGTAATTAGATAAAATATGATAATTCTAAATAGTTGATTTATCTGTACTACAACTTTGGTATTGAGATTTACTTATTAATTAATAGAATAACATAGCTAGAAAATATATATCTGACCCTAATCAGTCAAAACAATCTAACTAAAACACATGTATGTATGTATATATATATATATATATATTGGTTTTTCAATGGTTTAATCCATTTCGGGGCGTATCGGACACATTAGGTAGGAACCTCTCCCAACAGGGATTCGAACATGGATTTGTTACTTTGTAGTGACTAGTTCATTCCACTAGACCAATCACATGTTCGTAATTCTCTCATCCAATCCATGACAACCTTTAATCTTTTTATATCTTATTATTTATGTAATTCTCTCATCTCTCGTGGCCTAACTTTTTCTTAATTACAATAAACGATATTGTGATGAACCCATAAAAATTACCGACTTCTACAATTTAGACATACCTTAATTTTGATTGATTTATGGAACTTTAATAATGAAGAAAGATCGCAATTGTTCAAATAATAATGGAGGTAAAAATATAATAACTTATTGAATAATGACGGATATAAATATAAGAATGGGTGAAATAATAACGAATATAACTATGTAATTATTGGTGAAATAATAATTATATAGTTATAATCACAAAAAATAATACAATTGGATGTAAAATATGAGATTAAGAACAACTTTGGTATGAGATTAAAACTAACAACCACTAATTTAAATGAAAGGGAAGAGTAATTTGGCCATAAAAAAATACTATAACATCAACAAAATTAACATCGCAATACAAGTAATACTTTAGGGGGTAATTGATACACCCCCATATTTCAGGGGGTCAAACTGTATTTAACCTATTAAATAATTAATTTTTTGAAAATGTAACCCTAGAATCATGACGTGGAAGAACCAAGTACCCATTCTTAAATTTTAACTACCAATAAAAACTTAAATATGCCATGCAGAAATTCAAATGATCCTGCATGGAGAACTTGTCTATATCAACCCTTATTTGAAGATGTTGAAACTTTATCTTACAAACAAAAACAAGCAAATTACAAATAAGAAAATAAAAATTAACCGAAAGAATTAAATTAGTTACCTGAAAAGAATGCTCTACTATCGCAGCCGTGGCAAATGATGAAAAAGCCAAAGCGCATGCCAGCAGCAAAAGCAGAGAATGAGTCATTGTCTAAAAAAGTTCAACTTTTTTTTTTTGTTGAACTATCTTACATAAGATGTATATATTTATAGGAGTTGAAACAAATTAAAATATACATATTTTAATTCTTTGCCGCGATTGCGTACAAGATTAATACTCCGAAGTCTGAACGACTATTGGCTGTGATTTGATTATGGAATTAGAAATGTTGAAACAGTTTAAGTTTTTATAATCAGAAAATAATTATTAAAATACAAGTCATATGTATAATTCTCGATTCAAAGTCGAGGAATCGTTGTTGGACAAGCAAAAGACATAAACAATGAGTTTTATGATTGCTACGGCGTTTTGACAGGTTTTTTAAATAGTTTTAGTTGTTGTTATTATGATATTTTACTCTACATTTGATTCATGTTGAAGATGATTAATTTTCTTTCAATTACGTACTGGGAATTATAAGGTAATTGATTTGTCAATTATAGCACGCGGTAGGCTACCAGGCCGTAGTTTTCAAAATTGAAAGAGTTATTTAATTTTTCTGAAACGTTTTAATAGGATTTCTTTTGGGCTGAAATATAGGGAGGAACATGCAAAATACTCCTCTGCGTTATGTTAAACCTGCAAAAAATTACTCTGTAAAATTTTTATTGTGTCAAACTTCTTTGTATTTTCAAAAACCCTGCAAAAAACACTCAATTTGTGAAAAATAGGTCGTTTTGGATCAACATATTTCAAGAAATAATTTTAAAATTATATCACGTGAACTTGTAGGGACCAACTTGAAGTATTTTAAAAATGGTTTTTTGAAATATGTCAATCCAAAACGACCTATTTTTTTACAAATTGGGTGTTTTTTGCAGGGTTTTTGAAAGTACAAGGAAGTTTGACGCAATAAAAATTTCACATGATAGTTTCTTGCAGGTTTAGCATAATACAGGGAAGTATTTTGCATTTACCCAAAATATAGACTCAATTTTAGACTACAAATGAGTTAATGACAATTTATCCCCTGTGATATTGATAATGTTCAATTTACCTCCATGTAATTTAAAAAAGAACATTTTACAGCCAGTAATCTATAAAAGTTTCACACCGTCTCCCTGATATTTTTATACGTGGCACTTTACCCCCCTGTGTTATGATAATATGGCAGTTTGCCCTCTGTGTTATGATAAATGTGACAAGTTACCCCAAGTGTTATGATAAATATGGCAATATACCTCATATATTACAAAACACTTTCCATGCCCACTCTCAATTTCGACAATTGAGTTACACTCTCCGGCTAAAGTAGGTAAATTGCTTCTATAAATTTTTTATAAGGGGTAAATTGCACTTTTTTAAATCACAGGGGAAAAATTAAACATTATGCATTTCACATGAGATAAATTGGCATAAATTATAGACATAAAAGTAGAATACACTTAGTTTTAAAATTGATTAAAACTACAAGAACAATGACCATTCAAAAGTTATGTGCTAATATACTTACCACAAAAGTGATGATACTTATCCGCCTAATCATGACTGGTAAATCATGTTAAACATGGAACAAATCAATTAATCAACTATTAAGTAATGTCTCGGATAACCAGAATTAGAAATCAGGAAAATATGACATAATTTTAGTCAACCGCTTATGGGAATTTACCACAACGAGGTAAGACATAAAACTCAAGCTATTTATCATTCGAAGATCTCATTCTCATTTTTATGCTCTCATAATTACCTAATCTCACTTAAGCTCGGACGAGATAATCGTAATTATAAAAGTATAAGTACTTTGAATAAGAAACTATATAATATAGGGTAATATATTCTAGGTATTTATGTTGAATCTTTTACCTTTATAATTCAAGGGAAGTTTGAATTAATTATTACTGCTGGCGTTGGAGGTTGGAACTGGATCAATCATATATAACATACTATGTCCTTTCTTAATCAGCGCAACAACTAATTAAATATGAATAATTTTAGCCAATCTTTACAATATTCTTATCAACTAGTAATACACATGTAATATACTATTATACGTAGACTGAGAAATTAGAAAATTCTGAAAAAGAATTAATGAAGAGTCATTGATCATCATATCTTACTCCAAATAATATTTACATTATTTAGGTGACACCTAAGCTGGCCTGCAGGGTTTCTTAATTAATCAACTTTCATTTTGCGTTTTTAGTTTTTTATTTCATTATGTATATGAGGGCCGGACAGTATGCTTAATTAGATTATTAATGGTTGTATAGCTAGGTAAAATATCCCTTTAAATTATTGACATACTCCAAAAAATATATATTATCGACCAAAGCTCGTTAATTATTGTATACTTTAAACTAAACAGATTGTTTCTGTGTACCGCGCGACTAATATTAAAATTAATTATTTGAGTTCCACACACGCAATATATGGGTTTTATTATGAAACTTATATTTTTAAATATTTCAAAAGTAATAATTAAATGTACGTAGTAGACTTTAACTGACGTCAGCTCTGCCTCTGATCTCGTGGATAACATATACCTGATAATAAATTGTGTACAAAATTATTTTAGTGGCACGCATAAGATCATTGATATATACCATTGCGTCTAAATAACACCAAATAATTCCATTTGATATATAATATAGTAATTAATTGGTTGTTGATACATCATCATAATATTTGCTCGAGGAGGCATTATATGATAATTTTTTATTATTTTTCGAGAAAATAAATACTCAAATAATCACAGGCACTTGTATGGATTCCATAAACTTCTAAAAGGAAAATCAATGACAATTATATATGGGCTAATTATCACTTGCCTAAAGCCCAATACATACAGGCTAGCCGACAAATACCCATTGGGCCAAGGCCCAGTCCACTTTAGACTATCCCAAATCCAAAATATAATCGTTTTGAAATTCCGTTTTGAAAAAGCAGCACCAAATAGGAGTATATTTTAGTCACCACGGAGTCAATTCTCCGTTCATAGAATGCCCTAAACCTGTCGCATTTAGGCGGGTGCCTACCTGCTAACCTGTATAGCAACAGTTGAAACTAAATGGAAACTGACAACGAAGTGGTAGCGGTAATGCCCGTCGACGGTGGCGACGAAGATGACGTGGCAATTTCCGGTGACGAAGAAGGTAAGAGGTCGCGTTACCGAGACCGAGTTAAAGGTCCGTGGTCGCCGGACGAGGACGCGATGCTGAGTCAACTGGTGAGTAACTTTGGACCGAGGAATTGGAGTCTCATCGCTCGAGGAATTCCAGGACGATCGGGAAAATCCTGCCGCCTCCGCTGGTGTAATCAGCTCGATCCTTCTGTTAAGCGCAAGCCTTTTACCGGTAATTTAACAGTGAAATTAGTTACTATAGTTGAATTTGCTCTTTTAATGATTGTTCAGTTAGAATAATTTAGTATGTTTTAACTAATACTTTTAGGAGGATAGTTTTTTCTTTGTTGTTGCCTTGTGTTTATATGCAATGGCTGAGTTAATTGTGAAACATTAAAAGCGGAAGCAAAATTTTTTTATTCCATTATACATGTGATGTGCATCTGAAGCTGATAGGCAGTTTGGTATTAATGAATTGAAACATTCGATTTGGAATCGAGAATTTTTATGTTAGGACTTGTTAATGTTTTATAATCATATAGCTTCTTTAAACGATCTTGTCGCTTTGTCGATCTCTATTGTAAGGCGTTTCGAGAATTTTTATGTTAGGACTTGTTAATGTTTTATAATCATATAGCCTCTTTAAACGATCTTGTCGCTTTGTCGATCTCTATTGTAAGGCGTTTCACCTGTATAAAATTTGCCTTGTTTTTTTATGAGTTTATAACTTGTACTAGAATTCGATGATGTTGAATTTCAATAAAAGCTTATACATTTCGAATATGCTATGCAATTTGCCACGTCATCTTTTCTAAATATATCATTCACGTGTCGATTTTCACCTTGAGACTCCACATCTTAATTACGACCTAATAGTGCATATTTTCATATATAACGTTTAAAAAAGTTAAGAGTGATCTAGTCTACAAAGTTTTGAAATTTCTACTGTCCTCGTTTGTTAAGTGATAAATATTAAATGACTCCTCTCTTTAGAAGAGTTGGTCATTGAATATGGTATCAAAGCTCAGACCAAAGAAGTTCATGTGTTTGAATCTCCTAGCCACCCATTTCTAAATTACACGTGTTAGGCTGTAATAAAATGTATACCGCCTACACATGAGGGGTGTGTTACGTGATAAATATTAAATGACTCCTCTCTCTAAAAGCTTAAGCTTTTAAATGAGTTGGTTATTTACATGTCGATTTTCACCTTGAAACTTCACATCTTAATTATGACCTGGTAGTGCATATTTTCATGTATAACATTTAAAAAAGTTATAATGGTCTAGTTTACAAGGTTTTGAAATTTCTACTGTCCTCGCTCATGGTTATGACATGCTCATCAGTAATCACCAATTTCAAGCTCATTGATATGGTCATACTAATGAATGCTATTAAAAGCACATGTATTTTTTTTGGCGCTGATGGGGACTCTAATCTTACAGATGAAGAAGATCACATCATACTTCAGGCTCATGCCATACATGGAAACAAATGGGCATCGATAGCAAGGCTTTTACCAGGGAGAACAGACAACGCTATCAAGAACCACTGGAATTCAACATTGAGACGTCGTGGCATGGAGCTTAGGAAACCTAAGTTGGAATACGGCAATGTGGTAGAAGATAATCATTTAGAAAAATTAAAGGCATCATCTGAAGAAACCCCATCATGTGGAGATGCCAACTCTTTCAAGTCAGGCGAAGGAAAAGAAGGCAGCTCTTTAGACCTAGTAGATGATAGCCACCACGAAGAGAGGGCTCAATCAGAAGTTCGACTCATTGAGAAATCAATAGTGCCTCCTACTCTAGTCCGTCCAGTTGCTCGCATTAGTGCGTTTAGTGTTTATAATCCTATGAATGGCCAAGAAAATGTAGTTCCTTCTCCTAGGTTGGCTCCCTTGCAAGCTCCCCTTGTCCAATCTGCAAATTCAGAATGTGGGATAAGTAAATTGCTTGAAGGAGAATATGTTGATCGATTGATCCCTCACCAATGTGGCCATGGTTGCTGTGGAATTTCTGGTGGGGTAACAAAGATAAGTTCTTTGTTGGGCCCTGAATTTATTGACTTTACTGAAACTCCATTCTTCACAAGTCAAGAACTGGTGGCATTAGCAGCAGATATAAGCAATGTTGCTTGGTGTAAAAGTGGGTTGGAGAGCAGCAACTTTAAATCGCTGGACAATGTGGCCTGTGGGGATTAAACATCTAGAATTCTGTGTTGAAGACCTCTATGTCTTGTTGATTGGAATGAAAGTGTTTGTGAGAAATTGTTAGATAGTTGCTTGTTCTAAGAATAGATAGCAAATATGCTACAGAGATATGTTTTAGAAGATTCCGTTCTGCGGCAGCTTCGGAATTTTTTAATCAATTCCCCTCTAGAAGGTCATTTCTTTTCCATTAGCTTGTTCTCATACATAGATCTGTTAAATTGTGTTTATGTTTATGTTTTTTACTTTGCATACCTAACTAGATTGCCAATTGCCTGGTTAATCTGAGATGGGATAGGAACTGTTTTGGTAATATATAAGAAAACACTCCATCGTCGTATATCAATTGTCCGTATTCATCTTCTTATGAATGAAGAGTTATTTTTTGTCACGCTTTTATATTTTAGAAATGCGTTGTAGCTATAATGTAGAGCCATATGACAAACCAATATAGGTATCCCACGTTACCAATGTGGGATCAAAGTTCTTTTTCCTTGCAACTAGGATCTTACGGTATGACCTTTCTTTAAAACGAACTTTGTTTTTTTAGATAAGATAGAGGTATGAATATAGTCTATTGTCAAGTTATCACATTGGTTCTTTTATTTGGATTTATGCCTTTGGATCTACTCAAGGATTGAATCTGAGATATTTGGTTGTCTAACTACCCAACTAGCCACATTGGTTTGGGGTTGATGTCAAGCTTTTATTTATGTTCATATAAATATTCGTATGGTTTGTAATATATATGAATATGATATTTGTGTGCAATTTAGTTTTCTTCGAAGTAACAAAAATAGCACTAGAATTACTTTGGAATTTTTCTGATTTTGTAACAAAAATATTACCTCATCTCATAAAAGAAAAGAGATGGAATTGGAAACCAGATAAGCTTTGATAGTTTGAGTTTAGGGAACTGTCACAGTTGTGGACTCTGTTTGGATGGTAATGAAATGTAGAAATGGAATGTTGTGGCAGAGAAGAAGAGACCGAGCATATTTCATTAGGGATAAGACGCAAGAGGCAGAGAGCAGGTACTTTTTTGTTTTATGAAGACGGGCAGATCATGTTCTCTCTCACTGCAGACTGGGTCCAATCCAAACAGAACCTGTTTGTATTTAGTAGTAGTAGTTGGCTTTGTTGCATCTCAACTGACAGCCCCATGTGAAAGCATTGGAAGTTAAATTCACAAACTAAAATTACTTTTTTCAACTAATTAAAATTTTGAGTGAGTTTGTGGTGTACTCCTAAGATGGGAAATTAATCTATCTTTCAATAAAGAAAAAAATAGGTAGAATATTACTATAATTATAAATCTTACTTCCTTAATTAATGACCATTTTCTTTTTGACTGTCAAGGAAAAATGGAATATATTCCTACTCCATGTTTTGTCAGTGGCATGGGTTCACTTTCGATGTTCAACCAGGAAAGAAAGAAATGTAAAGTAAATAATAAATATAGAGTGGTTTTCCTTTCCTTTTCCGAATGGGAATCCTCATTGAGTAGTACTAGTAGTATTTAACATGGTGGAAAGTGCAAAGCTCGTTTGGGTTTGTTGGCTTGATTTTGTTATTATGGATTTTTTTTTTTTTTTTTTTTTAATGTTTGAAACATTTGTTTCTGATAAAAAGAAATTATGGAATGTAAAAATATTGTTGAGAGCTAGTATGGTTTAATAGTTTGAGACTTTGTCTAAGTTTATTCTGAATGCTGGGATATTGGGGTAATGTGCAGACGATTAGGTATTACGTACGTTTATTTCTATTTTTACTTTTCAAGGTATTCATGTTTATACATGACTTAATTCATTTTGAGACACATAATACATATTGAAATACTTGGGGGTTTGATATTTTGGAGGCTTCATGCATATAAGCAAAGGCTGATAAAGATGGTGTCTACTGTCTAGTCTATTTTCTCAAACAAAATAATTTCTGTTCAATTTGGCATCTAAATTGTTCACGCATAGTCGGTGAGACACGCGTCAGAGGATGACGTGAGGTGGTCCACTCATGGTCAATAATGTGTTCACAGCAGATTACATCACGCGGAGATTTACTGCAGTTTTGGTCCCAATTCTCAGCATAATATAATTAACCGACTTTTTTTTTTTTGGCAAGTAGCGACTTTGATTAATCGCTGAAGAAAAAGAGGAAACAGAAAAAAGAAAAAGACCTCACACTGCAGAAGGAAAATTCTTGTCCAAGTCTGGTTTGGTCAAACCCATCCAACCATCAAGCAAGTGTATTGCACTTGCTTTGTGATTGGTTACTCTCCTGGGAGTTACATCCTATCCCAAAGCAAGTGTATTACATTTGCCTTGTAGTTACTCTGGATTCGGCCAAACCCGGTATGGATAAGAATTTTTCCACCGCATAAACCCTTTCATGTCGTCTGTGTTTGCCGGTTCTTATCATGTCATTTTCCAACTTTTAGTTTATGTTAATACTCAATTAATATTAATAATAAATAAATAAATATAAATAAGCATGTAGAGGAAAGATGAAGTAAAACATCTGTAGTAATAAAAAGAAAAAGGTCGGCTTACCAGCTACTACTACAAAATTAGTATTTGTTTTGTATGAGTCCATATCCATATCTTTGCCGTGGACCATAATGCACGCACAAACATATCATAATCTTTATCATGATTATTAATATTCACCCGTCGGTGGATTTCAATAATTTCCGACTGCACTTACTTTTGGTGTTATGAATTTACCTTTTATTGAGAGCATAACATAAACCAGCACAGCAGTAATGAGCCATTATATTTTAAAAAGTTTAAAACTAAAGTGCATAAATTAAAGATTCTCCTGGCTTAAGTAATAAGCTTAATCAAAATACAAAACACACCCCTAGTCCTTACTTTGGAAAAAGAAAATTTATAAAAGAAAAAGCATCCAAAGTCAGTTTAATCTACACTTTAATTACCAAAATTAAAAAATTAAAAATATACTCAATCTCTATCTCTCACCCACCCACTCGAAAGCACAGCCATTTGGCTTTGGTAAATTCATACACCTCAATAAATGTGATTTTTCCTTGTAAATTCTTGCTCTTTTCCTTCTTAAACCCTCCCCATTCTTTTTCCCATCACTTCCAATTAACTTAAATATCTTCTCTCTCTCTTTCTGTGTAAATTTATTTGTGGTATAATTGAACAACAAGCCATGAGTAGCTGAAAGGGTCACCAAATCCAACACTCCCTAAATTATTCCACAATTTTTTATACACTCAAAGACAGAGTCTTGATTCTTAAACCTGTTAGAAACTTTAACACATGGGGTCTTTCAAGATTCAATCTTGAACACCTCACTGCTTTCTTTCTCCCTCATAACAGGTATTTTCGCTTCTTGGTCTTTCAAAATGGATAATTTAAAAATGACCCACATAGATTTAGAATGCGGCCGCCGTAGCTCCGCCGTGGCTGGAACCTCCGCCACCGAAGAGGTGGTGGAAGAGGAGGAGGAAGGCAGTGTTTGTTTCTCCGACGCAGATGATGAAGGGTCCTGTAACTCTCAATTCTATTCTACCGCTGATGGTGATGGGTCTTATGATGATTACAATTTTGGCAACAGCTCTGAGATTTTAGAGGATGAGGGTTTGAATTATATTTCTAGGAGAGATTCAGCAGTGTCTGTTCTTTCTGACTGTTCAGTGGATATTGAAAGTGGTGGAGAAAAGAAGGTAAATTTGGATTTGGATAGTGTTATTGAGAGAGATTGTAGGATTTGCCATTTGAGTTTGGTGAGAAGCAGCCCTGGTTCTGGAGTTGCTATTGAGTTGGGTTGTTCTTGTAAAGATGATTTAGCTGCTGCTCATAAGCAATGTGCTGAAACTTGGTTCAAAATCAAAGGAAACAAGTGAGTGATCGATCATCTTAAACCCTTTTCTTTTCATGTTATTCTCTATTAATTTTAATTGATTTTTATTCCTCCATTACTTGCTCTGTTTTTCCATGATATTGTCTAATTGTTTCCTCTCAACTCAACTTTATTAAATATGGAAATCAAATACTAACATATGTAATACTACATGTGGATAGAAAATTGAATATTTTATTTTATTTATTTTAGTATTTGCTAGGGGTATATTGCTATATTTTTGTAACAAGAGAGTATTGCTAATACAAATAACTTGAGAGTGTCTTTGCCAATTAAAACTTAACACATGCAATTTGCTAATAACCTATTTTTCATTGAGTTTCTAATGGTCACTGGTGGTGTATTTCTGAATTTCTTTTGGAATTTGGATTATAAAATGCAGATTAATATTGTGAGTTTTGAGGAAACATTATAAAGTTGTGTATCTGGAGCTGACAAGGTTAAGCTGTTTTGATTGATTTTGATAGGAGAATATATTTTTCTGAAAAGCTAATGTTATTATCAAATTCAATGAATGCAAAAAGTAAAGCAAAAGAGTAAAGTAGTATGAGGAATTGTGTAAATTGTTAAATTTCTATGCTTAATTTTTAAGATTCTCTTCTTTTATCCTAAACTTTGTTTAATTTACTTTATCTTCAGATTCCCAAACAACTTCATTTCTTGTATTCAGTGATGAAGACCTATTTGTAATCTTTTATACTTCACTTATTTTACATGAACTTTAGAATAGGATCTGTCAAATGCATTACTTGATAGTTGATAGCTAATAATTTATTAGAGGAATATGTTTTATTAGTGGAATTATATTCTGAAAGTTGATCTTTTAAATTCATCTATGTATTTGACCTATATTATGGATGTATTGGTACATGTCAAATTCAAACTTTAGTCTAAGCACTTTTAAGCATCAAAATATATCTGCAGAAAATGTTGATAATATGAGGTTGATAGGAGAAATTCTGGTCCAATTGTAAGTGGGATATACATTTGCATATGTTATGTCAATTTTGCTTCAAAATTGACTAGGATATTTATTTCTTTATACAGACTTTGTAATTTATTGCCATATGGTCAATAAAAATCTGATTATTCGACTCTAATAATCTTAAAATTGTCGCTGCTCGTTTCTCAGGACCTGCGAAATTTGTAATTCAATTGCACGCAATGTCGTTGGACCTAATGATATCGAGGCTTTACTACAAGCAAGTGAGAGTACAGAAGCTATTGCAGCAAGTACAACCTCCTCAACTCAAGTATCTTCTGCTAGTGAGAATAGAAGCTGCTTAAATGGTCACCGGTTTCTAAATTTTCTACTTGCTTGTATGGTATTTGCTTTTGTGATATCTTGGCTTTTCCACTTCAACATGCCATCATAAGTATGGAATAATTAAAGCCTGTAAATTTGATGCTAAATTTGTGGACTTGTTTATAATTTTCTTGGAATTTTTATTGAATTTGGAGTTGATGTAACATTTATTAATACATGCTATATACTATTGGTTCATAATATAAGCAATGTATATACGAGCATAATATCATGTTGAGATTGAGAGATGTTTGGTTGCACTATAAAAAGTTTTGGGTGTGATAATTCTTGGGCGCATAAGGTGAACTTTTGCTGATAAAAGAAACGCACTAGTCAAAATGATTGATAATATACACCACCACCGAAAATGGCACTTGAAACCATGTCATTATATTGAGCGACAATTATCTGTCAATATTTGGGCTTAGCCGTAAGAGTTGGCATGTCAAAAAAGAGGCCTCCTAATTGGGAAGTGTAGTAGCATTGCATGTGATCAAGATTATCTTTTCAGCTCTATCATAGTAGGGCCTATTTGACTGGGTTCTGGCCCAGTCACGCCGGTCTCGCGAAACTGAGTCAGAACTCTTTCAATGAAATTTGACAAAACTCATGAAACTCATCACAAACCTATTCAGAAATTCATATCCAAACTATTGAAACCTATAAAACATTGATTTAACACATACCATTTATTTTTCTCCTCAAACTTTATAAAAAATACATTGATTTGATACGTACCATCTACTTTTTTCTCCAAAACCCAACATTCAAAATCAATCCAAATGGGGTTTCAGCTTTTTCAAAACCACAAAACCCAACATTCAAAATTTAACCAAATGAGATTTCAAAGGTTTGATCAAAACCACCCAAACCATTTTTTTGAAATCGAGACCCGCGAAACCGAGGCAAAACCCTTCCAAATAGGCCCGTAGTATTTTTGATTTTTTTATCTAGTAGGCCCAAAATATCATTTAATATATTTGCCTATAATAATAGGCTTGAGGATTGAAAGTGTCGACTATAGGTCTGATATTTTTTTACTAGAAAGATGAATGATCAATTGTGTTTAGTTAAAAGGATACAAGATTAAACTAAAAAAAAGGAAAATAGCACCAAAGGTGTAGAATTCAAACTATAAAAATCAGATTAAATATGCAATTGTTAATTGTAATGTAGATGTTCAAGTTTGAAACCGCTTGCTTTTCTCTAAAAAGAAAGAAAAAAGGAATTTTGTGCCGCGAGCTTCTAATTGTGTAGTCGAATGTACGTTGTATTGCGAGCCTCTAATCGTAAATTTTTGCATAGAATTCAATATAGAACATGTTACTGAGTGAGTTTTAAAAATGACCATATAGAAAGTTTAATTTATAAGAATGACCTCCAAATGTTTAAAATGTTAGAAATGACCTTCATTTTGATTAATTAGTTAATAGGATAATTAATTAGTTTAAAATGTAATTAATCAATTTTAATTAAATTACAATTAATTATCATTACAATTTTAATTCCAGATTTTGAAATTGAAATTTTCAGTATTTATGGGGCCCTGAAAATATTCTCGTGCGACTGATCAGTCGCCCGGGCGACTGAACCAGTTGCCCAAGAACATCCTGAGCGACTGGCCAGTCGCCCGGGCGACTGAACCAGTTGCCCAAGAACAGCTTGAGCGACTGGCCAGTTGCCCAGGCGACCGAGACAGTCGCCAAGTCGCCCAGGCTGTTCTTGGGCAACTGACCAGTCGCCCAGGAACATTTTCAGGCGCAAATCAGGAAAAATAAGATGAAGAAATTCATATCCGTGCACGGTTGTTGCAGATTCATCACAATCACATATTTATGTTCATCACCATCATTTGTGTGAGAGATATGAAAATTATGGGAGAGTTTGAAGAAGAAGAAGAAGAGTTGGGAAAGTTGGGAGAATTTGAATTTGAATTTGAGAAGAGGGGGAAAATAAGAGAGTTATTGAAAATGTTTAGGAGAAATAAGTGGGTTTAGTTGATAATAGAATTAAAAAGAAATTGAAAAACAAAGGAAGGTCATTTTTAAAAATACAACTTTCCATAAGGTCATTTCAAGCAATTACTCACATGTTACTTGGGCCTCGTCATGTCGAGGGAGATTTTGATTTTTTTTTTTACACTGATAGAAGATTTTGTCTTTTATTCTCTTCCTTCGTGTTTTTTTGGTTATGTGGGTTATCAATGATATATATTTCATCATTATCAATCAAATATATTCAATTAACATATGCATACATGTAAAATAGTACTATCACTTGCACAAATCAATCTCTTAAATTGCATAAACAAATAAAACATGTCATTTTAGGTACATGCTTGAGATTAAGCTTATTAAATTAGTACCCGCGTCAACTATGTTTGGCTAGTAATTAATATATTTGGTATTGTCAATAATATCGTATACAAGTGGCAAAACTGAGGTCCATGACTTAAAAGTTCTAGTGTGATTCTCTTCTAATCTTATATTAGTATTGTTAGTTAATTTTTGTTTGTTGAATATATTATAATATAAGGATAATAGTATTGATGTATTTATAATTATCTCAAGAAAAATATACTCCTATATTCCATCTTAATTTAATTTTTGAACCTGCAACCAAACATGAGGGATAAGAAGAAAACCAACGGTGATCTTATCCTCCACGTGGAAATTATCGTTGGGCTTTGGTCTCAGGTGCAACCTTACATTCCGTCACACTTCCGCACCGTAACATAACCTCTTAGGTGTTTGGTTGGCCCGCTTAAGTCAATCTAGGGTTTTGTAAGTAAATAAACCTTTCTCCACAGTTCACCTGGTTCAGGATCTTCGTTTTCGTACTTATTTTGATTTTCTAAGAAATTGCTTCTTGTTTAGTTCTGTCTTACTATTTTTAGATTCCAAGATCCGATGGCTGCAAATAACACCCCATCCGCATTTGAAAAAGAACAGGTACTTCGATAGTGTGTGAAGGAGAATTTACTTTTATAGGATTCTAATTTTCTAACCAGATGATTCCTTTTTATGTATTTACAGATAATTGGGATGATGGAGAAGGAGATGGAGTACAGAGTGGACATGTTTAACAAGTAGGTAGTGCTTTCTTTGTGTTTGCAAAAATGCCCCAAAGGCGAAAATTCTTGAGTTAATAGCATTTGGGGTTGCTGCTTTATTCTGGATGATTATTTTCCTAATTACTGGCTTTCCATTAATATCATTGTTGTTAATGCAGAGCTTGTTAATATTGAATTCTATATATTCCAGAATTGTAATTCTAGCTCTCTAATTTATATGAACTGTAATGTGAAAAATTTGAAAATTACACAATTTAGAAGTGCTACTGTAACTGATTATGCTCTGTTAATATATGTAACTTTATGCATCTTTTCTGATGTAATTATTTGATGATACTGTCATTCTAATTTCAGGCTCACTCACACATGTTTCAACAAATGCATCGAGAGCAAGTATGTTTTTCTTATCCTAATGTGCACCTTCAAGCAAGATTTTAGATTATTTAGTTCTAGGATTTATAAATTTGAATCATTCTTTTGTGTATTATAAACTGGGTAGTTATAGATTTTATGCACTTGTAGGTACAAGGAATCTGAGTTAAACATGGGTGAGAACAGTTGCATTGACCGCTGTGTTTCAAAATATTGGCAGGTAATCAGATTGTTCCCATTTGATATTTATGCTAGACCAGTTAATGAATTGTTTAAGTGCATGTGTGCTTTTTCATCATAAGCTATTAGTGCTCCGGATTTTGCAGCAAATTATTTTATTACCTGTTAATGTATTATAAGAATAAGAACAATCAACTTTTGGTGTAGTAATAATATTAAATCAGAAATTTTGGTGGCCTTATGAGGTAATTAGAGGCAGATTCATCCAGGTTATTGCTTTTAGGAAAAGATTGTCCGTTCAAACAAGTCAATTAAAGCAAAATACCATATTGGGCTCGCGCTGATTATGATGGCACTTTAATGATAGATTTGTAGAGCTTTTGAAGATATTGGCGATCTATATATATAGATTCAACTCATTTATCCAGCTGACTTTAATATAACCAGATTCTCGTAGAAGAAGTAAATAATGTCAAAATTGAAAGCTTAATGTCATTTCATTTCAGAAATAGACATTATTCTTAGATTATTTTGTCGATTCAATATCTTTGAGATTCTAGGGTCTTGGTTAGATGATTTCCTGAGCTTTTGGTTGTTTTTTTAGGGCATAGGCAACAAGATGAAGTCCTTTCTTGACTGCTTTCTGTATATTTACCATAGTTGTTAATAGCGCTTGAGGCGCTCGCTATATCGAGAGTCAGAGCGAGGCGAGCCCCCCTCGCTTTGCATCGCTCTGTTTTTAGGGTTTGGGAATAGCGGCGCTATTCCGGCGATACGGCGCTATTTTCCTCGACCCGAAGCGCTGTGAGGCAGCGCTTTTTCCAGATGAAACTTTTTTTTAAAAAAAAATAAATTTGACTTTGAGACTTTGAGATTGGAGATTGGGATAAATTACTATTGCATTGTTTTAAAACTTATTTGCTTAATTCCGAAGTTATTTTTGTAATTGGTACTTGTGATATTTGATTTTCTTTTGAATTATTAAGTATGATCTAGTTTGTTTTAATACTTAAATTTGTTTTTTATTTGTTAATTGATGCATATATTTATTATATATTGATTGTCTTTATATTTGGTCATTTATGTTATATGATTATAGTTTTTTTTTGGAGAATATATAATTATAATTGATATATATATTAAATTGTACATGAGCGCTTCATTCGGGAAAAGCTAGCGCTTTTCGCCTCGCTTCGTTCCAAAGCAAGGCGAGGCCTTGTCGCTTCGCGTCGCTATTCGCTATTAACAACTATGATATTTACTGCAGGTGACTAACTTAGTTGGACAACTGCTTGGAAATAATCGACCTCCAATGTAGAAGAAATAATTTTGCTTCGATAGCTATTTTTTTGATGAAATGAATATGTTTGTATCAGGCCAAGCAAGCGCAACTTGAGCAAATAAAGCTGATTTTTATTATTTGGCATTCAGATATAGAACAAATTTGTTATTCTGTTGAGCTCTTTATAGTGAATGTGAAAGTAAAGATTTTTTTTTTCTTATCATTATTTACTGTGCTTTGAAAGGAAAAGCATTTTGGGTGAAGGTTACTAGTTTATAATTCTTGAAATTCATACTTATTTCAGCTGATAGTTTTTGCCTTTTGGACATGTTGCTATAATTCCAGTTTCTATTGAATGATAATTGAATGAATTTCTGTACTTCAGAAGAAGAAAAATTCACTTCTGTACTTTATAATTAAAATTTTTAATTTCGGAAATTCATGGGTATAAATACTGTGTGGAAATTATTAGTACTCCGTATTATTTTCAGGATTTGAACCTGAATCATGATGCTAGGAGCATGTTTCCAAAAGTATCTTTTTAAAAAGTTGGGGGCGCCGGTGGTTCAAAAGAAAAAGTGGGGCTGTTTGGAAAAAAATGTGAAAAAAGTTGAAGAATGCCATAAGGTGCAAAAAAGCAGTCCAACACCCCAATTAATTTTTCGGAGAGTTGTTTCTGTTTATGAAATTCATTCAACAAAACTGACAAACCTCAAAGAAAGAGAGCTTAAAAGTTTACAAAAAATAGAATTAGCAATCAATTTCAAATATTCCTCTGGTGTTTGACAAGGGAGAAGGGTTGAAAGACTAGATACATGAGAACCAAATTAAGAGAATATATATACACATTTAATTTTTGTTTCTTTTGGCTTCCAAGTTTGTGGCTTCTTTGAGTGATTCTTGTGCATCATTTTCCAGTCCAAGTGAAAAGAGTGAAGCTGCTTGTAGGTGAAAGGCAGTTGGCCAATCTGGTGACACCACAAGTGCTTGCATAGCATCCCCAAGAGCTTCATTAGGCATTTCACTCATCAAATACGATAAGCAACGACGAGCATATACTGTCGGAGATACCATTGTCCCACCATCAATAAACTACATCAAATTTCACAACAAAAGCATTACGCCTATTCTTCAGTCTAAGGATATATAAAAAGAACTCTCAAAAGAGGTATCAAAGGGTGTCTCGTTAGCTGGATATTCGTACCGTTAGGCTTCATTTGGTGAAAGATTTGGGAGTGAAATACAAAAGAAACCCCTACGTTTTGCCTTGCCTAATTAGCAAAACCCCTCGTGTTATTTTTACTACCAATAACCCCCTCCGTGCTAATTTTTATTAGCAAACAACTCATATTCAATTAAATTTGACAATAATCCCCCTGTTAACTTTGAAAATTAGCAATAACCCCATGTTCACTTAAAAAAGTGGCAACAACCTCCCCATGATTTATGAAAGAATTTCAAATGGGTTTTTTTGCTAATAAAAAAAGAACACATGGGGTTTTCGCTGATAAAAATATCACATGTTTTTTTTTGCTAATTAGGCAAACCACAGGGGGTATTTCTGCATTTAGCCCATAGGTTTGGAGAAATGATTTCAAATGACTGGATTCCAAATCCATCATTTTGGTTATAAAAGAATAGTACAAAATGGTTACATATGAAATACACACAAAAATAATCCATCAATCCAAATGAAGCCTTAGTTCAAATGCTAGTCGCACCTGTGTATAGCATTTGATGGCGGTTGAGAAATCCTTGGCTCGAAAAGCAGCATCCCCTTGCTTCTTGGAGTTCAAAGTCTCCTGCATTTGATTTGTCCACATTTGAAAAGATAGCTGCATCAAAAGATAACAAAAGTATATTAAGTTATGATCATTAGGAATAAGATTAACTATCTAATGAGATTAACCTCGTTAGCAATTCCTTCATCATCTTTGTATCCAGCTTTGTCCAATATTTCATGTATCGCAGTTAGGTCCATTCTCAAGCACGCTTCACCCATCGGAGTCAATACCAATGGTTGACTACAATCTCCATTTCCTTGTGGAATTCCCAGTAACACATAAGAAGGAACCTGATATTCATAGATTAATTAGAAAAATATTCTTCTCCAAGTAACGTGTCAAAAAGTATTTGATCATACCTCGGTTTCTTTCTGAAGAGATGTAAGAGAAGTTACAAGAGACTTTGTATTTGGCCTTTCTCTTGCTTCATATTGCAAACAACGAGTAGCTAATCTCACCAATTCTGTTCCATCATCATTTGAAAAATGACCCTCCAAACAAGAATCCATTAGCATTAGAAAGTTTTTGCCTCGAATGAGATCAAGTGCCTAGTAATAGGACAACAATGGAAAATCAAGATCAGATTGTATTTATTTCCAAGGCTGAGAAGATTATAAAGATTGGAGCTACATGCAAAAATACACCCTGTGCTTTGCCTAATTGACAAGAACCTCCCCGTGTTATTTTAATTAGCAAGAGCCCCCGTGTTTTCTTCGTTTATTAGCAAGAAACCATCTTTGAAATTCCTTCATAAATCATAGGGAGGTTATTGTCAATGTTTTAAGTGATCAGGGGGGTTATTGCCAAGTTTCAAGTTTTTTTAATAACATACCAAGTTTCAAGTTAACAGGGGGATTATTGTCAAATTTTTTAGTGAATAGGGGTGTTTTTGCAATCTTTAGTTGGGGTATAATTGTTATATTGGCTTGGGAGGTTTTTTTTTTTGCTAATAAGAATTAGCACAGGGGGGTTTCTGTTAATTAAAATAACAGTCTTATTTTTTTTTTTTTTTGCAAATTAGATAAAGCATAGGGGTATTTTTTTGCATTTCACTCTTAAAAAGAATCAATAATAAACATACATGGCTTGGAGGTATATGCTTGCCACTTAGAAGATCTAGCAGCATTGTCCCAAAGCTATAAACTACACTTTCTTGAGTCACTCTCCCTGCACAGAAAATTCACAAAGAAAATTACTCAAAACAGACTCACTGACAGTTTAATTACATATTACAATTTGAGTTTATATGTTATTATATATACCAGTTCTCAAGTATTCTGGAGGAGTAAAAGCTAAGTTTGTACTGTAACTTTTGCCATCTCTACTATTCTTCATCAGCCCAAAGCATGAAAGCCTGGGGTTACCATCCTATCGACAAGTAAACATGACAATATTAGACCAAACAAAACCTTTGAATAGAAATTGAAACACTAATTAAGTAGATCACTTTTGACCTGATCAAACAAGACTCTGTAGGCATTAAGGTCGTGATATAGTGCCCGCCCTTTACTACTGCAGTACTCCAGGGCTTGTGCTAAGTACAAGGCCACCCTTAATCTCATGGCCCATTTCATAGGCTGGCTGTCCCCTGTTTAATTCAATAGGTGCAAAGTTCATGAAAATCAAAAACAGATTCTTGATTCCAAGAATTTAACTTTGATATTTCCCACAATCTTTAGCCACCTCCAAAGACATCATATATGAAAATTTGATCTCATAGTAATAGATTAATCTTACACACACAAGATGAATTTGAGTATTATGTCATAAATATTTGAGTGGCAATGAATTGTATATGAAACTTGAGAGTGAAATCTAAAAATACCCCCTATGCTTTGCCTAATTATCAAAAAAAAAAAAACTGTATAATTTTTTTGTTGGCAAAAAAAATCACACCCATGCCGGAATACATATTTTGCAGGAAAAATGACAATTATACCCCTACAAAAATGCAAAATACCCCTTTTAACCTAAAAATGGTCAATAATCCCCTGCTAACCGTGAAAATTGGCAATAACCCCTTGTTCACTTTAAAAATTGACAGTAATCTCCTCACTGACTTATGAAGGAATTTCAAAAGAGATTTTTTGCTAATTAAAAAACACAGGTTTTTTTTTTTTTTTTTTTCGCCAATTATGCAAAGCACATGGGGGGATCTTTGTATTTAGCTCATGAAACTTACAATGGAACAAATGTTTTGCCAGAGTCTCATTTGGCATAAACTCTGCTACCAGCAATCTCTCCTCCCCTTCAAAGCAGCATCCAATTAGATTTGCCATTCTTTCACTTCTTAGGTTCCCCACAGCCTTAGCCTCATCCTTCAATAGAGTTAAAAACCACCAAAATTAATTATATGACAAAACAACTTAGGAAAATAAGACTTATAGGATGCTAAAAAAAGGTCTAGACAAAAGAGTTCACATAGAAAGGCAAACATTAAAGAAAACTACAAGTAAAATACAGAGCAAATGCATCAAAACTAATTGATGAACTAACAAGAAATTGACGAGAATCAGGCCAAGCAGACTTATTGAAACGCTTAACAGCAATCCAGTGTTCATTTTCAAGCAATCCTTTGTAAACTACATTAGGAGCCTTTTCACCATGTTCTGAAACAATGTTATCTGAAGAAAACCCATTTGTTGCAGCTTTTAGCTCATCCCAACTAAACTCTTTGAAGCTTGGCAATGAATTTTTCTCCCCATTTTCTACAAACCCAAAAAGATTAAATGATTAATACACCATTTGTACAAGAGGAAAAGTAATAAAGATTGTCAAATAGGACTAACCCAGATCAGAAGATTGAAGAACAGAGGGTTTGAGGTGAGAATGCCACCAGCAGAAGGAAAATTTCGAGCACCGTACACCCATTTAAATGGTGAAAAAATAGAAGAAGAATTGTTTTGTTATTAGGTCTGGAGATTAGTTAAGCATTGGGATATTTGAGAAAAGATTGGTTTTGTGGATCCAAGAACAGTGTTTAATTTGTACTGCTAAAAAAGTTTTAACTTTTCACGCTTCAATAGCATAGCAGAGCAGAGCATGCATTATATATGCAAAGCATGACTTCGTGTGTATGTGTTTGTGTAATGTGTATAGCATACTAATAATTTTCATGTGTTCCACTTTAGGTGAATAGCAGTGCACTTAATACGTGTTTTTTTTTTTTTTTGGTACAATAATACGTGTTTTTGTGTTTGCAGGAAAAAGGGTCTTTTTCTTAAACAAAAAAAAAAGAATCCTCTGTCTGTTTGTTTTCATTTTGATAAAAAATTTAAATTTCTAAGTCTAGACTGTAATTATGAATTTCACTATTGAAAAATATTAAATTCTAAAATTTAAGTTAACCAATTCCGATGATTTTTTACAATTTACACACAAATTGTTCGTTGCTTTAAGCTTGTATTTCTACCTTTTAAACTCCTCATCATTCTTTCTTTTTTTGATTTTTTTTGTCCATTATTTTGTTTTGAAAATTCTCTCTCTCTCTCTCTCTCTCTCTCTCTCTCTCTGTCTATCTTTGTAGGCAGTTTTTTCAATTTCCATTTGTTTAAAGTTTTCTGAATATATAAATATATTAGAAACTTATCTGCCAGTGTGGAGTCCCCATACCAGCAAAAAGAAGAAAGAAAAGAAATTGATGATATTTCTAAATAATAAAAATAAAAGAATAGTTGAAGAGGGTTGTTTGGTTTGGCGTGGATAATGGGCAAAAAGATGTTTAAAAAGGAATATGAAGGGTCGTTTTCTGTAGCGTACAGGGTCAAAGTCAAAAATATATCCAGTGACGTTACCAAAATCCTTAATTTGTACCTCCTCTGTTCTGTTCTGTTCTCCTTTTAATTAATCAAAGTCTCCAGGTTAATTAATTATTACTCCAAAACAAATTACTAATACTTTTATTTATTAGACTCATTCTTCATAAACCATATGATAAAGTCAATATTAAGACTTATCTTTTAGTCCTTTACAGCAGATTACTTTTGGCTACGGCACATTTTATTGTCTTTTTTTAACAATGATGAAGACTAGTTCTCAGTTAGAAAAATTATAAAAATGAACAAAATTAAAACACAATGTTCTACTTAATTATCATTTTGATGATGCAACAACATTTTCCTGGTGTTGTTTCTCAAAATGTATTCGAATATAAAGTCTTGCATTTCTATCATTCGAAAACAAGCTCACAAGCGTTTTACTAATAATCAGTTGTAATGTAAAAGTCAATTGTAGCTTAATAATGTATTGTTTCAGACTTATTTATGCAAAATATAGTACCTAATGATGGATTCATGAATTGATATTTTTTTTAAAACTAAGAATTTCATGGAAAGATTTCATATGGATGATATATTTTTGGACTAAGGTAAGCATGTTAATCAATTGAGTTTGAACCTAGCAAAAGAGAGAGAGAGATTCATGTGGAATTATTATTATAATAATGAAATATCTTAATGAGCTAGAAATGGTCCTTGCAACAACATAATGAACCCCAAAATTTGGAGCAAAAGCTAATCACATAATGATTGACACTCCACAAAGACAAAGTAGGGCAAGTGATTGTATAATGTATGACCCCAAGATGCCCTAATTATTTCTACCACCCAATTCGTGATCAAAAGGGGTCCTGAGCATGCAACAGAATAAAGTTAGTCATTAACAAACATATATATATACCTTAATCCTATCCCTTTATGATAATACTCCTACATGGCTGGCAATTGGCATGCCCCTCCCCCTATCACTCATTACCATGTATATATATATATATATATATATTCTTGATTTCTTTCTCTCTCTCACACACACTATATTAACAACAACCAATGTGTTTAGTTTAATAAATAAATGGTCAAATATCTTTTTGTATATGTCGTGTAATATTATTTGAGCTTAAAATTTAATTAAGGTAAACACACAAGAGATTGATGCTTAAATTGCGGCATACAAGTGGGGCATGAAGCAGCAATGGGCCTTGCAATGTAGACAAAGATATTTATATATGTAATGAATTGAATAAGAAAGGAAACATTATGCCGCCCAAAAGATATGTTACACATGAACAAAAGGGCACATGGGTAACAAAACTAGCTGTACACAGCCCAATTCTATGTGTATCAGTATGAATATGATGATATCAATGAAAACCCCTTTAACCCCAAAGTGTAAAAGGAAATTAGAATATTGATGCACAAAATATTATCTGAGAACTCTTCGTTGGCAGAATACAATATAACATGATTGCTAAATTTTAATACAGTTTATATTGGATGGGTATTGTCCCTTTCGGGACATTCAATCAAATTGGAAGTATATAGAGAAAAATGTCATCTTCTCTAAGCAAATAACTGTTTTTTATTTTTGGTGTGTTTCCTATTCACTATTCAGGATCTTCATTCCTCAAATCTACATTAATTTTTTTTAATGTCCCATCGAACGACAAAAACACCCCCTATGCTTTGTCGAACTCTCAAAAAATCCCTTGTGTTATTTTAACTCCCAAAAAACCTCCCTGTGATCTCAAGTAAGTGTCAAATACTTGCAAGTATTTGTTCACATTTTGCTTTTGATATGACAATTTTACCCCTGACATCGAAAGACAAAGACACCCCCTATGCTTTGACTAACTCCCAAAAAACTCCCCTGTGTTATTTTAAATCCCAAAATCCCCCCTGTATTTCGTTTTAAATACCACACTCGACCCAAGTAGTATATACTTATGTTTTCAAAAAGAATAAATAAATTTTAAAAAAAACCACACAGAGGGGTAATTTTGTCATTCTGCCAAAGGTCAAAAGTAAAATTCTACTTGGGTTGAGTATGGTAATTAAAATCAAACACATGGGGGGTATTGGGAATTAAAATAACACAGGGATTTTTTCGGGAGTTTGATAAAGCACAGGGAATGTTTTTGTCTTTAGCTCAATTACATAAGCATCCATGAGAATGATACCTGAGTTTGTCATATTGTGACAACTAATCTCTTTCTCTAGATAACAAAAATTAGACGTACAAATTGAATAACAATGCATCAAATGACTTGATCAATTCAACACTTGACTTGTCCTCTTCAGTTTGTTCTTTGTAGATACAGGATTGTAGTTCCGTAAATTGATTTTAAATTTTAGGGTGATTTACACTCAAACCCCTTGAGGTTTAGTCATATTACAAGGAACTCCCTAAAGTTTCAGAAATTATAAAGAAATTCCATGTTGTTCAACAAGTCTTACAAGGACACCCTCTACAACTTGAAAAACACCTTGTAAGAGGTGTCATCCTTATAATTTTTGAAATTTACAGGGAGTTTTATGTAATTATGATAAACCTCAGGGGGTCTGAGTGTAAATCACCCCTAAATTTTAATTAATTCAACCTAGATGATTTTAATATATATTTAACCATGATAATTTGCATAATAATGACGATCTCATTCCGTTGTTGCATTTATCAGTTTTCGTTTGCCACTTAAAAGCAAACATCTTTCGAGTCTATACTTTTTCTTAAGATAAAAAACAAACAAAAAAGCACATCAATTTGGTAGACTTTGATTTAACGAAGAATTTCACAAAACAAGTAAATTTATTATACTATACTATTTTCGTTTCTCTTTTTCTTTTTTTTGGGGGGTAAATTATTTCATACTACACTATTTTAGAACACGAGAAACTGAAAAAATTCAACAGACGTGATCCCACTAGCACATGGGGATTGGCCAATTTTTCTTTTTCATTATAAAATAACGTAACGTATATTTAAAACTCATTGATGAAGATCCTATTTACAAATCACAGTTAAAAAAAAATCCTCTGTTTCCATATGGTATCTGCTGATATACAAATACAGGAACAATTTCTCCTATATGCGTAATTCACCTAATAACAAGACAATTGTATTTCTTTTCTTTGATTGCAACAAGAACTCGATTTGGGCTAGGATTATCCGTGACAGGTCTATTACACCAAAAGAAATACCCAAAAACATACAGGTATGTATGGCTACCATTAAATTTTGAAGAAAAAAGGGGATACAATATATATAGTACAGACAAAAAGGCACTGGGAATGCATCAGCAACCCATTATCTGTTGTAACCTAAAGAACAACACAACTTCTCAATACAGTTATGATGTGTTGGCTCAAAGGAACAAGATCAATTATCTTTATCTTTAGATTTTTTTATAATTCAATGCAAAGAATAATAAGACATTATTAAACATAAATTAGTAGACAGAAAAAGGACTAAATAAATTAGAAAAATATGGAATTCCATGATACACTATTTTGTCGTTTCAATGACTAATTAAACTTCGAAAACCATAAACCGGACTTTTCCATAATCTAAATTACAAATTGAATTTTACCGGCTTCACAGTATTGTGGAGACAAATTCTTCGAGATATTATGCACCGTTAATAACTGCTTCCACATGTACAACATTTCCTTCTTCCATGATCTTCCCATTAATTTGAGTCCTTGGCCTCTGAAAAGGAAATAAAACCAACTAAGGGGATGTCCAGAAAAAAATATAATATATAAATTAAATAACGGAAGCTAAGGTTTGTATTTATACCCAGTCAGCAGAATCTCCAGAATTCCCGTTTAGGAGTTTATGATTCTCTTCCTTAGTCTTGTTATTGCTCAATGGTAGCAAAAGTGTAGCTCCATTAGAACGATCGGGCAGCTCTACACATACATAATCCAAATCAATCTCAAACTTACGCTTCAAAAAAAAAAAAAAATTATGAAGGAAAACAATAAATGCCAACCTGGCAACTTTTTGTCGATAAAGAACACCACCAAATTGACAGTATACCTGCAATAAATTCGTGTATTTAAAAATCCATCAGACGATTGTTATAATTTAGAAGGGTTAAATTTAAAGTTTGGATTTTCAGCATAATTTACCATGCCACGACTACATCAACTGTGTAGTGCTTACGAGATGCAATAATCAACAAGCTCTGGATCACAACAGTTAACCAGGCACATTGTTTAACAAACTTTTGAGTTCCGTATTTATTATAAGTCCGAACAAAGACTAGAGAGAATATCATGTGAGATGAAAATATTAAATCACCACAGCCATAAAGCACCCCTCGAGGAACTGCACAATTATAAAATTTCATATGACCACATAATATAATATAAAGAAAAAGTTAAAAAAGAAAAATTATGATTTGAACACGAGATGGAGGGCAAGCAAAAAATTGTCACCTATTAAAAAAGCTTCTAGAACATTATCAGGACGAGGCAGCGTGGCAAGCTTTGACCCCTACATAATCCACACCAAAATTCCAAATATAAATCATACAGTTTAACTATGAGTAATTAGCATTTTGCACCCCGAAAATACACCATTTTGACACTTTACTGCCTGAATTAGATTTTTGGGAGTTTGCACTCTCGAATTGCATATTCCTGGCATTACAATGGGCATTTTACACCCCAGTAGGATGCATTTCGCCAAAGAATACACAATTCGAGGGTGCAATATGCCAGAGTTATAGTTTCAAGGGTAGAAAGTGCCAAAATGATGTATTTCTGAAGTGCAAAATGCCAATTACTCGTTTAATTATAGTTTCTGAAAAAAAATGCAAATAATAATTAAATCTATTTTTACCTCACGACAATGATAGTTTGGACCGGGAAGTTGAGTAGAATAGAAAGTTATAATCCGAAGAAATTGGCAAGCCTGCAGAAAATACAATTATATATTCACATTAAAAGATCAGTATTTTACCAATCTTTTATAGATTACAGCATATATTAATAAATCGCACGAACATTATTTCAGAAGGTAGCTAATATATCACTTACAAATAAGAATGCTAATACCCTGCACCATATCAAGACTGTGTAAATCTTCTTGCTCTTCACTATGAAAGGGCTGAAAGTCCACTACATGTAGCATAAATTAAATATTTAGAACAATAAACTTACAGAAAAATTGAGAAAAAAAAAATGACTAAGTAGTAGATAAACTCACCAAAACGAAAGATAAGAATATGAAGGTAAATACAGTTTCACTAATGTAAGCTCTTTCTTGCCCAAGCTCCTACATTTCAACAAAGCTTATAGCATAAGAAAAAATCTTCAGAGTGAGCAAGCATGTAACAAGTAAACATTAATTCATTTCCATTTTCTTTATCGTTTTCCTCACTAGAATCCAAGTTCCAAACAAAGCCTAAGTAATCAAATTGCATGTATAATTTGTGCTTACCGGAAGAAGAAAGAAGCCAACATCTTGAAGCGTTGGTCCTGGCCGATGAATATAATGAACTCCTCGAGCAGCCAGTCCGTGTATATACTGATAAAAAATGCGACATATATGTCAAATTTAATTTAGGAAACATTAAAGGCATAAACATTCAAATCAAGATACTATAATATGTCACATATACTTCATGTCTCATTGTTGGAATAAATTATGCAAGCTAACTTTAGCAACATTCACCAAAAAGACAGCTAAAGCTTTTACTTAATGCCAACTTTGCAACCTAATATAGATTTTCCAGATCACAAATTATTATGCATTGACATGACTACTCAAAAGCAGCAAGGTATTTTCACAATCAATTCTATTATATTCACATTATTTCTTGATTGTAACTAATTCAAGTACAACAACAACAAAAAAAAAAAAAAAACTTGTGATTCAGTCATCAAAACACTTAGAATGATAATTAGTAAAAAAAAAAAAAACTAGTAATTTCAAGCAAGCAGAGATCATCAATAATCATGTAAAATAAATATGTAGAAACTAACCTGACAAATGAGACCCCCTAAAATATACTTCCAATTTTCTGCAAGAAGGTTGATTTCTGTCACTATCTCCGCACAAAATCTCTTCCATATCTTCTCATCACAAGAAAACATAACAAATCAATAAAATAAAAAAATGATATCCAGTAAATTAAACAAGAAAAAAATCAAACACTTTCTTGAAAATGAAATAAGAAAAAAAAATTACTGAAAAGTGTGGTGAAAGTAAAAAGGCCAACCTTTGAAGCCTCGCGACCAATATAAAACGACATCTTTCTATGTATGTGAAGCCAACAACAGTGCCATATTACATCAAAAACAAACTGATTCGAAAATTAAACCCCTTCATTTTTAAATAAATGAAAAAAAACCCTTTCAAATTTTTAATCAAGAATCTCCGCTCCGAGATCTAAGAAACTAAAAACCCAGTTTCGAAATCGAGGATCTTTGAAGATAATTATCGATTATTGCACCGGTAGTATCCGAAGAAAATTTGAGTTTACTGATTATTCAAATTCAAAAAGGGAACCCTTTCTTTCTCTCTCTCTCTAAAATCGTTTGCCTTATTTTTCTCTCTCCCTTTTCTTATCTTTTCTTTCTCTCACTGAATTTATAATAGTCGAAGTATTTTTTGATTTGTCTACTGTCTTCTGCTAAACGCGAGATGAACGCGGAGAGAGTTGAGGAGAAGGAGATTAAAAAAGAGTAGGGGTTGGAGTGGGGGGGTGTTAAGTTCTTTTCGAAATATGTTAAAGGAACATTCAAGCGATATGCGCAAATTCTAATTTATAATTATCACAAAAAAAAAAAAAAAAGAATCTTTGTTACTCAAAAAATTCTATATATTTTACGCGCTTTAACATTATTTTTTAAGATAATTATATTATATAAAAAGTGGCCAACTCGATATTCATTTAATATTTATCCGGCTTAAGCCTGCATTAGGGAATTTTTATTATTTGGGTATTTTCATATCAATTTCGGTAGTATCTTTCGTGATGAATGCTAGAAAATTAGAAGATAGGTTTGAAACCTAATATTTGTAATGTTACATGTTGAAATACCGATGTGCAACTAAGCATGCTAGAGGATCCATCAATATACAATTGTTTGGGCCATTTTAGCAAAAGGCTTTAATGGTTTACTAAAGTAGAACAAACAATTTTGTCACACTTATAATTCTACTTAATGTAGCAAAGTCACAAATGGAATTTTAGTTATTAAAATTTAATATAGGGGAGACTTTGAAGTTTTAATAAATGAAAAATATGTGGTTGTTCTGATTCAATAATAACTTGATTAACATATACTCTATTAATAAGATAGAAGCGTTACTTCTGTGTTCTATTCAAAATTCTATTTTTAACTTTTCAATTATTGAAAATTGTTTTAAATAACATTGATATTTAGATATAATGAAAATTGTTTTAAATAACTTTCAATTATTGGATGATTCAGTAAAAGTGCATAATCCCTATAACATGGCGTCTCATGTACATGTAAATCATGTTCAGAAAGATGTCGATATAATATGTCAATAAATACTTCAAAATAAATTAACTCAAATAAATTTGCAATTGCACTTTTGTGACATTTGAGTTTCAAATAAATTTGGAGGAAAAGAAAAATGGGGTGGTGCATCAAACGAGAGCAGAAGAGAAGACTGGAGACGACTCAAAATTGGCATAATAACCAGCTAGGTCCATGTGGGCATCATTAACTCCGGATAATCCATTTTAAGTTTTAACCTTTCCTCTTTAATTTTAATCTCTTCCTTTTCCTCCCAAGAAAACAAATAAATAATAATCAATTCAATCCACATGGGCTTTGAAACCAATCAATGTAAGCATGTTTGTCCGAGGACCATGATTGGCTATTTATTTCTTTTAAATTTTTATTTCCAATTGTATAATTTTTAGTTCTTATTGGTTTGCTTAAGCTCGAATAACTTAACGGAACGCTTACTTTAATGCAGTAGAAGTAGAACCATTGAATACTAATGGACAAGTTTGAATTCATGTTTACTTCTTCATGAAAATACCAATGCATTGTCTTAGAAGTTCGGTATAATTTTTTTTTTCTAGAATATTTTCTAGAAGTTCTGGTCCGATTTCGCTAGTCTCGGTTTTTAAAAAAATAATTTGGGTGGTTTCGGTGAAACCTTTGACATCCCATTTGGTTAAGTTTTGAATATTAGATTTTGTGGTTCTGAAAAAGTTGAAACCTCATTTGGATTGATTTTGGATGTTGGGGTGTTGGAAAAAAGTAAGTAGTAGTTGTCAAATTATTGTCCTTTTTAGAGAGTTTAGGGGGAAAAAATAGACAGTAGGTGTCAAATCAATATTTTATAGGTTTCAAAAGTTTGTATGTATATTTATAAATAGATTTTGATGAATTTCATGGATATGAAGAAAATTCATTTAAAAGGATTTTGACTCGGTCTCGCGAAACCCGCGAGACTAGGCCAAAACCCATCCACGTATAGCCATAATTAATCATGTGTTTTAACATAAACCACCACCAAACTCCGCCCAATAATCCAATATGATTGTTTCAACTTTCAACTTCTCAAAATCGACTATAATATTACAAATAGTATTGTCATCATAATCATCCATTATATTTTTGAAACATATAATTTCAAGTATATGCATAAATTAAACCAACTTTGAAATGTTCAACCAATCAATGCCTAAACAGCAAGAAACTAGAAAGTTGAAAATATCCAAACGGCCCTCGGAGTCCTGATGGTGGGCTGCCTTGGTCAAATGAATGGAGGCGTCAAAGCCATTGACAGGTCATTTTATTATTTTAGAATATATACCATATACTTTTTCTTATTAATTAAAAAAATGGTATACCATATACTTTTGGTCATTTCCACATTATAAATTCAAGTGGCTTGTAAAATCTGATAATAAGAATTCGTTTTATAGGAATATACATAAGACGGCGCAATATACCAAAATAATAAACTTTGTGGAATATTCTAATTTCTAATGACAAATCGAAGAAGAATTATCGTTTCAATTTTTTTATCATTTGGTCTGAAAAATCATTTGATTTAAAAAAATTAGGTATATTGCTTTCATATTTATGACGGATAGTTAATATTATTCTTTTTTTTAGAGCAGAAAATAATATTATTCATAAATCAAAACTTATAATACATTTGCAATTTCATAAAGACAGCGTTTGAATATTTTTGGCTCTAGTTTGACATATCTCAAATTACTATTTGTATTACGATTTACTAACTCAAATTCATGAAATCAAGCAATCCGACATCTTGGCCAAACACAATTTTATTTCGATAACGGGTCTAATTAAGCCCTTCAATTTAATTAAATGGTCTATTCTTAAATTAAGCTAAAAGGTTAAAGCAATGTTGATGTGAAATAATATTTGACTTTCTATTCTTTTTTAGCAGTCCTTTATATACAATACCAAAGCATGATGCATCTTCCATTAATTTTCTCCAATAATATGATTTCGTAGTCGACAACTTGATGTTTATATGATGCCATAATCACATCATATCCTATCTAGTATAGTATCTTTTAAGACGCACCAAAACGAAATATAAATTCATAATTGCCTAACGGTCTTGACTTTTCCCATGATATCTGCACCACTACTTCATATTTTTTATTTCTTTTTATTTAATTTTGGTCTAGATGTTTTTTGAGTGGTAAGAAAGGAAATAACACAACTTGTGTTTGCTGACTCTGCTGACTATATATGGATGAAGAGATTTTTTTTTTTTTTTTTTTTTTACTTTTTAAATATACTTTACAAGTTTTAATTATACAACAATATCTGGCGGTATTTCTTCTAAATATTGTATTACTATTTTTTTTCTATCCAGGCTAAATTTCAATTAAAAAACAAACCAAAATACATATAACCAATTGAAATTAAATATAGTATAAAGAAGGTACACATGGTGGGTGGTTTCTTAACGTGAGGATGACATGTCTTATAGTGTACAAAACAGAATACTAAGCAGTTAAGCATGTGATTAAATCCTTGGAGTGATAAGTGATTGTCTCATTAATTCATTTTCAAAGCATTCTCGATCCTACTGTCGTCGTGCATAGATTAATTAAAGATAAAATGTTTAATTAAGCCATCCACTAATATAATCAAATGTTCAAAGGGTCCATTTAGATTGGATTATGCCTTTTCCGATTATTGTGTCTGTAAATGAACAAAAAGTACAATAGTCGGGTATATAATTATTAATTATTCTAGTATCTAATTGTTTGTGAATCAATAATAATAAAAAAATATACTTGTTTGATAGATTTTAGGGCGGATTATGTATCTACTTTGGCATGAATTACTAAATTAGTTTCATTGTTTTCTAAAGAAAGTAGTTGTATAATTTTATTTTATTTTTTTGGTATTGAATTTTAAGTGACAAATTTTAGCATTATTTGTATTTTTAATCATAGTTGTACTTCAACTCTTTTTCGTCTCTTACTCGATGAAATTAAACCTTTTTTCTCGCTATATTCTGAAATATGTTGCACTTGTACAAAGTTGCACTTTTAATTGGTTCAATTTTCATTTTTATGTTTACTTTTTTTTCGGTATTTTTGGTCAATAAAATTGTCATAGTTTGGCACATTTGGGATCCCGTTACAGTTGTGGTCCCAAATTTGATGAAAATGAATAGAGGAGTACAAGAGCGAACGCCACCTTGTTCGAACTTTATTTGAATTTTGTATCAAGTTTGAAAATGTAATTGAGCTTGATTTGATTATCTCACGAACCGAGCTCTAATGAGTTTTTATCGAACAAGTTTTTAATTTATAGAACAAGTTTTTACCGAGCAAGCTCGAGTTGAGTATCGGATAATTTGATAGATTTACATGTATTTGTTATATTTAATTTATCGTGTCGAGCTCGAATTGAATTGTGTTTCAAAAGTTATTAACCACAAAATATATTATTTAAGCTTGTTTCATAAGTATGACAAATCGAGCTCATTCGAGTTTCTATCGAAGGAGCTCAAGTTAAATATCGATTAATTTGATTTGATTTTCAGCCCTAGAAAATGAGATCAGTGCAAAGTATAGTGAAAAAGTTGAAATCAAAGTTTTATAAGTTGCGAAATTAAAAGTGATGGGCTAATAAAAATAAAAATGTAATTTTGTTTAGTTATAATGAATCGAAGTTACGCACGCCTCTATTCTATAAATTATTTCAGTTCATATGTACATGATCAGTACATGCCCCCAAACATTTTTTCCTAGTGAAGACTGAAGATGCAGTGTATTGACTTGAAGAAGGTTCTTTTTGGGCCATATCTATATCTAATTAATTTATTATTTATCTATCCTAGCTTTTTTTATTTTATTTTGTTAATCCTAATTTATTATGGCTCGTATATATCTATAACTAATTAGTTTATTATGTATCTATCCTAACTAATTAACTAACTAACCTGATAAGTGACTTCACTTTCATCATGCATAAACCACAAACAGATTACTAGCTACCTAGTTAACTTTTGAACAAAATGAATATTAATTATATGTGATCAGTTAAAGGAGTTATTAACAGTTATTAATGAATAATGATGTTCCATTAATGCCCAAGGACTTGTGGCTATATATTGAGATAGCCTTAAAATATTTATTTATTAATTTAGTTAATTGCACATAACATTTTAACTTGTGAAATGTATATTACTACTTACTAGTACTGAAAGATGAGTAAAAGATACACGTATAACCATTTTGGTAAACATTTGCATTAATTTTAAGTTTAAAACTGCCCTGGTTAGCGAGAAAGTAGTTTAAAATTATAATTTAATAATTTATTTATTTTATGAAATTCGGATTTTAATTTTAGGGTTTGGTTGATTCATTAGGCCATTGGCAAAGATTGGAATAATTCACTAATTTTAAAATTATAAACAAGTGTCTCTAATTTTTGTGAGACTCGATTCTAAAATCTTAATCATAAAAATTAGGCTTAGACTTTGAGTTTTAATGTGATAGCTAATTTTAAAGAAAATACTATTTGTTATTGTAGGTGAGAAAGGAGTTATGGCAAGAACTTGCAGTGATCAAACTGTGTTGACTACCGATATATCTACGACATATGCCAAAAGAATCATGGGCCTAGCGCACAAGGTGATTGCACTGAAAGTGACATTTGTATTTATTAGTATCGATGTTAATTGTAAACCATGTTAGTAAACATGCGAGTTAAAAATTTAAGCATATATACATATATTTAATATATCTATTTGAAATTGATCAATAAATACTTATTTATTTTGCCGTGTTCTTTTCTCGTCAATTTGCGACAAATAATATTTGAGCATAATTGTGATACTTTATCAAACTTCAATCTTCTTTGTATGAAATAGTTCAACAAACAATTACACATACGTATTGTCTTGGAATTTTAAATAATGTACTGTATATATTCCACATAAACACAATAGTGATCAATTTACAAAATCAACAAAAGCTTTCTGCTTTACTGACTAGTCAATTTACGAGTAAATGGAAAGAAAGAAAAATCAAATACAACAAATATATGTTCCCAAGAATAATCCATCACAAGGAAAATGCCAATTACTTGAATATGTTTCTGGATTTGACGCATTCAAGGAACAACTAAATATTTCCTTCAATATTTTTTTAGCGATGAATACATTATTACATGAATTATTACATCGAAATTTATATTTGACTATATTTTAATTATTATTGAAGTACAAAGATAAATTAAAAATAAATATTAACACTAAATAACAGTATTACTCACATTAGTTGGAGTTGAACCCATGATTCTCTTGGACATGATTCCTCAACTTAGCCATCAGACTAGGCCTCTTCGATTTTTTTCTTTTAAAGTTACCATTTTTTTGAAAGGGCCGGAGTACTCTAGACCTATTATTGAAATGGTTGTCCATCAAGATTGGATCAACTCTTACTTAAATTATTATGAAAATCATAGTAAAATAATTATAATCATTATAGGGGCCGTTTGATAGGGTGTATGGGATTAAGGTGGATTAGATAGGAGCCGGATTGAATGACATGTTAAAAATACGTTTGGTAGACTTTATTGAGTCATATTACATTAAATCAATCTACCGTATTATATTTTGTGGAGTTATGAGTTTAGGCATATATTAATATATTTTCACTACTTAATTGAGCATATTATGTTAGTTAAGATATATCAATTCATCGAAGTCATTTGTGTAATATGTATGAGAGTATGAGTTGATCAAGGTTTGTTCAATGTTTTAGTTCGAACACCTCCATGATAATTGTAAATTGATATAGATTTTAGTTTGTGATTTATTTATGTAGAATGTGTTTCCATTTTGAGAGATTTGAGAAGAATTAATGATATTTAATGATATGTTTAAAATAGGAAATATTTAAATTTGAGGTTATAAGTGACATTTCACTGAATCCGTATTCACCCGGATTAACTAATCCACCCAGCATTGTTCCAATACCGGGTCAAATGGATTAAATCCTTACGACCCGATATTAAGACTAGATTATAATCCACCCATGCATGGGTGGATTATAATCTAGTCTTAATATCGGGTCGTAAGGATTTAATCCATTTGACCCGGTATTGGAACAATGCCACCAAACGTTGTATTAACCAATATTAACACATATAATATGACATAATACCCCCTATTAGGTCCTACCAAACGACCCTTTTATGAATCTTTACATAGAAAATTCTATTTGACTATATTTTAATTATTATTGAAGTATGTGGGTCAACAACTTAGCTATCGGGCGAGGCTTCCTCGATTTTGTTCTTTTGAAGTTACGATTTTTCTGAAAGGACCGGGATACACTTATTATTGAAGTGGTTGTCCATCAAGATTGGATGAACTCTTGTTTAAATTATTATGAAAATCATAGCAAAATAATTATAATCACTATCTCAATTGTTATACATTATAAATGTTATATTTAAACTCTATAAATTATTAATTTGACACATATCATCTATTTTTATGATCATATCTTTTCATAAGAATATAATCATATCTCAAACCTCATAAAATTACTAATTTGACCTCTACAAATTACTTTTCTTTCTTAAATCTCAACAATCTAAACACAATTAAAATTATCTCAAATTTTCAAAACGTATCAAGTATTACTTTATAATTATTTATCATCTCATATCCTATTGAAAACCAATCAAGTACTCTTCGGGAAATTCTTATCCAAATTGGGTTTGGCAGAACCAAAAATAACTACATGGCAAGTGTAATGCACTTACTTTTAGATATGATGTAACTCCCAGGAGAGTGAACAACTTACTTGGTGGTTGGATGAGTTTGGTCCCGCTACAATAAATTTTCATACTATTCTCCCTATTTTTCTGAAAATGCCTAAAGGGATAATATTGGAAAGGCCCAATTTCATAATTTTAAGTTACAGCTCCAGTCCAATGTAAACAAACATAACCTAGTTGCTGCGTCAAAGACTGAAGAGAAAATTCTCTTACCCTCCCTCCCCCTTTGTGATGGGAAGCCCATGTGTTGATATTGTTCAAAACATTTACTTTTATTAATATTAAATTTTGTTTGATAAAAAAAGAAGAAAATATGCTACTCCCTCAATTCTTTAATTTTTTTTTTTGAATGTCTCGAAATAACATTTGATTTTCTAAAATAAGGTTACTTTTCTCAATTACCATCTCTAATTTAATAATTTAATATTACTAATTATGTATAATTACTTTAAAAGACATAAATTATAGAACTCATTCTTGGTAGAAAAAGAAAAATTAATAAAAGACCCCATCACACAATCATTAATAGACAGTGGTGTTCGTTCATCATACAACTGATCAATCTGAATGATACTGTGTGCAATGTAAAATCTGACTTTGCAGATAAAGAACAGTCAATACAAGATTACAGAGATGAAGCATGATTTCACCATTACCATCTCTCTTTACAAGATCACACTGGTAATTCAAAAAACGACTGCCAGTCATTTGCCTCCAAATGCACTTGATGGTAAATGGGAATACTGTCTAATACGAAAAGAAACTCTCTTTGAGAGATACGTAAGTCCTCATTTATTTCAAAAACGAAAATTTAACCCCCTTAGATCCTTCCAACCGGTGATGCAGGAGGGCATGTCACGTACTTTGCCGGGACTTGCCCTTGTAAATTGGCTGGTTTTTTCATATTACCACTGTCTTTTGTATCTAAAATTTCAGAGAAATTCCGACAAGTGAGATATGCTACGGACGTAGCAAATGCTTCTAACAAACTAATCGATTTATCCAGTTCAATAGAGTAAAATTCATTGTTAAATGGTTCCAAGCTGAAAATAGGCTTGCTCTTCCCCTCTTCACCCTGTAACAAGCATAGCATAGCCAAAAGTGAGTGAAATGCTAAATTACCCTCTACGCTTTGCCTAATTAGCAAAAAAAAAAAAAAGTGTTATTTTTATAACCAAAAACCCTTCTTGTGCTAATTTTCATTAGCAAAAAAACCCTTCTCAAGCCAAAATGACAATCATACCCTCACCAAAAGATGCAAAAACATCCCTATTCACCCTAAAACATTGACAATAATCCACTTGTTGTTACTTTGAAAAATAACAATAACCCCCCTGTCCACTTAAAAAAATTGACAATAACCTCCCTATGGTTCATGAAGGAATTTCAAATGGGGTCTTTAGCTAATAAAAAAAGAACACAGGGGGGTTTTTGCCAATTAGACAAAGCACATGGGGGATTTTTGCATTTAGCTTGCCAAAAATATCATGTTAAAATTCCAAATAAAATAGGTAAAAACATGTAACTTAGAGCATCACTATAGTTAGTACCTGCATATAAAGGCTAAAACGATCATTAGCAGAGCTGCTGCTGCTGCTTTTGTTATTGTCATTGAGGATTCGTAACTTGCAGCCAATATCCCACCCTCCACAATCACACAATCCATTAGACCTCCATCGATTAATTAACGATGAAGGTTTACCTTTAATTGGTATACCATGAACACCACCAGGAAGGACCACCACCATGTTATTAACCCTTTCGATTGCGTTTTTTACAACAATGGCTGCAATCTCCTTACTAGGTACAAATTCGGGTTTTTGCTCGTCCACTTCATACAAGACACATTCTCTTGCGTAAGAGCATGAAATCTTCATTTGACCAACAATATTATAGCCAAGGCTGCAACTTTTACTCTTCGATCCTTGATTCATCCAATTCATGCTCTTTTTCCTAACCTCGTGAACAGAATAGAACGCAAAAGTCAAGCAGGAATCGCTCTTTCCAGAGGTTGGTAGCTTCTTCACTACAGCAGCTAGCATGTCACTACTATTGTCAACCACAAATTTGAAGAATGGGAGTCCATTCTTCAGTGTCAGCTGCATTAGTGCCTGAAAAGACGTGGAATGTAAGCTTTTATTTGGTGGTCGAACTGTCTCGGAAGATTGTGCTCCTTTGTACTTCAGCAATGGGTCTAGCAATCTCCTTAATGGGCTGGATCTTGCTCTGGAATTAGGATTTGCTTTGTCTCTTTCAGGGTTATCTATGCTAGGGGAAGCTTCAAGGCACACTGGCCCAGATTTGACAGTAGTGTATTGAGAACTCAATTCTGGAATTGCTGAGCTCTCCTTAAAACTAAAATTTCTGCTCATTCTTCCAAGGTTGAAGCTGAACCTTCTAGTAGGGGAGGGAGGTCTTCCTCTTATTTCAGCTCGTGTTTTATCCGAAGCCTCAACTGACAATGAAGGCCTGGCACTTGAGCAAATATTCAAGTCAATTGCCTGAGAAGTAACCAAGTTATGTGGCTCCAAGGTAGATTCAGTGTCCAACGTCCCACCAGAAGGCAGGGGGCATGAGTGTGGAATATCATCTGAAAATTCGCTTAAGTCAAGCTCCAGAGGAGAAAAGCAATCAGACAATCTGTTCTCTATTGCTTCTGACAATTTTCCATCAACTGAAGTCCGAGATTTAAACTGAGAACTCTCTGAGCAACTCCTCCTTGAAAAATGTTCGGGTTCTAGGAGCACAACATTTTTTGAGTCTGTAGAATTCACTTCATCAACTAGTCTTGTCTCACTCTTTCTGCCCAGCGCATTAACTTTCTCAGGTGATGAAGCTTCTTTCTCTGACATCATCTCTTTCTTTGTATCCTTCTTTTTGTCATTGTCCAAATTTGTCTTACAACCACTATTTTTGTAAAACTTCATTTTTTTATGAAAATTATCCTGCTGCTTATCCATGGGTCTACTTTGTGCAGCTTGAAATTCTTGGTTACATGTTTCCTTTTCTCTAGACTTGATACCTCCAAAATATATGTCTTCCTTGTGATGAATAACATTATTTTTTCCCTTTGATGAATTGAGATGTGAGCTTTGATATGGAAGTGGTTGTCTTTGAGGTGAACTAAAACGTGAACTATGTGATGTAGCCTGTTTTCCTGAATATAGTGAACTGGGATTCACACCATGTGAAGATGGCACCTTTTTCAAATTTGAACTGGCTTTGGGTGTTCCACTTGTAGAAGAAAAGGAATTGCTGTTCCTTGATGATGCTTTCTTGGGATATTTTCCAGGCATACGTTCGTTGTACTTCCATTTCTCCAAACGCTTCCAGTCGAGAACTCCAAAATTTAAAGCCTTCTCTTGAATGCTATTTTTCTTCTCCACTTGCTGGAGAAAACCCGGTAAATTTGACATGTGCTTAACAAGCTCATCATCATTACATGTCTTATGTTCATGCCACGACTTACGGTCATGCTCTGAAGATTTGGATTGATTGGATTGAACCGCTTTCTCAGTACGTGCATTTTGTTTTAATTCACAATTTGTATCAAGGTACGGCTGGCCAAAAGGATGTCCAACCTTGTACTTATCTTGTATCAAGTTTTGTTGTTGTGTTGGACCTTTCCCCTGTCCTAAGACATGTCCCATGTCCCGAGATGTTGTTACCAATCCATGACTATGCTTCGTCCTTGATGACATTATATCACATCTTCTTCATGCATCTGTTTATTAAAAAGTGGATGCAGCCCTATATGAAACTAGCAATCTGATGACAGATGCAAGGATGTTTGCTCTTCTTCCTGATAATGTAAAACATCACCAATTTATCAATGTAATTCAGAAAAAGAGAACATGTATCTTTCGATCAAGGTATAACACATTTCCTGACGATCAATTACCAATATTCTAAATTATGGAAATAATTTTAATTGAGGTTTCTGGGCATAATATACATTCCTACTAAACAGGAAGACAAACAAGAGGACCAGTCAGAAATTAAGACGTTCAAACAACGAGATTTTGTCACTGGAAACTGTATTAGGTCAGTTAAATCAGTAATCCCTAATATCCTAGCACCTCCTGAGTGAGATGCACCAATCAACTACCATTTACAAGCAGACGGAAAAAAAAAAAGCCAAACTGAGAGAACTAGAGAACAGCAAAGTTAAGGCATGAAAGTTCATAGTCAGTTGAACCTTTCAAAATCATTTGGTCTACCATAGCTTTGTCACGAAAAGAAAAATGTGTTTGACAGTTGAGACTACAAAACAAATAGGAAATTCTGAGAGAATAGAGTGGTGAAACGTGTTTTCCCCGATTAAATACAATTGTAGTAATCAACAATTAAAAGAAAAGATATTTATTAAAACTCATGACAGTGTACATTTGGTATGTTCTCTAATGGAAGGAAAAATGTGAAGCCAACAACAATTTTTGCTCAAGTTACAAAACTCGTCAATCATCAGATCATATAGATTTTGTCATAAAAAACTAGGTACCTTACAAATACGCTCTCAAACAAACACGAATACAGATTTAGAGAGAAATTCCATAAGGAATTAGAAAGCAAAACTCCAAAGAAAGTGCATTATGTACAAATTTTAATTAATAGGTAAAAAAAATCAGTCAACAGGTTCAGGAAACATAAGCTTCAATTCCTGACTTTTAAAATTAGGTATTCAAACAAGCAATTTCTGAGTTTTCAACAATTAATTTTACAATGCTAAATCAGAAATGTAGGGGGTTGGTTGCACCGACATTGAAGTTTCTTTACCAAAATACACAAAAGTTAAAGCTAAAAGCATGAAAAAAACTCCAATGTAGTATCTATTTATAAAACTTCACAAAGCTAATGTCCAATAATCCGCATTTAAAAATCGAGAAAAACACAGATCCAGAATAACTCCAATAAAATCAAGACGTAGCACGAGAACCAGCTCCAATTATCAACAAATACTTTCAAGTAAAAAGGGCAAAAAAGATAAGAGGAAAGATTGTCAGAGAAGATTTGTTAATGTTAAAGAAATAAACTTACACTGAACGCAAAGAAAGGAATTACAAAATAATACGGAGTCAGAGAAAGCAATAAATCTTCTTGGGACAGCAAGAAGCGTATTCTTCGATGCCGGAGAAGAAAACCAAAAGAAAAGTATAGATACAAATGTATATATGTATTTGTAGAGAGAGATAAAACCCCGCGAAAGGTAAAATGTTCACTGCAGTAGTGAGAGGGGAGAAAGGAGAGAGAATGATTGAGTAGAGGAGGCGTTTGGTTTCGCTTTCCGAAAAATAAAATACTAAAAGTGAGGTGGCAATTGATGGGTGGTCACAATCAGTATTAATGGGTCACAGTGGATTGTGGGCTTGTTGGGCCCAATGTTTCTATTTACCTTGATTTTTAAAGTTGACTGTGGGCCCTTAATATATTCCTAGTGGGCCCTCCTGATTGGTTCGTCTGCAGTCCTGCTCCAGGGTTCAGTAGTGGGGAAATTTGTTTGTAGCACCTTATATCGTGTCTCGTGAATATTGGTTGTTTTACATTATTTTATCTTATAGTTTATAAAATTTTGACTATTCGTTGTGTTACATTACTATGAAGTCCATGAGCATATAGTTTTGAGAAATTGCTAAAAGAAAAGAATAACGAAAAATCTAGTATGAATGAAATGAAAATTGAAAATAAATTATATAAAAAGGATTGAAGGAGAAAGGTGTCAATTGAATTTGAATTTGAATTTGAATTTGATATGTTATATAGTAAGTAGTAGCAAACAACGACCTACTTGATAAATCAAGCAATTTATATCATAGTTATATGTAATTTTCAGAAAAGGCTGATGACCCGACATATCGTGTTAATAAGTCTAAGCGAATGTTATGGTGCTCTACTACATACGTCCCATAGAGTCACTCATAATTGAGAAAAAATGATAAATTGGATTATATCAATATCTACGAAGATCACGGTTGTATCGTATAAATCACTTCAATATCCCTCAATTTAGGGGTTGGACACCAACAAAAAAACTAGATAAAAAAAAATAAAAAAATAAAAACTAACCTTTCTATGCAATTTGGACAACCCCGAATTTATAATACACGTGATACTTTGACGGTAACTCTCCCTCGCTCTTGTGAATCGTTATACTTTGACATAATATGCTTATCTTGAGAGTTAATTTGTCTTAAACATCGAAGAATTATGGTCAAGATTCCAATAGGCCATGGCCTAGCTTAATTATTATTAGCTGTTTCAGATCAAATTCTTCAAACTTGAATCGGCACCAAATAATCGAACCTTCTACCTAAAAGAAATATCAACATCAGGTGCAAGATTGTTTTTCATTTGGTAATCTTCTTCTTAAGTACTACTAAGTACGATTCACGAGTAAAATACTAGTATGTTCATAGAGTTAATTACATGGATCATAAAATTTTCATTTTTTTTTCGAAAATATCGAAAAGTTTATATTTTTGAATTAATTGAAACGAAATTAAGGTGTATTTTCAAAACTCAATTTATTTGGCGTTTTCCAAAAAAAAAATCGTATTTGGGAAATGAAAAACAAACATGTTTTCTATTTTCTGAAATAAATTTTTTATACTCAATTTTCTCAAATTACTTTCTCAAAAGCCAAACAAACAACAATTTTATTATCTCTAAACAAAACCTATACAAATTATACTATGATTTGACATAAAGTAACATATCTCTTACACAATTTATCTCACATAACAAACATGATTTGACATAAAGTCTTATACATACAACCTAACTCTTAAAAGAAAAACATACACCTACTTTATTTCTCAAATCACTCTCTCAAAATTCAAACAAATAACATTACGCAAATCGAGATTATTTCACAAACATCTACTACTCTCCCAAATTACTTTCCCAAACACCAAACAAACAGGCTCATATTTTTCATGAAAATTTCCTTTTTTCTTAATTAACTAACTTTTTTTTTATATATAATTTTTTCTAGTTTTTCTGAAACATTAAAAATTTCTTATATCCAGCTGATCGAAACATACATAAAAAACGAAACTTTAATTCATGGTTAATTATACAGTGTTCTCGGCGTTCACGCAAACAAAATAAGATGGAAACTCTGCAAATTACATGACATAACTGTGAAAATCGCAATCCAAGATTTGGTGTGAGTAAATATATTATTTCAGCATATATTGCTTCATAATTTATATTACTTAGGAGTATATTTTTCTCATGAAAATGACCTTTATTTGCCAACTCCATTTTCCTCCCAAGAGTAGAACTGTACTATTTATTTCTTCCCTGGTGCATTTAATACGCATATACTTATTTCATCATTAATTGTCCAACATTTCTTCTATTGTGCCAGTTTTTTCCCGTGCCAATTATTTAAATTAATTTCCATTTATGAAGGCAATAATAGAATTCTTGTTCACTCGCCATAAATGTATCACAGAAAAAGGAGTACTAGGAATGCCTATACAGTTCTAAACCAGAGAAAAACACTTTCAATGTCTTCTTGAAAACAGTAAATTCGGAAAATTTGGACATCTTTTTGAAAAACTTCACCGAAATTTGCTGTTTTTGTCTTCACATAATTATTTTGGTCATTTGTCAAGGTGACCCTTTTGGAATTCTCACTGTCTAAAATATCGAATGGGCCATCTTGCACATTCTTTCATGTGCAACCTAACTTGGTATACCAATTTTCACTTAATTATACGTGCAATTAGTTTTTAGGTTGATAATTATCAACTGAATTTCCAATTAAATAATTATGTGTTAAGGCATGAGAAGAAAATTTAAGGTTATAAATGTTGTTGGAATCGAAGAAATCTTGTCATATATAAGATGGTTTCAATTTGGGCGCTAATTAGAGCTCAACGATGATATATACAGTACTCCCTCCGTTTCAAAATATTTGTCGCTTTGAAAAGTTTTTCTTGTGTCATATTATCTGTCACCTTAAATTTTCAATAAAGCATTAATTACTTTTTTTCCATTTTTGCCCTTTATGCTCATAAATTTTCTCAAACATTAGTGGATGATAATTAATTAAAAGGGTATCTTAGTCTTTTTTATTTTTTCCCCTTAGAATTCAGCTATATTCAATGATTTTCTTAATTTGTGTGCATACATGTGAAAAGACATATATTTTGAAACGGAGGGAGAATCTATGAGCTTAATGGTAGACCTTGTGATTGTAAATGTACCACATAATACATTTTGATGATGCCATGCTCTCACAATGTATGATGTGGTGCATTTACAACCACAAGATCTATGAAAAGTTCATAGACCAGGTCTATGCAAGAATTATCCAGTATAACAAACGAAAAGCAAATTAGCCATGGAGGACTTCTGGTACAATAACTGTTTTGGGTAATTAAGTATTTAATTTTATGTATGTAGAAAGAAAATTCTAATAAAAAAATCTGATTCCATAACAGGCTTAATCCACTCAAATTGTGATGAGAACTAACATAAATTAATTAGAAAGTAGGTATATTTGACTATTTGCACGTGTTTTGTGATTTCTTTTTTTTTATTATAAGAAAATTGAATGTTTGTGATAAGATATTAAGTGACAATGTTAAACTTGTCACTTTTTATATTTATTAAGTGATAATAACTTAAATATTATAACTAAAATGATTTTCATAAATATATTAGTGATAATAATTATAAATATATTGTCACTATTGACATTTAGTTATACCCCAAATTTAACAACTAAAATAATATCACTAAAGCATCGTGACAATATTTATTGTCACTAGATTGTCATTAATTGTCTATAATGACAACTTAAATTACCATACACTTGACTTGCCATTATAAAGCTAAACAACTTAAGATATTTTTTTTTAGTCACTATTATCGTTGTCACAATTATAAATTATATGCAAAGAGCGACAAATTAAATTTAATTTGTCACTTAAAATCTTGTCACTAGTACATAATTTTCTTGTAGTGGAGAGTGAAACAATCACATATCAAGTGAATTGTAATGATTTTACCTTGTGAATGATTTGTGCTTGAAGTCAATTTGGGTTGAATCACCGGATTATGATTAAGCATCATTTGTACGATATTAACCAATTATAAAACATGTCTAATCTCGAGATTTGGTAGTGTGACTAAACGGAGTTTGGACTAAAACTTTGTAGCACAATTTGCCGAGTAGAAAATGTGAACTATATTGTTCCAAAAAAATCATAAAAATTATAAAAAAATAAATAAAAAAGAAAAGAAGAACACATTGGATATATAATCTAAATGTGAACTCTGAAGTATACTTGTATATGGGCTTGGCTTAAACTTCAGATGCATTTCTAGGATGTGATGACCTACTTGGAAAATAATTAATGGGCCAAACTAATCATTTAATAATTCCTGCACGCCTAAAGTGTTGGATATAGATATTGCTTAGAATAATCAATCACTCGCCTTTATCATCTTCACACTTCTTTTAGACTTGCTTCTCTTCTCTTCTACATATATAATATATTCCACACTCCTCATGCAATGCATTCGTGCTGACCCACTTTTACTTTACAAGCTCAGATTTTGGACATTCTCTCTCTTATCTTTGTCAGAGGGGTAAGAATAAAATCATCACAATTTCATAAAACATTATAACTTTACTCATAAAAATAAAATATTATGCATTTATTACATTAATTTTTCATTTATCGGATTCAAACTTTTAACGGGTCAAGTAATTTAAAATTCATAATTGTTCAACATATTCCAAATAACAGATCAACGTAACTGGATAAGGTCCATATAATGTCCAATCCATTAAACTCTGTGATAAATATGGTCGGATCTGTACCGTCCCGGTCTATAATTCGCTAAATTGACTGGCATAGGATCAGAGAGAACAAGGGAAGAGATTAGGGGTGAAATTATAATGGACCTCCAGCTCAAGGATATGGGATGAAACGGCCCATACTTGTGTTGAAAATTAGATGGCCCTATTAGGGCCTGGAAAACAGCCCAACTTGTGTTGAAAATTAGTAAGGCCCATTAGGGCCTGCAAATCGGCCCAACTAATAACCCACTAGTAGAGTTGTCAATGGGGGCGGATTTCAGTCCGAATTCGACCCGTACTTGATCCGATTTATTAGAATTTTTATCTGATTAAGAATTCGATGGATCTATCCAATTAGGAAGATCCGCACTCCGAAATAATATCGATTTGAACTGTACTTTATTAATATGCTGAGTGACTGAGACATTTTTTTTCTTACTTGTTTTTACTCCTTTCGTTTTCTTATTTGTCGCTTTGGAGGGTTGCATATATATTAAGAAATGTAATAAATAGCCACTTTTTGAAAAAAAAATTCCAAAATATCCTTTTAATCAAGTAATTACAATAACTAACATTAATTATAACTATTAAACAGAAAGGTAAAATTAATACAAAATAATTAATTTTATATTAAACTTAAAATAAAAGTAAATAATATTATTTTGTCAAAGCGACCCATAGTACTTCTTTTTAGCGTGGCTCCCTTTGTTTTCTTAAAAAAAAAAGAAAAAAAGAGTACAGTTATTATCGTTGACATTGGTATTAATACAACATACCAAATTACCAATTACTCTCATCTTTTATCCCACTCTGAAGAAGAACTGACAAAAAAGGGACAAATTTTAAATAAATTTAAAAATCAATGGAGTCTCCAATTCCTCATGTAGTATTCTTACCCTTTCCAGCTCAAGGCCACATCAAGCCGATGCTAATCTTAGCCGAGCTACTCACCCAATTAGCCGGCTTCAAAATCACCTTCCTCAATAACGAACACAACCACCGCCGCATCGACAAATCTGCCGCCTCTCGCCGCCGCATCAATTTCATTTCCATCCCCGATGGACTTCTACCGGACCACCCGCGTACCGGATCCTCCGTAGTTGACTTGTTTTTCACCATAAGTACGGCGAGCGAGCCGTATTTGAAGAATTTAATTGCTTCTATGAGCCAGCTGCCGACGTGTATTATATCCGATGGTATCATGTCCTTTGCGATTGATTTGGCGGCGGAGCTTGGGATTCCGGCGATTACTTTTCGAACTTATAGTGCTACTTGTACTTGGACTTATTTCCATCTTCAGAAGCTCATCCAAAATGGTGAAATTCCGGTTCTTCAAGGTAACCTGTAAAATTACTAATTTTTTTCTTTTTGGGTACAATTACTAAATACTAATAGTGGAGTAATTTAATTAGGAACACCTTCTATAGCAATTATAGAATCATAGTTTAAATAAAGTTATCGTTTAGTTTATTTTCTGAGAATATTGAAAGCATTTTAAAAAATATTTCATAAAAATGTGTAGTGTGTTTTATTAATTATTGAAAAAATCGATTAATAAGGTATATGTGATGATGATTTTGTTTTTAAAAAAATGTATTTGATCTGTGTGATTTTCGAAAAAGAGCTGTTTGATGTAAAATTAACGGGGTTAAAGTTTGAAAATAGCATAGTAATTTTTTTTGGAAATATTTTAGGAAAAATTGGGGAGTTCGCTTAAATTGAATATTCTTATGAAAAGTTTGCGTAAAAAAGATAAATTTCCTTCTTCATGTAAAATAATACTAGTGGGTAAATTACCACATTGGTCCATGTAAAATTATACATGGGGGTAAATTGTTTTATATTTTATGTAATGGACAGTAATGTGAAAAATCATATTTTTTATCAAGGTTTAAAAATGTTACGCAATGTGAGTTTTTTTTTTAATAATAATACAGAGAGATAAAATGTAATTTTTTTAAAATCACGGGAAGATTAATTGATGTGATTGTTTTGTCTTTCCAGAAACCCAAATAACTATAAAAAATTCAAACAAACCTGGCAAATTAGTTTTAGGGTGAGTTTGGCCCAGCGGTGGGAGCTCTTAAAAGCACTTCTAGACCTCCATTGTGATTTTTAAAGTGTTTGACCCCAATTATAAAAATTACTTTTAGTCAATCGTGATTTTAATGGTGTTTGGCCCCTAATATCATAATCACTTTTGAGATCTCTAGAAGCTAAAAATCAACTTATTTCATAAGCTACTAAATTGTTACTTTTGCAAAAGTTATTATCTAAAAACAATTATTTTATAATTGAATTTTATCATAATCAATTATTGCCAAAATCCATTTTAGTAAAATTAATTCTCCTATAATTGATTTTCAAATCGCTAGGTCAAACTTACCCTTAATTCAGTAACGTGAAGTAATATTTATTCCCGTGGTTAGAAAAATTCACCACATAGTTTGTTGTTGGGTCATGGCATATTTTGAGTAAGTTGTGTTAAGACCATCTCCAACAGCTCTATTAAATTTCAGCCTCTTATCTTAAATTATAACTAATGAATAGTGTTATACACTTTCACTTTTTACTCTGCACTCCAACAACTAGTTTATATTTTAAGAGACTACTTTTTAACTACCACACCATTTCACTACAACAGCTAGTTTATATTTTTAACAAATTACTTTAATTATTATTTTATATAAATAATAATGATATATTTATAATACTAATTGATTTAATTTCATAATAAAAAATAGTTTTTTAAAAAAATATTAATTTTTATTATTTGAACAAAATATTCCGACGTTTAAACTTTTGTATTAAACTAACGAAAATACCCACACTAGTGAGAGTTGAACCCAGGACCTCTTGGTCATGGAGCCTCATCTCTAACCACTTGGCTAAGGACTCATTGGTAAAATAAAATATTTATTGTGATTACACACTTGAGGAATTTTTATAATTATTAAGTGACAATAAATTGGGTATTGTCACTTCATATATATATTAGTGAAAATAACTAGAGAAAAATTTCATTATTGACATTTAGCGGTGCCCCAAAAATAATAATCAAAATATTATCACTAAATCATTATGACAATATTAATTATCGTTAATATGTCGTTGAAGAGGTTTCGCTAATTGTCAATAGTGACAAATTTCTTGTAGTGATATTCAAATTATAAAATTTGAATTTAAAATTTCAATTTAAATTTGTATGCATTTGAATTTTGTCCAGAATAATTTATTGTTTTGCAGGGAAGTACAAAAGTTCCTACAAACAATTGCAAATAACAATTTGCATTTGGCCATGGAGATTTGGCCATCCAAACCCATAAATTTTAACAATACATAAATTATACATGTGCTCTTAGAGAGCAACTTTAGTGATAATTTTAACAAAACTCTTATAATTTAACTTATACATGGTCTCTTAGAGATGGCCTTGCAAAAGTGCCAAAGTATCACTTACTTATTATCAGTTATTTATGGATCCACCCGTTTTATTTTCCAAAAGTATCAAACAAGTACTAAAAAATAACAGAAAGACCGAAACCGCATTTAGTATCTGCTATTGAACAAGTTCAAGGGCTTGTGAATAGTGGGAAACTATTTTTGTGGGCCATAAGGCAAGATTTGGTTTGCGATGAAAATGAGTCGGGTCAAGTTCCGGAGGAGCTTAAAATGGGTACGAGAGAACGGGGTCGTATAGTGGGTTGGGTCGCACAAGAAGAGGTTTTGGCTCATAATGCAGTGGGCGGGTTTTTAACTCATAATGGATGGAATTCGACTTTGGAGAGCATTTCTTTTGGCAAGCCCATGATTTGTTGGCCTAGAATTGCGGACCAACAGGTGAATAGTATGTGTGTGAGTGAGATATGGAGAGTTGGGTTTGATATGAAGGAGATTTGTGACAGATCAACGGTGGAGAAGTTGGTTAGGGATTTGATGGAAGGTAGATCGGAGGAAATTGTGAAATCGACGGATGAGATTGCTAGATTGGCACAAGGTAGTTTACGAGATGGTGGGTCTTCAAATCGTAATATCAAGAAATTGATTGAAGACATAAAGTTATTGCACTCTACTAACGGTGCATCCAGAAGAAGTAGTTGAAGAACATTTTTTGATTGATCATAAATGTGTTCATCAAAGCTTAAAAGTTGAGGTGTTTGAAAATTCAGTGGAACATAAAAAGTCTAGAGAGTTTTGGGCAGTTTGTTTGAGTTTTTTCAAAGTGTTTTAAGAGATTTGAAGATTTTTTTCACATATTTTCGAGCATGTATACTTGTTTGAGTTTTATATATTATTTCCTCATTTACTTTTAATTGTCACATTTGACATTTTCACACAGCTTAAGTAACTTTTTAAAATAATAATTATTTTAATTAATGTCATTAATTTTTGTGTACTATAATTTATTGTGTAAGTCTAGAAGAAAGAAGTAATAGTAAAATTGAAAAAATGCATTAAGAATCAAATGTGCAAACTAATTTGAATAATGATTTTTTTTTGCAAACGTGACCATTAAAAACAAACAAATGAAGTATGATAGAAGTCTGTAAATAACTCGCTTATGGAGAAACATAAATAGTTTTTGCTCGGAATTTTAGAAAATATGTGCAGGCTTTGAGTAAATTTAGGGGGAGCTTGGACCCGACATCAATAAAGGTTTTTTTTTAGATTGTGAATAAATTCATACATAAGTAGTCATCACATCCGAATATTCCAATAACTACCAAATTACAAAGATAAATTCCAATAATTATCAATTTATAAACACTAGTAATAAACTAAAAAAATACCCACATAAGTGGGAATCGAATCCAATACCTCTAGGTCTTGGGACATCAATCTTACTACTAGACTACGGCCTTATCGGCACCCGACATCAATAAAGTTACTATGAGGAAGTTATGAGATAAACCAAATTGAGATCTTCAACCTCCAATTTGATAGCATAATTAGATTAAAAAAAAAATTCAAATGTCATTTAGTCAAACAAATCTGATTAGAAAATAATTATGTTTCCATATATTTTTGTGAATAGAAGTATGAGTCAATGTCAAAATTGTATTTGTCAAATAAATACTTTGGTCCGAACAAAACATACCCTAAAATTCGATAGAGTTCAATCAAACTCGATTTGAACGAGAATTATCTGGAAAAAAATCTATCCATATTTTTCAACTGATATTTTTCCTCACACGTTTCATAAAATTTACCATCAAATGCGCTGTAAATTGTAGGGAGAAGAGGCAAAAACGGCCACCAACGTTTTACGGTTTTACCCCTGTAACCAAAATCTCAGAGAAAAAAAAAATAAAGGATTTTGTACAACATGAACATTTCATTCTCCGTTATATTTCCTCTTTTATTGTTCTCCCTTTCTTCTGCTACCTTAATTCAAAGATTTCCCAATTTGATTGTGCGTTACCAAAATTTAGGGTTGAAACAATAATTTTGGAATTACAGAGAGAAATATTAAAATTCCCGCGGAGAATCCGAGAAAAATCGGGCTCCGCCATGGAAGATGAATAGGATATTCACCAGGCCAGCATCTCACCTCCGCCACATCCGGCGAACTATAACCCACCACCACTCTGCCACCGCCGCAGGCACCGCCTCCGCCGACGAGCCCAATTCCCTAAGCATCCTATGGCATTACCAAATCCTCGACCCAAACAGCGACATTGTCAATCTCTGGAACCACATTTTCTTAATCACGTGTTTAATTTCTCTTTTCATAGACCCTCTCTATTTCTTTCTCCCTTATGTGGGCGGCGACACTTGTATGTCTACAGATAACCATGCCTCTGTTATTATCACCTATTTTCGAACCCTTGCTGATTTGTTCTACGTTCTTCATATGTTGATGAAGTTTCGTATGGCGTTTGTGGCTCCTAGTTCTCGGGTTTTTGGGCGTGGAGAACTTGTCATGGATCCTCGTCAAATTGCGAGGAGATATCTTAGGTCGGATTTTATTATTGATTTGACCGCCACGCTTCCTTTGCCACAGGTAAAAAAAATAATCTCAATCTTTTGTAACAATAATAGTTGTTTTTGATGATTTTTGCATTTGCAATGTTGGGAATTTATGTGTTATTGATAAATACATGCATTTTATTATGTTCATTAGATATCTCAAATTGGGATACTGGATAATTGATGTCCTGCAATGTGAAGTTTCACAAGTCGAATATTTAAGTTTCTCAAATTTCTGTGATTGAAATGACGAAGAGAAGAAAAGAAAATGAACAAAAAATGAAGCTCAACTTTCTATCATTAATGCATGGAAAACATTTTTACTCACTAAAGTCAAAGAAACAAAATTAGCCTTAACATTTCCATGTTCAACTTGAGGGGAGTGTTACAATATAGGTGCCAATCAAAATACGCAATTAATTGATTGTCCTTTTTCTGTTTTTTTAAATAATAATTAATTGATAGTGCTTCATTCATGGGATTCAGTACATAAGTTGATTACAATTAGGACTTCGTTGAAGTGATTCCACTGATCATTTACACGTTTTTTATTTGAATAATTGAAAAATGGGTAATCTTGTAATTTAGAATCAAGAGAGACATGAAAGCTTTTTATCCTTTTGGTCATTTATTCTGTAGATATAGGCTGAACCACGTAATTTTTGTGTTATTTGTTCTTGTATCTTCACCTTATCTTCTTTATACTGAATATTTTACATCCATATAGTAGAACTGTTTGTACATGTTATGTATTTAATTATATTTTATTCTTTATGCAAGTACTTTTGGAATTTAAGGAAAAAAATATTGACGAGTCTCAGCTAATTCATGAGACCTATTAAGGTTTCTTCTGCAATATTTGTACTCTTTAAAGGTCTTATGCTATGCATATTTGGTTGTTCTTTGCAGATTGTCATTTGGTATGTAATTCCGGCAACAAAAACAAACGGAGCTGGTCAAGCTAACAACACTCTTGCACTTATTGTCCTAATCCAGTATATTCCTCGGTTATTTGTCATTTTCCCCTTGAATCAGCGAATAATTAAAACTACAGGGTTTATCGCTAAAACTGCTTGGGCAGGAGCTGCATATAATCTACTTCTATACTTACTAGCCAGCCATGTGAGTACATAGGCCTATCTTTCTTCTAAGTTGATAAATTTCACTTCCGTTTTATGGCTTATTTTTCGATTTACTACCATGGAGATATAGGTCATAGGTGCATCATGGTATCTAGCATCTATAGGGAGACAACATTCTTGCTGGGAACAAGGGTGTAGAGAAGAATTTCAAAGTGTACCACCTTGTAGTTTGAAATTCCTTGACTGCAACAGTTCAGAAATGAGAACCATTGAAAGGAAATATTGGTTGAATTCTACTTTTGTTAATCTTCGATGTGATGCGAATAATGTTGAATCTGATTTTAAATTTGGGATGTTTGCTGATGCTTTCATTAGTGATGTTGCTTCATCTCGATTCTTTGAGAAGTATCTTTATTGCCTTTGGTGGGGCTTAAGAAATTTGAGGTACAGTATTTTAGAAAAAGGAGAAATTGCATTTTAGTCCATGTGATTGGTTTCTCAGCACTTCGGATCTCGTGTTTTATAAAATTGCACTTTTTGTCCTATCGGCTCTTTTCCATCCATTTTTTTGCATTTTTGGTCCCAGATTTTTTTTATAGCAAGAGCGTGATAGGACCAAGCTGGCAAAATATTTTTTAAAAATGGGACTAAAAGTGCTATTTTGTAAAATGCGAGAACAAAAGGATGTGAATACAGTCCAATAGAGCTAAAAATTTGATATTGCTTCTAGAAATTGTTGGTTCCTTTTTGTAACTTTTGATCTCTCAGTTCATTTCTTACATAGCGTATAACATTATTTGCAGTTCATATGGACAGAATTTGACGACAAGTACTTATCTTGGTGAGACAACATTCTGCATTGTTTTGTGCATAGGTGGTCTAATTCTATTCGCACAATTGATCGGTAACATGCAGGTACTTATATGTTCATTCATTCTTTATTAGTTTCTATATTTTGAGTGTAGATATTTTGTAATAATGACATTTTTTTTTAAAATTAAGACGTACTTGCAATCAATGACGGTAAGACTTGAAGAATGGAGAATTAGGAGAAGAGATACTGAAGAATGGATGAGGCATCGCCAGTTGCCTTTAGAATTGCAAGAACGTGTTCGGAGGTTTGAACAATATAAATGGCTTACCACACGAGGAGTCAATGAAGAATCTATTCTACAGTCATTGCCTGTGGACCTTCGTCGTGAAATTCAGAGGCATCTATGTCTTAACCTTGTTCGCCGAGTATGTTATTCTTCACAAAATTTTGTCTTTTGCAATCACTTCAATTTTTCTTTAGAAATTGTGTTTATAGTGTGGTGCGCTGGGGCTCTTGGCATTGATTTCAAGTAGTTGCCCATCTTCATGTATTATTAAGGAGCTAATTGCCAAACCCCCGTGTGTTCTTTTTTTATTAGCAAAAAATCCTCATTTTGAAATTCCTTCATAAATCATAGGGAGGATATTGTCAATTTTTTTAGGGAACAGGTGGGTTATTGCCAAATTTCAAAGTTAATAGGGGGATTATTATCAATTTTTTGGTAATAAAAATAACACAGTTTTTTTTGTGCTAATTGGGCAAAGCACAAGGGATATTTTTCATTTCACTCTATTATTAAGATTGCAAAAAATTAACTTCTTCCATTACTTAGGTACCATTTTTTGCACAAATGGATGATCAACTTCTCGACGCCATATGTGAACGCCTTGTCTCATCCTTGAGTACACAATATAGCTTCATTGTTCGAGAAGGTGATCCCGTAAACGAGATGCTCTTCATAATTAGGGGACAACTAGATAGCTCCACTACTAACGGAGGCCGGTCGGGATTTTACAACACGATCACCCTCCGACCTGGTGACTTTTGCGGTGAAGAATTACTAACATGGGCTTTAGTACCCAACTCATCTCTAAACCTTCCTTCTTCAACTAGAACTGTCAAAACTCTTACAGAAGTCGAAGCCTTTGCGCTTAAAGCCGAAGACCTTAAATTTGTCGCCATGCAATTTAAACGCCTTCATAGCAAGAAACTCCAACATGCATTTAGGTACTATTCTCATCAATGGAGGACATGGGGTGCTTGTTATTTACAAACAGCTTGGAGAAGGTACAAGAAGAAGAAGCTTGCAAAGGAGTTAGCTCAACAAGAGAGGTACTATTATATGGCGAATCCTGGAGTACAGGAAGAATATTATTCTAACTCGGATGATGGGATTGATGGTAATTCATCGGTTGAGAGTCCTAGTAATGTTCAGCAACTTGGAGCCACAATTTTGGCTTCGAAATTTGCTGCAAATACGAAAAGAGGAGCTGTTCAAAAGGGCACCGATGCTTCATCTTCGAGTTTGAAGATGCCTAAGTTATTTAAACCTGATGAGCCTGATTTCTCCGAAGAGGTTTAGTTAGTGTATAATTTTTGATAGTTTTTAAAAAAAAAGAGAAATAATTAATGAGATTTTTAGGTAGGATTTACCGAAAGTTACAGGCATAGTTTTGTAAATTTACCTAGACGAAAGATAGACTTATTAATTTATTATACAAAACCAATGTCAAAAATATTTATTCCCCAGTTGCACTTAATTGCTTCTATCTGTATCTTCCATTTACAAACAAAAATGGAAAAAGTTAAAAATTCAAATCAATTTTTCTTTTTCTTTATGAGTTTTGCTGGCTTCAACTTTCTAAATGTAGATTTTTATGGGATTGCTTGAGTGTTAGTTATAGCACAATATATTATATTCCCTGAAGAAGAAAGAAAAGAAAATGCCTTCACTTTGCTTTTTACAAGAACAAGTCAGAATAAAATGCTTATTTAAATCATCAGTTACTAACTTTTAAAACTCAGAATTGAAGGGAACCAAAATTTGAGCATGAATAAAAATTATTTCCCTCTTCATCATAACACAATGTCCGCTGCCCCTCCGCCGCCGGGCGCCGCCCACAGTCACCACAAGCTATACTTCTACTGGGGTAAAGAATCTCAATTCCTGTTCTCGGGTTGGCCCGATAACAATTCGGGCATGTATGCATTGGCACTGATACTAGTATTTTTCCTGGCCATTCTCGTTGAGTTTCTTTCGAACCTGAATTTGGTCAAACCGGGTTCGAATCGGGTCGCGACAGTTTTCTTTCAGGCTGGAATTCATGCGATTCGGGCAGGGTTTGGATACATTGTGATTTTGGCTGTCGCTTCTTATAATGGTGGAGTTTTTATTGCTGCTGTTTTGGGCCATGCTGTTGGGTATGTAATTTTTGGTAGTCGGCTTGCTAAAAGGGATTTGGACAAGGCCTAGTTGTTGGGCTAATACCTTTTTAGCCTTTCAATAAATGGCAATAAGATATGGATTATAGAGTAATTAGGAACTTAAGTCCATATTTAACTGTTTACGTGTTTTTACCTTTTGGGCCCATTCAATAATTATTTGTGAATTTTGTGATACTTTTTTTTTTTTTTGGTAAAATTTGTGTTCTTTTTTCTTTTTTCTTTTTATTGAGATCCTGCGAGAATTATTTGGAAATTACCGGGTCTTTTGTGTAATAATTTTCTTCATCCAAGTGTCAGTTATGCGTGCAATTATTGCTTTTGAGTTTTGATATTGACTTGGCTTGAAAGTCACTGGTACATAAATACATTATATCATTGTACATATCAATTGCCGAACAAAAGTTCTAGCCCAAACACAAATTTATCATAGCTATTTATTTATTATGTATAAATAGATAATTGTTTGTATCCAATTTGACCTTACTCACACCATGTAAACACAAGTGTACAAATTCAATTGGACTGAAAAAAAAAATTCTCAAATTATTGAGCACATTTATGTCCGGTATGTGAGGATAATTATCGTAATTGGGGTAAAAAATGATACCAATTAAATTTGCTTAAAATTTATAAATTATGGGGCAAAATTGTCTACCGGAAAACATTGTGGGGTTAATTATTTTCGCTTTTTGTTCCTATATAAAATACTAAACGTAACAATGAAATAACATCAATAACATTGGCAATTTGGCACTTTTTGAGACCTGAAGAATTAATTCATGTAATCATTGTAATGAGAACTACTAAAATTGTGCAAAAACAACTTATTCGTTTGTATATATATATGTATGAAAGGTATTTTAGTAAAACTCATATAAATAAAGTCACTTCATTTAAATCTCCAGCAAATCATTTAATTACATAATATGAGTATTTTCCCCTTAATAATAATTAGCAGGTTTTGGAATTCATATCTGATGAGACTCCTTCCAGGATGGCCGGAACACCAAACATTTATCGAGTACTATTTTTCTCTCTTCATTGTATTTCTGCTGACGTGTACAGCTGAGTTCTGCTCAAAGTATCCCATCAGGCCGGTGCAGAAAGACCAGAGGCTAGCGGCAGTGATCAGCTGTTCCGCGCTGCAGGCTCTTAAAATGTTCATGACTTACCTGGCCATTGTAGCCGTAGTCGCCACTGATTTTATCTTCTTTCTGGTGGCTGTGGCGGGCCATGCCGTCGGAAATTTCATCGCCGGGCTCTATCAATATCATATTGATGAAGCCGAGGCCACACTTTACAACGATTACTATTGAACTTTACAATGATTATTGAAGATGCGTTAATAAAAATGTTGCATTCTTCCTTAATATATTTTGTGTCAATTGTATTTACATATATTTTGTTCCACTAATTAATCACTTTGGTGATCTAGCTAGACTTGGGACTTTTACATTAGCTTTTATCATACATTAATATTAGTTATATGTATATTGTCCCGGATAGATCTTCTATTATACTTTGGTGTCACACATATAAATTTGTTGATAACTGTACAAATTAAAATTTTTTGGCCTACACATACACTTGTATGGTAGATCAATCGTATGATATCATAATATAACACCAAAATGTGATGGATGATCTTTTCCTTCAAAATGTCAGGCCATAACACGCTAATGAGATCCCTTTTCCTGTACTTCACCGACTTTCTCTAGTTCCTTGAATCTAATTTGGCTATTGATTTTATATTAATAAATTATGAATATTTCAATTATCTCAAACAACAAAATTAATATTCAATATTTAAATATGGGTGAGGAAACGGTCAGAATTGAACCGAAGTTCGGTTCTAGGACGGTTCGATCCTGGATTTTCGTGGATCGTTTACCGGACCGAAAATTTCAGTTCGGTTCGGTCCACACAAAAACCGAAACTTAATTTTTTTTTTATAAAAACCAAAAATCAATTTAACACAAAATATGAAGAAAAAAAAATCTTACAACATACAAACCATACAAAAAAAACCCTCTTTTATTTATTGCACAACATTCAATTTATCACCAAAAGTCGTAAATGAAAAACATAAATTTAAAAAAAAAAATAAAGAATTTTCGGTCCAACCGGTTCGGTTCGGTAAATCAACCGGTTGTACCAAGAACCGACATTTGGGACGTTCGGTTCTCGGACTTTCGGTTCAATAAACGGTCCGGACCGAACCGTTGATTCCGGTTCGGTCCGCCGGACCGTGCTCACCCCTATATATTTAAACAAATAAACAGCTTTGTTAAACACAAAATATGTATATTAGCTGCCCCCGCGTTAACACCAATGAAGGTGGGATTGTATCCTTGGTTTCCACTCCTTGTTTAATTGATTATATGTTGATTTTATTTACTGAAGCCAATAACTTTTTCTTCTAGTTTACTCGCAAACAATGTCTCATGGTCAGAGTAACATGTCCATGCCCATGCCTATGCCCCCGGGATCAAACTCAACATACGATTATAATGGTCCAACAATGTTCATGGATCACATGGCCATGCCCATGAGCTTCTTCTGGGGCAAAGACGTGGTGGTTCTCTTTTCCGGATGGCCGGGTTTCAATCGCCTTGGCATGTACATATTAGCACTAGCGATGGTGTTCTTTTTGGCGGCAGGTGCAGAGATTGTCTTTGGCTTCGAGTCTGAAGCCGAGGGGATTAAGCCCTGCGGTGGGTGCATTGACTCACGCCGTGGTGTTTGCTGTTCGAATTGCTATGGGTTACTTGGTTATGCTTTCGGTCATGTCTTTTAACCTTGGAGTTTTTGTGGTCGCGGTGGCTGGACATACTGTCGGGTCCTTCTTCTTAAAGTATAGAGAGTTAAGGGCGGGCGTTGATCCGGGTTCCAATTCCGCTCCTAAATTTTAAGTGGATCTTCGATTTGGATTAGAATTTGGATGTTTAATGCATGTGTTGTTTTAATGGTTTTCTCTAAAAAGTAAGTTTTTTTTCTCCATATTTCCTAGTACAGAGTGAGCTCTTAATTGTTGATTCCGAAAGAAAAATATATTACAAGCTTTTTGAAATGTGGAATGCGTACGTAGTTTAAAAATCTTACGATAAAAGATAATTTAATCTACCTTAGTCCATGGCACATTAATATTTTGATTATTCTTTTTATTCAATTAATTAAAGTTTCTTAACCGGCCAATCTGTAAGGCCATCTCCAATGGTAGGGGCAGGGCTCTGGAGCTCTGAGGCTGCCTCTGTCCCTATCCCTAGCACTGTCTGGTCGTTTTTAATGGTAGGGCTCCGAGCTCCAATTACTTTTAATTTTATTTATTTCCCACTATCATCATTATAATAATAATAACTATAATAAAATATAATTAAATTAATAATAATATTAAAATATTAAAATTAAAGAGAGTTAATAATAATAAAATTAAATTTATTGAAGATGCATTAATAACAATGTTGCATTCTTCATTGATATATTTTGTGTCAATTGTATTTAATTATATTTTGTTCCACTAATCACTTTGGTGATCTAGCTAGACTTGGGACTTTTACACGTTATATGTGACTCAAGAAAAACATATGACTTATGTATTGTTTGGTTGTCGGGAAAGTGAGGGAAAGTGAAGGAAAGTCAGTTTTTTTTTCTCTCACTTGTTGTTTGGATAGCAGGAAAGGAAGTTACTATTTTCCTTCAACTTTCCTGCAGGAAAATTTTGTGAAGAAAAAATTTCCCCACCAATTTGATGGGGAAATGCTGGGAAAATCTTGGGAGAATTTTAGAGTAAATTGCAAAACAACCCTTGTACTTTGTCTAACTATCAAAACCTCCTATTTATGATTTTTTTACCAAAATCCCCTTTGTGCTTATTTATTATTAGCAAAAAAATACTCTCTCAAGTCATAATAGCAATTATACCCCCACAAAATATCGCAAAAACACCCATTTCAGACACAAACAACCCAAATAAAATGTAATATTTATCTTGAAACTAGAAAAATACAAATTGCAAAAGACAATATCAACTAATTTTACATAAATCCCAACCAAAGAAAAAGTTAAAAATTTTAATCATATATATAGATAAAAAATATTACTTCTTTTTCTAAACTTTCTTGACAACCAAACATCTGCAAGAAAATAGTTTTCCTAACAACCAAACATGTAAAGGAAAATGACTTTCTTTTCCTTTTCTTTTCCTTTCCTTTCTTTTTCATTTTCCTACAATTTTCCCTCACTTTCCATACAACCAAACAAGCTATTAAGGATTAGCTTTGACTAAATATCGTACATTAATATTGTATCTAAGTATGTATATAATTAGCCTCCGAATAGATTTTTATTACATTTTGATGTCACGTATACAAATCTGTTGATAATTATACACATTTAAAATTTGTATGACCTACACATATATTTGTAGGCTGGATTAATCATGTGACATCATAATGTAACACCGGAATATGGTAGATGATCTTTTGTCTTAAGAAAGATAAAGATGTCGGGCCGAAACATGCTAATGAGATCCTTTTTGAGGGAATTATACTTTTCATACCAAACTTTTATCTACTATATATATTTGGTATCATGCTTTCTGATAAACATATTTAATATCATGATTTCACCCCTGATGCAGGAGCACCCAAGACAGTCTATATTTTTTTATTAGTATTTTTTGTAAATTAGGTTTCTTATTTTTAGTTATTTAATTTCCCTACTTTTTTTGTGATTTAGTTTCTATAGGAGTGTAGGAGTTATTCAGTTTCCTTAAGAGTCTTATTTTCTTTCAATTACTTAGAGTCTTATAAAAAGAGTTGTAATATTGATGATTATGAGTTTTTGAGAAAGAAGATATTTGTTCTCTCAAAGGTTCATGGGTGTCTATTTCTCGTGGTCTTGTAGCAAATTTATCTGATGGATTTTGTCTGCAGAATAATCTTTATTATGCCCGACTTCAACCCCCCTCGACACATTTACTTTCTCCGTCAATTTTTTGGACAGGAACTGCCGTTAAGTCACCAAAACGGCACGCTTATGTGTCATATATCATATCTGAAAAATTGTTTATTGCGTTTCATGAACTGAAACTTGTACCGTTAGAAAGTTGCCGTCATTACCTTGTATTAAATGTGTTTTCATAAAGTATGATACCAAATATATAAATTAGGTGAAATTTTGATATGAAAAATGAAATTTTCTCATTCATTTTTCATGTACTTCACCGACTTTCTTTAGTTCATTGAATCTAAATTGACTATTGATTTTATATTAATAAATTACGAATAAACGTCTTTGTTTTTATCGAATTAAATATGTGTATTAGCTGTCCACGCGTTAATACCAGTAAAGGTATCCTTGGTTTCCACTCTAGTTTAATTGATTAAATGTTGATTTTAGGGAGATTTGACCAGTTCTAGGAAATTTACTCCTAGACCTGGTGGTAATTATTTACATACTGAAGCCAATTATGATATCTTCTAGTTTAGTTGTTTAGTTTAGTATACTCGCAAGCAATAAAAACAACACAAATTAAATGTCCATGCCTATGCCCCCGGGATCAAACTCAACATACAATTATAATGGTAGCACAAATTTCATGGATTACATGGCCGTGCACATGAGCTTCTTTTGGGGCAAAGACGTGGTGGTTCTCTTTGCCGGATGGCCGGGTGTCAATCGCCTTGACATGTACATATTAGCACTAGCGATGGTGTTCTTTTTGGCGGCGGGTGCAGAGATTTTGTCCTTGGCTTCGAGTCTGAAGCCGAGGGGATTAAGCCCTGCGGTGGGTGCATTGATTCACGCTGTTGTGTTTGCTGTTCGAATTGCTATGGGTTACTTGGTTATGCTCTCGGTCATGTCTTTTAACCTTGGAGTATTTGTGGCCGCGGTGGCTGGACATACTGCCGGGTCTTTCTTCTTAAAGTATAGAGAGTTAAGGGCGAGCGTTGATCCGGGTTCCAATTCCGCTCCTAAATTTTAAGTGAATCTTCGATTTGGATTAAAAAAATTGGATGTTAAATGCTTGTGTTGTTTTAATGGTTTTCTTTAAAAGACTAAGTTTTATTTCATATTTCCTTCTTTGGAGTGAGCTTTTAATTGTTGATTCCGAAAGAAAATTATATTACAACTTACAAGCTTTTTGCAATGCTGAATGCGTAGTTTAAAAATCTTATGATAAAATATAATTTAATCTACCTTAGTCCATGGCAACATTAATATATTGATTATTCTTTTTATTCAATTAATTAAAGTTTCTTAAGTGGTCAAACTGTAAGGCCATATCCAATGGTAAGGGCAGAGCTCTGAGGTTGTCCCTACCCCTAGCTCCGAGCTCCAATTACTTTCAATTTCATTTATTTTCGACTCTCACCATTATAATAATAATTTTAATATTACTATTAATAATAATATTAAAATATTAAAATTAAGAAGAGTTGATAATAATAAAATTAAGATTGATTCAAAACCTGAGTTACAACATTACACACATAAAAACAAGAAAAAATACAACAAAGGAAAACATTAAGAAGTACAACATTTTAATTATTTCTCCGCCCAAACCACTCGTTGAATTTTTTTAAATATATAACCATCAATATTCTAAGTAAATAATTTAATTTTAATTGTAATTAAAATAAAATAAATTTTCAATTCAACAAATTATCTATAAAAATGTGAACAAAAAATGAATAACACACAATTAATAAAAACCTATAAAAAAAGAAAAAAACCCAAGCAATCAGGTGGTGGCACCACCTGATTAAAGTAATTAAAGTGTAACTCAAGCGGCCCCAGGGCTGGAAAAGGGCTCATCCTAGCCCTCTCCCCACCCCAATCCCGAGCCCAGCCACGAGCCTCACCACTAAACTCTGATTTTTCAATCAGCCCTACCCCCAAGCCCAGCCCGAGCCCTACCATTGGAGATACTCTGGGCCTAAGTATGGTATGAAAACATAATTTATAATGTAGCCTCATAAGGCCAATCTTAATCATTGTTTTTTGGGCACAAGACTCCAATGAACCTTTATCCTGATAGCCCAATAGGCCTAATACTAATTTTAATGTAATTAGAAAGAAACTTACTGCTAAAAGCCAAAAACTGTCTTTTAATGGTCCAATAATAGGCAAAGTATATACATTTCAATAGTAACTAGTTTTAGCTTTTATTGCTGTACCATAGACTAATTATGATGTATTTTTTTCCTTTTTTTTTTTTCTTTTCGCACTTATTATTATTATTTTTAAGAATCCCGATTTTGATCTAATAATTATGATGGAACTTATGGTCAGGTGCAAGAATAACACGTTGAGATTTGATTATTTGTATTTAATTCAATAAGTGCGACCAAAATTCAAATAAACTTGACGTTAGTTTAAGCTACTGTTAATTTTAATTTTTGATAATTACTGTTCATATCAATTTTCAGAATAATGTATTTACGTTTTCATGACTCTACTCTATTAATTCAATTCAATAGTCTTCCTCAAGCACATGAAGCGTATATAACAATTACATCCAGCCGTGTTTAATGCCAGGGGTCACGGCCCTATATGACTTAGCCTTATACATCCAAATTTATTTTTCACAATGTACTATCTAATTAATAGATCATGCAAGTCTTCTATTTTGCCACTTGCCAAATATTCTTTCTTAATTTTATCATGCAATAGGACAGTCGAATCTTAATTTCGTTTTATTTTATTATTAGAGAGAGAGAAGAACAAAGAGGAAAAAAAAATTAAAAATAATGGATTAATTTAGACGTCCAATTATCTGAACTTTCTTGGCGTAGTAACCTTAAAAGACAATTTAGAATTTAAATAGTTGGTGATCAACCGTTGAAATTAATATTATCCTTTTTTAAGTGTTTAGGGGTTGATATTTTTTTTTTTCCAAACAGCAAGAAAAAACATCCAAAAGAACTTAATCTTGGCAGGTGTCAGATTATGCTCATAAGCAACATACAATAAATACTATTTAGTGGCCGATTTGGAGACATCAGCAAAATTAAATTAGTCAAAGGTAAAGAAACCAACGTTAAGAGTTGTTCGATTAACACAATGCTTAATCTGGCTAAACTGGTGTGTTGTACCTTCTCTAGTCAACATCTCGAAACGTAACTGACGTAACATCAAGCCTTTAAAACATTTAATTTATTTCATTAATTAGTGATTCCAATGTCTTGGTCTTACGTTTTTCAGATTAGGACAATTATTGAAGATTTTAATTTTGGTTCAAAGCTATATCATCTTCGTATTTAGTTCAGTAATTTAATATTTTAATGGAATTTGATTTCGCCATTGAATGTAAAAAACATGGTTGAATTGATATGTTGGTATGTAAATTACTACTCCTTTCTCTAAATGATGGATCATTTCTTTGCTCCTAAGAAAATTATAATAATTGTCCGTATTTTCGCCTCTATATTTAATTATACTCAATTTATTATAATTAAAATTGAGTTATCCGGACTCAAGGTCATGAATTAGAGTTGTCTCATATTAATTGATATATTGATCCGGATGAATCATCTTGCCCGTTTTGGTGTCAAATCAATTTATTGATAAGTATTCAAATTTAAAATTTGTATAAGCCAACACATATGATGGCAAAATGACTCTATCACTTTTTTCATGTTCCATTTTAGTGTCACATGTTAAATTCATGCTCCTAATGTTTGTGGGCCCACATAAATTTTGAATTCAAACACTTGTCAATAGATCTATATGTGTGACACTAAAGCGTGATAAATGATCCTTCCCAACATACACTCATAGGATGAGTTTATTACGTGACACCAAAGTGTTTTTATACACTCATTTTAGTGTCACGCATTAAATCTACTCTCCATGTACGCTCACACAAAAAATTGAATTTACACACTTGACAATGAATTTATTTATATGTGTGAGACAAAAATGTGACAAAGAAATGAACTTTTGCATTTAAGTTTAGATAGTCGATACAAATGCACATATTTTGTAGATGGACTTTTGCATTTAAGTTTAGATAGACCATTATAATAAAAGATAAGTTCATTAACACGGGCATAATAAAAATCTTAAATGGCGTGGTGCAACATTGCATAATGCTGCCACTTCACGAAATAAAGTCACATATATAATACTCTAAAATTAAAAGTTTATATATGTGTAAAAGCAATCTTATTATTATACCTTATAAATATCATCGAAATTCATTGAAATAGGATTTTTATTGGTTAAATATATATAGGCAGAAATTCATGAAATAGAAGATCATGTAAATGAATGCACAAGGGAAGTAGCTTTAAGCAAAGGCACATGACATGGGCATGATCCTGGACCCCAATTAATAACAAATCACATCAATCAAACATAACAAAGGAAATATAAGGAACTGTGTGACATGGGATAGCACTACTTTCCTTCCTTTTTAGATTCAACAAAAAGATTTTTCAAACACAAAAAGTATGAAGAAAATCGCAAATGAAAAGAGGCATTGTATTTAAAATTAAATAAATACAGCACGCGTATTGCCTAAATCAGAGAAATTCCAGCTATTCACAGCTCATAAAATCCAGATCTATTATCAAAGACTTCTTTCAATTTTTAAATTGAGGATATAATGTCTATAATCCAAAATTATACAATGAACGCACTAAGGATTAATTAGTGATTAATAACTGAACAATGGGTTTTCAGTGTGCAAAGCAAAAACCGAAAAAGAATTTGCAGAAACGATGGTCAAAAGCCAGTGTACCAAAGCATGTGGGAGAAAGTACAAAGCAAACTGTGCAACAAGTGCCTTTTGCTTCTCCCCATGCTTTGACCATATATTACAATTAAACCACAATAATAAATTATAAATAATATAAATTCTCTAATTTTATTGATAATATGAATGAATTGAAATCCACTAAAATCAAACTATATCATTCTTTCCTCCCTTCATTAACTAGGAAGAAAATTTCAAAAGACTACAATATGAAAATAGAGATGAGAGTGTCAACCAAAACGAGACTCCCAACTCAAACACAGCCAGCCTATTTGACGGTATTAATAATTAAACCCAAAACTAAAACAACTTAGTATTTATTATTATTAATTCCCATTTCCAATAGGAACAAAAGAGAAACTACTGGCATCACTTGTGCCTCGAGCCAAACAAAATAATGCCCCATTTCACTTCAACCAACCCAATTTTATTACTTACTATTTCCCTATAATAATACTAACACTAATCCACTGTCACAAAAAACTATTGCTTCTATAATTCATTGCCCCTCCCCCCCCCTCTTCTATTTCATAATTTCTAGAAAATCTTCCAAGAAAAAATAACCAATTCTTAATAAGTCCATTCCTGAGGAAGCCTGAGTTCTTGATTCATCAATGTCTGTTCATGTTGTAGTTGGATTCTCTTCTGTTGAACCATCATCATGTTATTCCTCTGCTTCAAAGCAGCATCTGCATTTAATCAAAATTAATTAGTACTCAGATACCTCAAAGTAAATTAATTTCAAATTTTCAAAAGAAAAAGAGATCAATCTAATTACCATAATCAGGTGTAAAATTTCCATTTCCTCTGGAATGAGACTGAGAATCAACAGAATCTAGATTCAGATTCAAAGCATGGACCACTTTCTCTGGCAACAGAACTGAACAACCTGCTGTACTCCACCACATCAATAAATTCACAAATCAGAACATATGAACACAAAATGTAGTCGATCCTTCAAATGAGTTAATAACAGTATGACTCAGTTAATGACCTGGTTTCTTGTTGCGAGTGTCAATTGGGTTAGTTCCAAATCTTCTAGGCAAAAACACTCCGGTTCCGGTTCGTTCCTTTTTTGCCCCGGTTTCTCCAAGAAAAACAGCTCTCATACCTGAACCGGGTTGCTGTTGAGACTGTTGTAAAGTAGGCCAAACCGCTGTTGATAAACCTGGATTTCTTCCTACTACTCCATTTCTGCTTCCATTCTGAAACTGGTATCCCGGTTTCGCCTGACCATAAACTCCACTGTTCACCATCTTCTCAAACTGTATAAAAAAAATACATCAAATAAGTACTCAATAAAAGCATAAAAATAAAAACGAAATGAAAAATTATTAATAAACGATGAACGGAATTAATTACTCACTCGTGTTGCTTGCAGGTGTTGATATGAAAGAAGGGCGTGGGTTCGATTCGGATAAAACCCGGAGGCTGTGTTCGGATTTTTGAGCTGAAAAGTAACTGGACTGGGTTTTGGGGATGGAGACAAGAGCTTGGTTGAATAAAACCCCGTCGTTTCTTCAATCATACGCATCCTTGCAACCTCCCCTGCAGCCGCGCACAAAAACTCCCATCCAGCCGCACCATTAGCATCCGGCGGTGAAGAAACCCGAGAATCGGAGTTCGGGCTACCCCGACCCGACCCGAGTTTGCATCCACAAAGAGTTGACTGAGGCGAACCGGAGAGCTTCACTCCCTAACCCAAACAAAAAAGTGCAAACTCAAATAATCAGCAAAAATCAGAGATGAATATAGAAGGAAATTATAATCTAAGAGAAATATAGTGTTAATTACCTTTGCTGTGTAGTCGGAAGGGAAATTGGAATCCTGCAGAGTAGATTGAGCTATCCTCAAACTTAACCCGTTAATGAATTCATCCTCGTCACTCTCGGTTTCCGTTGAGCCCACGACCGACTCAACGGGTGAACCCAGATCCGAGTTGAAACCAAACTTGTAGGACAAATCATCACTCCTCTTTGAACTGAAACTGTCAGTTTTGAAGTCTCTCAACAAATCATCGTCAGTCAAAAACTCCGACGGTAACCAGAACTCTCCATCATCAAGCTCTTGCGCCATAACAAAATACTTAGAGATGCCAAAAAGGCCTAGTACGGATTGAATGTAAACAAGAGGCTGGTATTTTGAAAGGAAGAAAGCTTATGTGAAGATATAACTGCTTATTGAAGGTTTAATTATAGCCACCACCGAAATGGGGGAATAAGAAAAAAAACAGGGCCCCGTTAAATAGAAGAGGGAAAAAGGCAAAAGGAAAATCTGAAAAGAGCGGCAGTGTAGAGAGAGGGAAATGGAAGTGGTTTTTATAATGTGCAAATCTAAACATTTCTGTGGGGGAGGTGTGACTGTAAACCCTAGATAGGAAATTAGGAATGATGGTTAAACAAGCGCGAGAGTTGGGGCGTGATGGCACGCGCGGCGGGAGAAAAGTTTAAAAAAATTGCCTTCTAGTTGGAAAGAGTTGTAGCCAGGTAAGAATGGGGTGGGGATTGGGGTGGTGGTGGGGTCCGTGTCTGACACCGCTCACTCGTTTCGCATGTGATCCAGTGAGTGGGACCTACCAAAATTCAGTTCACCCCTTTTTTGTGCTTTTAATTTTCCTGGATTTTTTCATTTAATCTAATTTCGATTATGGAGATTTATTTATCTTTTATTTTGGTAACAATTTTTCAAAATCTGGGAGAAAAAGGGTGACAACGTGTTGGTGCATTACTGATTCGTTAAGTCGTAGTGGTGGCAGCAGTATGACAGAACATTTGTTCTCATCCACTACGCCACGTGGCAATCATGCTTCGCATGTAAGGAATTAACAGTTGTTGGATGGTGTTTATGAAAAATTATTTAGTATATATGTTGCACGGAATAAATTATTTAATGCAATTCATCAAGAAAATTGCATTAAATTTTAGAAAATGTGCATTGATATGAGAAGTAATTTGAACAAATTTATTCCATTTATCGCACAATAAAAATTATGGGTTGTCAATGGGTCGGACTCAGATCGGATTAGGGCAGATCCGGATCCGAGTCCGATTTTCATGTCTATTCGGATCCGAAATCGAATCCATGCAGATCTTCAAATATAGCAATCGGATCCGAATCCGGATAAATTATTTGGATCCGTTTTGCATATTTAGCAAGAAAAAATATTCTTTCATTTTCCTTCAAATCACATGTAGACTGTAGATTCCACCACCATGAACTAAAAATGTAATATTTTACCTATTTCATCAAAACTATTGTCTGAAATTTGTAAAAGATGGAACATGGTGGACAAATATAAACGATAAAAATTAGAACAAAAGAATAAGCAAAAATATGAATAAAAAAATATAGAAACTGGGAAAAAGAAGAAGAAAACCCAATACTGAATAATTGAAGAGAAGAAAAAAATTGGAGGAAAAAGTAGAGGGAAGGTGGCGGCTACTACATAGATTAATGGTTAGGGTTCTGCTTTTTCTAAATAGCATAAATTAATATGTTGTACACCAAATGAGTTAATCAGGTTAGTCCAACATCACGTCTCATGCATTTTTTATTAAGATTATTTTTAATATAGTAAAAGATTTTAGTGGAACATAGATAATTTTATTTTTATTTTGGTTTAAATGCATAATACATAAACAACATATAGTAATGTATATCGGATGCGGATCTGTAACGGATCGGATCAGCGTAGATCCATATTCGCTCCATATAATTCGGATTACGAATCTTCTTAATCGGATCAGGTCCATTGGATCCCTAATCGGACAATTATCCTAATAAATTGGATCGGATTCGGATTGGATTCGCATTGAAATCCGCCCCATTGACAGCCCCTAAATTGAAGCGAATGCATCTAATAACAATGTTGACCTAATAGAATGAATTAGTTTAACAAAACTGAAAACTCGTATACGAATTTTCGTTGAGACTTGAGACATAATGTGACCAACCGAGCTAAATGAAGTTTAAACCTAAATATCCTTGACAAAACATAAAAAAAAAAATCACAATTTTTAGGATTTTTGAAATTTTCAACTTATATGACAATTTTGACTAGGGATGTTTTGCAATATGACAAAACTGCCCCTCCAATATAATATCCTGAATTTGGGAAGTTGGCCGGGTTAGTGTTGCACGAAATAAATTGTATTGTACCATTCATTGAGAAAATTGCAATAAATTTTAATAGAAGTTAACTTAATAATCTCATTTTCATTTTGTGTATAAATGTGTAAAAACTAATTTGAACAAATTTTGTTCATTTATCGCATCATATCGTTTATACAGCGAAAGCACTTAATAATATTGCAAGTGTTTTAATCAATGAACTATGGGTCAATTGAAAGGAATTAGAACTCTTAAACAAATTCACGTTTCCATAAATGATAATTTTGACATGGATGTATTTCAATGTGACAGGATTGCCCCTGCAATATAATATCCTGAATTTAGGAAGTTGGCCGGGTTAGTGGCCAAATCCTGAAGTAAAAGGCTGTGGCCACATCCGGGTGCAGAAAATATTTTCTAAGAGAGTGACGTGCATATGGAAATCCTACGGTTTAAAGTTGTCTGGTTTCTATGCTTCTTGTACCCGACATACTTATTTTCTTTGTACATATATTTACGGTGCACTGTTCTGGCCTGTATTATTTCTCAAAAAAATAAAAATTTCTTCTGGCCCTGTAATGTAAAATCGTTTTTGTCATCTAGGATACGAAATATGTTTGAGTATTCATGATTCCTGATTTAGTTATATGTTTACGACAACAGAATGGATTAAGATATTTGACATGTTTACTTGTTCAGGTAATATTTTTTAGATTAATTTTATTTTTTTGGATTCAGTTATTCTTCAAAATTATAATGAAAGTAAATTGTGAAACCCAATATATTGTATAGTACTTTTATTTTAGATAGTGAATATATCGTTATATCAAACACTATATCGAATCGAATCTATAATATTTGTATCAAAGTAAACTAATTACAAATGCTAGTATTAAACTAGAAAAAAATATTAATATTAAACTAGAGAAAATACTCACACTAGTGAGAGTTGAACACATGACCTCTTGGTAATTAAACTCCATCTTTAACTGCTTGGTTAAGGCCTCATCGGCCAATATATTTTGATTTTTGATAATTTAATAGATTAAATTTTGAAATTCCAATGCTTGTTATATTTTTTGATGTTACACTAGTAAACTGATTTGGAAATTTTAATTAACTAAAATTTTATACTATTAGTTTACTTAAAGAGAATGAAATTTAACTAATCAACATACCAACTTTGTATTCATGTTGAATTGAAGACTTCACTAGACACACTAGACAAAATATGGTATACTCGAAAGCAATTGGAATTTGGAAGTGATAAGAGTTTTATACCGCTAATCTTCTGTCCAAATTCGTTTGCAATAATATATTTCTTTATGAATAATTCATAAAAGTAAATTTTATAGGTAAAAAATAATTGATAAAGGAAAAATATCTTTCTTCTATAGTCCATAGACTATGGATAGTTGAGATGTTAAGAAAAACATAATTATGGACATAAACTAAGTTTCAAAATTCACATCAATCTTCCATTCAATTTAGAAAAATCAACATTGTTAGAAAATCTAAAATCCGTGTTTGGAATTTTTTAAAAATTAGCAATTGGAAGAGCATTCTTTGTACTAATATGGTTGTGACTATTTGGGTAATCAATGTTGTCGCGTGCGACCCGCTTAACAAATAAAGTTTGAATTAGATTGTAAATGTCCAAATCTATTTTGATGTTTATGCAATGAATGATCTTTATCTTAACTTAAACCATGCATATTACAAACTAAATTTCATATGAAGAAGTATATATGTGGGTTATCTTGACAAGTAAAATAGGACTTTGGTTGTAATTTATAAATCAATTTTAGTATAACAATTAGCATTCAATTAACAGACAAATTGTATTCTAATCCAGTCTAACAGATTTTTTTTTTCTTTTTTAATTATGTTGGTAATGTTCCAGTCAAATGGAATCAAAGCATGTTGGTCCTTAATTATCAAAAAAAAAAAAAACATGTTGGTCCTTTTGTCTTGTCCTTTTTCATTTCCACCGTTTTTTAACTTCTCTGCTGGAAGATCCACTCAACTTGTCCACTCCTTTCGTTCAGTCAAACGAATGGTTAATTTTCTTTCCCAGTTATGCAAAACAGGAAAAAGAATTGTGTTAAAGTGATGTGTTGTTAAATTAGACGCATATATTTAGGATTATTTCGCTTGATTTCGTTTAGTTTTGTTTAAATAAATTGAATTTATGATTTCAGCAAAATCTTTAAAATAAGATTTAAATTCAATTAGATGTTGAGAGTATGATATTTGAAGTTTTGAAATATAATTTAAAGTGAATTTTATGTGGTAAAATTAGTTATGTTGTATCCAAATTGTCGTTGCGGCCTGGTTTCTTGCACTAATATATTAGGCCATCTCCAATGGTGTCGGAGGGGCTAGGGGGGGGGGGGGGGGAGTGCTTGCCGGAGGGGGAGCCCGGTGCTCGGAGCAGGGCTCGCGGAGCCCTGTCCCGAGCCCCAATTATTATTATTTTTCTTTTGTTATCTTTAATTAATTTAAAAGGTTTTAATAAATTAAAATTAATTATTTTTAAGTAAAAAGTTATGCATATACATGTGTTTTTCTTCATGTTTTATACTATAGAAGTACACTACAACATTTTCTTCAAACCAATGTAGGATAGTTCCTTCTTTGTAGATTAAGTTATTATCCCACATTGGTTTGAAGATCAATTTTGAATGAGCTTCTAGAAGTATAAAGAATGAAGGAGAAACATTATGTTCATTCCAAAATGTAACATTAACTTTTTTTTTAAGAACAAATGTAAGTTTTATAATAAAAATGTAAATTTAAATGAACTTAACTTTAATTTGAGAAACTTAATATTAATTTATTATTGTGTGAAATTTATTAGTTTTTAAAAACTTAACTTTAATTTGTTTTAACTTAGAATAGTATAATTTAAGAAACTTAACTTAACATTTTATTTTAATTTCTTTTATTATAATAATTCCTTTCTTGTTTCCTATGTTGTTTGTTGTATTTTCTTTCTTGTTTATTGTATTTCTTATCATGTATAATTTTAATTTCGTGATTATTTACTCTCTTTAATTTTAATATTTTAATATTAATATTAATTTAATATTTATTAAAATTATTATTAGTATTAGTAATATTAATATTAAAAAAATTAGAATTATAGGTGAGAGTGGGCATTGTTTCAAATAGAATTAATTCCATTTTGAAGCCCTACCATTGAAAACGACTAGGCAGGGCTCGAGGGGGGCCCCACTTGCCCCCTGTAACCATTGGAGATGACCTTATGTCTTGTTACATAATTTCTTTCTTCACTAATAATATTAAATTAGACCACTTTCTAATAGAATTATATTAGACCTACATTCTTACTTGTTTCATTTTATAAGAAAATAAAATAAAATGAAATAAAAAATAGGTTACCTTAGGGCATTTCCTATGTTTAGAGGGGAAGTTGGATTTAGATTTAGGGGGGTGAATTTACCAAGTAAAATGAATAGAGGGGAAGAAAATGCAATAGCCCCTTGAATCTTTCACCCACCGCTCGCGGTGGGTTACGCACTCGCCCGCCCAGCAGCAGCAGGTGGCCGACACTTGTCGGCCACCTGTTGATCCATTTATTTATTTATTTATTTTTTTATTTATTTTATTTAATAAAAACCCTTTTATTTTAAAAAAAAATCTTTAAAATACCTTATTAAATAAAATGTAACTCTTATTTAATCTTAGTTTTATTTAATTTGTGTACTATTTTTAAAAATTTAATTTTAGTATAAAAATGTAACTCGTATTTAATAAACTCAAATTTAATTTATTTTGTTTTATTTTAAAAAAAATCCTTAAATTTGTGTATTATTTTGGAAAAGTTAATGTCAATATTAAATTATTTTTATTATTCCCAAATCATGTCAATCAAGTATTTAATTGTTGTATTATTGTGTACCAATTTTAAAATCCTTTTAAAAAGTTAATTATTAGAAACTCAAATTTAATTTAATTAATAAAAACGAAACCTTAAAAGAACCTAATGAAGCTTACATATGATTCGTTAAATTAAAAACGATATAACCCTAACAATTATATAGTGAAACACTTGGGTGAATAGTTAGACATCTAAAATAAATACGATTACATATGATCGTCATTTGGACCGTGTATTGCCCACAAATGTTCAACTAAGTCGGTTTGAAGTTATTGGTTGTCAACTATTTAATTGTTGTATTGTTTTGTTTTTTTAAAAAAAATATTGGTTGTCAAGTATTTAATTGTTGTATTATTGTGTACCAATTTCATTTCTTATTATTAATGTAAATATTAAATTATATCTTATTGTTATTTATTATTGTTTAATTTTTATTATTATTATTATTATTAAGTGAGAGTGGGGGAAATGAGAATTGGAATTAAATGGAATTGATAGATTGAATCATTTGAGATGACTTATAAAAAGGAAAGGGGAAGCTGGACTTGGAATATGAGGGGAAGTTGGACTGAGTGAGGGTAAGCTAGACTTGGGCTGAGGGCATCACTGGAGATTCCCTTATATTGTCCAATTTTTTGTTTTTTTAAGGGTATTCACGTTTCTATTTAACTTAATGTCTTTCGAGAAGCGTCAGACATATTACGTGGGATCCGAGCAAAAATTAAATTTAAGCTCACTACATTGTGATGACAAATGCATTTCACTATATACGGTATTTTCCTTAAAAAGTAGTTATAATACAATCAACTATGTTTAAGTCAAGTATATCGAAATAATATTATATAGAAAATATCCTTTATGATTTTTTGTGCATTTTTTTTTTTGGTGAATGATCATTGGGAAAAATGCACAAAAAATCATAAAGTAAGGGTCTGTTTGTTTGGTATTTGAGAAAGTAGTTTGGGAGTGTAATGTAAGTTTTTGAAATAATCTCGATTTGTGTAATATTGTTTGTTTTGGTTTTAAAAGAGTGGTTTGAGAAATAAAGTAATTTAATTTATTTTGGAAGAGTTAGGTTGTTGGTGTAATATATTTAAGACTTTATGTCAAATCATTTTGTTATATGAGATAAATTGTGTAAGAGATATTTTACTTTATGTCAAATCAGAGTAGAGTTTGTATATGTTTTGTTTAGAGATAAAAAAAATTGTTGTTTGTTTGACTTTTAAGAGAGTAGTTTAAGAAAACTAATAAGAGATGAAAAATTTATTTTAAAAAGTAGAAAACATGTTTGTTTTACATTTTCCAAACACGAATTTTTTTGTAAAAACGCCAAACAAGCATGTCCTAAAGGTCTTAAAAACAGATATTAGGCCATCTCCAACTGAGCCGACAACCGGGCATGAGGGGGGGTTGCCGGCTCGGTTCGGTTGGAGATGAATCATGGCAATTGAGCGAGCAAGGGGACAGGGCAGGGCGGGCAGGGGGTTCGGGGCAGGCAACCCGGCAAGCAGTTGCCCACTTGCTTGCCGGCAGGCAAACGCGTCTGCTGGTGCCTGCGGGCGCTGGCAGGGGCTGGGCTGGGCCCGTGGCTCGGGTGCTATTTTTTTTTTAGATTTCATGAATTAAATAAATGAGATTTGTTGAACAATTTCATATATAATTGGACAAATACATTCTAAATAAATGAGATTTGTTGAACACAAATACTTAATTTAAAAATACACAATACAACTGAAATAAAAAACATAAATACTTAATTTAAAAATACACAATACAACTTAAATAAAAAATACAAATACTTAATTTAAAAATACACAATACAACTTAACTAAAAAATACAAATACTCAATTTAAAATATACAATACAATCTTAACCCTACAGCCCGTCATTTGCCCTCAAGTGTTCGACTAAATATTTTTATAGTTGACCATTGGCATCTTTGTTTCAAATACTGGCACGACGCCTCATGTACTCATCCAAGTTGATAATAATAAGTGTTGTGTTTTTAGTTCATTAGTTAGTCGTTGTTGTTTTCCGTTAATTATATATAATTGTTGTTGATTTTCTTATTATTAAGTATGCCTTAATTTTCATGATTGTGTAACTATTAAAATAATTTATTATGATTTTTATTAATTTTATTTATTTATTATTATTATTATCATTACAATTGATTATTATTAAAATAAGTTTAGTGGGGAAAATTATGAAATTGAATTAATGGATGTTGATTGTCCTTTGGTTGAAGATGAATTTTTTAGGTGGATTGAAAAAGCATGAAGGCAAGGCAATTGGACAATTGGGCAAGGGCTTCGGTCGGAGATGGCCTTATAATTAAATACTAGTCCTATTGTAGATGTTGCTTTGCTTCTACAAAGGAACAAAGAATGTAAAAAATGTTTTTATTCCAGGCTAATGGTTAAAACTGTAGATCCGGCAGCTCAACTGTCTATCTATATTTGGTCGAACAGCTTTTCCGTTTATTTTAACGTCCGTCGTTTTCCAGATACGGTCAGTCGTTTTCATAGCCGGAGTCAGACGGCGCTTCCTTCCGGCATTTTTTCGTGGACGCAATTAATAGGATTGAATAAATAGTACACACCATTTTTAAAGCTCAAAATACATGATAATATTATTGTCATATGATAGTACTTCAATTATTGCACTTCCCCATTACTTAATGATGGCAATGTGCAATAAATATTTTCGGCTGATTTCATACTTAAAGTCTGACATTATCTTGAACTATAGTAAACCATAGACTCGATGATATTTTTCTTAATATTTAGAAGTGTTATAATTTAGGGTAAATTACGAATACCCCCCTCAGGTAAGGCCTAATTACAAAAATTCCCCTCACGTATTGGGTATTACAAAAATCTCCCTCAGGTTTATCACATTCTTACAATTAACCCCTTGTCCCTAAAATGTTCCAATTTTGCCCTTGGAAGTTATTTGTAATGTTTATAATATGTTATAAATTTTAAAAATTGGGTGTTAATTGTTTTATCTTGTAAATATAAAAATAATAATCATATATTTACCACCAAAATAATTGATATAATTTATAATTTCGCATAAATTTCAATAAATATTTCAATTTATAATACAATATAAACTTTAATAAATTAAAATATCTTATTTATAATACAATATAATTTACTAAAATTTACTAATTTAAAAAATAAATTCATTTAACTAATGAGTAAAAAATTCATATTTATAAAATATATTATTAAAATTCTATTTAATTTAATATTTTACAATTTAAATTGCTAATAAATATATAAATACCTTTTCTTTTGCAATATTTATTAAAACTTATGGACAATTATAAATTTTATCATTTATTCTGGTAGTAAATATATAATTATCTCTTTTCTAATTAAAAAGATATAATAATTAGATCCAAAGTTTTAACATTTATAAGACATTACAAACAATACAAATAACATCCAAGGGCAAAATTGGAATATTTTATGGACAAGGGGTTAATTGTAAGAAGGTGACAAACCTGAGGGGTACTTTTGTAATATTCAATACGTGAGGGTGATTTTTGTAATTAGGACTTACCCGAGGGGGGTATTCGTAATTTACCCTATAATTTACTATTAATTATTTTTACAATTTCTTGAATTTTTTTTCAATATAGTCTTCTAGATAAAAGTATTTCCCAATATGACTCAAACAGAAAAGTATTTCCCTAAATGTACCTCTTGCGATAAATCGCAGTTGGCAACTGCGATTTATTTGTTTTACAAAAAAAAAAAAATTACACATAAATCGCAGTTACTAACTGTGATTTACGGGTAAATTTTTTTTTTTTTTTGAATTTGACTGCTAATTTACAATATTATGTGCAATTGTTTGAAACTAAATATTTTTGACATTTAAATCGAGAAAATGTTTAACTTAATTGGTCATCGGATCTCTTTACAACATCTCTTAAGTAAAGATCGCAATGCTTTTATTTTAGATAGTAATAATTACGCTTCCATTCTATCTTTTTGCATATGTCTTTGATATCCAAACCAAAATAATGAATCTTTATATATTATAAACTACAGATGCATGAGTATATTACGTAAATTAGCATAAAATTTTCTTTTCATTCATCACCAACAACGCTTTGTCTCTCAGACAACCATTTGTAATTAATCAAGTGCCTTTGTAAATTTATGTACTTATCTCACTATTTGTACCGTTCTAATTCCCAACACAATCTTAATATATGTTTAAGTAATCAAATAAGTTATTGTGAAGGCGAGAGCATGTAAACTAGTATATTGCAATGAGCTTACGAGAATAGTTTACATGTAACCTGACTCAGTTGACATTAATTATGAAAAAGTATAGTTACAAATAATATAACCTGCAACATTTCTCTCCTCTTTTAACATTGTATTTTGCAATATACTTGTGATGTCTCATAGTATAAAAAGTATATATATATATATATATATATATATATATATATATATATATATATATATATATATATATATATATATATATATATATATATAATATACACATTTTCTCGATTTCAATGTCAAAAATATTTAGTTTCAAACAATTGCACATAGTATTGTAAATTACTAATTTAGCACCCCCCCCCCCCACAAAAAAAAAATACCCATAAATCGCAGTTAGTAACTGCGATTTATGGGTAATTTTTTTTAAAAAAAAAATCGATAAATCGCAGTTGCCAACTGCGATTTATCACAAAAGGTACATTTATGGAAATACTTTGCAGTTTGAGTCATATTGAAAAATACTTTTGTTTAGAAGGCTATATTGGAAAAAAATTCCAATTTCTTGCAGCGATTGTGCTGTCTTTGATTTAACTTTAAATAAATATTAAATTTTTATAATTTCAAAAGAAAAAAAAGCATTTATGAATCAACCTAATATTTATTGGGACTATTAATCAATGAAAAATCTAAATGAGTAACATTTCAGACTAATTTGATTTATATTTAGTTAAGGAAAATGTTAAATAAACAGAATCGACATTCACTCACAAACAACAATTAACCTTGTTGGGGTGCCTTTGGCTCGAGCACTAAAATGTGTTAAAAGCACAAGAAGTAAAATAGTCTATATTTCTCGATCTATTAATGACAAAGATGAAAATATTTTTGAGTCAGGTTGTTGAGCCGATTAAAAAACGAGAATCCTTGTAGTTTTTGGTAAATATGTAAGTTTCTCATGAACATTATTGTTCATAAAGATTTTGTTGATCTTGATGGCTACGACATGGTTGTGTTCTCAGCATCCGAATTGAAGATGGTTGTCCTAATTCGTCTTAGCAATTCGAACGATCCATGAATGTAGATGATGGCAAAACTCAAGTCCAAGTGATCGCGTTGATCCATGAAGGTTAGATAGGGACAATACTCAGATCCAAATAGAAAAATCTGATTAGTCCCCTAAATCTAGATGGTGACAAGACTAATGTCCGAATATCGATAAATTTAGATAGTCAGAAAAATTAAAAATTCAAATGCAAAAACAATATTTCGTATATCGAATCCACCAAGTAATGTTTGTTATGAATTTGAAAAATGGGTCGGCACACTAGATCTTTTTGTTGTTCTCATTTGAATATTTAAGTTGAAAAATTCTTCCAAAAAAAGAAAAAAGAAGATAAAAAAGGAAGAAAGAAAAGGCTCAAGAAAACTTTTCTCTGTTTGTAAAGCACAGAAACCTGAGCAGCTTAATTATAAGGCGATTGCTTCATAGTTATGCAAAGTAAGATGACATTAAAGGTTAATAATTTTGGCGCCGAAAGAGTGTGAATATGTGATCTACTTATTCTTCCCACCTTAAACGTCATTTTCATTATAATTTTGAGTATAAATCTCTTTTGCTAATTATTATATAATATCTCCCTAATTATGCTTTTTTAAGATTACGACTGGACGGCCACAGAATATCTCTAAACTTTTCCCTCCAAATCCAACAAGTTCCTAACTGGATTCAGGCCCCACCCGCATATATACTTGGGCAGTTGGGCTAGCTGGTGACCACAAATACTACTGGTGCTTTCAAAAATTTAGTTGAAAATTTTGAAATAAGATGGAAGTTTTGTCCCCAAAATTGAATAGGGACATTAGGGATACTCAATTAATTATTTCAATTTAAACTTTTTTTTTTATTGAACCATATTTAAACTAATATTGATGCAATTATATTATTATTAACACAAACTAAATACTACAAGTTCACCTGAACAAGTCACTTGAATGAGAGTATATATTTTAACTTATAGCCGCTATATAATTAATATTATCGATAAGAGACGAAAGAATTACAATTGTGTTGCTAATTAGACTTTTTTCAAGACTTTTCAGTACCTAAGTCTTTTTTTTTTTTTTTTTTTTTTTTTTTTATAATACTCGCTAGTTTGAGTTTAAGCCTATAGCCATGAAGTCTAGTAATATTTAAATTTGAGTCGATCAAAGTCCGACTCATAAGATCCGACTAACAACTGTATGCAGGGCCATGCAACCACGCCCTTCTAATGAAAAGTAAGAAATAATAAAGCGTGGTGTTTAAGATGGCCCATAATGATCAAAATTAACTCTAAATCTTTGCTAAACCCAATTATTATCGAAGTTAGTTGGAAAACAGGATATATTTATCCATCTTTTAGATTATAAAATCTTTGACCAATGGAGACAATCTTTATGTAATTCCTCAACTTTAGTTTGCCTCTTCAAAACAGTTTTGCATGCAATTGGATGGAAATAATGGAAATTCGGATGATATGCAAAATATTGTTAGTGAATTAAGAGGGGTCCATTGCAATTCATTTAGTTCTAATTTTAAATAATTTTCTTAGATTGGGATGCTCGACACAATCAGCACGAACAGGATGTTTGGTACCAAAGCAAAGAAAACATCAAGAAAAAGTTGGTCTTAATGATTAGGCCACTATTTTTAAAGCTGCCCTAATATTGTAATTATGTTTTATTCACTATTCATTTTCTAAATTACGATTGCAAAGCAGTCAATCATGGGAGTTGATCATGCCTGCAGGCTGCAGCGTATCATAATTTTAAGGAGGTCAACCATTTCCTCTAAATAGTAAATATATAACATGATTACATAGTCAATTCTAATAATGCAATTTAATGAGTTGAAATTTTACATTTCTTCTAAAAAAACCAAATGGGTCGGTTAGATCAAATCCAAAATATTAAATTTATTTTTAAAAAACGGTATTACATCATTACATCAGTCATTGTATCATTAATTTATTCAATTGCTATCAAATTAAAGATAAATAAACTATAATAATTAATATTAAATTAAAGAAATACCCATATTAATGGGAGTCAAACTCAAGACCTTTTGCTCTCTTGGTCTTGGAGTCTCAACTTTCACCACTAACTTACGTTAATACAATAGTTTGAGATTCGATATCACTATAAGAAAGTAACAAATCAGAAAATTCAAAACATAAACTTGTTTTTAGGTTAGAAAAGTTTTATCAAATATATTTGAATTATATATGGGAGAAAATACAAGATACTCCTATGTATTTTGTGAAACATGCATGAAACTATCAGGTAAATGTTTATTGCATGAAATCCCTCTGTACTGTGAAGATTTCATCACGAAACCCCCATATGTTCAAAATAGATCATTTAGGATCAAAAAAATTCAAAACCTATTTTCAGAATAATTCACGAAGTTGTTGAGACCAATATGAAATTTTGAAAAAAAAAATCGTGAAGTATGCCGATCCGAACGTCTTATTTTGTACAAATGAGGGGTTTCGTGCTGAACTTTTAAAAGTACAAGGGGATTCTATGCAATAAATATTTCATAGTGTAGTTTGTGCATGTTTTTTTTTCTTTTTGGATAATCCAATTTGTACATGTTTCACATAACACAAAAATGTATCTTGCATTTATCCGCTACGATGTTTTGGTAAAATTTTGCCACTAGATCGGTGATGCAAATAATCTATTTAAAATTTATCTTATTTGGTAGAATGTTCTCGTAGATTAGTTTTTGATTTTTAAGTTACTTTATTGTCTTTTTTTTTTTTGCAGAATATCTTATTTTTTATATATTTTGTTTCCTTAATTAGGGGTCGATTTGTTTTTATTTAGTTATTTTCTTTTGGCTATATAAGTCCGACTTGTGGGCTCATTTCAAATAGTTGATTATATATTTTGATATTGAAAAATAGAAGAGAATTTCTCTATGTGGTTTTTATTTATTGTGGTTTCATTTTTCTGCATTCCAAATATATAGATTATATGATGAAAATCCATAGGAGATAAAAAATTATAAGTTGTAGCTCGAATGGATATGCTAGTTATATTAACAAGAACTTTATAATGAAATTTACAAATGAATTAAGTAGTTAAATGTGAATTCAACAATTCTAATTCATTCAAAGCTCAAATCTCCATCATGCTTGACAATATTTCAATTTGAACTTATTTTGTCGAATTATATTAATATTTTGTAGTAGTGCCAATTGATATGATCTATGTACTGATTTTGCGTCTCATGAAAGTTGTGCCCCACAAAAATGCATAATTAGATACCTACAGCCGAGGCATGCTGCACCATTTTAGAATCTTCAGATTTAGAAGAAGAAAAAACTTAGGAATCTAATAAATGAGTACTATATATATATATATATGCTCTAGCTATAAGCTGTTATCATTATGAGAAAATGTTCTCATCCACTGATGTGATCGGCCAACTTCTCCAACTAAATTAAAACCGTAGGACCATTCTTCACATGCCTAAGATTTAAATAAAGCGCGCCACATTATGAACGATTATTATCATTAATTGGATAAGCATATTCATGTAACATTGTAACTAGGAATAATTATAAGTTACATTATGAATTATCCATATTTGCATAATATATATATATATATATAACAAATTACAAATATGTTTATGTTAGGTAGGATGTCATGTACCTGATATATGCACTAGGCAGGAATCTTTACGGGGCTAGTCTGCAATTAATTAATTATCTTTTATCGGTTAAGTGCAAAGATATTTTTACTGAAGAGGAAATTATTTCAGAAATCGAAATTTAGCTCAAAATTTTCAACTATTGATTTATATTATATAAATTTTACTCATCAATTCGACCAAACTCGACAAATAATTAATAACAGAAATTTGAGCCATGTTGTGTGTGTGTGTGGAATTAACCCCCACCATATGTCATACCAAGGAATTCATTCATGTTTCATAAGTTGAAGCAAATTAATTATCAAAAAAAAAAAAGTTGAAGCAAATTAATATTAATTGGTGCATCATCTCATTCTTATATGGGGATGAAATTAAGAAAGTGGTGGTTGTGCCTGCCTGCCTGCCATGTTGGGTGTACACTCCATTAATCCACGTTAACATGTACATTTTCAGATTTTGAATTCTGATTAATGAATCTGAATTGAAAGGAGTCAAATGTAACATGGGATAAAGGAAGAAAAGCACATGGAATTTTATCTGTTGTAGTGTTGGATCTAGATCTATTTGTGTTTCACCCCCATTGGATTGGAGCATACACACACATCCACTTATTTTCCTCAATTGTAACTGAAATATTATTTACTTTTTTTTTTTCTTAAAAAGAAAAATATCCATAAAGAGATTACAACACCTAAGGTATACATCATCTTTTTGCTAATGCAAGTTTTGTGCATGCAACACTTTTTTCTTTTTTGAGTAGTGCTATTCTTACAACCTTCAAATCGGTTGTGGCTTTTTTTTTTTTTCTTGTCATTTATATATTTTTATGTATATGAAAAAAAATTAATTATATGACACATAAATAATTATCAAGAAAATATAAACCTTGTTTGTAAATATTAATCCTAAATCTTGAAATTTTAAATCTTAAACCCTAAACCTGTTAAACAAGTAGTAGGTAATATAATTAACTTCTAAAACCTAAAATATGGACTGTACAAAATACTGTAAAGTTTGAAGTGTCATATAATCATTTTCCTTCTTTCTTTTTTTTCCCATTTACGAATGTGGCTGTGCGGCCTATTATTTTGTCAAATCCCAAAACACACGAGGTTATGGAGTTGGGCTTTCATTGTGTGTACAGCTCATCGATCCAATTACACATAAAATTAGAGAACGTCCAGGATGTTTCTAGTCTGTCCGCTAACAACTTCTTCAAGAATTCAATACCAACAATATCAACAAGCCCAATTGTGCCGAATAATTTGTTTCCTTTATTAAGGCTTAAGTTCATTTTTTTTAATGAAATTCAGAACGTGTCGCTTATATAACCGTTAAATTAATAATATTGGATTTTTAACACTTGAACATGTTTTTCCCTTGCATTATCAACTTATCGGGCACGTGAGCGGTACATGTTAAATTATGTTCGAAAATTGAAGATAAAACTAAATATATCAAAAGGGTATAAATCATGATATGAAATGTATTTTTTCGAAAAACATGATACCAAATATTTTTTTTGGACAAAAATTTAGCATCAAAAGTATTTTTCCCTAAAAAAATTTGCAGACTTATTTAGTCTAACGAGACGAAATGTAGAGGATACTCTCACCAATCGAGTCCTTGACTTACAATAAGTATGTTGTAAGAGGACGCTTCAAATACATGCTTTATTCGTAATTATAACATTAAGCATATTATTTATATTATACTACTATATGCTAAAAAGAAAGAAAATTAATGAAAAGCCGCACATTTTATTACTACAATGTTGTTCAATTTCCGACAACACATGAAGTTGGGCTTTCAAATCATTGAGCAGCGGCCTTAGCAGCTTGAATCCGATCCATATAAAGTTGAGCCAATTTATCCTTTTGGGGTAGGTTTTCCTTCACAAAGCTGCGATTAGTGTACTCATCTACCCATTCACATAAATTGGGGAACTTATCTTTTGTGATCAAGGGTGGTTGCATAATTCCGTTAAATTCTTCAAAAATTCCATACCAATGACAGATTAAATTGGCAGCAATATCAACCAGCCCAATTGTATCCCCCCAAAACAATTTATTGCCTTTAAGTTCATTTTCAAGAAACATAAGTACTTCATTTGCTTCTTCATTGGCCTTCTCTTGCTCCTCTCCCCTGCTCAAACAAGCTCTTCTCATTGCAGGCCAACACTGAAAATAATTTACATATAGGAAAAATAAAATATTAATTATTAAACTACAAAAAGAAGAAACAATAAATAAAATACCTTTTCGTCGAGGAACTTGGCCCAGAAACGAGCCATGGCCCTGTCATAAGGATCACTCGGCAAAATAGCTGGGCCGGGCCAGGTCTCATCTATGTACTCCAGAATGACTAAAGACTCTACAATGGGCTTTCCATTATGCAAGAGAAGTGGGACTTTCTTGTGAATTGGGTTGTACTTTAGAAGATCAGGAGACTTGTTTTTCAAATCTTCTTCTACGTATTCATATTCAACACCTTTCAATTTCAGGGCCATTTCAACTCTACTGCTATATGGGCTGAACCAACTTCCAAACAATTTCACCGATTCCATTATTTTAATAATTAATTATCGGCCCAAACTCTTTTTTGTTTCCTCTCTCTCTCTCTAAGACTCTAATAGGATCTCTCTTAATTTTTTTAGGTTAATAACTTTACAGCTCTTTTTATATAGAAGCTGGCTTGTTAAGCAAGACAAAGACTAACAATTTAAAAATGTAATGAAGAATTGAATAAAGTGGTTAAATTAAATCTTTACCAATCTACCTGCGAAGATGACCTATGCGATGATCTAAGCAATTTTGTTTGTTTAGTATTGCTTAAATAAAAGAAATTAGGATACTTTATTTTCTTTTCTGGAACTTTTAGAAGTCCAGTGACAGGCAAAAATTGTTATCGAATATTTGTTATTTTTTGTTATCTCATCATTCGTTTCGTCAGATATATATATATATCACCTAAATACAAATGGTGATCAAACAAATTCAAACTTTTCCACTACCACTAGTGGCGCCTTCGAGGAAAAACAAAACGAAAGTCGAAATTGGTATTTATTGATTTTGATTAAAAAATGAAAAATATCGCGGGATGATCTCAATTCTCAGCCTCTTTTTTAATGTTTGACTTCAACGATTGAGACTAGAGGGCTGTCAATGGGGCGGATTTCAATCCGGATCCGTCCGAATCCAGTCCGATTTATTAGGATAATTGTCCGATAAGATATTCGATGGACCTGATCCGATTATAAAGATCCGTAATTCGAAACTCATGGAGCGAATATGGATTTTGGTCGATCCGATCCGTTAAAGAATCATATCCGATAATAAATAAAAAGAATGATATATATACATAATATTTTATAAAAGTAAGTTTCATTAATAATATTTCACCGTCAATTTAAGAAGATAGTAATTTATAACTCGTTTATAAATTTATTTAAACAAATATTTTCATTCTACAAATATGAATATAGTAAAGAAAGTTTGAACGTGTGAGCTAAAATTATAAATAAAATTGAAAAGTTAATAAACTTGTTTAAGGAAAAAATATTAATTTAATTTTTTCAAATGAAAATTTATTGAATCCGAAAAAGATCCGATATTCGGCCAAATTCTACCAAGATCCGTTGGATTCAAAAAATCTAGATCCGAGTACAATCCGAGCAAAATCCGAATCCGACAGAATTCGATCTGATATAAATGGAGCCGAATATAAATGAGCATGATCTGACCAGAATCCGACTCATTGACAACCCTAATTGAGACAATAATCAATTTTATTTCAAAGGCCCATTTGAGACCCAGTTCGATGTCTGCCCAATCCAACAGTTGCTCAATTGGCCATTTAATATGGTCTCTAATTGGGCCTTTAAATTGAAAAATAACATTACTAGGATATCCCTAATTGGGCTTTGGCTATGCCATCGGATTTAAAAATATAATCGGTTACGAAAATTGTTCGAAGCACTGTAGATTAGCTATGGATCAAAATTTTCATTTTCTTGGTCGAAAACTCCGAAAAGTTTTCATTTTTGAATTAACGGAAACGAAAATAAGGTTTAATTGCGAAATAATTTATTTTCCTTAAACTTATTTTTCCTAATTTATCAACCTTTTTTTACAATTTTTCCTATTGTTTCATAAATGTTTTCGAAAAATTCTGGAAAAGTTTTCATTATTTAGTTGATCGAAACATACACTCGAAACGAAATTTTGATCCATGATATTTTTGTGAAGTTTAAAAAGTTTGAATCTTCGGATAACTTTAAATTAGTAACGACACTTTATGATTTAATTAATTAATAAGATAATTCAAAAGAAATCATTTAAAAAAAAGAGCATTAGTTGTTTTTGAACATCCCAAAAAAAATTCGAACAGATTCGTCTCTCTTATCAATGTAGTGTAATACATTTATCCCTATTAAATCCAATATACGTTCTAAAATACAATTTACTATATAATGATATATTTGTTTTCTCGTCATTCTTTCCGTCAGAGAAATATCTCACCCTATGATACACGGATACTCCGAAAAAAGACAAAGTATCATATCGGATACACCGGGGATACCAATACGCGTAGGATACACGTGGGATACGTATTCGATACACCATGTGGCTTATCGGCAATAAAAATAAATAAAAATTAAAATAGATACGTATCAGATACACTAGTTGGATATCAGGATACACCGATAGGTTTTTTATGTAAAGGTCATGATTAAATTATTAAAAATGATAAAGTTTCTAAGGTTAAACAGAAACGACAAGTATCACTATTCTATCTCTTTATTCAAGTCTATCTCCTAGGTCATGAAATTTCAAAAATGAATTCCTTCGATTAATGCGCTATGTTAATAATGAATATGTATGCTTTTAGCGTTATACAACTTTTATTTATATCATAGTTGATTATTTTTGCTTTTAAGACTTAAATTGAATGATCTAGTTGCTTATAAATAAATTTAAATTATATCTTTTCATCCATACCATATTCAATAAATTTCAAAAATTCGTATCATCGTATCCGTATCGTACTATATCCGTATCCCCGTATCTATATCCGTGCAACATAGATCTCACCTAAATACAAAAATAAATCTCATAAAGTCTCTCCTATTTAATTTTATAAATCATCTTCAAATGATGATCAAACCAATCCAAGGAAAAACAAAAAAGAAAGTCAAAATTGCTTTTGATTAAAAAATGCAAAATATCCATGCTGACGTGCGGGATGATCTCAGCCTCTTTAATTTTATTTATATTATAGAAGTAGTATACTAATACTACTATATGCTAAAAACAAAAAATCAAAAGCCAATCTTGCTCAATCCCGACAACACATGAAGTTATGCGGGCAGTTGATCATTGAGCAGCGGCCTTAGCAGCTTGAATCCGATCGATAAAAAGTTGAGCCAATTTATCCTTTTGGGGTAGGTTTTCCTTCACAAAGCTGCAATTAGTGTAATCATTTACCCATTCACATAAATTGGGGAACTTATCTTTAGTGATCAAGGGCGGTTGCATAATTTCGCTGAATTCTTCAAAAAATCTATGCCAATGAGCAATGAAATTGGCAGTAATATCTACCAGCCCAATTGTATCACCCCCAAAGAATTTCTTGCCTATAAGTTCATTTTCAAGAAACTTAACTACTTCATTTGCTTCTTCATTGGCCTTCTCTTGCTCCTCTCCCGTGCTCATACAAGCTCTTTTCATTGCAGGCCAACACTGAAAATAATTTACATACAGGAAAAATAAAATATTAATTATTAAACTACAAAAAGAAGAAACAATAAATAAAATACCTTTTCGTCGAGGAACTTGGCCCAGAAACGAGCCATGGCCCTGTCATAAGGATGACTCGGCAAAATAGCTGGGCCGGGCCAGGTCTCATCTATGTACTCCAGAATGACTAAAGACTCTACAATGGGCTTTCGATTGTGCAAGAGAAGTGGGACTTTCTTTTGAATTGGGTTGTACTTTAGAAGACCAGGAGACTTATTTTTCAAATCTTCTTCTACGTATTCAAATTCAACACCTTTCAATTTCAGGGCCATTTCAACTCTCCCGCTATATGGGCTGAACCAAATTCCAAACAATTTCACCGATTCCATTATTTTAATAATTAATTATCGGCCCAAACTTTCTTTTTTCCCTCTCTCTCTCTCTCTCTCTAAGACTCTAATAGGATATCTCTTAATTTTAGGTTAATAACTTTTCAGCTCTTTTACATAGAAGCTGGCTTCTTAAGCAAGACAAAGATTAACAATTTAAAAATGTAATGAAGAATTGAATAAAGTGGTTAAATTAAATCTTTACCAATCTACCTGCTAAGGTGATGTATGCGATGATCTAAGCAATTTTGTTTCTTTAGTATTGCTTAAATAAAAAAAATTAGGATACTTTATTTTCTTTTCTGGAAGTTTTAGAAGTCAAGTGACAGGCAAAAAATGTTATCGAATAATTTTTATTTTTTGTTATCTCGTCATTCGTTTCGTGAGATATATATATATATATATATATATATATATATATATATATATATATTATTTAATTGAAATAAATAAATGGTGTTAAGCATGATGCTCTTAAAGCATGTATTTGATATTATTTAATTGAAATAAATAAATAAATTTGAAATTCATTTTTCATATAATCATTTTGATTATGCATTTAATGCATAATATAAACATCAGAAAATTCTAAGTCTATTAAATAGGCTATGACTTAAGTATATATGTTATACTGGAGGATTAAAGTTATATCTAATAGACTAAAAGGTCCGTAGTGAGTTAAAATTGGGATCTTTAACTAAACACTATTAATACGGTCCACGAAATATTTACAATGTAGTAATTTTGATCCGAATTACTGATGTAGAGACATCGAAGGTGGAGGTACTTTGTGTAATTCGATTACATAGGACTGGACCAGACATGATCTAGAATCATAAATAAGATACCGTTGATATTATGGTTCTAGAACATGTTAATTGATGATCATATGCGAATTGATCTAAATCCTGAGTAGGCATAAACTCCTGTTTATGTTAACGAGTTCTTTTGACTCATATGTAATGGTCCGTAACCATGCCGTGCCTAAAACTTATGTCTTGAAGATCCGTTGAGATAAATGGCTGGGAATGTGTTTTACAGATATGGAATCCAAACCTTCTTGCGAGAAGCTGGAATATTGATTCCCTTAAGTGTTAGTTCTGGAACTGAACAGTAGAACGCTCTGATTTATGAATAAGTTCATAAATCAAACTGTTTACTAGTGAACTAATGGAACTTAAGGATAAAGAAGTAATTAGAGGGGCAAAACGGTAATTACGCCTAGCTCTAGTTACGAATCAATTATTGGAGGATCAAATTGCATGTAGTTATTATATCAATGGGACTATCTTGATATTTAGAGTAAAATATATTGTAATGACAAAAGTGCAATTCCAAGTGTTTATTGGAGTCACTTGGAATTAATAGATCGAATAATTAAATTAAAGAGTTTGATAAATTTTTCGATTTATTGGAGCTTGAAGTTACATGTCCATATGTCCTCAACCACGGCTCCTTATTATCTACATTTGAACTCAAGAAATTAGAACGAATTCATTCATGTTGCATTTTGGAAATAGTTTCCTAAAATGGAAATTCCAAATTAATTAGATGATATTTAATTAATTAATTTAGATTTAATTAATCAGAAAATATCATGATTAATTGTATTAGATTTAATTATAGAATTGAAGTTAATGGAAATTGAATACGAGATTCAAGAAAAAAAATATTGGCATTTATAGAATTTCTAATTGTAGAAATTTATTATTTAATATGTAAATATATATGATATATTATGTAATAAATAAAAGAAAAAATTATATATTTATATATGTAATTTTCGAAATTACATATATATAAATATATTTATGTATGTTTTAATTACTTACAAGAGTTGTATTTAATTAATAACTCTCTTAAGGTAAGAGAGAGAAGATTTCTTTTCTTAGTAGGAATTTTTGAGTGAGTCATGATAGGAGTTTAACCCTTTTCCATAACTATCTATATATACATATAAGATATAGATCTTAGATAACATATTATTGATTTATGAAATCATTAAGATTACACTCAAAAGAAGAAAAAGTTCTTCAACCCTAAACATACAAAAACCACCCCTTGTTCAAGAAACAAAGAAGTTTTCATCTTGAAATTTTGATTTTCTAAAACGTGAAAGAAAAGTTCTCTTAAGTTGGTGCCCACTCGCTTAGTAGAAGGAGAACGTGGTTGATATCAATGGTGAAAAAGATCAAAGCCGTTTGTTCATCAAACTCAAGAAAAGCTTGAAGGCAAAAGTTCAACCAAAAGATCGAATGACAGGAAGCTTTTTGTAAGTTTTATTTTTCTTTCTTTTGCATAATTAAAATAATTATCGTTTATTGGATCTTCGTATTTATGTGTTATTTTTGAAATATACTGAGAACATAAAACCCACCAAATTTCGCAATTGGGTCGAATTAGTTCAATTCTGTTTATTCGTCGGGTCGAATAGTTCAGATCCGATTGGGTAAAACACCAACAAATGGCGCCTTCGAGGAAAAACAAAAAGAAAAGTCGAAATTGGTATTTATTGATTTTGATTAAAAAATGAAAAATATCGCGGGATGATCTCAGCCTCTTTCTTTAATGTTGACTTTAACGATTGAGACAATAATCAATTTTATTTCAAAGGCCCATTTGAGACCCAGTTCGATGTATGGCCCAATCCAACAGTTGTTCAATTGGCCATTTAATATGGTCTCTAATTGGGTCTTTAAGTTTCAAAATATCTAGTTGTTAAATAATTTAGAATATTAACATAACTAGGATCTTAATCACAAGATCTCTAATTGGGCTTTGGCTATGCTATGCAATCGGATTTAAAAATATAATCGGTTTCGAAAAATGTTCGAAGGACTGTAGATTAGCTATGGATCAAAATTTTCATTTTTTTGGTCGTAAACATAAAAAACTTTTCGTTTTTGAATCAACGCAAACGAAAATAAGATGCAATTCCGAAACAATTTATTTTCCTTAAACTCTTGTATCCTAATTTATTAACTTATTTTTACAATTTTTTCTATTGTTTTTGAAATGTTTTCGAAAAATTCTGAAAAAATTTCCATTATTTAGCTGACCGAAACATACACTCGAAACGAAATTTTGATCCATGAGATTAGCTAAGAACGCATATATAATTGATATGATATTTTTGTGAAGTTTAAAAAGTTTGAATCTTCGAATAACTTTAAATTAGTAACTACACCTTATGATTTAATTAATATGATACTTCAAAAGAAATCATTTTAAAAAAAAGAGCATTAATTGTTTTTGAACATCCAAAAAAACATTCGTTACTCTTGAATTTTTCATAACATATTCGTCTCTCTTATATATTGATAGTGTAATATATTCATCCCTTTTAAATTCAATATACATTCTATAATACAATTTACTATATAATGATATATTTATTTTTTCGTCATTCTTTTTGTCAGAGAAATATCTCACCTAAATACAAAAATAAATCTCATAAAGTCTCTCCTATTTAATTTTATATATAAATCATCTTCAAATGATTATCAAACCAATTCAAACTTTTCTTTGACCGACTCTTCTACGGTTCTACTCACTAGCTACCACTAGTGGCGGCGACTCAGTCCGAGGAAAAACTTACAGAAAAGTCGAAATTGCTTTTGATTAAAAAATGCAAAATATCCATGATGACGTGCGGGATGATTTCAGCCTCTTTAATTTTATTTATATTATAATACTACTATATGCTAAAAAAAAGATTAATCAAAAGCCAATCTTGTTCAATCCCGACAACACATGACGTTATGCGCGCAGTTGATCATTGAGCAGCGGCCTTAGCAGCTTGAATCCGATCGATAAAAAGTTGAGCCAATTTATCCTTTTGGGGTAGGTTTTCCTTCACAAAGCTGCAATTAGTGTAATCATTTACCCATTCACATAAATTGGGGAACTTATCTTTAGTGATCAAGGGCGGTTGCATAATTTCGCTGAATTCTTCAAAAAATCTATGCCAATGAGCAATGAAATTGGCAGTAATATCTACCAGCCCAATTGTATCACCCCCAAAGAATTTCTTGCCTATAAGTTCATTTTCAAGAAACTTAACTACTTCATTTGCTTCTTCATTGGCCTTCTCTTGCTCCTCTCCCGTGCTCATACAAGCTCTTTTCATTGCAGGCCAACACTGAAAATAATTTACATACAGGAAAAATAAAATATTAATTATTAAACTACAAAAAGAAGAAACAATAAATAAAATACCTTTTCCTCGAGGAACTTGGCCCAGAAACGAGCCATGGCCCTGTCATAAGGATGACTCGGCAAAATAGATGGGCCGGGCCAAGTCTCGTCGATGTATTCCAGAATGACTAAAGACTCTGAAATGGGCTTGCCATTGTGCAAGAGAAGTGGTACTTTCTTGTGAACTGGGTTGTACTTGAGAAGATCAGGAGACTTGTTTTTCAAATCTTCTTCTACGTATTCATACTCTATACCTTTCAATTTCAGGGCCATTTCCACTCTCCTGCTATATGGGCTGCACCAAGTTCCAAACAATTTCACCGATTCCATTATTTTAATAATTATCGGCCCAACTTTCTTTTTTCCCCTCTCTCTCTAATATCTCTAAATTTTAGGTTAATAACTTGTGTTCTTTTGAGCTCTTTTTATGTAGAAGCTGGCTTGTTAAGTAAAAATGTAATGAAGAATTGAGTGGTTAAAATACATCTTTATAGTTTAACCAATCAACCTGCGAAGATGATCTATGCCGTGATCTAAGCAATTTTGTTTGTTTGGTATTATTGCTTTGATAAAAAAATTGGGATACTTTATTTTCTTTTCTTGAACTTTTTGGGTCTATTTGGATTGGTTATGGTCCGGTTTCGCGGGTCTCGGTTTTAAAAAAATAATTTAGGTGGTTTCGTTGAAACTCCAATTAGTTATGTTTTTTATGTTGATTTTTGTGGTTCTGAAAAAGTTGAAACTCCACTTATATTGATTTTGGATGTTGGGGTGTTGGAAGAAAAATAGGTGATAGGTGTCAAATCAATGTATTTTTTAAAGAGTTTTTGGGCAAAAATAAATAAATAATAGGTGTCAAATCAATGTTTTATAGATTTCAAGAGTTTGAGTATAAATTTGTTAATATGTTTGTGATGAGTTTCATGGATAAGAAAAAACCCATTTGAAATAATTTTGACTCAGTCTCGCTGACTTAAATAAAAATTGACTAGTTAGATGGCGCAAAAATAATTATCGAATATATGTATAATTTTTTTTTGTTATCTCGTCAATCTTTTCGTCAGTGAAATATCTCACCTAAATACAAATTGAGATACGAGTACTTTTTGAAACAAATATTCACCATACTTATGTTTCTTAGACGCACAAAAATAAAGTCTCTCCTATTTAATTTTATAAATCATTTTCAAATCGTGATCAAATAAATTCGAACTTTTCTTTGACTACCCACTAGTCCACTACCACTAGTGGCGCCTTTGAGGAAAAATGTTTATTGGATGTTGGGAAATTTTTACCCAGATCGGGTTTGGCCGAACCCAAAGTAAATTACATAGCAAGTGCAATACACTTGCTTTGGGATTGGAAGTAACTCCAAGGAGAGTGATCAATCACAAAACAAGTGCAATATAATTGCTTGGTGGTTGGATGAGTTTGATAAAAGTCAGGCTTGGATAAGAATTTTTCATTGGATGTTAGGGTGAAGTGTAGTGGGCTGCACCTCTGATGATTGACAAATGTTTCATGAAGTAAAAGAAAATAAAATAAAATAAATAAATAAATAACACAAATAATACTTGTCAAAAAAACTTACAGAAAAGTCGAAATTGCTTTTGATTAAAAAATGCAAAATATCCATGCTTACTTGTGGGATGATCAGCCTCTTTCTTGAAAATATCAATTTTATTTCAAAGTCCTTATGGCCCATTTGAGACCCAGATCGATATCTGGCCCAATCCAACAGTTGCATAATTGGCCATTTAGGCCATCTCCAATGGAGAGGGCCAGTCCCGGGGCTCCGGAGCCCTGAGCCAGCCCTGCCCCCCCCCCCCCCCCCCGAGCCCTGCCTGGTCGTCTCCAATGGTAGGGCTCCGGAATGGAATTAATTCCATTTTATTTCCTTGCCCACTCTCACCTATAATTCTGGTTTTAATTTTGTTTTTAATATTAATATTAATAATAGTAATAATTATTAGTACTTGTAATTAAATTATTAATTATATTAAAACATTAAATTTAAAGAGAGTAAATTATTTTAGTATGTATTTAAATATTTAATTTAGATTAAGTATCAATCTAAATTATTTGTCTAAATTATTTGTATAAGTGTTTAATTTTATTTTTAACTAATTCCGTATTTTTAAAAAAATATAGCCACCACCAATATTGTAGTTAAATGATTAAATTTTTAATTACAATAAAAGATATTAAAATAAAATTGGCTATTTATTTATGAATCATTTGTCCATAAATAAATTTAATTACAATTCTAATAAATTATTAATGATTTTAATTTTAAAAAAATTAATTTTATTATATTAAATAATCAAATTAAAAATTGGTGACTACATATATTTATTAAATATGTACAATTCTAATAAATTATTAATGATTTTAATTTTAAAAAAATTAATTTTATTATATTAAATAATCAAATTAAAAATTGGTGTCTACATATATTTATTAAATATGTACATAATATACAATAAATATACTAAATAAATTTTATTAAATAATTCAATTCTACATATTTAATTTAATTTAGTAGGGAAATTTAATTTAATTAATTATTTAATTATATATATTAATTTTCCTATTTTTATTTATTAAAGAAACAATTTAAAAAAAAAAAAAAAGACTATCCAGTCAGGGGACGCCAAGTGGCGTCCCCTGACTTAAAGGGGGCGCGTGCCAACACGCGCCCCCTTTCTTCTCCACCCAGCCCCACGCGGGAACGGGCTGGGCGCAGGGCTCCGCCGAGCCCTGCGCCCAGCCCGTTCCGCCCCTGCAGCAGGCCCGCCCCGAGCCCAGCCCCCACTGGAGACGCCTCCTTTCCCGCAGCCCCACCCCGCCCCTAGCCCGGTCATCTCCATTGGAGATGGCCTTAATATGGTCTTAAATTGGGCCTTGAAATTGCAAAATATCTAGTCGTTAGAATATTCAGAATATTAACATAACTTGGATCTTCGTATTTAAAAATATAATCGGGTACATTACATGGTTTGAGGTTTCTAAAAATGCTCGAAACACTGTAGATTAGCTAAGAATGTGCATATAATACATCAAAATTTGAAAGTCTTTAGCATCATAATTGTAGTAAAATTATCATACTAAATTGTAAGCTACATGTTATGCAATTTTATTTCATAACAAGACTAAGTGCAAAATAAGGGGAATTATATATGAGTTCAGGCCATATGTGCACGAAATTAAAGGAGATAATAAAAAGATAGGAATACTGAAATCATTTTTAGATTGGCCCATCTAATGTATAATTTGCCAATGGGCCACAGCACTTTGGACACAAGCAGAGTTATATTTTATGTAGGGTTGTCAATGGGGCGGATTTCAATCCGGATCCGTCCGAATCTGGTATGATTTATTAGGATAATTGTCTGATTAGAGATTCGATGGACCTGATCCGATTATAAAGATCTGTAATCCGAAACTCATGGAGCGAATATGGATTTAGGTCGATCCGATCCGTTAGTAATCCGTATCCGACAATAAATAAAAAGAAAGATATATATACATAATGTTTTATAAAAGTAAGGATCATTAATAATATTTCACCGTCAAATTAAGAAGTTAGTAATTTATAACTCGTTTATAAATTTATTTAAACTAATATTTTCATTCTACAAATATGAATATAGTAAAGAAACTTTGAACATGTGAGCTAAAATTAAATAAAATTGAAAAGTTAATAAACTTGTTTTAGGAAAAAATATTAATTTAACTTTTTAAATGAAAATTTATTGGATCCGAAAAAGATCCGATATCCGGCCAAATCCGACCAAGATCCGTTGGATTCAAAAAATCTAGATCCGAGCACAATCCGAGCAAGATCCGAATCCGACAAGAATCGATCTGATATTAATGGAGCCGGATTTGGACGAGCCTAATCCGACCAGAATCCGACCCATTGACAAGCCCTAATTTTATGCAAATATTAATTAAATAATTTACTATACTTTATTATTTTCTTATTAGTAATTGATATATATTCTTGTGAATAACTTTGTATTTTTACCTAAAAATAATGATTAAAAATTAGTAGCGACACTTCCTGATTTAATTAATTAATAAGATACTTCAAAATAAATCATTTTAGAAAAAAGAGCATTGTTTTTTAACATCCAAAAAAGAGGACAAAAAATTTGGTATGAAGAGAATAATACTATTTAATCTATATAGCTTACGTACATCTTTATATTACGAGCTAAAAAAAGAAATTAAATTGAATTACAATTTCTATAAATTTGTTAAGCCAGTGAACCAACATTGTAAAAGTGGTTGTGGTTGCAAGGTTGGTTGGTGTGCAAGTATTTTTTCTGTTAGAACTAACAGACTTTTCATAATGACATTTAAAGCCTTACAAGGAAAGTTTCTAAATACAATTGGGAGTTAGATAAATAATAATACTAGTAAAGATTAATTATCATGAAAACTCAACTGCTACAACATACACTATGGCCCAAACTCACATTAAATGCGAAATATATATCTTTTAAGCATGCCTTTATAATTTATATCACTATGGCCCAAACTCACATTAAATGCGAAATATATATCTTTTAAGCATGCCTTTATAATTTATATCACTATGGCCCAAACTCACATTAAATGCGAAATATATATCTTTTAAGCATGCCTTTATAATTTATATCATTGGCTTTAGGCAATGGACCACTTGTATTATTATCAAAATCTTAAATGAATACAATAATTTCATCTTCCCGAGTACTATGAATTTTTTTTTTTAGTATGAGGTTCAAATATATCATCATAGAATAACATTAGTAACTAAACTTGATCTAGGCTTTATTAAAGTTGTTAATGACTTGGGAAATTGAATTTTTATTCTTGGACAATTGTATTTGGAGCCTAAGTTTGAAGCATCTTTATTTTATGAACATAATTAATATATATCCACTTGGTACTATCATTGTAATAATATTTAAATCATATTATAGGATTCAACGAACAATAGATATTGCTCTGATTTAATTGAATTTGTATGCTGTTCATTTTTTTTTTGGGTGAGAATTTGTATGGTGTTCATATTTTACTTAAATCTTACAAAACGTAGATTTTTCATGCCCCTTTGTTGAGGATGATTCCATGGATAAAACGTCCTTTTTTATCACTGGCCTGGCAAAAAAATAGCCAATGAACATGAATTTTGTCACTTAAGGTCGTTATAAATGTTTTGTCATCATATGTTACAATTTTGTTTTGACGCTAACATTCCATGTGGAATCCAAACTTGTCTTTATGTTAACACACAATACTCCAAAAATTAAATTTATGCATGCTCTTGTAATATACTTACCAAGAGGACCACTAAATTCATGGGTACAACGGTACAAGTCAATAATGACATAGTATAATTCATGACGGAAATCATAAAATTTAAATAAACCAACAAAAAGGAGAAGATAAATAGTTAATTGTTCATTGGTCCAGTGAAAGGAATAATTCACCATAATGTGGCGAACTCAAGTTCGAATTTCTGTTGGAAGAGTTTACCATTTAATGTATCCGACGTGACTCGAAAATAATTAAGTCAAGTGTAAGACTTGAATACCCTTGGGTAATTCGTAGGGCCTATTTGGTTAGGGTTTAGCTCAGTTTGGTTTTTGTTTCGAAAATTGATTTGAGTGGTTTAAGTGAAACTTTTGAAACCACATTTGAATTGAGTTTGAATGTTGGGGTTTTGAGGGAAAAAGTAGATGGTATGTGTCAAATCATTGTTTATAATATATTCTTGGATATATAAGTTGAAACTTGCGTTTCGCGAAACCTATACTCAAACTTTATTGGAATGATTTTGATTCAGTTTCGTGAAACCAACCCGAAATCTAACCAAATAGATTCGTAATGATCCTAGTGCAATGGACTATAATACAAGATACTTACATAGAATAATCTACCCATTTCAATAGCGAGCATATCATACATAAAAAGGTTAGGAAATCGTGTTAGGTTTTACAAGCTAAAGCAATTCATTCCCATATTGTTTGGAGTTGAACTAGAGATTTGAATATTAAAAATAAAGAATCAATGGTGATCTCTCATCTTTTCATTATAATAATAAACCAAATGTAATAATTATGTGAGAGCCCTTGTTGAAGCAAAGCCTAACAAAGTGAAATAGTGAAAGCGCCTAATTTAAGCTAAAGGCCCAACATTGAGGAGCCTCACTTGCCTATTATTTGTCTCCCTCCATGAATGCCCTGCATATCATTGTGCATAAAACCTCATTCTCATACACACAACCACTCATCATTTCTTTACGTCAGTGCTTCATCAACTAATTATTACCATTTTTCACAAGATTGACCATCACATTTTCTTGGTGCCCTGTTTTTTGTTTTTAACCTTTACCCCCTCAGAGCCAAACATGGTTGAAACAGAAATTGAAAAAACCAGATGGAGGGAGCTTTTACACAAAGTGAAAAATGTTCATATTCTAATTTGCATACCCAAACAAAACCCAAGTCTTTATTTCCTTTGAAACAGCTTAGTATTCCAAGAAATTCAAATCCCTCTTCTGCATTTTCATTTTGGGTATCAAAATCAGTTAAGTTCTTGAAAGATAAAGCGAAGGTGCCAAATAGGGTTTCTAGTAAAATGTTCAATTTTGATGGAATGGTAGTGAACAACTCTGTGTATTGTGCTTCACCCAATCATCTTGAGTCGAAAATGGAGACTTTGGTAATTGAAAATGAGATTTTTGAAGGTGAAAATGAGATTTTTGAAGGAGAAAAAGAAGTGTATTCTGAGAATGAGACCAAAGTGGGAAGCTTTATAGATTTGACTGAAGATGAGATTGGAGAGAGCAGTTCAAGTTCTAATTTCTTGGCTTCTGAAATTAATTTGAATGATGAAAATAGTAGTAGTTGTGCTGATTCTTCTTCTTCACCCCCTTCAATGAATTGGCCATTGGAGAAAGGTAAAAACCCACATTGTGTAAGTGTTGAGGTTTCTGAAGAAATTGAGAAATCCCATTTGGACAATAGAAAATTAGAGAAACAAGGGTCATCTCTCTCAGGTGCTAATTGTTCATTTATATCCTCTTTAGTCATTAATGTATGTGTTTAATTCCATTTGTAAAACTGCTAATTAATTTTGTATTATTTCTGATTAATATAGAAATTGATATGATGAAAGAAAGGTTTTCAAAATTGCTGCTTGGTGAAGATATGTCCGGTTGTGGCAATGGAGTTTGTACTGCTCTTGCTATATCTAACGCTATTACTAATCTTTGCGGTAATTTAGCTACAAATTATTCCTTGAATTAATTTAGAATGTGTTAATGTATGATGGTTTATTGTTTTACTTGCTCTTTATTGCATTAGCTACACTTTTCGGACAAGTTTGGAGGTTAGAGCCTCTACCATTTGCGAAGAAATTAATGTGGCGAAGAGAAATGGGATGGCTTCTCTGTGTTAGCGATCACATAGTTGAGTTAATACCCTCATGGCAAACATTCCCAGATGGGAGCAAACTTGAGGCAAGTATAATTAACCATAGTTCTATAAGATTTGATAATTCTACCTATTACATTAACTTCTATGTCTTGATTTAGGTTATGACGTCTAGACCACGGTCAGACCTTTACATTAATCTCCCTGCATTACGAAAATTAGACAACATGTTGCTTGTAAGATCCTATTCTCTTCTTGAATAATTGTACTCATATATGTATATATTTGCTAGGATTGTAAAGTTGAGCTTCTTTATATAGGAAATATTGGATAGCTTTGGGTCTACGGAGTTTTGGTATGTTGACCAAGGGATAGTAGCCTCAGAAGCCAATGAGTCATCCTCCTTCCGGAAACCTCTTCCTCGTCAAGAAGAGAAATGGTGGCTTCCGGTTCCTAGGGTCCCACCAGGTGGCCTTACGGAAGATTCACGAAAGATTCTACAACATAGGCGTGATTGTACAAACCAAATCCTTAAAGCTGCAATGGCTATTAATAGTGCTTCTTTAGCTGAAATGGATATCCCGGATTCGTACTTAGAAGCTCTTCCAAAGGTCGAATTTTCAAGCATTATCTGCAAAATACTCCTCCTTTTTTACTATTTAGAGTGAAATGCAAAAATACCCCCTGTGCTTTGTCTAATTAGCAAAAAAAAAAACTGTGTTATTTTTATTACTAAAACCCCCCGTGCTATTTTTATAAGCAAAAAAACCCCTCCTACATATTTTGCAGGAAAATGACAATTATATGCCCACAAAAAATGCAAAA